>JAIOJX010000004.1:96360122-97816372 GCA_022376925.1 Tragulus kanchil | reverse complement strand
AAACAGCCACTGCCATCTAGCACTGAACTGTCAGCGCCTAGAGCAGAAAAAGGTTATTGCAGGGCCTACCAAGGAGAACTGGTGGCTTGGGCTCAAAAGACCAAACTCCTGGATGACTTTCAGGCAAGGGTTTTAAAGACAGTGTTAGATAAGAGGGTCCCAGGATGCAGGACTGTCTATGATTGGTTGGTGCTGAGGTAACAGGGTGATGTGCCAGAACGCTCAGCCTTCTAGTTCCAGTCACTCTGAGGTCTACGTGCTTGTGCTCAGCATGCAGTTATATCCTCCACTTGGCTGAGGGTCTTCGCTACTACAGAACAACTCAAACATGATCTATTGCCCTTCAAGAGGAATAATCCTGGGGCTACTGTCCTGAGCACTTAATACTTGAGTCTGCTCTTTGGAACTGGGGAAATGCCTAGGAAACTAACCCCCTGGTTTTTTCTATCAACAAGAAGCAGGGGACATGGAGGGACTTTTGCATCTGGGAAGGTCCCTCAGAGTCCTGCTGAGCTTTTATCTCTCCTTTTCATTGAGACATCTCAATCTTGAGGGGGAACAGGTGCAGGATAAGAAGGAGAATCAAGAGAGGTAGATCACCAACCTGCCAGAGGAACTTGGTTTAGGGTGTTTTAAATGTTTCCCACAATGACTGGTAACCAGGTATCAAAATTTTATAGTCTTAGAATGTATCAAAATCAGTGGATAAATAATGAAAATATGAGTGAACCTTGCAAAGTGAACCTTTTAGAACAGGTTTAAATATAGGAGGTTTGTAATAATGTATCTGGGCATTCTATTTGTGTTTTAAAGTATTTGAGGTGTTCAAGAAAGCAGTCTACTAAATTTATTTATTTAAAGGAATTCAATCATATAACTAATGTATAAACACTTAACAGTTGCTTAATACATTGAGCAATAAACGGCAGGGAATAATTGTTCTTTTCCATGGATAGAAGGTCTCCTGACAGAAAAAAAAAACATTAGTACTGGCTTGTTAGCAAGGTCCTCACTCCTTGAGGCGGCTCCTTTTATTGTGCAGGCTTTAAATATTTCAACTAAAGCCACAAAAAGAAAACATGCCATATATTTTTTTAAGTCCGAAACACCAAAATAGTCACAAACAGCCACTGCCATCTAGCACTGAACTGTCAGCGCCTAGAGCAGAAAAAGGTTATTGCAGGGCCTACCAAGGAGAACTGGTGGCTTGGGCTCAAAAGACCAAACTCCTGGATGACTTTCAGGCAAGGGTTTTAAAGACAGTGTTAGATAAGAGGGTCCCAGGATGCAGGACTGTCTATGATTGGTTGGTGCTGAGGTAACAGGGTGATGTGCCAGAACGCTCAGCCTTCTAGTTCCAGTCACTCTGAGGTCTACGTGCTTGTGCTCAGCATGCAGTTATATCCTCCACTTGGCTGAGGGTCTTCGCTACTACAGAACAACTCAAACATGATCTATTGCCCTTCAAGAGGAATAATCCTGGGGCTACTGTCCTGAGCACTTAATACTTGAGTCTGCTCTTTGGAACTGGGGAAATGCCTAGGAAACTAACCCCCTGGTTTTTTCTATCAACAAGAAGCAGGGGACATGGAGGGACTTTTGCATCTGGGAAGGTCCCTCAGAGTCCTGCTGAGCTTTTATCTCTCCTTTTCATTGAGACATCTCAATCTTGAGGGGGAACAGGTGCAGGATAAGAAGGAGAATCAAGAGAGGTAGATCACCAACCTGCCAGAGGAACTTGGTTTAGGGTGACTCTTTCAAATTAGCCAGTGTTTCCCACAATGAACACATTTTTATTTTAAATAAGGAAAAGATAATAAATGTTTCTTTGAAAAGAGCATGAGACCACCCATTACTTAGGTGGGTCTCTATGCAGTACACAGAAGTTCAGGATTCCTTCCGGGGCTGCCAGGCTAACACTGGCTAGTGTCTGGGCTTGAGAGCGCTCAGCTGAACCGACAGAGGGAGTGAGGAATGACAGGATGGGGACTGTGATCAGAAATCTAGTGAAGGGCTTCCCTGGTGGTCCAGAGGGTAAGGACACCGCCTTGCAGTGCAAGGGGCGCCAGTTCGATCCCTGGCCTGGGAAGATCCCACGTGCCGCGGAGCAGTTGGACCGATGTGTCCAATCACCGAGCTGGAGCTCTGGAGCACATGCGCCTAGAGCCGGTGCTCTGCGACAACAGAGGCCACCGCGATGGGAGGCCCACATGGGCTGAAGAACAAAGATGAATGAAAATGAATAAATGAAAGATGAATAGAAGTGGCCGCCCGCCCTGCTCCCTCCCCAACCCGCTCCCTGGCCCCCTCCCCCCGCAAAAAAGAAATCTAGTGAAAAGGCGAGACAGGCAGGAAAAGCAAACACAAGCAGGAAGCAAGGGCAAGAACCAGGGCATCTTCATGAGGCTGTTAAACCTAAGTCAAGAAGACAGAGAATGGAAAACAAGTTGGCAGGGCCAGGGATGAACTCTGTAAATTGGTCAGGCCTCCAGGCCGGGCACCTGGAGGATCTTCCTGCCTGGCTCCTGATCTATAATCAGAACTTCTGACCTGTTTAATTCTCTGGCAGGTAATAACAACAACTCTCTACGCCAGCAATGTTGCTGTACCTTCGGCCAGGATATAACAGCTGAGGATGTCTTGGTTCATTTTCAGCATCACTTCTAATCACACAGTGAGGGCAAACCCACCGTCCTTATGAAAAGGCTCTGTTACCCAACTTCCAAATGAGTCTGGCCCAAGAGAGCAGAGTAACAGTCTCATTTGAGTAACTAAATGCATCCTAAACTATGGCAGGAAAGGATTTTGATAGAAAAAAAAAAAACCTAGATATATCTGAGACTTCTCCATTCCTCCATTCCCTATTGAGGATTACCCTGGTGGCTCATTTGGTAAAGAATTTGCCTGCAGTGCAGGGAGGTCCAGGTTTAATCCCTGGCCGGGAAGATCCCCTGGAGAAGGGCATGGTAACCCACTCTAGTATTCTTTTTTTTTTTTAATTTTGGCCTCTTTCATTTATTTTTTATTTACTTATTTTCATCCATCTTTATTCTTTGGCCTGTGTGGGCCCTCCCATTGCAATGGTCTCTGTCTGTTGCAGAGCACCAGCTCTGGGAACATGTGCTCCATAGTGCTGGCTCATCACTGGATACACTGGTCCAGCTGCTCCACTGCACATGGGATCTTCCCAGGCCAGGGATCGATCTGGTGCCCCTTGCACTACAAGGCAGACTCTTTACCCACTGGACAACCAGGGAAGCCCCACTCCAGTATTCTGGCCTGGAGAATTCCAAGGACAGAGGAGCCTGGTGGCCTATGGTCTATGAGGTTGCAAAGAGTCGGACACAGCTGAGTGACTAACACTTTCACTTTCATACAGTAAGTTTAGGACAGAGAGAAGTTAAGGAGAGTCTCCCAGGGAATACTGTTTATTAACTGAATATTGCTTTTCAAGATCCTACTTTAAAAACTCCTACTTAAGTTCGGATCTGGTGAATAACATTCAGCAGGCATCCACTCCAGTAATGGAGACTTCCTTGAGGAGTAACTGAATATTTGAGAAAGACAATCTAAATATCTGAGAAATCAGCAAGAAGTTCTGTTCAAGCCATTGTTAAAACTACTGCAGGCACACATTTGGAAGCCTCAGTGCAGTTCTCAGTAACTTCTTTACAATAGTGACATCACCAGAAAATAATTCGGTGCATGATTTCTTTACAAGCTGCTTACATTAACACCTCAGGTGTCCATTTCAGGAAATCAATGCAAGCTTAAAGAAGACACCCATGAGAAGGCTACAGATTTGGAGGTTAGCATCCTGATGCATGGGCTCCCCTTGTGGTTCAGTCAGTAAAGAATATGCCAGCCAACAAAGGAGACGCGGGTTCAACCCCTGGGTTGGGAAGATCCCCCAGAGAAGAGAAAGGCAATCCACTCTAGCACTCCTGCCTTGAGAATTCTATGGACAGAGGAGCCTAGCGGGCTACAATCCATGGGATCTCAAAGAGTTGGACATGACCGAATGATTAACGCTTTTCACCCTGATGCATGGATATGATAATAATTGACTAATGACTGGCTTGTTGTTCAGACACCATTTAGAGAGTCACAAAGTGTTAAGTGATGATTCTAGGCACTGAAAAGCATTTGACTAAGAATGCTGGGTAACATATTTGATAACATTCTTCAAAATGAACACTTGTGCACAGAAAGCTTTTAGAAAATTTGGAATGATATACTAGCCACATATGAGTGGGGCAGGCATTTTTTCCCTCAGTAATTCTAAATTACTAGAGTGAAAAGAAATCATAGTATAGGCACCTATGTTTGGTCTCTATTTCAAGCAACTGTCATTTTCCAAAGAAATATCCTAACTACTGATGAGGTGGCAAAGTCAAATTATTTGACATAATCAAAATTCTTTAGTAATCCAATATGGCAATGAATTATTATAAAAATCTTCTCCTTTGGAGAGGAAGAAAGTCAGAAAGAAGTTAATATAAACCTCTAGGCTGAATACTTTGCCAGGAAAATGACTTACAGTGATATAAACACAAAGGAGATGTTCTAAAAGAAATTTAAATTTTAATTATCATGAAATCTTCCAGCTATTACCTGTGTGCCCTCAAGACAACAGTCACAAGCTGGATTTTCAGAATCATATCTGTTACTATGTAAAAGTCACATTTCTTCCAGGCCAATGAGATAAGGACAGATCTGTGACTGGTAGAATCTCAACATTTAAAAAACTTTCCAACCCAGGGATCGAACCTTGGTCTCCCACATTGCAGGCAGATTCTTTACTGTCTGGACCACCAGGAAAGCCCTTAAAAAATTAAGATATCAAACGACTGCTTTAAACAATGAATGTATCAGGATTTGACTAATTTAAAGAAATTTCTTAGTTTTTTCTTTATCCTTATGGTACAAGTTCTATTGAACATAAGTTCAAAAGATTGTTTTATAGTGAATGTTATTAACCTATGCTAAAAACTGAGCCAAACTAAAGATTTTAAGACTATCAAAACCAAATATATGACCATTAAAGGTTCTCATTCGATGTGTTTTGGCTTTATTTATAAAGTAGCATAACTCAAGAATATGGAAGTTGGACATGAAATGTTCCAGACATGGATATGATAATAATTGACTAATGACTGGCTTGTTGTTCAGACACCATTTAGAGAGTCACAAAGTGTTAAGTGATGATTCTAGGCACTGAAAAGCATTTGACTAAGAATGCTGGGTAACATATTTGATAACATTCTTCAAAATGAACACTTGTGCACAGAAAGCTTTTAGAAAATTTGGAATGATATACTAGCCACATATGAGTGGGGCAGGCATTTTTTCCCTCAGTAATTCTAAATTACTAGAGTGAAAAGAAATCATAGTATAGGCACCTATGTTTGGTCTCTATTTCAAGCAACTGTCATTTTCCAAAGAAATATCCTAACTACTGATGAGGTGGCAAAGTCAAATTATTTGACATAATCAAAATTCTTTAGTAATCCAATATGGCAATGAATTATTATAAAAATCTTCTCCTTTGGAGAGGAAGAAAGTCAGAAAGAAGTTAATATAAACCTCTAGGCTGAATACTTTGCCAGGAAAATGACTTACAGTGATATAAACACAAAGGAGATGTTCTAAAAGAAATTTAAATTTTAATTATCATGAAATCTTCCAGCTATTACCTGTGTGCCCTCAAGACAACAGTCACAAGCTGGATTTTCAGAATCATATCTGTTACTATGTAAAAGTCACATTTCTTCCAGGCCAATGAGATAAGGACAGATCTGTGACTGGTAGAATCTCAACATTTAAAAAACTTTCCAACCCAGGGATCGAACCTTGGTCTCCCACATTGCAGGCAGATTCTTTACTGTCTGGACCACCAGGAAAGCCCTTAAAAAATTAAGATATCAAACGACTGCTTTAAACAATGAATGTATCAGGATTTGACTAATTTAAAGAAATTTCTTAGTTTTTTCTTTATCCTTATGGTACAAGTTCTATTGAACATAAGTTCAAAAGATTGTTTTATAGTGAATGTTATTAACCTATGCTAAAAACTGAGCCAAACTAAAGATTTTAAGACTATCAAAACCAAATATATGACCATTAAAGGTTCTCATTCGATGTGTTTTGGCTGTATTTATAAAGTAGCATAACTCAAGAATATGGAAGTACATTATTAGATTTCTAGAAATTTCTGTTAAAATTTTCTCATTGTACTCACAGGCCTTTCATTCATTTTTTGATTCTCTACTTTGAAATAGATTTTAAAAAGAAAAATATTTTTCAAGTTCAAGTATTGTTATGTGACAGTTATCTTAATTTTATACCAGCAAATTTAGAACAACTCAATCTTAAAATAAAAGTTCAGATAATTAAAAAAAAAAAAAATTCAGTGTTCTCCCTAAAAAGTTGAAAAAGGAGCTTTTTAAAAATGGAAACTGTGGGGGAAAAAATTGAAATTGTGGTTTTATTTAAATTTACTTCCTAGACTTTTAATTATATATTTTTTCCCACCTCAGTGCATGAATGCAATATATCATTCTGGGTATGTTTTTCCGGTCATAGACATCTGTTGTTTCTGGGTAAAATATCTGGAAAACAAAAGGGAAAAATGTATTTATTGAGTGTTGCTTTTCACAACTATTTTAACTCTCCCAAATAACCCTAATTTGATTGCCCTCGAAGTTCTGTATTTACTTAAATGAAGGAGAACCTCTCAGTTGTGTCTCATCTGGTTTTCCCTGTGGACCAATCAATCACTGCATCTGGTCCCCAGCCTGACAGCACCTCCTAGTGGCACAGAGGAGATATTAACAGTCAGTCGCTCCAAGAAGGCTGTGCCCACAGGGCTGGGTGGCAGTTTCACTCCACAAGGTGTAAGTATTTGCTTTCGGTATCAGAGTCACTCTTGTGACTGCCTAGAGGTTCCCTGGCCTGAGAAGGGTGTTTTTGAAAGCATTTTTTTACACTGTTAAAAACTTTGCTACATAGTTCTGTAAACACGCATGTACACACATACAACACACAGTCATGTACTACTTTTCAGGAGGAAAAAATATCCATTTTTACTGATTAAAATCTTGAAAGTAGATAAAGTATGAAAGAAAAATATCTACCTCCGGACTGTCACTATAAGCCATTTTGGTATATTTTCTTCTACTCTTTTATCTGTAGGTCTCTAATTTTTTTTTTTTTTAACGTTTATATATGTGGGTTTTTGAAAACCAAATTTCATGTATTATAAGCCTGCTTAAAACACTTGATACAGCATGATTGTTTTCCATTCCCTTCATGAGTCTACAAGAACATTATTTATAAAATAGATGCATAGGATTCTTTCATATTACTGAACTGTAATTTAACTGGTTTTCCATGGTTGAACATTTTTTGTCCCCAATTTTGTCCCTATTGTAAGTCACTACAATAAACATCCCTACATTTTTCGAGCCCTTAATTACTTCTTTTGGATAACTATCTATGAATGGAATTAGTAGACTGAAAAGCCTGAACCCTAACACTTTTAATACACCTTTATATGCCTTTTGAGCTTGAAACTAAAAGCCTAATAAGAAACAGATTTCGAAATGGGGCACCAAAAATGAATAATTAGGATTAAAGCTTCTAATATTAAGATAAGCATACTGATATTGCTTACTTTTGGTAAATATTTTATAAAATTTGACATAAAAGCTAAAATTAAATTGTATACCATATGGTAGTACTTATACTGAAGCACAGTTTTCTATTGGACACTGAAAAAAAGGTAAGAAAAAAAGGTTTCTTGAACTATAAAATGCACAGTCACAGAGTGCTTAAAGAACTATCTGTAGCTTAAGAAATTTCAAAGGTCTTTCCAGCTTTCCTTTAATACATTTCCTGTTAAAATATCAAGGGGAAGAGGATTTCCAATTCAGAATAGGACCAGGTTTAAAGTTTTTGTATGTAAGCAGAGGGCAACTATAACTCTCCCTCTTCTTTAAAGGTGTAAGTATTTGCTTTCGGTATCAGAGTCACTCTTGTGACTGCCTAGAGGTTCCCTGGCCTGAGAAGGGTGTTTTTGAAAGCATTTTTTTACACTGTTAAAAACTTTGCTACATAGTTCTGTAAACACGCATGTACACACATACAACACACAGTCATGTACTACTTTTCAGGAGGAAAAAATATCCATTTTTACTGATTAAAATCTTGAAAGTAGATAAAGTATGAAAGAAAAATATCTACCTCCGGACTGTCACTATAAGCCATTTTGGTATATTTTCTTCTACTCTTTTATCTGTAGGTCTCTAATTTTTTTTTTTTTTAACGTTTATATATGTGGGTTTTTGAAAACCAAATTTCATGTATTATAAGCCTGCTTAAAACACTTGATACAGCATGATTGTTTTCCATTCCCTTCATGAGTCTACAAGAACATTATTTATAAAATAGATGCATAGGATTCTTTCATATTACTGAACTGTAATTTAACTGGTTTTCCATGGTTGAACATTTTTTGTCCCCAATTTTGTCCCTATTGTAAGTCACTACAATAAACATCCCTACATTTTTCGAGCCCTTAATTACTTCTTTTGGATAACTATCTATGAATGGAATTAGTAGACTGAAAAGCCTGAACCCTAACACTTTTAATACACCTTTATATGCCTTTTGAGCTTGAAACTAAAAGCCTAATAAGAAACAGATTTCGAAATGGGGCACCAAAAATGAATAATTAGGATTAAAGCTTCTAATATTAAGATAAGCATACTGATATTGCTTACTTTTGGTAAATATTTTATAAAATTTGACATAAAAGCTAAAATTAAATTGTATACCATATGGTAGTACTTATACTGAAGCACAGTTTTCTATTGGACACTGAAAAAAAGGTAAGAAAAAAAGGTTTCTTGAACTATAAAATGCACAGTCACAGAGTGCTTAAAGAACTATCTGTAGCTTAAGAAATTTCAAAGGTCTTTCCAGCTTTCCTTTAATACATTTCCTGTTAAAATATCAAGGGGAAGAGGATTTCCAATTCAGAATAGGACCAGGTTTAAAGTTTTTGTATGTAAGCAGAGGGCAACTATAACTCTCCCTCTTCTTTAAACAAGAATCTTTTATACTGATATCTCTTCCGGAAAAGCATTAGGAGTATGTCTTCTTTTACCACAGAGATGGGATCAATTTATATTTCACTAAAACATTTTCTTCACATTGTAAACTCAGTGCAAACCATGAAGCTGAGCAGAGAGCAGGCAGCTCATATTGATACATGAAGGAATTTATTAATACATTTGTCAATTCGTACACTGCTGGCCTCTCACTACTGGCAATGTAATGTATCACTGATTTCATAATAAATATCAAGATTAAAATAGAATCTGTTCCATGGATCACTTCTTTGGCTTCAAATCAAAATAAATGTGGCCCAACATACACACGATTTGAGAAGGCTTAAATCACATCTTTCAAACATAATGAAATTACCCTAATCCAATATATGCTGCCTTATACAGAAAAAAGTACATTTGAATTTTTCAATCTGTTTACCACTCAACACCCTGCTAATACTTACTAAATCACAATTTAGAAATATGAATTCTGTATAATAACTCTTGCCCAGAAAGGAATAGCATTCAATGTTCTCAACATGTTAACAGAGGGGAAAAGTAGTTTCATTTAAAGCGGCAAAATACAATAGAGCAACACTGACTATTGCAAGATAAAATGAGCTGAGTTAAAACTGGCATTAGCACAAATGTATTAAAAATAGGCATTCATAATTTATACTAAGTTGCTCTTTGCTTTTATTGTGGGGTGTTTAATTGCCAACCTGGATTAATAAACCCCTGTAAGATAAGCATACTGATATTGCTACTTTGGTAAATATTTTATAAAATTTGACATAAAAGCTAAAATTAAATTGTATACCATATGGTAGTACTTATACTGAAGCACAGTTTTCTATTGGACACTGAAAAAAAGGTAAGAAAAAAAGGTTTCTTGAACTATAAAATGCACAGTCACAGAGTGCTTAAAGAACTATCTGTAGCTTAAGAAATTTCAAAGGTCTTTCCAGCTTTCCTTTAATACATTTCCTGTTAAAATATCAAGGGGAAGAGGATTTCCAATTCAGAATAGGACCAGGTTTAAAGTTTTTGTATGTAAGCAGAGGGCAACTATAACTCTCCCTCTTCTTTAAACAAGAATCTTTTATACTGATATCTCTTCCGGAAAAGCATTAGGAGTATGTCTTCTTTTACCACAGAGATGGGATCAATTTATATTTCACTAAAACATTTTCTTCACATTGTAAACTCAGTGCAAACCATGAAGCTGAGCAGAGAGCAGGCAGCTCATATTGATACATGAAGGAATTTATTAATACATTTGTCAATTCGTACACTGCTGGCCTCTCACTACTGGCAATGTAATGTATCACTGATTTCATAATAAATATCAAGATTAAAATAGAATCTGTTCCATGGATCACTTCTTTGGCTTCAAATCAAAATAAATGTGGCCCAACATACACACGATTTGAGAAGGCTTAAATCACATCTTTCAAACATAATGAAATTACCCTAATCCAATATATGCTGCCTTATACAGAAAAAAGTACATTTGAATTTTTCAATCTGTTTACCACTCAACACCCTGCTAATACTTACTAAATCACAATTTAGAAATATGAATTCTGTATAATAACTCTTGCCCAGAAAGGAATAGCATTCAATGTTCTCAACATGTTAACAGAGGGGAAAAGTAGTTTCATTTAAAGCGGCAAAATACAATAGAGCAACACTGACTATTGCAAGATAAAATGAGCTGAGTTAAAACTGGCATTAGCACAAATGTATTAAAAATAGGCATTCATAATTTATACTAAGTTGCTCTTTGCTTTTATTGTGGGGTGTTTTTAATTGCCAACCTGGATTAATAATAAGCGCAACACAGGCCTAAATAAGTCAGTAGCCTACCCCCTTGCTGGACCATTCTTAAATAATTTATTTACAATAGCTGGACTTAACTAAGCAATTCACAAAGGGAACTGTTGCTACACACAGAAACTTTATGTATCTCAAGGGCATTATGCTTAAAAGGTTACCTATTGTATGATTCCATTTCTATAACATTCTCCAAATGACAAAACTATAGAGATGCGAACAGATTAGTGGCTGCCAGAAGACAGAGCTGGAAAAGGGATATTATATAAAGGTCAATCTCTCTGCACTGTATGTATCATGATTCTGGTAGTGGTCATGCATGCAAATCTGCTCATGCTAAGAACTATACACGCACAGAAATGAATGCATATAAAACTAATGAACACTGAATAAAGTGTGAAGTCTGGTTAACACTGATACACCAATGCCAATTTAAGCCTGTATTACAGTCATAAGATGTCACCATTAGGGGAAGCTGAATGAAGTTTACACAAAGATGTACTATTTTTGCAACTTCCTGCGATGCTAAAATTATTTCGAAATCAGAAGTTTAAGAAGTAGCTCTACAATTTCTATCACATGTAATTATTTCCTCATTTTCTCTACTTATCTGTCTGTCTCACAGGTGCAAGGATATCTACGCTTTGAGTTTAACAAGTTCTGAATATTTGCTGAATGAGTTTTATTTGGGACATCTATTTCAGGAGTAAGAGCTCTGACCACTTAGCCATTAAATTTTAAAGTGGTGCTATGATTTATAATAATACTTTATAAAAATAATTTTATAATGATGATTTATAGGGATACAATATATGTCAATACCATGAGACTTGGAATCTTAAGTATAAACAGCAACACAACAAAGGGAGACGGCTCTTCTGAATCGATTATCTACCAGCTTAACCTTGTTCTGACCTTGCTTAATTTTACCTAGCTGCTCCCAACCTGAATTCTTGCCGTATGTTACTTTATACATGCCTTCGCACATTTCTGTTTAGTTCTCACATTTCTCATTGCAGAGACAATAAAAACATTGGCTGCACTGACACACCCCAATTTGCCAAATTACTTTCCACAAAGAGGTGTCTGTACCATCCCTCCCATCTTCCCAGATCAAGCTTACCTTGGGTAGACCAATAGACTCCATGGCTCTTAACCACTGCACGGTGTTATCTGTGTGTCGAAAATGAAGACCCGACTTCTAACGTGAGGACAGGTGGTTGGGACGTGGGGTGGAAAGGAGGGAACACACAAAAAGTAAGTCAAAAAAAGTAACAACTGTTTTCATTTGCAGGATGCTTTCAATTCTATTTTTCCTAGGATAGTATTAAGAACACTTACATAAAGCAACCAGAGATACAATAAAGGAGATGAGACTATCTCAGCAACACCATTTGGGATGGACCATTCCACTCCTGGAATTCACAGTTTGAGGTAATTCTGAACTAGTCTCTCAAAGACCATTTACTGTGTAGCCTGCCTTAGGACATTTTGTGAGACATGTGTGCACGTGTGTGAGCATGTGTGTGCACCCGCATACACACACACCCATACACATACTCCATGTCAAGACTGTGGTAACCATGGCTGAGGGCACTTAGTAATCTCAGGAAAAAAAAGGATTTTTATGAGACTAAATGCCTTTGTGTGTGTGTGTGTGTGGTTTCTGGTTCTGCCAGATTATGAATGTAACATGATTCCTGTAATAAAAAAAAGAGGGCTTCCCCTGGTGGTCCAGTGGGTAAGGACACCGCCTTGCAATGCAAGGGGCGCCGGTTCGATCCCTGGCCTGGGAAGATCCCACGTGCCGTGGAGCGGCTGGACCAATGTGTCCAATTACCGAGCCGGAGCTCTGGAGCACATGCGCCCAGAGCCGGTGCTCTGCGACAACAGAGGCCACCGCAATGGGAGGCCCAAAGGAGCCAAAGAACAAAGACAGATGAAAATAGAGAAATGAAAAACCAATAGAAGTGGCCCGCCCACTCCCCTCCCCCCCCAACCCAAACCCCGCCCAAAAATAAAAAAAATTAAAAAAAAAAAAAAAAAATCTTTAAAAAAAAGAGAAAGAAAAAAACCCTGGAAAATGTAGAAAAATACAAAGACAACAAAAATACTCCATGATTCTAGAGCTAGTTTTAGTATTTATTTCTTCTATAATCTAATTCTAACCTTAGCCCTTTACAAGAAGTAAACTTTCAATGGAAATACTTTATAAAACCTTTTATATCCATATAAAAGAAATAGGCCCTGTTTTCCATTCCTACAGTTCTAGGCAGCCAGTCATTATTTTCTACATAGTCTACAAATAAAATATTCTTATTGCTATCTCATGAAGTTTTATCAGATATGAACTGGTGAGAGCTTTAAAATAATCTTATACATTTCATTAGTTAAATGCATACCATAATGTCATATATTTTTTTTTCATTTTGAATAAAATAAAAACTATAGCAAGTTTCATCATAACTAACACCCCATGTTGGATCGTCACATTCAGAAAGTCTAGCTCTTCCCATCTTCTGTCACCTTCTACAATCTAATGGTTGATTTAATGAAAACTATTTTTCTTGCTTTTAGAAATTATAGGGCTTCCCTGGTGGCTCAGTGGCAAAGAATCTGCCTGCCACTGCAGGAGACATGGGTTCGATCCCTGATCTCGGAAGATCTCACATGCCTCAGAGCAACTAAGCCAGTATACAACAATTGTTGAGCCTGTGCTCTAGAGCCTGGGAACCACAACAAGAGAAGCCACCACAATGAAAAGCCCGTTCCTTTGCAGCACCAAAGACCTAGCAGAGCCAAAAATAAATAAATTTTATTTTAAAAAAGAGAAATTATAAAGTATAAGCAAATTAACATTTGACAAATATTTAGGCATTTTTGATAGTAGCCATTATTTACTGAGATTGGGCAGTATATGTCAAGCACTTTACATAAATTATCTCTAATTTTCAAAACACCCTGCAAGGTAGTTATAATTCCTTTTTTTTTTTAAGAGATGAGGAAACGTAAGGGATAAAGATGAAGTTATTTGCCTAAAGTCAAACCTCTGCTGAGGGCCTGAGCTGGGATTCAAGACTAAGTCTCTGTGGATCTAAAGACTTTCCCCATGTTAACACTCCCCAGGGAAGAGCACAGGACCTAAAGACCAGGGGCCTATCCTTCAGAGGAAAGAGATTAGCTAATTAGTGTTAAATAACTAGAGGGAGGGGAAAGGATATGAGGGGGGAGGGTATGCAAAGAGAGGAAGAGGGGAAAAGAATAAACAGAGAGAGTCCCAGTCAGTTAATGGCCAGGCAGTAGCGTCTGAGGCTAAACTTGGCATCGACAACGTTTGCAGAATACAAACACCTCTTGGACACAGTCACCTTGTGACCATGCAGGGACAAAACAGAGATAATCCCCCATCACGTCATGGCTGAGGACCCTCAACACCGCAAAGTAACTAAACATAACCCTCTTTCATATAAGATGCATAATGTATTTCTTGACTATAGCAATCTAGTCTCTATTCAATACTCTCACACCCTAGATAAAAACAACCAAGACGCCAAGTTGATCTCATTTCCTGATAATACCCCAAAGATATATGGTTTTTTTTTTTTTTTTTTTTTAAACCTTTATTTTACTTTTAACTTTTTCAGAGTTTTGTTTTTTACAGACATGCATGTTCTCTAGTATGTATAGGGCTTCCCTGGTGGCTCAGTGGCAAAGAATCTGCCTGCCACTGCAGGAGACATGGGTTCGATCCCTGATCTCGGAAGATCTCACATGCCTCAGAGCAACTAAGCCAGTATACAACAATTGTTGAGCCTGTGCTCTAGAGCCTGGGAACCACAACAAGAGAAGCCACCACAATGAAAAGCCCGTTCCTTTGCAGCACCAAAGACCTAGCAGAGCCAAAAATAAATAAATTTTATTTTAAAAAAGAGAAATTATAAAGTATAAGCAAATTAACATTTGACAAATATTTAGGCATTTTTGATAGTAGCCATTATTTACTGAGATTGGGCAGTATATGTCAAGCACTTTACATAAATTATCTCTAATTTTCAAAACACCCTGCAAGGTAGTTATAATTCCTTTTTTTTTTTAAGAGATGAGGAAACGTAAGGGATAAAGATGAAGTTATTTGCCTAAAGTCAAACCTCTGCTGAGGGCCTGAGCTGGGATTCAAGACTAAGTCTCTGTGGATCTAAAGACTTTCCCCATGTTAACACTCCCCAGGGAAGAGCACAGGACCTAAAGACCAGGGGCCTATCCTTCAGAGGAAAGAGATTAGCTAATTAGTGTTAAATAACTAGAGGGAGGGGAAAGGATATGAGGGGGGAGGGTATGCAAAGAGAGGAAGAGGGGAAAAGAATAAACAGAGAGAGTCCCAGTCAGTTAATGGCCAGGCAGTAGCGTCTGAGGCTAAACTTGGCATCGACAACGTTTGCAGAATACAAACACCTCTTGGACACAGTCACCTTGTGACCATGCAGGGACAAAACAGAGATAATCCCCCATCACGTCATGGCTGAGGACCCTCAACACCGCAAAGTAACTAAACATAACCCTCTTTCATATAAGATGCATAATGTATTTCTTGACTATAGCAATCTAGTCTCTATTCAATACTCTCACACCCTAGATAAAAACAACCAAGACGCCAAGTTGATCTCATTTCCTGATAATACCCCAAAGATATATGGTTTTTTTTTTTTTTTTTTTTTAAACCTTTATTTTACTTTTAACTTTTACAGAGTTTTGTTGTTCACAGACATGCATGTTCTCAGATTAGTCACATGTATATCCCCCTTCCCTCCCCTCCCGACCATCACACAGCACCCCTGAAGGATCCCCTTTTTTCACAGAGCAATGACTATAGCTATTTTCTTCACTTATGATAGTACAGGCCTTCAGATATATGGTTCTTGCTTCCCTAAATCCTTATTAGAATCACTCGGTACAAGATCAAATCTCCGCTAAGCTCCTATTTTCTTACAGCTCCATGGGTATCCATTTTGTTCTTGCCACATCAAGTTTAAATAAATATAATTTTGTGTGGCCTCAGGTTGGTTTTTGAGAATCTTTGGTTGATAGCCTTCAACAATCCTAATTACGCAACAAAAACATCCCATTCATTTAGTGACCTCATTAGCGAGGTAACCTCAGAAAAGGTACAAGCCTCTTTGAACATTGGTTCCTCAGCCACAAAATGGGTGGTATGCTCCTATGGGTTGAGGAATTTTATGAGACTATACATGGAACACTTCATTGCAAAGTATACCTAAGAATGCAATGGTAATTATTATGCTATAAGGCTGGGTTTGAAGCTTTATTCACCTTTAAGGTCAAAAAAAATTTAGCGCTTCATGTAAGGGGCACTGAAGGAAAGGGTGGTTACTTGATCATACACTAAGGGAAATGACAGATTTCAAATCCTTCATCCACTTTAAACAGTTGAGAAATGCTGACTTCAGAACCCCATACTCCATGCCTGCATATTTTACAAGTAAGTTAACATTTCCAATCTACCCAGATTTACTTCAATTAAAACAAAACAAGGTCTTCTAAACAGGCTCAAAATAATCTTAGTTCATTTTAGTCATTTATGACTTGTTTATCTTTTCTATTCAGGCAAGAATACTTCAGTGGGTTGCCATTTCCTTCTCCAGGGGATCTTCCTGACCCAGGGATCAATCCGGGTCCCCTGTATTGCAGGCAGATTCTTTAGCATCAGAGCTACTAGGGAAGCTCCCATATTTTCACCAGTCCTGGGGCTTCACAGGTGGCGCTAGTGGTAAAGAACTCACCTGCCAATGCAGGAGACATAAGAGACATGAGTTCAGTTCCTGGGTTGGGAAGATTCCCTGGAGAAGGAAATGGCAACCCACTCTAGTATTCTTGCCTGGAGAATGCTGTGGACTGAAGAGACTGGCAGGCTATAGTCCATGGGGTCACAAAGAGCAGGACATGACTGAAGTGACTTAGCAGATACACATACTACTATTAATATATTAGACTAAGTGATACATCTATAGTCATACTTAGTCAAGGGTTGTTACTGTCCGTCTACCTAATTTCTTTCAGGTGTGAGACTAGAAAGAACATACTGACATTCTACTGCTGAGCTACTACAGGACCAGTAAACAAGATTATTCCAGTTTAAACTGACTAGATGAGGTGTTATGTAAGTCTTCTTTGGATGATAACTTCTTACATATTGGGATCAAAGCATTTTAGAACTATGAGGTAGTTTTAAACCAGTAGTTATTCTAATTTGCCCATTTTATAGATGAATAAACCGAGGGCCCAAGTATTTAAGACCCTCAAGTTGACCTAACCTGTTGAGCTCAGGGTCGAGACTAGCTTGCAAAATTTCCTGACTCTAAATCCAAATATTCTGTTCAGAGCCTCAGAACAAACACCATGTGTAACAGTTACAGGGTTCTCACCTCTATCAGACAGGCACTGGGTGAGCACCTTGCATAGATGCTCACATCTGTTTCTTTTAATTCCTCTGCAAGGTTGATACTGTTACTATTTTTCCACTTTCCATGTGAGGAAACTGAAGTTCACAGAGGCACAGTGGTGAAGTCAGATTGCCATTTGCCTGCATATTTTACAAGTAAGTTAACATTTCCAATCTACCCAGATTTACTTCAATTAAAACAAAACAAGGTCTTCTAAACAGGCTCAAAATAATCTTAGTTCATTTTAGTCATTTATGACTTGTTTATCTTTTCTATTCAGGCAAGAATACTTCAGTGGGTTGCCATTTCCTTCTCCAGGGGATCTTCCTGACCCAGGGATCAATCCGGGTCCCCTGTATTGCAGGCAGATTCTTTAGCATCAGAGCTACTAGGGAAGCTCCCATATTTTCACCAGTCCTGGGGCTTCACAGGTGGCGCTAGTGGTAAAGAACTCACCTGCCAATGCAGGAGACATAAGAGACATGAGTTCAGTTCCTGGGTTGGGAAGATTCCCTGGAGAAGGAAATGGCAACCCACTCTAGTATTCTTGCCTGGAGAATGCTGTGGACTGAAGAGACTGGCAGGCTATAGTCCATGGGGTCACAAAGAGCAGGACATGACTGAAGTGACTTAGCAGATACACATACTACTATTAATATATTAGACTAAGTGATACATCTATAGTCATACTTAGTCAAGGGTTGTTACTGTCCGTCTACCTAATTTCTTTCAGGTGTGAGACTAGAAAGAACATACTGACATTCTACTGCTGAGCTACTACAGGACCAGTAAACAAGATTATTCCAGTTTAAACTGACTAGATGAGGTGTTATGTAAGTCTTCTTTGGATGATAACTTCTTACATATTGGGATCAAAGCATTTTAGAACTATGAGGTAGTTTTAAACCAGTAGTTATTCTAATTTGCCCATTTTATAGATGAATAAACCGAGGGCCCAAGTATTTAAGACCCTCAAGTTGACCTAACCTGTTGAGCTCAGGGTCGAGACTAGCTTGCAAAATTTCCTGACTCTAAATCCAAATATTCTGTTCAGAGCCTCAGAACAAACACCATGTGTAACAGTTACAGGGTTCTCACCTCTATCAGACAGGCACTGGGTGAGCACCTTGCATAGATGCTCACATCTGTTTCTTTTAATTCCTCTGCAAGGTTGATACTGTTACTATTTTTCCACTTTACATGTGAGGAAACTGAAGTTCACAGAGGCACAGTGGTGAAGTCAGATTCTAAAGTGGTTTGGTTCTGCAGCTCATACTTCTAACCACTAAGAATATGCTTTCCCTATCGAAGGCCCACCTAAATGTTCAACGAGTTTGTGTTGTAAGTCTATGGTTGTCAACGCACTGTCTGGAATGATAATGCTTTGAGGCTTATCAGACTGACTCCTCTCCAGGGAATGCTCCTTTCTCCTTCCACTCTTTCTCTTGGTCATCCTGGTGGGCTTGGGAACACTCATCCTTCAGGCTCCACCATGGAAACCTTTCTGGTGTCCCTTCCAGAACTGACCATACTCTTCTTGGTTACCTCTCACCATCCACCCATCCGTCTTCTCTTCACCGTCCTCCATGCATTTCCAGTCCTTTTCAAGGATTCACTCTTTATTCCCCCTCTTCACTAGTGAGTCCATTCACTTCTTATCTCTGCAGACAACAGTCGCTGGTCACCTGGACTGAGTAATCTCCTCACTGCACTCTGCCTCCATCTTCCCTCCACGCAGCATCAGGACAGTCTTTGCTTGGTACCATGGTGCCTCTGTCCACACTGAACCAGCTTCCCCTGTACTCATGATGAAGTCACCCACTGTACCAGGTCCTCCAGGTGGGACTGAGTAATCTGCCTCTGCTTGCCTCCTGATCTCACTTCTCACCACTGTCCCTTAACCTGGCCAAGCTCTTGTCTTCCTTGAGGCTCTCACAAGTGGGCCCCTCTGTCTGGATCATCCTCCCCACTCCCTACCCTTAACTCTACTTATGAGGTAGTTTTAAACCAGTAGTTATTCTAATTTGCCCATTTTATAGATGAATAAACCGAGGGCCCAAGTATTTAAGACCCTCAAGTTGACCTAACCTGTTGAGCTCAGGGTCGAGACTAGCTTGCAAAATTTCCTGACTCTAAATCCAAATATTCTGTTCAGAGCCTCAGAACAAACACCATGTGTAACAGTTACAGGGTTCTCACCTCTATCAGACAGGCACTGGGTGAGCACCTTGCATAGATGCTCACATCTGTTTCTTTTAATTCCTCTGCAAGGTTGATACTGTTACTATTTTTCCACTTTACATGTGAGGAAACTGAAGTTCACAGAGGCACAGTGGTGAAGTCAGATTCTAAAGTGGTTTGGTTCTGCAGCTCATACTTCTAACCACTAAGAATATGCTTTCCCTATCGAAGGCCCACCTAAATGTTCAACGAGTTTGTGTTGTAAGTCTATGGTTGTCAACGCACTGTCTGGAATGATAATGCTTTGAGGCTTATCAGACTGACTCCTCTCCAGGGAATGCTCCTTTCTCCTTCCACTCTTTCTCTTGGTCATCCTGGTGGGCTTGGGAACACTCATCCTTCAGGCTCCACCATGGAAACCTTTCTGGTGTCCCTTCCAGAACTGACCATACTCTTCTTGGTTACCTCTCACCATCCACCCATCCGTCTTCTCTTCACCGTCCTCCATGCATTTCCAGTCCTTTTCAAGGATTCACTCTTTATTCCCCCTCTTCACTAGTGAGTCCATTCACTTCTTATCTCTGCAGACAACAGTCGCTGGTCACCTGGACTGAGTAATCTCCTCACTGCACTCTGCCTCCATCTTCCCTCCACGCAGCATCAGGACAGTCTTTGCTTGGTACCATGGTGCCTCTGTCCACACTGAACCAGCTTCCCCTGTACTCATGATGAAGTCACCCACTGTACCAGGTCCTCCAGGTGGGACTGAGTAATCTGCCTCTGCTTGCCTCCTGATCTCACTTCTCACCACTGTCCCTTAACCTGGCCAAGCTCTTGTCTTCCTTGAGGCTCTCACAAGTGGGCCCCTCTGTCTGGATCATCCTCCCCACTCCCTACCCTTAACTCTACTTATGGATGAGTTTCCTCTCATTCTTCCAGCCTCAGAATAGAACGTTTCCTCAGAAAAGTCCATGGCTGTCTGTCAATAACTCTGGCTTTCATTTCTTCCTTCATACACGTACCACAATCCGCGATCGTCTCTTCTCCTAAGAGACTGTTTCTCTAACTGTAAGTAGCCTGAGAATCATGACTGCCCTGTTCTACACTGTCCTTGGTGCCTGGATCACTGGCTGGTACATCGTAGGTAATGATAAATACTGTATAGATAAGTGAGTTCTATCCTTTGTGTATTTCTATCTTAGTACAACTTTATCTTCTTTCTCCATGACTTTACTAAATTGTATTATATTACTGTCTCTGCCCATTAGAGCAGTGGTCCTCAAACCTTAGTAGTAGGTAAGAAAAGAATCACCTGAGATGATTAGGAAGAATGCAGCTTCCTGGGTCCCCAGCTGAGATTCTGGGGTGAGGCCCCAAAGTTCATTTTTTACACACACACATTAGGGGGCACCACAGAAAGTTTGAGCACCACACTTAAGAGGAGAAGTTTCAGCAAGTATGGAATAAAGCATAGAAGACAAGAAATGGAGCTCTTTAGCTTAGTTGAAACTACTGTTGGGACTTCGCAGGCAGTCCCATGGTTAAGACTTTGCCTTCCAATGCAGGGGGTGTGGGTTCAATCTCTGGCTGGGGAGCCAAGAGCCCACATACCTCGTGGCCAAAAATCTGGAACATAAAACAGAAACAATCTTGTAACAAACACAATAAAAGACTTAAAAGGGCCCCATCAAAAAACAATCTCTTAAAAAAAGAGAGAGAAAAGAAAGTACTGTCATTCATTCCTTCCCCAAACAGCTATTTGGGCTAGAACCTATTCAACAAGAACATGGTGGAAGAGACACACATTGTTGTTGCCTTCATGACAAAATAACTACCACACTATAACATGGTACGTCCATGCGTGCACGGCATGATCATGCAACTCAGACCTGGAGAGGGAGGTAGAAATGGTCAGGGAAAGAATATTCATCATGGAAGGTTTAATTCCCATACGTTGCATAACTTTCTAACCCAAAATTAACGAGGGGCCAAGGTGTACATAAGCTGGCAGACCAAGAGGACAGGGCTGCATGAAAGCTCCCATCTGCTCAGCTCAAAGCCATCAGTGCTGCAACCGAGACTCTGAGCTTTGGGAGAGAGCTTTTGTCTCAGGGACACACTGCCCAACAGAGGGTCATATTTTTATGGCCAGAGTCCCTGCAGCAAGCGCCCAGGCTCACTTGAACTCATGGCTTCCAGATGGCCCGTCAAGAGACAGACCGAGGTGAGCGAGTGCTCACTTGTGTTTCAACATCTTTGCTGCTGTCCTGTGATTTAGTGCTCCTTAGAGGGCACCACGTGACCGGCTTTAGACCCGAAGAACACATGAACAGGAAGTGAAGCCTGCTGCCCACTAATATTTTTTCTCCCTGCATTTTTGCAGAAGAAACAAACAGCCTTAAAAACGTATGATGATATGGCAAATCAGTAAGAATGCCCACTCAAGGACACGCTCAGGGATTTAATAAAATGAGAAAAAAGGAAAAGTTTCAGCAAGTATGGAATAAAGCATAGAAGACAAGAAATGGAGCTCTTTAGCTTAGTTGAAACTACTGTTGGGACTTCGCAGGCAGTCCCATGGTTAAGACTTTGCCTTCCAATGCAGGGGGTGTGGGTTCAATCTCTGGCTGGGGAGCCAAGAGCCCACATACCTCGTGGCCAAAAATCTGGAACATAAAACAGAAACAATCTTGTAACAAACACAATAAAAGACTTAAAAGGGCCCCATCAAAAAACAATCTCTTAAAAAAAGAGAGAGAAAAGAAAGTACTGTCATTCATTCCTTCCCCAAACAGCTATTTGGGCTAGAACCTATTCAACAAGAACATGGTGGAAGAGACACACATTGTTGTTGCCTTCATGACAAAATAACTACCACACTATAACATGGTACGTCCATGCGTGCACGGCATGATCATGCAACTCAGACCTGGAGAGGGAGGTAGAAATGGTCAGGGAAAGAATATTCATCATGGAAGGTTTAATTCCCATACGTTGCATAACTTTCTAACCCAAAATTAACGAGGGGCCAAGGTGTACATAAGCTGGCAGACCAAGAGGACAGGGCTGCATGAAAGCTCCCATCTGCTCAGCTCAAAGCCATCAGTGCTGCAACCGAGACTCTGAGCTTTGGGAGAGAGCTTTTGTCTCAGGGACACACTGCCCAACAGAGGGTCATATTTTTATGGCCAGAGTCCCTGCAGCAAGCGCCCAGGCTCACTTGAACTCATGGCTTCCAGATGGCCCGTCAAGAGACAGACCGAGGTGAGCGAGTGCTCACTTGTGTTTCAACATCTTTGCTGCTGTCCTGTGATTTAGTGCTCCTTAGAGGGCACCACGTGACCGGCTTTAGACCCGAAGAACACATGAACAGGAAGTGAAGCCTGCTGCCCACTAATATTTTTTCTCCCTGCATTTTTGCAGAAGAAACAAACAGCCTTAAAAACGTATGATGATATGGCAAATCAGTAAGAATGCCCACTCAAGGACACGCTCAGGGATTTAATAAAATGAGAAAAAAGGAAAAGCCTCTTTTTTCCAGTGAACTAACGAAAGGACAGTTTTCCTTTGTCCCATGTTTCTCCCACGTCACAGCTGGCATCAACCCCCCTCCATCTGCCACTTTCCTTTTCTCCACGCCTCTCCTAACATCCTTTCTTCTGTGCACCCCAGCTGGGGCCTGACGGGACGGGGGACAGCAACACAGATCACTTCCCTCTCTCATGATGTTTTGCTCAGGGGTGCCAGCATCTGCCCAGGCACCCAGGAATTTATTTTGTAACAAGAGACTGGAAATATTTCTCCTGTCCCCACCCCAAAGAGAAGCTGCTATTGATTCAAATAATAGAGTCTCTGATGCCAAGAGGAAACGGTATCTGTTTAAGCTGCCATGGGCCCATAGCAGAACTGGCAAGAGACACCTGTGTGCAAGGTGTATAATGTGTCAGGAGGATTAGCCCACCTGCCGATCTGAGGCTCGCCTTCACTAAAGGTCTGTCTTTGGGGCCTAACTCTCACTATCTCCATATCAAAACAAAATACTCACAATCCTTTTCTAGGGAAGGCTGGAGCCAGCTCAACTTTGACTCCATCATCAAATCTACATGGCTCTTACAACAGGTTTAGATCTTGGTAACAACCATTATGGAAGGAATGAATATAAAAGTCATCTTCTAAAATGTGGACAAATGCCCATGTGTTTTGTGACAGGGGCAATACAAATATTTTTTTTCTTAACTTTAAAAATAGTCCTTAGAATTAAAAAAAGAAACTTTCATTTTGGCTGGCTAAGTCATTTAAGTCCCTGCAGCAAGCGCCCAGGCTCACTTGAACTCATGGCTTCCAGATGGCCCGTCAAGAGACAGACCGAGGTGAGCGAGTGCTCACTTGTGTTTCAACATCTTTGCTGCTGTCCTGTGATTTAGTGCTCCTTAGAGGGCACCACGTGACCGGCTTTAGACCCGAAGAACACATGAACAGGAAGTGAAGCCTGCTGCCCACTAATATTTTTTCTCCCTGCATTTTTGCAGAAGAAACAAACAGCCTTAAAAACGTATGATGATATGGCAAATCAGTAAGAATGCCCACTCAAGGACACGCTCAGGGATTTAATAAAATGAGAAAAAAGGAAAAGCCTCTTTTTTCCAGTGAACTAACGAAAGGACAGTTTTCCTTTGTCCCATGTTTCTCCCACGTCACAGCTGGCATCAACCCCCCTCCATCTGCCACTTTCCTTTTCTCCACGCCTCTCCTAACATCCTTTCTTCTGTGCACCCCAGCTGGGGCCTGACGGGACGGGGGACAGCAACACAGATCACTTCCCTCTCTCATGATGTTTTGCTCAGGGGTGCCAGCATCTGCCCAGGCACCACAGGAATTTATTTTGTAACAAGAGACTGGAAATATTTCTCCTGTCCCCACCCCAAAGAGAAGCTGCTATTGATTCAAATAATAGAGTCTCTGATGCCAAGAGGAAACGGTATCTGTTTAAGCTGCCATGGGCCCATAGCAGAACTGGCAAGAGACACCTGTGTGCAAGGTGTATAATGTGTCAGGAGGGGGATTAGCCCACCTGCCGATCTGAGGCTCGCCTTCACTAAAGGTCTGTCTTTGGGGCCTAACTCTCACTATCTCCATATCAAAACAAAATACTCACAATCCTTTTCTAGGGAAGGCTGGAGCCAGCTCAACTTTGACTCCATCATCAAATCTACATGGCTCTTACAACAGGTTTAGATCTTGGTAACAACCATTATGGAAGGAATGAATATAAAAGTCATCTTCTAAAATGTGGACAAATGCCCATGTGTTTTGTGACAGGGGCAATACAAATATTTTTTTTCTTAACTTTAAAAATAGTCCTTAGAATTAAAAAAAGAAACTTTCATTTTGGCTGGCTAAGTCATTTAAGTCTTGCAAAGGGCTAGAAACTCATTCTAGGGATGAACATCTACAGTTAACAGACACATGACTTAATTAACCCAAACTTGGGCTTCCCTGGTGGTCCAGTGGGTAGAGAGTCTGCCTTGCAGTGCACGGGGCATCGGTTCAATCCCTGGCCTCGGAGGATCCCACATACTGAGAAGCGACTGCGTTGGTGTGTCCAATTACGAGCCGGCTCTCTGGAGCGCATGTGCCCAGAGCCAGTGCTCTGCAACAAGAGAGACCACTGCGATGGGAGGCCCACACAGGCCAAAAAGAATAAAGATGGATGAAAAGTAAAATGATGACTTAGATGCCAAAAATAAATAAATAAACCCAAACTTATTTTAACATATGCACTTTTTTTCATAAAATTATTCAAGCAGAGACTTGTTCAATTCCCTTTTAGATTAGATTATGAAATGAGACTTATCAAAAAAGATGTCAATTCATCTTGCCTAATGTTAGCCTAAATCGTTACTCAGACGTTTGCTCTGAATTCAATATACATATTTTAAAAATAAATTCCATCTCAATAACAACTGAAGGGTAGTGTGACTCATGCAATAAATGGAAAATCATTCTATTTTCAACCATAGTTAATGTTATCCTTGAAATTTTAAGAAAAATAACTTTTAAAAACACTTGAAAATCTGCAGGAAAAAAATAACTGCTGTAACAAAATCAAACACAGTATATTAAGAAAACAAAAAATCAATTTTCAAAGAAGGTTTAGAAACCCTGACTCAAAGTGGAGAAGAGATCTCATATTCCAGTAGGAAAGAACACACATTTAAAATTCCTTTTTGGAGACACATATAATGAAGATGTCTTTTAGGCTGCTGTTTACTTTTTGCTCTTTTACTTTTTAATGGAAAATTTCAAACATAAAAAAATAGACAATAGTATCAAGAACTCATTTGGACCCATCGTCTAATCTCAACAATTACAAACTCATGGCCATTCTTGAATCATTGGTCTACCCTCTTCCCAGTTATTCTGAAGCAAAGCACAGATGTATCACTTTATCTGAAAATACTTAAATATGTATCTGTAAAATACCCAGAATTTTTTTTATTAATACAAAATTGGTGGAAAAAAAAAAAAAAAAGATTGGTGTTTTGGTTTGGTTTTCCTCTCCACATCCCTTCCCAAATTAGCCATGAAATAATTCTTAAAACTAGTTCCATACAAAAAGGTTAGTCTTATTTTGTTTTCAGCACGACATGGAAAGGAAGTCCTGATTAGTCAATATTTGTACTTTTTGTTTTTTAATCACCTTCGCCTTAAGTCCTTAGGGCCACAAGTTCAAGTCTCAGCTGAGTACTTTACTTTTTGATGAGAATAAGGGGAGTAATAAGCTATGTTGGTGGTGAAAAGAGGAGGGGTCGAAGGTCCCCACTTTCACATTTACTGGGACTAATAGCACGACCTCCATGAAGGGATAATGGGGGGCTGGAGGCCCCACAAATCAGAGGCCTCTAAGCCTCAGCCCAGAAACAGAAAAACGCTTTGCTTTTACAACTGCTACTGCCTCAGGAAAGATTACAAACAGGCTTCAAAGACCAAGGAGTCCCGTCCCCACATCTCTCCCCTCCCCCGCCCCACGAAACCCTGAAGGAAACACTAGAAGAAAGGAAACGAAGGGAAAAGACTGAACCTTCACTTTGAGCCAGAGGCCAAAACCAATTAGATCTCAGTTACCTTATAACGCGTTTGTTCCACATCATAGATCTTTTTCTCCGATACCATTTTGGGGGCAAAGAACTTGGCTAGCTTTGCTAGGTAAACTCCGTTCCTGAGGCCTTCTTCCAGTTCAGTGGTTGGTGGCAATTCTTCAACTAAGCAGACTTCCATCCACCTGGAGGGATTAAAGAGAGTATAAAAAACCTTGAAGTGACTCCAGTTTGGTATCTTTCTATAAATGAAGAGATGTGGTGTTTTACTACCTCTGACAGAGACATTAACAAAAGGGGCAGGATCTGAACCATCTTTACTTGTCATAATGGGAAAAGAGAACCTTCTGGGTGAGAGCGTATTCAGAACACAAGAGCAACAAGGGGACACAAGCCCAGAGGCATTAAACTCACAACAACACTAGAGCTCATCAGCTTTACCTTTCTCTGAGTTTCTGTCAAGTCTCTTTGGTGCCAAAGACGAAAAAGGCCAAACCATGTTTATATGGGTGGATTGAGTCTTGCTGACATTACAGAAAAAGCAATTTCAAGTTTATGAGCCCTCAGTGGAGGACATTCTTGTAGGGGTGAAGCCATGGGAAGAGCAAAGTCCATGGTATGGTAAAATCTGCAGTCGCCTCAGTCTGGGGTGAACTACCGAGAGAGGGAGGACGGCATGGGAAAGGGACATTGAAATTCAGAAAGCAGACACAGCCTTCTTTAAATAAGACGTGTTCATTTTCCCAAAACCTTAGAACTTAACTACAACATGCTTACTTTTGGGGGAAGCTATTTACTGGGCTCTGAAAAAGTTATTCAGGAAAAGATCAGATTAAATCTTAGGACACTGTGCCAGTATTGTCGAAAAGAGAGCACCAAGGTCATTACTGGCTCAAAGACACACAGTGGGAGGAGAGCCAGGCCAGTTCACATTTCACGATGGTGTGCAGAGAATCTGCCAGAGCTCAGAGGATAATGAGCTTCCTGTCCACGCTTGAGGAACCCTTCCCTACTCTGGGCGAGAGCATATTCAGAACACAAGAGCAACAAGGGGACACAAGCCCGAGAGGCAGGGGTGCAAGCCTTCACCTCTCTGCCACGAACCCACCACCAAGTCATCAACTGTGAGTGTGAGCTCCATACCTACATAGCAAGTCCCCTCAGAAGACCTTAACACAACAGCACTGACTCCATCAACTCCTGGCAGTCAGGAGAGGGCTGGTCTGCAGTATTAACAACCAATCCAGATCCAAGCAGTGAACACTGTAAAATGTCTCAGCTGCTTGTAGCTCTGGCCAACAACTCTGAAAAGCTCAGAGTCTCTAATAAGCAAGGAGTATTTACTGACCAATTATTTAGGCAATGTAAAACATAAAGTTGGAAAAGGAAATGACAATGCACGCCAGTATTCATGCTGGGGAAATCCCATGGACAGAGGAGCCTGGCGGGCTACAGTTCATGCTGTTGCAAGAGAGTTGGACATGACTTAGTGACTAAACTGTAACAACAAAAATGTAAAGGATATGAGAAAACCATAAATATAGGCCCTGCCTTCAAACAACATGAAACAAAATTCAGAAGGCAATACAATTGTAAGGAAAAACCAGAGAGCCATGTGAGAGAGGCTATGATGCCCAACACAACCATTCGTGCCCAAGAAGAAAAAGTTTGAGAATCATGTCGGGGTGGGGTGGGGTCACTGGTTTATCACTGCAGTAATAGGGAAAACCAGGTCAAGGTAGTGCGATCTGGATTGAGTCTAGAACAGGAGTATCTGGAAAAACAGGGAAGTCCTCGGAGCTGGGGAGCAGAACATACTAAAGCCATAAAGGAAATATGGCTAATTCATGGCACAACCACAGAGAAGATTTTGGGCCTTTGGGATTCAAGGGAGAAAGGAATAAAGCTGAGCTTATACAGTCAAGTCAGGAGACGGTGTAAGTGAAGTGATGACATTTGTTGCTACAGGAAGCAGGAAGCTCTTGGCAGCCTCACAGCAGAGGAGTGACAGGTTGACAGCAGTATTTAGAGAAAATTAATCTTAGATGATAGATGTCCCAAAGATAGAGCGCACAGCCGTTCCCACTGTGAGAAGCTGAGGGACCGGATGAGACTGGAAGAAACAGGAGGAAAGCAAGAGGCATTTCAAGAAAACGGTGACAAGACTTGGGGACAGCTTAGGGAGTAGGAGAGAGGGGTCAAAGGAAAGAGAATATACCCAGCCAGGGACAGGGCTCCATGTGGACGGGCTCCTCCTCTCTGCACCAGGACTCACTCCCATCCAAACCCCAAACTGACTCATAGGCAGTCAGAGAGGCTGGTCTGCAGTATTAACAACCAATCCAGATCCAAGCAGTGAACACTGTAAAATGTCTCAGCTGCTTGTAGCTCTGGCCAACAACTCTGAAAAGCTCAGAGTCTCTAATAAGCAAGGAGTATTTACTGACCAATTATTTAGGCAATGTAAAACATAAAGTTGGAAAAGGAAATGACAATGCACGCCAGTATTCATGCTGGGGAAATCCCATGGACAGAGGAGCCTGGCGGGCTACAGTTCATGCTGTTGCAAGAGAGTTGGACATGACTTAGTGACTAAACTGTAACAACAAAAATGTAAAGGATATGAGAAAACCATAAATATAGGCCCTGCCTTCAAACAACATGAAACAAAATTCAGAAGGCAATACAATTGTAAGGAAAAACCAGAGAGCCATGTGAGAGAGGCTATGATGCCCAACACAACCATTCGTGCCCAAGAAGAAAAAGTTTGAGAATCATGTCGGGGTGGGGTGGGGTCACTGGTTTATCACTGCAGTAATAGGGAAAACCAGGTCAAGGTAGTGCGATCTGGATTGAGTCTAGAACAGGAGTATCTGGAAAAACAGGGAAGTCCTCGGAGCTGGGGAGCAGAACATACTAAAGCCATAAAGGAAATATGGCTAATTCATGGCACAACCACAGAGAAGATTTTGGGCCTTTGGGATTCAAGGGAGAAAGGAATAAAGCTGAGCTTATACAGTCAAGTCAGGAGACGGTGTAAGTGAAGTGATGACATTTGTTGCTACAGGAAGCAGGAAGCTCTTGGCAGCCTCACAGCAGAGGAGTGACAGGTTGACAGCAGTATTTAGAGAAAATTAATCTTAGATGATAGATGTCCCAAAGATAGAGCGCACAGCCGTTCCCACTGTGAGAAGCTGAGGGACCGGATGAGACTGGAAGAAACAGGAGGAAAGCAAGAGGCATTTCAAGAAAACGGTGACAAGACTTGGGGACAGCTTAGGGAGTAGGAGAGAGGGGTCAAAGGAAAGAGAATATACCCAGCCAGGGACAGGGCTCCATGTGGACGGGCTCCTCCTCTCTGCACCAGGACTCACTCCCCATCCATTGTGACCCCAGGCTTGTCCCTTAACCTTGCTGGGCCTCAGTCTTCTCCTCTGTTAAAGGGGCAGGAGATGAGAAGGATGGATATTAAGGCCTCTCCCAGTTCTAACATCCTAGAGGGACTGGGAAGACTGGGGGCATTGGGAAAACCTGGAAGAACAAGGAACTGTTAATAGTTAAACCAGATGGGACATTTACTTTCCCATAACCAACACAAGGTGAATAAGGGCTATTTGGTTATATGGGCCTTGTTTCAAAGAAATATATCATAGGCTTGATGAATTTCTAAAAATGTAACAACGTTGCCTTTTTTTTTTTTTAACTTTTATTTTACTTTTAACTTTTACAGAGTTTTGTTGTTTACAGATATGCATGTTCCCAGATCAGTTAATTCTTTTTTGGGGAGGGAGGGAGGCAGGCGGGCCACTTCTATTGGTCTTTCTAGTTTTCATCCATCTTTGTTCTTCAGCCCATGTAGGTCTCCCATCGCGGTGGCCTCCGTTGTCGCAGAGCACCAGCTCGGCAGTTGGACACATTGGTCCAACCGCTCTGTGGCATGTGGGATCTTCCCAGGCCAGGGATCGAACCGGCGCCCCTTGCACTGCAAGGCAGTGTCCTTACCCACTGGACCACCAGGGAAGCCCAACGTTGCTTTTTTGATTAAGAAAAAAAAGACCAAATTAAAAGCTACTGCCCTAGACCAAGTTTCTAGTTTAAGTAAACTACAAATTACATCATTATGCCCTTTCACATTAAAACAAACCTGTTTCAAATAATTATCTTGAAAAAATTGACAAAATTTGTTTTTTACACAATAGATAATTGCTTTATAATAATCCCATAACTGGGGGAGGGGAGTAGAAATCTGAAGGGTATGGGAGAGGCAAATGGACAATTTATAGTAAGAGAGTGAGGAGATAAATTGATATTTGGAACCAAGAAGCAGAAGGCTAAAATAAAAACTTTGATATTTTAGACTTGGGTTTACTTTTTAAAAAAGATAATCACATTAATTTTTGTCTGTATCAGAATATATGTGCAGTTGACTGAAAACACTAATTATTCCAAAAACTTAGGTGAGCTATAGCTTATTTAAAATGTAGCTATTGCTAATGTTTACCATATCATGAAGTGCTCAAAGGCAAAAGCCATTTCTTTTTCTGATCTCGCTGTCCTGAAAACGTGTTCAATAGATTGTTATTATGTGAAAGATTCTGACTGCTTAAGAGTTTTCCAAGCATCACAGTTACATAAAATTTTTAAGGACACTGCCAATGACTTGTAAATGTAGCATGTTTGTAACATTAGGCATCGATATTTCACTACTTTGAAAGTCAAAAGAAGATACTATTACCATTAATGGTAACCAGTGTTTATTAACCACTATTTTATTCTAGAATCTGGATTTAATACTTTAAAAGAGGATTATCATTTAACCCTTGAGCCTACCCCCCTAGGAAAGATGCTTACGAATCACTATTTGCCAATATTAATCTGAAGTGAAATTAAAAGACACTTGAGGGGCTTTCCTGGTGGTCCAGTGCATAAAGAGTCCGCCTTGCAGTGCAAGGGGCACCGGTTCCAATCCCTGGCAGGGAAAATCACATGTGCTGAGGAGTGACTAGATTGATGTGTTCAATGCGCCCAGAGCCAGTGCTCTGCAATGAGAGAGGTCACTGCAATGGGAGGCCCACACAGGCCGAAGAATAAGGATGGATGAAAATAAATAAAAAATCAATAAAAGTGGTCAAAATTAAAAAAAAAAAAAAAAGACACTTGCTCCTTGGAAGAAAAGCTATGACAAACCTAGATAGCATATTGAAAAGCGGAGATATCACTTTGCCAACAAAAGTCTGTATAGCCTGGGCTCCCCTGGTGGTCCAGTGGGTAAGGACACTGCCTTCCAGTGCAAGTGCTGCCAGTTTGATCCCTGACCTGGGAAGATCCCATATGCTGCAGAGCGGCTGGACTGATGTGTCCAACTACTGAGCGGGAGCTCTGGAGTGCATGTGCCCAGAGCCAGTGCTCTAGAACAAGAAAGGCCACTGTGATGGGAGGCCCACACAGGCCAAAGAACAAAGATGGATGAAAATAGATAAATGAAAGACCAATAGAAAGGGCCAAAAAAAAAGAAGTCTGTATAGCCAAAGCTATGGTTTCCAGTAGTCATGTTAGGATATGAGAACTGGACCATAGAGAAGTCTAAGTGTCAAAGAATTGATACCTTCAATCTATGGTGCTAAGAAGACTCTTGAGAGTTGCTTGGACTGCAAATATATCTGGAATATCTGGAAATATATACATTCAAAAAGATACATGTAAAACAAAAACAAAAGATACACGTGCCCATATGCTCAAAGCAGCACTATTTGCAGTAGTGAAGACACAAAAGCAATCTAAATGTTCATTGACAAATGAGCAGATAGAGAAGATGTGGTACATATATACAATGGAACACTACTCAGTCATAAAAAATAATGAAATAATGTCATTTGTAGCAACATGAGTGGACCTATAGATTATCATACTAAGTGAAGTAAGTCAGAAAGAGAAGGACAAATACCAAATGATGTCACTTATTAGGGGAATCTAAAATATGATTCAGTTAAATGTATCTATGAAACAGAAACAGACTCATAAGACTTGTGGCTGCCAAGGCAGAGGAGCATGGGCGAGGCATGGATTGGGAGTTTAGGATTAGCTGATGCAAATTATTATATACAGAATGAATAAGAAACAAAGTCCTACTGCATAGCATAAAGAACTACATTCAATATCCTGTGATAAACCATAATGGAAAAGAACATAAAAAGCATACACACACACACACACACACACACACATATATATATATATATGTATATGTATAAATGAATCACTTTGCTGCACAGTAGAAATTAACACAACACTGTAAGTCAATTATGCTTTCCAATCCCTCTAATTCGAATTTTTAACTCTCTCAACTCAAAAGAAGAAGGTAGGGCTTCCCTGGTGGTTCAGTGGGTAAGGACACCGCCTTGCAGTGCAGGGGTCACCGGTTTGATCCCTGGCCTGGGAAGATCCCACGTGCCGCGGGGTGGCTGGATAGATGTGTCCAATTACCGAGCCGGAGCTCTGGAGCGCATGCGCCCAGAGCCGGTGCTCTGAGACAACAGAGGCCACTGTGATGGGAGGCCAACAAGGGCCAAGGAACAAAGATGGATGAAAATAGACAAATGAAAGACCAATAGTAGTGGCCCGCCCGCCCCTCCCTCCCCACCGCCCACCCCCAAGAAAAACTTTAAAAAGACCCAACACAGCCAAATAAATGAACAAATGTTTAAAAAAATAAAAAAGAAGAAGGTAGTCCCGCAGCCTACTGTAAAACAAAAGTGATAAAGGGACACTCCAGGCTCCTTCCAGAATAAGAGTAGAAGCCCCATGGTTCAGAGATGCACACGTTTTCACTCTTTAGTGTAAGGTTACAGCACAGCATATTCACTGTCAAAGTTGAGTAAATGTCCTAATGTCTATTGTGTGTGCATGTTCTGTTGTATTTGACTCTTTGAGACCCCATAAAATGTTGCCAGCTAGGCTTTTCTGTCCATGGGATCTTCCCGGCAAGAATACTGGAGTGGTTTGCCACTTCCTCTTCCGGGGAATCTTCCTGACCCAGGGATCAAACCTGTGTCTCCTGCAACCCCTGCATTGACAGGCAGATTTTTTACCACTGAATCACCTGAGAAGCCCTAGGGTTACATTTATTTCCTGGACCTCCCTCTGTGTCAGTCACCAACCTCACAATAACAAGTGATAAATGGCCCAGGCTGTATCCTGGGGGTGCAGGTGAAACGGGTGCTGGGTGTGGGAAGGTAGAGCCTACTTAGATGGAGTCACCTTCTTGAGATCTCTGGTTAGATAAGACAGGATCGCACAGAGTCTCCTAATAATATACTGCTTGGGAACTTATCAATTATTAGTCAGTAGAAATTAACACAACACTGTAAGTCAATTATGCTTTCCAATCCCTCTAATTAATTTTAACTCTCTCAACTCAAAAGAAGAAGGTAGGGCTTCCCTGGTGGTTCAGTGGGTAAGGACACCGCCTTGCAGTGCAGGGGTCACCGGTTTGATCCCTGGCCTGGGAAGATCCCACGTGCCGCGGGGTGGCTGGATAGATGTGTCCAATTACCGAGCCGGAGCTCTGGAGCGCATGCGCCCAGAGCCGGTGCTCTGAGACAACAGAGGCCACTGTGATGGGAGGCCAACAAGGGCCAAGGAACAAAGATGGATGAAAATAGACAAATGAAAGACCAATAGTAGTGGCCCGCCCGCCCCCTCCCTCCCCACCGCCCCACCCCCCCAAGAAAAACTTTAAAAAGACCCAACACAGCCAAATAAATGAACAAATGTTTAAAAAAATAAAAAAGAAGAAGGTAGTCCCGCAGCCTACTGTAAAACAAAAGTGATAAAGGGACACTCCAGGCTCCTTCCAGAATAAGAGAAAGCCCCATGGTTCAGAGATGCACACGTTTTCACTCTTTAGTGTAAGGTTACAGCACAGCATATTCACTGTCAAAGTTGAGTAAATGTCCTAATGTCTATTGTGTGTGCATGTTCTGTTGTATTTGACTCTTTGAGACCCCATAAAATGTTGCCAGCTAGGCTTTTCTGTCCATGGGATCTTCCCGGCAAGAATACTGGAGTGGTTTGCCACTTCCTCTTCCGGGGAATCTTCCTGACCCAGGGATCAAACCTGTGTCTCCTGCAACCCCTGCATTGACAGGCAGATTTTTTACCACTGAATCACCTGAGAAGCCCTAGGGTTACATTTATTTCCTGGACCTCCCTCTGTGTCAGTCACCAACCTCACAATAACAAGTGATAAATGGCCCAGGCTGTATCCTGGGGGTGCAGGTGAGAACGGGTGCTGGGTGTGGGAAGGTAGAGCCTACTTAGATGGAGTCACCTTCTTGAGATCTCTGGTTAGATAAGACAGGATCGCACAGAGTCTCCTAATAATATACTGCTTGGGAACTTATCAATTATTAGTCAGTATATGATCAATAAATTTTTTTTTAAACATTTATTTATTTATTTTGAGGAGGGCAGGTTGGGGAGGGAGGGGGTGGGCGGGCCACTTCTATTGGTCTTTCATTTGTCCATTTTCATCCGTCTTTGTTCTTTGGCCCGTGTGGGCCTCCCATCGCGGTGACCTCTGTTGTCGCAGAGCACCAGCTCTGGGCGCATGCGCTCCAGAGCTCCGGCGCAGTAATTGGACACATCAGTCCAGCCGCTCCATGGCACGTGGGATCTTCCCAGACCAGGGGTCGAACCGGCGTCCCTTGCACTGCAAGGCGGTGTCCTTACCCACTGGACCACCAGGGAAGCCCTGATCAATAAATATTGATTGATATCAAGACCATTCTTCTGGAATAGGTGGTAAACTGCACTGCCAGAATAACGGTTGGCCCCCTAACTCTGCTCTAAAGGAATTAAAACACCTCACAGGGAAGCTGGAACCATGATGTGCACACTTCTAAACTAGTACCCAGTCGTTATATGGGCTGAGTATCCTTTGAATCTATGTTTCAAAACTGTAAAGGGAATCAACCCCAAATACTAATTGAAGGACTGTTGCTGAAGCTGAAGCTCCCATGCTTTGACCTGATGCAAAGAGCTGACTCACTGGGAAACACCCTGATGCTGGGAAAGACGGAAGGCAAAAGGAGAAGGGGGCAGCAGAGGACGAGATGGTTGGATAGCACCACTGACTCAACAGACATGCATCTGAGCAAACTCCAGTAGACAGTGGAAGATGGGAACCTGGCATGCTGCAATTCATAGCGTTGCAAAGTGTCAGACAGGACTTAGTGACTGAAAAACAGAAACAACAAAGGGGAGAGAAGTTGGAGCACAGACATCAACTGGTTCACTGCAGGGCTAGAAGACAGCTGGGAGTGGCTGCTGACCAGGGTCGTCATTGCCCCGCCCCATGCTACTCGTGTGGGGCCAAGTAGCCAGATCATCAGTACAGAATGAGAGAGGAAATAATGTGCATCGCGTGTAGACCAGCCTCAGGAAAGCCTTGCATGGATGAGCCCCATTCTCCTCGCCCCCATCTGCTAGCAGGGTGCTAAAGCCCACAGCAACCTTGAAAGAGAAGATGCAAGAACACCGATCAGCCTGGGTCCCTGAGTAAACTGTGTGGTAAGGAACCTCCTGTACCCACTCATCCTTGCTTTATGCTACCGAATCTTACAATAAAAGGAATTATACTTCTACTGCCAACCTCAACCTCCACAACTTATCTGTTACATCAGCTAGTGTTACCCAGCCAAACCAATAAAATGCAAAAAGTGTGATTTTTATGGTCTGTTGGGGTCAAACTTCCTGTTATAATCACGATACAGAAATGATGGGCCTGATGTTCAGGAAGTCTGGCTTCCCAAACACTAACCGATGTCCTGGAACCGGCCACTTAAAACTCAAAGCTGAGATTTGGTCCAAGAGTCTAAAATTATAAATGGAACTCTGCATGACACTAATTATGCAATATTATTTTGTTGTGTTTAATAACAGCTTTCTAAAAAAAATAACAGCTCTATGCGTTATATGGGCCTGAGTAAGGGCCTTTGACCCAGTCGTTATATGGGCTGAGTATCCTTTGAATCTATGTTTCAAAACTGTAAAGGAATCAACCCCAAATACTAATTGAAGGACTGTTGCTGAAGCTGAAGCTCCCATGCTTTGACCTGATGCAAAGAGCTGACTCACTGGGAAACACCCTGATGCTGGGAAAGACGGAAGGCAAAAGGAGAAGGGGGCAGCAGAGGACGAGATGGTTGGATAGCACCACTGACTCAACAGACATGCATCTGAGCAAACTCCAGTAGACAGTGGAAGATGGGAACCTGGCATGCTGCAATTCATAGCGTTGCAAAGTGTCAGACAGGACTTAGTGACTGAAAAACAGAAACAACAAAGGGGAGAGAAGTTGGAGCACAGACATCAACTGGTTCACTGCAGGGCTAGAAGACAGCTGGGAGTGGCTGCTGACCAGGGTCGTCATTGCCCCGCCCCATGCTACTCGTGTGGGGCCAAGTAGCCAGATCATCAGTACAGAATGAGAGAGGAAATAATGTGCATCGCGTGTAGACCAGCCTCAGGAAAGCCTTGCATGGATGAGCCCCCATTCTCCTCGCCCCCATCTGCTAGCAGGGTGCTAAAGCCCACAGCAACCTTGAAAGAGAAGATGCAAGAACACCGATCAGCCTGGGTCCCTGAGTAAACTGTGTGGTAAGGAACCTCCTGTACCCACTCATCCTTGCTTTATGCTACCGAATCTTACAATAAAAGGAATTATACTTCTACTGCCAACCTCAACCTCCACAACTTATCTGTTACATCAGCTAGTGTTACCCAGCCAAACCAATAAAATGCAAAAAGTGTGATTTTTATGGTCTGTTGGGGTCAAACTTCCTGTTATAATCACGATACAGAAATGATGGGCCTGATGTTCAGGAAGTCTGGCTTCCCAAACACTAACCGATGTCCTGGAACCGGCCACTTAAAACTCAAAGCTGAGATTTGGTCCAAGAGTCTAAAATTATAAATGGAACTCTGCATGACACTAATTATGCAATATTATTTTGTTGTGTTTAATAACAGCTTTCTAAAAAAAAAAAAAATAACAGCTCTCTAGATAGAGAATTCACACATCATACACCTTTTGAGGACATATAATGCAGTGATCTGTAGCACAGCCACAGGATTGTGAGACCAGCACTTAACAATTTCAGAACATTTTCATCACTATAAAAAGAAGTCCTTTAACTCACTAACAGTACTCCTCACTTACCCCCAAATTTCCAATCCATTCATCTACTCTCTGCTTATAGCTTCTTCTGGACATTTCATATAAATGGAACCATACAACACATGGCCATCTGTGCCTAGCTTCTTCTGCATGTTTGTTTTCAAGGTTCATCTATTGTGTACGATAATAATTACCACTGCATTAATCTCCAATGTTGAATAATATTCTACTGTACAGATACAGATCTTATTTTATTTATCGGGTTATGGACATTTGGGTTTTATCCACTTTGGGGCTCTTATGAATAATGCTGCTATAAGCATTAGTGTCCAAGTTTTTGCATGGACATATGTTCTCCTTTCTCTGGATATATACATAGGAGAAGAATTTCTGGGTCGTAAGGTAACTGTTTAATCTTTTTTTGGAACGTCCATACTGTTTTCCAAAACAGCTGCAACATTTTACATTCCCAGCAGCAGTGTGTGAGGATTCTAATTTTCCCACCTCCTTGCCAACACTCAGCTAACTTTTGATTACAGATATCCTAGATAGATACAAAGTGGCACCTCAGTATGGTTTTGATTTTCATTTCTCTGATGGTTAGGGCTTCCCAGGTGGTGCTAGCGGTAAAGACAAAGGGAAACCAGCACCCCACAACGCCCCGGCACAGCCTGAAGAAGCCAGAGCGGTCATTGCCCCTTTTCCCTTGAGACTGGGTTCCCAACTGCCTGAGAAGGGAAACAGGCAGATAGTTAGACATGAGCAGAGTATCCAAAGGGGCCAAAGACATGGCCCTAAAAAGGGAGGAATGTGGTGTCCAAAGGATGAAAGAACAAGGTGAACAGGGGGGTTCTTGGAAGGCAGGAACAGATAAACCAGACCCTTATTGTCCTTCCCTCCCCCATGATGTAACCATTGCTCTTCCCCACTGTCCAATCAGCAAATGATCCCTAAGACCCCTATCCCACTCCTTGGATCCTGGCTATAAAAATGGATCAAAGAACCCTGTTCAACATCAGTTCTCCGTGACTATCAGGAAGCTGGCCCACTGTTCTAACAAGTGTCTCCCACTCTAATAAATTTTTCTCCTCTCAAAAAAAAAAAAGAAAGAGAATACACCTGCCAAAGAAAGGAGATATAAGAGACATGGGTTTTATCCCTGGGTTGGGAAGATTCCCTGGAGGAGGGCTCCAGTATTCTTGCCTGGAGAATCCCATGGACAGAGGAGCCTGGTGGGCTACAGTTGGACACAACTGAGCATCTGATATTGAGCATCTTTTTATGATTGCCTATTTGCATATCTTATGCTTGGCATACAAATTCCATTTCAAGTACACAATTTGAAAATATTTCTTCATTCTGTGTTTGTCTTTTCATTTTCTTGATGGTGTCTTTTGAAGCACAAAAAAGCTGTAATTTTGACCAGGTCCCATTTATCTATTTTGTTGCTGTACTTTGATGTCATATCTAAGAAACCACTGCTTAAATGAAGGTCACAAATATTCATCTATGACAAACCTAGATAGCATATTAAAAAGTAGAGACATCACTCTGCTGACAAAAGTCCATATAGTCAAAGCTAGGATGTTCCCCGTAATCATGTATAGATGTGAGCGTTGGACCATAAAGAAGGCTGAGCAATGTAAGGCTTGATGCCTTTGAATTGTGCTGTTGAAGAAGACTCTTGAGAGCCCCTTGGACTGCCAGAAGATCAAGCTAGTCAATCCTAAAGGAAATCAATTCTGAATATTTACTGGAAGGACTCATGTTGAAATTCCAATACTTTGGCCATCTGATACAAAGACACGACTCACTGGAAAAGACCTTGATGTTGGGAAAAATAGAAGGCAAAAGGAGAAGGGGACAACAGAGGATGAGATGGTTGGATGGCATCACTGAATGGACATGAGTTTGAGCAAACTCCAGAAGATAGTGAAGGACAGGGAAGCCTGGTGTGCTGCGGAAAGATAACCAGACCCTTATTGTCCTTCCCTCCCCATGATGTAACCATTGCTCTTCCCCACTGTCCAATCAGCAAATGATCCCTAAGACCCCTATCCCACTCCTTGGATCCTGGCTATAAAAATGGATCAAAGAACCCTGTTCAACATCAGTTCTCCGTGACTATCAGGAAGCTGGCCCACTGTTCTAACAAGTGTCTCCCACTCTAATAAATTTTTCTCCTCTCAAAAAAAAAAAAGAAAGAGAATACACCTGCCAAAGAAAGGAGATATAAGAGACATGGGTTTTATCCCTGGGTTGGGAAGATTCCCTGGAGGAGGGCTCCAGTATTCTTGCCTGGAGAATCCCATGGACAGAGGAGCCTGGTGGGCTACAGTTGGACACAACTGAGCATCTGATATTGAGCATCTTTTTATGATTGCCTATTTGCATATCTTATGCTTGGCATACAAATTCCATTTCAAGTACACAATTTGAAAATATTTCTTCATTCTGTGTTTGTCTTTTCATTTTCTTGATGGTGTCTTTTGAAGCACAAAAAAGCTGTAATTTTGACCAGGTCCCATTTATCTATTTTGTTGCTGTACTTTGATGTCATATCTAAGAAACCACTGCTTAAATGAAGGTCACAAATATTCATCTATGACAAACCTAGATAGCATATTAAAAAGTAGAGACATCACTCTGCTGACAAAAGTCCATATAGTCAAAGCTAGGATGTTCCCCGTAATCATGTATAGATGTGAGCGTTGGACCATAAAGAAGGCTGAGCAATGTAAGGCTTGATGCCTTTGAATTGTGCTGTTGAAGAAGACTCTTGAGAGCCCCTTGGACTGCCAGAAGATCAAGCTAGTCAATCCTAAAGGAAATCAATTCTGAATATTTACTGGAAGGACTCATGTTGAAATTCCAATACTTTGGCCATCTGATACAAAGACACGACTCACTGGAAAAGACCTTGATGTTGGGAAAAATAGAAGGCAAAAGGAGAAGGGGACAACAGAGGATGAGATGGTTGGATGGCATCACTGAGTCAATGGACATGAGTTTGAGCAAGTTCCAGGAGATAGTGAGGGACAGGGAAGCCTGGTGTGCTGCGGTCCATGGGGATGAGCGACTGAACTGAATTTTCCTCTAAGAGCCTCACAGTTTTAACTCTTACATTTAGATCTTTTATCTCTTTTTAATTATTTTTGTATATGGCGAGTAGTAAGAGTCCAAATTCATTCTTTTGGATATAGATATTCAGTTATCTCAGCATCATTTGTTGAAAAGACTATACTTTACCCCATTAACTTGCCTTGGCACCCTAGTTGAAAATCAATTGGCTGTAACTGTGAACAATTATGTCTAGACCCTCAATTATACTCAATGGTCTATACATCTAAGATTTACATATGGGTCATGCCTAAAGTATGTACACATGAAATAAACCTAGAAAGACCTCATATATGTTATCAAAAATACATCTTCAAACTTGACCTAAAACCCCACAGAGATGAAAACCAGAATTGGCCTATGTATCCTGCTGTCCTGGCATTTAGTGCTTCTTCTTTATTCCTTCTATTGGTTACTCCTACTGAACCTCAACACCAATATGTGAATGTCTCATCCTAAACCAAAGATGAAGCTCTTTCTTATGAGCATCTTCAAGGTTGTTGGAGAACCCATTTTCCCTTCCAGGGAGGAAGACTCTTTCCTATTAGTACTGTTTACTTTCTCTTTTCTTTGCAGGGAAAATCTGAATCACTTACCAATCACAGAGAAATAAAATGGAGGTAAGAGGAATTTTCTTTCTATCATTCAAGCAGTCTCTTCCACCGTTTTTTTTTTTTTTTTTTAATGAGTTGAGATGGTTTCCACAAGTAGCTCTGTGTGCAAAAGTACACGGTCTGATTCAAGCAACACTGGGAGCAGAAGGGAGCAGAGGTGGAGGATGCCGGCAGAAGGATGAAGAAGAGAGACAGAGAAATTTTTCCAATTTTAGATTACGGCCAAAATTAAAAAGAATTGATGCCATTTTGTCTTGCAAGAGATTAAAAAAAAAGTACAGAACACACACACGCATTCCACCTCATAAAAATCTGGAGACACACCATCCACTCTAAGGTGCATATGAAAGCATATGAAAGTCGTTTCGCTGAGGCATTTGCTATCTGCGTTGATATTCAGGAAATCACCAGCCATAAGTCTTGGTCTCTATCACACAGCACTGCATGGTATAAATGTCCCCAAAGTAGAACTGCTGGCCAACAAAACAGAAAGTGTGTTTTTCTGCACAAACCCTGCCGTTAATGGAGTGCCCTCTGTTCATGAATTTTCAAGCATTATAAGTCAAGTTCTCTTCCCAAATGCTTTGAAACTCAGCATATGAAATACTTTACAAAAGAATAAAGGTGAAGACCAGATATTTTTATGTGTACAGTATAACTGGTCATCTTTTGTGCCAATAGGAAGTAAAACTTTGGGCGTAAGTACTAGATTAACTTCTCATGGTAAATCTTTCCATTCACGGGAGGCTGAGGTAAAACTGTCTCCCTGAGGAGAGGAGGAAATAAATTAGAAGTTTGGGATTAATAAATGCTCACTATTGTACACAAAATAAACACTAAGGATGTACTGCACAGCACGGGGAACTATATTTGCTATCTTGTAATAACCTATAAATGGAAAATGATCTGAAAAAGAATATCTACCTATCTATCTATACATATGAACATTAAAAAAAAAAACTGAGAAAAGAAAGTGATGTGGATGAACCCAGAGCCTGTCTTACAAGCTGAAATCAGAAAAACAAATACCATATGTTAATGCATACATATGGAATATAGAAAAATGGTACTGACGAACCTACTTGTGGATGTAGAGAACAGACTTGTGGACACAGGTGAGGAAGGACAAACAGAGAAAGTAGCGTTGACATATATCCACTACCATGTATAAAACAAAGCATCTAGTAGGAAGCTGTTGAATAGCACAGGGAGCCTCAGCTCGGTGCTCTGTGATGATTGAGAGAGGTGGAATAGAGTAGGGCTGGGGGGAGAGGCTCAAGAGGAAGGGGATATATGTAACATATGGCTGATTCATGACGTTGTACAGCAGAAACTAACACAACCTTGTAAACCAATTATATTCCAATAGAAAAGAAGTTAAATATATTGAAAAAAAGAATAGATATACATACATGTATACTAACAAAAACTGAATCACTTTGATATACACCTGAGACACTGTAAATTGACTATATTTTAATTAAAGACACAAAAACAAAAATCATGGCCAGAATTCTATCAGCATTATTATCTCATGTAACGGGGATACAGAAAAACCCATATTGTACAAACTGAGGCAGGTATCCATCCTTCTCTCATATAAAGCTTGCTTGGTTCGCTGTAAGAAAATGATGTGAAATGTTAAATTAATGCTAATTACTTTATTTAAAACACAGATTTGGGTTCCCTGGTGGTCCAGTGGGTAAGGACACTGCCTTGCAGTGCAGGGGGCACTGGTTCCATCCCTGGCCTGGGAAGATCCCACGTGTTGTGGAACGGCTGGACCGAAGTGTCCAACTACGGAGCCAGAGGTCTGGAGCGCATGCGCCCAGAGCCGGTGCTCTACGACAACAGAGGCCACTGCGATGGGAGGCCCACACGGGCCAAAGAATAAAGATGGATGAAAATGAATAAATGAAAGACCAATAGAAGTGGCCAAAAAAAAACCCTCACAGACTTAAAATATCATGAAAAGAAGCAATATGTGATCCTAAGGCCTAATGGGAATGGAGCAGGCTTTTGAGGACCTCTTTCCCATTCTTCTCTTTAGGAAGCAGAGGATACAGCAGACCCCCATTGAGTTTGGCAAGCATTTCGTGAACTGTGTTTCACAGAATATTGGCTCAGTGAGATGCTAATACTGTTCTGGGGCTGGAGCGGGTGGGGGAGAACGAAGTGAACTTCGAAAATGTTGCATTCTATCTCCTCTCTTGAGGATACATAAGTTGTATTAGCATCCTAAAAGCTGAGGGAAATCCTGAAGTCAAGAGAACCAAGTTTAAAAAGAATATGCCAAAAAAAAAAGAAAAAAAAAAACACCACCAAATTTACTTTTTAACCCAATGTTTCCCAAATTTTTTGACCATAGAACTCCTTTTTCCCAAATCACTTGGTAATATTTCATACGATGAATTGACAGGTAACTGATAAAAGCAGCACAATTAGGTACTAAAGTCATGGCATCTGGGCTCACACTTTCTGACTTCAAATCCTAGTTCTAGCACAATACCAGTGATTTCTCTGTAAAATAAAGATGTTTAAACTGTTTACCCTTAGAGGGCCTTTGTAAGGAGTAAATGAGAATCTGTGTAAAACATTTAACGCCATGCCTGGCTCATAATAAGAGCCCAGCAAACACTAGCCACAAGTATTGTTATCATGTCCCCAAGTTTGAATCTTGCCTATTCCCTCACCAGATGTGTTACCTTAACAGATTTGTTGTTCAGTTGCTCCGTCATGTCTGACTCTTTGTGAACCCATGAACTACAGCAGGCCAGGCTTCCTAGTTCTACACTATCTCCTGGAGTTTGCTCAAACTCATGTCCATTGAATCAGTGATATCATCCAACCATTTCATCCTCTGTGGTCCCCTTCTCCGCTTGCCCTCACTCTGAAATCTGCACATTTACCAACTCATTATACTGCTTCTTGAAAGACTGCATAAGGAAACTTAGAATACAACCTAGATATTTTACACTCTGAGTATACCTTACTAAATATAGTTATGGTCCAAGACTTTTGCGCAATGCAAAAACTGTAAACAATGCAAGTGTCTACAAAGACTGTTTATCCATAACACAGAATATTATACAGCCCTTGAGATATTTTCATTATATTTTAAAAAATGGAAAAATAGAAGGGTAAGTTAAGAGAAAATGAGATGACGTAAAATTTTACACTAAGCTAACTTTGTTACTAAAATTATATATATTTAAATGTTTTTTCCTATAGTCATGTACAGATGTGAGAGTTGGACCATAAAAAAGGCTGAGCACTGAAGAACTGATGCTTTTGAATTATGGTGCACTAAGCAACTTGATGCTTCAAATTGTATGTAATACAGGAAATCCTGAAGTCAAGAGAACCAAGTTTAAAAAGAATATGCCAAAAAAAAAAGAAAAAAAAAAACACCACCAAATTTACTTTTTAACCCAATGTTTCCCAAATTTTTTGACCATAGAACTCCTTTTTCCCAAATCACTTGGTAATATTTCATACGATGAATTGACAGGTAACTGATAAAAGCAGCACAATTAGGTACTAAAGTCATGGCATCTGGGCTCACACTTTCTGACTTCAAATCCTAGTTCTAGCACAATACCAGTGATTTCTCTGTAAAATAAAGATGTTTAAACTGTTTACCCTTAGAGGGCCTTTGTAAGGAGTAAATGAGAATCTGTGTAAAACATTTAACGCCATGCCTGGCTCATAATAAGAGCCCAGCAAACACTAGCCACAAGTATTGTTATCATGTCCCCAAGTTTGAATCTTGCCTATTCCCTCACCAGATGTGTTACCTTAACAGATTTGTTGTTCAGTTGCTCCGTCATGTCTGACTCTTTGTGAACCCATGAACTACAGCAGGCCAGGCTTCCTAGTTCTACACTATCTCCTGGAGTTTGCTCAAACTCATGTCCATTGAATCAGTGATATCATCCAACCATTTCATCCTCTGTGGTCCCCTTCTCCGCTTGCCCTCACTCTGAAATCTGCACATTTACCAACTCATTATACTGCTTCTTGAAAGACTGCATAAGGAAACTTAGAATACAACCTAGATATTTTACACTCTGAGTATACCTTACTAAATATAGTTATGGTCCAAGACTTTTGCGCAATGCAAAAACTGTAAACAATGCAAGTGTCTACAAAGACTGTTTATCCATAACACAGAATATTATACAGCCCTTGAGATATTTTCATTATATTTTAAAAAATGGAAAAATAGAAGGGTAAGTTAAGAGAAAATGAGATGACGTAAAATTTTACACTAAGCTAACTTTGTTACTAAAATTATATATATTTAAATGTTTTTTCCTATAGTCATGTACAGATGTGAGAGTTGGACCATAAAAAAGGCTGAGCACTGAAGAACTGATGCTTTTGAATTATGGTGCTGGAGAAGACTCTTGAGAGTTCCTTGGACTGCAAGGAGGTCAAGCCAGTCAATCCTAAAGGAAATCAACCCTGAATATTCATTGGAAAGACTTATGGTAAAGATGATGCTTCAATACTTTGGCTACCTGATACAAATAGCTGACTCACTGGAAAAGACCCTGATGCTGGGAAAGACTGAAAGCAGGAGAAAAAGGGGGCAACAGAGGATGAGATGGGTGGATAGCATCATCAACTCAATAGACATGAGTCTGAGCAATCTCCAGGAGATGGTGAAAGACAGGGAAGACTGGCGTGCTGCAGTCCATGGGTTCACAAAGTGTCAGCCATGACTTAGTGCATGAACAACAATAACAACAATATTTAAATAAATATACACAGACTAGAAACATACAGCAAAATATTAACAGCAGTTTTTCCCAGGAGGTTGGTAACGTTCTTCACCTTTTATTGTATCTTAATTTGTTATCATAAACATGTAGAAAATGATGAAATCCACTGTGTTCTAAAGTTCCTGTCTCTTTCCAGTGTACAGAAAGCAAGAGTTGGTTTGATGATTACACCAAGCACTTGAGTCAAAATAGAGTCTTGTGGTAATAAACATTACAAGAATACTGATAAAGACAGGGGCATGGGTGTAGATGGGGAAATCATAGTTTGTCATCAGGGGTGGAAGCTGGAGAAGACAAAAAGGCACTCTAAACTTTTTTTAAGCATATGGGATGAGACATACAACCAATAAATGCTAAGGAAAGGAAGGAAAATGGTAAGTATGTTTATCTTTGTCACATACCTCTAACCATGTTAACAGCCTGGCTTTAAGGCTTAGAAAGTAAAGGTGGAATCCTCATTAATGAATATACAAAATAAATGAAAACCTAACAAATCAGATGTAGAGAACAAATATATGGATACCACGGGGGGAGAGGGGTGGTGGGATGAAATTTGTACCAGGTGGAGTGGAGATAACTAACAAGAACCTACTGTATAGCATAGGGAACTCTACTCAATGCTCTGTGGTGACCTAAATGGGAAGGAAATCCCAAAAAGAGGGGGCATATATGTATACATATAGTTGATCATTTTGCAGACTAACACAACACTGTAAAGCAACTATACGCCAATAAAATTTTTTTTTTAAAAAAGCAAGAGTGCAACCTGGATCACCCATGTTACTGATAGTAAGATATGAAAGTAGAGAAAGAAACTGAGAAGAAATTAAACAACAACAAAAACTCAAAAAACAGAACTTGAGGATTTGGAAAATCTGCAGCCCATCAATGTTGCAAAAAAAAAAAAGAGGAAAAGATGTTCTGGAGCAAGTACAGAGGGTGTGGCTGGACAATCACTGCATGAAGAATGCAACTCATTGATTTAATCAGCCATCTCAGCAAAAGTCAGGACTAAGGAAGGGGTTATGTCATTTATACTAAAGGAGACAGAGGCAGGGCAACAAGGAAGAGAGGCTGTCAGACCTCTGAGATCTCGGGGATAGGACAACAGAACTTTCAGGTCATGTTATCCATCATGATAAGGGAGAATTAACCCCAAAGGTGCTTCAGAAATAGACAGAGCTGCCCCTCCCACGACAGGTCCAGACTGTCTCTTCCTTGATTTCAAATGGCAAGACTGTCCCTTCCTGGGTTTCAGTAAGCCAAGCTACTGCCTTTGTGGGTCTGAAAGGCAGGGCTACCAGACTCGTGAGCCCAAAGGACAGGCCACCAAGCAGATTATTCAGGAGCCTTAAAATCAGATAGAATTAGTCCTGGTACACTTTAGACTTGCTTGGGATCCATTACCCCCTTTCTTCTAATTTCTTGCTTTTAGAATGGGAACATCTATTGTATGGCTGTTCCTCCACTGTATTTTGGAAGCACAAAACTTCTTTGCCTTCATAGGTTCACAGCCAGAGAGGAATTTTTGCCTTAGGATGAATCATATCTCAAGTTTCACCTACACCTGATTTAGATACTTAAGTGAGATTTGGGACTTAGAGAGTTGATGCTAGAATGGGTTAAGATTCTGGGACTCCCGGGATGTAGATGAATGCATTTCAACAGTGAGAAGGACAGAAATTTGGGGGAAAAGGGGAAGAATGTTGGGGTCAGAACTGTGTCTCCTCCAAGTTCATATGTTGAAGTCCTATTCCCTAGTACATAAGAATGTGACTGTACCCAGAGAAGGAACCTTTAAGCGGTGACTAAGTTTATAGGAGATCATTTAGAGAGGGTTTAATCCAATGACTGGTATACTCATAAGAAAAGGAGATTAGGACAGAGACAGCAAGGCTGGGCACACACAGAGGGAAAAACCAATGAGGACACAGCAAGAAAGCAGTCATTGGCAAGTCAAGGAGAGAGGCCTCAGAAGATACCAATTCCACAGACTTCCAGAACTTTGAGAAAATACATTTTTGTTAGTGTTACTCAGTCTGTGGTATTTTGTTACAGCAGCCCAAACAAATAATATACTAGCTCATCAATCAACACCCATCATCTTCTAAAAGTCCTTACCCAATTTTATGTCTCTTCATTGCATTTCTTACTACTTGGCAGATTATATCGTGTTTCTTTGTTTGACAGATTCACCTACTTAGTGCGGAAATGCTGTAAGAGCAAGGACTTTGCCTGAATATAGTCCAATGGTTCAAAGCATAAACTCTAGAGACAGACACCTGAGCATAAGCTCTGCCACTTACCAGCTGTGTGCCTTGAGGAACTGATAAAACTTGACTGTGTCTCAGGTTCCTGATCTGTATGTTGGGGATTGTCGTGCTGGAAAAGATGCTTGAGAGTCTCTTGGACAGCAAGGAGATCAAACCAATCCATCCTAAAGGAAATCAACCCTGAATATGGACTGATGCTGAAGCTCCAATACTTCAGCCATCTGATGTGAAGAGTCGACTCACTGGAAAAGACCCGATGCTGGGAGAGATTGAGGGCAAAAGGAAAAGGGGGTGGCAGAGGCTGAGATGGTTAGATAGCATCACTGACTCAATGGACATGAATTTGAACAAAGTCTAGGAGATGGTGAAGGACTGGGAAGCCCAGTGTGTTGCAGTCTATGGGATGGTAAAGAATTGGACATGACTTAGTGACTGAACAACAATGTTGGGAATGATAATAATACTGCTTCAGAGGGCTGGTGTGAGTTGATGGAAGAAAATGTGAGAACAGTGCTTAGCACATAATAAACACCCTAAGAAGTAGCTAGCAAAGCTTTTATTGTTGGGTGCTATATCCCAAACTATTCTGCCCAACTGCCAACACAAGTCACTGTTCATAAGAATGTGACTGTACCCAGAGAAGGAACCTTTAAGCGGTGACTAAGTTTATAGGAGATCATTTAGAGAGGGTTTAATCCAATGACTGGTATACTCATAAGAAAAGGAGATTAGGACAGAGACAGCAAGGCTGGGCACACACAGAGGGAAAAACCAATGAGGACACAGCAAGAAAGCAGTCATTGGCAAGTCAAGGAGAGAGGCCTCAGAAGATACCAATTCCACAGACTTCCAGAACTTTGAGAAAATACATTTTTGTTAGTGTTACTCAGTCTGTGGTATTTTGTTACAGCAGCCCAAACAAATAATATACTAGCTCATCAATCAACACCCATCATCTTCTAAAAGTCCTTACCCAATTTTATGTCTCTTCATTGCATTTCTTACTACTTGGCAGATTATATCGTGTTTCTTTGTTTGACAGATTCACCTACTTAGTGCGGAAATGCTGTAAGAGCAAGGACTTTGCCTGAATATAGTCCAATGGTTCAAAGCATAAACTCTAGAGACAGACACCTGAGCATAAGCTCTGCCACTTACCAGCTGTGTGCCTTGAGGAACTGATAAAACTTGACTGTGTCTCAGGTTCCTGATCTGTATGTTGGGGATTGTCGTGCTGGAAAAGATGCTTGAGAGTCTCTTGGACAGCAAGGAGATCAAACCAATCCATCCTAAAGGAAATCAACCCTGAATATGGACTGATGCTGAAGCTCCAATACTTCAGCCATCTGATGTGAAGAGTCGACTCACTGGAAAAGACCCCGATGCTGGGAGAGATTGAGGGCAAAAGGAAAAGGGGGTGGCAGAGGCTGAGATGGTTAGATAGCATCACTGACTCAATGGACATGAATTTGAACAAAGTCTAGGAGATGGTGAAGGACTGGGAAGCCCAGTGTGTTGCAGTCTATGGGATGGTAAAGAATTGGACATGACTTAGTGACTGAACAACAATGTTGGGAATGATAATAATACTGCTTCAGAGGGCTGGTGTGAGTTGATGGAAGAAAATGTGAGAACAGTGCTTAGCACATAATAAACACCCTAAGAAGTAGCTAGCAAAGCTTTTATTGTTGGGTGCTATATCCCAAACTATTCTGCCCAACTGCCAACACAAGTCACTGTTCTAAATCTGTCCTTCAGCACGATTTGTCTGCCATGCACACTTCCACAGGGCAGCAGCTAAGCCAGCATGTTGCTATGTCAAACATGCCTTCTCCTCTCACGACAATCTTCAGCAGCCCTGTGACTAATCTAAACCATCCACTCCAGCCCCTGTCAACACACACACTATTATGGCCTCAGACAAGTTCTGGGCTTCAGTGGTATTTAAGGAGGGGCTCTACAAATACTGACACATCTTCCCAAGCCACGTTTCCACTCTAACGGGGTTTCAGCCATGCCAATAATGCCAACCACTATGGCAGCTTCCATGGGAGAAGCACAATGTTTGGCACTTATATGAATGTATTCTCACATTGGCCTGATGTGATTAGGATGATTCCCCTTAATCAGGGGACGGAAGAGGCTCTGAGAGTTAAGTAACTTGCTCATAGCTGCACAGCTGAGGTTCTAATCCAGAGTGTCACCTCCACAGCACATGTGTTCACCTCACTCCTATCTGCTATGACAAACTGTCTTAAGATGAATGCAGTGAACAGGGCTTAAGCTCAGTGCCTAGGAAGGTTCACTTTTTAAAAATTTATTTTACTTATTTGGTTGCACTGGGTCTTAAGAGGGGGCTCACAGGGTCTCAAGTGGGATCTTCGATCTTCATCTGGCATGCTGGATCTATAGTTGTGGCATGGGAACTCTCAGTTGTGGTATGTAGGGTCTAGTTCTCTAATCAGGGATCAGACTCAGTCCCCGTGCATGTGGAAGTGCAAAGTCTTAGCCACTGAACATCCAGGGAAGTCCCGGAAGGTTCACTTCTTAAGTGGAAACTCACAGCGAAGGCTTCTCTAAAACTAAAACAAGTCAGTTCAGATCTTCAGAGACTCCATTGCTGTCATACAAGTGGAAGGTGAACACCTTCTCTGGGGCTGGCTGAAGAGGCTGCTCTCCCTTTCAGAGGTGTCTTCGAGGTGGAGCTGTGCACTGGACTGTGGTGTCCCAAAAACCTGGCTTCAGACCTGGTTCTGTGATTTATTAGTCATGATTTCCTTAGTGTGCAACCATCTCCCTGGGCCACAGTCTTTCCTTTTCAAAAACTGGGTACAACTCCAGTTACCTCACAGAGATGTCATGAGAACTAAAACAGATACCATCTGTGGAGTGGTGCTGGTGTTAGTTGCTCAGTCATGTCTGACTCTTTGCAACCCCTTGGCCATAGCCTGCCAGGCTCCTCTCTCCGCGGGATTCTCCAGCCGAGAATACTAGAGTGAGCAGCTATTCCCTTCTCCAGGGGATCTTCCTGACCCAGGAATCAAACATGAGTCTCCTGCACTGCAGGCAGATTCTTTACTGTCTGAGCCACCAGGATAGCCAGATCTGTGGAGTCATCTGGTAGAAAAATAGGTGTTCAAGAAACTAATGTTGGCCAGAAGAAAGAAAAAGGAGGGGTAGGCGGGAGAACATCAGGGATGTTCTAAAGGACATGTTCTCCAAGGCTTATTTTTCTAAACACCTAAGCAGCCTGGTGGCACTGACCTGAACATGTAAGATGCAGAGTCCTCTGGATAAAGACTGCTGGGGCGTAAGACACCCTGAAGCAAACCCAGAGATCAAAGGCCCTTGGAGAACTGAACTCAAAAGTTGGACTCTGTCCACCTAGCTTCATCAGGACTTGCTACAAGTGAGACAGAGCTGTCATGGTCATTTGTTCCAAACATCACCCAAAGATCAAAAGCGAACACCCTGGTTTATCCATGGCGGATACTGCAAAGAAACTCAGTGAAATGTGGTCTGAGCAGTCAGCCAAAGATAAGCAGCCATATGAACAGAAAGTAGCTAAGCTAAAGCAATACAAAAAAGGATACTGCTACATACCGTGCCAAGGGTAAGAGTGAAGTGGGAAAGCAGGGCCTGGCAGACCAACAGGCTCCAAGAAGAATGAACCAGAAGATGAGGAAGAAGAGGAAGACAAGCAGGAAGATAAGATAAAGAGGAAGATGAGGAATAAATGGCTACCCTGTAATAAAGTGTGTGGATTGCGTCTGTGCCCAGGCAACTGGCTAAGAATATGAGTTCAAGTGCAGCTCAGTATTCACTTCAGTATAAAAAGTGTACAGATTTTTGTACAACTGATAAGATTCTTTGTAGAGAAAATACTTCTTAAAAAAAATGCAGGTTGGAGCTTTTGGAGAGGCTATTACACACAGATTTGAAAGCTTCTCATGCTGTTTCTAAATATTTAATGGTTTATTTAATTCCTTGAGTTGTATATGACAGCACAGCAAACTCACACAAATTAACATCAGTAGCAAATTCTGGGTTTTCTAGAATGAGAATGTTGCCATTTTTTTAAATCTTGTAATAAACGTATGTATATTTAAGAAAAATAAATAAAAGCAAACTATATTCCATGCTGCAAGATAACCAAACCAGAAGGACGCAGCAGCAGTTTCTTGGCAACTCAACACTCATCAGAGGCTTCCGCACAAATTTTGGCCAAAGTAACAGACTAAAGACTTGATGAAGCAGATTCTCCTTCCTGGGCTTGGCTGCATTGCACACATGACCTAACCACAAAATAATCACTGTTCTTGCACTTTTGGACATTTTTTGCCCCAACGTAGGCAGGAAAATGAAAGCAACAAGTTTAATAAGATCATTGTAAACCTAGCTAATTTACCACACTCCTTCCTAGCCTCAACTCTCCTTTTTACAGCCTTTTTTACTTCTTGGCTAAATATTCAACATTCAGTTCTCACCAAGAGAACTGCCTAGCTAAAGCCAGGTCAAATTTCAAACTATAAGACACATAATTGGCCTAAATGGCATCCAGCATGGATTTCCTTCTTTCTCTGATTCCCTTTAAACTTTAGGTATCTTGTGATCAAAGTTAATCCTTTTCAGGCAATGGGCAATAAGACAGAGGTATGAAAGCTGGTTCTTCTAGAGTAAAAGATCAAAAGAGTGGTTCTTGGTATTTCAGTACAGCATGAGAAGATGCTCGTGGTAAGTTTAACTGTGAGAAATGTCATTTCATAACCACATCAAGAGTCCCCTTCTTCCCCTAGCTGTGTCCCTGGCCCAGCCCTTATTGATTCCCCTCAACCCCCCACTACCAGCTGAACCAAGGAAGTGACAAATGGGGACTCACTAGATGCCATCAATCATTGTCACTAGAGGAGAATGAAAAGAATTCAACATATGTTCTCACAAATGCCACCTCTATCCACTCCCACGGCTCCTCCTCCTCACCAGGACACAATCTTTATAAGCAGCCAGCCAAGGTTCCACAGCCGTCCTGTGGAAATGGATGAGGAGCAGTTAGAAGGAGCATCCGAAGCAACATTCTTTTTCCTATCTGCGTCTGTATTTACAGTTTGCGCAATCCCCAGGGGAGACTGAAGCAGGGCTTCATACCAACTGGCTACAGACAATCCCGACCACAGACAGCAGAAGGACCAGTGATGATCGAAGCAAGACTGCACCCAGTGCCAGGAGGGATGGTGGGATAGAAGGATGTGCAGCAGAGGTAGCAGATGGCGCTGTCCCCAATGCGCGCTCCGTCAGGGGGCCTGGAGTTCCTTATTTCTCCGCTGACCACTATGGCGCTAAATAAATCAATTACTATGGCAACAGCTCTGAGCAAGTTACAACACTCTGAAAATAGAAGGATGCTTTAAATGGAAGAAGACGCTTGCACTCATTCCTGGGAACAGAGTGAGAGGCAGAGCGTGGTAACTTGCATCATAAGTCATAGGACAATCATGCTGCCTATTTCTCTCTTTGACGCCATAACCCTCTAGAGCCCATCTAGCTAATTTACCACACTCCTTCCTAGCCTCAACTCTCCTTTTTACAGCCTTTTTTACTTCTTGGCTAAATATTCAACATTCAGTTCTCACCAAGAGAACTGCCTAGCTAAAGCCAGGTCAAATTTCAAACTATAAGACACATAATTGGCCTAAATGGCATCCAGCATGGATTTCCTTCTTTCTCTGATTCCCTTTAAACTTTAGGTATCTTGTGATCAAAGTTAATCCTTTTCAGGCAATGGGCAATAAGACAGAGGTATGAAAGCTGGTTCTTCTAGAGTAAAAGATCAAAAGAGTGGTTCTTGGTATTTCAGTACAGCATGAGAAGATGCTCGTGGTAAGTTTAACTGTGAGAAATGTCATTTCATAACCACATCAAGAGTCCCCTTCTTCCCCTAGCTGTGTCCCTGGCCCAGCCCTTATTGATTCCCCTCAACCCCCCACTACCAGCTGAACCAAGGAAGTGACAAATGGGGACTCACTAGATGCCATCAATCATTGTCACTAGAGGAGAATGAAAAGAATTCAACATATGTTCTCACAAATGCCACCTCTATCCACTCCCACGGCTCCTCCTCCTCACCAGGACACAATCTTTATAAGCAGCCAGCCAAGGTTCCACAGCCGTCCTGTGGAAATGGATGAGGAGCAGTTAGAAGGAGCATCCGAAGCAACATTCTTTTTCCTATCTGCGTCTGTATTTACAGTTTGCGCAATCCCCAGGGGAGACTGAAGCAGGGCTTCATACCAACTGGCTACAGACAATCCCGACCACAGACAGCAGAAGGACCAGTGATGATCGAAGCAAGACTGCACCCAGTGCCAGGAGGGATGGTGGGATAGAAGGATGTGCAGCAGAGGTAGCAGATGGCGCTGTCCCCAATGCGCGCTCCCGTCAGGGCGCCTGGAGTTCCTTATTTCTCCGCTGACCACTATGGCGCTAAATAAATCAATTACTATGGCAACAGCTCTGAGCAAGTTACAACACTCTGAAAATAGAAGGATGCTTTAAATGGAAGAAGACGCTTGCACTCATTCCTGGGAACAGAGTGAGAGGCAGAGCGTGGTAACTTGCATCATAAGTCATAGGACAATCATGCTGCCTATTTCTCTCTTTGACGCCATAACCCTCTAGAGCCCATCTATCAGGGCTAAATAAGAGAAAGGACATGACAATAAAAGACCAGTTGTAGGCATCAAGATATTAACTGCAGCGATATTAAAAAATAAACTATTAAAACATTTCATAGAAAAGACTGTGAAGTCATAGTACACTATACAGAGGAAATACATAGCAAGCAAGATTTATTACGGCAACTTAGCAAGAGGGAGGGATGTTGTAGCAGTCAAGTGAACCAAGCAATGATACCAAAGGAGTGTCTGCCTATGAAAACCTGAGAAAAGTCGATATACAAGGTCGATGGAATTTTAAGGTTCCCTAATCTTTCTTGAAATTTTTGTAATAAAAATTAAGACAGAAGAAAAGTTAGGGCAAAGTCGCCACACAAATTTTCCGAATCTCAGTTGTGTCACATGAGAATAGGTAGCAACAAACTAGAAGGACATTCACCAAACAAGGATGGAAGTTTCAGAGTCTAAGGGAAAAAATTAAAATGGAAACAGACAGACATAGCACCTGCATTTCTTAAGAACAGGTACACATCAGATAAGATTCATTAGAAGACTACAGAGATGCATATCAGGCCTAAACAATGCACTTGATACATATCTGAATGGTTGCAGAGAGCTGACTAGGGAAAAAAGGAAGTAAGTCTTAGGTCCAGCACAAACCAGGGGCAACCCTGTGACCAATGAGACCACGGGTCACACTCTGCAGAGTGTGAATGGCTCAGCCTCTGTACCTGAGGTCCTCAGGCAGGGCTATGAAGATATTGGAATAAAACGTTACAATTTCAAGCCATTAGACGTTTCTTCTCCTGTCCATTTCAGGACACTAGACATGTCCCATGCTCTGAAATGGTAGTTGTTTTATATGAAAGCCCTTCTTTTGCACTGCAGATTCTAGTTTTCCTTATATTTAAAAGACGATGAAAAGGCTATAGGAAAACGTCACTACTGAAAAAAGATTTAATCATGTTGCCCATTGTGCACATAATTTTGTTACAAAATTGTATAACAATTGTATAGTGACATATGTGTGTAAAATTATAAATGTAGTAATATAACTATTTATAACTACTTAGAAATGATCCCTTGTAAGCTATAAACGATACCAGCAAAAGTGGCTACATCTGGAGAGTAGAACTGAGTAGAAAAAAAGATATGTAATTTCCACTGTGTACTCTTTTTAGATCTTTAAAATTTTGTACTGTTCATGTTTTTTCCTCATTTATCTATTAGGTGGTTCCTTCTGACCCTCAGATTTTAAGATTATATTAGGTTATAAGAGTATATTAGAGATGCTGGTCCTTTGTGATATAAATTTTCTAGTGTTTTTGTCTTTTATAGTTGCTGGTTTTGCCTTTGATTTGACCCAATAAAAAATGTAAAGCACCTACTTAAGTAAGTATTCACTCTGTACATATAATTTTACAAAATCAGCTGGAGGAGAAAATGCCCCAATTATACTAGAACCCCCAAAGGAGGGCAAAGGAACCCATCCAGTATTCTTGCCTAGATGATCCGATGGACAGGGGACTGGAGGGCTACAGTTTATGGCGTTGCAAAGGGTCAGACACGACTGAAACGACTTTGCACCAGTCATACCCGAACCTGTAAGAAGCTAGCCCAGCCCTCCTCTCTAATTGTGGCTTCCCCACCTCAGGTTCCCAGGAGTCAGATACTTTCCCTCCCCAATCCTGTTGACCCGGCTAAACCAGAAGCAGCTCAGCAGGGGGCAGTATTGCCTGCAATGCTCACTGAACTTCCTTGATTTTATATGTAGGTTAAGAATTAGAGTCCTGCTGCCCAGCGTTATCTTCCCAGGACCAAAGGCAGCTGGGGACTGCTGCCTGTGTTGAGTCTCTACATTTCTTGGCTCTGACAACTACTGATGCCTCTGTGATCCAAAGGCATGGCTGGCAGAATCCCCACGTCTCAACAAACAAGGCATGTTATAAAGTTGTTTCAGTGAAGGTTCTTTTCTTAGAAGTCAGTGTCTTTACAGTCTGCTAGCTCCTGAGTCAGAACACCAGCTACATGGGGTGTAGTGACTTGTGAAGCAGGAAGTGGGAGGGAGGGTCCCCCAGGCCCACACTGCCGTGGACCTGCTAGAAAGCAGAGCCTACAGGAACGTTCTGGAACTCAGTACCCTCAGTGCCGTCTGCAGTGAATTCTCAGCCAAGAAAACCCCTGAGATATGTAAGGGTTTCCAGACACATAATTAAGTACCATTTCACTCATCTAACAATTTCACCATTGTTCTCTATTGAAATTGACATCCGAAATAGAGACAACTTTTTTCTATGGCAAAGTTCCCTTTAGAGCAGGGACAGGCAATGCAAGTCCATAGGAATAATAAGCAGTCTCGTCCCACCCACCCTGGGAGATGCTGGTCCTTTGTGATATAAATTTTCTAGTGTTTTTGTCTTTTATAGTTGCTGGTTTTGCCTTTGATTTGACCCAATAAAAAATGTAAAGCACCTACTTAAGTAAGTATTCACTCTGTACATATAATTTTACAAAATCAGCTGGAGGAGAAAATGCCCCAATTATACTAGAACCCCCAAAGGAGGGCAAAGGAACCCATCCAGTATTCTTGCCTAGATGATCCGATGGACAGGGGACTGGAGGGCTACAGTTTATGGCGTTGCAAAGGGTCAGACACGACTGAAACGACTTTGCACCAGTCATACCCGAACCTGTAAGAAGCTAGCCCAGCCCTCCTCTCTAATTGTGGCTTCCCCACCTCAGGTTCCCAGGAGTCAGATACTTTCCCTCCCCAATCCTGTTGACCCGGCTAAACCAGAAGCAGCTCAGCAGGGGGCAGTATTGCCTGCAATGCTCACTGAACTTCCTTGATTTTATATGTAGGTTAAGAATTAGAGTCCTGCTGCCCAGCGTTATCTTCCCAGGACCAAAGGCAGCTGGGGACTGCTGCCTGTGTTGAGTCTCTACATTTCTTGGCTCTGACAACTACTGATGCCTCTGTGATCCAAAGGCATGGCTGGCAGAATCCCCACGTCTCAACAAACAAGGCATGTTATAAAGTTGTTTCAGTGAAGGTTCTTTTCTTAGAAGTCAGTGTCTTTACAGTCTGCTAGCTCCTGAGTCAGAACACCAGCTACATGGGGTGTAGTGACTTGTGAAGCAGGAAGTGGGAGGGAGGGTCCCCCAGGCCCACACTGCCGTGGACCTGCTAGAAAGCAGAGCCTACAGGAACGTTCTGGAACTCAGTACCCTCAGTGCCGTCTGCAGTGAATTCTCAGCCAAGAAAACCCCTGAGATATGTAAGGGTTTCCAGACACATAATTAAGTACCATTTCACTCATCTAACAATTTCACCATTGTTCTCTATTGAAATTGACATCCGAAATAGAGACAACTTTTTTCTATGGCAAAGTTCCCTTTAGAGCAGGGACAGGCAATGCAAGTCCATAGGAATAATAAGCAGTCTCGTCCCACCCACCCTGGGGAGAAAGCAAACAGACAAGTGGAGATTTCAGGGGGAAAGGGCAAGAAGAAGCCAGAAAATGAACTTCTATGTAGTAAGAAAATCCAAAGTCAAACTCTATAGCTGAATATTATGTCCAGGTAGGAAAAAGTAGACAGGAAAAGAGTGAAGGACACAGAAAGAAACTGGCTGAAACGCAGGAGATACACACACCACAGACCATCGGGGCCAGTGACAAGGTTTCCAGATCAACTGGCTGGACAAATAGCCGAGAGAGATTCAGGGAAGGAATTCAGAGAGCAGAGGCCGGCAGGCAAGTCAGTCCAAGGCACCTGGACACATTCTTCTACTACTACCAGAAATATTTCACCTTCCGTGAAGTCATTAGTGACCACAGAGAGAGAGAAAGAGAGAGACAGGCTGAAAACCACAAGGAGAGTCACGCGAAGGGTTAGGAAACGGGAGCTGGTTATAAGAGAACACTATTACACCCTGGCGTTCTTAAGTTTCAGGAAATGTGGCTTGACTGACAGTACAGGCAGCTCTGTGCAATCACAAATCGTGCAGTGAGGGTGTCCCGGGGCCGGCTTGGGTTTCATAATGCCTCCACCTCATGGCTGCGAGGCAGCCTCATCTAGCATCTACCAGTCCTGATTATCTGTGAGACACAGCATCTGAAGCTGACTGGTTATCATCTTTACAATCTAATATTTATAGACACCGCTCACTGTATTTCACACCACAGACAGAAACTATGTTTCTATCTTGAGCCATAATTCTAGCCTAACACAGAATACTACTACATACTCACACAAGTATACACTGAGTTCCTGCAGAGGTAAAAAGCTGATTTTTCGGTATGATCATCCAGAACAACAAGCAGGAAATCAAAATGAGGTGGCAACCCATGAAAGAGGAGTGTCTGTGCCCTCTGCTCACACAGAAACACAATTTCAGATAGCTACAGCTAGGAAGAAACACCCAAACAGAGACAACTTTTTTCTATGGCAAAGTTCCCTTTAGAGCAGGGACAGGCAATGCAAGTCCATAGGAATAATAAGCAGTCTCGTCCCACCCACCCTGGGGAGAAAGCAAACAGACAAGTGGAGATTTCAGGGGGAAAGGGCAAGAAGAAGCCAGAAAATGAACTTCTATGTAGTAAGAAAATCCAAAGTCAAACTCTATAGCTGAATATTATGTCCAGGTAGGAAAAAGTAGACAGGAAAAGAGTGAAGGACACAGAAAGAAACTGGCTGAAACGCAGGAGATACACACACCACAGACCATCGGGGCCAGTGACAAGGTTTCCAGATCAACTGGCTGGACAAATAGCCGAGAGAGATTCAGGGAAGGAATTCAGAGAGCAGAGGCCGGCAGGCAAGTCAGTCCAAGGCACCTGGACACATTCTTCTACTACTACCAGAAATATTTCACCTTCCGTGAAGTCATTAGTGACCACAGAGAGAGAGAAAGAGAGAGACAGGCTGAAAACCACAAGGAGAGTCACGCGAAGGGTTAGGAAACGGGAGCTGGTTATAAGAGAACACTATTACACCCTGGCGTTCTTAAGTTTCAGGAAATGTGGCTTGACTGACAGTACAGGCAGCTCTGTGCAATCACAAATCGTGCAGTGAGGGTGTCCCGGGGCCGGCTTGGGTTTCATAATGCCTCCACCTCATGGCTGCGAGGCAGCCTCATCTAGCATCTACCAGTCCTGATTATCTGTGAGACACAGCATCTGAAGCTGACTGGTTATCATCTTTACAATCTAATATTTATAGACACCGCTCACTGTATTTCACACCACAGACAGAAACTATGTTTCTATCTTGAGCCATAATTCTAGCCTAACACAGAATACTACTACATACTCACACAAGTATACACTGAGTTCCTGCAGAGGTAAAAAGCTGATTTTTCGGTATGATCATCCAGAACAACAAGCAGGAAATCAAAATGAGGTGGCAACCCATGAAAGAGGAGTGTCTGTGCCCTCTGCTCACACAGAAACACAATTTCAGATAGCTACAGCTAGGAAGAAACACCCAAACAGAAAGAGACAGTTAATCACAAGGGACCAATCTGTTGGCAGGACCTATCCCCGTGGGGCTTGAGGCATGCAAGGATACACGACGAGGAGATTGCTGAGTTTACCTGAAGAAAACGCATCAGGGGAGGTATTAAGTAGCCAGGCAGAGCAGAAGTGTTAGTCACTTCTAATCATCTAAATTATTAACATATGCTGGAAGAAATCCAGACTAACTTTAGCCTCAGAAAATCCACTCTAGCAGGCCTTGCAAACAGATGCCCGCAGGCATGAGGCAGGTACTGCCAAGGGGTGCGGCTGGCTGGGGGGAGCTGGAGCTGCTCCAGCCCACTGCTGCTTTGTGGGAACCTGGACCGCAGGCGCCCTACCTGCAGCATTTCCTTAGAAGTGGGAAATTTAGGTTTTTATGAGTGCTTGATTTTTAAATGCTCAGAACTAATCTGAAAATAAAACCTGCATGTCTAATGAAACACATCTTAAACTTTTATAACATCTCAAAGGGAAGTGAAAATACGCCCTGTGAGTAAAGTTTGGGCATGAATTTATAGGCTTAATGGCTGCCATTTCTCTGCATGGTCTTGCAAAGTAGAACTTAAAAAAAAAAAAAAAAGGAAAAAAAAAAGACAAGGCATTATATTTATACAAATGATAAAATTTATGATAAGAAATACACTAGAAGTAGGGACATTAGGAAAATGCAAATCAAAACCACAATGCTGTATCACCACACCCTTTAGGGTAGCCAATAACATAAAAATACACACAGAAAATAACACATGTTGGTGAAGATGTAGCTAAACCAAAGCCCTCAAGTATTATTGGCAGGCATGCAAAATGGTGCAGCTACTGTGGAAACCAGTTCTGTGGTTTCTCAAAAATTAAACAGAATCATAGATGATCTAGCAATTTCACTTTTGGATTTATACCCCTAAGGCATGGAAAATAGACTCAGACAGATACTTGTCTACCAAGGTTTGCGGCAGCATCATTAATAGCTGAAAGACAGAAACACAAGTATCCATCAACCAATGAGTAAATAAAACGGAGCATATCCATAAAATACTAATTCACCTTTAAAAATACAATTCTGCTATAAGCCACAACATGGATGAGCCTTGAAAACATTCTGCCATAAAGTGAAATAAGCCAGACCAAAAAAACAGAACAAATACTGTGTCCTTTCACTTAGAGGAAGCAGCGAGAACATTCACAGTCACACACACAGAGGAGGACTGGTGGCCGCCATGGGCCGGGCGGAGCAGGAGTGGAGAGTTCATGTTTAAGCGGTAGGGTTTCAGGACTGCGAGGTAACACAGTACTGGGGGCGGGTGATGGTGATGGCTGTACAGCACTATAAATGGACTTAATGCCACTGAGCTGTTTATTGAAGCATTACAATGGTGACTTTTCTGTCATATACATTACACAATTAATGAAAGAAAGCATAATAGGAACATATGTATAGAAGACAGTCAAAAGGGGGGGGGGGCTTTTGTTACTTGCTAGCTTTTTAAGCAATCAATGCAGGAACTAGCATCTCCCTCCCCCTCCAACAACCAACCCCTTGGATCTCACAGCCTGTGTATGGCCTCAAGGAAGTGTTCTATCAGAATCTTGTGGCTCTTCAGGAATCTTCCATGGGGCTATTGCATATGGTTGTACAGGTGGCACACTGAGCAAAGGATCCTGGCTGATGGGACCAGCGTGATCAAGACCTCCGTCTGGAAGAGGGCACGCCTTTCCCTCCACACACAGGCACTGTAGGGTACAGGTGGCCCTGTTCTTCCCCGCCCTAAAATTAGTCTTCTCTTCTAACTCCCTATTTCTGTGCCTGACACCCTCTCTTCTCATGGACCCTAGTTGGAAACTGCAGTGCCCCCTCCTGTTCTCATGCTAATGGGCTTCCACCAGCTCTCCGCTTGTGTCTCTCTCCATCATTCCAACTGCTACTTAACCTATTCAGGCCCCCTGACCTCTGACCTAGGGCTCCAATACCTCCAGCGCCCCCGCCCCAGGTGATCCAGGGTCCTACACTGCTGCCAGGTTGAATTTCCCCAAATAGGGTTCACCACAACTCACACACCTCTGGGGGTTTCCCTTTTCTCTGTGTGCTGAATAAATGATCAGGGGAGGAGCTTACTCAGCCCTAACTGTCAGTATGACTATTTAAAGAGAGACGGTTTGTTGATTTTGACTGTCTCTTGGTTAGGTAAGTGTGAAATAGCAGTAATAGCGATTCAAATAATCTCTCCAGCAGAACACACCTTTACATATCCCAATTGCTAGCAAAGAGTCAGGAGACTGAAACTAAAGAACACTTGAAGAACCTTGAACTACCTAGCCCTAGAGCTAATTAAAACGATGCATTTCTTGGTGCTGGATGCTTGACAGTCCAGAACCAGGGCACCAGCATAGCTGGGTGAGGATCTTCTTTCTGGATCATAGTCGGCACCCTCTCGCTGTGTCCTCACACAGTAGAAGGGGCCAGGGAGCTTGCAGGGAGGGATCCACTCTCACAAATCAATCTTCTCCCAAATCCATCTCCTAATACCAACACCTCGGCCTTAGGATTTCAACATGTGAACTGTGGAAACACGTACACCATGGCAGTGTGCACGGAGACCCTGACAGCAACTTCCTCAAGCAAGTCAAACCCTCCACAGGCACCAGGAAGGATTAACATGATTCTACAGGACAGGATGCATGAGAAGAACATCCCAGGCACCAGACGGGAAGTGTTTATAGAAGAGAACATTACAATATAAAGATATAGTTGAGTGGGATTTCCTCCTCATTTTTAGAATGACAGGCAAGGCCCACAGCTGAGGACAATGGGGCTAAGTACTCTATTTCTTGTTGTTGTTCAGTTGCTAGGTCATGTCTAACTCTTTGCAACCCATGGACTACAGCACCCCAGGCTCCCCTGTCCTTCATTAACTCCAGGAGCTTGCTCAAACTCATGCCCATTGAGTTGGTGATGCCATCCAACTATCTCATCCTCTGTCTCCCTCTTCTCCTTTTGTAGTTTACTGATTCCTAAGATGTCTCTGTTCACTCTTGACATCTCCTGCTTGACCACATCCAATGTACCATGATTCATGGACCTAACATCCCAGGTTCCTATGCAACATTGTTCTTCACAGCATTAGACTTTACTTTCACCACCAAACACAGTCACAACTGATCATAGCTTCACATTTGACCCAGCTGCTTAGTTCTTTCTGGAGTTATTAGTAATTGCTTCTGTTCTCCCCTGGTAGCATATTCCTTTTGACCTGGGGGAATCATCTTCAGGTATCATATCTTTTTGCCTCTTCATACTATCTCTGGGGTTCTTGCAGCAAGAATACTGGAGTGCTTTGCCATTTCCTTCTCCAATGGACCATGTCTTGTCAGTACTCTCCACTATGACCTGTCCATCTCGGGAGACTCACAGCCCATAGCCTCAATGAGTTACTCAAGCCCTTTCGCCAAAACAAGGCTGTGTTCTATGAAGGGGGTACCCTACTTAGAAAGCCATGAACATGTATACACAGGTCCCTACTGCTAAGGTCCCTACTGCTTAGCAGGAGATCACAGAACCAGTCCTACTGGCTGACCACAGTCCTTTCCTCCATCCAGTCCATAAGGAAAGGGAGAAAAATTGAGAGGGAGAGCATGTTCCTAATTGCTTCCCCAAGCTAGGTGGATTGGAGAATCTTTAGGAGAGACTGAGGTACCTGTAAGAAGGGGAACCAAGCAGCTTTTTCCTTGTCTGGCTGCTTGCTGAGCTACAGAAGAACTCACAGGCTCACCCTGGGTCAGCATCACAGCAAAATGGAGTGTGTGAGAGAGCTGGAAGAATTTGGCATCCATAACCTGGACTGAGGGGACACCTGTAGGCAGACCCTGGTGCAGAGATTTTGGAAAATGGGAGGCCCACTGCAGGAGCCCCATGTAAGCAGAGTCTAAAGGGATCCAGGTACAGTTTACCAGGAAAGAAGGTGGGAATACACCCATTCCATTCAGTTCCTCAGTCACCAGTGGGTGAGGACCCTTGTGGCTTGCATAGTTCCTTCTGAGGGAGTGCTGAGGTTGGTTGTTAGGACAGAAAGACACTTGACCTCAAGGAGCTGGGAGTGTGGTGGGGCAGGAGCACCTGGCAATGACCATGGAAGAGTCTGCACCCTCTGGATTCTTACCACCCTAACATCAGCCATGATTCACAACTGATGCAACATTGTTCTTCACAGCATTAGACTTTACTTTCACCACCAAACACAGTCACAACTGATCATAGCTTCACATTTGACCCAGCTGCTTAGTTCTTTCTGGAGTTATTAGTAATTGCTTCTGTTCTCCCCTGGTAGCATATTCCTTTTGACCTGGGGGAATCATCTTCAGGTATCATATCTTTTTGCCTCTTCATACTATCTCTGGGGTTCTTGCAGCAAGAATACTGGAGTGCTTTGCCATTTCCTTCTCCAATGGACCATGTCTTGTCAGTACTCTCCACTATGACCTGTCCATCTCGGGAGACTCACAGCCCATAGCCTCAATGAGTTACTCAAGCCCTTTCGCCAAAACAAGGCTGTGTTCTATGAAGGGGGTACCCTACTTAGAAAGCCATGAACATGTATACACAGGTCCCTACTGCTAAGGTCCCTACTGCTTAGCAGGAGATCACAGAACCAGTCCTACTGGCTGACCACAGTCCTTTCCTCCATCCAGTCCATAAGGAAAGGGAGAAAAATTGAGAGGGAGAGCATGTTCCTAATTGCTTCCCCAAGCTAGGTGGATTGGAGAATCTTTAGGAGAGACTGAGGTACCTGTAAGAAGGGGAACCAAGCAGCTTTTTCCTTGTCTGGCTGCTTGCTGAGCTACAGAAGAACTCACAGGCTCACCCTGGGTCAGCATCACAGCAAAATGGAGTGTGTGAGAGAGCTGGAAGAATTTGGCATCCATAACCTGGACTGAGGGGACACCTGTAGGCAGACCCTGGTGCAGAGATTTTGGAAAATGGGAGGCCCACTGCAGGAGCCCCATGTAAGCAGAGTCTAAAGGGATCCAGGTACAGTTTACCAGGAAAGAAGGTGGGAATACACCCATTCCATTCAGTTCCTCAGTCACCAGTGGGTGAGGACCCTTGTGGCTTGCATAGTTCCTTCTGAGGGAGTGCTGAGGTTGGTTGTTAGGACAGAAAGACACTTGACCTCAAGGAGCTGGGAGTGTGGTGGGGCAGGAGCACCTGGCAATGACCATGGAAGAGTCTGCACCCTCTGGACGGGTCTGCTCTGGGGAGGCAGGGGTGAAGCTAAGCACAGCCCTGGGAGAGCCCCCACACAATCCATAGAGAGACTCCCTGAAGCAGAATGAAACAGGGACACAACTTTTCCATAGCTACCTGACCCTTGCTCCCTGCTTTCTGAGATCAGAGAGAGCAGACAGGAAGTTAGGCAGTTTAGCAAGGCTAAGGAATGCCAGCATAAGCCCCATATATCATCCAGGGACAGGAATGAGGGGGACTGGACAGAGTAGAGGTATATGCAGTGCCTAGAGAGAATGAAAGGCATTTCATGCTGCTACTGAGTGAGGCTCCTAAAGAGGCCAGCCACACTCACAGTAGGGTTAAATACACACAAATTATAAGCGCTCTCTAAATTCACCGTGTGCAGTTGAAAAACTGTAGAGTAGGACTGTATTCCAGCTTGAGACAGGCAGGAGTCAGCTGTGGGCTCCTTGCCGTCACTCCCCAAGCAATGGGCTTCAGCTAAAGGCCTCTGCTGACCCCCATGGCTGGAGGAAGAGACAGACTCTCAAGTTTATCCCTTCTCCTAGGATATCAGGTATACACATTAAGTATCAGGTGACTTAATATATATATCATCACCATTATGTGGCAGGTAACATGCCAGGAACTTTACCCAAGAGCTCTGCCAGACAGTGGTGCAACCCTGACAGAGGTGACTGCATCTGTTAACATCAACAATCCACACGATGGGACCAGGATTCTAACTAAGCCTGACACTAAAGAGACTCATGCTGGTTCTGCTCCATGACATCAAAGCACTAAGAAACATGAAATGAACCCCCAAAAGGAAAGCGATGAATGTTGCACTGGAAGCAGCTCATCAGCAGTTTAAAAGTAAACATTTAATTTTATTGTTACTTTTTTAAAATGCAAACATTTTCATTTACATTTTCAAATCTATGAAATCTGATGTTATGATAGGTTATTATAAATATAAAAACTAAGTCAATCTGTCCACTCTCTTCCCTACCAATGCTCACAAAGGAACACCAGTACTAGACAAGGGCAGCCTGACCTTTAGCAGAAAGACAAAAGCTCTATTGAAAAAAAAAAAAAAAAAAACTCCAGTTCTGAACAAAATGCACCCAAATTCAAACTTGCCAAGCTGTCTGCACTTTGGAATTTTGCAGTGTTTAATGTCAACTGTCCAGAACTGGCTTTGTGGGACTCTCTGAGAGAAGGCATTAATATCACCTTAAGAGCTACCTCTACAGGTAGCATTTTAGATCACCCCCAAACTCCTGGAAACCAGCGCACTATACACTACTTAGGAAAGGCCTTTATTAACCTTTTAACAGCATTAACCCGAGGACTTATTGGAACCAAATTATCTCAGCTGCCAATCTCCTTGCTGGTTGAATCACTATGCAAATATCAGAACTCTGAGTCATTGACAATTGCAGAAGGGGGACTTGGTGTAGTCAGCAAAAGCTCTTTTTCCTAGAAACGCAAATATGTTTCAAAGGTGTTCTTAGACTTTGCCCTCAGGTTATCTCCAGTACAGATTCAGAAGGTCAACATAATACAAATGAAAATGACAGCACCCAATTTCAGTAAAGGCCTCTGCTGACCCCATGGCTGGAGGAAGAGACAGACTCTCAAGTTTATCCCTTCTCCTAGGATATCAGGTATACACATTAAGTATCAGGTGACTTAATATATATATCATCACCATTATGTGGCAGGTAACATGCCAGGAACTTTACCCAAGAGCTCTGCCAGACAGTGGTGCAACCCTGACAGAGGTGACTGCATCTGTTAACATCAACAATCCACACGATGGGACCAGGATTCTAACTAAGCCTGACACTAAAGAGACTCATGCTGGTTCTGCTCCATGACATCAAAGCACTAAGAAACATGAAATGAACCCCCAAAAGGAAAGCGATGAATGTTGCACTGGAAGCAGCTCATCAGCAGTTTAAAAGTAAACATTTAATTTTATTGTTACTTTTTTAAAATGCAAACATTTTCATTTACATTTTCAAATCTATGAAATCTGATGTTATGATAGGTTATTATAAATATAAAAACTAAGTCAATCTGTCCACTCTCTTCCCTACCAATGCTCACAAAGGAACACCAGTACTAGACAAGGGCAGCCTGACCTTTAGCAGAAAGACAAAAGCTCTATTGAAAAAAAAAAAAAAAAAAACTCCAGTTCTGAACAAAATGCACCCAAATTCAAACTTGCCAAGCTGTCTGCACTTTGGAATTTTGCAGTGTTTAATGTCAACTGTCCAGAACTGGCTTTGTGGGACTCTCTGAGAGAAGGCATTAATATCACCCTTAAGAGCTACCTCTACAGGTAGCATTTTAGATCACCCCCAAACTCCTGGAAACCAGCGCACTATACACTACTTAGGAAAGGCCTTTATTAACCTTTTAACAGCATTAACCCGAGGACTTATTGGAACCAAATTATCTCAGCTGCCAATCTCCTTGCTGGTTGAATCACTATGCAAATATCAGAACTCTGAGTCATTGACAATTGCAGAAGGGGGACTTGGTGTAGTCAGCAAAAGCTCTTTTTCCTAGAAACGCAAATATGTTTCAAAGGTGTTCTTAGACTTTGCCCTCAGGTTATCTCCAGTACAGATTCAGAAGGTCAACATAATACAAATGAAAATGACAGCACCCAATTTCAGAAGATCTCAAATTATCACACTCCACAGCCACTATTCTTCCTTCTGTAATACCAGCAGGTTAAAATATATATTATATATATTTTCTACATATATATATTATGCTTTCAATTTTCATAGTCCAACAACGTTTAAAAATTTGATACCTCTCATAACAGCTTAGTTAGCTTTTCAAACCATTTTCTAAAGGTACATAATAAATGAGAAAGGGTCCTAACATTTAAAAGTAATATTAGAAGCTATATCCCACAAATTCCTAATATTAAACAAATTTTTTAAAAACAACAATTTGATACAAAACTGTTTTGCCCAAACCAGTGGTTGCCAAAACTGTTCAAGAGAAAGTCAGCTAAATGTATATATACTGTTAGGAATAGTTCTCAGGAGCAGATTTAAAGTCAGCATTTTTCAGTTGGCTCTCCCTTGAACCCGCCTGCTGTGCTGTCCGCTGTTCTCACAGTGTCTTCCACTTTCTCCCTTAAGCCGGTCCACTGTACTGGCTGCAACTCTGCCTTCTCCCACTCTAATAAACTGTACTTTCCTCTCAAAAAAAAAATTAAAAAAAATAATACAGGGCTTCCCCTGGTGGTCCAGTGGGTAAGGACACCGCCTGGCAGTGCAAGGAGCACTGATTCGATCCCTGGCCTGGGAAGATCCCACGTGCCACGGAGCGGCTGGACCAATGTGTCCAATTACCGAGCCGGAGCTCTGGAGCGCATGCGCCCAGAGCCGGCGCTCTGCAGCGACAGACGCCACCGCGATGGGAGGCCCACAGGAGCCAAAGAACAAAGACGGATGAAAATAGAGAAATGAAAGACCAATAGAAGTGGCCCCTCTCTCCCCAACCCGACCCCCGCCCAAAATAAATAAATAAATCTTAAAAAAAGAAATAATAATACAGTTAGCATTTTCCACTTTCCTTAGTTATGTCTTCATCAATCACAGTGAATAAAAATAATGAAACAAAGATTCTTAATTTCTACCATCTTTCCTATTGATCTCATCTAGTCATAATACTTATCCATCTGTCTTTCTCTCTGCAATTTACCAGTCACCACCAGTTAGGATAACAAGGACTGTGAGCTCCACAAGTGGTCCCTCTGCCTGAACTACAGGAGTCGCCAGCCTTTTGCTGAAACAGGCCGAGCGACACGTCCTGGGCACTGACTCAAGCCTCCCTATCTCACAGACCCAGGGCAGTCCAGAGACAACGGCCCACGTTTAACCCTACTGTCACCATTTGAAATATTTACTTTTTTATGTACAACACCATTCTGCAGTAGACCCTGCTAACCGAGCAACTTGTCCTGCACAGATCTGTTTTTTTTTTAATGGAACTGAGGTTTGAACCAAAAAAAAACAAAAACAAAAACTTGTAGCTTACAGGGCTTTTATCCTACTTTCAAAAACAAAGATGTCACTATTTTTATACTTCCAAATCCAATTAAGGAAAAGTATTCAGGTATCCTTCACCTGGATCACTGCAAGAATTCTTAACTTTCTTTTTTTCCAGATCCATTCTTGCTTACTCCCACTCTGTCCCCACGTAGTCAAAGGTTTTGTCTAATACAAGCCCGATCCTGTCACTATGCTGCAAACCTTTCAGTGGCATCCACTGCCCTGAGCCCCAAAGGCTTCATGTGGCCACAAGGCCTGAGCCCAGTCCCCTGACTACTGCTTGACCTCAGCCTACTCCTTGCCTCCGGGGCCTTCTTGCAGCTTCTAGCATGTTCCATTCTCCATCCCCTCTCCTACCTTTGCACCTGTCATCCTCCCTGTCCTAAGATCAAATATTTCTCTCTGTGTCCAAGGATTTACATAAAAGCAGACAAAAATTCTGGATTCAAACTAACAATCATAACTGGCCTTGATACCAGGAAAAAAGCACAAAAGGGGTTTACGAAGGCTTACAATTCTTAAACATGCTTTTTACTCACACTATGCTTTGGATTACTTTCTAAATGCTGAGGGCAATGAACCTTAATCTAGCTATAAAGCCTGGGAAATGATGGAGAGATCTAGGGAAGGTCATTTTTTAATAGTCACCTAATAGACCAATTTTTAAATTTAATTTAAAAATTTTAAATAACTGCTTTACACATGTTGCGTCTTTGTTGTATAAAAAAGTGAATCAGCTATCTGTATACATATATCCAGGCTTCCCAGGTGACACTAGTGGTAAAGGACCCACCTGCTAACGCAGGAGACAACAGACACAGGTTTGATCTCTGCGTCAGGAAGATCCCCTGGAGGAGAGCATGGCGACCCACTCCAGTGTTCCTGCCTGGAGGATCTGGTGTGCTACAGTCCATAGAGTCGCAAAGAGTCAGACAGGACTGAAGCCGCTGAGCACAGCACAGTGCACACATACATATCCTTTCCCTGTTGCATCTCACTCCCCCCAAGCCCCTACTCCACCCTTCTAGGTCATCTCAGAGCACCAAGCTGATCTCCTTGTGCTATCCAGCAGCTTCCTGCTAGCTATTATACATGGTAGTGTATATAAATCAATGCTGCCCTCAGGTTGTCCCACTTTCTCCTTTAGGAAAGGTCAGTTGTAAAGTTCTTCCTAATCAGGTTAATTGAACCTCAAAGGCATCTTTATGATCTTCCCTGATCTCACAACTTGGAAGGGTTTTTGGAAAACAAATTGAAAAGTATTAATGGGGATGTCATCACAGACAGATGGCAAATAAGCATATGAAAAGTGCTCCATATCATCTGTTATCAAGGAAATGCTAATTGAACCAACAGTAACTACCATTATATGTGTATTAGAACAGCCAAAATCTAGAATGTTGTCAACAAGAAATGGTACCTCCGGGGCCTTCTTGCAGCTTCTAGCATGTTCCATTCTCCATCCCCTCTCCTACCTTTGCACCTGTCATCCTCCCTGTCCTAAGATCAAATATTTCTCTCTGTGTCCAAGGATTTACATAAAAGCAGACAAAAATTCTGGATTCAAACTAACAATCATAACTGGCCTTGATACCAGGAAAAAAGCACAAAAGGGGTTTACGAAGGCTTACAATTCTTAAACATGCTTTTTACTCACACTATGCTTTGGATTACTTTCTAAATGCTGAGGGCAATGAACCTTAATCTAGCTATAAAGCCTGGGAAATGATGGAGAGATCTAGGGAAGGTCATTTTTTAATAGTCACCTAATAGACCAATTTTTAAATTTAATTTAAAAATTTTAAATAACTGCTTTACACATGTTGCGTCTTTGTTGTATAAAAAAGTGAATCAGCTATCTGTATACATATATCCAGGCTTCCCAGGTGACACTAGTGGTAAAGGACCCACCTGCTAACGCAGGAGACAACAGACACAGGTTTGATCTCGTCAGGAAGATCCCCTGGAGGAGAGCATGGCGACCCACTCCAGTGTTCCTGCCTGGAGGATCTGGTGTGCTACAGTCCATAGAGTCGCAAAGAGTCAGACAGGACTGAAGCCGCTGAGCACAGCACAGTGCACACATACATATCCTTTCCCTGTTGCATCTCACTCCCCCCAAGCCCCTACTCCACCCTTCTAGGTCATCTCAGAGCACCAAGCTGATCTCCTTGTGCTATCCAGCAGCTTCCTGCTAGCTATTATACATGGTAGTGTATATAAATCAATGCTGCCCTCAGGTTGTCCCACTTTCTCCTTTAGGAAAGGTCAGTTGTAAAGTTCTTCCTAATCAGGTTAATTGAACCTCAAAGGCATCTTTATGATCTTCCCTGATCTCACAACTTGGAAGGGTTTTTGGAAAACAAATTGAAAAGTATTAATGGGGATGTCATCACAGACAGATGGCAAATAAGCATATGAAAAAGTGCTCCATATCATCTGTTATCAAGGAAATGCTAATTGAACCAACAGTAACTACCATTATATGTGTATTAGAACAGCCAAAATCTAGAATGTTGTCAACAAGAAATGGTAGCAAAGATGTAGAGCAATAGGAACTCTCATTCTTTCCTGGTAATGCAAAATGGTACAATCTCTTTGGTAGATAATTTGGTGGTTTCTTACAAAACTAAACATACTCTTACCATACAATCAGCAATTGCACCCCTCTGGGATGTACCCAGAGACGTTGAAGACTTATGTCCACCCAAAAACCTATACACAGATATTTGCAGCAGTTATATTCATCATTGTCAAAACTCTGAAGCACCCAAGGTGCCCTCCAAGAGGCCAAATGGATAACAACAATGGAATACTATTCAGTACTGAAAAGACATGAGCTCTTACGCCATGAGAAGGCATAGATGAACCTTAAATTCATAGCATGACATGAAAATAAACTAATCCGAAAAAACCACATATTGTATGTCTCCAACCATATGATATTCTCCAAAAGGCAAAACTGTGGAGACAAGCGTTTGCCAGGGGTTGGCAGTAGAAGGGAAGGGAGGCATGAGTGGGCAGAGCACAGAGGATTTTTACTGACAGTGACATTACTCTGTATGATACTCTGATAGGAGCACCCTGTAACTTATAATAATGGATACAGGTCATGATATACTTGTCCAAATTCATATAAGGTGCAACACCAAGCATGAACTACAAACTATGGACTTTGAGTGGTTACGATGAGTCAATGTAGGTTCATAAATTGTAACAAGTGTTCCATGCTAGTTGGGGGTGTGATAACAGGGGAAGCTGCGAATCTGTGGGAGCAGGGAGTACATGGGATATCTATGCCTTCTGCTCAATTTTGCTGTGAACCTGACACTGCTCCAAAAAATATTTTTTTTTCTAGTCTTAAGGGGGATAAATTAAGGGTTCACTCAAAAAGGAATGTCTAATGCACCTTATTAAAGCAATTTAACTGTGTTATACTTAGCCACTCAGTCATGTCCAACTCTTTGTGACCCCATAGACTGCAGCCCACCAGGCTCCTCTGTTCTTGGGGACTCTCTAGGTAAGAATCCTGGAGTGGGTTTCCACGTCCTCTTCCAGGGAATCTTTCCAACCCAGGGATCAAACCTGGGTCTCCCACATTGCACATGGAGTCTTTACCATCTGAGCCACCAGGAGTGCCCAAGTATACTGGAGTGGGTAGCCTCTGCCTTCTAAAGGGGAACTTCCCAACCCTTCAACTACTAGAGCTTATAAAAGATTCATACAGAATATGTTTAAGTAAAAAATTGCGCTTGCTTAGAAAGAAAGGAACAGTTGTGAATAAGATACCTGCAATGCTTTTCTCATGATCGTTCAGAGACAGTGAGATTTTAGTTCTGTCTTTAAATGCTCTGACAGTATACTAGTCACAGGATCTTGAATGTGCACTGCTACAAGGAACTTTTCCAGAAGAGCAGTATCTTCTGGACTGAGAAGGCACCTAATCTTAACTTTCAGGATGTTTAGCAAGAATCTGTCATTCTCTCTCACCACCATCTCTTTAACTAGTTCTTTGAATGCCCTTAATTCAATGGCCGACACTTTGCTGACAAAAGCCCATACAGTCAAAGCTATGGTTTTCCCAGTAGTCATGTATGGATGTGAGAACTGGACTAAAAAGAAACCTGACTGCCAAAGAATTGGTGCCTTGGAACTGTGGTGTTGGAGAAGGCTCTTGAGAGTCCCTTGAACTGCAAAGAGATCAAATCAGTCAATCCTAAAGAAAATCAACCTGAATATTCATTGGAAGGACTGATGCTGAAACTGATGCTGAAGCTCCAATACTTTGGTCACCTGATGTGAAGAGACGACTCACTGGAAAAGACTCTGATGTTGGGAAAAACAGAAGGCAAAAGGAGAAGGGGACAACAGAGGACAAGATAGTTGGATGGCCTCACTGAGTCAATGGACATGAGTTGGACAAGCTCCGGGAGATGGTAAAGGACAGGGAAACCTAGCGTGTTGCAGTCCATGGGATCGCTAAGAGCTGGACATGACTAAGTGACTGAACTGAACTGATTGAATCCAGTGGCCATGGAATATGCTGCTGGCTTTTCACAAAAAGAGTGTTGAGAGAACTGGCTCTCCTTTTGGGGGTGGGGTGGAATTAAGTTACAGTCCTACTGTTTACAAAAATATTCCAGATGGATTAAGGCTCTAACATTAAAATATTTCAACTATGAAGGCATTAGTAGACTGTATAGGGGCCTATGTTTATAACCTTGAAGAAGGAAGGCCTTCTTAAGCCAGACACAACAATAAAAGGTCTTACAGAGGAAAATTATTTATGGTGTCTTTGATGTATTCCAACTTCCCACAGTTAAAAGAGAAGACCAGGCTTAGAGAAAATATTTGCCACATAACAAAGTATTAGTATTCTGAAAATATAAAGAATTACCAAGCAGTTGTTTTTTTTTTAAATTTTTTTGGCCACTTTTATTGATCTTTCATTTATTTATCTTTGTTCTTTGGCCTGTGTGGGCCTCCCATCACAGTGGCCTCTCTTGTTGCAGAGCACTGGCTCTGGGCGTACGTGCTCCAGAGCTCCGGCTTGGTAGTTGGACACATCGGTCCAGTTGCTCCATGGCACACGGGATCTTCCCAGGCCAGGGATCTAACCGGAGTCCCTTGCACTGCAAGGTGGTGTCTTTACCCACTGGACCACCAGGGAAGCCCCAAAGATATGTTTTTTAATTGAGCAAAGGCAATTCATAGACAGAAAAGAATAAAAATGTCTAATAAACATAAGAAGAGCTGCCTAGTAAAGAAAAAGATTAAAACAATGAGCTAAGTTTTTTTCTTAATGAGATTGTCAGAAATGTAGAAAGCAAACTTACGGTTATCAAAGTGGAAAGGTGGGGAATAAATTAGGAATTTGAGATTAATAGATACACACTACTATATGTAAAATAAATAACACGGACCTAGATTCATTATCTTGTAATAACCCATAATGGAAAAGAATCTGAAGATGATTTACTTTTCTGTATACCCAAAACTGTAAGTCAACTATACTTCAATTTTCTAAAAAGTTGAAAAAAATATTGTCAAAAAATACAGAGGCCAACTTGGTAAAGTGTTGGCAAGTGTGTGATGTGTACCTGAGACCCTGCTGAGGAGTAATGTGACAGTGTCCCATTCACACAATCTCCATGGTCCAAAGACTGCCCTCATCTCTCAAGAAGAGACGGAGCCATGTAATGGGGTCACTATACTGGAAGTTTTGATGTAACACCAGACACTAGCAATATTAGATATCAATGTGAGGTACCAAACAGTCCACCCTGGAAAATGGGAGATAAGAGAAACACAGACTTAAGTCTCTTCCATGAAAACCGGGAGAAAGTCTGAGGGAGGAATTCTTTGGGAAGAGCTCCTGTGAGACCCCCACACAGCCCTCTCTGCCCGCTAGGAAAAGAGTGGGAATATCACCTTCTGACCTCACAAGAAGGTTTTCAAGGAGAGCTAAAAATGACTGGAGTCATTGGTCCACAGTGGAGGGAGCACGTAAGCGGGTGTCTGACTCCTGCCATGGGCACCTGAACCACAAGAGGCAGTCTTGGTTACCAGGGAAGGAAAGAAAGTTCTGCCTGCATTAGAACCGGGTCATCGTTTCAGAGTCTGCCAAAGCAGAACGTTAGAGATTTCCATGGTTGGAGTACACACAAGAATGAGCTTGCTTTCAGTTTAGATCTCAAGGGCTATCTGGAGTGGCAACATGACCAGTAGGCAGAACTGGATGGGGGACCACTGGGCTTTCAGGGGCTGAGAAAGGCCCTTGAAGAGTACCCACGAGAGAGTCAGCTTTACCTCCCTACTAGGCCTAGACAATGTGAACCAGCTCACCATATAAAGACGTTCCGACCCCGCTGGCCACCTTCCCAGCCCTAACCCCAGGAAAGCATGGCAAGAGAAAGATGTTCCTCAGTGCCCTCCAAGACATTTAGAGGGGAAAAAAAACAATTTTCATTATAATCCACATGGATTTAGACATGAAGAAACATGTTATGAACAATTATATGCATAAACACATACAAAATAATTTAGAAAAAAATTAATAAAATTGGACTTTCCTGGGAGTCAGTGACTAAGAGTCCACGCTCTCAGTCCAAGAGCCTGGGTTCAATCCCTGGTCAGGGAACTAGATCCCACATGCCACGACTAAAGATCTCACGTGGTGCAAGGAAGATCAAAGATCCTGTGTGCCACAACTAAGACCTGGCATAGCCAAATAAATAAATTAAATAAGCAAATATTTGAAAAGAATTCATAACAATGGTTACTTCTGGGGAGAGAAGTAGTATTGTGCAGGGGACAATGTCAAATGGGAAATTTGACTTATCCCTATTTTTAAAAATCTCTATTATTTTATTTTATCTTCTAATTATTTATTTGGCTGCGCTAGGTCTCAGTTGCAGCATGTGGGATCTAGTTCCCTGACCAGGGATTGAACCCAGGACCCTTGCACTGGGAACACGGAGCCTTAACCACTGGACCACCAGGGAAGGCCCTAAATCCCCATTATTATTATTTTTTTTTTTTTGGCGGTTTCAGAGGTTTAATGCCGCGCCTTCACACTCCACAGCTGTGTCCGCCACGAAGGACGACCACACCTGTGCACGTCCTTGAGCCCCTCTGGAGAGCCAGCCGTTCCCGACGTGGACGGTAGGAGTCAGTGCCCCGCACCAGAAGGACCTCGGGGCGTTAATTAGTTGTCCTTCTTAGAACTTGCCGTTGATATAGGGCACCCAGTCCAGAATCAGCCCACACCAGCCCCACGGCGCCCGCGCGCCCACATGCTCGCCGTGGGCACCCAATTTCTAGCCAGCTACTGGTAGCGCAGGCCAGGAACCTGGTCAGCATCGGCGCCTTCCGCGCTCAGGGAGACCCCAGCGCTGCGGGTGCGCTGCGCAGGCGCGGTCGCCGTGGCGCGCAGGCCCGAAAGCAAGCCCCGCCCATGAGGGCTGACCACCGTGGATGGAGAGACCAATCCCCATTATTTTAAAAGCCAAGAACATATTCATACATTTCTTGAATAATTAAATGCATTTTTACAAAAAAGGCTATTCCCAGTAATGAGGTCAATCTGTCAGCCTTAATCTACTAACCCTGGGTCAGAAATAGTTCTAGTCATCAGGACACAAGCACACCTCTGGGCTCTTTGTAAATGCCTGAATGTCATTCTTTGGCTTTCTCTGCCAGGGCTTCCTTTCAAGTGAATTCTGCACCTGGGGTTTGCATGTTAACTGTGGACCTCAATCTGACTCTCAAGGCAGACAAGATCCACAGCTCCTTGTTCTCTTAATTTTATCTTCGAATCCTTTGTGGTTCTCTCCACAACTAAGACTATAGCCAAATAAATAAATTAAATAAGCAAATATTTGAAAAGAATTCATAACAATGGTTACTTCTGGGGAGAGAAGTAGTATTGTGCAGGGGACAATGTCAAATGGGAAATTTGACTTATCCCTATTTTAAAAATCTCTATTATTTTATTTTATCTTCTAATTATTTATTTGGCTGCGCTTAGGTCTCAGTTGCAGCATGTGGGATCTAGTTCCCTGACCAGGGATTGAACCCAGGACCCTTGCACTGGGAACACGGAGCCTTAACCACTGGACCACCAGGGAAGGCCCTAAATCCCCATTATTATTATTTTTTTTTTTTTGGCGGTTTCAGAGGTTTAATGCCGCGCCTTCACACTCCACAGCTGTGTCCGCCACGAAGGACGACCACACCTGTGCACGTCCTTGAGCCCCTCTGGAGAGCCAGCCGTTCCCGACGTGGACGGTAGGAGTCAGTGCCCCGCACCAGAAGGACCTCGGGGCGTTAATTAGTTGTCCTTCTTAGAACTTGCCGTTGATATAGGGCACCCAGTCCAGAATCAGCCCACACCAGCCCCACGGCGCCCGCCGCGCCCCACATGCTCGCCGTGGGCACCCAATTTCTAGCCAGCTACTGGTAGCGCAGGCCAGGAACCTGGTCAGCATCGCGGCGCCTTCCCCGCTCAGGGAGACCCCAGCGCTGCGGGTGCGCTGCGCAGGCGCGGTCGCCGTGGCGCGCAGGCCCGAAAGCAAGCCCCGCCCATGAGGGCTGACCACCGTGGATGGAGAGACCAATCCCCATTATTTTAAAAGCCAAGAACATATTCATACATTTCTTGAATAATTAAATGCATTTTTACAAAAAAGGCTATTCCCAGTAATGAGGTCAATCTGTCAGCCTTAATCTACTAACCCTGGGTCAGAAATAGTTCTAGTCATCAGGACACAAGCACACCTCTGGGCTCTTTGTAAATGCCTGAATGTCATTCTTTGGCTTTCTCTGCCAGGGCTTCCTTTCAAGTGAATTCTGCACCTGGGGTTTGCATGTTAACTGTGGACCTCAAACTCTGATTCTCTCAAGGCAGACAAGATCCACAGCTCCTTGTTCTCTTAATTTTATCTTACGAAATCCTTTTTGTGGTTTCCTCTGGCAGCGAGACTAGGAAGAAACAGGACTTTGTCAGAGAAACTAAGAAAACTAAGATGCACATCCAGAAATAAACCAACACCTAGAGAATGAAGAACCCCAGGGCAGTGAGTGAAAAACAAACTGAGAAGAACTTCGAGTTGTTAAGGTAAAGAGTGCTCCAATGTGGGTGTGGAGGTGTGTATGCACACAAACACACATATTTGTGTACATACACAATTTGTTTTGAAACAGGAGAAATCAAGTATTAAACCACAGCTTGTGAAATCTCCTGGCAAAAGCAGCGTTTTGGTTATGGACCAAAAACCTGAGCAAAGTTGATAACCACTTTGAAGAAACCAGCTGAGAAACTCATGAGTTTTGACAATGACTTCTGAAAATGAATGAACTATCAGTCACCAAGGAAACAGTGGATCAAGTTTCCCTTTACCCTACTGCAAACCTATAGCAGCCTGTATTTTGTACCATTTCTTTCCTAAACCTGTGTTGCATGGTATACACTGGAAACTGGTACATTACCGCCTGTGGGTCAAGGATGTTTTTTATATTTACAAATGGTTGGGAAACTTTGAAAAAAAGAACAGTATTTCATGATACCTAGTTTATATGAAAATCAAATTTCAGGTCCACCAATAAAATCTGATTGGAACTCTGCTGCATGTATTTGTCTTCATATTGTCTATAAGTGCTTTCATACTACAGGGCGGAGTTGAGGCATTTCAACAGAGACTCAGTGGCCCTCAAAACCATCTGACCGTTCACAGAAAAGGTGTGCCAGCCTCTGTTCCAGACCAAGGAAACTCTATTCTCTCATGTGCCTTGGGCAAACATCATTGCTGAAGCTCCTAATTAATACACAGCTTTCAGCTTTTTGGCTTTCTCTGCCAGAGGCTTCCTTCTGGGCTCTTTGTAAATGCCTGAATGTCATTCTTTGGCTTTCTCTGCCAGGGCTTCCTTTCAAGTGAATTCTGCACCTGGGGTTTGCATGTTAACTGTGGACCTCAAACTCTGATTCTCTCAAGGCAGACAAGATCCACAGCTCCTTGTTCTCTTAATTTTATCTTACGAAATCCTTTTGTGGTTTCCTCTGGCAGCGAGACTAGGAAGAAACAGGACTTTGTCAGAGAAACTAAGAAAACTAAGATGCACATCCAGAAATAAACCAACACCTAGAGAATGAAGAACCCCAGGGCAGTGAGTGAAAAACAAACTGAGAAGAACTTCGAGTTGTTAAGGTAAAGAGTGCTCCAATGTGGGTGTGGAGGTGTGTATGCACACAAACACACATATTTGTGTACATACACAATTTGTTTTGAAACAGGAGAAATCAAGTATTAAACCACAGCTTGTGAAATCTCCTGGCAAAAGCAGCGTTTTGGTTATGGACCAAAAACCTGAGCAAAGTTGATAACCACTTTGAAGAAACCAGCTGAGAAACTCATGAGTTTTGACAATGACTTCTGAAAATGAATGAACTATCAGTCACCAAGGAAACAGTGGATCAAGTTTCCCTTTACCCTACTGCAAACCTATAGCAGCCTGTATTTTGTACCATTTCTTTCCTAAACCTGTGTTGCATGGTATACACTGGAAACTGGTACATTACCGCCTGTGGGTCAAGGATGTTTTTTATATTTACAAATGGTTGGGAAACTTTGAAAAAAAGAACAGTATTTCATGATACCTAGTTTATATGAAAATCAAATTTCAGGTCCACCAATAAAATCTGATTGGAACTCTGCTGCATGTATTTGTCTTCATATTGTCTATAAGTGCTTTCATACTACAGGGCGGAGTTGAGGCATTTCAACAGAGACTCAGTGGCCCTCAAAACCATCTGACCGTTCACAGAAAAGGTGTGCCAGCCTCTGTTCCAGACCAAGGAAACTCTATTCTCTCATGTGCCTTGGGCAAACATCATTGCTGAAGCTCCTAATTAATACACAGCTTTCAGCTCATTAAAATACTCATCAATGTTAAAAGGACAATCAGTAGTTACTTTAGGAATTAATTCCTCACAGCTCTTACTAGTTTAAAGTATTATGAATTTTGTATTAAATCATACTTTAAACATAAGCATTTTATACCTATACATTATTCTGTATACAGTACAGTCTCATGTAAAAATTGTTCAGTTAATTTAGTTTGACTACTTATACACAACCACCCTTATTCATATGTAAATCACTGGCCAAATTAGCTTCAGGAACAACAAAATAAAGACAACTCTTGAGAATCCCTTGAACTGCAAGGAGATCAAACCAGTCAAACCTAAAGGAAATCAACCCTGACTATTCATTGGAAGAACTGATACGGAAGCTGACGGTCCAATCCTTTGGCCACTTGAATGTGGACAGCTGACTCACCAGAAAAGACCCTGATGGCTGGGAGAGACTGAGGCAAGAGGAGAAGGGGGAGACAAAGGATGAGATGGTTGAATGGCATCATGACTCAATGGACATGAGTGAGCAAACTCCAGGAGACAGTGAAGGACAGGGAAGCCTGGTGTGCTGCAGCTCACACACAGCAAAGTCAGACATGACTCAGCAACTGAACAATGACAACAAAATCAGACATCATACTTGGCTTTCAACATTCTGCTTTCCCCTCAGCATCGTTCAACACTCCTATCTGCCACCTTGAAACTGTCCTCTCCCTGCTCTCAGAAACACATTCTCTCAGCTCAGTGATACTATTCATCTGGTCCTTGCATATTATTGGTTGGGAAACTTTGAAAAAAAGAACAGTATTTCATGATACCTAGTTTATATGAAAATCAAATTTCAGGTCCACCAATAAAATCTGATTGGAACTCTGCTGCATGTATTTGTCTTCATATTGTCTATAAGTGCTTTCATACTACAGGGCGGAGTTGAGGCATTTCAACAGAGACTCAGTGGCCCTCAAAACCATCTGACCGTTCACAGAAAAGGTGTGCCAGCCTCTGTTCCAGACCAAGGAAACTCTATTCTCTCATGTGCCTTGGGCAAACATCATTGCTGAAGCTCCTAATTAATACACAGCTTTCAGCTCATTAAAATACTCATCAATGTTAAAAGGACAATCAGTAGTTACTTTAGGAATTAATTCCTCACAGCTCTTACTAGTTTAAAGTATTATGAATTTTGTATTAAATCATACTTTAAACATAAGCATTTTATACCTATACATTATTCTGTATACAGTACAGTCTCATGAAAAAATTGTTCAGTTAATTTAGTTTGACTACTTATACACAACCACCCTTATTCATATGTAAATCACTGGCCAAATTAGCTTCAGGAACAACAAAATAAAGACAACTCTTGAGAATCCCTTGAACTGCAAGGAGATCAAACCAGTCAAACCTAAAGGAAATCAACCCTGACTATTCATTGGAAGAACTGATACGGAAGCTGACGGTCCAATCCTTTGGCCACTTGAATGTGGACAGCTGACTCACCAGAAAAGACCCTGATGGCTGGGAGAGACTGAGGCAAGAGGAGAAGGGGGAGACAAAGGATGAGATGGTTGAATGGCATCATGACTCAATGGACATGAGTGAGCAAACTCCAGGAGACAGTGAAGGACAGGGAAGCCTGGTGTGCTGCAGCTCACACACAGCAAAGTCAGACATGACTCAGCAACTGAACAATGACAACAAAATCAGACATCATACTTGGCTTTCAACATTCTGCTTTCCCCTCAGCATCGTTCAACACTCCTATCTGCCACCTTGAAACTGTCCTCTCCCTGCTCTCAGAAACACATTCTCTCAGCTCAGTGATACTATTCATCTGGTCCTTGCATATTATTGGGTCACATCCCCAATTACATCTTGGGCAATTCTGTCCCCAAGCCTCTTGAGTTGCTTTTGCTTGTGTCTAAATTCCCTTCCCTTTGCTTCTCCAGCCAATCAAATCTGGCCTTGAGAATGTCACTGACCAGGTTTCATTCCCAAGTCTACAGATCACTCCTTCAACTCCTAAAAGCAAAGAGTCTTCTACAGAAAGACAGGAAACTGAAGAACAAGAACACAGCACAGTGTCCTTCGAGTCTAAAGAGCACCTGCCAGGGTCTTGGAGCTGCTTCAAACATATCATCCTGGCCATCCAAAGTCCTACAACAACCTTCTGGAAACTTTGGCACAAGGAAAAGGATGCACTAAGCAGCTGGCACAGACACTCCAGTTGTCCAGAAGACAGAAGTCTTATTGTGAATGAACAGGCAGTCACTAACTTGAGTTTGATTTTGATGAATCAGTTCCCAGAGCCTGGATCAATGCTAAATACAGTAGGGAAAAACTGAGTTTCTGGTTCGGTAAAACAGACATACTCAACACCAGTGACCACTTCAAAGCTCTACTGCCTCCTACTAAAGGTCTAACCTGTGGCACCTTTTGTTTGTTTCTAAATGCTTCATGAACGCTTACTGTGTGCTGATGATTTGCTACAAACAGTAATATATAAAATAAATAGAGCAGAGTCCACTCTGTTGAGGAGTTTTCATACGTGAAAAAATCCAAGGCCAATATAAAGCCAAATCTACAAAATAATCCCGGGTAGGGGAGGCAAGAGGAGAAGGGGGAGACAAAGGATGAGATGGTTGAATGGCATCATGACTCAATGGACATGAGTGAGCAAACTCCAGGAGACAGTGAAGGACAGGGAAGCCTGGTGTGCTGCAGCTCACACACAGCAAAGTCAGACATGACTCAGCAACTGAACAATGACAACAAAATCAGACATCATACTTGGCTTTCAACATTCTGCTTTCCCCTCAGCATCGTTCAACACTCCTATCTGCCACCTTGAAACTGTCCTCTCCCTGCTCTCAGAAACACATTCTCTCAGCTCAGTGATACTATTCATCTGGTCCTTGCATATTATTGGGTCACATCCCCAATTACATCTTGGGCAATTCTGTCCCCAAGCCTCTTGAGTTGCTTTTGCTTGTGTCTAAATTCCCTTCCCTTTGCTTCTCCAGCCAATCAAATCTGGCCTTGAGAATGTCACTGACCAGGTTTCATTCCCAAGTCTACAGATCACTCCTTCAACTCCTAAAAGCAAAGAGTCTTCTACAGAAAGACAGGAAACTGAAGAACAAGAACACAGCACAGTGTCCTTCGAGTCTAAAGAGCACCTGCCAGGGTCTTGGAGCTGCTTCAAACATATCATCCTGGCCATCCAAAGTCCTACAACAACCTTCTGGAAACTTTGGCACAAGGAAAAGGATGCACTAAGCAGCTGGCACAGACACTCCAGTTGTCCAGAAGACAGAAGTCTTATTGTGAATGAACAGGCAGTCACTAACTTGAGTTTGATTTTGATGAATCAGTTCCCAGAGCCTGGATCAATGCTAAATACAGTAGGGAAAAACTGAGTTTCTGGTTCGGTAAAACAGACATACTCAACACCAGTGACCACTTCAAAGCTCTACTGCCTCCTACTAAAGGTCTAACCTGTGGCACCTTTTGTTTGTTTCTAAATGCTTCATGAACGCTTACTGTGTGCTGATGATTTGCTACAAACAGTAATATATAAAATAAATAGAGCAGAGTCCACTCTGTTGAGGAGTTTTCATACGTGAAAAAATCCAAGGCCAATATAAAGCCAAATCTACAAAATAATCCCGGGGTAGGGGAGAGGCAGTGAGAGAAGGATGCTGGTGAAGCACATGGGCCAAGATCTCAGGGCTCCAGGAAGGAAGGCAAAAACCAGAACTATGTCTGGGAGAATGGACAGAATTTGGCTAAGAGAGAATACCTCAAGTGAAAGGATAGGGAAAAATAAGGTGTACCTGACAATTTAAAAAAATACAAACAAACCATAACACCTTTTTGAGGCCAATAATCCACATGGGTGATCAGAGGAAAAGGTGATTTAAGATAAAAGGGCTTCACCTGAGGGCATGATGGCTAGAGAATGTGAGACTTGATAGAAATGCAAAGGGAAGGTTTTTAAATAAGAGGATGACATCATGGAAGCAGCCTTTAAGGAATACACCATCTTCCTTCTGATTGGACAGGTTTGAAGCAGAAGAACAAAAACCATGAGACAAGGAGATGAGTCAGCAAGTTACTAAGTGATAAAGCACAAGCTTAGGTACTTTGAAGTTTAGAGTAACAGGAGACAAAAGCAAAACATTTAAAGCAGTCAAGATATGACCTGTGGTGCATACAGATAAGTTGCTTCTTCCCTTGCCTTGCTGAGAATGCTAAGTACCCATCAGCAGTCAGAAAATTGGTGAGTACCAATAAATGACCACCACAATGGCCAACACACAGGAGCCTCCTAAGGTTCCATTTATACCTTCAGTGGTTAACATGAGAATTAGGGTATTTGGCTTGGTGATTTAATAAATTACTATATGTTTGATCCAGTCACAACAACCTTCTGGAAACTTTGGCAAAGGGGCTCTCCCTCAGCAACTCTTTATGCGGTACTAACTTGAGTTTGATTTTGATGAATCAGTTCCCAGAGCCTGGATCAATGCTAAATACAGTAGGGAAAAACTGAGTTTCTGGTTCGGTAAAACAGACATACTCAACACCAGTGACCACTTCAAAGCTCTACTGCCTCCTACTAAAGGTCTAACCTGTGGCACCTTTTGTTTGTTTCTAAATGCTTCATGAACGCTTACTGTGTGCTGATGATTTGCTACAAACAGTAATATATAAAATAAATAGAGCAGAGTCCACTCTGTTGAGGAGTTTTCATACGTGAAAAAATCCAAGGCCAATATAAAGCCAAATCTACAAAATAATCCCGGGGTAGGGGAGAGGCAGTGAGAGAAGGATGCTGGTGAAGCACATGGGCCAAGATCTCAGGGCTCCAGGAAGGAAGGCAAAAACCAGAACTATGTCTGGGAGAATGGACAGAATTTGGCTAAGAGAGAATACCTCAAGTGAAAGGATAGGGAAAAATAAGGTGTACCTGACAATTTAAAAAAATACAAACAAACCATAACACCTTTTTGAGGCCAATAATCCACATGGGTGATCAGAGGAAAAGGTGATTTAAGATAAAAGGGCTTCACCTGAGGGCATGATGGCTAGAGAATGTGAGACTTGATAGAAATGCAAAGGGAAGGTTTTTAAATAAGAGGATGACATCATGGAAGCAGCCTTTAAGGAATACACCATCTTCCTTCTGATTGGACAGGTTTGAAGCAGAAGAACAAAAACCATGAGACAAGGAGATGAGTCAGCAAGTTACTAAGTGATAAAGCACAAGCTTAGGTACTTTGAAGTTTAGAGTAACAGGAGACAAAAGCAAAACATTTAAAGCAGTCAAGATATGACCTGTGGTGCATACAGATAAGTTGCTTCTTCCCTTGCCTTGCTGAGAATGCTAAGTACCCATCAGCAGTCAGAAAATTGGTGAGTACCAATAAATGACCACCACAATGGCCAACACACAGGAGCCTCCTAAGGTTCCATTTATACCTTCAGTGGTTAACATGAGAATTAGGGTATTTGGCTTGGTGATTTAATAAATTACTATATGTTTGAAATTAATAATCTATAAATAATGCATTTACCAATTGTCTATAAATTGCAAACCTTGCTTTTCTCATCAGACCAGGTGAAGTTGACAGTATTTGCTTTTTATACCGCAGTCCTGCTTCTGCATCAGGAAGGCCACAGAACGGCCGGAAAGGCCAGCTGCAGGTGCCAGAGTCAGAAGGGCTGGGCAGATGGAGGGTCCCTGGCTGGGGTGTGGAAGGCCTTGGGTCCCCTCGTTCTCCTGACTCCAACAGCCCTCAGAAGGCAGGATTCACCCATGAGACAAGTAAGCACACACCTTCTCAGAGCTGTTTAGACACTGTCCCCATCTGTTCGCCGCAATGGCTTCCTTCTGCCAAGGCAAAGTGCTTCCCTCTTATCTGGCTTGAGTTACTGCCAGTTTGTTTTCATAAAGATCGCTGTCTTGGCCAGACACTGGGAAATAAGTGAGACAACAAATCTGGTTTTAATGAAAAGGAGACATTAAACGGGGTGTTAGTATTACCCAAGGGACAGGAAAACTCAAATGGCCTTGCCTCACAGACCTCACGCCTCCATTGAAGGGAAGCATCAAATGTTAGTCTCCTGCCTTCAAAGCCATCCTAGAAATAGGAGGCTTGTCTGGCATGGTGTACAGGCCAGCTCATGGCCTGCCAGCCAAGGAACTCACCCTTGTGCCTTAGAGGTATGTTTAAGAACACAGTTATTCAAAAGCAGGGTTTCCACCCTTCTCAAAAGCAGGGTTTCTGAGATTCCCCTTAAGTCAGGTAATAAAATTAGACCCTACCTCACTCACAAACCCAGAATCTAATAGAGTGATCAGATTGGGCTGGAGGCAGGGGAGCCTCTGTAGGTATAGAAGGTGGGACCCAAGAACGTTCTAGAAGCAGTCAAGACATGCTCATACCCTCAGCCAAGCAATCATGAGCAGACCTACTAGTAAACCCAAATGGACTGGGAGGCAAGGCTGCTTTTAGTTAAAATTTCATAACCAGTCAAAAGCCATCTCTTTCCAAGTAAAGGCTTTGGGCTGCAAAACAAGGAGGACCTTTTCTAACAGCATTACAAATATGTTATTATGCTTTCTCTCCTTCACATTATATCATAACCCATCCCTTAAGGGGCAAGAACCCATAAGAAAATCTAAAGGTAAACGAAGTTTTTTTGTTCTCAATAAAATTTGTGTCTCTAGAGTCCTTCCCTAGTGGAAAGTCTGCCCTCATTTGCTGGCAGATGAAGCAAGTTCATTTTATAATACAACTGCTAAAAGAAAGCAGTTAGAGGAACCAACGTGCCTCAAGTCAGCATCTTTTCATAAGGACCTGAGTTAGTCACACTCTTCCGAAACCTTCCAGTATCTCTACAAAGTAGGTAACATCCACCCTTTATAGATGAGGAAACACACCATGTGAGGTTAACTTGGCCAGGATCACGTAGCCAGTAAATGGCCAAATTAATATCTGAGCCAAATCACTCTAATCAGGGGGATCTCAACCTGAAATCCAGAGACTTCTCTCTGGGGACCAGGACAGGAAAAAAATTACATTTTACTTTTCATTCACCTCTATTTGAGATTTAGCATTTTCCCTCTGTTATCAATTATGCACTACCCTGGTGGTAAAGAATCTGCCTGCAAGGCAGGAGACCCGCATTCAATCCCTGGGTTTGGGAAGATCCACTGGAGAAGGGTTACCAATTCCAGTATTCTTTTTTTTTTTTTTTTTACTTTTATTTATTTTTGGCTTTTCTGGGTTTTCACTGCTGCCGCTAGTTGTAGGGAGTTGTTTCACTGCTTCTCTAGTTGCAGGAGTCAGGACTTCTCTCTAGTTGAGGTGAGCAGGCTTCTTGTTGCAGTGACTTCTCTTGCTGTGGAACTCGGGCTCTAGGGCACACGGGCTTCAACAGTTGTAGCACACGGGTTCAACAGTTGTGGCTCCGAGGCTCGTGAGCACAGGCTCAATAGTTGTGGCTCACAGGCTTAGTTGCTCTGCAGCATGTGGGATCTTCCCAGATCAGAGATCAAACCCGTGTCTCTTGTATTGGCAGGCAAACTTTTCAACACTGAGCTACCAGGGAAGCCCTTCAATTCCAGTATTCTTGCTTGGAGAATTCCATGAACAGAAGAGCCTGGTGGGTCACAGTCCATGAGATCACAAAGAGTTGGATATCATTGAGTGACAAACACTTTTCAGTTATGAATATAAGCAACCAACCACAATAGTTCTTGGCAGAACCTGACTTTATCACCAATAAATATATTTTGAGTTTACAGTTGCTGTCAATTTAAAAATACTATTTATGCTTACCACAACTTAAAAATTAGAGTGGTCATTAGATTCTAGACTTCTTGTCCCTTAGTAAAGAAGCACATACTACCCTGTCACACACTTGTTTCCTCAAATATTTTGATATATTTCTCAATATAGTTGGCTTCCTTTGCAGTCCTATGTGTCTTACGTGAAACAATTCTGAGAGGAGTCCCAGACTTCTCACTTTTGTTAAAGGAGCTCCTGGGAGACAGAAAGCCCAAGAATCCCTGCTCTGACCCCAAAACAAAGCCTACATCGCTTTTCATCTTCCCAGCCAGCCTCCCTCATAGACTTTTCTTTCCCAGTTCTCTCCTTTCCCAGACTACCTTAAAATGGTTCCCCACACAGAATTCGTTAAAAAAAAACAAAGAAACGACCTTTCATTGAAGATTTCACCACTAAATCAACAAAGGCATTGTCTGCTATGAAGGAGTACGTACGTATATTTATAAATTTGCCAGGCTCCACATTTGTAGTCTCAAATTAGCTTTAAGTATGATGGGCCCAAAGCCAACTCAGCATTTTGCTGACATGAAGAATGACCCAGGTGCCCCATGTATCAGAAATCCTAGAACTGCCTAACCATCACTTGCCAGCATGAAACCATTTCCATCAGCAAACAATGAAACAACTGGTTAAAACAACAAAAAAAGAGAAGTCTGATGAAACAACAGTAAATGAATCCAGAGATGACTCTTAGACAGCCTCCAAGATTCTCTGAGGATCAGGTAACATGTCTCCCATATTTAAAAATGCAAAGACAGACACAGTTCTCCCTCAAATGCAGACTTCGGGGCAGTCTCATGGGAACGCACTCAAACAACATGCCAGGCTCAAATGCAAAAATGGGCGGGCATGGGTTTCCTCCATGAAAATAAGGCAGAGGAAACAAGCTCTTCCTTGCTGACTGTGCCTGGTATGAGGCGTGCATTTGTAATTGGTTAGCATGCAATCATAGGGCAGCCTGGTCCTGATGTTACCATAGACCTGAGAAGACGAGCTGGAAAGAATAACACATTTCATCCTTTTAATAGTGAGTCTTACAATGCAAAACTGTCCCTACCTCTTCAACAAGGCCATTGATGTTAACTGTTCTTTTCAAGTGTATTTTCCATTCAATACCCACAAGAATGTGAATGCCACAGCTATAGGGTAAAGGATCTTTAATACTTAGTTGATACAACTGGGCCATGATATCATTTCTTCCTCTAGCTTGTTTAACTGTGTTTTCTGATTCTTAACAAAGAGATTCTTTGTGGTTCTGTGTTAAAAGCAGAATGAGAAATTGTGGCCTCTTTTCTGCCAAGACATGTGGGCTTGACTGGGCAACATTGCCTTCATTTCTGCTTTTCCATAATCACAGAGTTGTAGTCTGTACATCATTGGATCATTATTAATCAGCTTCCCCAAACAGGGTGCCTTTGGAGAACAGCAGCTCTCACAGGGGCCCTAGTTTTGTCATGAAAAGGTTTTCCAATTAGTCCAACTTCTGTGAATTTTGAAAAAAATGTTTAGGACACATAGTATATAGATAATAAAGTCACAGTAAGTCAGGTACGGGCCAAAAGGTAAGCTTTTAGCTAAGATGCTGTGTTTCATTCAGTTCCAAAGACTGTTTGATTCCCTGCATTATCAAGGCCAGACTTCTGCTGGACTCCAAATGAATTTGAGAGTGGGCTGCCCTATGGCTTACAATCCCCCTCCACTCCAGTAAGTGACCCACCAAGGCTCACTTGTCTTACCCACCTCAGAGCTATGCCCCTGATTTATAGATTCCTAAACAGAGAGTGTGGTATGCAGGCTCCCACTCAAGTTGAAGATTTCTTAAATCTATTGGTCAAAAAATCATTAGGAAAAGGGCACATGGGATCTATCTCATCTTGTCTGCCTCAAAAAGCAGGTAAATAGGCACACTGTAGTATAACCACCTGAATCAGGATGTATGTAACGAAAACCCTGAATCTTTGCCCCAACTTTGTTTCCTCCTAATCATTTTAATTTAAGTCAATTAAAAGAAATGCAATCACTAATCAAGAGCTTTTGACTACTTACTAGATGGAACACTTTTGTCTTCAAAGCACTTTGGAAAAGTAGGTTCTGGAATAGACCGCTGGTGACTCTCCCATTCTATTCAGGGCTTGGTGATGAAAGCTGAACTATTATTGCAGCGCTGATTGGACTACTGTGAGCAGAAATTCCTTCTATGTATTATGCTGGCAAGAAGCTACAGTTTCATCTCTTATTGAGCTGTGCCTCGTCTATGTGACATCTACTGACAAAAGTGTATGCTTTTTAGAAAGATGTGCAAATTCTCTATTTCAACACAGGTAGAAAAAATTTGATATGGTAAGATCTCTAATGAGCAGATCATAGAGTGTGGTTCAAATATCTCTTCCTTTGAAAATTAATACTGAAAGGAAATTCATGACTTTGCTAATTACATTTCCTTTCCTTTTGATATCAGGGTATTATACCGTTCTCAGAAAGGTATGCAATTTATAATGGGGATTGATGGTGGTAAGAAAAAAAAAGCACCATTCATTTAGTTGGATGTAAACAGAAACATAAAATCTCGAGGCAAGGCAGAAACTTAAAAGATCCCTTATTCCTCAAACTCCTGTTTCCTGACTAAACAAAGACTCAAATAAGTCAAATAACTTATCCAAGGCCGGTTTACTAATGTCCAAAGCACTAGGAGCATAGATGTCCTGGGTTAATGGGTGATCCTTCCATTCTACCTACTATCAATGCTCTATCAAGGAACGAAGGAGTCAATCTTTCAGTCAATGATAAACAGTGCAGAATGAACCACAGGTTTACCTCGCAAATGCCTTCTGAATACTGCTGAATTCCTTCCCCTACATCCAAACTAAGTCTGTTTTCAACCTGCAAAACTTAGTGTAACATTTTTGGATTAAGTCAAAGAAACAAATTTCAAACATCCACCTACAGGTAAGAGCACCTGAGACTGAATCTTAAAGTACGAAGTGTTAAATTTCAAATGGAATTTTAAATTCCATCCTGGGTTGACAAAAGGAGAGAGCAGAACACAACAGAATACAGCCTTCTTTCTTTTCTCCTTGTTTGTAAGAGGAAGCGCTTAAGTGGGTAAGTTCCCATTCCCATTAATAACCTAAGATGCCTGAGAACAAACCCATGCCATCACGTGGGAGAATAATTTCATTGTAAACACATAACATCTTAGGGAGATTCAGTCAGCTGCATTTTTTAAAAATTATCAATTCTTTTTAGTGACTCAAACAGATAAACCAAGAAGAATGGATTTCAGAGTGGTCCACAAATCAAAAGCCTTCGTAATTCCTGGCACTTGTTAGAAATGTAAATTCTCCAGCCCATCCCAGACTTTCTGAATCAGAAACTCTGGGGATGGGACACAATCATCAGTATTTTAATAAGTTTTCCAGGTGATTCTGAAACAACGTTTGAGAAAAACTAAATTAGAACATTCCACATGCTCCACTGACTTGTGTTGATGGACTGATAACCCTGGCATATAGACGTGCATACGATGGTTTCTTGTCCTTAATGCTCTCTCTACAGGGGCCCTGAAACTCGTACAAAGCATCAAGCTTATCCAAGTTAGATCACTTTCTGGCAACTATCTATGGCAGACGCTGCCTAAAAATGAGTCATTTTCCAAAAGTATGGAGGAGTTTTATGAAGACAGAATTTATGACTCAGTTTTCTATTGTTTAAGTGGACAACCAGTCCTAACCATTACAAATTGGATTTTGCCTGCTTTTCCCCAAAGACAGAAACTGTAATACACTTCACATAAAGAGGAGCGAAATAGGACATGGTGACACAAGGACACTGTCTGCTCTGTTGTAACTTACGAGAAGTGGGCTGGATCGACGCAACTATACACAGGGTCTCTGCCCTATTAAAGGGGACATTCTATCATTAAAGGCTCAGGTCCAGCACTAAACAAGATGGAATTCTGAACTAACAACTGAATTTTCTGGTGCTCCTATTGCCGCAAAGGAAAATCAGATTTTTTGGTTATTGCTATGCAACTCTCTTCCCCAATCCTCAGCACTTGCAGTGAAGTAAAAAGAAATGAAAACCTCTACTTTTAAGTTGTCCTCCATATAACAGATGAGAGTATAAAACCAAGTAAGTCCATTACTACTGTCTGCAGGTTTTATCTTACAATTATGAAATGAAGAGTTGACTCCAATTAAAGGGAACTAGATTCGGGGCAACAGTGAGCAGATTCAGAAGAAATATGTGAGTGTGTACTCACATCCCTGAAATCACATCTCATGACTGTGGCATATTTGTGTGTGCATCCAGTGATATGTAAAATAAAAGGAATATTCCAGAATAGAGGCATATAATATCCCTACTATATTTCCCGTATCCTTCAAGCATCAACCTGCCTCAGGGGAAGAACTTACTTTGATAGATTAAACAAACCATTGAAATTACTGACTGACCACCATGACTTGGTCTTTGGCTGTCATTTTCTCTCTTTAAAAAAAAATTATTTGTTTTTAAATTGAAGGATAATTGTTTTACAATTGTGTTGTTTCTGCCAGACATCACCATGAATCAGCCATGGGTATACATATGACCCTTCCCTGCCACCTCCCTCCCTGGCTGCCATTTTCAGATCAGCTGTCTTACCAGCTGTTCCCCCTCCTTTCATGAATCGCACATTTACAGAGACAGGAGCCACTGTCTCACTTTCTCTCTGTGCATGTGCGTGTGTGTGTCTCTGTTTATGATGGGGCATGCCAAGTATCATGTGGAATCTTAGTTCCCTGACCAGGGATCAAACTTGCATCCCCTGCAGTGGAAGTGCAGAGTCTTGACCACTGGACATCAGAAAAGTCCTTGTCCTTTTTTTTTTTAAGAAAAACCAAACATTTACCAATGGAAACATTTTTGCTTGTTTTTAAAATACAGTATTTTCTGGCACTGGAATCAAAATTTCAAGGTAAGAGAGCAATTCTTCTTGGGAAGGCGACCAGACAAACAAAAGTGACCACATAATTTTCTTCTCTATGGAGAGCCATCACTTGTGAAGAAAGTCCATTTGTAAAGGTTCTAAGATCTAGTTCACAGATGTCAAGCACCCCGCATCTGCAGTGGCTTCGCTCTGCTGTGTTCTGAAGCCCTGAGAATGCTCTGAACCACTTCCCATCTCACATATGCCCTCCCTCCCCCTAACACCATTCCTGCAACTAGTATTCCTCTCATTCTAGACAATTAAGAAGTAACTTTGATTTCAGCTATAATCCAATGTAGACCTTAAATTAGATGAGAGACAAACATCTTAAGTTACCTTCTTGTTAAAATTATGATTTTGGGGGTCAAACAAATATAATAGCTTAAAAAATATGTAGCAGCTGAAACCCTAACAACCTAACCCTGTCTTTCCTCTGAACAATAAAACCTATAATAAGACAACCTAATATTTTAGTAACTTTTTTGGCAGCCAAATTTCATTATTGATTTATACTGAGTTAAACTTTGATAGATTAACAAACCATTGAAATTACTGACTGACCACCATGACTTGGTCTTTGGCTGTCATTTCTCTTTAAAAAAATTATTTGTTTTAAATTGAAGGATAATTGTTTTACAATTGTGTTGTTTCTGCCAGACATCACCATGAATCAGCCATGGGTATACATATGACCCTTCCCTGCCACCTCCCTCCCTGGCTGCCATTTTCAGATCAGCTGTCTTACCAGCTGTTCCCCCTCCTTTCATGAATCGCACATTTACAGAGACAGGAGCCACTGTCTCACTTTCTCTCTGTGCATGTGCGTGTGTGTGTCTCTGTTTATGATGGGGCATGCCAAGTATCATGTGGAATCTTAGTTCCCTGACCAGGGATCAAACTTGCATCCCCTGCAGTGGAAGTGCAGAGTCTTGACCACTGGACATCAGAAAAGTCCTTGTCCTTTTTTTTTTTTTTTAAGAAAAAACCAAACATTTACCAATGGAAACATTTTTGCTTGTTTTTAAAATACAGTATTTTCTGGCACTGGAATCAAAATTTCAAGGTAAGAGAGCAATTCTTCTTGGGAAGGCGACCAGACAAACAAAAGTGACCACATAATTTTCTTCTCTATGGAGAGCCATCACTTGTGAAGAAAGTCCATTTGTAAAGGTTCTAAGATCTAGTTCACAGATGTCAAGCACCCCGCATCTGCAGTGGCTTCGCTCTGCTGTGTTCTGAAGCCCTGAGAATGCTCTGAACCACTTCCCATCTCACATATGCCCTCCCTCCCCCTAACACCATTCCTGCAACTAGTATTCCTCTCATTCTAGACAATTAAGAAGTAACTTTGATTTCAGCTATAATCCAATGTAGACCTTAAATTAGATGAGAGACAAACATCTTAAGTTACCTTCTTGTTAAAATTATGATTTTGGGGGTCAAACAAATATAATAGCTTAAAAAATATGTAGCAGCTGAAACCCTAACAACCTAACCCTGTCTTTCCTCTGAACAATAAAACCTATAATAAGACAACCTAATATTTTAGTAACTTTTTTGGCAGCCAAATTTCATTATTGATTTATACTGAGTTTACAGTCAACTAAGAGTATAAGCCCATTTCTTACATATTATTATTAAACTGTATCTCTTTTTGAAAGGATTCTCTCTTCTTAGTTGTCAATGGGAACATTTCTATCTCTCAGTCCACTTCTTTTTTTTTTCTTTTACTCTTTATTTTAAAGGTTTTACAGAGTTTTGTTGTTCACAGACGTGTATGTTCCCAGATAAGTCATATGCATATCCACTTCTTATTCTGACTTTTTCTGCTGATATCTCTCTTGACCTTTATTTAAAGAAAAAAAAAAAAAAAAACAAAGAAAACAAAACAAGACCATTTTTCTAAGAGCACAGCACATTTACTTTTTGGAGTACTGCCATCTAACATCTGGACAACTCTCAAACTGAAATTCAGTTTACTGAAATGTGCTTTGCTTAAACAATCTGGAAAGCAAATATGACACAAATCTGGTCCTATAAATGCCTACTTCTAAAAAAAAAGAAATGCCTAATTCCTTTTCTCCTTCTCACCTCTACCCTCAAGCAAGATTCTTCAAGCTGAATTCAAATGTTGAGGCAGTAACTGAGCAGTAATACAAAGCCTTCCTGGTTCACCCTACCTTTTACTTGGGCTTTCCTGGTGGCTCAGTGATAAAGAATCTACCTGCAATGCAGGAGACACAGGTTCAATTCCTGCTTTGGGAAGATCCCCTGAAGAAGGAAATGGCAGTCCACTCCAGGATTCTTGCCTGGGAAATCCTAAGAACAGAGGAGCCTGGTGGCCTATATAGCCCATAGGGTTGCAAAAGTGTTGGATGTGACTTTGGGACAAGACAACAACAACCTTACCTTTTACTTGGGATTAAAAAAAAAAAAGACCAAGGAGATACAGACTATTCATTTTCACTCAGCTGAAAATCTTGTACTGGAATTAAGCCACAGAAAGCAAAACTTTAATTTTATTGATAGAATTTTAATGTTATTGATAGAAGGATTAGTTGGCAGACAGTCACAAGATTCCTCACTTCTCAGACAATGCGAAGTTATTACAGCACATTTACATACCATTTTTGATACCTGAATAGGAAAGACAGCAAAGGCATTCATTTACTGTGCAACAAGGATTTCTTTTGGAAAAGCATGTGGGTAGATTTCTGGTTCAAATGTACTGGTTAAAAATCATTAATGCCAGTCAAAACTCTTCATTCAAGACCTAGTAGAGTAGCCAAAGAAGTGGCTATAAATCCCAAATAAATGTGTCAGTGATCTAATACCCATACATCACAACACGCTCGTATCAGAAACAGCTGTTTTACTGTGTATCATACTGCCTATCACATGGGTAATGGGTTTCTCTTTTATTCTACCAAACAACATGACTCTGGATAAAGAGACTAGGAGCACCAATTCACTAAATTCCACTGAATGCATTCCTACTATATTGAAAGCAATATAGTGTCTCACAATGGTGGAGGGAAAACATTGTCTTTACCATCACATAACATGGTCCAACTGTGTGGGGAGAGAGTCAAGTATAACACAATGTTTAATACCAGACCAGAAGAACAAATGCCAGCAAAACATTAGACAGTGTGCTGACAGAGCTCCCTTTTGATTTCAAGAAACAACGGCTTCTAACAAGACGTCATGGCACACAGACCACCTCGTGAAGATGAAGGAGGAAGTGAGGTGGGAGAGGGCCACAGAGAAAGGTGTGGGGTCTGGAAAGGGATACAATCAGGGCTACATTTCTGGAAGATTTATCTGAGGGCTGAGAGTGGGTAAACCAAATGCAAGCAGTTAGCATACTGGCAGCTGGACAAAGACAGAGAAAGTATATATGGCAAAGTTCATCCACAGGGCTGGTGAAAGATCAGGTGTGGGGTGAAAGGCATTGGAATTCTAAGTATGACTGATGTTTTAGGACTTGGGTCAGTAATTTTAAAAATGAAGAAAGTCCTGAAATTGAAGGGAAAGGCTTGAGGATTCGCTTTAAATAAAAAGACTATTTGGGAGAGCAGTTTTAGGTTTACAGGAAAGATTGATGCCGAAGTTGAAGTTCCAATACTTTGGCCACCTGACATGAAGAGCTGACTCACTATTTCGAAAAGACCCTGATGCTGGGGAAAACTAAGGGCAGGAGGAGAAGGGGGCAACAGAGAAGAGATGGCTGCATGGCCATCTACTGATATGAATCTGAGCAAACTCTGGGAAACAGTGAAGGACAGAAGAGCCTGGCGTGCTGCAATGCAATCCATGAGGTCACAAAGAGTAAGACCCAACTTAGCGACTGAACAACAACCATAAAATGTATAATGACATATTTTCTCTACAAACAGTATCATAAAAAATAGTTTCACTGTCCTAAAAATCCTCCCTCTCTCCCCAGAGTCCCTGGCAATACTGAGCTCACTGTCTCCATAGTTTTGCTTTTTCCAGAATGCCATCTAGCTAGAATATGTAACCTTTTCAGGCTGAGCTATTTTCAGTGCCAACTTGCCCAACAGCTTCCACTAACTTTCACTGTGCAGTTAATAATTCTGTGGCTTATTTGAAAGATGGAAAGTTAATGAACTTAAGTATCACAAATCTATTGTATAAGGAATTCCTAGAATTCCCATATTATGCATACTCACTAATTTAAGGCTAGATTTTTCCTCTGTTTCAGACCATTGTCCTCATTAAGTGTGATACTTTGATGGCCTACAAACCCAGGAAGCAGAGCTTTCCCTGTCTGCTCTGATCTTGAGCAACCTAATCTCTGGATACTCAGGGGTTCTTAAAAATACATTTTGGGAGCAATACCATGTTCCAAACAATAGTAACTGTTAACAGCCATGTTCTTCAAAGGACTACTCTAAGAACTGAGATAATATATCTAATATGTTTAAACAGCGCCTGATACAGAGGAAGCACTCAATAAATAGTAACTATTAATTATTTCATGATCTTTATATATTTTTTACCAATGAAGGAACATCAGAACTAGCCAAGGCTATGAAAGTTCGAAGGTAATATTTTATATACACAGTAAATACCTATTAGAGGCAAAATAACTAAAAAATCATTTTTGACTCTTAGAGTCTAAATCTGTGAATGCCACACTCATTTCAGGCTACATTTGAGAAAGCATTTATTTTCTTTATAGATTTACAGGAAAGATTGATGCCGAAGTTGAAGTTCCAATACTTTGGCCACCTGACATGAAGAGCTGACTCACTATTTCGAAAAGACCCTGATGCTGGGGAAAACTAAGGGCAGGAGGAGAAGGGGGCAACAGAGAAGAGATGGCTGCATGGCCATCTACTGATATGAATCTGAGCAAACTCTGGGAAACAGTGAAGGACAGAAGAGCCTGGCGTGCTGCAATGCAATCCATGAGGTCACAAAGAGTAAGACCCAACTTAGCGACTGAACAACAACCATAAAATGTATAATGACATATTTTCTCTACAAACAGTATCATAAAAAATAGTTTCACTGTCCTAAAAATCCTCCCTCTCTCCCCAGAGTCCCTGGCAATACTGAGCTCACTGTCTCCATAGTTTTGCTTTTTCCAGAATGCCATCTAGCTAGAATATGTAACCTTTTCAGGCTGAGCTATTTTCAGTGCCAACTTGCCCAACAGCTTCCACTAACTTTCACTGTGCAGTTAATAATTCTGTGGCTTATTTGAAAGATGGAAAGTTAATGAACTTAAGTATCACAAATCTATTGTATAAGGAATTCCTAGAATTCCCATATTATGCATACTCACTAATTTAAGGCTAGTTTTTTCCTCTGTTTCAGACCATTGTCCTCATTAAGTGTGATACTTTGATGGCCTACAAACCCAGGAAGCAGAGCTTTCCCTGTCTGCTCTGATCTTGAGCAACCTAATCTCTGGATACTCAGGGGTTCTTAAAAATACATTTTGGGAGCAATACCATGTTCCAAACAATAGTAACTGTTAACAGCCATGTTCTTCAAAGGACTACTCTAAGAACTGAGATAATATATCTAATATGTTTAAACAGCGCCTGATACAGAGGAAGCACTCAATAAATAGTAACTATTAATTATTTCATGATCTTTATATATTTTTTACCAATGAAGGAACATCAGAACTAGCCAAGGCTATGAAAGTTCGAAGGTAATATTTTATATACACAGTAAATAGCTATTAGAGGCAAAATACTACAATCATTAACGACAAACACTTTTTACTGAAAATTATGCTTTATAGACTCTTAGGGAGTCTAAAAATCTGTGAATGCCCACACCCTCATTTCAGGCTACATTTGAGAAGCACCCCAGGTTCACTGCAGTTTTAAAGAACCTTTTCCCTGCCTAATTTAATAGATGATATCACACACCTTAGAGTTTGGTTTCTTGAGAGACTGACACCAATAAGTCCAAGTTATCTCTTAAAGGTCACCAGTAAAGAGTGCAATTAAAAGGGTTTGATTTCATGGAATGGAAAGTTAGTCTCTAGAGCAGAAAGGTTAGCATGTGTTGGCTCAGCAGGGAGGGGAGATGGGATCACTGAAGCTCCAGGGTTGCCTAGAGGTTTGTAAGTTCCCCTTTGATGATACAGAAGGATCGCACAAAGTATGAGTTCTGTGCTTTGAACCTGTCTTACACTCTGTGTGCGCTGTGAATATGCCAGCAGGTGTCTCAGGGTAGGATTCAAGACTCTGTGTTAATAGCAAATTTTATTTTATTTTTTTGGCTAATTGGCTAAGTTCCACTAAAATTTCTGCCTTTAAATAGCTTACCTTTCTAACTTGAACAGACAATGCAGATGAAAATTAGAATGCGTCTTCAAAGCACCCTAGAGAAATCTGAAAGGTATTAAGATCTTGCCCTAAGCATTTCTATAATAGGACCATATACCAATCATCTCTCGACATTTGAGGCAGATACTATATCATGGTTACTTACATTATATTGGGAAATTTTTTTAATAGATTTTTAAAAATTTCCTTTAACATTCAATCAGGGGACTTCCCTGCTGGTCCAATGGCTAAGATTCTGCGCTCCCAGTGCAGGGGGTCCAGGTCAAGTCCCTAGTCGGGGAACTAGATCTCACATGCTGCTACCAAGACCCAGTATAGCCAAATAAATAAAAACAAATATTAAGCAAATTCAATCAGGCAGAGATACATAATTAATCATTTAAATCTTTTCAATGTAAAAAAAAAAAAATGGAGCTCTCTAAATACTATTTCCCATGATTTTTAGATAGAAAAACTGTTAGCAACTCTTAGGGAGTCTAAAAATCTGTGAATGCCCACACCCTCATTTCAGGCTACATTTGAGAAGCACCCCAGGTTCACTGCAGTTTTAAAGAACCTTTTCCCTGCCTAATTTAATAGATGATATCACACACCTTAGAGTTTGGTTTCTTGAGAGACTGACACCAATAAGTCCAAGTTATCTCTTAAAGGTCACCAGTAAAGAGTGCAATTAAAAGGGTTTGATTTCATGGAATGGAAAGTTAGTCTCTAGAGCAGAAAGGTTAGCATGTGTTGGCTCAGCAGGGAGGGGAGATGGGATCACTGAAGCTCCAGGGTTGCCTAGAGGTTTGTAAGTTCCCCTTTGATGATACAGAAGGATCGCACAAAGTATGAGTTCTGTGCTTTGAACCTGTCTTACACTCTGTGTGCGCTGTGAATATGCCAGCAGGTGTCTCAGGGTAGGATTCAAGACTCTGTGTTAATAGCAAATTTTATTTTATTTTTTTGGCTAATTGGCTAAGTTCCACTAAAATTTCTGCCTTTAAATAGCTTACCTTTCTAACTTGAACAGACAATGCAGATGAAAATTAGAATGCGTCTTCAAAGCACCCTAGAGAAATCTGAAAGGTATTAAGATCTTGCCCTAAGCATTTCTATAATAGGACCATATACCAATCATCTCTCGACATTTGAGGCAGATACTATATCATGGTTACTTACATTATATTGGGAAATTTTTTTAATAGATTTTTAAAAATTTCCTTTAACATTCAATCAGGGGACTTCCCTGCTGGTCCAATGGCTAAGATTCTGCGCTCCCAGTGCAGGAGGTCCAGGTCAAGTCCCTAGTCGGGGAACTAGATCTCACATGCTGCTACCAAGACCCAGTATAGCCAAATAAATAAAAACAAATATTAAGCAAATTCAATCAGGCAGAGATACATAATTAATCATTTAAATCTTTTCAATGTAAAAAAAAAAAAAAAATGGAGCTCTCTAAATACTATTTCCCATGATTTTTAGATAGAAAAAACTGTTAGCAACTCTTAGAAGGGAGAAAGTTTATTATTTATTCTGCTCTGAGTATCTGCCATGGGCAAAGCACTATGGATACAATTCTCACATGCTCTAGTATGAATCAGCCCATCTCTGCCCTTGGCATTCCCAAGTCTAAGCAGAAAGACAGTCAAGTAAGGACAAGGAATTTCAACATCAGGCAACAAGCACTATAATAGATGTAGTTGATAAGGTGCTATTGTGTTGTTTTTCTCACTCAGCATTATAATCAAATACATTTTTCTGGTGTTAATGTACAATCTTTCTAACCATCATTTGTAATGTCTGCTCGGGCAGATTAAATATGGTCAATATTTGTACCATTTCTAAAACTTAACTACAGTTAAGTGATGCTAAAACAAACATGTGGTATTTACTGAATCTGAGAGTGTAAAGAGAATTTAAAGAGAAACATTAAGGCATTATATATAATATATATATATATATACATATATGTGTATATACACATACAAACACACACAACTGAACTATCTGCCAAAAGAGTTTCCCACAACTGCAAGGAGATTAGAGGTGCAGATGGGGGTTTCTGCTTGTGTGCTTATGCTTTGCTTTATTAAATTAACAGGTACAAAAGGCATTTTTACCAGTCGGATATCATTTTGTAGGTATAAGCATGTTGAAAGCTTATTAGTTTTTTTGAGAACTGGTCTGTTCTTTGTCCATATAACTATTAACCTTTTAGCTTTTTTCCTATGAATTTGTATACATCCCACCTGATTTTTTTTTTTTTTAAGATTTATTTATTTATTTATTTTGGGCGGGGGTCGGGTTGGGGAGGGGGGAGAGAGGGCGGGCCACTTCTATTGGTCTTTCATTTCTCTATTTTCTTTTTTTTTTTTTTTTTTTTTAAAGTTTTTTTTTTTTTTTTTTGGGGGGGGTTGGGTTTGGGGAGGGAGGGGAGCGGGCGGGCCACTTCCATTGGTCTTTCATTTCTCCATTTTCATCCGTCTTTGTTCTTTGGCTCCTGCGGGCCTCCCATCGCGGTGGCGTCTGTTATCGCAGAGCACCAGCTCTGGGCGCATGCGCTCCAGAGCTCCGGCTCGGTGATTGGACACATCAGTCCAGCCGCTCCGCGGCACGTGGGATCTTCCCAGGCCAGGGATCCAACCGGCGCCCCTTGCACTGCAAGGCGGTGTCCTTATCCACTGGACCACCAGGGGAAGCCCTCATTTCTCTATTTTCATCCATCTTTGTTCTTTGGCTCCTGTGGGCCTCCCATCGTGGTGGCGTCTGTCGTTGCAGAGCGCCGGCTCTGGGCTCATGCGCTCCAGAGTTCTGGCTCGGTGATTGGACACATCAGTCCAGCCGCTCCGCGGCACATGGGATCTTCCCAGGCCAGGGATCGAACCGGCGCCCCTTGCACTGCAAGGCGGTGTACTTACCCACTGGACCACCAGGGGAAGCCCCGACCTGATCTTTTTTCATTTCCAGGACTTGGCCTATAAGGTGTTGGAGGAACTCAGAAGTCTACGCCTGCATCAGCACATCCTGCAGGTGACCCTTTCTTCAATTCTCACTTTGTTTCCATCTTAATACAAACTGATGCCAAGGGTACCCCTACCCTTGTGTGCTCTGCCATTCTTCCTTCCTTTCCTCTCTGGGTCAGTTTGGACCTTTGTGTGATTTCTAAAAAAACAGACACATCCGAGGTCTATTTTGATACTACCTCACATGGATAATAGAATCTGTTTTTTCCATCCATTCTCCTCCCTACCTCTCTATACCTCCTAATAACCAGACACTTTCTCTAAAAAATAAGAGGCTACCTCCTTCCCAAATCCTGTTCACAGGCAAACGCCACTGTTTGGTGATGCTTATCAGTAGCAAGAAGAAGAGTTACTATTCATTTTTGCACCTGACTTTCTCAAACAATGGTCTCTAAGCTTTTTTGATCACCTACACCTATTGGCAAAAGTATCCTTAATACATTTATTTACAAATTATATATGTAGATTATGGCTTAGCAGAATAATTTACAGCACATCTCTCACCCCAGAATCCCTGGGTTTGACATTCTACCGCTCAACAGTCGCATTAGCAAGTACTAAACATCTCTCCATCTGTTTCCCTATCTGTGAAATGGAGATCATTAGGTTTTTATTAGGATTAACTCCTATATATATCTAAAGGGCTCAGAACAGTGCCTGATAGAAAGAGCAACATAAGTGTTTGCTACAGTTGCTGTAGACTAATATGGTCTACATTTTAAGAAACAGATGATTTTTACAGCAGTATTAGTTTCATGGAAGGCACAAAGATTTCTTGTCTATCTCCTGTCCCAACACATGCAATCTCCCCCATTACCAACATTACCCTACAAAAGTGGTACACTCGTTACAATCAAGAACCCTATGTTGAGAATATATGGTTGTCTGCACACACTGCTACATTTAAAACAGCTAACCAACAGGGACCTACTGTATAGCACAGGGAAGTCTGATCAATGCTATGTGGCCACCTGGATGGGCGGGGAGTTTGGGGAGATGGATACATGTATATGTATGGCTGAGCCCCTTTGCTGAAACTATCACAACATTGTTAGTTGGCTATACCTCAATAAAAATAAAAAGTTTTTTTTTTTTAAATAACCCTATGTTGACACATCATTATCATCAAAAATCCACAGTTGAAGGCCTCCCTGGTAGCTCAGTGGTAAAGAGTTTGCCTACCAATGCAGAAGACATGAGTTTGATCCCTGATCCAGGAAGATCCCACATGCTGCAGGGCACCTAAGCCCGTGAGCAACAGCTATTGAGCCTGTGCTCTAGAGTCTCGGAGCCGCAACTATTGAGCCCTGTGTGCCCCAGAGCCCAAGTTCCACAACAAGAAAACTCACTGCAACCAGAAGATCCCATATCCTGTGGAGCAACTAAGCCCATGAGCCACAACTATTGAGCCCGTGCTCTAGAGCCTCGGAGTCACAACTATTGAGCCCGTGTGCCACAACTACGGAAGCCCATGTGCCCTAGAGCCCGCATTCCACAACAAGAGAAGTTACTGCAACAAGAAACCTGCTCATCTCAACTAGAGACTAGCCATTAATCCCTGCAACTAGAAAAGAACCTGTGGAAGCAGTGAAAACCCAGAATAGCCAAAAATAAATAAATACAATTAAAAAAAAATCCACAGTTGAACATTAGGGTTCCCTCTTTGTTTTGTACATTCTACGGGTTTGGGTAAATAATATAATGACATGTACCCACCATTATAGTATTATATGAAGTGTTTTCCCTGCCCTAAAAGTCCTCTGTGTTTCATCTATTCATCTCTCCTTCCCTGCCCTAACCCCTGGCAACCACTGATCTTTTTACTGCCTCCAGAGTTCTGCCTTCACTAGAATGTCATGTGTTAGAATCACACAGTATCCAGATTTTCCAGATTGGCTTCTTTTACTATGTAATATGTACTTAAGTTTCTTCCGTGTCTTCTCATGACTTGACAGCTAATTTCTTTTTAGCTGGAAGTACCACATTTTACTGATACACTCACCTATTGTAGGGCATCTTGGTTGCTTCCAAGTTTTGGCAATTATAAATAAAGCTCTGTAAATATTATAGCACAGAATTTTGTGTAGACATAAGTTGTTAATGCCTTCTGATAAATACCAAGGAGTGGAACAGCTGGATTGTACAGTATTTTTAGTTTTGTAAGAAACTGCCAATCTGTCTTCCAAAGTGGTTGAACCAGTTTAACTGCCCAAGAGCAATGAATGAGAGTTTCTATAGCTCCACTTTCTTGCCTGCACATGGTGGTGTCAGTGTTCCAGATTCTGGCCTTTCTAATAAGTATGCAGTGATATCACCTTGTTGTAATTTGCAATTCCCTAATAACATATAATGTGGAATATCTGTCCATAGGTTGATTTCCTATCGACATATCTTCTTTGATAGGTGTCTGTTAAGGTGGTTGGCCTTTTGAAAAATGTTTTTCTTGTAATTGGACTTAAGAGTTCTTTGCATATTTTAGGTGACAGTCCTTTATCAGATGTCTTTTACAACCATTTTCTCCCAGCCTATGGCTTGTTTTCTCACTCTTGCCACTGTAAGTCCAGCTTATTATTTTTTTAATTGGGTCATAGCTCGGGCTTCCCTGGTGGCTCAGATGGTAAAGAATTTGCCTCTAATGCAGGAGACTCAGGTTCAATCCTTGGGTCAGGAAGATCCCCTGGAGAAGGAAATGGCACCTCACTCCAGTATTCTTGCCTGGAGAATCCCATGGACAGAGGAACCCCAATCCATGGGGTTGCAAAGAGTTGGACACGACTGAGTGACTAACACTTACCCTTTCACTTTGATATTATATTTAAAATGTCATCAGCAAACCCGAAGTCATCTATATTTTCTCTTATTATCTTCTACAAGTTTTAAAATATTACATATTTCACATAAGTGTGATCTAGTAGAGTTAATTTTTGTGAGTTGTGTAAGGTTTGTGTATAGACTTATTTTTTTGTATGTCAATGTTCGGTTGTTCCAGCACCATTTGTTGGAAAGATCATCTTTGCTTCATCGTACTGCATGGCACTTGCATCAGAGGTCAGTCGACTATATTTGTGGGGGCCTGTTTCTGAGCTCTCTGTTCTGGTTCCGTTGACCCAGTCATCCATCCGGGATGCCACACTGTCGTCACTGATTACTGTAGTTTTACAGTAGGTATGAAGTCAGGTAGTATTAGCCCTTCACTTTGTTCTTCTTCAATGCGAGTTATACCTATTCTAGGCCTTCTGCTTCTCCATACAAACTTTAGAATTCAGCTAATGATACCCAGAAAATAACTTTCTTAGAGTTTGATTTTGATTGAACTGACTCTGCATAGATCAAGTTGGGAAGAACTGACGTCTTGACAATGTTGAGTCTCCCTATCCACGAACATGAAATCTCTCTCCATTTTTTCAGTGCTTTGATGATTTAGCTCAGCATTTTGTAGTTTTCCTCATATATATCTTGGACATACTGTTAGATTTACAGTCCAGTACTTCATTTTGGAGGATGCTAATGTAAATGGCATCATGTTTTTAATTTCAAATTTCACTTGGTCATTGCTGGTATATATGGAAAGCAATGGAGTTTTGTATATTAACTTTGTATGCTACAGTCTTGCTATAATCATTTTCAGTTCCAAAATATTGCTTACACTTTTGTCTAAAACAAAGAAAATTATGAGGCAATGAATTTTTTAAAAATGTTCTAATATTTTGTTCTCACTTTCCATTCTGGAGACCACTGTTTTTGTCTGTTGTAGGGTCCAGCGGTCTTAACTATTGGATCAATCTAAATAGGGCAGATAGATGTATGCTTGATGGTCAATATTTTTTCCACTAACTTGATGCTTGAGATAAATGTGTGCCTCTACTTTCTGGGGAAAGATAGTAGCAACTATGAATAACTAGGTGCTAAGTGCTTTCATGTGTTGGGAACAAGAAATTTACCAACAGTGAACTAGATGTACTTAGATGAGGGGTGGAGAGTGGAAAAATGATTGAGAGAGAAGAAATAAACTAGTCCTTCCTCCTTCCCAAATACTAGGTCTCTTAATTTATTTCCTTAAGAACAAGAATGAAGGAACACCTTAGAGGTATCCAGGAACTTGAAAATATGTAGCACTCTGGGGGATCTCAGAAAGCTTTGGACACTGACTTCATACAATCTATCTGCCCACTTCTGCCCAGCTGCTGGTTGTATAAGCAGACTGCAAGACACTGAGTGTGTCTATTCTTAAACTTGTCAGCCTAGTACATGCCTGGAGTTATGCTTACTGCATGATTAACTCAATACTAAGGATCTGCACATGTGTGTCTCAGGACCTCACTACATAACTAATAACCGTGTTGGGGCTGCTGAACAGAATGGCAGGGTAAGGAAGTGCTTACAAGAGATGGGAACAAAGTTGGATCCAGTATAGTGCCTAAACATAATGGTGGCCCATGAATATTTCTGCTGTTGAGTCTTTGATGAAATCTCTCTCCTTTTTCAGTGCTTTGATGATTTAGCTCAGCATTTTGTAGTTTTCCTCATATATATCTTGGACATACTGTTAGATTTACAGTCCAGTACTTCATTTTGGAGGATGCTAATGTAAATGGCATCATGTTTTTAATTTCAAATTTCACTTGGTCATTGCTGGTATATATGGAAAGCAATGGAGTTTTGTATATTAACTTTGTATGCTACAGTCTTGCTATAATCATTTTCAGTTCCAAAATATTGCTTACACTTTTGTCTAAAACAAAGAAAATTATGAGGCAATGAATTTTTTAAAAATGTTCTAATATTTTGTTCTCACTTTCCATTCTGGAGACCACTGTTTTTGTCTGTTGTAGGGTCCAGCGGTCTTAACTATTGGATCAATCTAAATAGGGCAGATAGATGTATGCTTGATGGTCAATATTTTTTCCACTAACTTGATGCTTGAGATAAATGTGTGCCTCTACTTTCTGGGGAAAGATAGTAGCAACTATGAATAACTAGGTGCTAAGTGCTTTCATGTGTTGGGAACAAGAAATTTACCAACAGTGAACTAGATGTACTTAGATGAGGGGTGGAGAGTGGAAAAATGATTGAGAGAGAAGAAATAAACTAGTCCTTCCTCCTTCCCAAATACTAGGTCTCTTAATTTATTTCCTTAAGAACAAGAATGAAGGAACACCTTAGAGGTATCCAGGAACTTGAAAATATGTAGCACTCTGGGGGATCTCAGAAAGCTTTGGACACTGACTTCATACAATCTATCTGCCCACTTCTGCCCAGCTGCTGGTTGTATAAGCAGACTGCAAGACACTGAGTGTGTCTATTCTTAAACTTGTCAGCCTAGTACATGCCTGGAGTTATGCTTACTGCATGATTAACTCAATACTAAGGATCTGCACATGTGTGTCTCAGGACCTCACTACATAACTAATAACCGTGTTGGGGCTGCTGAACAGAATGGCAGGGTAAGGAAGTGCTTACAAGAGATGGGAACAAAGTTGGATCCAGTATAGTGCCTAAACATAATGGTGGCCCATGAATATTTCCTGACTGACTAAATAGGGTCTAGAAAACAAAAATGATACAGAGGAAAGGCACTAAAAGCAGCTTGATCAAAGGTTACAAACCCAGAGATCGGAAACAAGCCTGTGTGACTCTGGAGGACAGACCACCTCAGGAAGTGGTAGAAGATGAACCTGGAATGTCACTTAGAGGTCTGACAGCAAAATAAGCTGATCCCACTCTACAGTTTCCCAGGCTTGTTATTTAAAAGGAATTTTTATTTTTAAAAGAAATTACCCTCAGGAAATCAGCACCTATAAAATGCAAACTCTTCAACCCCCGACCCACTCAGTTTATTTTATGAGAAAAAGTTCTGCTCCTTTCACCTTTTATCATCACAAATTTATTCTGAATAAAATTTAACAGCAGCACCTACCATGTTCTCCTTAAGAAAGCCAGTGATGGGAACACAAAGTACTTGTACTTGGGTGATCCCCACCAGCCCTGGGGTGACTCCCTACTGTGCCTTGCTTCCAGTGTGGCCTTGGCAAACTCCTTAAGCTATCTGAGCACTGTTTTGAAAACTAAATGAAACGACACCTGTAAACTGCTTGGCACAGTACCGAGCTTTCATTCATTCACAAACCCAAAGACTTGTCAAGTGATTACCTTGAGCAGGGTTCTCAATGACACAATCCTTATTGTTACGGAAGTAGATCTCTTCTGAGGAGGCCATACAGACCCTAAGAATTCACACAATGGAGACGGACCTCATATGAACATTGAGGGAAGGTTCCTTTAAGGACATGGCCCTTAATGTGAAAGGATGGTGGGCAGTAGCAAATTCCTTATGTGAGAGTTCTAAGGTGGGGGGGAAGGAACACCTTAGAGGTATCCAGGAACTTGAAAATATGTAGCTGGATTGAAAGCTTTGGACACTGACTTCATACAATCTATCTGCCCACTTCTGCCCAGCTGCTGGTTGTATAAGCAGACTGCAAGACACTGAGTGTGTCTATTCTTAAACTTGTCAGCCTAGTACATGCCTGGAGTTATGCTTACTGCATGATTAACTCAATACTAAGGATCTGCACATGTGTGTCTCAGGACCTCACTACATAACTAATAACCGTGTTGGGGCTGCTGAACAGAATGGCAGGGTAAGGAAGTGCTTACAAGAGATGGGAACAAAGTTGGATCCAGTATAGTGCCTAAACATAATGGTGGCCCATGAATATTTCCTGACTGACTAAATAGGGTCTAGAAAACAAAAATGATACAGAGGAAAGGCACTAAAAGCAGCTTGATCAAAGGTTACAAACCCAGAGATCGGAAACAAGCCTGTGTGACTCTGGAGGACAGACCACCTCAGGAAGTGGTAGAAGATGAACCTGGAATGTCACTTAGAGGTCTGACAGCAAAATAAGCTGATCCCACTCTACAGTTTCCCAGGCTTGTTATTTAAAAGGAATTTTTATTTTTAAAAGAAATTACCCTCAGGAAATCAGCACCTATAAAATGCAAACTCTTCAACCCCCGACCCACTCAGTTTATTTTATGAGAAAAAGTTCTGCTCCTTTCACCTTTTATCATCACAAATTTATTCTGAATAAAATTTAACAGCAGCACCTACCATGTTCTCCTTAAGAAAGCCAGTGATGGGAACACAAAGTACTTGTACTTGGGTGATCCCCGCACCAGCCCTGGGGTGACTCCCTACTGTGCCTTGCTTCCAGTGTGGCCTTGGCAAACTCCTTAAGCTATCTGAGCACTGTTTTGAAAACTAAATGAAACGACACCTGTAAACTGCTTGGCACAGTACCGAGCTTTCATTCATTCACAAACCCAAAGACTTGTCAAGTGATTACCTTGAGCAGGGTTCTCAATGACACAATCCTTATTGTTACGGAAGTAGATCTCTTCTGAGGAGGCCATACAGACCCTAAGAATTCACACAATGGAGACGGACCTCATATGAACATTGAGGGAAGGTTCCTTTAAGGACATGGCCCTTAATGTGAAAGGATGGTGGGCAGTAGCCAGGGAGAGGGTAGGCACTTTAGCAACTGGGGCTTATGTGAGAGTTCTAAGGTGGGAAGGGTCCTCCCAAGAGACAGAGAGAGGACAAGTATGGCTCGGGGTGAGGAGGAGGTGGTACTGGAGATGCAGGAGGGAGGCAAAAGTCAGGTCCTGATGGCTCTTCAGAGCCACATTAAGAGTAGAGATGTAAGAGTCAGAACTGATGAAATATGGGCACTACGGAAGAGACAGGGTGAGGGAGACAGTGGTGGGAACTTGTGGGCTGTGCTGTTGAGTGAATGATGGTGCTTCTCATGTGAAACTGACATAGAGAAACCCAAACCTGTGATTTTGTTGTTGCAGTAAAGGTTTTAACTGGGGGTTGTTACTCCTGAGTTTAGATTTGAACATCTGAAATAGTACACAGAAATCCAGATTACTGACTGTTCGGTGACAGATCTGGAACTGATAAGTGGCCTGGGCTGGAGATTTACATCTGAGAGTCATCAGGAAATCTCACCCCTATCCATTTGTACCACAATGACAGAGAACAGACTGAGGAGAGACGAAAACCTAGCACTGAGTCTTGAGAAGTTCAGCACTTGGTATTCCACAGAGCAGCTTGCAAACAAGGGGAGAGTGGAGGTAGAACAGTGCTTAGTCACTCAGGCATGTCTGACTCTTTTCTGACCCCATGGATGCTAGCCCGCCAGGCTCCACTGTTTATGGGATTCTCCAGGCAAGAATACTGGAGTGGGTTTGCCCTGCCTAGTAATAAAGATTAGAATGGCAAAAGGACCTTAGGGGTGGGCAACCCAAACAGTAGAAAGGTATAGTAAGTAGTTTCCCAGCCCTTGCTCACTTCAAAGACACTCAGTTGAGCCTGCGCCCCATCAACAGAATAAGACTTGTCAAATGGAAGACAGCGGCAAAAGGCTTAGGGGATGCAAGGGAGAGGAGGACGGAGTGGGAGGAATACATTCACGGCCTGATTGCCTGAACATTATTCTGACGTTGTTTTGGTGAGGCACCCTCTTCGATTAGCACATCATGCTCTAAAAGTCAAGGCCACTGCCAAAGTCAGGGACAGCTCTGATCTTCCAGGGATTCAGCAGCCTTGGGAGGGCATTTGGAAAGAACCTGCCAATAGAAATGCATCCTATGGGCTGCAAGAACCTAGGCAGTTCTCTCCAGAAAACCTCCATGAACAGAAGAATGCCTGCCCCCCATGAAAGAATATCAGTCTAACCAGCAAGAAAAGCAACTTTTGAGATTTCCTGGCTTGCTAAGACTGTGTGTCAACATAGGTAGGTTTGGCATCCAAAATCAATCTGTACCATACTACAATTAATGGAAAAAAATTTAAATTGGAAAATAAAAAGTTTAATAAGAAGAAAGGAAAGTCAATCTGAACTTCACATTATGGTTATCGTGTTTGAGTAACCTCTCCCAAGAAAGTGTTTTGAGATTCTCCAACTTGTTAAAATGAAACAATTTATTTCCTACTTCAGACCTGAAGTCAGGATACATTAAATTATTTTTCTGTTGCTTTATTATTCTCACAAAATGGAACCTGTTAATAGTCTAATCCAAGGCTGATTTACCTAACTAGAACTGACAACAGTATCACTTAGGTTGGCTAGCCACAGTGCGAGAATTCAGACTTACATACAAGTGGTGAACACTTCCTCCACTTCTTCTGTTGTCCTTAGCAAGGGATGGTGGCTATTGGCATTGAACGGCTTCTAAAAAAAATCCTAATGGTGTTTTGCTACCCACTGGTCTCAGGCAGTGAAGTTCCACACCGCAAAAAGATACTATGAAGGTTATGTTTGTATAGATGACCACTTTGTTGCATTGAACAACAGTGGCCTCACTAAATGCAACAAGAGTCACACTGTCACCCATAAGAACTAAGTTATTTACAGGAAAAATGCCTTTTAACCTACACACACAGCCTTTTATTCATATTCTACGTCTATGCACCTCTTAGAGTTCAGAGCACATAACCAAGGATGCCGTGGCGACTGTACCTGCAGAATATAATGAGCCACTTGGTCCCTGCCGGATTGAGCCTCTGCTCTTTCTACACAGAAGCTGCCTGACTTCAAGTTGACTTTGAGCTCAACATTGCTGCTGCCACAGCAACCATAGCAACCATTTCATTCTTTGAGACCCGACAGGGCGATGTCTCCCAGGTTGCACCATAATTACAGATACACAATTGGAGAAAACACGGCGGGAGGGCTACTCAGAACAGAAAAGCTCAGCTTTTACTCCACTGCAATGTGGGGATGGTGTGGAAGGAGGTGGGGAATGACCAGACGACCCAACATCATAGGCACCTCCAAAGAAAAGCAAATCTTTTATAATGTACTACCTTTCAGATCATCAAATTCTCCTCTTTTAGTCACATTTCTTGTTGAAGTTTACCCTGGTTTGGATTTCTTCTGGCAGCAGCAACTGTCTCAAGTCTAGAGCCAGTCACCTGTGCTATTCTTGCTTAGAATGAGACAGAAATAATGACACTTAATGTTTCCCTGGTAACATTAAGTGTGGCTCAGTGGTAAAGAACCCGCCTACCAATGTATGAGACGTGGGATCGATCCCTGGGTTCGGAAGATCCCCTAGAGAAGGAAATGACTATCCACTCCAGTATTCTCGCCTAGGAAATCCCATGGGCAGAGGAGCCTGGTGGGCTACAGTCCATGGGGCTGCACAGAGTCAGACAACAGAACACGCACCCAAGCACAGCACTTAATGACCAATTTCCTTAAATGTGCATTGTACTTTGAATACATAGCCCATAGGGTAGACTAGCAGGGATGGAAATGACAAGGAACTTGCAAATAGATTTGGGCTCAGTTTTGTTGATCCTACTACACTGGGATTTACTTAGAGATTCGAAACTCAGTTTCCCCCATCAGTAAAATGAGCAACTACTGCAACTTACAGGGTGCAGTAAAATTAAATACAATGAGTATTTAATGAGTACCTGTCATATATTAGCCAGTAGCAATTATTATTAGGGTGAAGTCAGTCCATGACCTCTGATCACTTTAAGTTACAAAGAGAAGAAAGCAACCTAAAACAATAATGACTTAGGAAAATACATATGATAAAAAACCTCTCAGTAAAATTTTGGGGAGCCTAAAAACATTGGTCCCTGCGGATTGAGCCTCTGCTCTTTCTACCCAGAAGCTGCCTGACTTCAAGTTGACTTTGAGCTCAACATTGCTGCTGCCACAGCAACCATAGCAACCATTTCATTCTTTGAGACCCGACAGGGCGATGTCTCCCAGGTTGCACCATAATTACAGATACACAATTGGAGAAAACACGGCGGGAGGGCTACTCAGAACAGAAAAGCTCAGCTTTTACTCCACTGCAATGTGGGGATGGTGTGGAAGGAGGTGGGGAATGACCAGATGACCCAACATCATAGGCACCTCCAAAGAAAAGCAAATCTTTTATAATGTACTACCTTTCAGATCATCAAATTCTCCTCTTTTAGTCACATTTCTTGTTGAAGTTTACCCTGGTTTGGATTTCTTCTGGCAGCAGCAACTGTCTCAAGTCTAGAGCCAGTCACCTGTGCTATTCTTGCTTAGAATGAGACAGAAATAATGACACTTAATTTTTCCCCTGGTAACATTAAGTGTGGCTCAGTGGTAAAGAACCCGCCTACCAATGTATGAGACGTGGGATCGATCCCTGGGTTCGGAAGATCCCCTAGAGAAGGAAATGACTATCCACTCCAGTATTCTCGCCTAGGAAATCCCATGGGCAGAGGAGCCTGGTGGGCTACAGTCCATGGGGCTGCACAGAGTCAGACAACAGAACACGCACCCAAGCACAGCACTTAATGACCAATTTCCTTAAATGTGCATTGTACTTTGAATACATAGCCCATAGGGTAGACTAGCAGGGATGGAAATGACAAGGAACTTGCAAATAGATTTGGGCTCAGTTTTGTTGATCCTACTACACTGGGATTTACTTAGAGATTCGAAACTCAGTTTCCCCCATCAGTAAAATGAGCAACTACTGCAACTTACAGGGTGCAGTAAAATTAAATACAATGAGTATTTAATGAGTACCTGTCATATATTAGCCAGTAGCAATTATTATTAGGGTGAAGTCAGTCCATGACCTCTGATCACTTTAAGTTACAAAGAGAAGAAAGCAACCTAAAACAATAATGACTTAGGAAAATACATATGATACAGTTGGAACAAGAACACAATGAAATAAATCAAGATTCAGGCACAAAGGAGTTCAAAGATATGGGTAAAGTTCTGGCTCTTTGATGGACAGCCACATATTTACCATTCCTTACACTGTGCATGTGTGTTTCTTGTGCTTTTGTGGGCCAGATATGTTTCACACAAAAACATCTAGTTTAAAAAGACAGAAAGTAAAGATCAAAATCAAAATGTATTATTCCTGTAAGATAAGGCTATAAATGAAATTTTCTCTTGTAAGCATTTTTACATTTTCTAAGCTTGTTATAATAGGAAAAAAGTGTTTCATTATGACAATGCTACACTGACAAGTCCTTAGCTCAAGGTACAATCTGGTTATGGGAAGAAGGCACTCCCCCATTTTTCAAGCCACTGCCTCCACTAGTGAGCAAACGCAGCCATTATCTGCAATCACCTTCAGCTAAAAACTAGGAACTGTCCACATTTAGGAAGCAGGGACATAAAACAGATGAAAGTAAAGCAAGGGCTCCTACCATTCTCTTTTTTTTTTTTTTTTTTAAGGAAATTAACAATGAATTATTACTGACAGCCTAACGTCTTAGTAACAATTCTGTGAGGCAGCTCTTCTTATTCTCATTTTACAGTAACTTAGAAATTTTAAGCACTTTATCCTTGAGTTTAATTAGGTTAGAAAGCAGACTGTTTTGTGTATCATGATACTGTCTTATCTTGAAATTATAGCCTTTCATTAAATGCTGGTGGGCACGTGTGTACATGTGTGATGCCATGCTTTTAAAAGACTGCACACATAACATACCATGGCATTAAAATTTAAAAGAGCACAGAGAATTTTATTTTCTGCAACACATCTCAAATCTCATGCAAAAAAAGGGAGAGGGATCTTTCCTCTTAAAAGGGTTGTTTTGTTTTTAAATGAGGAAAAGAAGAGAGGATCCAGATACAGGCTTTTCATGTGGTTTAAGAATACATCTGCTTCAAAGTCAAGGGGTAAAGTTTCTCTCTGACTCACAGAGGGTCTGGGTGAGCATCCAGATGTTTAAATTCCAGAAGAAATGTTCCTTTTACATACACAGAAAAGGCTAGGCCTTCATCACAGCAGGGTATCTGCTGGTGTCAGAGATGGATTTTAAGAGTGAGTGATAAAGATGGCTTCTTTGTTAGCACAACAATGACTCCGTTATCCATAACAGCAGCAAACGAATCTAAGTTCCCTACCATGTTGTCTGAGAGCTTACCAGGTTTAGGAAGTATATGTAAATTGTCATTTAACCCTAACAAACCTATGAGAAGATATTCTACCCTCATGACAAAACTGAGGATTTGAAATTTAGTATTAGCCCAAGGTTACAAAGCCAAAATACGGAGAGCTGGGATTCAAACTGACTCCCTGATATTGAACACCGTTGATTAATAAAAGGTGTGTGACTCTTGGACCAAGGAAGACTTGCCTCTATCTGTTATAACATCATCCTGGCAAGTCAAGTCTTTGAGCCTTGGTTTCCTTATCTATCAAATGGACTGGGTACTATTCTCTTCACCTCCAGAACTTGGATGCATTCATTCAATTAAGAAAAGATATGGGGCTTCCCTGGTGGCTCAGTGGTAAAGAACCCTCCTGCCAATGCAGGAGACCTGGATTCCATCCTTGGTCCAGAAAGATTGCACAAGCCATGGAGCAACTAAGCTTGTGTGCCACAACTATCGAACCTGTGCTCTCGAGCCCAGGAATTGTAACTACTAAAGCCCATGCTCCACAAAAGAAGCACCACAACAAGAAGCCCGCAACTAGAGAGTAGCCTCCGCTCTCCACAGCTAGAGAAAAGTCTACTCATCAACGAAGACCTAGCATGGCCAAAAATAAATACATAAATAAATATTTTTAAAAAATTTAAAAAAGAAGAGATGAAAAACACCCAAAAAAGTTATCAAGCACTATTCAAATGTGTGGTAGTAAGAGTGGTGGGAATGTGTAGATACTTATTTATCCAATCCAGGGTCCTGGCAAACAGTTGGTCTAAGAGAATGCCAAGGCATCCCTCTGGCCAGAGTTTGAATTTGTACACCAGGTATAACCAGAGCATGTATTGTGAGGACTACACAGTCTCTTTGTTAAGAGTTGAGAGGTATGGTTTTTCTTCATACAAGAGTTCCATTACACAGAAAAGGCTAGGCCTTCATCACAGCAGGGTATCTGCTGGTGTCAGAGATGGATTTTAAGAGTGAGTGATAAAGATGGCTTCTTTGTTAGCACAACAATGACTCCGTTATCCATAACAGCAGCAAACGAATCTAAGTTCCCTACCATGTTGTCTGAGAGCTTACCAGGTTTAGGAAGTATATGTAAATTGTCATTTAACCCTAACAAACCTATGAGAAGATATTCTACCCTCATGACAAAACTGAGGATTTGAAATTTAGTATTAGCCCAAGGTTACAAAGCCAAAATACGGGAGAGCTGGGATTCAAACTGACTCCCTGATATTGAACACCGTTGATTAATAAAAGGTGTGTGACTCTTGGACCAAGGAAGACTTGCCTCTATCTGTTATAACATCATCCTGGCAAGTCAAGTCTTTGAGCCTTGGTTTCCTTATCTATCAAATGGACTGGGTACTATTCTCTTCACCTCCAGAACTTGGATGCATTCATTCAATTAAGAAAAGATATGGGGCTTCCCTGGTGGCTCAGTGGTAAAGAACCCTCCTGCCAATGCAGGAGACCTGGATTCCATCCTTGGTCCAGAAAGATTGCACAAGCCATGGAGCAACTAAGCTTGTGTGCCACAACTATCGAACCTGTGCTCTCGAGCCCAGGAATTGTAACTACTAAAGCCCATGCTCCACAAAAGAAGCACCACAACAAGAAGCCCGCAACTAGAGAGTAGCCTCCGCTCTCCACAGCTAGAGAAAAGTCTACTCATCAACGAAGACCTAGCATGGCCAAAAATAAATACATAAATAAATATTTTTAAAAAATTTAAAAAAGAAGAGATGAAAAACACCCAAAAAAGTTATCAAGCACTATTCAAATGTGTGGTAGTAAGAGTGGTGGGAATGTGTAGATACTTATTTATCCAATCCAGGGTCCTGGCAAACAGTTGGTCTAAGAGAATGCCAAGGCATCCCTCTGGCCAGAGTTTGAATTTGTACACCAGGTATAACCAGAGCATGTATTGTGAGGACTACACAGTCTCTTTGTTAAGAGTTGAGAGGTATGGTTTTTCTTCATACAAGAGTTCCACATTGTGCGATGGCCCATGACTTAACAATGCCTTGCTAAATTGGGTCAGTCAGCCTCTCAGGATAAGCCAAGTAAGCAGAAGATATAAAATATTCCAGAGTCTCCACTACAGTCACTAGAAGAACTGTGATGTGGTGGCCGGCATGTCAGCGCACAGCAAGAAAGAAATACTGATGTTCTTCAGAGTTTCCTGTCCCTTGGGCAAGGACATGATCAGTCACTTCTCCTTGTCTTCTGGATTACAAGTGTACTTCCAACACATTACACCTGTGCATTTGAGTAAGTTAGTCACTCAGTCATGTTCAACTCTGCCATCCCATGGACGTACACCTCTAGGCTTCTCTGTCCACGGAATTCTCCTGGAAAGAATACCGGAGTGGTTTGCCATTTCCTTCTCCAAGGGATATTCCCGAATCGGGGATCAAATTGGAATCTCCTGCACTGCAGGCAGATTCCTTATAGTCTCAGCCATCAGGGAAGCCCAGCAATCTTATTAGCATTAGGGCTTTTATGATAATACTCATAAAATTCTCAGCATTATTCATCAACATTTTTCTATTCAGAGGACAGCTAACTGGTCACAGTAACTGTGAACTAAAGTAAGGAGAGGGGCCTGGCAGAGGACATGGAGTGCCACACTTCTCAAGATGCCAAGTTAAAATAAAACAAATGTCTTTTTTCGAACTAGAGAACAGACGAAAATTTAAAGCTCAGCAATGAATCTGGGTGAGACAAAACACTGTTTACTTTCATTGAAATGAGTACTTCGTATGAAGAGAACACAAATAATAATAAAGACGTACCACATTTTAGGGCTTCCCTGGTGGTCCAGTGGGTAAGGACACCGCCTTGCAGTGCAAGGGGCGTTGGTTTGATCCCTGGCCTGGGAAGATCCCACATGCCACGGAGCAGCTGGACTGATGTGTCCAACTACCGAGCTGGAGCTCTAGAGCGCATGTGCCCAGAGCCAGGGCTCTGCGGAGAGAGGCCACTGTGATGGGAGGCCCATACAGGCCAAAGAACAAAGATAGATGAAAATGAATAAAAATGAAAGACCAATAGAAATGGCCAAAAAAAAAAAGAAAAAGAAGTATCACATTTTAGAAGAGATGGGGTGGGGAATCACCTCTGAAGTGATATTTCCATTACCCATTACTTACAGAATAGTGAGTCCCCGAAAAGCTCCACAGGTTGAAAGATCTCAGATAACAGGTTTACAAGGAAGAGACCTGTTTTCTCAAGCTCCAAAGTGCCAAAGGCAGCACTGCTGGCCTTTAACGGCTAATAGTAAATAAGCACAACGTCACCTCACCTTGCTTTCCAATCTGTGTTACTAAGCTACAAACCAATATTTTTCTCAACCAAATCATTTCCTAAAATATTAATAGTAATTTGCTTCTGTATTTCAAACACAGCACACATGAATGTGAACACCACTTGTAGCCAACAGACCCCTCCACATGCTCCCTGTTCACGGTCTTCATACTAGAGAGTATTAATCTCTCCCTTAAAGCAGCAAGCCGCCATCCATCCCATGGAAACTGAAGGTAGTCTCAGCCATCAGGAAGCCCAGCAATCTTATTAGCATTAGGGCTTTTATGATAATACTCATAAAATTCTCAGCATTATTCATCAACATTTTCTATTCAGAGGACAGCTAACTGGTCACAGTAACTGTGAACTAAAGTAAGGAGAGGGGCCTGGCAGAGGACATGGAGTGCCACACTTCTCAAGATGCCAAGTTAAAATAAAACAAATGTCTTTTTTCGAACTAGAGAACAGACGAAAATTTAAAGCTCAGCAATGAATCTGGGTGAGACAAAACACTGTTTACTTTCATTGAAATGAGTACTTCGTATGAAGAGAACACAAATAATAATAAAGACGTACCACATTTTAGGGCTTCCCTGGTGGTCCAGTGGGTAAGGACACCGCCTTGCAGTGCAAGGGGCGTTGGTTTGATCCCTGGCCTGGGAAGATCCCACATGCCACGGAGCAGCTGGACTGATGTGTCCAACTACCGAGCTGGAGCTCTAGAGCGCATGTGCCCAGAGCCAGTGCTCTGCGACGAGAGAGGCCACTGTGATGGGAGGCCCATACAGGCCAAAGAACAAAGATAGATGAAAATGAATAAAAATGAAAGACCAATAGAAATGGCCAAAAAAAAAAAGAAAAAGAAGTATCACATTTTAGAAGAGATGGGGTGGGGAATCACCTCTGAAGTGATATTTCCATTACCCATTACTTACAGAATAGTGAGTCCCCGAAAAGCTCCACAGGTTGAAAGATCTCAGATAACAGGTTTACAAGGAAGAGACCTGTTTTCTCAAGCTCCAAAGTGCCAAAGGCAGCACTGCTGGCCTTTAACGGCTAATAGTAAATAAGCACAACGTCACCTCACCTTGCTTTCCAATCTGTGTTACTAAGCTACAAACCAATATTTTTCTCAACCAAATCATTTCCTAAAATATTAATAGTAATTTGCTTCTGTATTTCAAACACAGCACACATGAATGTGAACACCACTTGTAGCCAACAGACCCCTCCACATGCTCCCTGTTCACGGTCTTCATACTAGAGAGTATTAATCTCTCCATTAAAGCAGCAAGCTGTCATCAATCCCATGGAAACTGAAGGTTCCCAAAACCACATGAGTAGCAAAGTACATGCTTCCCTAGCCAAGACTCCAGGTGAGAACCCAGCCCCAGTCACCATTTTGATAGCAACTTCCAGAAACCAAAAGGACCCAGTTAAATCATGGCCGGACTCCCAACCCAAGAAACTGTAGGTGATTTGTTATTGTTCAGTCGCTCAGTCATGTTTAACTCTTTGCAACCCCATGGAGTGCAGCTCTCCAGGCTTCCCTGTCACTCGCTATTGCCCGGAGTTTGTTCAAACTCATGTTCATGGAGTCAGTGATGTTATCTAACTATCTCATCCTCTGTCACCCACTTCTCCTCCTGCCTTCAAGCTTTTCCATCATCAGGGTCTTTTCCAATGAGTCGTCTCTTCTCATCAGGTCATCAAAGTATTGGGCCTTCACCATCAGTCTTTCCAATGAATATTCAGGGTTGATTTCCTTTAGGATTAACTTGTTTGATCTCCTTGCTGCCCAAGGGATTCTCAAGAGTCTTCTCTGGTACCACAGCTCAAAAGCAGCAATTCTTCAGCACTCAGCTTTCTTTATGGTCCAACTCTCCTATCTGTACATGACTACTGGAAAAACCAGTGTTAAAGACCAGTAGCTTAAACCAGTATTATTTTAAGCTTCTATGTTTAGGTAATAAACACTGAATACACTATAACAGTAGTCATTCTCTCTACAGCAAGAAAGCACTTTCTAATGAATGGTTTTCAAGTTTGGTTCTCTTGAAGGAAATACAATGTCCCTCCTAAAAGGGTTCACCTAAGAAAAGCCACCTGTGTACTGAGTTACACCTGGTGCTAAGTGCTTCATACACATGACCCTCGATGTTCTCCAGAGTAATCCTCTGAGGACAGAGACAGTGAATATACTCATTTCACAGATGAGAAAACTGCAGGTCCAAGACCCAAGGTTCAATAACTACAGCCAGGAACCCAACTCAGGATCATCTAACTAAGACGTTTTTGCTCCTTCTACTGCTCCATGCTGCCTCTACTTGCTTCTGTTTTAATAACCTGTATAATACTATATGTTAACATTAAGGTATTTTGCCAAATTGCTTTTCCTTGTTTAATCACTGGGAAGAACCTTTAAAAGAAAAGTCATCAATAAGGCATTATAGTGACAGATATTCTATTAAGTATCTAAGACTTGCTCTCACTTCCACAAACTATGCTTTGTATTAAACACTTTTTCCAATATTGGAAATGATACTGGTTTATTATAAAAATTCAAGAAATTTTGAAAAGTATCAAGAAGACCTGTAGCTTTTGAACCAGCAATAAATATAATTAAGAAAATTCATATATGTTTTTCTGAATTCAACACATATGCTGAAGATATTATTTGGTATGATTCTATTTCAGTTATACAATATCATTAGACTCCACAATCTTAATTTTTAATGACCCCAAATCCCCAAATTCATCATTTCCATTTACAACATTTAACAGTCACTTATTCCAAGTCATGCAAGTTGCTTATATTTTCTCACTTGGATAAACAATACAGCAATAAACATTCTTGTGAAGGAATTTGCTAACTCATAAAATTATCTGTTGCTAAATCATCCTCCCCAAAGATTAAATATTATTTATACTCCCACAGAAGAGACATGACTGCTTGTTTCCCTTAAGCCTAGAAGAGGTGATGAATGCTTTAATCTTTGTTATTCTGATAGGTAAGATAGGCTGCTTTTATAATCTGCCTTTCTTTGAGTAATAAGTTTGAAAATGTTTCATGCTCACATTTTTTTGAATGTGAAATATCTATTAAACAAGACCAAAAAAGGGGCTTTCCTGGTAGCTCAGTGGTGAAGAGTTCACCTGCCAATGCAGGAGACATGAGTTTGATCCCTGATCTGGGAAGACCCCACATGCTGCGGAGCAACTAAACCTGTGAGCCACAACTATTGAGCCTGTGCTCTAGAGTCTTGGAGCCACAACTATTGAGCCTGTGCTCTAGAGTCTCAGAGCCACAACTATTGAGCCCATGTGCCACAACTACTGAAGCCTGTGTGCCCTAGAGCCTGAGTTCCACAGCAAGAGAAGTCACTGCAACAAGAAGCCTGCTCACCTCAACTAGCGAGCAGCCCCTACTCCCTGCAACTCCCTGTGGCAGCAGTGAAAAAACCCAGGATATTCAAAAATAAATAAATAAAATAAAATAAAGAAGACTAAAAAAAATATGCTATGAGTGTTCTTTCCCTCTTTGAAAAAGGCTCTTCTTATATTTAGCAGCTTAATATTTGACTCATATGATGCAATTTTCTGTCCACTCTATCTTTTCTTTCAAAATTGATGTTCAGAGATTTTTTTTAGAAAAATCATTTTTTTCCTTTTTTTGGGGGGGGTGGGGAGGGAAGGGGGCGGGCGGGCCACTTCTATTGGTCTTTCATTTATTCAGTTTCATCCGTCTTTGTTCTTTGGCCCGTGTGGGCCTCCCATCGCGGTGGCCTCTGTTGTCGCAGAGCGCCGGCTCTGGGCGCATGCGCTCCAGAGCTCCAGCTCGGTGATTGGACACATCGGTCCAGCCACTCCATAGCACATGGGATCTTCCCAGGCCAGGGGTTGAACTGGCGCCCCTTGCACTGCAAGGCGGTATCCTTACCCACTGGACCACCAGGGAAGCCCGAAAAATCATTTTCTTAAAAAGCAACTTCATAAATATCAAGGTGCAGAACTCAGGCCTAAGATAACTCTCCTGACCTGAGATAAAACAGAAATTAATGACATTTGCCTTTTGATGATGTTCGAATTTTCAGATTTAACCAATCACCTCTTCCACGTGCAAGACCATCTGTCAGGCCATAAAATTTACTAGAAAATTCCCATGTGTCAGACATCATCCTAACTGCTGAGAAAACACAGATGAAGACAATGACATCTTCCCTCAAGATTCGCACAATAATCAATCTCATGAGAGAGATCATCTCTGAGACCGAATGTCTGGGCAAACTTTACCTTTCCCAGTGCTAAGACATTAGATAAGCTTTCTGAAGACAAGCTTGAAAATTCTTTGTCACAGTGTGCTCAAAGAAACCCTAGTGGAAAGTTTTCTCAGTGGTGCTCAGCTAGGTCAAACACGCCAGTTATGTAAGCCTCGTATCTTCAGGCAGGCGAACCTTCAGGACGCCCACCTCAGCCTTGAGAAGCTGTGTTCCCTGCACATTCTGACCACAGCCCTCAGAGAAGTAGCCTTGGGAAATTCTTCAGGCACAAGCAGCTATGTTCAAATCACGTATGACACTGTCTAGTCCCTAACAAAAGCTGACCCAGGTGACTCAGGGCTGCCTCTCTAGGAGGTCAGAGGTCTGTCCCACCAGCTGGTCCCTGCCTTCAGCTCTGCTCAAATGAGGATGCAGGACTAGAGTGTTTCCAAGATATTTGAAATGGAAATGAGGAGAACACTGGGGAGTTAGAAGAAGGGACTCAAATAGGAACAATCAAAAGAGATCAAGGAAGCTGAATTAATGGCAGAAGTCTAGAATAAACAATGAAGAACATGCTGCCTTAGGGGAGGTAACTTAAACTGGATATTTCCAATACCTTTCACATTCCAGACTCTCCTCCTGCCTACTAGTCCCTGAAAGTGTGAAAGTGGACACATCGGTCCAGCCACTCCATAGCACATGGGATCTTCCCAGGCCAGGGGTTGAACTGGCGCCCCTTGCACTGCAAGGCGGTATCCTTACCCACTGGACCACCAGGGAAGCCCGAAAAATCATTTTCTTAAAAAGCAACTTCATAAATATCAAGGTGCAGAACTCAGGCCTAAGATAACTCTCCTGACCTGAGATAAAACAGAAATTAATGACATTTGCCTTTTGATGATGTTCGAATTTTCAGATTTAACCAATCACCTCTTCCACGTGCAAGACCATCTGTCAGGCCATAAAATTTACTAGAAAATTCCCATGTGTCAGACATCATCCTAACTGCTGAGAAAACACAGATGAAGACAATGACATCTTCCCTCAAGATTCGCACAATAATCAATCTCATGAGAGAGATCATCTCTGAGACCGAATGTCTGGGCAAACTTTACCTTTCCCAGTGCTAAGACATTAGATAAGCTTTCTGAAGACAAGCTTGAAAATTCTTTGTCACAGTGTGCTCAAAGAAACCCTAGTGGAAAGTTTTCTCAGTGGTGCTCAGCTAGGTCAAACACGCCAGTTATGTAAGCCTCGTATCTTCAGGCAGGCGAACCTTCAGGACGCCCACCTCAGCCTTGAGAAGCTGTGTTCCCTGCACATTCTGACCACAGCCCTCAGAGAAGTAGCCTTGGGAAATTCTTCAGGCACAAGCAGCTATGTTCAAATCACGTATGACACTGTCTAGTCCCTAACAAAAGCTGACCCAGGTGACTCAGGGCTGCCTCTCTAGGAGGTCAGAGGTCTGTCCCACCAGCTGGTCCCTGCCTTCAGCTCTGCTCAAATGAGGATGCAGGACTAGAGTGTTTCCAAGATATTTGAAATGGAAATGAGGAGAACACTGGGGAGTTAGAAGAAGGGACTCAAATAGGAACAATCAAAAGAGATCAAGGAAGCTGAATTAATGGCAGAAGTCTAGAATAAACAATGAAGAACATGCTGCCTTAGGGGAGGTAACTTAAACTGGATATTTCCAATACCTTTCACATTCCAGACTCTCCTCCTGCCTACTAGTCCCTGAAAGTGTGAAAGTGCTAATTGCTTTGTCATCTCTGACTCTTTGTGACCCCATGGACTGTAAGCCTTCCAGGCTCCTCTGTCCATGGGATTCTCCGGGTCAGAATACTAGAGTGGGTAGCCATTTCCTTCTCCAGGGGATCTTCCTGACCCAGGAGACATGAGTTACCTGCATTGTAGGCAGGTTCTTTACTGTCTGAGGTACTAGGAAGCCCACTAGGGCCCTGGGACCCCAGCAAATCCACTCAGCCCTCCAGGATCCATGGTAACCTGAGCAATTCTGTCCCTTTAACCATGAAGAACCTTATAGATTAAATGGATCAATGTGTGCTCCACCTAACAGACTCAGGTCCTTGGACACAGCTCACTAGCACTTGACTATCAAAACAACTTTTATTTCTCCCCCGGAAAAGGACAAAGTCTAGAACAGAACATTCATGCCCTAGGCTGGTACCTCTGAGGATAGGTTAGAAAACCACCTTTTCATTACTGCGGACACCCCTAGGAGCTTTTTAGACTTTTTTTTCCTCCTCAATGCTCTCCCAAAGAATTTTAAAACCATAGCTATATTGCATATTTATTTACGTACTATGTATGCATCTGTCCTTTGCATATTAAGAGATATTTTTGACCTCCAGAGAACCAATGTTTGCCCCCTGGATATATAAAATCTCAGTGAGAAATGAGTTCTGTGATAAAAAGTTCTAAAAACATCCCTTAGGAAAAAAGAAGCATTCCCATATATAGGGGAGAGAAAACAAACTACTTCTATCATCTTCAAGAAACCCTTCCAGGGTGCCTCTCAGGAGGTCAGAGGTTGTCCCACCAGCTGGTCCCTGCCTTCAGCTCTGCTCAAATGAGGATGCAGGACTAGAGTGTTTCCAAGATATTTGAAATGGAAATGAGGAGAACACTGGGGAGTTAGAAGAAGGGACTCAAATAGGAACAATCAAAAGAGATCAAGGAAGCTGAATTAATGGCAGAAGTCTAGAATAAACAATGAAGAACATGCTGCCTTAGGGGAGGTAACTTAAACTGGATATTTCCAATACCTTTCACATTCCAGACTCTCCTCCTGCCTACTAGTCCCTGAAAGTGTGAAAGTGCTAATTGCTTTGTCATCTCTGACTCTTTGTGACCCCATGGACTGTAAGCCTTCCAGGCTCCTCTGTCCATGGGATTCTCCGGGTCAGAATACTAGAGTGGGTAGCCATTTCCTTCTCCAGGGGATCTTCCTGACCCAGGAGACATGAGTTACCTGCATTGTAGGCAGGTTCTTTACTGTCTGAGGTACTAGGGAAGCCCACTAGTCCCTGGGACCCCAGCAAATCCACTCAGCCCTCCAGGATCCATGGTAACCTGAGCAATTCTGTCCCTTTAACCATGAAGAACCTTATAGATTAAATGGATCAATGTGTGCTCCACCTAACAGACTCAGGTCCTTGGACACAGCTCACTAGCACTTGACTATCAAAACAACTTTTATTTCTCCCCAGGAAAAAGGACAAAGTCTAGAACAGAACATTCATGCCCTAGGCTGGTACCTCTGAGGATAGGTTAGAAAACCACCTTTTCATTACTGCGGACACCCCTAGGAGCTTTTTAGACTTTTTTTTCCTCCTCAATGCTCTCCCAAAGAATTTTAAAACCATAGCTATATTGCATATTTATTTACGTACTATGTATGCATCTGTCCTTTGCATATTAAGAGATATTTTTGACCTCCAGAGAACCAATGTTTGCCCCCTGGATATATAAAATCTCAGTGAGAAATGAGTTCTGTGATAAAAAGTTCTAAAAACATCCCTTAGGAAAAAAGAAGCATTCCCATATATAGGGGAGAGAAAACAAACTACTTCTATCATCTTCAAGAAACCTTTCCAGCTGGGAATCTAAAGAGGTCTCAATTCACCTCTGGAAGTGAACAGACTATCTAAAAGTTTTCCAAAGTCCTGTATATCTCTAACTTCTCTATTATGATTTCTTCAACAGTTTTTTTTTTTTTTTTTTTTTGAATGGAGTAGGAGGGTGTATGTCAGTATGTATGCACATAGGATAAAAACAGGTTAGGTGACCAAAAAAAAAAAAAAAAATCTGGAACTCCTGTGGTCTTTTTATGCAATTATTCTTTCCCCATCTTGTATGCTACCACATACTTATTTTTCAAAAAAAAAAAAAAAAACGGAGGTAATGAGATGATTGCTAAGAGGCATATATAACTTAGATGAAATGGAAATATTCCCTTCAGACATCATGATAGAGAACTCATCACTGTTGTTAGGAAAAACTGAAATGCAACCAGGGAATGTAAGACAGAGGAATGGAGGAGCTTATTGCCAGCAATGCCAGATTTCTATAGTGAAGTGGACTTCAGCCTTGCCAACCACAAACATATATGGTGGGGTGCTCCTGGTGGCTCAATTGTAACGAATCTGCCTGCCAATGCAGGAGAAACAAAGAATTCAATCCCTGGTCCGGGAAGATCCCACCATTGCTCCACGGTGGAGCAACTAAGCCCGAGCACTATGACTACTGAGCTTATGCTCTAGAGCCTGAGAGCCACAACTACTGAAGCACGCAAGCTCTAGAGAAGCCCAACAAGGGAAGCCATTACAATAAGAAGCCCGACCACGGCAATTAAGCGTAGCCCCTGCTTGCTACAACCAGAGAAAAACCCGCACAGCATCAAAGACCCAGCACAGTCAAAATAAATAAAATAAAATAAAAATCTTCTACAGTATGACATGCTTAGGCCCATTTGCTGAGTAAATTTCTTTTGTTTGAAAAAAATGCCTTCACATTTCTAATTATTATATATGTCATAAACCTTTGCCGTAAAAATCTCAGAAAATGGGTCACATGAAGAAAAAAACTTTAAACATGTAGAGAATTTAGGCTAGGACAGTAGCAACTGGCTCTCCCATGGCCAAAACCCAATAGAAAACAAACTACTTCTATCATCTTCAAGAAACCTTTCCAGCTGGGAATCTAAAGAGGTCTCAATTCACCTCTGGAAGTGAACAGACTATCTAAAAGTTTTCCAAAGTCCTGTATATCTCTAACTTCTCTATTATGATTTCTTCAACAGTTTTTTTTTTTTTTTTTTTTTAATGGAGTAGGAGGGTGTATGTCAGTATGTATGCACATAGGATAAAAACAGGTTAGGTGACCAAAAAAAAAAAAAAAAAATCTGGAACTCCTGTGGTCTTTTTATGCAATTATTCTTTCCCCATCTTGTATGCTACCACATACTTATTTTTCAAAAAAAAAAAAAAAAAACGGAGGTAATGAGATGATTGCTAAGAGGCATATATAACTTAGATGAAATGGAAATATTCCCTTCAGACATCATGATAGAGAACTCATCACTGTTGTTAGGAAAAACTGAAATGCAACCAGGGAATGTAAGACAGAGGAATGGAGGAGCTTATTGCCAGCAATGCCAGATTTCTATAGTGAAGTGGACTTCAGCCTTGCCAACCACAAACATATATGGTGGGGTGCTCCTGGTGGCTCAATTGTAACGAATCTGCCTGCCAATGCAGGAGAAACAAAGAATTCAATCCCTGGTCCGGGAAGATCCCACCATTGCTCCACGGTGGAGCAACTAAGCCCGAGCACTATGACTACTGAGCTTATGCTCTAGAGCCTGAGAGCCACAACTACTGAAGCACGCAAGCTCTAGAGAAGCCCAACAAGGGAAGCCATTACAATAAGAAGCCCGACCACGGCAATTAAGCGTAGCCCCTGCTTGCTACAACCAGAGAAAAACCCGCACAGCATCAAAGACCCAGCACAGTCAAAAATAAATAAAATAAAATAAAAATCTTCTACAGTATGACATGCTTAGGCCCATTTGCTGAGTAAATTTCTTTTGTTTGAAAAAAATGCCTTCACATTTCTAATTATTATATATGTCATAAACCTTTGCCGTAAAAATCTCAGAGAAAATGGGTCACATGAAGAAAAACAAAAACTATGTAAAACATGTAGAGAATTTAGGCTAGGACAGTAGCAACTGGCTCTCCCATGGCCAAAACCCAGTTAATAGAATAAAGAAAACTAGGCCTTATGAGTCAGAGCAGATATTTCACAATGCACTTGACAAATATTTACTACCTTCTACTTTGTACTAGAGACTGTTATAAGCATTTGTAATATATCAGTTAACAAAACATGAAGATTCCTGCCTTTAACTGGGGCCAGGTAGAGAACAGTGTAGAAGGGTCTGACAAAAAGAATAATTAACAATAATAATAGTAAGTTGTGTATCCAGGTTTTTTAAAAAATATTTATTTTGGGCTGCATCGGATCTTAGTTGGCACAGGCTTAGCTGCCCCAAGGCATGTGGGATCTTAGTTCCCTGACCAGGGATCAAACCCGTGTCCCTGTACTAAAAGGTGGATTCTCAACCACTGGACCACCAGGGAAGCCTCTGATGTATTCTGTTTGAAGGCCTTGGTGTTCATGGACAGAAAAAGGTACAGCAGGGTAGGGGGATAGAGAGAGTCAAGGGTGGGGGTTGGGGACAGGCTGTGATTCTCAGTGAGATGGCGAGGTGACCCCTGAGCAGACTTGAAGGAGGTAAGAAGTCGGCTCAGGAGCCCAGCAGAGACAAGGCCTCTAGGGGAGCAGCTAGGCGGTTCTGAGGAACAGTCAGCAAGCCAGCGTGGTCAGAGGGGAACGAGCCATGTAGGAGGAGATGAGACCAGAGAAGCGATGGGTGGGGGGCCTTGTGGACAAATGTAAGAACTTCTTTATCTGAGTGAGATGGGAGCGACGATCCTATCTGAGCACGGAACATGGCGGGGGCAAGAGATGACGCGGAGAGACCAGCTAAAAGACAGGGGCCACAGCTGACAGCATCAGGAAGGCTTCTTAGAAGCTTCCATGGCAGCACACAGAGGGTGTGATCCAGTCCACAGTGAACAGAGGCCAAAGCCACCTTAGCATCCGACCTTAGCATCCCAGAACCTGGCTCCAGCTATCAGTTAACGAATACCTTATTAACCATGCATTTTCCTTTAGGCTACCATCTTCTCGCTACCCATGTGATGACTAACTTGGTTTGGTTTTCACACCTTTTGCCTGTGAAGGGATCCTGCGATCCTTACCTTTGAACCCCCACTGCCCGCCACACAAGGACTTGGTGGTGTGAACAGAGTGGACAGTGTGGTGTTCTCTGGGACTGGGCTGCCTCCTGCTAAAACTCTTTTAACAGTCTCCTTTCCTGCCCACAGTCTCCCTCCTCCCTTCTCATCACTAAAACTGCTTATTTCACCCTGCAGCTCTACAATCACCACATTGGAACGTATACACTAAATATGCTTACATATGCATATGAAACATACTCACTGATTATGGCACATACACACTATTTCAATATACACTGAAACACAGACATATATTTACCATTTGTAAAATAGACAGCGGTAGGCATCTGCTGTATAACACAGGAAGCTCAACCTCGTGCTCTGTGACCAGGTAGAGGGGTGGGATGGTGGGGGGATGGTGAGGAAGGATATTCAAAAAGGAGGGGACAGGTGTATACTTATGCCAGAGTCACAACGTTGTACAGCAGAAAACAACACAACAACAACAATAAAAAAGAAAACAACACAACATGCAATTCTTCTCCAATTAAAAATAAATTAAAACCAAAACAAAACCTTCACACACACCTCCGTGCAGTGGGATAACACAGAAACATCTCAGCCAAGCAATCAAGGCTCTCTGGATCAGGCTCCCTGCAAAACCTTGCCTCCTTCCCTCCACAACCAATTCTAGAACAGGAAATCTCTGCTCCAACCTTTTGCCCAAATACCTTGCCCTTTCTCCAGGCTAATCTTTTCCTTGTGCACTTCCTTCTCCTTCCCCTGCAGCATAAAGAAAATAAAAATACAAATCCTATTCATCTAAGGCAATACTCCAGTACCACCCTTTCACACTCAAGACCTCCGCCAAATGAGATGACTCTCCTACCTGGCCCCTGGGGGTGGGACAGGAGGCAGGAGCCACTCCCAGGCCACACACGCAGGTGACAGCTAGCCTATATGTGGTCCCCAGGGCTGTTAACGAATACCTTATTAACCATGCATTTTCCTTTAGGCTACCATCTTCTCGCTACCCATGTGATGACTAACTTGGTTTGGTTTTCACACCTTTTGCCTGTGAAGGGATCCTGCGATCCTTACCTTTGAACCCCCACTGCCCGCCACACAAGGACTTGGTGGTGTGAACAGAGTGGACAGTGTGGTGTTCTCTGGGACTGGGCTGCCTCCTGCTAAAACTCTTTTAACAGTCTCCTTTCCTGCCCACAGTCTCCCTCCTCCCTTCTCATCACTAAAACTGCTTATTTCACCCTGCAGCTCTACAATCACCACATTGGAACGTATACACTAAATATGCTTACATATGCATATGAAACATACTCACTGATTATGGCACATACACACTATTTCAATATACACTGAAACACAGACATATATTTACCATTTGTAAAATAGACAGCGAGTAGGCATCTGCTGTATAACACAGGAAGCTCAACCTCGTGCTCTGTGACCAGGTAGAGGGGTGGGATGGTGGGGGGATGGTGAGGAAGGATATTCAAAAAGGAGGGGACAGGTGTATACTTATGCCAGAGTCACAACGTTGTACAGCAGAAAACAACACAACAACAACAATAAAAAAGAAAACAACACAACATGCAATTCTTCTCCAATTAAAAATAAATTAAAACCAAAACAAAACCTTCACACACACCTCCGTGCAGTGGGATAACACAGAAACATCTCAGCCAAGCAATCAAGGCTCTCTGGATCAGGCTCCCTGCAAAACCTTGCCTCCTTCCCTCCACAACCAATTCTAGAACAGGAAATCTCTGCTCCAACCTTTTGCCCAAATACCTTGCCCTTTCTCCAGGCTAATCTTTTCCTTGTGCACTTCCTTCTCCTTCCCCTGCAGCATAAAGAAAATAAAAATACAAATCCTATTCATCTAAGGCAATACTCCAGTACCACCCTTTCACACTCAAGACCTCCGCCAAATGAGATGACTCTCCTACCTGGCCCCTGGGGGTGGGACAGGAGGCAGGAGCCACTCCCAGGCCACACACGCAGGTGACAGCTAGCCTATATGTGGTCCCCAGGGCTGTGCCTCCTGACTCACTTTACAGCCCTGCTGTTCACCGTGAAGCAGCCTCCCCCCAGGAAAGCCCTTATTCCCAAATGCACCTCATACTTCTCTGAATCCCTTTTCTCAGCCTCAGCAGATCCCCACAGTGCGTATTCATCCATGACCTGCTCTTGTGAGGTTATTACGAAACTGATGAATGGGGCTGGGTCTGACGGCAGACTTTGCTGTGTGTGAGATGAGGGGCCACAGGAACGGGGAAGGATGGCCAGGGACAAGCCCACAGTGACCTCCCAGGGACAAAAGGATGAGAAAAGTGCATCGGCTGTTCCAGGAGTTGAAGAGGAGGCAGCAAAGGAAAACCTGGGTGAGGTGAGGACCCAAACCAAACGTCCTAAGGGAGGTGTCAGCATTTCTGTTGCAGGAAGGCAGAGGGACACTCTAGGCAGAGACAACAGTGCATTTAGAGACGTACAAAATAGGCAGAGGACACCAGGAGCTCCTTTTGCCCAAAGGTAGGAGGCACGGGGCAGACTAGGAAAGGGAAGAACCATCCGAGGGAATCATACCTACTGACGGGAGTCAAAGGCTCAAGGGCTTGTCAGGAGAGAGAGTGCCAAGTTAAGGAGAGACGAGCAACACTGTAAGACGGGCTCACGTATAACCTCTCAAAGAGGAAAAACTCTAGGAAACTGGAACACTGTGACCAACTCTACTTGGTCCAACTCACAGCAACTGTATTGTATCAATTTTCTCACAAAGGAAATATGAGGGAAAAAATTCACCTTCCTCAGTCTCTCTCATTATATTCATCTAAGAAGAGTTTTTGAGATTCAGCAAGCAAAACACACAGATTCGGCGCTGACCATTTGGGGAAGGAACAAAACACCATGGACAGTTTCCTCGTGTCTATACAGAACTGACGTACGACACACACGAGGAGACAGCAAACTCTAAGCAAGGACAGAAGGGAGACCGTGGGCTTCCCTGGTGGTCCAGTGGGTAAGGACACCGCCTTGCAGTGCAAGGGGCGCCGGTTCGATCCCTGGCCTGGGAAGATCCCACGTGCCGCGGAGCGGCTGGACTGATATGTCCAACTATCGAGCCGGAGCACATGCACCCAGAGCCGGTGCTCGGCTGCGAGAGAGGCCACTGTGATGGGAGGCCCACACCGGCCAAAGAAAAAACATGGATGAAAATAGATAAATGAAAGACCAATAGAAGGGGCCAAAAAAAAAACCAGTAAGAAGTGAGAGCATGTTCAAAGCACGTATGAATCATATCATACTCATTAGTGTATGTAGTGAGTACTGTAGTATGTTTGCATGTATATGTGATGATGTTGTCAAAAATTTCCAACCCAACGTCTTCAAAAGTAAAAGAGAAAAGTCTCAAGGGCCATGTATTCTAAACATCTTACTCTTTTTGCTGGACTTTTTCCTTTCATGGGTGCTAAGGAATATACTTATGTTTTTTTCTTTATTTTTTGGCCGCACCAGGCAGAACAGGGGATCTTAGCTCCCCAACCAGGAACTGAACCCATGCCTCGTGCCGCAGAAATGTGAAGTCTTAACCACTGGACTGCCAAGGAAGTCCCTAATCTACTTTTAAGCTTATACCTTTAAAGAAAAGTGCTCAAGGCTGTTCAGTCCTTTGGTTCCAGAGCCTTCTTAATGTGATCCATGCCTCTTAAATAGTTTCTGCCACAAAGATCCGATGTTATTTTTAACACAGAATGGCTTGTTTGAAAGTCAGAATAGGAATAAAGTAGTATTCAGTAGGAAAGTTCTAAAAGGACCTAAAATATATATGGTGCCTGCTGGCTATTATAACAACTACAAAACCGCTTTTAATCTTACAGCCCCTTTTATGCTTGAGGCCAGATTTTTGGTCACTTGAGTAATGCTCTGAGGTCTTACGCAGCCATTATTGAACCTTCATATCCACCTGACTGCTTACAAATCCTAAGGCTCCCTACAAGTACTCCTAATGCAGGGCCGCAGGACTCATTTTATTTTTAGGTTTAAATCACTATTTGGTCAACGTTTTCATGTAGTTCACAAGTGGGCCCTGAAAAGAAAACTGGCATTCCACGATGATGGTAGCACATTAATTCAGGAATTAAAGGCAGATACCAAGTCATCTTCTCTCCCTCAAATTACCAACCATCTCACAATGGTAAAATTTCTGACCATATTTTATCTTGTTAAAGATACAAAACTCTACAGTGGTTCAGAGCTCCCTAAATCAATCATCTTCAATCATGTGTATATATAAAAAAAAAGATATGTGGGGATAAACTTTTTCTCATCAATGCTTCTAACATAAAACCTGTTTTCCTTCTGGAAATTCTAGGAGAATGGGTATAAGGGAATTTACATTTCAATGAAGAATGCTGCTTAAAGTAAATTCTTACTGCCAAGTAGTCCACTAACATTGGAGGCACACAGCAGAAAGACCAGGGCGGGCTGCCAAGAAAGCTGCCTCCGAATGGGATATGAAGCGCTGAGAGTGTCCTTGCGCTTCATTTCACAGCGACTCATCTTGAAGGTGGGTAAAGCAGTGTTGGGTGTATGTGTGGCGTGTCCGCGGTGTGTGCACGTGGACAGGAGAGGGAGTGCTAAGAGCCGTGAGATACGAGATTCAGAAATAATCCGGCTGGAAACAATAGCTTGATTCAACCTCTAACAGTGCAACCACACTTTTTCAAGGTAGGGTATTATTTTCAGAAATTATACGTGGAAGAGGCTACCGAGAAAGGTGAAAAGACATCTCAACTGGCAAAAGATGCTTTCCTACTAAAAGTTACTTCTCGACCTGGAAGTGGCAGAAAACAACAGGGAGGGCTGGTAGACAAAACTGTGTAAGCTTAAACCAGCAAACAGAGAAGCAGGTGTCACGCCTGCAGAGGACTGTGTGGAGTCTGGAATGAAGGGATCGTTCTTCGGCAGAACAGCCCATCGAGAGGTCAAACTGCTCAGATGTGGGTTTTTTGAAAGTTTGCTACTAAGAGGCAAAGCAGGAGGGTGGATGAAGCTCTATCCATCAGGCCCAAACTGACAAGGCACTTAGGACGCCATGGAAGAGAGCTAGGAGATGGAAGCCTGGCCTCATGCCTCAGGCTCACTCCTGTCCAGTCATATGACCTTGGATGACTACAGAACCGCTTAGCATCCTAACTGAAGTGAGGAACGGCACCTACGTCACAAGACTGCTGAGACTGGACGTCACAGGGGCTGCAAAAGCCTCACAGGGTGCCTGGCCTTGTGACGAAGTCTGTGATATTTACTGGTTCCTGGCTGTTCTTCCCAAATCCACACACCACTGGAAGCAGACTTGGCCTCTGGTTTTGAGGCTAACAGATGGCTAATCTTACTAATACAGGCTGATGGATTAGTCTGGCATTGCAGGCAAAGGGCAAACCTACAACCTCTTCCTCTGAGGCAATCTGTCCCTTGTCCCTTCACACCTCCCTTACAGAAGCAAAAATATCATCAAACTGTTCCCCAAAATGGCTTTTATACAAGTAAGATTGACTGCAGAAAGATAAATACCTGAATCTCAGTTTCTCTTTTCTTGTCCTAAACTGGAATGTTTTCGAGCTAGCAAAATTTTCTTCCAGGAAGCTGACCCTTTAGTTAATTGTGATTTCAGAACCTGGGATTCCTATGTAGGGTGATTATTAAGTTAGAGTCTACTCTACCTTCTTATGTGCTCAGTCACTTCAGTTGTGTCTGACTCTGCAACCTCATGGACTGTAGCTTGCCAGGGTCCTCTGTCCATGGAATTCTCTAGGCAAGAACAATGGAGTGGGTAACCTATCCCTTCTCCATGGGATCTTGCTGACCCAAGGATCAAACAGGGGTCTCATGCATTGCAGGAGAATTCTTTACCAGCTCAGCTGTCTTAAGAGGTAGAAGCTCCTTTAGATTTCTTTCCCTCTGAAGTTGACAATCAATTCTTAAAAAGAACACTCAGTCTGGACTTCCTGGTGGTTCCATGGGTTGCAACTCTGTGCAGAATGTGCAGGTTTGATCTGTGGTCAGGGAACTAAGATCCTACATGCTGCATGGCACAGCCAGAGATGTTTTTTGCTTAATTAATTAAAAAAAAGAAAAGAATACTCAGTTTATAAGAGTAAAGGCTTCACCTCAGCTGTGATTCATAGACAGTAACCAGCATCATGGATTAGTTTGACACTGAAGAGTAAATTCATTTCTCACTAAGAAGAATTTATCCCTTCTTTCACCTCACAGAGATTATAATTTAAATGGAATCAGAAAGGGTCAAGCACTAGGCACCAAGACCCTGAAGAAACTGTGTGGAAACTGCTAGAACAGTTTTATATCCGCTGTCATGTCCAGTCCTCACAGCAGTCCTGTGACAGAGGCACTAATCCCCACTTCAGTTAGCAAACTGGTCAGAGGGTTGGTGATCCTTCAAGGTCACATGGCTAGAGAAGGGCGACTCCCAGAAGCGAGGTCGGGCTCCCGTCTCCTTGCATTTCCACCCAGCCCGGAATTCCTGATACAGCTTCCTCCCTTCTCGACTCAGGACTTCCCAGCATGGCGCCATCAGTTTGAATTGTGAAAGCTCTGGACACATTCCACGTGCTTGAGTGCCTGAACTCAAGTGGTTTCTAAACCACTGCTTCAGTCCAGCGTCAGATTTTCTGTTCTCGAGGAAGTCACATCATTCAGCCTTCTCACCAGGACTGAGGAGAGAACAGATGGGCCCAGTGCCTGGCAAATGTGCCCCCACAACCCCATGACCCCAATCCAGATTCCCCATGCTCAGCCCTCATAAGCAACAAACAATCCTGAACTTTCTGAGAGCTGGAAATCCATACATTTAAATTCCTGAAAAGGAGGGAATTATGAATAACCAAGATTCTTGTGACCACATCACTTGAGTCCCTTTCTCTGTGCAGAGCTGACATCTACTCTTTCTGTCCCCCTTATAGGCCACCTGTGATTGCATTTAGGGCTGACCTAAATCATGCACAAAAACTCTCATCTCAGCATCCTTAATTTAATCACATGTAGTTCACAGTCAAGACCCTTTCCCTGAATAACATGACATGTATAGGCTCCAGGAATTAGGACCTGATATCTTTGAAAGCCATTCATGGACTGTAGCCTGCCAGGCACCACTGTGCATGGGATTTTCCAGGGACAGAGGTGCCTTGCTGGCTACAGTCTATGGGGCTGCAAAGAGTCAGACACGACTGAGTGACTGACGCTTTCACTTTCACAGGACTTTTTTCTGAATCATATGATATCTATAGGTTCTGGGAATTAGGACCTAATTATCTTTGAGAGTCATTATTCAGTCTACTACACACCCATATGAGTCAGTGATTTTTATTCCAAAAGAAAAAAACCTGTTTTTAATAGTTAAAAGTAAAATTCACCCAAAGATACACAGTCCACATTAAGAAATGGTTATAAACTATTCTTATCTCTAGCTCCCAGTTTCTCTAAATTCTTTCTTTTATCTTCCCAACATCTCTAGGAAGGCAAATTTCATCCTTACTTCACAGATCAGCAGACAGGTGAATGTTGAAGACGTTCAGGGGTCTCATAGCACACTTTTATGTCTGTACATCTGACGGACAAGTGTTTCAACTGATATATTTGACTGAAATATGGGAAAGCTGGATTGGTAGTACTTTTAAGAGAGAACAAAGTCATGCATATAAACCAAGGCAGGAGAATATTTTTTGGAAAGCTTTTGATGGTTTCTAAACCACTGCTTCAGTCCAGCGTCAGATTTTCTGTTCTCGAGGAAGTCACATCATTCAGCCTTCTCACCAGGACTGAGGAGAGAACAGATGGGCCCAGTGCCTGGCAAATGTGCCCCCACAACCCCATGACCCCAATCCAGATTCCCCATGCTCAGCCCTCATAAGCAACAAACAATCCTGAACTTTCTGAGAGCTGGAAATCCATACATTTAAATTCCTGAAAAGGAGGGAATTATGAATAACCAAGATTCTTGTGACCACATCACTTGAGTCCCTTTCTCTGTGCAGAGCTGACATCTACTCTTTCTGTCCCCCTTATAGGCCACCTGTGATTGCATTTAGGGCTGACCTAAATCATGCACAAAAACTCTCATCTCAGCATCCTTAATTTAATCACATGTAGTTCACAGTCAAGACCCTTTCCCTGAATAACATGACATGTATAGGCTCCAGGAATTAGGACCTGATATCTTTGAAAGCCATTCATGGACTGTAGCCTGCCAGGCACCACTGTGCATGGGATTTTCCAGGGACAGAGGTGCCTTGCTGGCTACAGTCTATGGGGCTGCAAAGAGTCAGACACGACTGAGTGACTGACGCTTTCACTTTCACAGGACTTTTTTCTGAATCATATGATATCTATAGGTTCTGGGAATTAGGACCTAATTATCTTTGAGAGTCATTATTCAGTCTACTACACACCCATATGAGTCAGTGATTTTTATTCCAAAAGAAAAAAACCTGTTTTTAATAGTTAAAAGTAAAATTCACCCAAAGATACACAGTCCACATTAAGAAATGGTTATAAACTATTCTTATCTCTAGCTCCCAGTTTCTCTAAATTCTTTCTTTTATCTTCCCAACATCTCTAGGAAGGCAAATTTCATCCTTACTTCACAGATCAGCAGACAGGTGAATGTTGAAGACGTTCAGGGGTCTCATAGCACACTTTTATGTCTGTACATCTGACGGACAAGTGTTTCAACTGATATATTTGACTGAAATATGGGAAAGCTGGATTGGTAGTACTTTTAAGAGAGAACAAAGTCATGCATATAAACCAAGGCAGGGGAGCTAGATGAGCTCTCTTTGGTTATAAGAACATACTAACTGAAGAGTCACTTGGTTTGGCTCACAGGGTTCTCTGAGGACTAAGTGAACCATAAAGCTCTTTGCAACCTGCAATTATTACATCCAAGTGACTGGACCTGCTCTGTTTTCCCATTATAAGGAAACCAGCTATGAGGTAACTGTAACGTGCAAGGCAGTGGGTTAATCAGCATCTCATGGGCTGGTTTCTTTCTCAGCTACGCGAATGGCACACCAAGCATGTACCTACCCCTTTAAACTGGCAAGTACTAATCGGATTTCAAATACACAGTTTTTGATGAAAGCACACTGTTCTTGTTAGTCTTCAGGCCTGTTTAGGTCTCACTTTACAGCTAACGTAGCACCTGCAATCTTCATTTAAATAATCTGGTCAGTTGCTCACAGTGAGATCCGAGAGGGTGGGCTGCGTGTGCTGTCCACAGAACAGCCAGCATCGGCCCTGGCGCATGGAGGCACAGTGCAGCTGGCAGAATTAACTGCTTACCTAGTATCTATCTGTCCCCTTGTTCAGTAGCAATACCCTACAGTGAAGATCCCACAGACAAACCTTCAAGTTGAGAGCTTTCACAGATACGAACTGAGTTCCATCAAAGTCAGCCTCAATGAAACGGCAGCTTACCCTCCATCTCCTATTGCTGATGACCCTTCAGCTCTAGCATTCCCCACCTCCTCTGCCTCCTCCAGTCAGTAACTCGTCTTGCCTACTCGCTCGAAGCCAGCCCCTGGAAGCCAGCTGTTGTATTGTGTACTGGATTACTGCACTTTTCAAGGTTCTATAGTGTAAGATTAGAAATACTCTGTTTTTTTTTTTTCATGAAGTTCATGGGGTCACAAAGAGTTGGACATGACTGAAGACTGAACAACTTTATTTTTTGTGTTTTTTTAATGTATTATTTATGTGAAAAGTATTATAAACCTATTACAGTACAGTACTATATAGCTGATTCTATTATGTTGGGTACCTAGGCCAACTTTGTTGGACCTATGAACAAACTGGACTTAGCAACATGCTCTCAGAATGGCACTGGTTCGCAGGTAGGGGACTCACGGTAGTTTTTAGATGAGCATGATGCTACCACGAATCAAGGATACATTTTCCAGTTCAGAGAGCTATTAGATTTCCAGCCATCACAGGTATACACTACATATAACCAAGCGTATGCGAAGAGTCACTTGGTTTGGCTCACAGGGTTCTCTGAGGACTAAGTGAACCATAAAGCTCTTTGCACCAAACCAAGTGACTGGACCTGCTCTGTTTTCCCATTATAAGGAAACCAGCTATGAGGTAACTGTAACGTGCAAGGCAGTGGGTTAATCAGCATCTCATGGGCTGGTTTCTTTCTCAGCTACGCGAATGGCACACCAAGCATGTACCTACCCCTTTAAACTGGCAAGTACTAATCGGATTTCAAATACACAGTTTTTGATGAAAGCACACTGTTCTTGTTAGTCTTCAGGCCTGTTTAGGTCTCACTTTACAGCTAACGTAGCACCTGCAATCTTCATTTAAATAATCTGGTCAGTTGCTCACAGTGAGATCCGAGAGGGTGGGCTGCGTGTGCTGTCCACAGAACAGCCAGCATCGGCCCTGGCGCATGGAGGCACAGTGCAGCTGGCAGAATTAACTGCTTACCTAGTATCTATCTGTCCCCTTGTTCAGTAGCAATACCCTACAGTGAAGATCCCACAGACAAACCTTCAAGTTGAGAGCTTTCACAGATACGAACTGAGTTCCATCAAAGTCAGCCTCAATGAAACGGCAGCTTACCCTCCATCTCCTATTGCTGATGACCCTTCAGCTCTAGCATTCCCCACCTCCTCTGCCTCCTCCAGTCAGTAACTCGTCTTGCCTACTCGCTCGAAGCCAGCCCCTGGAAGCCAGCTGTTGTATTGTGTACTGGATTACTGCACTTTTCAAGGTTCTATAGTGTAAGATTAGAAATACTCTGTTTTTTTTTTTTCATGAAGTTCATGGGGTCACAAAGAGTTGGACATGACTGAAGACTGAACAACTTTATTTTTTGTGTTTTTTTAATGTATTATTTATGTGAAAAGTATTATAAACCTATTACAGTACAGTACTATATAGCTGATTCTATTATGTTGGGTACCTAGGCCAACTTTGTTGGACCTATGAACAAACTGGACTTAGCAACATGCTCTCAGAATGGCACTGGTTCGCAGGTAGGGGACTCACGGTAGTTTTTAGATGAGCATGATGCTACCACGAATCAAGGATACATTTTCCAGTTCAGAGAGCTATTAGATTTCCAGCCATCACAGGTATACACTACATATAACCACATAATGTTCCTTATTGTGAAAATAGACTCATTGCCCCATCTCCATTCTAAGCTGCTGCCTTATCTCTTGGCTTACCTCAGCAAAACTCAAAAATATGAGGACATCAGGAATTTTCACCTGATTTCCCTCCAGCTAGTCTGCAGTCTTTATACAGAGTTTGGTTTGAGAACACGAGACGCCTTCCAACACTAAAGAAGGGAGAGTTCCAGTCCTCCACTCTCCAGCCCGGATTCATAGGAAGTGAGTGCCAGAGTCAGACACGACTGAGTGACTGAACTAGACTGAATATAAACAAAAGACAATCCTAATTAATAAATGATACAAAAATTTAAGAGTTCAACTTTTGTCTTAGAGTGAGAGTAAACTACCCCTCTTTCCAGCTAGCAATACTAAATATCAACATACACATGCATGCCCCAGGCATGGTGAATAAAATTAGCACCACTGGATCCATGGTGCTCAGAACAGTGTTTGGTACAAAGTAAACACTCAGTAAGACAAAACCCGGTGACTAATTAAAAAATTAAACATCTTGTATTCCATACAGATTTCAGGTTCAATGACTACCAGCCTGACAGTGGGAAAATGTGCTTGAGACAGGTGCGAGAAGGAAAGACAACGGCCGGAAGGAAACAGCCCACTTATCACTTAAAATGGAGCTTCTAAGGTGGCTACAGCGGCAAAATATTACACTACTTCGAACGACACTTATATTCAGACATATTTTTTGTGATATTCAAATATATCATCAGCTTCTTTTAAGTGTGTGTTTGTCACTTTTTAGGCTGTGATAACATTCATTCTATGAAGAGAATGCCTATATGTATGTATGTATATATCTATTTATCTATTAAACTGACTTGTAGTACTCTTCTGTACTGTCAAGACCAGTAATACACCAAAATTTCAGATAATTGGCCAATATTCATTTAGGGAACATTAACCTAGTCATTTGATAGGTGTTCAGCAATACTTAAAGATAAACAGAAGCATCTAAAATTCTGAAAACTGAGCCACAGGGGATGAAAATGATGGTTTCTGGGGGGATGGATATGAGTTTGTCTCAATGTAAAGTAGCATATTGACATAAACTGGACTTTTATGGGTAAAAATCCACTGGAGGAAGGGCAGAATTACACATTGGGCAGAACTGTAAATCCATGTTTTACAGACTGAAGCAGAATCTAAACTGATACTACCCCTGTATAGGACAAATGTGTTGTAACCATAGAAGATCTATTTTATTTAAAAGATGGCTAAAAATCTCCATGATAAGATACTCAAGCCAGAGACCTTTTGTATTTTCAGTCCTTGTCAATTTTTTCCATGAAGATTCAGCTGAACATCTTGATTCCAAAGCTAATTCTTCCTCTATGTTTAAAAGCAATCTACTCTTCAAGTATATTGGTCTTTGCATCAGTACACATTCTCAATTGCTCCAAAGTTACCATAGCAACCCTCACTACTTTGGCCTTGTCTTAGATTTTTGAAGAAAAACACGAGTCTAAATACTAAGGACTAGATTTCACTGGCAGTCCAGTGGTTAACACTCTGTGCTCCCAATGCAGGGGGTATGAGTTTGATTTCTTGGTTGGGGAATTAAGATCCTGCATGCCTTGGGGCACTGTGGCCAAAATAACAACAATAATAGTAAATACTAAAGACCATCTTTTTCATAAAAATATTATACCATCAAATATTAAATCCAGAAATATCATTGATAATCTTCCTATTAGGCTATGAGAAACTTAAAACACAATTGGCAAAGATTAGCCTCCCTTGCAGCCTAATCCAGAAGTGACAGAGAACAGAAGGTGCTTGATAGTGTACACGGGCTGTCTCATTAGAGTCAAGTGTAGGGTTGAGGAAAAGCCAAAGAGGACAGGAAGGTGCTCAGGGCGAAGGGGTTCACCCAGAGCTGCTCTGACACCCAACTCTGCCCTTTTCTCCTCTGACCAAAAAGACACAGGAAACATTCAACCCCCAGTGGAGGCCTGCATTACACGGAGAAGTGATTTCTGTAAAAACTCCAAACACCAGCACCTCACTTGGTGTTAACCACTTGCATTGGTTAAGAACTAACCAATGCAGGATCGGCTCTCCCTTGAGCCAGCCTGCTGTTCTCACAGTGTCTCCCACTTTCTCCCTTAAGCCAGCCCACTGTATTGGCAGCGACTCCCACCTTCCCCTACTCTAATAAATGTTTAAAAAAAAAAATTAAAAAGAACTAACCAATGCAAATGCTAATACTGGGTAAAACTCACTAAAATACAGAAAGCTCTAAGACTTGTTTACTCCTTAATGCAACTAGAATACAGCAAAAGAAGTAAGGGAATCAGAACTAGGGTAGAGAATCAGAACCTACCACTAACGCAAAAGCATTTCAAAGCTATTCCAGACGGTGCTTTGTTGTACCTGTCTGTGTATGTTATTTTATAAACCTTTACACATCAAAAGACTCAAACTACTCCACAAAAAGATACTTACACAGGGAACATCATTAACTAGACAACTGGGCTCTGAAAATTAGTTTTCTTGCTACTTTTCAAGTATATTGGTCTTTGCATCAGTACACATTCTCAATTGCTCCAAAGTTACCATAGCAACCCTCACTACTTTGGCCTTGTCTTAGATTTTTGAAAAAAAACACGAGTCTAAATACTAAGGACTAGATTTCACTGGCAGTCCAGTGGTTAACACTCTGTGCTCCCAATGCAGGGGGTATGAGTTTGATTTCTTGGTTGGGGAATTAAGATCCTGCATGCCTTGGGGCACTGTGGCCAAAATAACAACAATAATAGTAAATACTAAAGACCATCTTTTTCATAAAAATATTATACCATCAAATATTAAATCCAGAAATATCATTGATAATCTTCCTATTAGGCTATGAGAAACTTAAAACACAATTGGCAAAGATTAGCCTCCCTTGCAGCCTAATCCAGAAGTGACAGAGAACAGAAGGTGCTTGATAGTGTACACGGGCTGTCTCATTAGAGTCAAGTGTAGGGTTGAGGAAAAGCCAAAGAGGACAGGAAGGTGCTCAGGGCGAAGGGGTTCACCCAGAGCTGCTCTGACACCCAACTCTGCCCTTTTCTCCTCTGACCAAAAAGACACAGGAAACATTCAACCCCCAGTGGAGGCCTGCATTACACGGAGAAGTGATTTCTGTAAAAACTCCAAACACCAGCACCTCACTTGGTGTTAACCACTTGCATTGGTTAAGAACTAACCAATGCAGGATCGGCTCTCCCTTGAGCCAGCCTGCTGTTCTCACAGTGTCTCCCACTTTCTCCCTTAAGCCAGCCCACTGTATTGGCAGCGACTCCCACCTTCCCCTACTCTAATAAATGTTTAAAAAAAAAAATTAAAAAGAACTAACCAATGCAAATGCTAATACTGGGTAAAACTCACTAAAATACAGAAAGCTCTAAGACTTGTTTACTCCTTAATGCAACTAGAATACAGCAAAAGAAGTAAGGGAATCAGAACTAGGGTAGAGAATCAGAACCTACCACTAACGCAAAAGCATTTCAAAGCTATTCCAGACGGTGCTTTGTTGTACCTGTCTGTGTATGTTATTTTATAAACCTTTACACATCAAAAGACTCAAACTACTCCACAAAAAGATACTTACACAGGGAACATCATTAACTAGACAACTGGGCTCTGAAAATTAGTTTTCTTGCTACTTTGACCATTAGCACCCTACCGTAGAGTGCTAAAGGAAAAGCAGGGATCAAAACAATTTTTAAAAATTTAAGAGCACAGGACTTCTCTGGTGGTCCAGTAGCTAAGACTCTGTGCTCAATGTAGGGGGCCCAGGTTCGACTCCCAATCAGAGAATCAGATCACACATGCTGCAACTCAAAGATCCTGAGTGCCACAACTAAGACTCGGTACAGCTAAATAAATAAGCAAATATTAAAACAAAATTAACAGCACTTTATAAGCCTGCTACACTGAACCACTGCTTCGCAGAGTGGAGCAGAAGAGATGCCTTCCAGTGGAGATGGGAAAATATTCTGGAAAGGAACATGCAGAGCTCAGAACTGGGAAGGAAAGCATCAAGTAGATGGAGCAAGAGCAGTTAGCGCTCAAGCCACCCCTCCCCACCCTCGAGGGGCTTTCCAGAGCCTCGCTGACACCGGCCCCTCCCACAGCTGTACTGACAGCTGGGCTAGATTATTCCTATCAACCAAGGCCATGTTGGCACCTGGATGAAGCAACGCCCTGAAGCTTTTGCAGCACATGAAATTACATGCTCCACTTTGGAGGTTTAGTTTTCTCTTTCGTTTAAGCTTAGCTGACATTTAGGCTTTAAAGCAAGAAACCAACCAACAGAATATCTGCATCGGAGCTAGAAGTCCTTTTAACCAGCATACCTTCAACGTGAACCCACTGGAAACCAAGTGTCCAATGAAGTGAAGGGAGAGGTACCCATGACCAATGAGACAGCCTCTGCCCTCAAATCATTTGCACCCTGACACCCCAAAGTCAGGCCAGCATCTCCCCTTCACTCACACTGCAGCTCCCAGGTACTTTAAGTAACCACAACATCTAAGCCTTTATTATTATTCCCTGGATCCTTGCCTATCCTGAGGCTCCTCCCGGCAGGCTTCTGGGAAGCTAAGGAGTTACCTACCTCAAGTCCTCTGCCCAACCCCCCAGTTCTGCTTGGCGGGTATGGGGTGGGGATCAAGGTGGAGAAGAGGCACTGGGAGAAGCATAAGCAGGCAGAATATTAAGACAGGGAACACCTATCAGTGGGGGAGTTGAGCCTAAATGAGCCTGATTTCAGAAAAGTGCTCCAGGTGACCAGGGGGAAACATGCCTTTCATATGCACCTGACCTGAAGCATTCTGTTTTCCTGCTACCCAGGTTACTTATAGAGATGGCGACTAACTCCTAGCCCTGCCCGCTAAGACAGGCCAGAGCTCAATCCTTTCTAACCACCTTATCTTTCCAATTGAAGGAAGTTTTAAGAAAGTGGCCACAACTAAGACTCGGTACAGCTAAATAAATAAGCAAATATTAAAACAAAATTAACAGCACTTTATAAGCCTGCTACACTGAACCACTGCTTCGCAGAGTGGAGCAGAAGAGATGCCTTCCAGTGGAGATGGGAAAATATTCTGGAAAGGAACATGCAGAGCTCAGAACTGGGAAGGAAAGCATCAAGTAGATGGAGCAAGAGCAGTTAGCGCTCAAGCCACCCCTCCCCACCCTCGAGGGGCTTTCCAGAGCCTCGCTGACACCGGCCCCTCCCACAGCTGTACTGACAGCTGGGCTAGATTATTCCTATCAACCAAGGCCATGTTGGCACCTGGATGAAGCAACGCCCTGAAGCTTTTGCAGCACATGAAATTACATGCTCCACTTTGGAGGTTTAGTTTTCTCTTTCGTTTAAGCTTAGCTGACATTTAGGCTTTAAAGCAAGAAACCAACCAACAGAATATCTGCATCGGAGCTAGAAGTCCTTTTAACCAGCATACCTTCAACGTGAACCCACTGGAAACCAAGTGTCCAATGAAGTGAAGGGAGAGGTACCCATGACCAATGAGACAGCCTCTGCCCTCAAATCATTTGCACCCTGACACCCCAAAGTCAGGCCAGCATCTCCCTTCACTCACACTGCAGCTCCCAGGTACTTTAAGTAACCACAACATCTAAGCCTTTATTATTATTCCCTGGATCCTTGCCTATCCTGAGGCTCCTCCCGGCAGGCTTCTGGGAAGCTAAGGAGTTACCTACCTCAAGTCCTCTGCCCAACCCCCCAGTTCTGCTTGGCGGGTATGGGGTGGGGATCAAGGTGGAGAAGAGGCACTGGGAGAAGCATAAGCAGGCAGAATATTAAGACAGGGAACACCTATCAGTGGGGGAGTTGAGCCTAAATGAGCCTGATTTCAGAAAAGTGCTCCAGGTGACCAGGGGGAAACATGCCTTTCATATGCACCTGACCTGAAGCATTCTGTTTTCCCTGCTACCCAGGTTACTTATAGAGATGGCGACTAACTCCTAGCCCTGCCCGCTAAGACAGGCCAGAGCTCAATCCTTTCTAACCACCTTATCTTTCCAATTGAAGGAAGTATATTTCTCATAAGAAAGATATTTTAAAAACTGATTTGCTCTGCCAACATCAGTATTTCCTCGATGGATGCTTTACTGTGAAAAGATGTGATTTACCAGATGTGTATTTCCAAGTTTAAAAAGCAATTTCCTTGTGGGAAGGGGGAAAAGGGAGGGAGGGCTCAGGGGAGAGGGGTCAGGGATATACCTGTGACTGTTGGGGGATTATGTATACCTGTAAACAAGAAAACTCTATAAAAACGTGTAACAATAACTTCGCTGTACACCTGAAGCTAATGCAACATGGTAAAACAAATATACCATGCCCCCCCCCAACAAAAGGCAATCTCCCAGTCTCCCTCTGCTATAAAAGAGGAGCCTGTATGTACTCCTGAAAATACTGTTTACAGAAGGAAGACTCCACTGTGAAGCTGTCCAGACGTACTCGCCTTCCCCACATAAACCTATACCCCTCCACTTATGCTAGATAGGAAGTAGATCTGCAAACAGCATCAATAAAAAAGCAGCTGAAGGCACACATTCTTTGACTAATTAAGCTGGGATGCCTGATTCACAGCTGTTCCTGCTCTTGAAAATGTTTTTGTAATAAACAATGGTGCTTAAGAGGTACTTTGTTTCATGTTTCAACATTTTATAACTTACACTAATACAGTGCTTGACATTTCAGCCTGCTTTTTCCATCCTAACACTAGGATGTAGGTATGACTGGTGCCCTGGACCCATTTCACAAAAACGGAACTTGAGACATTTGAGACTGCGCTTTGCTCAAGGTCACTCAAGTGCTAAGAGAACCAGAACTAATGCAAAGCAATCAACTCTCATTCATACACTGAGAAGAACAAAGTCAGCATGTCACCTCCACACATGACTTGTAGTCAAGGCCAAATTAAACATTGGGTCTGCTCATTTTATTTAGCTAATGCTGCTCTGATAACTAAGAGACTGTATTTTCTGTTGCTTTTGCAGCTATACACAGTGACTTGTACTGCTAAAAAAAATTTAGAAAATGTTGGCCCTGGATAGAAAGAGGGCATCCTTTCTGGCCTTTTCTAACAGTAGAGACTTTGTTTCAATGTTGGTCCTATTTCCTTCTTCTGCGTGTTTGTTTTACCCTCTACCTCCTCTCTCCATCACCCACCTTGTATTATTAAGCACTGTGGACAGGTCTTAATTTAACTCTTGAGTCTTAAAAGTGAGGTGGCCAATTTTGTTACAGTCCATCACTAAGTTCTTTGTTAAGAGACAAAGACAAAAAGTACCATGGGTTTGCTGCCAACAGAGCCTGGTTGACTAAGAGATGACCTTCCAATCACTACCTTATCGGTGTCCATCTCAGTTACTTAACATCAGAGACAAAGCAAGAGACGGGTAGAAGCAGAGGCTGAAGTGGCTGGTACACCACCTTTCCTGCTCCACAATCTCTTCCCTTCATAGATGCCGTGGTATTTTCTCACTTACTCTGGGATAAGGTGAGGCAGGTGCACTGGGGCTAAAAACATGGGAAAAGGGAAATTCATTGCATGCCACTTAGTATTCCTATAACTATCCTGATAAGTTCATTCCTATTCTAAATGTGAATATGGGTTTGCAACAGGATGAGGGATTTTTGGAGGGTATTATGCTATGTGAAATAAGTGATATGAGTCAGACAGAGAAAGGCCAATAAAGTATGAGATTATTTATATGTGGAATCTAAAAAACAAAACCAACTAGTGCATATAACAAAAAAGGAGACTTGCAGATAAAACAAACCGGTGGTTAAAGGGAGCAGGGCAAGATAGGGGTAGGGAATTAAGAAGTACAAACTATCATGTATAAAACAAGTTATGAGGATAATTGTATAACAGTCAATATTTTATAACTATAGAGTATATGATCTTTCAAAAATGTGAATCACTAAATTGCCTACCTATAATTTAGATAATATTGCACATCAGCTCTGCTTCATTTTTTTCTCTTTTTTTGGCCACTTCTATTGGTCTTTCATTTATTTCCATCTTTGTTCTTTGGCCTGTGTGGGCCTCCCGTCACAGTGGCCTCTCTCGCTGCAGATCACCGGCTCTGGGTGCATGTGCTCCAGAGCACCGGCTCAGTAGTTGGACACATCAGTCCAGCCACTCCGCTGCACGTGGGATCTTCCCAAGTCAGGGATCGCACCGGTGCCCCTTGCACTGCAAGGTAGTGTCTTTACCCACTGGACCACCAGGGAAGCCCTATGCTTCACTTTTAAAAATGTGAACGTGGGAAGGAAATTAAGAGAAAATGTCAAGTTCACTTCATCAGTGAATTCTCCATTTCTACTCTCTTAAAGATTTACTTTGCTTTTGCTGTTTGCAAAACACATCTCGGCACCCTTTCCTGTCGTCATTTGTCATGGTCAGAAGATCTCTCAGACCCCACACCTCATCCCATGGACTAAAGCACCAAGCATATAGAGCCTGTCCTGTCCAATGTGGTGGCCCCCAGGTCATGTGTCTGCTGAACATACCCAGTGTAGCTAATGTGAACTGAGATGCTGGGGAGAAAAGACAGTGATATATTCTATTAATACTTTGTACACTTATTGTATATTAAAATAATATTTTGGATATAGTAGGGTTAAATAAAATATGTTCAAGTTACTTTCACGTTTCCATTGATTTTTTAATACGACAGCTAGAAACCCACCACTCCTCCCCTCCCCCTTCACCTAGCCTCTGAGCCTATGTACCCCTGTTTTGTCTGTATCCAGCCTGGGAGGCACATCACGAACAAGAAAATAACACTCCATCTACCCCTTATTTCATCTATCTGTATCTCAAAGCCAACACATAGCTCCACACCACACAAATGAATTTATTTTATTGTCTGATGTAGCCGCTGGACTTCTGAGCAAGCCCATTTATCATTCGTGTTTGCTGAACCTTTGCTAATTCATCCTCAAGTCTGCCTTGTTGGTGTGTTTTAGATGGTAGGCAGTTCTGATCTACAAAGTCTATTTTAATCTGTCTGTGCAGAATGCATCATCGGGAGTGGGGGGCTCTATCTGCACAGAGCCTCTGAAACTCCTACCCCATCGTCTCATGAACATAGCAGCTGCTAGACAAACTACACCAGAAAACGGGAGGCTGAGCAGTACCCTGTCCCAGAGAACACAGACTATGAGAGCTGTGGAGCATGCATCTGAACGTCTGCGGATAACAGATCAAATGAATGTCACTGTTGGGGGACTACCATTTCCACAATAAAGTACCCAGGCAGTCAGCTGGTCTGTGTACCCCAAGGGGACCCATACAATTCAGAGGTGAAAATCATCAATTACCAGCAAAACTGGACCACCAGGGAAGCCCTATGCTTCACTTTTAAAAATGTGAACGTGGAAGGAAATTAAGAGAAAATGTCAAGTTCACTTCATCAGTGAATTCTCCATTTCTACTCTCTTAAAGATTTACTTTGCTTTTGCTGTTTGCAAAACACATCTCGGCACCCTTTCCTGTCGTCATTTGTCATGGTCAGAAGATCTCTCAGACCCCACACCTCATCCCATGGACTAAAGCACCAAGCATATAGAGCCTGTCCTGTCCAATGTGGTGGCCCCCAGGTCATGTGTCTGCTGAACATACCCAGTGTAGCTAATGTGAACTGAGATGCTGGGGAGAAAAGACAGTGATATATTCTATTAATACTTTGTACACTTATTGTATATTAAAATAATATTTTGGATATAGTAGGGTTAAATAAAATATGTTCAAGTTACTTTCACGTTTCCATTGATTTTTTAATACGACAGCTAGAAACCCACCACTCCTCCCCTCCCCCTTCACCTAGCCTCTGAGCCTATGTACCCCTGTTTTGTCTGTATCCAGCCTGGGAGGCACATCACGAACAAGAAAATAACACTCCATCTACCCCTTATTTCATCTATCTGTATCTCAAAGCCAACACATAGCTCCACACCACACAAATGAATTTATTTTATTGTCTGATGTAGCCGCTGGACTTCTGAGCAAGCCCATTTATCATTCGTGTTTGCTGAACCTTTGCTAATTCATCCTCAAGTCTGCCTTGTTGGTGTGTTTTAGATGGTAGGCAGTTCTGATCTACAAAGTCTATTTTAATCTGTCTGTGCAGAATGCATCATCGGGAGTGGGGGGCTCTATCTGCACAGAGCCTCTGAAACTCCTACCCCATCGTCTCATGAACATAGCAGCTGCTAGACAAACTACACCAGAAAACGGGAGGCTGAGCAGTACCCTGTCCCAGAGAACACAGACTATGAGAGCTGTGGAGCATGCATCTGAACGTCTGCGGATAACAGATCAAATGAATGTCACTGTTGGGGGACTACCATTTCCACAATAAAGTACCCAGGCAGTCAGCTGGTCTGTGTACCCCAAGGGGACCCATACAATTCAGAGGTGAAAATCATCAATTACCAGCAAGAGCTATTTAATGCAGGGAATTGGTGGCCCTCACAAGGCTCCACTAGGCCAAATCACACTGGATAAGAAACCCAAGGCAGGACTCCTGAAATCATTACATCATTCATGCAGGTAAACCAACCTCAGCTTGCCTTGTGCCAGGCTCCATTCAAAGCACTGGATCTACTGAGAGTAAGAACATCCTCCTCAAGGAGCTTCTGACTGGCTAGCAAAGGACAACAGGTGTGAAAAGTCACCATCAACTATCAATATAATGAGTACACTGAAGCAGGACAAGGGCCCAAGGCAAAATCCAGGAGGGAAGGGCTCACCCCAGGAAGGTCATTCATCACACTGAGTCCTACTAAGCAGTCATCTTCCATGCACACTCCCAATATATTCTAATTTATACACATTCCTTCAGATGCATCTCTGGATCTCTCAGTCTGTTATAAAAGTGGAATTCTATAGCTTTTGTTTTTCTATAGCTTTTTGCTTTCCCCACTACCTGTCTTAATGGCAATATGGCTTTTCCTTCACAATATCACTTCATATAAACCAGAGATGGTGGGTGCCCAAATTTCCTTAACTCGCAGGACCAAGAAAGGGAAAGTTGGTCATCATCACTCCGGCTGAACTTTCTTCCAGGCTATGCCCATCACCTTTGTTTATAAGGTCTCTCTCCCCATCTCATTCTTGTCTCATTCCCAATCATGTTACTCTTCTCCCTCCTGATCCAGGACTTGCCTTTCTTGATATATTTGCTGTGTACCTCCCACACCCATCTCTGCTTGGAGGCTTGAAGAAGGTGGGATGATCTTGGGAACACCCAAAGCCACAGTTCAGAGACTTCCTCCTCTCCCTAAAGAATTTCACCTCTACTCTACTTACACTACAAACAAGCCCTACCACACCCTAGACCTTATCACTACCTAGAAATACTCCACATTCAAGATCTGGACTTCCTAACCTTTGATTGTGGCTTTATGTTAACCCTTTCTCCACTTCCTGATTCTATAAGGTCCTGCCCTTGACTCTCAAGTGGAGCTGGTGGTAAAGAAACCACATCTGCCAATGCAGGAGATGCAAGGTTTCATTTCTGGGTTGGGAAGATTCCCTGGAGAAGAAAATGGCAACCCACTCCAGTATTCATGCCTGGAGAATTCCACGAACAGAGAGGATCCTGGTGGGCTACAGTCCATAGGGTCAGAAAGTGTCAGATATAACTGAGAGACTTTTTTCATTCTCATCAGAGGTGGTTTCTCAACTCTTGCTAACTGCCCTCCAACCTCCTTGTTGAGTTGGGAACTCAAGGGCCACCTGATGTCAGTAATACTCACATCAGCCATCGGGACCCTGTTTCTATGACTTTCTCAAAACCAACATGCCAATCCCTGAGACTAGTTACTCCATTCATTTTCTTTTCTCTTGGAAAATTTCACAGTAACATGCTGATTGGTTCAATGGAGAAAACTGAGAGCTTTAGTTAGCTTTTCAAAATAGCTCAGGCTCTCTCTCCAACCCAGGCTGATATGCAGTCCCTTTCTCTACATCAGGTGTTTCATTCCTCCATCTCCCATCCTCCTCACACCAGCAGATGACAACCCTCAATATGCTTCCTCTTCCCATCTCATCAGAGGAAAGGGCGTCCACATTCTTTTCATCTGAGCAAGGGTGGGAAAGCTGAAGCTGCTTCTGTCAGAGATGAAAGTGTGATTTTCAAACCTCAGTGTGTATCAGCCTTACCTGAGTGATTTGGTTTCTTTAATCTGTTGTGTAAATTATTTATTTATTGAAGACACTGTTTCAAGTGTACAGCAAAGTGATTCCACTATATACATACATACACACATTTATATATTCTTTTTCAGATTCTTTCCCATTATAAGTCACCCAACTGATATGTTCAAATGAAAACTCCATAACCCTAGAGATGGATGTGCAGGATCTGGAGCATACCTTGGAAGTCTGAATTTACATGCATACCCCAATGACTCAGAAGTAAGTGGTAACTAACTATGAGAATCACTGTCCAAAGTCATTCTCTCACTCAGATGATGGAGCTGTCTCAACTTTTTCCCTGTGAAATACCGGAGCAGGAACAGCTAGGTATTACAAATTATTTGAAGGGGGGGGGAAATCAATGAATATTTAAGCCAAGCAAGATTGACAGAGGAGAGTATGGAAATGACAAGAACTGTGAATTTCTGATCATATTCTAGCACCTAAACAGATTCAAGGTCCTTAGCAAAAATGAAAGATGTATAACAAAAATGTACAAATAGCTAACTTGCCCACACTAAGAATTCAGTATTTCACTAAAAACAAACTGAACAGACCAAACAACAAGCTTAATACTCATTTTTATTGTCATGTATTTTCATCTCTGAGCTTTCTACTAATACTTTTTCTGATCAACATGACTTAGTGTCATGGAAGAAAAGAGTTGTCAACAGACAAAAGACCTTCATCCTAATTCCAAACCTGACACTAAGATAGTGAGCTGACAAATGTCTCTGCACCTCAGTGTCCCTGTATACAACATCAGGATTTGCAGTCTTAGAAGAACACAAAAATGTTCAGAACCAAAGGCAAAGGAATACCATCTTACAAATGCAAGACACGAAAAAAATATTCTACAACAGGCTTGTACCATTATTGGTCCCCAACCCAGGCTTGTACAACCCTCAATATGCTTCCTCTTCCCATCTCATCAGAGGAAAGGCGTCCACATTCTTTTCATCTGAGCAAGGGTGGGAAAGCTGAAGCTGCTTCTGTCAGAGATGAAAGTGTGATTTTCAAACCTCAGTGTGTATCAGCCTTACCTGAGTGATTTGGTTTCTTTAATCTGTTGTGTAAATTATTTATTTATTGAAGACACTGTTTCAAGTGTACAGCAAAGTGATTCCACTATATACATACATACACACATTTATATATTCTTTTTCAGATTCTTTCCCATTATAAGTCACCCAACTGATATGTTCAAATGAAAACTCCATAACCCTAGAGATGGATGTGCAGGATCTGGAGCATACCTTGGAAGTCTGAATTTACATGCATACCCCAATGACTCAGAAGTAAGTGGTAACTAACTATGAGAATCACTGTCCAAAGTCATTCTCTCACTCAGATGATGGAGCTGTCTCAACTTTTTCCCTGTGAAATACCGGAGCAGGAACAGCTAGGTATTACAAATTATTTGAAGGGGGGGGGAAATCAATGAATATTTAAGCCAAGCAAGATTGACAGAGGAGAGTATGGAAATGACAAGAACTGTGAATTTCTGATCATATTCTAGCACCTAAACAGATTCAAGGTCCTTAGCAAAAATGAAAGATGTATAACAAAAATGTACAAATAGCTAACTTGCCCACACTAAGAATTCAGTATTTCACTAAAAACAAACTGAACAGACCAAACAACAAGCTTAATACTCATTTTTATTGTCATGTATTTTCATCTCTGAGCTTTCTACTAATACTTTTTCTGATCAACATGACTTAGTGTCATGGAAGAAAAGAGTTGTCAACAGACAAAAGACCTTCATCCTAATTCCAAACCTGACACTAAGATAGTGAGCTGACAAATGTCTCTGCACCTCAGTGTCCCTGTATACAACATCAGGATTTGCAGTCTTAGAAGAACACAAAAATGTTCAGAACCAAAGGCAAAGGAATACCATCTTACAAATGCAAGACACGAAAAAAATATTCTACAACAGGCTTGTACCATTATTGGTCCCCCACCCCCGCTGTTTCCCACCCGCCACTGGCCTTGCTTGGAGTCCCTCTACCTCTTGAATGATGACCCTGTTCTATGACTTTTGAGCATCACAGCATGAGACAGCATCTGGTGGGGAGGTTCATGAAGGAAGGAAGAGACCTCAGCAGTGTTTGCTCTTCATATCTTTTGATGTTTCAACAAAAAAGCAAAGCATTCTTTCAAACCAGTCATAACAGTGGCAGAACCAAGAAGACAATTGATGAGCTGAATGTAGAATCCAGATGTAACCAAGAAGATGCACCAAAACTATCCTGAGTAAGAAGAGAATAAAGCCTACATTATTGAAGAGTGCAAATCCCTACTAAAATTTTAAGAAGATTGATAGAAAAGAGAAAGAGAGAAGAAAAGGAATGAGGGAGGGAGGATGCAAGGTAAACTCTTCCTAGAACAAACTACTAGTAGCAGTCAGAGGTAAAACAAAAATGAACAAGCAAGCAACAGAAAAGGGAAAAGAAGAAAAAGAAAAACAGAAAGACAGAGTTAGGCTATATTTTGATAATTCTACTGAAATTCAGGTAGTGAGAACTGATCAAAAATGAGAACAAAGCTAGTCCACATAGAAGCTAGAAACGAAGACCACATAAATGGTAGTTTTGAACTTACAACAAAGACATAATCAAAGCACATTAAGAAATTAAGAAGTGAGACAGTGTTCGCTTTTAAGCACACAGGGTTTGAAGTCAGACAGACCTGAGTTGCAATATAGTTTGTGTCATCAGCTGACTATGACCTTAAAAAAATTACTGAAAGTTCTTCCAGGGCTCAGTGTCTCCATCTATAAAATGAGGATAAACTTGTGTAAACTGAGTGCTCTTGGCACCACGCCTGGTGGGTGGACCCTCAGAGACATTCCCAGCAATAAGGAATGTTTGAGACCGTGGAAAATTCCAAATATCTCCCAGCTCTCCAACTTCAAAAAGCCTGAGAAACAAATGTAAGCATTGGGATCAGATGTCAACTTCTTGGCTGGAGAAGATTCATATTGATTATCTGTTTAAAAGATATCTGCTCTGAGAAAGTATGCTTTCATTGGTCAGATCACACCTGACTGACACGTGTCTAACACATATCCAAGGCTAGGACACAGAAGATGTGAAATTAAAAGCAAAGAAGTCTCCCAGCTTTGTGTCCCAACCTCAGGCTTGGCTGATCGCAACCACACAATGTATTCTGCTGAGTCAGACAAGCAATGCCTGGGTCTGCCCCAAGGCATCTCCTATCTTTTGATGTTTCAACAAAAAAGCAAAGCATTCTTTCAAACCAGTCATAACAGTGGCAGAACCAAGAAGACAATTGATGAGCTGAATGTAGAATCCAGATGTAACCAAGAAGATGCACCAAAACTATCCTGAGTAAGAAGAGAATAAAGCCTACATTATTGAAGAGTGCAAATCCCTACTAAAATTTTAAGAAGATTGATAGAAAAGAGAAAGAGAGAAGAAAAGGAATGAGGGAGGGAGGATGCAAGGTAAACTCTTCCTAGAACAAACTACTAGTAGCAGTCAGAGGTAAAACAAAAATGAACAAGCAAGCAACAGAAAAGGGAAAAGAAGAAAAAGAAAAACAGAAAGACAGAGTTAGGCTATATTTTGATAATTCTACTGAAATTCAGGTAGTGAGAACTGATCAAAAATGAGAACAAAGCTAGTCCACATAGAAGCTAGAAACGAAGACCACATAAATGGTAGTTTTGAACTTACAACAAAGACATAATCAAAGCACATTAAGAAATTAAGAAGTGAGACAGTGTTCGCTTTTAAGCACACAGGGTTTGAAGTCAGACAGACCTGAGTTGCAATATAGTTTGTGTCATCAGCTGACTATGACCTTAAAAAAATTACTGAAAGTTCTTCCAGGGCTCAGTGTCTCCATCTATAAAATGAGGATAAACTTGTGTAAACTGAGTGCTCTTGGCACCACGCCTGGTGGGTGGACCCTCAGAGACATTCCCAGCAATAAGGAATGTTTGAGACCGTGGAAAATTCCAAATATCTCCCAGCTCTCCAACTTCAAAAAGCCTGAGAAACAAATGTAAGCATTGGGATCAGATGTCAACTTCTTGGCTGGAGAAGATTCATATTGATTATCTGTTTAAAAGATATCTGCTCTGAGAAAGTATGCTTTCATTGGTCAGATCACACCTGACTGACACGTGTCTAACACATATCCAAGGCTAGGACACAGAAGATGTGAAATTAAAAGCAAAGAAGTCTCCCAGCTTTGTGTCCCAACCTCAGGCTTGGCTGATCGCAACCACACAATGTATTCTGCTGAGTCAGACAAGCAATGCCTGGGTCTGCCCCAAGGCATCTGACCTCCTATGTCCTCTGATCCCTAAATCCAGTCACATGTCAAGCCCTGCTCACTTTATAACCTTCAGGTTTGTGCCTCTAACTCCACAGTCCCTGGTCACCGCCCAGCTGAACCTCAGCCCCTGAGGCTCCAGGCACAAGCACCACCCTCGGGCAGGCAGGTTGGCTGGTACCCTGTCTCCTCTGCATACATGGAGTCACCCTGTTGAGTCTCACCCTCTCTCAAGTTACCCCATGGCCCCCTTCATCTCACAGGTCACTTCCTCTCTCTACCACTGGGATGTACCTTCGTGGAATGAGTCCTGGCCTACAAGGTAAGGTCCTGAGGCTCTCTGGCCTATGACTCCCAATGCCAGCTGGTGAGAAATCTGCACCAAACAGGCTACTCCTCAGAGGCAGGCACTCCCCTCCTAGGAGCTAGACCCTGAGAAGGGGCCCCTGTTCTCAACTCAGTGGCAACCCCATCCTACCAGCCTGTCACCCATTGCATGGAGCAACCCCATACTTTATTTTGTCCCCCTGAATGGTGGAGGTGAGAGCAGAGCCAGGGAGAGAATGAGGAGGATGAAGGAGGAATAAAGAATTGCCATAGAAACATGAAAGCTATTTACGGTTTGAAAATGCAATTAAGAATTCCTTAAAATTTCATTAATGTTCTGTATAGAGCAGCAACATGTCTCTTAATAAGTTGATTACCAAGAAAGATATTTTCCTCCCAATTCCAAGTTCCTATTAGCTTTGCTTATGAACACAGTCACGGGCAGCATCCTCAGGAATAAAGACAGGAAGGTCCAAAAGAGCGGAGGAAATCCAGTGGACTCTCTAAAGGATTCTGTGGTCCAAGGATTCTTTTTCTTAAAGTATGTAATCATAAATGCATAAATACAAGAGTTAAGCAATCACAAATACAAGAATTAAGCAATCCCCCACTCGAGGCTCTTCCTTGCTCAAACATTTGCAACATTTCTCCTTTCAAAGCTGGTTCTCCAATTCACAACTAGGTGAGGTCAGACGTAGAGGCTTGATCTAATCAATGAGCTCTCCTTTTGGTATCTGAGTTGTAAGCACTGACACCAAAGGAATCACACCCGTGTTTTGTTTCCTTTCCAGGGCACACACAAAACTGTCCCAGACTCACTAACACAAAGAACTGCTTGGCGGACATAAAGAGCTCTTTGAAGATAATATTTCTAAACAAGCCCATCACCAAGGGAAGGCTTTTTGCTTTGTTTGTTTTCAGAGGTAAGACAGAAAAAGTAAGTACAGCAAAAGATTTGTATGCATTTTTCCTTTTCCTTAAAAAAGGAATATTATATTTCAGGAACCTTCCTTGGGAAAACACAATAGCAGCCCCATTCATAACTACTTGCTCCACTGCAATTTGCAAACTCCCTTTCCACTTCTTGCCAAGATTCCCTCTCCACTCCCTGACCTTCATAACAGCTTCAGCTGAATTTCTTTCCTCAATTCCCAAAGAGAACCCACCATCTTAAATTCTGCACAATTGTCCTAGAAAACTAAGGAACTGAGGTTCATAAAATACACTTACTTTCAAATATATTCATATATATTTTGTAGAGATTAATACAAAATCTACTCAGCAGTATTCTTTTGGAAAAGCAACTCCCTTAATTCAAACAGTGAGATTTCCGGCATCAGAGTGAACCTTTCAAAGCCTATATAAATAGCAGACTTGTCTGCACGGCTTCATGCTAGCAAAATTCACGTAGCAAAGAAGCTATCAAGTTAGCACTCAGGGCTCACCTGAAAAGAAAACTTAAAAATCCATTTAATATTATTTAATATGATAGAGGAATGCACAGCTTGGTTTAAGATGGCTCACAATTCAAAAAAATCAAAGCATTAATCACCTTAATACCACAATCATTTAGACGAAGTCTTCAAATTCCTGATCCACCCCCACCAAAGTACCCTTTCTGGGGTCAATTTCAAAAGGCTATATACACCCCCTGTGGCAAGCAGCTTCTAAGGGGGCCCCCAGTGATCTTCACCTTCTTGAATTCATCCCTTTGTGTAATCCTTTCCCCTTGAACATAAGATGGATTTAGTAACTTGATTCTAGTGAATAAAATACAGCAAACTTCGTCATTTTTGAAAACCAGTTACAACAAGATGGGTTTCCACCATTCCTTGCCCTTTCCTGATCTCAGCCTCACTCACTCTGATGGAAGCCAGTGCCACAGTGTGATCTACCCCAGGGAGGGCCCTTTGTCCAGGGAAATCTCTGGCCGAGAGCAGAGAAGGACTAGGTCCTCCGCCAAAAGTCTATCATGGACTGAGCTCTTTGAAGATAATATTTCTAAACAAGCCCATCACCAAGGGAAGGCTTTTTGCTTTGTTTGTTTTCAGAGGTAAGACAGAAAAAGTAAGTACAGCAAAAGATTTGTATGCATTTTTCCTTTTCCTTAAAAAAGGAATATTATATTTCAGGAACCTTCCTTGGGAAAACACAATAGCAGCCCCATTCATAACTACTTGCTCCACTGCAATTTGCAAACCCCNTTTCCACTTCTTGCCAAGATTCCCTCTCCACTCCCTGACCTTCATAACAGCTTCAGCTGAATTTCTTTCCTCAATTCCCAAAGAGAACCCACCATCTTAAATTCTGCACAATTGTCCTAGAAAACTAAGGAACTGAGGTTCATAAAATACACTTACTTTCAAATATATTCATATATATTTTGTAGAGATTAATACAAAATCTACTCAGCAGTATTCTTTTGGAAAAGCAACTCCCTTAATTCAAACAGTGAGATTTCCGGCATCAGAGTGAACCTTTCAAAGCCTATATAAATAGCAGACTTGTCTGCACGGCTTCATGCTAGCAAAATTCACGTAGCAAAGAAGCTATCAAGTTAGCACTCAGGGCTCACCTGAAAAGAAAACTTAAAAATCCATTTAATATTATTTAATATGATAGAGGAATGCACAGCTTGGTTTAAGATGGCTCACAATTCAAAAAAATCAAAGCATTAATCACCTTAATACCACAATCATTTAGACGAAGTCTTCAAATTCCTGATCCACCCCCACCAAAGTACCCTTTCTGGGGTCAATTTCAAAAGGCTATATACACCCCCTGTGGCAAGCAGCTTCTAAGGGGGCCCCCAGTGATCTTCACCTTCTTGAATTCATCCCTTTGTGTAATCCTTTCCCCTTGAACATAAGATGGATTTAGTAACTTGATTCTAGTGAATAAAATACAGCAAACTTCGTCATTTTTGAAAACCAGTTACAACAAGATGGGTTTCCACCATTCCTTGCCCTTTCCTGATCTCAGCCTCACTCACTCTGATGGAAGCCAGTGCCACAGTGTGATCTACCCCAGGGAGGGCCCTTTTGTCCAGGGAAATCTCTGGCCGAGAGCAGAGAAGGACTAGGTCCTCCCGCCAAAAGTCTATCATGGACTGAAGGCTGCCGACACCACATGAGACCCGCTTCAGGTCTGCCCTGCTTGCATCTTGAGAGGACCACAGAGACTCAGAGTCAGGGGACCCAGGAAGCTCTACACAGATTCCCAACCCTTAAAAATTGTGAGAAAGGGTCTTCCCTGATGGTCCAGAGGTAAAAACTCTGTGCTGGCCTACAGGGGGCTCAGGTTCGCTCCTTGGTCAGGGAACTAACATCCCACATGCTGTGAAATGTAGCCACACACACAAAATTGTGAGATAAATGACTGTTGTTCTAAATCACTGAGTTTGAGAGTAATGTGTTACACAGTCATGGATAAGTAATGCATGTGCGAGACATCCCCTGCTTCCTGACACAATTAGTTCTCCATGACACCACATAAACCCTTTAGCCTGGAAAGAAACATACCTCCTAAGGTAAAAAACCATTTCATGAAGCAGTTATCTTTTTTTGAGATATGCCCTAAAAGTATGCATTTTTAATTTCCCCTTCACAGGCATTAACATTAGTATTTTGAGATTTAAGTCTCAATAATTTCTTAAACTTAAGAAATTACTAATTTCTAATATAATTAGATAACCAATAATTAAACTACCTATCATAAATTACTAACAATTTCTTAAACTTAAGAAGTCCATATGCACATACTTAGTTTTATAAGCTATGAGCAAAAATTTCAGTCATAGTTTCCTCTTTTCATTCATTCATTGAAAAATACTCTCTACCCTTTCCTGGATATCTTCTAGTTTACTGTGGCGGCATTAAGTTATCAAGAACTCTGAGCTTTAAAAATCAGTGGGTCAGGGGTTTTCCTGGTGGTCCAGTGGGTGAAGAGTCCACCATGCAGTGCAGGGGGCACTGGTTTGATCCCTAGCCTGGGAAGATACCACATGCCATGGAGCGGCGGAACAGGTGTATCCAATTACTGAGCCAGTGCTCTGGAGCACGTGCGCCCAGAGCCAGTGCTCCGCAGCAAGAGACGCCACTGCAATGGGAGGCCCACACAGGCCAGGGAATAAAGATGGATGAAAATAAACAAATAAAAGAAATAAATAAAAGAGGCCAAAATTAAAAAAAAAATCAGTGGGTCACATACAGGGCAGGAAGAATTTTATCATCTAACTGCAATAAAATTTTCCATTGAGACAAATACCAAGTTTGACCCTAGACTTCTGTTTTGACATTCTGTTTGACATCTAGCATTCTGTCTACCATGAATCTAATTCATACCCTACTTGTTACCTCCAGGAGAACTAAAACATACAGGAAGTAGAATACAATCAGCCCTTTAGTGATAAATATTCAATGTTGGGTACTATGTAATTCATTCAAATATGGAGGAGATATAACGTCACTGATACCTTATAGTTGGGTTATTTGGCTCAGAAGGGGATGTCAGAGAAGGATTTTCTGAAAAATAGTGAGCTGCCATCTGAAGACAGAGCAGAGTCTCACTCAGCAAGAAGAGGAAAAGGGAACAGCACATGCAAACATCCTGTGTAGGAGGGAACACGGAAATGAAAAGGCGTTAATGTGGCTGGAAGATACAGCAATGGGAATAGGCTTACGATGAAACTGGAAATGCTGTAAGGACTGGACTATGCAAAGCCAACGAGTCCCTAAGGGGGTTTGGTTTTTATCCTAAAAGTATTAAGAAACCACTGGAATGTTTTAAATCAATCATAATTTTGAAATGATTCATCTGATAAAGGACTGAAGCAACCAGAGGAGTGGGGAAACCAACCAGAGGCCACTGTGGTAATCTATCAAGTGATGATGGAAGCCTGTAGTGGACTGATGGTGGAATGGACAGGTGGATCCATGAGGGGGACTTATGAGGATGCTGGGCTAAGTATAGGGAGTCAGAGATTAGTACAGCAAACTCAAGTGAAGGACAGAATTTTAACCCGTGAGTAAAAGGTTTAACAACCTCACAGCAGTGAGCTTTTTCTGAGCACAGCATTATTGTTTTAGCTCCATCTCCCAAAGTGACCTTACTGTACCTGTTGATACATGTGAATGCTCAAAAAAAAAAAAAAACTCTGAAAAATGAATAGTATATAGATATCTCATGTATGTCTGGAGTACTATATTCATTTTATCTGTTAAAAGGTACTTAATTGTGTTTTTTTTTTTTTTTTTACATTTATTTATTTATTTATTTATTTATTTTTGGCGGGGGTGGGGAGGGAAGGGGGGTGGGCAGGCCACTTCCACTGGTCTTTCATTTGTCTAGTTTCATCCATCTTTGTTCTTTGGCCCATGTGGGCCTCCCCATCGCGGTGGCCTCTGTTGTCACAGAGCACTGGCTCTGGGCGCATGCGCTCCAGAGCTCTGGCTTGGTCATTGGACACATTGGTCCAGCCACTCCACGGCACATGGGATCTTCCCAGGCCAGGGATCGAACCGGTGCCCCTTGCACTGCAAGGCGGTGTCCTTACCCACTGGACCACCAGGGAAGCCCTTAATGGTGTTTAACAATATTACTAAGGGTCTCTTCAAGCCAGGCAGAAAAAAGGAAATTTTCTTAACAAGAGCTTTAATGAGATATAATCTATATACAATTGACTCTATCAAGTGTACAACTCAGTGGTTTTTAGTACGGTCACAGCAATTGTGCAACCATTGCCATGATCAATTTTAGAAGATTTTAGTCCTGGCAAAAAGAAACTCATGCCATTAGCCTCACTCCCCAAGCCCCAAGCCCTAGGCCACAAATCTACTTTCTATCTCTACAGATTTGCCTATTCTGGACATTTCATATAAATGGACTCATAACAATATGTGTGGCCCTTTGTGTCCAGCATCTTTCACTCATCATATTTTCGAGGTCCACCATGTTGTATGCATGTAGCAGTACTTCATTTCTGTTTTTTAAGACTGTTTTAAGATCAGTCTTAGGTTCAAATGGAAGACTAGGTTTCCCATACACTCTCTGAGTGGACTGATGGTGGAATGGACAGGTGGATCCATGAGGGGGACTTATGAGGATGCTGGGCTAAGTATAGGGAGTCAGAGATTAGTACAGCAAACTCAAGTGAAGGACAGAATTTTAACCCGTGAGTAAAAGGTTTAACAACCTCACAGCAGTGAGCTTTTTCTGAGCACAGCATTATTGTTTTAGCTCCATCTCCCAAAGTGACCTTACTGTACCTGTTGATACATGTGAATGCTCAAAAAAAAAAAAAAACTCTGAAAAATGAATAGTATATAGATATCTCATGTATGTCTGGAGTACTATATTCATTTTATCTGTTAAAAGGTACTTAATTGTGTTTTTTTTTTTTTTTTACATTTATTTATTTATTTATTTATTTTGGCAGGGGTGGGGAGGGAAGGGGGTGGGCAGGTCACTTCCATTGGTCTTTCATTTGTCTAGTTTCATCCATCTTTGTTCTTTGGCCCATGTGGGCCTCCCCATCGCGGTGGCCTCTGTTGTCACAGAGCACTGGCTCTGGGCGCATGCGCTCCAGAGCTCTGGCTTGGTCATTGGACACATTGGTCCAGCCACTCCACGGCACATGGGATCTTCCCAGGCCAGGGATCGAACCGGTGCCCCTTGCACTGCAAGGCGGTGTCCTTACCCACTGGACCACCAGGGAAGCCCTTAATGGTGTTTAACAATATTACTAAGGGTCTCTTCAAGCCAGGCAGAAAAAAGGAAATTTTCTTAACAAGAGCTTTAATGAGATATAATCTATATACAATTGACTCTATCAAGTGTACAACTCAGTGGTTTTTAGTACGGTCACAGCAATTGTGCAACCATTGCCATGATCAATTTTAGAAGATTTTAGTCCTGGCAAAAAGAAACTCATGCCATTAGCCTCACTCCCCAAGCCCCAAGCCCTAGGCCACAAATCTACTTTCTATCTCTACAGATTTGCCTATTCTGGACATTTCATATAAATGGACTCATAACAATATGTGTGGCCCTTTGTGTCCAGCATCTTTCACTCATCATATTTTCGAGGTCCACCATGTTGTATGCATGTAGCAGTACTTCATTTCTGTTTTTTAAGACTGTTTTTTTAAGATCAGTCTTAGGTTCAAAAATGAGAGGAAGGAGCTGAGGTTTCCCATACACTCTCTGCCCCCAGACATGCATAGTTTCTCCCATTATGTGGAACATTTGTTTTAATTGATGAACCTATACTGACAATTTGGAGAAGGAAATGGCAATACACTCTAGTATTCTTGCCTAGAGAATTCCATGGACAGAGAAGTCTGGTGGGCTACAGTGCATGAGATCGCAAAGAGTCAAACGTGACTGAGCGACTAACACACATACACATATTGGCAATCACCAAAGTGGATATCCATAAAATACCATAAACAAATGAAAATAAATTCTATTGACAATCAACCTTCACCATTACACTGGTGCTCACTCTTGTTTCTATACATTCTATGGGTTTGGACACATATACACATATGATAGACATTTATCTATCATTGTGGTATCTTACAGAGTACGATTACTGCCCTAAAAGATCCTGCGTGTGCCTATACTCATCTTCCTCCTCAGAAGCACTGATATTTCTACTGTCTCCACAGTTCTACCTTTTCCAGAATATCATATACTTGGAAACATACAGTATGTAGCTTTTTTCTAGATGGGCATTTTTCACATCATAACATGCATGCAAAGTTCCTCTGTGTGTTTTCATGGCTTGATAGTTTATTTCTTTTTAGTGCTGAATAATCTTCCATTGTCTGGATGTGCCATGGTTCATTTATCCATTCACCTAGTGAAGGACATCGTGGTTGCTTCTAAGCTGTGGCTATTAACAAAAAAGCTTCTATAAACATCCCTGTGTTAAATTTCCGTGTGGACACAGCCTTCATTCCATGGGGTAAACAGAAGCAGCACAATTGATATACGTTACGGTAAGAATTTATTTCATTTTATTGGCCTCCAAAATCAACTGCAGACAGTTGACTGCAGCCATGAAATTAAAAACACTTGCTCTGGGCTTCCCTGGTGGTCCAGTGGGTAAAGAGCCCAGCGTGTAGTGTGAGGGGCACTGGTTCAATCCCTGGCCCGGGAGGATTCCATGCGGCATAGAGCAGCTGGACCCATGTGTCCAATTGTGAGCCAGAGCTCTGGAGCGCATACGCCCAGAGCCAGTGCTTTGCAACTAGAGAGGTCACAGCAATAGGAGGCCCACACAGGCCAAAGAGTAAAGACAGATGAAAAAGAAAACAAAAAACACTTGATCCTTGGAAGAAAAGCTATAATAAACCTGGACAGCATATTAAATAGCAGAGACATCACTTTGCCAACAAAGGCTCCTATAGTCTAAGCTATGGTTTTTCCAACAATCATGTACAGACATGAGAGTTGCACCAAAAGAAAGCTGAGTGCCAAAGAGCTGATGCTTTCAAACTGAGGAGTTGGAGAAGACTCCTGAGACGTCATTGGACAGCAAGGAGGTCAAAACAGTCAATCCTAAAGGAAATCAACCCTGAATATTCATTGGAAGGACTGATGATGAAAGTTAAGCTCCCATACTTTGGCCACCTGATATGAAGAGCTGACTCACTGGAAAAGATCCTGATGCTGGGAAAGACTGAGGAGAGGAGGAGTTTGGGATTACTGCCCTAAAAGATCCTGTGCCTATACTCATCTTCCTCCTCAGAAGCACTGATATTTCTACTGTCTCCACAGTTCTACCTTTTCCAGAATATCATATACTTGGAAACATACAGTATGTAGCTTTTTTCTAGATGGGCATTTTTCACATCATAACATGCATGCAAAGTTCCTCTGTGTGTTTTCATGGCTTGATAGTTTATTTCTTTTTAGTGCTGAATAATCTTCCATTGTCTGGATGTGCCATGGTTCATTTATCCATTCACCTAGTGAAGGACATCGTGGTTGCTTCTAAGCTGTGGCTATTAACAAAAAAGCTTCTATAAACATCCCTGTGTTAAATTTCCGTGTGGACACAGCCTTCATTTCATGGGGTAAACAGAAGCAGCACAATTGATATACGTTACGGTAAGAATTTATTTCATTTTATTGGCCTCCAAAATCAACTGCAGACAGTTGACTGCAGCCATGAAATTAAAAACACTTGCTCTGGGCTTCCCTGGTGGTCCAGTGGGTAAAGAGCCCAGCGTGTAGTGTGAGGGGCACTGGTTCAATCCCTGGCCCGGGAGGATTCCATGCGGCATAGAGCAGCTGGACCCATGTGTCCAATTGTGAGCCAGAGCTCTGGAGCGCATACGCCCAGAGCCAGTGCTTTGCAACTAGAGAGGTCACAGCAATAGGAGGCCCACACAGGCCAAAGAGTAAAGACAGATGAAAAAGAAAACAAAAAACACTTGATCCTTGGAAGAAAAGCTATAATAAACCTGGACAGCATATTAAATAGCAGAGACATCACTTTGCCAACAAAGGCTCCTATAGTCTAAGCTATGGTTTTTCCAACAATCATGTACAGACATGAGAGTTGCACCAAAAGAAAGCTGAGTGCCAAAGAGCTGATGCTTTCAAACTGAGGAGTTGGAGAAGACTCCTGAGACGTCATTGGACAGCAAGGAGGTCAAAACAGTCAATCCTAAAGGAAATCAACCCTGAATATTCATTGGAAGGACTGATGATGAAAGTTAAGCTCCCATACTTTGGCCACCTGATATGAAGAGCTGACTCACTGGAAAAGATCCTGATGCTGGGAAAGACTGAGGAGAGGAGGAGTAGGGGGAGACAGAGGATGAGATGGTCGGATGAGGCGAGCAACTGGACAATAACAAATGGTGAGAACATTTAGTTTTGTAAGAAATTGTCAAACTGTCTTCACCATTTTTCATTTCCACAAGCAACAAATCAGAGTTCTTGTGCTCCACATCCTCAACAGCATTTGATGTTGTCAGTGTTCAGATTCTGGCCATTCTGGTAGATGTGCAGGGGTGTTCTATTGTTTTATTTTGCATTTCCCTGATGACATATGATGTGAAACACCTTATCCTATGCTTATTTGCTATCCATACACCTTCTCTAGTAAGGTGTCTGCTAAGGTCTTCGGCCCTTTATCAATCAGGACTTTTTAAATTATTTATTTATTTATCATTGGTTGTGCTGGGTCTTCGTTACTGTGTGGGCTTTCTCTAGCTGTAGAAAGTAAGGTCTACTCTCTAGTTGTTGTGCACAAGCTTCTCATTGAGGCGGCTTCACTTGTCATGGAGCATAAGCTCTAGGGTGAGAGGCCGTCAGTAGTTGCAGTTCATGGGTTTAACTGTCCCAGGGCATGTGGGATTTTCCTAGACCAGGGATCAAACCAACATTCCCAGCACTGTAAGGCAGATTCTTAACCAATGGACCACCAGGGAAGTCCTTGGGCTGTTTTCTGATTGTTGGGCTTTAAGGTTTCTTTATGTATTGCTGATAACATTCTTTCATCAGGTGTGTCTTTGGACATTTGAGTTGTTTCCACTTTCTTTTTGTTTTTTTTAAGTTTGGCCCTTTTATTGGTTTTTTATTTATTTTCATCCATCTTTATTCTTTGGACTGTGTGGGCCTCCCATTGTAGTGGCCTCTCTCGCTGCAGAGCACTGGCCCTGGGTGCATGTGCTCCAGAGCGCCGGCTCATAATTGGACACACCAGTCCAGTCGCTCCACGGCACATGGGATCTTCCCAGGCCAGGGACTGAACCGGTTCCCCTTGCACTGGACTCTTTATCCACTGGACCACCAGGGAAGTCCCTGTTTCCACTATCTGCTCTAATGAATAACACTTTAATGAAAATTTATGCAAACGTGTTCATGTGGATACAGGTTTTCATTTTTCTTGGGGATATAGTTAGTGGTGGAATTGATGGATCAGAGGGTAACTCTGTATTTAGTTTTCTAAGAAGCTGCCAGTCTATTTTACAAAGTAGATCCACCATTTTACAATTCAGCCAGAAATGTATGAGGGCTCCAGTAGCTCTACATCCTTACAAGCACTCATTATTGTTATTCTTTTTGATTATGACTTGCATTTCCCTAAAGACTTATGTTAGGCATTCTGTCCTGTTCTTATGGTTCATTGGTGTACCTTATTTTGAAAAATGTCTATTCAGAAACTTGGTCCATTTTTAAATCGGGCTGTTTACTTTTTACAATGAGTTATGAGTTCTTCATATATTCTGAATACAAGTTGCTTATCAAGTACATGATTTGCAAGTATTTTCTCCCATTCCAAAGGCAGTCTTTTCAGTTTCTTGCTGGTATCCCTTTGAATCAAAAAAGGTTTAATTTTCATGATACTTAATTTATCTTTCTTTTTTTGACTTGTGAGTTTGATGTTGTCTCAAAAACCACTGCCTAACTCAAGGTGGCAAAGATTTACTGCTGTTTTCTTCTAAGAGATTTATAGTTGTGGTCCACACATTTTAATTCTCTTAACAAACCATCTTAAGATAAATTTTGTATGTGGTGTGAGGTAGGGATCCAAATTCATTTTTATGTATGTGTACATCCAGTTGTCTCAGCATCATTTGTTGAAAAGACTGTTTTCTTCCCCACTGAATTGTATTGATTGAGTGATTTTCAGGTTAAACTAAGCTTGTATTCCTGGGATAAATCCCACTTGGTGGTACATAATACTTTTTATATGTTGTTGAACTCAGTTTGAGCTGGTTGTGAATTTTTGTAAGTGTTTTCATAAAGGATATTGGTGTATGGTTTTCTGGAGGCATCTTTTCTGGTTTTGATATCAGAATAATACTGGCCTCAACAGATAGAGTTAGGAAGTGTTCCCTCTCACATTTTCTTTTGGAACACTGGGAAGTCTTTTGAATACTAAATCGTTTTATTTGTTTAGTAAAACTTAGCTTTTAAAATTTCTTCTTGAGTCACTTTTAGTAACTTGTATTTTTGGTGGAATTGATGGATCAGAGGGTAACTCTGTATTTAGTTTTCTAAGAAGCTGCCAGTCTATTTTACAAAGTAGATCCACCATTTTACAATTCAGCCAGAAATGTATGAGGGCTCCAGTAGCTCTACATCCTTACAAGCACTCATTATTGTTATTCTTTTTGATTATGACTTGCATTTCCCTAAAGACTTATGTTAGGCATTCTGTCCTGTTCTTATGGTTCATTGGTGTACCTTATTTTGAAAAATGTCTATTCAGAAACTTGGTCCATTTTTAAATCGGGCTGTTTACTTTTTACAATGAGTTATGAGTTCTTCATATATTCTGAATACAAGTTGCTTATCAAGTACATGATTTGCAAGTATTTTCTCCCATTCCAAAGGCAGTCTTTTCAGTTTCTTGCTGGTATCCCTTTGAATCAAAAAAGGTTTAATTTTCATGATACTTAATTTATCTTTCTTTTTTTGACTTGTGAGTTTGATGTTGTCTCAAAAACCACTGCCTAACTCAAGGTGGCAAAGATTTACTGCTGTTTTCTTCTAAGAGATTTATAGTTGTGGTCCACACATTTTAATTCTCTTAACAAACCATCTTAAGATAAATTTTGTATGTGGTGTGAGGTAGGGATCCAAATTCATTTTTATGTATGTGTACATCCAGTTGTCTCAGCATCATTTGTTGAAAAGACTGTTTTCTTCCCCACTGAATTGTATTGATTGAGTGATTTTCAGGTTAAACTAAGCTTGTATTCCTGGGATAAATCCCACTTGGTGGTACATAATACTTTTTATATGTTGTTGAACTCAGTTTGAGCTGGTTGTGAATTTTTGTAAGTGTTTTCATAAAGGATATTGGTGTATGGTTTTCTGGAGGCATCTTTTCTGGTTTTGATATCAGAATAATACTGGCCTCAACAGATAGAGTTAGGAAGTGTTCCCTCTCACATTTTCTTTTTGGAACACTGGGAAGTCTTTTTGAATACTAAATCGTTTTTATTTGTTTAGTAAAACTTAGCTTTTAAAATTTCTTCTTGAGTCACTTTTAGTAACTTGTATCTTTCTAGGAATCTTTACATTTCATCTAGGCTAACTAATCTGTTGGCATGTAATTGCTTATAGCATTCCATCAACATCCATTTTATTTCTATAATATTGGTAATGATAGCTGCTCTGAATGAAGCAACTTTTAAATGGTCTGAGAGTAACGATAACAGAATCTTGAAATTACTAAAGCTTAAAATTAAATATATATTGGACTCTTGCAACTTCGAATTAAAAAAAAATTAAGTTGCAGGACATGAAAGCTAAATATCCTTCTAGTGCTCATCTCTGCAAAGAAAAATTAGAGGTAAAAAGACAAAACCTAACACACTCCAGTTAAAATACACCAGGGCTTACCTGGTAGCTCAGTGGTAAAGAATCAGCCTGCCAATGCAGGAGACACAGGTTCAATCCCTGATCCAGGAAGATCCTGCATGCCGGGGAGCAACTAAGCCCTGAAGCCACAACTATTAAGCCTGTGCTCTAGAGCCTCAGAGACACAATTGTGGAGCCTGTGTGCCATAACTACTGAAGCCCGTGTGCCCTAGAGCAGCAAGAAGCCCGCTCACTTCAACTAGAGAGTAGCCCCCACTCCCTGCAACTAGAGAAGAGCCTGTAGCAGCAGCGAAAACCCAGAATAGCCAAAAATAAGTAAATTACAAACAAACAAACAAAAAGGCACCAAAGTCAGTTCAACTGAAATAATAAAGAAACAGTTCCTGGCTAAATTTTCACATTCTAAGTATACCATTCAGTAGAAACTCAATACCCTAAGGCAACTATGCTTACAGGAACACACACATGCATGCAATAAATCTAATATGATAAATTCCTAATGCATTAACATTCTAAGAGAATCAGGCAATAAACCCTCTCAAATAGATAACTTTTGTACAGAGACTGACTCACTCCTTCATTTATTCTTTGAGCTCAGGGCCAACAGAATTCTGTGTACTATGCTTTCTAAAATCATAGCACATATATCTATTACTAGCCACATAATTTTTACATACTCCATAACCAAAAACCAACTTCCCAGAAAGTCATAAGAAGTGCCCAGATATTAAGAAAAGATTCATACATACATATTACATATAAATTTCTTCTTGCAAGCTAAATTTAGGAAAACCATCTTAAAGGAAAAACTGTATTTTATCATCTGTTCTTTCAATGAAACTGTTCCTAAGGAAACTTTCTTCAAAGAACTTGAGCTAATTGTTATGTTGGCTTTTCAAAATCAAAATTTAAGTACAGAATTTTGAAAACACTGAAGAAGATGACAAGTTTCCAAGCTATCTTAATACCACTTTGATACATTCAGGAGAAAACTATGCTTATGTTACCACCATACACCTGACTGGCACCACAGTTCACAGGATATTTACAACATTCTTTACTGATTTTAAGGGGGGGAAAAATCCATGAAGTAGAGCAGATAGTGGTAACATCTTTATCATTTCATTAGAGGAGACAAAACTGAAACACCCACAGGTTAGATGACCTTGTCACAAAGCTTGTAAGTCGTGGGGAGCAACTAAGCCCTGAAGCCACAACTATTAAGCCTGTGCTCTAGAGCCTCAGAGACACAATTGTGGAGCCTGTGTGCCATAACTACTGAAGCCCGTGTGCCCTAGAGCAGCAAGAAGCCCGCTCACTTCAACTAGAGAGTAGCCCCCACTCCCTGCAACTAGAGAAGAGCCTGTAGCAGCAGCGAAAACCCAGAATAGCCAAAAATAAGTAAATTACAAACAAACAAACAAAAAGGCACCAAAGTCAGTTCAACTGAAATAATAAAGAAACAGTTCCTGGCTAAATTTTCACATTCTAAGTATACCATTCAGTAGAAACTCAATACCCTAAGGCAACTATGCTTACAGGAACACACACATGCATGCAATAAATCTAATATGATAAATTCCTAATGCATTAACATTCTAAGAGAATCAGGCAATAAACCCTCTCAAATAGATAACTTTTGTACAGAGACTGACTCACTCCTTCATTTATTCTTTGAGCTCAGGGCCAACAGAATTCTGTGTACTATGCTTTCTAAAATCATAGCACATATATCTATTACTAGCCACATAATTTTTACATACTCCATAACCAAAAACCAACTTCCCAGAAAGTCATAAGAAGTGCCCAGATATTAAGAAAAGATTCATACATACATATTACATATAAATTTCTTCTTGCAAGCTAAATTTAGGAAAACCATCTTAAAGGAAAAACTGTATTTTATCATCTGTTCTTTCAATGAAACTGTTCCTAAGGAAACTTTCTTCAAAGAACTTGAGCTAATTGTTATGTTGGCTTTTCAAAATCAAAATTTAAGTACAGAATTTTGAAAACACTGAAGAAGATGACAAGTTTCCAAGCTATCTTAATACCACTTTGATACATTCAGGAGAAAACTATGCTTATGTTACCACCATACACCTGACTGGCACCACAGTTCACAGGATATTTACAACATTCTTTACTGATTTTAAGGGGGGGAAAAATCCATGAAGTAGAGCAGATAGTGGTAACATCTTTATCATTTCATTAGAGGAGACAAAACTGAAACACCCACAGGTTAGATGACCTGTAAAGGTCACAAAGCTTGTAAGTCGTGGGGCCAAGACCAGGAAATTCAGCCTACTGCCCCCCAATCACACACCTTCTCTGTGCGACACTTCTATAAACCTGGAAGCAAAAATTTAGAAAGCAAAGTGTGTGTCAGGAGGAAGTTTTCACTAACTCTCCTTAAACGTTTTCATTGAAAGCATGTTTATTTTGAATGCATACGAATTGCTCTTCTTATCTAACTTTAGCCACAATTTGGCTAAAAGCATGTTTTTAATAATCTTGGAGAGACAGTGAGTCTTCGGTGACTTGCAACCTGTCAACTTTCAGACATGTTAAATAACCTTTCAAACTTAGCCTCTAGAGCTTAGAGCTAAAAAGCACTGTGAAAACATTAAACAACTCTGGAAAATCCCCTTTTAAGCAATTCTGAGGCCAAATTAGCGCATGTGTCACTGGATGTTCTTCTACAAAACAATGATTAAAAACCGCCTTCTTTCAGCTCTGTAGGTAGCTATTTATCAGTGATCAGAGATAATTAATACCAATGACCATTAACTCAATGTTTATTTCCTACAGATATAGAGAGCTGGAACATATCTGCCAGTGGAACAATACTATTGCTTGATCACAGTGCAAAACATTAAATCAGAATCTAACTCGAGGCATATGGGCATTGCAGTATACACCCAGCAAAGGACAAAGTTCTGATTCCCCCGACACAGAGTCCTAAGTGCAAATACTTTCTTTATCTTCACTTTCTCCACGGAGAACCCAACATTTCCTTGACATCTAAAAAGGCTAAAAGTGTCTGTGTGATTTTCAGAGACAACATCTCCTGAGTGATCTCACACCTATGAGTTAAAAAGAAAGGCTGCTGTCATAAACCTCTCTAGTGAACAATGAACTTCAGTTCATCATGCTATGGACATATAGGAATATATAATTACACATTAATCAATAATAGTAATAATTATAATGCTTAGGGGTAGGGTTGGGGAAAAGATCTGAGGACAGGCTGAGGAAAAGGAAGTAGATTTAAGTCTCTGCTGCTCCCACATCCATGCCAGAGAGATGAGAAATCTTGAAATAATCGATCATTTGCCTAGAGATCTCCTGGGAGGCTCTGAGGAAGAAAAAGGAACAGCTGCATCCCTAGTGTCTTGATCTTGGCTGTGGAAGCAACCTTTTCTTGATTCTGCCATTGACAAAACACAGGCGGTTCTTCTTCCATTACCTTACCAGCAACAAGGCTGCAAATGAGTTACTGCAAATATAGTACCCAAAGCGCACCTCCAAGAGAAGGAGCACATGTACTTTGATGCTTACCTTTTGGCTTCCTCTAGGTGACACAAATACTCATAAGCGATATTCTGCCGCCTCCTCTCATCCATCTCCTCTGCAGAGAGTCTCTCATCATCCACAATAGCTAGAGACAGACAATAACAGCATGTCACTTGGAAGGGCAGTATTCAAATCATGAGACAATCAACTAGAAAAAACTCACATACAGCTCAACACAGAATGTTGAGAGACAGGAGTATGGGAACACCGAGCACAGAGAGAGTTACCTTTGGCTTTTAAAATATTGGGATTCCCTTATAGTTCAGCTGGCAGAGTCTGCCTGCAATGCAGGAGACCCTGGTTTGATTCCTGGGTTGGGAAGATTGTCTGGAGAAGGGAAAGGCTATCCACCACAGTATTCTTGCCTGGAGAATTCCATGGCTTGTCCATGGGTCACCAAGAGTCAGACATGATTCACTTTCACTTTTTTCACTTTACAATATTATATTATTTGTAGCAAAAAAAAAAAAGAAGTACAAGCCTGAAGTGCAAGTGGACATTACATAACTGAAGGAGAACAGCAGTCGGACCCCAAAGACGTGATGTCACAGGATTTAGACAGTCTCAGGTCAACTAGAGGAGGGTCTACCAGCAGTAAATTTCCTTAACAAGCTTGGAGAACTGGTCCAGTGGCTTAGAGAATTGGACTGTCCTACCAACTCTGGAGTGGAACAAAGAATCTACAAGGACCTGTGTTTTCCCACGCCTAGCAGGGACTGAGGTTTCTCATCCAACCCAAACCTTATTTTAAAAATGACAAAGTCACCACTCTCAACCTACAGAGATGGAGAAATCTTGAATATCGACATCCATGCCAGAGAGATGAGAAATCTTGAAATAATCGATCATTTGCCTAGAGATCTCCTGGGAGGCTCTGAGGAAGAAAAAGGAACAGCTGCATCCCTAGTGTCTTGATCTTGGCTGTGGAAGCAACCTTTTCTTGATTCTGCCATTGACAAAACACAGGCGGTTCTTCTTCCATTACCTTACCAGCAACAAGGCTGCAAATGAGTTACTGCAAATATAGTACCCAAAGCGCACCTCCAAGAGAAGGAGCACATGTACTTTGATGCTTACCTTTTGGCTTCCTCTAGGTGACACAAATACTCATAAGCGATATTCTGCCGCCTCCTCTCATCCATCTCCTCTGCAGAGAGTCTCTCATCATCCACAATAGCTAGAGACAGACAATAACAGCATGTCACTTGGAAGGGCAGTATTCAAATCATGAGACAATCAACTAGAAAAAACTCACATACAGCTCAACACAGAATGTTGAGAGACAGGAGTATGGGAACACCGAGCACAGAGAGAGTTACCTTTGGCTTTTAAAATATTGGGATTCCCTTATAGTTCAGCTGGCAGAGTCTGCCTGCAATGCAGGAGACCCTGGTTTGATTCCTGGGTTGGGAAGATTGTCTGGAGAAGGGAAAGGCTATCCACCACAGTATTCTTGCCTGGAGAATTCCATGGCTTGTCCATGGGTCACCAAGAGTCAGACATGATTCACTTTCACTTTTTTCACTTTACAATATTATATTATTTGTAGCAAAAAAAAAAAAAAAATACAATCCTGAAGTGCAAGTGGACATTACATAACTGAAGGAGAACAGCAGTCGGACCCCAAAGACGTGATGTCACAGGATTTAGACAGTCTCAGGTCAACTAGAGGAGGGTCTACCAGCAGTAAATTTCCTTAACAAGCTTGGAGAACTGGTCCAGTGGCTTAGAGAATTGGACTGTCCTACCAACTCTGGAGTGGAACAAAGAATCTACAAGGACCTGTGTTTTCCCACGCCTAGCAGGGACTGAGGTTTCTCATCCAACCCAAACCTTATTTTAAAAATGACAAAGTCACCATCTCTCAACCTACATGAGGCTAACTCTACTGGTCAACAAGTATCCAAAAGAAAAACACAATCAGTCAGTTAGCAGGGCCTTCAGGCCCACACCCTTTATTCCAACATGAGTCTAGTTTATAAACTGCCACACTTCAGCCTTGCTTTTCTGTAGAGAATGCAGCCTCCCCATTTCCTGACTGTACTTCCTCTGCCTGAGGCCTCAAAGTACCCAGCAGCTGCCAACAGTCACATCAGCCAACTCTTGGTTGCCTATTTATACACAACACACCTCTCTCATAAAACGAACCGTTTCCCCTCTTCAGTCCTGAGCATTCTCTCTGATAGTTGTAAAACAAATTTGGTTTCTCCTTTGCTAGATTGCTCATCTAATGAAGACAATGTGTGTAAGCAGTAAGTCTGCCATCACGAGGGGCAGGACCATCAGTGCTGGCTATTTTGTTCCCCGGTCACCAGCTCTAATCGGCTGTTTACTAAACGGGACCCCTGGTCCCAAGAAGGAATGACGTGAAGGTCACTCGCCCATTCCCCAAGAGAGGTCAACTGCGTGCCCTACTGATGAGGAACCCAAAACATCAATCTGGCAGACAAAAAGAATTGAAATCAAGTTCTGAACTCTTACAGGGCAAGTACAATGTTCAACATTTAAGATCTAAAAGTAATACCAAATCCTCAAAGAACTCAAAAGAAAGGGGAGCTTACGTTTACAACAGTATGTTTTTAAAAAAATGACAGAATACCATAAGCGTGGAAAGATGTCCTAGAGGCTTATTTGTTGAGCACTTGCTTTTCTTCAAGGCTTAGGCAGCATTTCCTGTGCAGGGTCACATTTAAGTCTCAGGACTCTGAGGCAGGGACACGATCTACCCAACTTTACCTTTGAGCAAACAGCCTGAGAACCCATTTGCTCAAGTGAAGAGCTGAAACATTAGACCAAGAAATATTAGGATGGGAAGGAAAAAGCCAGTACAGAACTTTGGGCAATGTCTTTGTTTATGGGTGTGAAAGGAAGAGAAACAGCAGAACAGGCTGGGCCGGCACATGGACAAGCAGGAGAACAACAGAAGCAGGGCCAGAGGAGCAAATGTTCCCACACAGACCACCGTCCTTTTCCCCATCCCCCCATCCCACATTTCCCTGTGGCTCTATTCTTTAAACCAGGGAGACCTCAGCCCCCACTAATGATACCAAGAGCCCTCAACAATGATTTGCATTTGTCAAAAGCATCTTCTTCCTCTTTCAACAAATTAATCTGATCTAAACTTTATTTTTAATTTTTATTTATTTACTTATTTATTTGGCTGTACTGGGTCTTAGTTGCAGCATGTGGAATCTTTGCTGCCCAGTGTGGCATTTAGAGTTGTAGTGTGCAAACTCTTCATTGTAGCATGTGGGACTGAGTTCCCTGACTGGGAATGGAACCTGGGCCCCCTGCAGTGGGAGTGTGGAGTCTTAGCCACTGGACCACCAGGGAAGTCTCTGATCTAAACTTTAGAAGAGAGCTCTTAGATTCAGAAAAGGTACCAAAGCTCTCGAGCAGCCCTCCTCTGCATCTCCACTCTGAGATCTCAGGCCTTTGACATCTCTCCCCTGGATTCTTGGAACAGTCCTCAAAGAGCCTCCCAACCAACCAAGGCAATGCCAAACAATGTTCAAACTATCACACAGATATGCTCATTTCACATGCTAGTAAAGTTATCCTCAAAATCCTTCAAGCTAGGCTTCAGCAGTACATGAACTGAGCACTTCCAGATGTAAAACGTTGCATTTTAAAAAGGCAGAGAAACCAAACTTTCGACATTCAGTAGCTCATGGAGAATGCAAGAGAATTCCAGAAAAAAACATCAACTTCTACTTCATTGACTATTCAAAAGACTTGGACTATATGGATCATATCAACTGTAGAAAACTCTTAAAGAGATGGAAATACCAGACTACCTTATCTGTCTCCTAAGAAACCTGTATGCAGGTCAAGAATCAACAGTTAGAACCAGACATGGAACAAATGGGAGGCTACCTGTCACCCTGAAGGCAAAAGGAGAAGAGCAGAGGATGAGATGGTGTGAAAGGATATAGCAAACGAGAACCCCATACCCGCCAGCAGAACAGGCTGGGCCGGCACATGGACAAGCAGGAGAACAACAGAAGCAGGGCCAGAGGAGCAAATGTTCCCACACAGACCACCGTCCTTTTCCCCATCCCCCCATCCCACATTTCCCTGTGGCTCTATTCTTTAAACCAGGGAGACCTCAGCCCCCACTAATGATACCAAGAGCCCTCAACAATGATTTGCATTTGTCAAAAGCATCTTCTTCCTCTTTCAACAAATTAATCTGATCTAAACTTTATTTTTAATTTTTATTTATTTACTTATTTATTTGGCTGTACTGGGTCTTAGTTGCAGCATGTGGAATCTTTGCTGCCCAGTGTGGCATTTAGAGTTGTAGTGTGCAAACTCTTCATTGTAGCATGTGGGACTGAGTTCCCTGACTGGGAATGGAACCTGGGCCCCCTGCAGTGGGAGTGTGGAGTCTTAGCCACTGGACCACCAGGGAAGTCTCTGATCTAAACTTTAGAAGAGAGCTCTTAGATTCAGAAAAGGTACCAAAGCTCTCGAGCAGCCCTCCTCTGCATCTCCACTCTGAGATCTCAGGCCTTTGACATCTCTCCCCTGGATTCTTGGAACAGTCCTCAAAGAGCCTCCCAACCAACCAAGGCAATGCCAAACAATGTTCAAACTATCACACAGATATGCTCATTTCACATGCTAGTAAAGTTATCCTCAAAATCCTTCAAGCTAGGCTTCAGCAGTACATGAACTGAGCACTTCCAGATGTAAAACGTTGCATTTTAAAAAGGCAGAGAAACCAAACTTTCGACATTCAGTAGCTCATGGAGAATGCAAGAGAATTCCAGAAAAAAACATCAACTTCTACTTCATTGACTATTCAAAAGACTTGGACTATATGGATCATATCAACTGTAGAAAACTCTTAAAGAGATGGAAATACCAGACTACCTTATCTGTCTCCTAAGAAACCTGTATGCAGGTCAAGAATCAACAGTTAGAACCAGACATGGAACAATGGACTAGTTCAAAAACGGGAAAGGAATACAACAAGGCTGTATCCTGTCACCCTGAAGGCAAAAGGAGAAGAGCAGAGGATGAGATGGTTAGATAGCATCACTGACTCAATGGACATGAATATGAGCAAATTCTGGGAATATCTCTTCACTGTTATCAGAAGTATCTTTCTAATGTGCAGTCCTACTGACATTATTCTTCTGTAAACCTTCAATGGATCTTCACTTCCTACAGAACAAAGCTCTAGAAGAGAACATGTTCCCTCTCCTCTCCTACAGGAATGACTACCGTATGATTTTTCTCCATGGGAGTTATCTTAGAGGATACCTCACATGCCCGCATAGTATCATCTGGTCCTCTCTCCACTGTTCCTAAAAGTTAAACCCTAGGACACCCCATGACTACAAGTGTCTTATTTTAATGTCAGTCTAAAGAATACATCCCACTTCTGACAGGATATTTTCATTTTTTGGTGCCTTCCGACATGTTAAAGCTTGAAAGCAATAGGAAACTCTTAGTTGGAATCTATGGCTCCTTTTACCCTCCTAAGGGGGTAAAGGTGGGGTCACATTCAAAAGGAGGCACTCTCACAGCCACCTTCCTTCTTGGCTGCTCCTTCCTTCCAGCCTCAATCAGCCTACCCAAGAGGAGGCAAGAAGCATCACCAGTACAGGCCTCTGTCCCCCAACTGCCTCCACAGGCCATGCAAGATCCCACCACCCCAGAGCCACTGGGGCTGAGGGGCTGTCCTCAAACTCAGACACCACTCTGTCCCCGAAGAGAAGATGTGCCTTCACACTTAATGGCCCTAGCTGATGGAATGCTACCCACCTTTAAGGTTTAACTCAAGGGCGACTGGCTTCCCAAAGTCTCCCCTGATTATTTCTGTTCACAATGTCTGAGCAGGATGCTGTAGGACTCTCTGGGGTACAAATCCTTTCTGTGTCCCTGTCTCTTGTTTGTGGGGAAAAGGTTTCAGCCTCCTAAACCTTCCTTCCCCACGTACCAAAGGACAGGTTCCAACAGTTACTAATCAGGGAAGGGAGAATACGCAGAAAAAAGGTGAAGCAGTCAAGAAACCATAGTGCATCCATGGGGCAGGGTCCTGGTTTCTCTTCAAGGAATATGCTTAACAATATCTTTGAGTTCTTCCACAGGAACTAAGACCCCCACCCAAGGGGAGGATGATAACTTCCGGCTGACTGCAAGATTCCTGAAGCACCACCCTGAGAGCTCATCAACAACCAATCAGAAGAAAGCTACAGACCTCACTGCAAATTCTGCCTGAAAACCAGGAAAGAATTCTGGGGTTTTGAGCATAAGCCACCTGTTCTCCTTGCTTGGTCTTTTCTCTGCTCCAAAGCGCCAGATTTGTGGCCTCACTGTGCACCTGGCACATGACCTTGTGCTCTGTACCAGTACCTCCTATACTGGTTTGTTTAACAGTAAATCCTAGAAGACATGTGTGGGACCTCAAGGTCTCAGCACACAGGCTGCCTGCTCCATACAAATATCTGAAGAACAAATAATTTTTTTCAGGAAAGATTCATAACAGGCTTTAAAATATCTAATGGGATACTCTTATTTGGCCATTTACATTGGATAAAGGATGTGCCCACTAATGAAGGAAACATAGCACCATAGACTTCACTTGACTCATGTTCAGTTCATAGATGCTATGGGCCAGATATGAGTCAAAGCACCAGGGACAGGGCAGCGACCAAAGCAAAAAAAACCTGTATGCCCTCATGGGGCTTTTTACACTTCCCTTCCTTTCCTCCTGACCTGGTCCACTGGATCACATACCTGGCCACTGCCCTTCTAACCACACACACTTCAATCTCACTTTCCTTCCTTCATGACCTATTGTCAAAGTGTACAGCAAGTTCATGCGTGTGAGACTATCTTAAATACAACAGAAACAGATCTCTGGGCCACCGATGCTGCCTGCAAATATTTCTGCATTACTCAACATTTTATTAAGTAGCAACTTCTGATAAGAGCCACAGGCATGGATAATAACCCTGCCATTTTAAAAGCCTCCATGCAGCTGATAAAATAGACTTAAGCATGACATTACTGCCTATAAAGTGTTTTTCCATGTTATTGTGTGGTTTTCATCATCTCTCTGAAAGATAGGTGTTATCTCTTTCTTTGAGGAGAACGGGGTCATGCAAGGGGAAGGGACTGCCTATGGTTATTGCTGGGTCAGTGGCAGAGCCAGGAGCCAAGGGGACTGGAACCAAGGGCACTCAGCACCTCGGCGCCGGCTCTCTCGCCTTGCTGCTGCTGCTGCTGCTGAAGTTGAATGAGCTGTGAAAGCGCTCGTCACTGCCGAGCCCAAAGGAAGATCACTGAAGTACTTCAGAACTGCTTTTATTTTAAATTGATTAACTGAGACTTCCTCTAAAGTTCATCTTTACTTGCTGCCTTGGACCCTAAGAAACACAATGATGTTGTGAAAAACTATTTCCTGAAATATTAGCAACTCACAAAACTCTTTCTGTAATGTTCACTGACAGTGGCTCAAAGATGGTAAAGTCATCACATTATATGGAAAGCACATTATAGGGTTTATTCAGAGGTTTAAAGAGCAGAATGAGTTGGTAGAAAAGCTTTTGAAATAGAACTATCAAGTCAGAAACAGAAGGAATTCTATGGAGCTTATTTTCAAAGAAATTTTGGATCATAAGGCTAAAATTTGGGATACTCTTATTTGGCCATTTACATTGGATAAAGGATGTGCCCACTAATGAAGGAAACATAGCACCATAGACTTCACTTGACTCATGTTCAGTTCATAGATGCTATGGGCCAGATATGAGTCAAAGCACCAGGGACAGGGCAGCGACCAAAGCAAAAAAAACCTGTATGCCCTCATGGGGCTTTTTACACTTCCCTTCCTTTCCTCCTGACCTGGTCCACTGGATCACATACCTGGCCACTGCCCTTCTAACCACACACACTTCAATCTCACTTTCCTTCCTTCATGACCTATTGTCAAAGTGTACAGCAAGTTCATGCGTGTGAGACTATCTTAAATACAACAGAAACAGATCTCTGGGCCACCGATGCTGCCTGCAAATATTTCTGCATTACTCAACATTTTATTAAGTAGCAACTTCTGATAAGAGCCACAGGCATGGATAATAACCCTGCCATTTTAAAAGCCTCCATGCAGCTGATAAAATAGACTTAAGCATGACATTACTGCCTATAAAGTGTTTTTCCATGTTATTGTGTGGTTTTCATCATCTCTCTGAAAGATAGGTGTTATCTCTTTCTTTGAGGAGAACGGGGTCATGCAAGGGGAAGGGACTGCCTATGGTTATTGCTGGGTCAGTGGCAGAGCCAGGAGCCAAGGGGACTGGAACCAAGGGCACTCAGCACCTCGGCGCCGGCTCTCTCGCCTTGCTGCTGCTGCTGCTGCTGAAGTTGAATGAGCTGTGAAAGCGCTCGTCACTGCCGAGCCCAAAGGAAGATCACTGAAGTACTTCAGAACTGCTTTTATTTTAAATTGATTAACTGAGACTTCCTCTAAAGTTCATCTTTACTTGCTGCCTTGGACCCTAAGAAACACAATGATGTTGTGAAAAACTATTTCCTGAAATATTAGCAACTCACAAAACTCTTTCTGTAATGTTCACTGACAGTGGCTCAAAGATGGTAAAGTCATCACATTATATGGAAAGCACATTATAGGGTTTATTCAGAGGTTTAAAGAGCAGAATGAGTTGGTAGAAAAGCTTTTGAAATAGAACTATCAAGTCAGAAACAGAAGGAATTCTATGGAGCTTATTTTTCAAAGAACACCCACAAAATCCACTGTGAAAACAGACCAAGGCCACCTTGATTCATGAAGGAGTCGGCATGGTCATTTGTTCACTACGGTCACTCTACTTGCTCCCTTCACACAAGGACACCAAGGCCACCATTTCCTTATTGTTAAACATTACTCATTTGCTCAATAAATACTAGAGTGTTTGTTCTGTGCCAGTCTGTTCTAGGGACTGGACACAGTGACAAGTGCAACACACCACATCCCTCATGAAGTTTTTATTAGAATGAAAACAACTGAAAGGGAAATGACAGTTACTCAGTCATGTCTGACTCTTCTGTAATTCCATGGACTATATAGTCCACCAGGCTCCTCAGTCCATGGACTTCTCCAGCAAAGAATACTGGAGTAGGCAGCCATTCCCTTCTCTAGGGGATCTTCCCAACTCAGGGGTCAAACCCGGGTCTCCTGCATTGTGGGCAGCTTCTTTACCAACTGCTGGCATAATTACAAGAAACTTAGGTAAGTGGGGATATACTGGAGGGAGTGTTAGCAAGAATCACAAAACCAGGGTTGGGGATCTCTATTTTACAAATTTTGTTATCTAATGAAAAGCAGATTGAGACTATCATATGAATCATCAATTCACAGAAACATGCCACAGTGTAGTATTTTATGGATATCTTGTTATTTTGTGTGACTCAATATTTCTGTAAGGAATCCTGAATCTCCTGAAGCACGTCTTTCAATTCAAATATGTACTGTGCCATCTCGTAAGAGTCCAGACTGCCTTCACCTGGGTGACACATCAAAAGCCTTTACCTGGGAGATACACTTCAATGGGCAAATCCTCACTCTGGAACTCAAGAATGGTTACCAGAAATGTATACCCCAAGGAAGAGAACTGATTCTGAAACCCTAAAACTGGGACAGAGTACTGGGTTGGGGTATAAAAAGTAAGAGAACCCCAACTCCAAGATTTCCAGTAAGCTGATACACAGTGAATTCACCCGTGATATATCCTGGCTTCCTACCAGCTTCCTGAAGCATTTCACAGCTACTTGAGCTTTAAGGGACCACATGATCAAACTTCCCTAAACTGAATTTTCTTTTGAAAAATAGGCAAACCTGGGGCTGAAGTTGTTAGCAACCTGATACATATTCCCAGGCATCCTAAAGAATTTGAAACAAGAGAGATTGCCATCTGACCTATTAATGGCATTGAATGTTTCATCAAGCCATGAAAATTATGAGACTTTAAGTGCACAGACTCACAGCTCATCCATCTTGAAATTCCTACCAAGTGCCAGGTAGACAGCAGGTGCTCAGTAGAGTCTGCTGATTGGTGTGCACTCAGCTTTGTGGTAGCCCACTCCAGTACTCTTGCCTGGAGAATCCCATGGACGGGGAGTCTGGTGGGCTGCAGTCTACAGGGCTGCAAAGAGTCTGACACGGCTAAAGCGACTTGGCATGCACACACGCATGCTGGTTCATGCTTTTAGAAATATTTGGAATTTTTACCTCATCTTAATATCCACTTGTATTTCATAGTATTAGAAAAATGAGAATTTTTACTGGACAAAAATCCTGAATTTTTCCTTTCCAGCATGCCCATATAAGAAGGTGCCTAATTTGGCAAGTATAAAACTTACACAGCACATGACAAAGCGTTCTTTGCAAAAACTGCCATTGAACGGCAATATTATAACAAGAAATTATTTTCTTGGTGCCACTGAGAACTTCTTTTAACGTCTTTCTTTAGCCTTGATGTGGGAGAATCTCATGGATAGGGGACGCGGGCAGGCTACAGTCCACAGGGTTGCCAAGAGTTGGATACAACTGAAGTGACTTAACATGCATTCACGCAGCTCTGTGCTCAATGGGCAAAGATGCTACCTCCTTAACAAGTTGAGTCCTAACAAGCCCAAGCCCTGATGTTAATACAGCCAGACTGTCCAGATCCCAAGGGAAGAGGAATGAATTTGAAGCCTGCCTTCCACACCTACCCTAGAACTTCTCCCCCACCAACCATTTCTAAGGACTCTACAGAGTTATAAATGCACACACAGCTTCAGAGGATATTCAGGTTACACATGGCAGTAAGGGACTGTGGCCATTTCCCCTAATGTCCTAAGTCTTCAAGTTCAGCATTACAAGGAGAATTTCCTAGGTGGGGAAAAGAAGGGTAACCAACGAACTACAGTTTCTTACAAGTGTTAGGGCCTCTGATTAGTTACCCATGTCCTTTTTCCAGCAAGGTTTGCTGTTGAGTCACTGAGTCGTGTTCGACTCTTTTGTGACCCCATGGACTGTACCCCACCAGGCTTCTCTGTCCATGGGATTCTCCAGGCAAGAATATTGATGTGGGTTGCCATATCTTTCTCCAGGGGATCTTCCTGACTCAGGGATTGAACCTGTGTCTCCTGCATTGACAGGTGCAGTCTTTACTGCTGAGCCACTTTGAAAACCCTCCAATGATGTTCCTAAGGCCCAGAAGAGTTAGATAACTTCTTTGTCATAATTTCTCAGAAAAATGAGAAACATTTGGGGCTTTGTAAAAAGTTTATCCCTTTCTGCAAACACAGTTTAAGTCTACACAGCTTTAAGATCAACCTTTGATGAAAAAGGTCCCCAACTTTTTCCCCCCAAGAAGGTGATCATATTCAAGCAACTAAAATGCCAATCTGTTTCTAACAAGCCTAGATCTCAAAACCCAGGACACCCTTTCAGAACAGGGCCTCATTTCTACATCTCACACACAGGAAGAAAATTAATTTTGGTGCCACTTTGAGAAACTTCTTTTAACGTTTCTTTTCTTTAGCCTTTTGATGTGGGAGAATCTCATGGATAGGGGACGCGGGCAGGCTACAGTCCACAGGGTTGCCAAGAGTTGGATACAACTGAAGTGACTTAACATGCATTCACGCAGCTCTGTGCTCAATGGGCAAAGATGCTACCTCCTTAACAAGTTGAGTCCTAACAAGCCCAAGCCCTGATGTTAATACAGCCAGACTGTCCAGATCCCAAGGGAAGAGGAATGAATTTGAAGCCTGCCTTCCACACCTACCCTAGAACTTCTCCCCCACCAACCATTTCTAAGGACTCTACAGAGTTATAAATGCACACACAGCTTCAGAGGATATTCAGGTTACACATGGCAGTAAGGGACTGTGGCCATTTCCCCTAATGTCCTAAGTCTTCAAGTTCAGCATTACAAGGAGAATTTCCTAGGTGGGGAAAAGAAGGGTAACCAACGAACTACAGTTTCTTACAAGTGTTAGGGCCTCTGATTAGTTACCCATGTCCTTTTTCCAGCAAGGTTTGCTGTTGAGTCACTGAGTCGTGTTCGACTCTTTGTGATCCCATGGACTGTACCCCACCAGGCTTCTCTGTCCATGGGATTCTCCAGGCAAGAATATTGATGTGGGTTGCCATATCTTTCTCCAGGGGATCTTCCTGACTCAGGGATTGAACCTGTGTCTCCTGCATTGACAGGTGCAGTCTTTACTGCTGAGCCACTTTGAAAACCCTCCAATGATGTTCCTAAGGCCCAGAAGAGTTAGATAACTTCTTTGTCATAATTTCTCAGAAAAATGAGAAACATTTGGGGCTTTGTAAAAAGTTTATCCCTTTCTGCAAACACAGTTTAAGTCTACACAGCTTTAAGATCAACCTTTGATGAAAAAGGTCCCCAACTTTTTCCCCCCAAGAAGGTGATCATATTCAAGCAACTAAAATGCCAATCTGTTTCTAACAAGCCTAGATCTCAAAACCCAGGACACCCTTTCAGAACAGGGCCTCATTTCTACATCTCACACACAGGAAGAAAATTAATTTTGGTCCACTGTGCAAACTTGAACAGGAATGTCTTTTTAAAAATAATCTGGAAACTCAGTCATGAAGATGTTGGGACCCATATACAGAGGTGGCTGAACTGAAGTCTGGATGAGAGGGAGGGGTCTGTCTGGGACTTTGCTCAATTTAGGAGAAAAGTTAAAAGCAATGATTCTTAGATTTGGTATTTTGTAGTCAATTATAGTGGGAAAAAAATTTGGCAGGACAAAAAACTTTAGCTACCAAGTAGGCACTGGGAAAATTCCATTTGCTCACTGCCCGCTCCTACACACTTTGTCATCCCCACTCAGATCCCAGTACATATGAAAGAAGGGAGTGTCAAGTTTCCAAAGCCAATGTAAGACTTTTGAACACCAACAGTCAAAATTACAGAAGGAATTATAAAAATTGTTAGTCTGGATGAGCTTCTACTATTTTTAAAGGAGGAGAAAGAATTCAACTCATCTCACTTGAATTTTTTACACTTAAGATGGTCAGTGACAAAACACTCCAAATGATTTACAGCCAGTCCTAAAACAATTCTATTTTCTATAGAAAATAAGTATTTTGAGGACACAGATGCTTACCTACGCTTTGATACTTCATAGGAATGATGATTATTTTACAACTGTTAAATAGACTTAGCAGGTTATGCAATGACTGTTTCTGAGCTGTTCTCAAGGAGAAGCAAGTACCTGATAATTTTCTGCCCCTCTTTTCTTAAGTGACTTCAAATAACCCAGAATATGGGTAATTCTACAAAGTTAGGAATCTTAGGAGACAATAGAATAGGGAAGTCTGTCATCATTTGTCCTTGACTATTAGGAGAAAAGAAATAATCACAACTAGTTCAAAGGTAAGTACAAGAAAACAAAATAGCCTCTTGGTTGCGAGTTTTTCCTACATTCCAGGCACACATGTGCTATTTCTCTCATTCATGTGAGTGCTTCATGATACATGCATGAAAGTAGCAAACAAAAGGGATTAATATATAATGATCATTTACTACTTGCCAGATACTTTACAAATATTATCACTTATCCCTCTTTAAGAAAGGAATTTGAATCTCTACTTTTCTGATGGGAAACAAACACCGAGAAATTGGATCATTCAGGTTTGGATAATTCTAAGACCCTAAGGACAGTTCAGTGGCAGATTTGGAGTCTGAAACAACCTTGATTCCAAATTTCTGGAATCTTTGGATTCCAGTTCTACCCTGCCCAAGTGCTCCAGTTTGTTGGTATGTGAATGTTTGATAACTAGCCCAGCACCCATTAGGCTCTTCTGAGGGTGTTATTAATGGTATTACTGATAACTCATTAATCAGCAGATAGATTTACATGACTTTATTTTATTTAGAGTATATCATCCGGAATACCAGGATGGAAGACTCACAAGATGAAATCAAGATTGCTGGGAGAAATACCAACAACCTCAGATACACAGATGTTACCACTCTAATGGTAGAAGGTGAAGAGGAACTAAAGAGCCTCTTCATGAGGGTAAAAGAGACTGAAAAAGCTAGTTTAAAACTTGACATTCAAAAAAACTAAGATCACGGCATCTAGTCCCATCACTTCATGGCAAACAGATAGGGAAAAACACTCCAAATGATTTACAGCCAGTCCTAAAACAATTCTATTTTCTATAGAAAATAAGTATTTTGAGGACACAGATGCTTACCTACGCTTTGATACTTCATAGGAATGATGATTATTTTACAACTGTTAAATAGACTTAGCAGGTTATGCAATGACTGTTTCTGAGCTGTTCTCAAGGAGAAGCAAGTACCTGATAATTTTCTGCCCCTCTTTTCTTAAGTGACTTCAAATAACCCAGAATATGGGTAATTCTACAAAGTTAGGAATCTTAGGAGACAATAGAATAGGGAAGTCTGTCATCATTTGTCCTTGACTATTAGGAGAAAAGAAATAATCACAACTAGTTCAAAGGTAAGTACAAGAAAACAAAATAGCCTCTTGGTTGCGAGTTTTTCCTACATTCCAGGCACACATGTGCTATTTCTCTCATTCATGTGAGTGCTTCATGATACATGCATGAAAGTAGCAAACAAAAGGGATTAATATATAATGATCATTTACTACTTGCCAGATACTTTACAAATATTATCACTTATCCCTCTTTAAGAAAGGAATTTGAATCTCTACTTTTCTGATGGGAAACAAACACCGAGAAATTGGATCATTCAGGTTTGGATAATTCTAAGACCCTAAGGACAGTTCAGTGGCAGATTTGGAGTCTGAAACAACCTTGATTCCAAATTTCTGGAATCTTTGGATTCCAGTTCTACCCTGCCCAAGTGCTCCAGTTTGTTGGTATGTGAATGTTTGATAACTAGCCCAGCACCCATTAGGCTCTTCTGAGGGTGTTATTAATGGTATTACTGATAACTCATTAATCAGCAGATAGATTTACATGACTTTATTTTATTTAGAGTATATCATCCGGAATACCAGGATGGAAGACTCACAAGATGAAATCAAGATTGCTGGGAGAAATACCAACAACCTCAGATACACAGATGTTACCACTCTAATGGTAGAAGGTGAAGAGGAACTAAAGAGCCTCTTCATGAGGGTAAAAGAGACTGAAAAAGCTAGTTTAAAACTTGACATTCAAAAAAACTAAGATCACGGCATCTAGTCCCATCACTTCATGGCAAACAGATAGGGAAAAACTGGAAACAGTGGCAAATTTTATTTTCTTGGGCTCCAAAATCACTGCGGATGGTGACTGCAGCCATGTAATTAAAAGATGCTAGCTCCTTGGAAGGAAAACTATGACAACCTAGACGTATTACAAAGCAGAGACGGGCTTCCCTGGTGGTCCAGTGGGTAAACAGTCTGCTTGAAGTGCAAGGGTCACCAGTTTGATCATGTGCTGCCACACAGCTGGACTGGTGCATCCAATTACCAGCCAGCGCTCTGGAGCGCATGTGCCCAGAGCCGGTGCTCTGCAACAAGAGAGGCCACTGCAATGGGAGGTCCACACATGCTGAAGAATAAAGATGGATGGAAATAAATAAACAAAAAAAATCAATAAAAGAGGCCAAAAATTAAGGGGAAAAAATAAAGCAGAGATATCACTTTGCTGACAAAGATCCATATAGTCAAAGCTATGGTTTTTCCAGTAGTTACAGATGGATGTGAATGCTGGATCATAAAGAAAGCTGAGTGCCGAAGAACTGATGCTTTCAAACTATGGTGCTGAAGGAGACTCTTAAGAGTTCCATGGACAGCAAGGAGATCAAACCAGTCAATCCTAAAGGAAATCAATATTAAATATTCATTGAAAGGACTGATGTTGAAGCTCCAATACTTTGGCCAGCTGATGTGAAGAGCTGACTCACTGGAGAGACTCTGATGCTGGGAAAGATTGAAGGCAAAACGAGAAGGGGGCCACAGAGCATGAGATGGTTGGACGACATCACTGAGTCAATGGACATGTTGCCTGGCATGCTGCAGTTCAAGGGATCTCAAAGAGTCAGACATGGCTTACTGATCGAAAAAAAAAAAAGAAAAAACAATTTTCCCTGCTGGCAACCATATAAATTAATATTATCATCTGATCTTTTTTTTTTTTTTTTGTAATTTTGGCCTCTTTTTTATTGGTCCTTCATTTATTTATTTTCATCCATCTTAATTCTTTGGCCTGTGTGGGCCTCCCATCACAGTGGCCTCTCTGGCTGCAGAGCACCGACTCTGGGCGCATGCACTCCAGAGCGCTGGCTCGTAACTGAACACACCAGTCCAGCCGCTCCACGGCATATGGAATCTTCCTGTGCCACGGATCGAACCGGCACCCCTTGCACTGCAAGGCAGACTCTTTACCCACTGGACCACAGGGAAGCCCCCTAATGCTATCATCTTGAAAAAGTAGAGAGAGTAAAATTACAGACTTATTTCTCAGAGATACAAAAACCTCAAATGGAGCCTAGCAAAGGAAAAAGTATTAAGATAATATTCAGCACTGCCAAGTTAGACGACTACATTGGAATGCAAGAGTTGTAACAAGACCAAAATGAAAACCAACAAAAAACTAAATGATACCACCATTTCATGTCACAAGCAAAATGATATGGTCAATAAATGCCGAGAACACATTTGAGAAAATTTACCATGTTTTTTCTGAAGCACCCTCCTCCAGTGTACTCCTCTTTTTCCCCCAAAGGAGAAAATCTACCTAAATTGTCAATCATGCTTGATTTTCATGAGTTTTATTTTATTTTATTTTTTATTTTATTGAAGTATGATTAAGTCTGGGCTCCCCTGGTGGCTCAGCAGTAAAGAATCCGCCTGCCAATGCAGGAGACTTGTTGGATCCCTAGGTTGGGGAGATCCCCTGGAGGAGGAAATGGCAACCTTTTCTTGCCTGTAAAATTCCACACACAGAGGAGCCTGGTGGGCTACAGTCCACGGGGTCACCAAGAGTTGGACATAACTCAGCAACTAAACAACCACAACAAGCTAATTTACAATCCTGTGTTACTTTCAGGTGTCGAGCAGAGTGATTCGGTTATACACATAAAAATTCTTTTTCATATTCTTTTACCTTATAGGTTATTATAAAATATTGTATATAGTTCCCTGTGCTATACAGTAGGTTCCTGTTGGTTATCTATGTTATATGTAGTAGTGATTATATGTTAATCCCAATCTCCTTCCTCAATGAAACTTGAATTTTTTTTTTTAATTTTATTTTACTTTTTACTTTTACAGAGTTTTGTTGTTCACTAAAACTGTTATTTAGATATGTATGATCCCAGATTAGTCATATGTATATCCTCCCCATCCCACCCCTCCAGGCCGTCGCACAGTGCCCCTGCAGGATCCCCTTTTCTCATAGCGCGATGACAACATCTATTTTTTTCATATATGACTGTATAGGTTTTCATGCTACTTCCTTTAAAAGGGCTGTGGCTGAGAGGAAAGACTGGCACTTTGGATGCCTGAAAAACTGTCAAATTTCCTTATATGTGAAGTGAGAATAATGCCACTTAACCCATGATGCTACTGTATGAGTATTTTTTAGAAATATCTTTTCATCATATATATTCCAAATTGTTTAATAGTTAAATCTTGAATAATAAATTAATAAGTAAGTTTGCTGTTGTTCCATGGCAAAGTAGTATCCAACTCTTTGTGACCTCATGGACTACAGCAAATCAAGCTTCCTCTGCCCTTCACTATCTCCTAAAGATCGTTCAAATTCATGTCCATTGAGTTACTGATGCTATATAAGATATAAAACATATAAACACATATATTAAAAATAAAAGAGAATCCATTTTTCCAAGGATAATTGATTATATTCCATGTTCCCCTCACTTAGTGGCTTTTAATGCCTGTTTCCCATGTCAACTTGCAAACTGAATGTATTTGAAGCTATATGAATTTTTAAAGGCAAAATTTTAATTTCACACATATATACATATACTGTATAAATATATATGTGCATATATACTGCTATAATAATTAAATAACATCTGCTATTATATAAACTATAATCAAGGAGGGGGAAGTCTAAAAGGAAATATCAAAATGTCAAAGCACTTGTTTACAAAAGAAGAGCTCTGGATTTCTTCCTTAACTTTTTTGATTCTTAGATTTTCCCAACGCTCTGTTCCACTGATGTGTATTCCTTAATTATATCAAAACTAAGAAAGGATTAAATTTGTTTTAATGTTCAATTACAAACAGATTTTTAATATGCGATGAGGAATAAACCTTAATGCCAGTTCCATTGCGAAAGATACCTTTCACGTACCTAATTGATCCATTTGAATTTTTAGAAAAGGTTCACAGGCATTAAAACTCATGAAGAATACTTGGTCTGCTTTATTGTGTAAAACACACACACACAAGTTCAAAGACAGCAGAGAGGAGGATGATTCACAGCACCAAACTGTTGGAAGGCGTGCTAAGCTATTGAGAGAGAAGGGAGAGAAAGCGGTAAGTAAAGGGCATGAACACAAGGGGACCTAAGGTGGAGCATGAAGCCAAGGCTGTGGCCAACCTATGTGACACCAACCTCACAAGTCTGAACTAAAAGAAAAAACATAGGTATGCTTTACAAGAGCACAATTTGGCAACAGCACGAATAGGATGAAGAAGAGCCTATGGGGGAAGAAAAAGGAAGCCAACAAAGCACAGCCAACTCATTTTTGTGACTTCAGATGGTGGAGGTGGGAACTGGACATGGCTCAGTACCAGAAAGGCACCCCCTTTCCTGTGCCAATTTCCATCAAGACAAGTTTGGGTAATAAACGAGGAAACAGCACAGAGGCATCCCACTGTTGTGAGGATATAGGAGGAGCTGACTTTAAATCTAAATATGTATTTGGAAGAAGAGTTTAATAAAACAGACTCAATTAGAAGGCTAGGATGGAGAACAGAAGGGTACTATTAATGCAAGCATATGCTGTTTGTGAGTGAGTGTGAAATAACACATGATTCAGGACAGTCGATTTTTAAAGCATGCCAAAACTTCAGCTCTCCAGTGGATCATACTATGCAATTGGGGGTATGTTGGCAACACAGTCATGGCTACAGAATACATTTCAACTTGATTTTGAACTAAAGCACTTTAGACTACTTTTAATGAGCAAGAAGCTTCTCTGACTTTTAAACGGGGTATGAAAATCAGTGTCAGCTCACACACTTAGGGCTTAGGGGACCCTGGATTTGTGAAAAGTCAAAAACTGCTGCAGATGATGCCAACATCAAAGAGCAGAACTTCACAAAGGCTCTTTGGTTTCACAGAATTCATCCACATAGATGGAAAAAAGTGGAAGCAGTGACAAATTTTATTTTCTTGGGCTCCAAAATTACTGCAGAGGGCGACTGCAGCCACATAATTAAAAGATAATTGCTTCTTGTAAGGAAAGCTATAACAAATCTAGACAGCATATTAAAAAGCAGAGACAGGGCTTCCCTGGTGGTCCAGTGGGTAAGGACACCGCCTTGCAGTGCAAGGGGCGCCAGTTCGATCCCTGGCCTGGGAAGATCCCACGTGCCACGGAGCAGCTGGACTGATGTGTCCAATTACCGAGCCCTGAGCTCTGGCGCGCATGCGCCCAGAGCCGGCGCTGTGCGACAACAGAGGCCACCGCAATGGGAGGCCCACACGGGCCAAAGAACAAAGATGGATGAAAATAGATAAATGAAAAACCTATAGAAGTGACCCGCCTGCTCCCCTCCCTCCCCACCCCACCCCCACCAAAAAAAATAAATCTTAAAAAAAAAAAAAAAAAAAAAAGCAGAGACATCTCTTTGCCAGCAAAGGTCTGTATAGTCAAAGCTATCGTTTTTCCAGTAGTCATGTAGGGATGTGAGAGCTGGACCATAAAGAAGGCTGAATGCTGAAGAACTGATCTTTTCGCATTGTGGTGCTGGAGAAGACTCAGAGTCCCTGAACTGAAAGGAGATCAATCAGTTAATCCTAAGGGAAATCATCCTGAATATTCATTGGAAGGGCTGATGCTGAAACTGAAGCTTCAATACTTTGGTCATATAATATGAAAAGCCAACTTATTGGAAAAGACTTTGATGCTGGGAAAGATTGAAGGCAAAAGGAAAAGGGGCCGCAGAGGATGAGACAGTTAGATAGCATCACCAATTCAATGGACGTGTATTTGAGCAAGCATGGGAAGACAGTGGAGGACAGAGGAGCCTGGCATGCTGTGGTCCATGGAGGTCACAAAGAGTTACACAGAACTTAGTGACTGAACAACCATAACCACATCATTTAACTCACACGACTGTCACAGCCCCTTCAGACAGACGTACAAGTATTACTATCTCCACTTGACTAAGGCTAAAATGGGATAAGCTATTTGTTCAAGGTCCCAGAGTTGGTTTGTATTTAAAATCAACTCTTGCCTTCTGTTTAGCTTTTACTGAACTTTTGGAGATGCCCTATTATATTAGAGCAAGCATACTTTTATTCTTTAGGTCAACAATAAAGGGAGCAGTAGGAGGAAATGGAATGGCCGATGTGGGAAGGGAGTCGAGTTGGCAAGGGTGGGTGAGGCCACAATGAGCTTGCATGCAGAAGAGAATGTATACAAACCATGATTTTGTAAATTACTTGGAGAGCGGATGAAGTACCCTGGGAACGGCTCTTTTGTGGGAAAGAATTTACCCCACTTGGGCAACAAAGCTGAAAACATTTTGGTTTTGGCTTGTGTGCTTTTTGTTCTAACATGCAGAACTACGGCTCATAGAAAGGACCAAGATTTAAAAAGTGGACGTACTTATACACACAACAAAAGACGCCAAGGTTTTTAGAAATTACAATTCTTTAGTCCAAAGCTCAAAAAAACTATACAGCAGCCAGGACAGCAACCGCCTTAAACATAATGTGTGCTCTTCTCCTTTAGGCTTAAATGAATAACTGATCTCTCCTGGCATTGCCTTTCTGCCTGGACAATGGTTCTACATGTGAGTCCTCTTGCATCCCTGGTCTAATGTAGATCAGATGAGACAGCTAACTGTGTACCAGCACTAGACCCTCAGAGGACCTGAATGCAATTTCAGAATTAAGTCACTGTTTCCACTCCAGACAGGAGAACCCTGCTAGTATTTGTGCCTCAGACATATCCACATTTATGAAGCCAAGTGATGATGGAAATTTATACTTGCAATTGGTCCACTGGGTACAAAATGCTGGCAGACAATTATGGAGATGCAGTCTTAAAATGCCTTTCCAAGTGGCTTATAATTAAATAAACCAATAAATACAACAAGAACAGAATGTGTTTCTTTTGGTAAGTGGCAAAGTTTTTAATGTGGTTAAATAGTCACATCCCACGTAAGGGGTGGAAAGAAGGGAATGGGATGAGGTGGGAGAAAGGATTTTGTGCCCCTGAGAGTTTACAGTCTAACAGAAAACATTCAACACTGGAGAGAAGAAAGGACCAACTAGTGACAGGGCAAAGAAAAGAAAAGCCAAGGGGAAGAGAGTATTCAGTGACAGGATTACCCAGTCAGTTTTCCAGGTCGAAAGTGTGAAGTCAGGTTACGAAGGAGGGAAGAGAAAGCTGGGTGGAAAACACAACTAGCGAAGACAAGAAGGATAAGAAGTTCCATGTGCTCTTTCAAGATGCACCTCTGTGCTCTGTCTCCAGTCCCATTTTCAGCCCTCCAAGTCTCCACTCCTCCCCACTCCCTCACCCTTCCAAGTCTGAACGTTTTAAGGAGAGGAACAGGGAGACAGATGGCCCAGGATGTCGTAGACCTATTAGTGGTCAAGACTGGATGATAGCTCATCATCAAGGAGATGGGCAGAGTTTCATTCCATTGATAAAAGCTCTTTCAACAAAATTCACCCAGCACATCTACCTGCTAACACACACATTACCGCATATGTAGTTTTACATATAGTTCATTGGGAATCAGCTGTCAAATCAGAAACATCAGTCACTGTAAATACTGTTAAGTTAAATACTTAAGGGACTTCCCTGGTGGTCCAGTGGTTAAGAATCCGCCTACCAATGCAGGGTACGTGGGTTAAGCCCTGGTCCAGGAACAAAGATCCCACATACTGAGGGGCAACCGAGTCTGTGCACCGCATCTACTGAGCCCACACCCCCCCAGAGTCTGTGCTGGGCAACAAAGACCTGTAACCACCATAAATAAATAAATACATAAATTAAAAAAAAAACTCTAACCAAGGTCTTCATTTCACCAGTTCACCAGTATTCAGAGCCCAAACAGTGTATTTTCTTGGAACATGCACATAGTTGCATCCATGGGAAGTAGGGATGGAGAAACAGCCCTAGATCTGTTCTTCAGCATACTTGCTTCCGCATTCCTCTCCAAGGGCTCCATCCACTGCCACCCTGATGGCTCCACATGTCAAGAGCCTTGAACAGCACACCAGATGGTTGTCTGCCTGCTGAGGCAGGCTCCTCTGGAATGGCCTTGAGCAGCTCCAGACTCTTCTCTAACCCAAGCCTTCTCTCTCTTAATTTCATGAGGGTGGGGAGAATAGGCAGAGAGAAAAGGTCCAGAAAGAAAAGAAAGAATCTGAGAATCACAGTAGGTAGAAGCCCTGCTACATGAATGACTTCTAAGAGGGATGATCAGAGGGGCTGGGAGAAGCAGCTGGTGAGGCTTTGGCCTCCCAATATTCACACTTCCATGACCCAGAGAAAGTTCCACATCACAGTTTTCCCTGGCACTAGTATTACTGCACTAACCCACAACAATCCTGTGACACTGGTATGATTCCCATTTTACAGATGTGGGCATGGAGACTTGTGACAACTAAACCATTTGTCCCAGATCCCAGCTGACAGCTGAAGAGCACAGTCTTGCAGTCATTCACAGCACACTGCCTTCAGAAGAGGCAAACCTGCCATTCTGAGTCCTTTCTTGACCTCCTCACAAACCTAGCTTTCCCACACTGCATGTTAATGAGCTCTCCTGCAGAAAAATAACCCTAAATGCAGAAGAGAGTAAACATACTGAAAGAACTGGGGATGAAGACAGGTACGTAGGGGACAGTTCAAAGCCCATAAGCATAAATTATCTGATCTCAAACTCGCTCTTAAAAATAACCATCCATGTTACATTCTACTCCACAACTGATCTATGGTTCACCTAGAGTCATCTAGAGTCTTCACCTCCCAACTTGGTGAAACTGGCAATCAAGGCTGACGTGTACCTGCAAGCGCCAGGTATCACAGTGTGGAGGGCACAGGTAGCAGGGCAGGCTCTCTGGTACCCAGGCTGAGGCCAACTTGGCTCACTCTTCACTGTGTGTTGCAGGCAAGCTTCCAGAACCAGCTGGGAGGTGTCATGCCTGGGAAGCATCTCGACCTCCAAGGCCTTCCACTCATTACTCCTGCAGCACTAGAATCTGGCTCTGCTTTCTATCACCCTCCTCGATGTGACCCTCAATGTGACCCTCGATGACCTGACCCTCTTAACCCATCAGCACCCGCAGACCCACTGCCACTGTGCTCCTGAAACAGGGGAGCATGTCAATAGAAAAAAATGAGGAGCAGAGAGAAACCAGAACTTTCTCATTCCCTCTGGTTTCCCACATCTTTTTTCAGGGATGGATTAGCTGTCAGCTGGAAGCTCCAACTCTGTTCGACATTCAAGTTGTACAGTGCTCTTGGAACCCAATGTACACCAATTTACTAGATAACACTGAGCAAACCTGTTCTGTAAACACTCTGGCAGGTAAACCCCCGTATTCTTTGGCTCTAAATAAGTACTTAGCATGAGCCAAGGTATGGAGTCAAGAATCATAGAGACCGGAAGTGGAACGGTGATTGTCAGGGGCTATAGAGAGGGGAGAAAGCAAAGCAGGTGTTGGATGAGGACAGTGTCCGTTTGGGAAGATGAAAAAGTTCTGGAGATGGATGCTGGCAACGGCTGCACAACAACTTGAATGCACTTACTAACAGAACTGTATACTTAAAAAGCGTTAACACGGTACATCTGTGTTATGTGTATTGTATCATGATTGAAAACAAATGCTTACATGGCACTTCCTATATGCTAGGTACTGCTCTCAATGCTTTGCAAATGTTCAGACATTTAATATTCACAATCTTATGAGGTAGGTTCTGTTATTATAATTATTATCATCATTATCCTTGCCAAGCATGATGGCTGGCAAGCGGCAGAGCTGACGTTCCAACTCCATCACCTTACCCTTAACCACTGCTCGGCTGTTTCTCAGCTAGAGAGACAGCTGGTTTGGGGAGCTCACTCACCAACTCACATAGGTACAGAACAGCAGACCCACCTGCTCACAGACCACTGAGAGAGTCGTGAAGACACCAGACCCCTCACAGGTTAACAGGAACAGATCTTAAATTGAAGTTTGCTTCTTTAGCCAATTTCACAGAAGCAGAGATTTTCAGAGTAGAAAAGGCTTCTCTCTGGTCTAACTTTCTTTTCAAAATAAGAACTACTGCTAAACTAGAGAAAAAAATTTTCTTTTTTCTATTTCTTATATTTATATTTTCTTTTATTTCTAGACAGTACATAGAACTGACAGTCTGTAAAAGAACCCAATTGCAAGAGGTCATACAGATGAAAGTTCAATGTCTGGTTGAAGCCACTTTGAACAAGTAACTTAATCCTCTCTCTGGGTTTTACTTCCTCATCTGCCCAATGGGGGTATTTTTCAATCTATCTTCTCCTTAATGGCATAAAATTAGCTTAATTTATATCAAAACACTTTCAAAAGTTTAAAACACTGTTATCCTAATCTCATTCACTTGGAGGTTGTTCAAAAAAATAATAATAATAAAGATCTAAATAAAGTACTTTAGTTAGTCAGTCCGTTCAGTCACTCAGTCATATCCAACTCTTTGCAATCCCTTGAACTGCAGCACGCCAGGCTTTCCTGTCCTTCACCATCTCCCGGAAACTGCTCTAACTCATGTCCAAGTCAGTGATGTCAGTGATGCCATCCAACCATCTCATCCTCTGTCGTCCCTTTCTTCTGCCTTCTATCTTTCCCAGCATCAGGGTCTCTTCCAATGAGTTGGCTCTTTGCATCAGGGGGCCAAAGTATTGGAGCGTCAGTATCAGTCCTTCTAATGAATATTCAAAGTTGATTTCTTTAATAGGTCAATAATGATCACATCCAGGTCTCAAACATTGTTCCTGGGGTTCCCACCAGTTCTTCAACACTGTTACTCAACCATTCAAAGGTATGACATTCACAACATATACAATATTTCACCTCTGCTCAAGGAAAATGCCTTTCCTTTACCGTCAGCATTCTGCACATCTCTCCCAACATCACAGTGGGGCAAGAGTAAAGCAGACTAAAGAGATGAGGACATCCTAACAAATGTGAACCCCTCTAGCCCAGGGCTACAGTTTTTATTCCTTTGATCTCAGTATATTTTATTTTGTGTGTCTTTCTTAAGAACAAGGCCATTCTATTATATGAACCTGGTATAATTATCTGAATCAGGAAATTTAATATTGATATAACATGACTCTCCAATCTACAGACTTACCATAGTCTATATTCAAGTCTCCCCATCTGTCCCAATAATGTTCTCTACAGCTTTCTCTTTATCCCATGCATTTTGGTGTCCTGTCTCTCTAGCCCCCTTTCATCTGGAACTGTTATCAGCCCTTAGTCTTTGTTGATCTTATATGTGAGGGGACTACATACCATTAATCCTGTAGAATGTCCACCAGATTCATCTGATGTTTCCTCCTGATTTAGGTTATGTATCTTTTGCACTTAAACATACAACAAAATTCAAACTGTAAGCTTTTCACAGACTCAAATCAGGAGAAACATGATGTTGCTTTCTCGCCATATGTGTGCCTGTGATCCTAATCTCATTCACTTGGAGGTTGTTCAAAAAAATAATAATAATAAAGATCTAAATAAAGTACTTTAGTTAGTCAGTCCGTTCAGTCACTCAGTCATATCCAACTCTTTGCAATCCCTTGAACTGCAGCACGCCAGGCTTTCCTGTCCTTCACCATCTCCCGGAAACTGCTCTAACTCATGTCCAAGTCAGTGATGTCAGTGATGCCATCCAACCATCTCATCCTCTGTCGTCCCTTTCTTCTGCCTTCTATCTTTCCCAGCATCAGGGTCTCTTCCAATGAGTTGGCTCTTTGCATCAGGGGGCCAAAGTATTGGAGCGTCAGTATCAGTCCTTCTAATGAATATTCAAAGTTGATTTCTTTAATAGGTCAATAATGATCACATCCAGGTCTCAAACATTGTTCCTGGGGTTCCCACCAGTTCTTCAACACTGTTACTCAACCATTCAAAGGTATGACATTCACAACATATACAATATTTCACCTCTGCTCAAGGAAAATGCCTTTCCTTTACCGTCAGCATTCTGCACATCTCTCCCAACATCACAGTGGGGCAAGAGTAAAGCAGACTAAAGAGATGAGGACATCCTAACAAATGTGAACCCCTCTAGCCCAGGGCTACAGTTTTTATTCCTTTGATCTCAGTATATTTTATTTTGTGTGTCTTTCTTAAGAACAAGGCCATTCTATTATATGAACCTGGTATAATTATCTGAATCAGGAAATTTAATATTGATATAACATGACTCTCCAATCTACAGACTTACCATAGTCTATATTCAAGTCTCCCCATCTGTCCCAATAATGTTCTCTACAGCTTTCTCTTTATCCCATGCATTTTGGTGTCCTGTCTCTCTAGCCCCCTTTCATCTGGAACTGTTATCAGCCCTTAGTCTTTGTTGATCTTATATGTGAGGGGACTACATACCATTAATCCTGTAGAATGTCCACCAGATTCATCTGATGTTTCCTCCTGATTTAGGTTATGTATCTTTTGCACTTAAACATACAACAAAATTCAAACTGTAAGCTTTTCACAGACTCAAATCAGGAGAAACATGATGTTGCTTTCTCGCCATATGTGTGCCTGTGTGATGCTAAGTTGCTCAGTCATGTCTGTCTCTTTTGCTTGAGTGATGTTACCTTTAATCACTTAGTGAAGACAATGTGTGCCAGGTTTCTCCACTGAACACATTATTTTTCCCTTTGTGGTAAGTAACTGATTCAAAGAGAGACACTTTCAGACTATGTACATATCCTTTCCTCATAAGACTTTCTCCACCAATGTTAGCATCTATTGAGGATTTTCTAACTCCATTATTTCTTCTATTTTGAAGCCATCTACTGTAAGAAAGTACCTCCTTTCTTATTTGTTTATATCTGTTTTGAATTTCCATATCTATATTTGAAAAATTGACAAATAAGGGAAAAACCTGAAAAAGGAAGCTTGAAAAAATCTCTAAAGTGTCAAGAAAGGACTAAAATTTTATACAACCATCTTGGAAAACTAGAGTCTGTCCAATCCATGTGCTAAAACTTCAGCCATCAAGCCTACAGCTGATCACTTGCCCGATCACAAAGCCCTGGGTGGACTTCAGATATGGAATACTGTGTCCCACAGTGGCTGCCATTTATTTGTTTATTGACCAGGATTTCTGCTAGTGACCTGACATTGAGTTAATGATCTTCGCAACACCTCTGCGAGACAAAGGACCTAATTTACACGGGAGTAAAAACAAGGCTTAGAGAGCTGGGACTTGCCCAAGGCCCCAGGGCCAAGCAGTTCAGATTCAGCTGTGGTTCTAGAACCCATGTTCTTCCATGCATGACTCTGTCCCCTCAAACATACATACAACAGGACAAAGTTGAACCACCACTGATCTTTAAAGTTCCTTTATCACAGAAACCTTTGCTTCCAGTCATATAACTATTATATTGAAATGAGGTTCTACACTGAGCAGATGATTTAAACCTCCAGAAATGATTAACTTGTGTATGTTTCCTCACTCTAAATGGTGACACTCCCATTAAACAGCCCCTGCAGAACGAAACATTCAGTCAGTATATGGTTTATTTAAGCTTCCACGTCATGCCTCCTTAGATTCAAGTCTCATGAATTTGGTCTTTATTCCTGTAATCATATTGTTAGACCATTTTAAGTTTAAGAGAAAGAAGAGGGGCTACAGCTGAATAGTGACTTGGGTGTGGAGATGTTTACACACAATGTTAAAATGTTTACACACAGTGTTCACACATCCCAAGTGAAGGTGGCATGAAAGGCCAGGTGTGTCCTCAGACCTGCCCTGTGATTCTATAAAGGCACCACGCAGTCTGTTTACTTTGTGTGAGAAAAAATCCACTTTCCTTTCCCCCTCCACAGTACCACACTCACAGCACGCCCACAGCTTAATTACTTGCCCCTAGAGCTATTCAGAGGGTTAAATCAATCCATAGGTACTATAACAAAGATTACAAGTGTAACAACTCCATTTTACTGTTACACCATTTTCATTCACAGATAGGAGACCAGATTGTTGGGAAGTTAAGAAATGAAGAGTAGGGCTTCCCTGCTAGTCCAGTGGGTAAAGAGTCCACCTTGCAGTGCAAGGGGCACCAGTTCAATCCCTGGCCCAGGAAGATCCCATGTGCCACAGAGCAGCTGGATCAGTGTGTCCAATTACGAGCCAGCGCTCTGGAGCTCATGTGCTCATAGCCAGTGCTCTGCAGTGAGAGAGGCCACTGCAGTGGGAGGCCCACACATGCCAAAGAATAAAAGATGGATGCTTCGCAACACCTCTGCGAGACAAAGGACCTAATTTACACGGGAGTAAAAACAAGGCTTAGAGGCTGGGACTTGCCCAAGGCCACAGGGGCAAGCAGTTCAGATTCAGCTGTGGTTCTAGAACCCATGTTCTTCCATGCATGACTCTGTCCCCTCAAACATACATACAACAGGACAAAGTTGAACCACCACTGATCTTTAAAGTTCCTTTATCACAGAAACCTTTGCTTCCAGTCATATAACTATTATATTGAAATGAGGTTCTACACTGAGCAGATGATTTAAACCTCCAGAAATGATTAACTTGTGTATGTTTCCTCACTCTAAATGGTGACACTCCCATTAAACAGCCCCTGCAGAACGAAACATTCAGTCAGTATATGGTTTATTTAAGCTTCCACGTCATGCCTCCTTAGATTCAAGTCTCATGAATTTGGTCTTTATTCCTGTAATCATATTGTTAGACCATTTTAAGTTTAAGAGAAAGAAGAGGGGCTACAGCTGAATAGTGACTTGGGTGTGGAGATGTTTACACACAATGTTAAAATGTTTACACACAGTGTTCACACATCCCAAGTGAAGGTGGCATGAAAGGCCAGGTGTGTCCTCAGACCTGCCCTGTGATTCTATAAAGGCACCACGCAGTCTGTTTACTTTGTGTGAGAAAAAATCCACTTTCCTTTCCCCCTCCACAGTACCACACTCACAGCACGCCCACAGCTTAATTACTTGCCCCTAGAGCTATTCAGAGGGTTAAATCAATCCATAGGTACTATAACAAAGATTACAAGTGTAACAACTCCATTTTACTGTTACACCATTTTCATTCACAGATAGGAGACCAGATTGTTGGGAAGTTAAGAAATGAAGAGTAGGGCTTCCCTGCTAGTCCAGTGGGTAAAGAGTCCACCTTGCAGTGCAAGGGGCACCAGTTCAATCCCTGGCCCAGGAAGATCCCATGTGCCACAGAGCAGCTGGATCAGTGTGTCCAATTACGAGCCAGCGCTCTGGAGCTCATGTGCTCATAGCCAGTGCTCTGCAGTGAGAGAGGCCACTGCAGTGGGAGGCCCACACATGCCAAAGAATAAAAAGATGGATGAAAATAAATATAAATAAAAGAGGCATGATCAGAGAAACAGCAAAAAAGAGTAGCTCCAACTTGCTACAGGTAGAGAAAGCCTATGAACAGCAACAAAGACTCAGCATGGCCATAAAAATACATAAAAAAAATTATCAAAAAAAAACCACAAAAAACAAACAAAAAAAATAGCCCTAACAGAAAATCTGACAAATAGAGTAGCTATATCATCAAGTAAGACCTTATGGTCAAATTCCTTTTTACAGCTCCCTTCATCTTCTCCACTGGCTCTAGACAACTTTGTGTCCATGGCTCAGATCACACAGGTAAGAATTCAACAACCGTATCTATGAGTAATGCAGGCTTTGGGACCCCATTTTGCACTAGTTCCTTCTCTTCCTCCCTAGACATCCTCTAGCCAATGTGTAGGGTTTTGCCCACTTTGTGGGTAGAAGAGCTCTTCCCAATTCCTGCAATTAATGCTGGGATAGCTAGGTGTAGTACCAAACCCTCCTAGGCCTGAGTGTCACTCCATATGTACCATTCTGAGGCAACTCCTACTCAACACACAGGCTTTGAATGTTTTCCATCTTTCTGCCACACAAACGACTGTTTCCCTGAAACAGTTCAGTCTGCCAAGTTAACCAGAAGTTAGGGAAGCAACAAGTATTAACAACACTTTGCAAGTGAAGACAGAGGCACAAAAGGTTGTGGCTGAAGGACAAAGGGTCCCTGGTTAGTTAACGACTGAACCACAAAAACCAGTCAAAACATGGATCCCAAGCACTGGCTTTATAAGGAGCAGCGTTATCAGAGTGACACTTTTTCTTCCCAGCATACTCCCTTTCCCACCAGGCTTTTAATTCCTTCTTCCTCCTTTGTGTTTTTTCCTCATATTCCATGAGCTGGATACAACCTTGTCAAAAGCAGACACTTCAGAGAATTAATTTCTGTATTCTTCCCAGGAAAAAATAAGTTTACTGAAATGTAATGGACAAGTGCTACAGAGGCATGATTACACAGAGGGAGGAAGAACTCAATGAGAGTCCCAGACTGTGAAGATGATGATGATGATCACAGTGATTAAAAAAAAAAAAGAAATACTAACCATGACTGAGCTCATGTAATTGTGCTAGACATTCTCCTAAACCCTTCATAGAATTTAATCTTTACAACAGCTGTGAGAAGTAGATATTACCATTTCCACTAACTATGAGGAAACTAAGGTGCTGAATGGTCATCTGTGGGGCTTGGATTGATACCAGTGAGTCTGGCTCAAGGACTTAGCTCTTAACCATTAGGCTGTGTGGCCTCAAAGACAGCTCAGCTACAAGGCAATAAGCGGGGGCGGGTGTCCTCAAGCCTGGTCATCCTAGTCAGTCTTGAGGTCCTCTGCAGGTCAAGGAAATGAATCCAGAGCCAGGATGCACTGAGATGTGGTAACACGATTATGTTCTGGTATTTGTAAGTCAAGCGATCACACACAGAATCAACACTCTATTCTTCAGAATAGACACCCTAAGAAGCTCTAGGTTCATTCCAACTTGGCTGTCATTACTGAGCACATTCTTTTTTTTTATTTTTAAAGATTCATTTATTTACCCATTTTGTGCGGCGGTCAGGTTGGGGAGGGAAGGGAGCAGGCGGGCCACTTCTCTTGGTCTTTCGTTTCTCTATGTTCATCCGTCTTTGTTTTTTGGCTCCCGTGGGCCTCCCATCGCGGTGGCGTCCATCGCTGCAGAGCGCCGGCTCTGGGCGCATGCGCTCCAGAGCTCCGGCTCGGCAATTGGACACATCAGTCCAGCCGCTCCGCAGTGCCAGGGCTCGAACCGGCGCCCCCTGCACTGCAAGGCGGCGTCCCCACCCACTGAACCACCAGGGGAAGCCTCCCCTTACTGAGCACATTTTTAGCTGCCTCTTTAGGAACATTCAACTCAATAACGTATTTCTTTGAAATACCCCAAGGATCTGAAACTTGGTCCTCAAAGATGTTCACAAACAGCTGGTAGTCAGCTTGAGTCAAACCAGGAAAATATTGTAGCAAATTGAAGGTTTTGTTGCTTCCATTATTTTTTCCTTCTTGGGTGATAAAAGGTGGAAATTGCAAAGGAAAGTAATGAAAAACTGTGAAGTAAAGATGTCATTTATTGGGGCTTCCCTGGTGGTCCAGTGGGTAAGGACACCGCCTTGCAGTGCAAGGGGCGCCGGTTCGATCCCTGGCCTGGGAAGATCCCACGTGCCGCGGAGCAGCTGGACCAATGTGTCCAATTACCTAGCCGGAGCTCTGGAGTGCATGCGCCCAGAGCCGGTGCTCTGCGACGACAGATGCCACCGCGATGGGAGGCCCACAGGAGCCAAAGAACAAAGACGGATGTCAATAGAGAAATGAAAGACCAATAGAAGTGGCCCGCCCGCTCCCCTCCCTCCCCAACCCGACCCCCGCCCACAAATAAATAAATAAATAAAACTTTAAAAAAAAAAAAAAAAGATGTCATTTATTTAAATGTCTAAGCGCTAGATTGTTAATCTCACAATGCAACAGTTTTACTGAACAGACATTTCCCCTTCAGCTTTCCTCTCAGTTTAAGGATGACAGTGAGAATTTCCTAGTCACTGTAGGCAAACAGTAAAGCACTGAGAATCAGACTTTAACCTAAAATAGCCTGGATTTTTTTTTTTTGAAGATTTATTTATTTATTTGTTATGGGCGGGGGTCGGGTTGGGGAGGGAGGGGAGCGGGCGGGCCACTTCCATTGGTCTTTTCATTTCTCTGTTTTCATCGGTCTTTGTTCTTTGGCTCCTGTGGGTCTCCCATGACGGTGGCGTCTGTCACTGCAGAGTGTTGGCTCTGGGCGCATGCGCTCCAGAGCTCCGGCTCGGTAATTGGACACATCGGTCCAGCCGCTCCGCGGCACGTGGGACCTTCCCAGGCCAGGGATTGAACCGGTGCCCCTTGCACTGCAAGGCGGTGTCCTTACGCACTGGACCACCAGGGGAAGCCCTAGCCTGGATTTTAATTCCAGTTCTTCACTCGTCTATAAGCTCCAGCTTTCTCATTTGTAAAGTGGGATGTTATCTGTCAGGGTACAGGCAGGAAAACATGGTACAACAGGCATATGAAAGGAGTTTAACAGAAGTATTATTTGCAAAGGCATGAAAGAGTTACGGGAAGAATTGTGGGGTAGCTGGAATCTAGCAAAACAGAGCCTTCACCTCCCTAGGTCTCCAGGGTCAAGAGAAGAGAGTGTCTCTAGCAAGAATTTTGCTGGGAGAGAGCACCCGGCAGGAACAAGGGCAGGGGAATCCAGCACCACCTCCACCCAGAGCCTGGGGAAGGAGAAAGCACAGAAAAATAAACATCCTAACTTATCTTGCCAAAGCCAGAGTGCAGCGGAGCCCACATGGCTGCCATAATGGTCTGCCTCCCAGGGCACGGAGCATGATGGATCAAAGAAAGTAAACACAACACCCAGCCCAACCACTCTGTCCTTCACAAATCACTTCTTTGATGTCTCTATCAGTGGTCAATGCCATAAGGGCAGGAAGGATCCACCTAATTAACTGCCAGGCCAGGGCTCGGTTCAGTCACTAGCACAGGGTAAGTCACTCTTACTCCTTGAAATAGTATCATTATGATACTTCTTGAATAATACCATTGTTGAGGTATGACTGGGTTGCTATATGACACAGAAAATAAGTAGAGGGCCTATCCCTTCAAAATACAGATCTGGATCTCCATCCTTTTATGAGTTTGAGAGGTATGTGATGCTCCAAAAATACCCACCTCAGAATAATAGCCCAGATATACATCAGTTTAAATCTCATTAAAGCCATAAATCTTTCCTAATGCTAATGAATTCCCCCAATTTGATCATATGGATATAGTTAATTCCATTTGAGAGATAATAGAAGCTTATTTATTTCAACCCAACATGAATATGTCTCCTTTTAATTTCTACTAAAGCCATTATACCAAGGTCACTTAGAATCACCATGCATTTCAGGAACTCTACTGTCACCAAGGAGACTTCTCAGAGGAGAGACACAAAGTGAAACAAATCAACAACAAAAAGACTGCTTTTCTCAAACCTCTCCAGTAACTACAGTGCACGCTAAGCAGACTAATGCTCACTTGTGCAAATATCACACCTATTGTAGCTGTTCATAAAACAAAATACAAGGAAGCTAAGAGGTAGTAACAGGCCCAGGAAGAAAGCAATTTCCTCTCTTGACTTACAGAAGTATTATTTGCAAAGGCATGAAAGGTGGGAGTTGTCTGGAATCTAGCAAAACAGAGCCTTCACCTCCCTAGGTCTCCAGGGTCAAGAGAAGAGAGTGTCTCTAGCAAGAATTTTGCTGGGAGAGAGCACCCGGCAGGAACAAGGGCAGGGGAATCCAGCACCACCTCCACCCAGAGCCTGGGGAAGGAGAAAGCACAGAAAAATAAACATCCTAACTTATCTTGCCAAAGCCAGAGTGCAGCGGAGCCCACATGGCTGCCATAATGGTCTGCCTCCCAGGGCACGGAGCATGATGGATCAAAGAAAGTAAACACAACACCCAGCCCAACCACTCTGTCCTTCACAAATCACTTCTTTGATGTCTCTATCAGTGGTCAATGCCATAAGGGCAGGAAGGATCCACCTAATTAACTGCCAGGCCAGGGCTCGGTTCAGTCACTAGCACAGGGTAAGTCACTCTTACTCCTTGAAATAGTATCATTATGATACTTCTTGAATAATACCATTGTTGAGGTATGACTGGGTTGCTATATGACACAGAAAATAAGTAGAGGGCCTATCCCTTCAAAATACAGATCTGGATCTCCATCCTTTTATGAGTTTGAGAGGTATGTGATGCTCCAAAAATACCCACCTCAGAATAATAGCCCAGATATACATCAGTTTAAATCTCATTAAAGCCATAAATCTTTCCTAATGCTAATGAATTCCCCCAATTTGATCATATGGATATAGTTAATTCCATTTGAGAGATAATAGAAGCTTATTTATTTCAACCCAACATGAATATGTCTCCTTTTAATTTCTACTAAAGCCATTATACCAAGGTCACTTAGAATCACCATGCATTTCAGGAACTCTACTGTCACCAAGGAGACTTCTCAGAGGAGAGACACAAAGTGAAACAAATCAACAACAAAAAGACTGCTTTTCTCAAACCTCTCCAGTAACTACAGTGCACGCTAAGCAGACTAATGCTCACTTGTGCAAATATCACACCTATTGTAGCTGTTCATAAAACAAAATACAAGGAAGCTAAGAGGTAGTAACAGGCCCAGGAAGAAAGCAATTTCCTCTCTTGACTTACAGATGTTTGCCAAATCAACTTTCACATAGTCTAGAAGTTAAAATCTTACACAGCAACTCCTGAGAGCAATATAGGAATATTTAACTCATTAACACATTCAAACAGCATAGTACTAGAGAAAGCATAACAAATGAGTTCTCCTTCAAACTAACAACTAACTGAGTCCTACTCTCATCCCCACAAGAATTCCCATTAACAGTTTGGTGCAATTCCTATAAGATTGTTTCCTATATTTTAAATATATACATTATATTGAAATATTAATGGATCACTGAATACACAGTTTTCTGTAAATAATTTTCACTTAAATAGATGGACATACTCCCACGTCAGTCCATATGGAGTGACCTTATTTATTTTAAAAGTTGCACACTATTCCTCATATAAATAGATTTTAGTTTATTGAAGCCACTCCCCAGTTAATTTCGACTTCTCTACTCACTTATTTTCATTAATTCTTCACAATATACACGGCTCATTTTATTTTTCCCCCATGTACAATGAACTCATTTTTTGCTACAACTTTTCCAACTTCAAGTCAATTTTCTATTAAATCAGTGCCATGACATAGTGTGGGCTAAATATTTTTTTTTTTTAGAATTGGCTATCCATTCTGATTCCTTCTATTGAGGGGCGGGCCTGTGCCCCATCTCCTTGAACCTGGGCGGGCTGGCAAGGGCTTTGACCAAGAGCCGGGCAGAGGTGATGCTGTCCGATTTCCGAAGCTGGACTACACAAGTCCACGCAGCTTCCTCTCTGTCTCATGGAATCCATGGAAGCCAGCCACCATGCTTTGAGCAGCTCCAGCCACATGGCGAGTCTATCTGAGGATGCTGAGTCCAGTCTGCAGTCGCCCTAACCCAGGTACTACAGATGTGAAGGAAGAAACTTCCAGACAGCTCCAGGCCCCAGAAGGTGGAGCCTTTCACTGAGGCTCATTGATTGGTCTAGTAAATGGAGCTAAAACAAGGCATCCCCACTGTCCTCTGTCCCAATTCCCAACTCAGAGAACCTGTAAGTGTGATACAACATGGCAGCTTTATTCTATAAAGTTTGGGGGTAATTTGTTATTGAGACCTATATAAATAAGTCATTGTACATAGATCTGCCTGCCTAACTCAGGCAGGCAACCATTCTCGCAACCCAAATCTTATTCTATTACAAGTTGCTGTAAAGACAAGTCTAAAGACACTGAGATCTAAACGAGGGCCTCTAATTACTCTTTAAACCACTTTAATACTCCTGTCCCCATATATAAACTAGAGAAACTAGTTTAACTCTCCTCTGTTCCTGGAGGGATGCTGGAAAGAACTAAAAAGTGTGTCCAAGCCCTACACCTTGAAATTAGTCTGTGTGTCTGTGTCTGTCTGTGTCTGTGTGTGTGAGAGAGAGAGCGAGCCCGGGCCAGCGAGCAAGGGAGCCATGGACTGACCATTCATTCGGCTGAAGCAAAGATATTCAGATGCAAATTCCCAGTGAACTTGGGGTTTAAGATGTAGTCAGGATCTCTGGACTTGTCGAGAGCAAAAGAACTCAAATCAATTCTCCCACAAACACTTTCACAGACTGGCATTCTAGTTTTGAAAAATGATGACGAGCACATATTTACTTTCACACCCTTCATCAGAAATGCTTTTTTAAAAAAGATCTATTTATTTATTTATTTCAGGGGGTTGGGGGGGAGGGGAGCGGGCGGGCCGCTTCTATTGGTCTTTCATTTGTCTATTCTCATCCTTCTTTGTTCTTTGGCTCCTGTGGGCCTCCCATCGCGGTGGCCTCTGTTGTTGCAGAGCACTGGCTCTGGGCGCATGCGCTCCAGAGCTCCGGCTCGGTAATTGGACACATCAGTCCAGCTGCTCCGCGGCATGTGGGATCTTCCCAGGCCAGGGATCTAACCAGCGCCCCTTGCACTGCAAGGCAGTGTCCTTACCCACTGGACCACCAGGGAAGCCCCATCAGAAATGTTAATTGACTTTAACATCACATCAAATGACATATTTTTAATTTTAACAAATAAAAAATAAATTAAAAACAGACACAGAAGGAAATAAAAATAAGAAAGACAAATGCCTCAGTGTTCTCACAATGGTTATATTTGGGCAATGTAAAGGTTATTTATTTTCTTTACTTTAGTTTTTGAGACCTATATAAATAAGTCATTGTACATAGATCTGCCTGCCTAACTCAGGCAGGCAACCATTCTCGCAACCCAAATCTTATTCTATTACAAGTTGCTGTAAAGACAAGTCTAAAGACACTGAGATCTAAACGAGGGCCTCTAATTACTCTTTAAACCACTTTAATACTCCTGTCCCCATATATAAACTAGAGAAACTAGTTTAACTCTCCTCTGTTCCTGGAGGGATGCTGGAAAGAACTAAAAAGTGTGTCCAAGCCCTACACCTTGAAATTAGTCTGTGTGTCTGTGTCTGTCTGTGTCTGTGTGTGTGAGAGAGAGAGCGAGCCCGGGCCAGCGAGCAAGGGAGCCATGGACTGACCATTCATTCGGCTGAAGCAAAGATATTCAGATGCAAATTCCCAGTGAACTTGGGGTTTAAGATGTAGTCAGGATCTCTGGACTTGTCGAGAGCAAAAGAACTCAAATCAATTCTCCCACAAACACTTTCACAGACTGGCATTCTAGTTTTGAAAAATGATGACGAGCACATATTTACTTTCACACCCTTCATCAGAAATGCTTTTTTAAAAAAGATCTATTTATTTATTTATTTCAGGGGGTTGGGGAGGGGAGCGGGCGGGCCGCTTCTATTGGTCTTTCATTTGTCTATTCTCATCCTTCTTTGTTCTTTGGCTCCTGTGGGCCTCCCATCGCGGTGGCCTCTGTTGTTGCAGAGCACTGGCTCTGGGCGCATGCGCTCCAGAGCTCCGGCTCGGTAATTGGACACATCAGTCCAGCTGCTCCGCGGCATGTGGGATCTTCCCAGGCCAGGGATCTAACCAGCGCCCCTTGCACTGCAAGGCAGTGTCCTTACCCACTGGACCACCAGGGAAGCCCCATCAGAAATGTTAATTGACTTTAACATCACATCAAATGACATATTTTTAATTTTAACAAATAAAAAATAAATTAAAAACAGACACAGAAGGAAATAAAAATAAGAAAGACAAATGCCTCAGTGTTCTCACAATGGTTATATTTGGGCAATGAGATTAAAGGTTATTTTACTTTTTCTTTACGTTTCAGGATTTTTTGCTAGAATAATTTAATACTTCTATAATCTCTGAAGAAAGTTGGTTTAATAAGCAATGTAAAGACAGTGCTGTATCCTGGCAGGCTGATGGTGAAACCCCACTCCTGACACACAACAGCGGGTGGCCTGGGCTCTGTGCCTTCCTTTGCATCCATCACCGCTTTGAGATGCTCTACTCACTTCCTACAGGACTCAGTACCACCTCCCACTCCTTCTGCCTTCCCTCGGACCAGCGGGCCAGCAGACCGGCTGCTTGTCACGTTGCCCCCTACCCTGGGAGAGCCTCCCTGCCAGGAGAGCACCTGCCCGGCTGCCCCTCCACCCCACAGAGCTGAGCAGCTGAGACGTTCTGTCAAAGCCCTTCTCAGGGGCTGTTCTCCTGTGCAACTCTCTCTGCTCAGCCCAAACCCACCCAAAGAGTCAGCCAACAGCACAGGGTCTAGCATGGTCCCACCTGCTGCCTTTCTGGAGCTGGCTTGCCCCTCCAGTGCCGATTCAGGAGGTGCAGCCATCTGTCTTGGGCGGTCCTGTTAAATTGCTTCTCACAGCACCAGGTAAGAGACCGCGAGCACAGGTCCTCCTGCCACCCGACAGCCTGCAAGCCTACAGACAGCTCTGCCCATCCCATCCCTCACACAGAAAGGACTGTGGGCAGGCCCTTGACAACAGATTGCCAAAAGCCTGAGGCTGCCCCCGCTCAGTGTTCCATCATCCTCCCAGACCTATCTGCCAATTTCACTTTAACTATCAAGAGCTGGGGCTTGTTAGAGCCTTGCTACTCGATGTGCGGGCTACAGACCAGCCCCAGGGGCATCACTGAGCCTGTCAGACCCCCAGGGTCTCAGGCTCCACCCAACCTGCCTGAATCCCCAATTTACTCCATCCTCAGATAATGCATATGCACAGGAAAATGTGAGCTGAGGTAGAGAACTCTAATTTTAATTTTAACAAATAAAAATAAATTAAACAGACACAGAAGGAAATAAAAATAAGAAAGACAAATGCCTCAGTGTTCTCACAATGGTTATATTTGGGCAATGAGATTAAAGGTTATTTTACTTTTTCTTTACGTTTCAGGATTTTTTGCTAGAATAATTTAATACTTCTATAATCTCTGAAGAAAGTTGGTTTAATAAGCAATGTAAAGACAGTGCTGTATCCTGGCAGGCTGATGGTGAAACCCCACTCCTGACACACAACAGCGGGTGGCCTGGGCTCTGTGCCTTCCTTTGCATCCATCACCGCTTTGAGATGCTCTACTCACTTCCTACAGGACTCAGTACCACCTCCCACTCCTTCTGCCTTCCCTCGGACCAGCGGGCCAGCAGACCGGCTGCTTGTCACGTTGCCCCCTACCCTGGGAGAGCCTCCCTGCCAGGAGAGCACCTGCCCGGCTGCCCCTCCACCCCACAGAGCTGAGCAGCTGAGACGTTCTGTCAAAGCCCTTCTCAGGGGCTGTTCTCCTGTGCAACTCTCTCTGCTCAGCCCAAACCCACCCAAAGAGTCAGCCAACAGCACAGGGTCTAGCATGGTCCCACCTGCTGCCTTTCTGGAGCTGGCTTGCCCCTCCAGTGCCGATTCAGGAGGTGCAGCCATCTGTCTTGGGCGGTCCTGTTAAATTGCTTCTCACAGCACCAGGTAAGAGACCGCGAGCACAGGTCCTCCTGCCACCCGACAGCCTGCAAGCCTACAGACAGCTCTGCCCATCCCATCCCTCACACAGAAAGGACTGTGGGCAGGCCCTTGACAACAGATTGCCAAAAGCCTGAGGCTGCCCCCGCTCAGTGTTCCATCATCCTCCCAGACCTATCTGCCAATTTCACTTTAACTATCAAGAGCTGGGGCTTGTTAGAGCCTTGCTACTCGATGTGCGGGCTACAGACCAGCCCCAGGGGCATCACTGAGCCTGTCAGACCCCCAGGGTCTCAGGCTCCACCCAACCTGCCTGAATCCCCAATTTACTCCATCCTCAGATAATGCATATGCACAGGAAAATGTGAGCTGAGGTAGAGAACTCTAATGTAAAACATAATGTTTCTGTCAGTATAAAAATCTGTTACACTAGTCGTGGTAGAAATTTTGGAGAAAAAAATTGTTTTAAGCGGTGGGGAAAAAAGCATAATCCCATTTCCAGCAAAAAAAAAAAAAAAAAAAGGCCTCATTATTCACAAACTCCTGAAAGGGGAGGGGAGTGAGCTCAGCTCACTTCATTTCAGAGCCAAATTCGGGAGCGTAAAAGTGAAGCTATTTCATTTTAAATCACCACCCACTGTCACAAATGCTAATTGGGCCAGTAAATGGTATTATAAGAGCTGAAGGTGGGATTTCAGCCAGGACAAAACACAGCAATGCAAAAAGAAACATCCACAAAACCCTTCTGTTGCTTTACCTATGGCGATGATTCTCAACAAGGGACGGATATTCTCAACAAGATGCCTGGCTAGGTCTGGAGACACATGGGGTTGTCACCAGTGATAGGGGCACTCCCAGCTGCTGCTGTGTCAGAGATGCCACTGAACATCCTGCAAGGCACAGAGCAGCTCCCGTCGTCCAAGAACTCTCCAGGTCAAAATGTCAGAAGCACTGGGGTGAGAAACGCTGACCCTGGAATCATCTCTAACAGGGGTCCCCAACTTCCGGGATCTAATGCCTGATGATCTGAGGTGGAGCTGATGTAATAATAATAAAGGGCACAAGCAATGTAATGCATTTGAATCACCCTAAAACATCCCCTCTCACTCTGCCCCCGCCCCCATCAGCACCCATGGAAAAATTATCTTCCACGAAACTGGTCTCTGGGGCCACACCGGTTGGGGACCACTGATCTATCGTGCTGCTTCCTCCTCCCTCTCAGTACCACACCATCTACTGCTCACCCCATCAAGAAACCCACTCTCCAGTCAAGGGCCTGTACTTCCCTCGCTCAATGGTTTTCCACCCTTGGCTCTGAGAGGAGCCAGCCATTGAGTGTGTGACAGTCGGGGACGAGGAGCTGGGCCCTGTGCTTTCAGCAGGGACGGCCCTGCTTCTCTCCTGCTCATTAGCCAGGCAGCCCAGGCCTGAGAACCCCTATTATAAAATCACAGATCGTGAGAGCGGGAAGGGGCTTAGCGATCCTCTGGTCCAGCTCCTCCGTGTATTAAAGGGGCTGCATCCCAGACAAGTCAGCACACAGACTGAGTCCTTTATAACACAGAGGAAAAGGAGCCGGGACTCACAAGGAATGCAAAGAAGGGAAACAATGGCGGGGACCCCAGCGTTTGAAGTGCCGGGTCCACCGCTGAATGGCGGTGCTCTATTTTTAGCTCCACTTTCCTGAAAAGGCAGCTGGCTTCCCCTTTTCTTGAAGGCCCCTCGACATCCTCTCCAACAGTTTTGGCTTCCCTTCTCCTCCAAAGCTCGCTGTGAAGACCGTCTAGGAGAGCGAAGTTCATTTCACAGAACTGATAAAGAGCCATCACACTGGCCAGGGGACCATCCACCCTGGTTTGCCCAGACACAGCCCAGCTGACATGGGGGCCTTGGCATAATTACTGGAACCCCCCTCCCTCTCCCCCATAAAGGTGTCTAGGTTTGGACGATGAATTATACAGTAACCTTTCTTCTGGGGCAGCCTGTTCCCAGGGAGAACAAAGCGCCCGGCCTGGCATGCTTCTGCAGAACAGAGTCAGCCACGGACCTGAAACTTAAGCTCATGTGCAATTATGTCTAATTTGGCCCTTGCTGGTGACGTGCCAGCTGACCGAAATTTTGCCCACTGGACACGACTGGATGCCAGTGAAGGGAAACCCAGAACTGGGCGCAAACACTCTCATCTTGTGACCTGAGGGTCTCAAGTGCAAGGCTATTGGCACAGACCATGGGAAAACCTACTCTCAGTCTCACCCGTGAAGTGACTGACACAACAATTTCCAATTCAGACTCAGTTCACCCTCCAACTCCTGACACCAGCACATGCGAAAAAGTCCTATTTCCGTGTGGCACACGAGCACTGACCCCATGAGGCCTGAACGCTTGGATGAGACCCCATAGATCAGGGGAAAGGGGGTAGAAAAGCCAGGCCAGCAAGACAATTCACTCGCAACGCATTCTCTCCCCCAGATGATCTTATCTCAAGTCAGTGAAATCCAAATGGGGAAGAACTTCTTATCTTGCAATCAGGAGGAATAATATGAAAACTAATGTGTTGGGGCCCCCTTTCCCTATTAATGATTGCAGGTCTCTCTAGGAAAAAAATGAAGACCACAGAGCAGGAAACATAGTTCCAGCTAAAATAACTGTTAACAATGTGACGGGTTTCCTTCCCATGTTTTCCCCCACAGGAGTTAAGTTCTAACTTCCCTACCATGTATCCTGCCTTCTCACTTTATTTTATAAGCATTTCTCCACATCATCCAAACCCTGTTTATTTTAGGTTGTCTGTGGTTCTCCAATGGCAACGTGAACAGCTGTCTGCTATTCAGACTTCAAAAGTTTATGTGTAACAGAAGGGAGTAAATAAAGGAGATGGAGAAGAGAAAGGAAACTGAAGCAGTAAAATTTTAATGAAGAATCCATCTCCGAAAATAGTCTTGGTCACCGGGTTCAAACCTCTCCTGGAATTCTGCTGAAATCAGTCAAGGGGCTTGCTCTGAGTCAGGAGAAATTTCAGATGGATCAAATACAGGGGAAGACACAGCCAGGGAGGCTTGGAGTCACCAGAGGTGAGAAGGAATGCTGAGGAGGAAGAAGCAGGAACGGTCCAATGGTCGGTGCCTCTTCAGTGTCAAGAATCCTTGGCTTCCTGGCTGTCAAGACCCTCCATCCACTCTGCTCTCTGCCCTCTAATCAGTCCCCCACGCAGGGGATGAGACATATCTCCCAGGGTGGGGGTTCAGTTCACACCACCTGCTCTTCTGGAATGCTCCTTTCTTCACCCACCGAGCACTCTCTAGGCACTGCACTGAGTGCCCTACATTTGCTATCTGATCTCATGATGTCATCAGATGGGTACCATGACTTCATTACTTCATTCTGCAGGAGGGGAGCCAGAGCTGGCTGGTGGTGAGGGATGGCAGCAGGGCCCTGAGACCCTGTGCCACGTCCTCCACAGAAGGTCTGCTCTCGGAGGGCAGAGACCAGTCCAAGGCGCTCACTTGTCAAACGAACACTTCCCTTACATCTCACTTTCTTCTTTAAAGTACTGGAGCAGGCTAACAAAGATAGATGTGCTGGGGTGGGGTGAGGAATGTATAAATACCAAGAAAATGAAATTAGGTAAGGGAAAAAGAAAAACAGGCAGGAACAATGAAGGCAGAAGAGCATAAATATACCAGAAACAATGCATATACCCTTCATGAAGTCTACAGGTCAAATCTAGTGGAGTGGTTGTATGGGTAGGTTGAATTCCCTACCCATCACTGTTCATGAGGAGTTTCCCAGCTGGTGCTCGTGGTAAAGAATCCACCTGCCAATGCAGGAGGCATAAGAGACACTGGTTTGATGCCTGGGATGGAGAGATCCCCTGGACGAGGGCACAGCAACCCACTCCAGTAGACTTGTACTTCTGACCTTCTACCCATCAAAGCAAAAAGGAAGTGGATATTCCTATACTTGCTATGGACTTATGTCAGAAAGTCCTGTTGCCATAGAAATGATGCTGGAAACGATGCATGTTTCAGCCACCCAGCCTGATGAAAGGGTTTCTAAATGAGCCTGTTTTCTGCTTAACTGTTGGCTAAACCAGCAGATACTGCGAAGTAAAACTTAACAGAAACATCTCTAAAAAGAACCACACGCTTCCCAGATCTCTTATTCAGAAGGCACTGCAGAGATTTTACGTCACTGAGAGACGGTTTAAATTATCATGATGAGGTGCTTGCTCCTAGACCGTGTGGTGATTAAACTGCTGTCTGTTTCTCACTAGTGAGTGCCCATCCCGGCAGCACCGCTTTCTGACACTTCACATCCTTTCTTGGATCTCTGCTGCTTCTGCATTTTTCCTTTGTTCACCTGTTTTCATGAGGACATCTCAGCTTTGGTGATGACCAAGCATGGACTCAATAACAGGGATCAGCCAACCCCACTAGCCCACTGCCTCTCCCTGGCCATACACGTCATTCTTTTTTGTTAGTTCTGGTTTTTTCCTCCGTGCCTTTTGGGTTGTGGGATCTTAGTTCCCTGACCAGGGAATGAACCCAGGACCACGGCAGTGAAAGCTCCAAGTCCTAACCACTTAACTACCAGGGAATTCCCTACCCATCACTGTTCATGATGAGTTTCCCAGGTGGTGCTGGTAGTAAGAAACCCACCTGCTAATGCAGGAGATATAAGAGACACTGATTTGATCCCTGGGTTGGAATGATCCCTTGGAGGAGTGAACAGCAACCCACTCCAGTACTTTTTTTTTTTTTTTCCACTCCAGTGTTCTTGCCTGGAGAATCCCATGGACAGAGGAGCCTAGTGGGCTACAGTCCATAGGGCTGCAAAGAGTTGAACACAACTGAAGCAATATAGCATGCACACAGCCTAAGTCACTGTGCTAAAAAAATTTTATCTGAATTCCTTCCTTTGCCCAAATATAGTGACTATATTAGGTTGAACAGTATCCCCACAAAATTCATTCCTGTCTGCAAGCTCACAATCTGAAACTGAATCTTACAGTTCTTTGCAAACAGGAACTTGGCAGATGCAGTTAAAATGAAGTCACAATAGATTAGGGTGGCCTCTTATCCAATGACTGAGAGGAAGAAAAAACACCCTGGGATAACAATATATGACAATGGAAGCAGAGAGTGGACTGATCCACCTAAAAGGAACTCGAAGGACTGTCGGCAGCAAGCAGCAGCGGGGAAGACAAGGAAGCACCTTCCAGCAGAGCTTTCAGAGAGACTGCAGCCTAGCCACCACCTTGATTTTAGACTTCCAGCCTAGAGAACGATGACAATACATGTCTGTTCTATTAAGTCACACAGTTTGTGTTAATTTGTTACAAAAGGAAACCAGCACAATAGCTAAACAGCTTTACCCAGAAGACATAGTAACATATGTGCAAAACCTGACTTTTTAACTTGTATCCACAGGTAGAGTAGGCACAATACTTGGAGTCACACTGCCTGGGTTCAAATTCGGACTCTGCCACTTACTAGCTGTGGGCCGTTGGGCAAGTTACTTAACCTCTCTGTGCCTCAGTTTTCCCAACTATAAAATGAGGACAATATTATCAACCTCAGAAAGTTATCCTATGGATAAAATCAGGTGATTCATAGAAAGTGTTCAGAGTCGTGCTCGACACCTGTAAGCACTGCATGTATTTGTTATTCTCAGCAGCATTAGCAGTTAAACTGACAGAAAAAGGGAGAAACTGGTCACCTCTTAGAATTGTGTACACAACACCCATCTCTTGTGGTCCTGTCTCATCAAAGGCATGACAAACCATGGGATGTCTCTCTCAGGGCTATGCATGGCAACCAGAGACCAGGGTTAACATTAGGATCTTCCACTGAAGTAAGACTGGTACCTCTAAACATCAGGGCTTGCCTGGAGAATCCCATGGACAGAGGAGCCTAGTGGGCTACAGTCCATAGGGCTGCAAAGAGTTGAACACAACTGAAGCAATATAGCATGCACACAGCCTAAGTCACTGTGCTAAAAAAATTTTATCTGAATTCCTTCCTTTGCCCAAATATAGTGACTATATTAGGTTGAACAGTATCCCCACAAAATTCATTCCTGTCTGCAAGCTCACAATCTGAAACTGAATCTTACAGTTCTTTGCAAACAGGAACTTGGCAGATGCAGTTAAAATGAAGTCACAATAGATTAGGGTGGCCTCTTATCCAATGACTGAGAGGAAGAAAAAACACCCTGGGATAACAATATATGACAATGGAAGCAGAGAGTGGACTGATCCACCTAAAAGGAACTCGAAGGACTGTCGGCAGCAAGCAGCAGCGGGGAAGACAAGGAAGCACCTTCCAGCAGAGCTTTCAGAGACTGCAGCCTAGCCACCACCTTGATTTTAGACTTCCAGCCTAGAGAACGATGACAATACATGTCTGTTCTATTAAGTCACACAGTTTGTGTTAATTTGTTACAAAAGGAAACCAGCACAATAGCTAAACAGCTTTACCCAGAAGACATAGTAACATATGTGCAAAACCTGACTTTTTAACTTGTATCCACAGGTAGAGTAGGCACAATACTTGGAGTCACACTGCCTGGGTTCAAATTCGGACTCTGCCACTTACTAGCTGTGGGCCGTTGGGCAAGTTACTTAACCTCTCTGTGCCTCAGTTTTCCCAACTATAAAATGAGGACAATATTATCAACCTCAGAAAGTTATCCTATGGATAAAATCAGGTGATTCATAGAAAGTGTTCAGAGTCGTGCTCGACACCTGTAAGCACTGCATGTATTTGTTATTCTCAGCAGCATTAGCAGTTAAACTGACAGAAAAAGGGAGAAACTGGTCACCTCTTAGAATTGTGTACACAACACCCATCTCTTGTGGTCCTGTCTCATCAAAGGCATGACAAACCATGGGATGTCTCTCTCAGGGCTATGCATGGCAACCAGAGACCAGGGTTAACATTAGGATCTTCCACTGAAGTAAGACTGTCCTTACTTCAGTACTTCCAAGCTAATCTGAAGAGCAACATTTTGTTGTTGTTAAATAAACCTGGGAACTCCACAAATGATACTCAGCACACATTCCAAACTAATCATTAAAAGACAGCAACCTGGTTACACAGAAGTAGACTACTGATCTTGTAATGCTCAGCCTGTCTCCAACCAGGGAGCAGAAGGATGACCAGTCTTCCAAACCACAGGCTATCTAGTCTTTGCTCCACCTAAGCCAGAATCCACTAGACACACTTTCCTAACCTGGACTCCATGGCCTTAGCAGTGCATAAAAATCAACAGCCCTCGCCCTTAGGGAATGGCTTCCCCTACTTTCAGGCCACAGTTTTACGAGCGCCCTCCCCCTCATCAGCTCCTGCCACCTCCCACCTTGGGAGGGTGAAAATCACCAAGTAAGAAGCCTCTGTCTGCCAGTCATAAAATAGCCAAATGGAGACACCAAGTCTAGTACAATTATAATGACTAATGTTAAAAAATGCCAGCATTCCAAATAATACTTCCAAGGATGATGGCAATCATCTAAATAGCATCACTGAAATCAATAAGAAATATTACATTACTAGCTTGCACTGAATGAGCGTCTTATCGGTGCCAGACACAGAATTTTTACATTCTATTATTATCTATAGTTCTATTATTATTATCCCCATTTTACAGTTGAACAGCATGAATCAAGGAAGTTAGGACTCCACCCCAGGTCACACAGGTAATACAGTTGATCCTTGAACACAGGGGGGTCAGGGAATCAACCCTCTGCAGCTCAGAAATCATACATAAGTTACAGTTGGCCCCTCTGTATCCATGGATTCAACCAACCAAAGGCAGTGTAGTGCTACAACATTTACTATTGAAAAACATCCAGGTACAAGTGGACCAGGCACTTCAACCTGTGTTCTTCAGTATTTGGAGGAGCCAGGTTAACAAACCAAAACAATATTCTAGTTTGAAAATCCTACACACCCCAGAGAGGCAACCAGTTACCTCCCTTTGCATTACTTACAGGCAACCTCCTGTCTATGGAAACTAATACTATTAAATGATCAATCAGAAATTAAACTCTCTTGAAAGTTATGCTTAATGTAAATGAAATACTACGTGCTAACTCTTGTTTTGCATTCTACTTGAGGCTGCAAATAAGTAAAAATTGCCCCAACCAGACACTGCTCTTCATCCCCTCATGAAGAAATGGATCCACACATGCCCCTGCGGCGGTAATCTGAACAAGAGCCTAGAGGCCTGCATTCTAACTGAGCTCTCCTTTGGACTCAAAGATACGGTACCCTTCTGAGGCTGCTTGAATTCACCTAACTGAAAAGTGAGAGATGTGGGATTTACCCCAAAATTAAACATGGAAGTACCATATAATCCAGCAATCCCATTTCTGGGTATACACGCAAAAGACATGAAAGCCGGGACTCAGATACTTGTCCGTCTATGTTCATAGCAGCATTATTCACAACAGCCAACAGAGGGAAACCACCCAGGTGTCCATCAACAGATGGATAGATGCAATATGGCATATGTGTACAATGGAATATTATCCAGTCTTAAAATGGAAGGAGATTCTAATACATGGAACGACTTGGAAGAATCTTGAGGACACTGGAATAAGTGAAACCAGCTAGTCTCCAAAGGACATATACTGTATGATACCACCTATGTGAAGTGTCTAGAAGAGTCAAAATCAGAGAGAGAGAGGGGGGGGTGAGCTCCAGGCGATGAAAGGAGGAGAGGGATGGGGGAGCTATGGCTTAATGGGGACAGAGCATCAGTTTGAGAATGCAAAAAAAGTTCTAACGATGATTACACAAAAATGTGAATGCACTTAATGCCATTGGACTTAACACTTAAAAATGGTAAATTTTAACTCGCGTATTTTATGACAAACACACAGAGAAAAGGGTATTAATTAAGTCTATGTATTACAAGTCTTGGTTACACACTGGGATCTCCTGTGGAGGTTATTTTAAAGTATCTACTCGTCACCCGTAGTAAGAGGGTGGACATGGTGGCCCTCTGATGGGACACCTGGGGAGGGAGCACTGACTGTCGAGAGGCATTTGTGCCAGGAAACGCACCTGTGCTTCTCAGGGGACTCAACGTCGTTGAACTGATAGGGGATGGAAGCACTGTTCCAGGACGGGCAAGACTGGTGGGACGGGGGAGGGGATTACGGCCAACGGAAACATGAGAAACTTGACCGGACCATGGATCCAAGAAAGAAAAAAGGCTATAACGTACAGTTGAGGAAAATCTTCATGAAGAATCTAAAAGCGCATGGTGGACTTGAAGGCATGGTACTGGTGGTACTGAGGATGGGGTTGTGGAAGAGAACGTCCTTGCTTCTGGCCTGAGAGATGGGTGAGGTATTCAGGGCTAAGCTGCCAGACTGCAGACGCAATAGGCAGCAAGATGTGGACAGCTGGAGAAGCCAAGGGCAAGGGATGGGTGCTCAGAGGACTGTGCTTTGTGGTTTTGAGAGTTCGAAGCTTTTTTAAATGAAAAAAGAAAAAAATGAAAATAAAGCAATATAAAGCTATCTGTGCCAGTGTTCTACTCCAAAACAAACAAACAGAACATCTGGGGCATGGAATTCAGGGAATCAGTGTTTTCTTTGTGGTACTCCCCTGGAGAGCATATAATGGGCAGTCAGGTTGACAACTATGAATTAGAAGAGCTCTAAACTGAGATGTGAGAATATCACGTGTATAGTGATAAAAGATGTGCCGTTAACCTAAGAGGGTGGCCCGCTGCTGACACCCAGCCGCGCTGGGAGATTTCCTCAGTCCCAAACGGTCCCAGCGGCCCTGCCTTCTACCCTTCCTTTCACAGTGTGGTGTTATTCGCTCAGTCACGTTCGACTCTTTGCAACCCCATGGACGGTAGCTCACCAGAGTCCTCTGTCCATGGAATTCTCCAGGCAAGAATACTGGAGTGCATTGCTATTTCCTTCTTTAGGGGATCTTCCCAACCCAGGGGTCAAACCCAGGTCTCCTGCATTGACAGGCAGATTCTTTACCATTGGCCCACCGGGAAAGTCCTCTCCCCTCTTTCTTCACTTTTCTTCAAAATAAGCCATATCTCGACTTTGTAAAGAAATGAGTTCTAACAACATGCTACGAAATAACCACCCAAGCTTCATTCCCTCATTGTTAAAAACACAGATTCCCTGTGTCTCATGAAATAGTTTTCCTTTATAAAACATTCTCCTACAGCAGGCGTTTCAAAGACCCCTTTGAAAGGTCTTTTCAATTTTCAGGCACCTACCATTCACTTGTGTTTTCATTATTTACACTTGCTAGTGAGACAAATGCTCAGATAGACAAGGAAGAATCTGGCCAAAGATGATATCCTAGAAAATGTACATCTCAAAGATCCTGCTGCCCAAAGTCAAAATGTTTCCCTTTCAAACTGGAGAAGGGGGTGGGGGAGAGCCTCGTTTTAAACATGGGTCCAAACCAAGCCTACATCAAAAAACTGAAGTGGCAGACAATGATGAGATAAGCCCTTTTCAACACTAAGTAAATAGCTAAACGACACCCTACCCCACATAACAAAACTCAAGCAGTTTTCAGAGCAGTCTCCTGTACTTCACACCCCTTTTGAGGTAAACATAAACCCATTTCTCAGATTGGTGAATGGAGGCTCAGAGAAGTCACGTCCCATGACTCGTAGAAAGTGGTATGTCTAGCTAAGCCCACAGACGCTAGACGCTGCCCTTGACACCACAGTGCCCCAGGTCTCTCGTTCTTCCAGGGAGACCAGACTTGCATCCCAGCTACGCTGGCTTTACAGCACGATGCAAAGGACAATTTCAGCTCCCAAGGTGAAGACTCATCTTGCTCGGTCTGTGCATTGCTCACAAACGTTCTCCTCCCAGTCCGAGTGGCGAAGGTAGCAGATACCATCTCCAGCTAAGGGACGCCCCAAAGCTTCTTATCTGCTTTGTAGAAGGCTCTGCCCACACTTTACCCAAAGGCATTGAGTTTGCGAGCCCTGGGTAACTTCCACCGCACAAACACATCCAGTATCTCTTGTTGAATAAAAAAATAATGAGGACTTCCCTGGTGATTGAGTGGTGAAGAATCTACCTGCCAAGGCAGGGGACACGGGTTTGATCCCTGATCCAGGAAGATTCCACAAGCTGTGACAACTAACTCCTGCACCACAACTACTGACCTTGTGCTCTAGAGCCTTTGCTCCACAACAAGAGAAGCCACCGCAATGAGAGTCCTGAGCACCGCAACTAGAGACGAGCCCCCACTTGTTGCAACTAGAGAAAGCCCACATGCAGCAATGAAGACCCAGCAGAGCCAAAAATAATACATTTTTAAAAGAGTAAAACTAGGGCTTCCCTGGTGGTCCAGTGGGTAAGGACACTGCCTTGCAGTGCAAGGGGCGCCAGTTCGAGCCCTGGCCTGGGAAGATCCCACGTGCCGCGGAGCGGCTGGACTGATGTGTCCAATTACCGAGCCAGAGCTCTGGAGCGCATGCGCCCGGAGCCAGTGCTCTGCGACAACAGAGGCCACAGTGATGGGAGGCCCACACGGGCCAAAGAACAAAGACGGATGAACATAGAGAAACGAAAGACCAATAGAAGTGGCCCGCCTGCTTCCCTCCCTCCCCAACCCGACCCCTGCCCAAAAATAAAATAAATAAATAAATCTTTAAAAAAAAAAAAAAAGTAAAACTTAAAAAAAAAAAAAGAGCAGTCTACCTCTGTAAGGCTCTTGAGAGTTCTCCTTCTGAGTCTGGAGAATAATCTCCGGCTTTTACATCGACCACCTTTATTTCACTGTGGACACAACTTCTTGATTCATTGCCTTTTTACAAATCAGCTTCCCACACACTTACCCTTAATAAATTAAAAAGCTTTGACTAGCTACAGCCTACCTGGGATATTTTTTTTCTATCTCTGTTCCTTACTTCACCTTGCCTATCCTTGTGGTTTTTATCCAACCTCTCATCATCTCGACCCAACTACCACAGCTTAACAACTAGAGCCTTTCAATCATTGTCTCTGAATCTTGGTATCTCACACACACATGTACGTGTACACACACACACCCTCCTAGAAAATGAGATATCCACTGAATTCTTCCCATAATAACAGACTTGTTTTTCAGATTCCAATTTCTTTAACGCAGAGTTTATAGCTAACAATAACTTGGTATCTTGAGCACCAAAGGGTAGTTGTTATAAATAACTTTTTTCTAAGTATACACACATTTGTATAGTAGAAATTTTGGAGAAGAACACTTTTCTTTTAGTTCATCCATATCTATGATCTCATTACCTGCATGCGGGCTTTCTCCAATTGCAGCAAGTTGGGGCTACTCTCTAGCTGGGGTGCTTAGGCTAAGAACCACTGCTGACATGTTGAGTGACTTCTATGCCAGACACTGGGGATATAGCAACGACCGAGAGACACAGTTGTAACCTTCATGGATTTCATTTCTGTTCTATTTTGTCCATGTTAATCTCAGAGTCATCAATGTAGTATAATACTTTTCAAAATACATTCACTTTATCTTTTGAAAGGTAGTACAGAGCAAAAACAATTCAAATAATATTCTCACTCTTGCTCTCAGTTTCTCTCCCCAAGGCAACCTCTAAAAAGATGTTTGCATAACCTTCCAGAAATATTCAGAAGGACATAGGTTACGTCTATCTTCCTGATTGGTTGCTGGATCCTGTTTGTCCTACTCAAGAGATTAAAGGTACATGTTTGCAGAGATTTCAAAACAACTACCTAGAAGCACATTATAAGTTCCATTTCTTTCTTAGACTTCACCTAGTCAAATGTGAAAAGTTAACAATCAGAGCCTATTTTGAAGAACAGTACGTAAGCACAGTCCTCCAAACTGTAGGTCAATTCAAACTAACAACAGCATGTATTCTATTGCAGAACAGAGGAGGAAAGCTCCGAGACTGTCCCCAGAATCAATGACAAAGCAAGGAAAGGATCCACATGTCCCCGGCTTTCGTGTGCAGGTAACTGTCTACATTCTCTTTCAATGAACATTTTTTTCCTTTGAAAATAAAACTCATTAGTAGATACAGAACAAAAGCGAGAGCCTACTGGTATTGGCTGTGTAATGATCATTTCTTGGAAAAACAAGTCCAGTATGAGCAACATTCTAGATGTGATATGGGGAGGGGAGCAGACTTTAGGGAGTGAGTGAAAGGAAAACTCTTATTCCATGAAGCAGACAATGTGACTAACTTCTTACCCCAACCCTGCAAAGCCTGCCTGGTCAGCCCAGAGCTGAGGCAAAGAATGTGGAAGTGATGGACATACCTAAGGACCCAGAGAGGGACCAGTCCAGTCTGGCTAATTCCAATGCAGAAGGGTCAATAGGAAACATTTGTATGGGGAAGAAAAAAAAAAAAACTGGTAGAAGAAAAAGGGGAAGACAGAATGGATGAGTAATCTGATTGTGGGGACACAAAAGGCAGCCAAGATTTTCTAGGTACAATGCTCCAACATTCAAGTCATGCCTGTAAGGCTGAGCTTCACTGGCCCATGAACCTAAAGTTTCATCATCCTTCTAGAGGCAGTAAGGCCTAAGGGTGTCCAATGAACTCAATGAACCCAAAAACTTCCTCCTCCTTCTTCACCCCCTCTTCTAAATCCCCACAGCGCCAGGTTGACCAGAAGGTTGGAGAACCCTTGCACTGAAATCAACTTCACAATCTGAACTAGGCAGCAAGATGAACACTTATTTCGAGCAGCTCCTTCCTCAATAGTGTCATGAACCCCTGGGCTTTCCAACCTGCAGCAATGATCAACTTAACCCCAACGGGGGCTACGATTGGTCACATTCATGTTTGCAGAGATTTCAAAACAACTACCTAGAAGCACATTATAAGTTCCATTTCTTTCTTAGACTTCACCTAGTCAAATGTGAAAAGTTAACAATCAGAGCCTATTTTGAAGAACAGTACGTAAGCACAGTCCTCCAAACTGTAGGTCAATTCAAACTAACAACAGCATGTATTCTATTGCAGAACAGAGGAGGAAAGCTCCGAGACTGTCCCCAGAATCAATGACAAAGCAAGGAAAGGATCCACATGTCCCCGGCTTTCGTGTGCAGGTAACTGTCTACATTCTCTTTCAATGAACATTTTTTTCCTTTGAAAATAAAACTCATTAGTAGATACAGAACAAAAGCGAGAGCCTACTGGTATTGGCTGTGTAATGATCATTTCTTGGAAAAACAAGTCCAGTATGAGCAACATTCTAGATGTGATATGGGGAGGGGAGCAGACTTTAGGGAGTGAGTGAAAGGAAAACTCTTATTCCATGAAGCAGACAATGTGACTAACTTCTTACCCCAACCCTGCAAAGCCTGCCTGGTCAGCCCAGAGCTGAGGCAAAGAATGTGGAAGTGATGGACATACCTAAGGACCCAGAGAGGGACCAGTCCAGTCTGGCTAATTCCAATGCAGAAGGGTCAATAGGAAACATTTGTATGGGGAAGAAAAAAAAAAAAACTGGTAGAAGAAAAAGGGGAAGACAGAATGGATGAGTAATCTGATTGTGGGGACACAAAAGGCAGCCAAGATTTTCTAGGTACAATGCTCCAACATTCAAGTCATGCCTGTAAGGCTGAGCTTCACTGGCCCATGAACCTAAAGTTTCATCATCCTTCTAGAGGCAGTAAGGCCTAAGGGTGTCCAATGAACTCAATGAACCCAAAAACTTCCTCCTCCTTCTTCACCCCCTCTTCTAAATCCCCACAGCGCCAGGTTGACCAGAAGGTTGGAGAACCCTTGCACTGAAATCAACTTCACAATCTGAACTAGGCAGCAAGATGAACACTTATTTCGAGCAGCTCCTTCCTCAATAGTGTCATGAACCCCTGGGCTTTCCAACCTGCAGCAATGATCAACTTAACCCCAACGGGGTAACAGAATGCTTAGTAACTGCAGAGAGACAATCCCTCACTCAGGTATGCTAGTGACAATTCCACAACCACTTTGAAGATGATAAAAAAAATGTTGTACAGAAATTCAACCCACCATCCAACGCTATTTGTTAAAATTCAGCAGTAGAATATGTCAGGTTTGTTTTTGTTTGGTTTTAGTATATATGAACAAGAATTTGGTCTCCATCCAAATTGACAGTCCGACTCCACTTCCATATAGATAACTATTTTCCCATGAGTATATAGAAAGCACAGAATGTTTATGTTAATTATATCTCAATTTACAAAAACGTGTATGGAGCCAATATCTTAAGTCCATTTTCTGTTAAAGTGAGAGGAGAGCAAGGAGGTGGGGAGACAAGCAAAGACAGCAGAGATGAGGGCAATACCCCTCCCCCACCATTCGAAGGCTGATTCCATGGAGACAGCCTGAACGTGCACTGAATCGTTTAACCCTCTGAGCATGCACCTTCCCATCTGCACTTTAGAGGAGAGGAAACAGAGACACAGAGAAATTAAAATAACTTGCCTAGGTTCCAAAGAGGGTGAAAGCAAGTCTAAACTCAACATTAAATATTTGCCTACCAGTTAAACTCTTGAGATTACCTTTAATTGAACAGATAATAGATTACCTTCAGATAATAGAAACAGGTTCCTCATTCAGACCAGCAATGCAGTGCTGACACTTTAAGCAAAACTTGTAATAACAGCAAATATGGACTGAGAATCTTCTAGGTACCATGGTTTGAGGTTTAGGTACTAAACCTAAGCATTACATACTATTTCAAAGATCTGCTGCTTCAATCACATGCAAATCAAGTCCATTTAAAAGAAGATGGCTAAGGAATTGTTACTTAAGACTGAGTTCACACTGGCAATAATATAAGAGAAGTGAGACAAAATTATTAGAAACTAATCGACCTTAAAAAGGTTGAAGGCAGGGCTTCCCTTGGTGGTCCAGTGGGTAAGGACACTGCCTTGCAGTACAAAAGGTGCCGGTTCGATCCCTGGCCTGGGAAGATCCCACATGCCGCGGAGTGGCTGGACCCATGTGTTCCATTACCGAGCCGGAGCTCTGGCGCGCATGCGTCCAGAGCCGGCGCTCTGAGACGACAGTGGCCACCGCGATGGGAGGCCCACAGAAGCCAAAGAACAAAGACGGATGAAAAATAGAGAAATGAAAGACCAATAGAAGTGGCCTGCCCATCCCCTTCCTTCCCCACCCCACCCCCCAAAAAAGATAAATAAATAAATTTTTTAAAAAAAGGTTGAAAGCAAAAGGAGAAAGGGGCGGCAGAGGATAAGATGGTTAGACAGCATCACGGACTCAGTGGACATGAATCTGAGCAAACTCGGGGAGATTGTGGAGGACAGAGAAAGCTGGCATGCTGCTGTCCGTGGGGTCACAAAGAGTTGGACACAATTGAGAAACTAAACAACAACAACAAAAATACACCTTAATTTGTAAAAAGTGATACAAAAATGTCTTTCTTCAGATATTCAGGAGCAATGGTAAAAGGCAAACAAATAAAACTCATCCTCTTTGAGGATCCTAAACAAAAAAATCAGAAGAATGTCCTTATCTTTAATCAAGAGCAAAACAAACAGGTCAATAGTTTCCAGGTAAAAAGTCTAAACTCAACATTAAATATTTGCCTACCAGTTAAACTCTTGAGATTACCTTTAATTGAACAGATAATAGATTACCTTCAGATAATAGAAACAGGTTCCTCATTCAGACCAGCAATGCAGTGCTGACACTTTAAGCAAAACTTGTAATAACAGCAAATATGGACTGAGAATCTTCTAGGTACCATGGTTTGAGGTTTAGGTACTAAACCTAAGCATTACATACTATTTCAAAGATCTGCTGCTTCAATCACATGCAAATCAAGTCCATTTAAAAGAAGATGGCTAAGGAATTGTTACTTAAGACTGAGTTCACACTGGCAATAATATAAGAGAAGTGAGACAAAATTATTAGAAACTAATCGACCTTAAAAAGGTTGAAGGCAGGGCTTCCCTTGGTGGTCCAGTGGGTAAGGACACTGCCTTGCAGTACAAAAGGTGCCGGTTCGATCCCTGGCCTGGGAAGATCCCACATGCCGCGGAGTGGCTGGACCCATGTGTTCCATTACCGAGCCGGAGCTCTGGCGCGCATGCGTCCAGAGCCGGCGCTCTGAGACGACAGTGGCCACCGCGATGGGAGGCCCACAGAAGCCAAAGAACAAAGACGGATGAAAAATAGAGAAATGAAAGACCAATAGAAGTGGCCTGCCCATCCCCTTCCTTCCCCACCCCACCCCCCAAAAAAGATAAATAAATAAATTTTTTAAAAAAAGGTTGAAAGCAAAAGGAGAAAGGGGCGGCAGAGGATAAGATGGTTAGACAGCATCACGGACTCAGTGGACATGAATCTGAGCAAACTCGGGGAGATTGTGGAGGACAGAGAAAGCTGGCATGCTGCTGTCCGTGGGGTCACAAAGAGTTGGACACAATTGAGAAACTAAACAACAACAACAAAAATACACCTTAATTTGTAAAAAGTGATACAAAAATGTCTTTCTTCAGATATTCAGGAGCAATGGTAAAAGGCAAACAAATAAAACTCATCCTCTTTGAGGATCCTAAACAAAAAAATCAGAAGAATGTCCTTATCTTTAATCAAGAGCAAAACAAACAGGTCAATAGTTTCCAGTAATGCAGGCCTGACCTGAATGCACTAATTATTATCAACAGTATCTCTGCTAACACACTCAGCTGATCACAAAGTTGTGAATGAATGAAAAACACTTTTAAGTTATCCTGGGGAAAAAAAAAATTGAAGAAGACATTTTCCAGCCCTTACTGTCCAGGATCCGCCTTGCAAGGATTAGAGTCCAGAATGGCCAGAACTGAGACCTTCCTTATCCACAAACAGGTTCCCCAGCTCACTCAGCCTTCTCTACAGCTCCAAAGAGCACCACCTCCCCCTAGAAATCCTTGGGGCATTGACGTCACTTAATCCCTAGTCAGAGGAGATTTGGGACTTTATCTTCTAAATCACATTTGTTTTCCAGAAAGGAGAAAAGCAACCTTAAAGCCATACCGAAACAGATCCTATAAAGTAAACACAAACCTGGACAGAAATCGATACCCATGTTTGCCTGCAGTGCGTGCGTGTGCTCAAAATCAAACACACAAGGAATACTGTAAAGAAAGCACTTGGGAATGTACTCTTGTGGTTTTACTTACTTGACAAAAACCTGCCAGCCCTGTGGGGAGGGTAACAGTCTATCAGGAATGTCTTCTCCCTTGCATTGAGCAGTACATTAGAGGCGCCTGGAGGGCTTGTAGAAACCCATTCAGGAGGTCTGGGTGGGGCAGGGACTTCACCTTTCCAATAGGTTTTCTGGTGATGCTCTGCAGCCTTTGCTGGTCCAGGAAACCCACTGCACTAACTGAAGAAACGGCTGTCAGTCCCTTTGGGCACCTTGGAAAGAAGGGCCGTACACAACACATGACTGCACAGTGAAGCAAGAGTCCAGGAGGAGTGCAGTCAAATCTGAGGGCCTCCTAATGAACCAGAAGCATGGTATTTGCCTCTTTCAACCAAACGGAGATGTTTATCCTGTGACAGCCTTAAATCTCCAGTGAAATTTGAGAAGTAGAAATCTGCCATTAAGTCAAGGAGAATATGAGGTGGGGTGGGGAGCAGGCAGGAAAAGCCCTACCCTCTATATAACTTGGTTGTCAGGTCCTTGCCAGGTGATAACCACACACTTTTCTTTCTTTCTTTCTTTCTTTTTAAATCATGTTATCAGAGAATCTGCCTTCTGAAATGGTTTGAAGGCAGCTGTCTGTCTCCCTAGCGGGAGTTGGTCAGGCTCTGGAGAGGGTCCAGATCTACCTCTCTTTGTGTTCGCTGGATGCCATCAATTTCAGAAGCATCATCATGATTTACGTCTAGCCTATCCTAAGTGAAACTACAACAAACCTGCTCAGGAAAAATAGAAGCACCGTGAAGGGGCCTCTGAGAAGCAAGACAGTGGGCATCCCCCTTGACATACACACACACACCCAAACTCCCTCCTGCTGCTCCAGGCCCCATGCACGCCAACCACACCCACCTTCACACATCCCCCACGTCACAGGTCACCTGCTGATAAAATCTAATGAAAAGTTTAAAAGAAAAATGGTCTCTCAAAGAACAACAAGACACTCCAGTGAGAGTAAGCTACTCTCTTCAAGACAGCCGTCTTTTGTTGTCGACAAGTAAAGGATTCCGAGATAAAGTCCCTCCGGCTACCCTCCCCTCCACAGCACCCATCCACACCACTTAAGCATCAACCCCACCAACACTTCCACAGCAGACACACTGGAATGCCTTTCGGTTTTCCTTCTGACCTCCAAGGTTGTAGTCACACCCTTCATGAGGCATCCCATTTCCCTACCCAAATCCACCACACTTGTGTCTCCACTTTGTGGGACTTAGAAGGAAACCAGTAAAAGTATATGCATTAGTCTTCATTTTCCAGATTCTCTTAAAAGCTGTAAAGCTGTAACCGTCTCAGCCATTTTTCCTTCATCTGCAATGTGCTGTATGTGTGGGGCGCTCAGTTAATTGAAATCACCACTATGTGTTTAGACTGTGTGCCAGGAACCACACTGGCCACGTCCCAGGAATGTAAACCATCACCCTTCAAGGCAAAGGAGAAAACCCCAAGGCTGCTCAGGCAGTTAAGGGCCAAGTCAGGCCTTAAGGACTCACACCTACTCAATGCCAAAGCTTCTGCCACTTCACTTCACTGACTCCATTCTGACTTTCGAGGGAGAGAAACAAAACGAAAATGGTCCACTGAAAAAGCAGCAGCTCACTGGTCGGTCAACCCAGTATAAACTTCTCCCTGATTTCTCATCAATCCTAGACTTTAAGGCATAGCCAGTACATGTACTATCCCCTGGAGAAGGGAATGGTAACCCACTCCAGTCTTCTTGCCTGGAGAAGTCCATGGACAGAGGAGCCTGGTGGGCTACAGTCCGTGGGGTTGCAAAGAGTTGGACAAGACTGAGCAACTAACACAGAACATGTAATAAAGTGTGTTTTACCAATTATCCTATTTGGAATCACTGGAGCATGCCACTATATGATGGAAAAGCCTTTCATTTCAGTGCCTCACAATGAGAGGGCTGTCTCTACACATACATAAAATGGTTTGATGAAGCCTGGATATACGCTATAAAAAGCCCATGTATTCTTCAATGCTTTTCCTTAGGGGATAAAAAAAAAAAAAAAAAAAGCAGAATAAATTTGAGAGACTCCCACCCACCTACTTTTAAAAGAACACACTATCCAAATGGCGAAAAGTTTCTGCAGTTTGATAAATTCAGGACAAACACCTGAAACAGAAAGGAGGCACGAAACCCCCTTTGATGAGTCAAAGGAGGCAAACTGGCAACAGCTGTTGAGAAAGGCTGCCGGATCTGGCAGCTCTGGCTTCCAAACCATCCCCCTCCTCCTCTGGTTACTGCTAGATGTGTGGTTTTGAGACACTATCATGGGTTTCAGCTTCAGGAAAACCACTGGTCCTCCTCAGAGGAAACAAGAAGGAGATGATAACAATGGCACATGAAACACATGAGCACTTGGTAGATTCACCAACTTGCATGCCACACCCTGTGCTGAAGTGCCTACCCCAGGAGGGGTTACCTGACTCATATCAGAAGTCGAGTCGCCTTTGTTTCTCTTGGTTGCCATGAAGACTTGGTAAGCACTAGATCTGCTTGTAAAGAAAATGAGCTGCTGAAAACCTCATGTAGTGGGAAGGTAAGGGGCAAAAGCAAACTAATGGCTCCCTAGAGAAAAAAGAGGGTTCGCTGACACCTTAAACAACGCTAAGTTCTCCAGCAAACTGTTTATTACGAGCTTAAACTCTCCCAAACAAGTCATTTGGGCTGAGGGTATGTGTGATTAAAGTTAAAAGCATACTAAAACAACACTTTAGCTGGTGACCTGAAAGCACCTTTTGAAAAGCTTAACCACAATATTAGTGCATGTAGAAGGGACTTGATCTTTTGTCCATTACAGGCAGCATGGGGGGTGGGGTGGGCAACATCCTTCATCTTCAAAGGAAAGCGCTGGTAGACTGTAGAGTCAAGCTGCCCCAAACACAGGTGTATTCAATCCTGCCTTACACACCTGAGTTTAACAGTTCAGAAATTAACTTTCTAGTACTGGGAAAGTGATAAGAAGCTTAGTAGTGCTGACCACTGAAACACACCAGCTACCAGGTGATTTAGAAATCTCATTACGCAGACAAGAGCATCAGTCAAACGCTAAGAGCATCGGCCAGAACCTTCCCCTGCAACACACAAATAAACATATCCATGCTGGACCTATGTTAACACTTTTTAAGAGAAGTAAATAGTGAAACACTGATCATTTACAACATATGTCATGAAAGGAAAGAAGCTTTTCAGAGGATACAAAACCACAATTCCTGGCACAGACACATTGATTGATTTCAGGCCCACAGGAGGCACCTAAACTTGGATCATCAGTGATGAGTAAAATCAACTAAGTCTAGGCACAAAGCCCCTCTTTGCTATCGCTGGTCTTTTTAACTCTCAAGTAACTGGAAGAAAACTTTTGACAGACCATGGCAGCAGCATATTTGGCAAATATTTCATAGTTTCTTACAATAGCAAAGAAGCTATTTGCGAATCATACCTAAGCATACGTTTCACTTAAATTTAGTTTTGATTGTATTATTGATTGTAACATACCATTCTATTCACACCTGAATTAGTATAGCAGCTTAGCCCTTCCCCTGTTTCCACATCTCCTCTGCAGAATTGCATTAGGGAGCTAATATTTCAGCTTTGTTATGTAGTAATGTCTCAAAGGGTTTCCCAGGTGGTTCAGTGGTAAAGAATCCTCCTGCCCACGTCCAAGACTCAGGCTCTATCCGAGTCAGGTAGATCCTCTAGAGGAGGAAATGGCAGCCCATTCCACTCCAGTACTTTTGTATAGTTTTTTCTTTTTAAAATATTGGCCTCTTTTATTGATTTTTATTTTTCATCCATCTTTTATTCTTCGGCCTATGTGGGCCTCCCATTGCAGCATTGCTCTCTTGTGGCAGAGTGCTGGCTCTGGGCACATGCACTCCAGAGTGCTGGCTCGTAATTGGACATACCAGTCCAGCCGCTCTGCAGCACGTGGGATCTTCCCGGGCCAGGGATTGAACCAGTGCCCTTTACCCTGTAAGGTGGACTCCTCACCCACTGGAGCACCAGGGAAGCCCCACTTCAGTATTCTTTTTTTTTTTTTTGAAGTTTATTTTTTAATTATCTTTTATTTTAGGGGGGCGGGGGGCGGGTGGGCCACTTCTATTGGTCTTTCATTTATCTGTTTTCATCCATCTTTGTTCTTTGGCCCCCATGGGCCTCCCATCGCAGTGGCCTCTGTCGTCGCAGAGCACTGGCTCTGGGCGCATGCGCTCCAGAGTAATTGGACACATCAGTCCAGCCACTCCGAGGCAGGTGGGATCTTCCCAGGCCAGGGATCGAACCAGCGCCCCTTGCACTGCAAGATGGTGTCCTTACCCACTGAACCACCAGGGTAGCCCCATTTCAGTATTCTTGCCTGGAAAAGCTCACGGACAGAGGAGGCTGGTGCGCTATGTCCAAGAGTTTGCAAAAGGGCTGGACATGACTTAGTGATTAAACAACATCTCAAGAAAATAACTTCACAGTTGCCGAAGGAGGTGGTCAAAGCGGAAGAAGCAAGGATCAAACAGAAGTCTATTTCATTTTAATTCAGTGCTCCAGTGTGCAAATCAAGAAGACTTCAGCAATGTCTCATGTCAGAAATGTGAGAGGGGCGCCTTCAAGGAGAACTCATTGAGAAATGCCTCAAGAACAACACATTACGTGGTTATTTTACAGACACCCAGATTGGTAGCGAGGAGAGATACCGTAACCACCCTGAACTGAGTTACTTTACTTTGTACAAGAATTCTGCAATAAACGGCAATCCAAGGAGAGGAGAGACGGCAGAATATCAGCCCCAACCTAAAACAAATGTAACAGCTTAATTCAAACTACTAAAAAGTTGTCTTTAAAGAACAGTCTCAAATGTGTTTTACTCAGCATGTGCAGCACTGGAACTGAAATTATAACAATGTACAGGGAAGATCAAATCAGTCAATCCTAAAGGAAATCAACCCTGAATACTCATTGGAAGGGCTGATGAAGCTGAAGCTCCAATACTTTAGCCACCTGATACAAACAGCCTACTCATTGGAAAAGACCCAGATGATGGGAAAGATTGAAGGCTGAAGGAAAAGAGGGCAACAGAGGATGAGATGGTTGGATGGCATCACCGATTCAATGGTGAGGGATAGGAGGACTGATGTCCATGGGGACACAAAGAGTTAGACATGATTTGGAGACTGAACATCAACAACCTGGAATGTATTGGGAGTTTATCTTTAAATGTTGGGGATGACGCTTCATACCAGCATGAAGCTTGGTACAGTTCAAGGTTTCATTGAATCCATACTTACCAAGCCCACAAACGAGAAAACATACTTCCCTTTAATGTAACACAGCAAATACAATCCTCCATTCTCCTTCTCTGGTCTTCCTTCCTGTGAAATGCTCAAGGCACTATTTTCAGTCCTGTGTTGACAGAAGGCCCAGAAAGTAGAAACTGTGTATCCTAATATACCATCCCCTTTGAATGGAGATTCAATATTAGATAGTATCTATTAACACTAAGGTATATTCCTCTATCATTTTTTAAAAAAAACTATGAACATCCTCACATATATCAAAATTTAGAGGTTGTATCATTTTATATAAATGATGCTATGATTAAAAATATTTGTGAGGACAGACAGAATAGACTTGTGGTTGCCAAGGGGAAGGGAGGGTTGGAGAGGGATGGAGTGAGAGCTAGGAATTAGCAGATGCAAATTATTATATCGACAATAGCTAAACGACAACGTACTGTATAGCACAGGGAACTATATTTGATATCCTGTAATAAGTCAAAATGGAATAGAATATAAAAAAACAATGTACATCTATAACTGAATCACTTTGCTGTACAACAGAAATTAACACAATATTGTAAATCAACTATACTGTATATGGGGTTTTTCCATTTGTTTGCCCATTAGGAAAGCTATTTCATTGCTCTGTGATTGCATTTTGGGATGGCCCGTTCCCCCGCTTGAACAATCACTTCCTTCAGCCTGTACCTGAGGAGGGGAAATTCCAAAAGTACAGTCTCAAATAGAATTTGACCAGCATTACTATTGTTGCATAAGTACAAGGACTACCCTGAAGGAAGGAACACAGCACCACAGTAGAGTTACACCTTGTATGTCAAAAGCACTCACGCCCAGCTCTGTTGTTGTTTTAATTCTCATAGAAAACAGAAAAGCCTGTTTGCTTTTCTAACTTCTGACTGAAAGAGAACATCTGAAATACCTGATATGTTGTTTTTAATTCTCATACAGATGGTAGCACAGTTTGGTGAGGGATAGGAGGACTGATGTCCATGGGGACACAAAGAGTTAGACATGATTTGGAGACTGAACATCAACAACCTGGAATGTATTGGGAGTTTATCTTTAAATGTTGGGGATGACGCTTCATACCAGCATGAAGCTTGGTACAGTTCAAGGTTTCATTGAATCCATACTTACCAAGCCCACAAACGAGAAAACATACTTCCCTTTAATGTAACACAGCAAATACAATCCTCCATTCTCCTTCTCTGGTCTTCCTTCCTGTGAAATGCTCAAGGCACTATTTTCAGTCCTGTGTTGACAGAAGGCCCAGAAAGTAGAAACTGTGTATCCTAATATACCATCCCCTTTTGAATGGAGATTCAATATTAGATAGTATCTATTAACACTAAGGTATATTCCTCTATCATTTTTAAAATAAACTATGAACATCCTCACATATATCAAAATTTAGAGGTTGTATCATTTTATATAAATGATGCTATGATTAAAAATATTTGTGAGGACAGACAGAATAGACTTGTGGTTGCCAAGGGGAAGGGAGGGTTGGAGAGGGATGGAGTGAGAGCTAGGAATTAGCAGATGCAAATTATTATATCGACAATAGCTAAACGACAACGTACTGTATAGCACAGGGAACTATATTTGATATCCTGTAATAAGTCAAAATGGAATAGAATATAAAAAAACAATGTACATCTATAACTGAATCACTTTGCTGTACAACAGAAATTAACACAATATTGTAAATCAACTATACTGTATATGGGGTTTTTCCATTTGTTTGCCCATTAGGAAAGCTATTTCATTGCTCTGTGATTGCATTTTGGGATGGCCCGTTCCCCCGCTTGAACAATCACTTCCTTCAGCCTGTACCTGAGGAGGGGAAATTCCAAAAGTACAGTCTCAAATAGAATTTGACCAGCATTACTATTGTTGCATAAGTACAAGGACTACCCTGAAGGAAGGAACACAGCACCACAGTAGAGTTACACCTTGTATGTCAAAAGCACTCACGCCCAGCTCTGTTGTTGTTTTTAATTCTCATAGAAAACAGAAAAGCCTGTTTGCTTTTCTAACTTCTGACTGAAAGAGAACATCTGAAATACCTGATATGTATCATCCAAAACCAGCTTCTGCTCTAGAACTACCTAGCAGGAAATGGTGATAATAGCAAATGACCTCCTTGAACCACTCAACTCAGTGCCATTTAGCTCAGGAGATCTCTAAGTGAAGCTGTCCATCTGGGGTTTCATCCGGCTTACGTTGTACCTTTTAAATGAAATGATGATTTTTAATATAATAAAAAAAATAATCCATGAACATATACCATTCATGAACCTGGTATCGAAATCATAGAAATCTTCATTTTAAGGACATCGCAGGCTACTGTGTTAAAGCCTTAATATTTTAGGCAGTCATACGGTTTGGAAATTGCCAACTGTTCTCTGTTTTTCACTATGTCAGGTGGCCATCGAATGTCAGCACTTCATGAACTGGGGGAGGATTCCAATAAGATGGCACACCACCCATTACACCAAGCTCATGAGAAAAGTTGGACGAGGATGAACGTGGCTACGTGGAACGCTCTTCACGCTTGCAGGATCTGAATTCCCCTGACTTCTACTTCTACCAGTGCTCTAAAACCACAGGTGCGTTCAATGTAAACCAAGCGCCCTCACAGATGCTCAGGCAGGGAAACGGATGGAATCACAGCATTTACGCACTGCATTCTGGTATGTTTGCCCAGCATACTCAACTAGTAGTGAGGCACAACACTCTGGACAGATCATGGTTTAAGATGTGATATCAAAACCCTTTTTTTTTTTTTAATTTTGGTCTCTTTTATTTTCATCCATCTTTATTCTTTGGTCTGTGTGGGCCTCCCACTGCAGTGGCCCAAAACCCACTTTAAAATGCTTACTTGCCTCGTTTCCACACATTGTGAACACCTTATAACGCGACACAATGAAGCCACCATAGCCTCTGGGAGCTCAGCACTGGAAGGACTTTCACCAATCTGAGGATGGCTGACCTCACTCTGAATGAGCACATCCCAGCCCAAGGAACTCTGCCCTCCAGTGTGGTTTAGCAAAGTGCAAACTCAGGCTGCAAAGGGCAGGGCCGGTAAGTGTTAAATTCATTTCCCCAGAGGACAGAGGCTGCAGCTGACTCCTCACACTGGCTGATACGGAAAAGCTCACCTGAGAAAACTCATCTCCCATGTTCCATTCCGAGGCCCACAGGGAGAAAAGCGAGGGTGAGCAAGTTGACTACTCCCCTTTAATTATGCAAGCCGGTGGCCCTCACAACCAGTCAGAACCACAGAAAAGAACCCTGAAGCAGGAATCACCACCTTAACCCAAACCTGCTATCCTTGCCACCAAGGCCAGCCTGGGCAAAAGATTAACCTGTGATCCACGACCGTAAGTTCACGGACAGGGCCAGCCCTGTTGAGAAAGAGAGCGCGCGCCAACTTTCTGTTTGTTTTAAAGGAAATACTTCCTGGCACATGATTGGTAAAGACTCTGAACTCTGCACATGCAGCCACGTGGTTGGATCTAATCTGGCTCTATCCACTTAAGATCCGCCAAAGCAACGTCTTTCTGAGGGTAGTCCCTGACGGGGTAATACACATCTTCTCATTCAAGTCACGCGGCTCCAACCGGATCCCAGAGAGCCCAGCGCCGCGTCCTGTCGCGCTGCAATCCTCCCGCGCACAGTGGCCGCAGGGCCCGGGGAAGGTGGGGGGCGGGAGCGGGTGGGAGGACCTGGGCAGGAGGTGCCCCTATTAGCTGCACCAGGAAGAGACTCCCAGCTCTGGCGGCCCAGGTGAAGCCCGAGGGAGCCGGCTAGGAGGAGACGCCAGCCCTTCCAGGAAAACCGACGTTGCCACTAACAGAAAGCGCGGGCACACTACTCCCGGAGCCCACCTGTAGCAACAGCAAACAAACTTTTCTCCCCTTCTGAGTTGAAAGAATTGGGTCCCTTACGCCACCCCCTGGCCGAGTCAGCAAAGGCTGGGAGCTCCTCGGGATCCTCACCTGATACCCCTAAACCTCCAACTTGGTGTGTCTCGGGGCGCAGACCCAGCTCTGTCTCGCGCCACGGTGGGGTGTGCAGGGGACTGGGGTGCCTGATGGGTTTTATGAATTTGTAGGGAGAGCCGGAGGACTCCGCTCACTAGCCTTTGCAACTTCGGCTCCCAACTTTGCCAGCCACCCACCGGCTGCCCTCTCCTTCCTCCGCGAAGCACACCCGGCTCCCCCGGCTTCCCCAACCCTTCCGTGGGGAGAGGGCTTCCCAAAGCCAGCGGATCCCCGCGCGCCCGGCGCACTCACAGCCATAGCGGGGCCTCTGCAGGGACGGCTGCTCATCGTGGGGCATCCTGCGAGGCTCCGGGGGCCCGCCCGGGGCGCGCCCCGCGGCTCCCTCGCTGGCCAGACCCCCCCCCCGGCGGCTCGGTTCCGAGTCCACGACCCTGAAGGTTAACCAAACCTGCTATCCTTGCCACCAAGGCCAGCCTGGGCAAGATTAACCTGTGATCCACGACCGTAAGTTCACGGACAGGGCCAGCCCTGTTGAGAAAGAGAGCGCGCGCCAACTTTCTGTTTGTTTTAAAGGAAATACTTCCTGGCACATGATTGGTAAAGACTCTGAACTCTGCACATGCAGCCACGTGGTTGGATCTAATCTGGCTCTATCCACTTAAGATCCGCCAAAGCAACGTCTTTCTGAGGGTAGTCCCTGACGGGGTAATACACATCTTCTCATTCAAGTCACGCGGCTCCAACCGGATCCCAGAGAGCCCAGCGCCGCGTCCTGTCGCGCTGCAATCCTCCCGCGCACAGTGGCCGCAGGGCCCGGGGAAGGTGGGGGGCGGGAGCGGGTGGGAGGACCTGGGCAGGAGGTGCCCCTATTAGCTGCACCAGGAAGAGACTCCCAGCTCTGGCGGCCCAGGTGAAGCCCGAGGGAGCCGGCTAGGAGGAGACGCCAGCCCTTCCAGGAAAACCGACGTTGCCACTAACAGAAAGCGCGGGCACACTACTCCCGGAGCCCACCTGTAGCAACAGCAAACAAACTTTTCTCCCCTTCTGAGTTGAAAGAATTGGGTCCCTTACGCCACCCCCTGGCCGAGTCAGCAAAGGCTGGGAGCTCCTCGGGATCCTCACCTGATACCCCTAAACCTCCAACTTGGTGTGTCTCGGGGCGCAGACCCAGCTCTGTCTCGCGCCACGGTGGGGTGTGCAGGGGACTGGGGTGCCTGATGGGTTTTATGAATTTGTAGGGAGAGCCGGAGGACTCCGCTCACTAGCCTTTGCAACTTCGGCTCCCAACTTTGCCAGCCACCCACCGGCTGCCCTCTCCTTCCTCCGCGAAGCACACCCGGCTCCCCCGGCTTCCCCAACCCTTCCGTGGGGAGAGGGCTTCCCAAAGCCAGCGGATCCCCGCGCGCCCGGCGCACTCACAGCCATAGCGGGGCCTCTGCAGGGACGGCTGCTCATCGTGGGGCATCCTGCGAGGCTCCGGGGGCCCGCCCGGGGCGCGCCCCCCGCGGCTCCCCTCGCTGGCCAGACTCGCCGCTCCGCGCCCCGCCGGCGCGCTCGTATCCGGCTTCTCGATGCCCTCCCCTGGCCGCCGAGATGGGCTCCCAGCTCGCTCCGTGCTCCTTCCTCAGCGCCCGCCGCCGCCGCCGCGCGCTGACACCCGAGCAAAAGTGAACTCTCCTCCCTCGCTCGCTCTGGGCCGCCGCCGCCGCCTCCCGGGCAGGTTTCCTTTCTCCTCCAGCCCGGCCCCGTTATCCACTGCGGTCGGAACGCGCGCCGCGGCGCAGCGACCTCTACTGCGCGCGGGACGCAGCGCCGTGTCGTCTGGACCCGCCCCTGTCTGGCCCCCGGGCTGGAGGAAGGGGCTTCGCGGGTTCTGGACCGGGATCCCCTGCAGCTGGGGCCCGCGGCTGCCCCGCCTGATTTTTCACTTGTGGAGCGTTTAGAGGGTGGAAGTGAACCTCGGCGGAGAAGAGCAAGAAAAACCGTAGAAGACACAGCCGGCCACAGCCGCCCTGGGTGTAGCTCGGTTACAGAAGGACAAACAGCGCGGTTCCTTTTCCTCTGGGGAGATTGCGCCTTATTTTTTCGTTTGTTTTTCGCTTCAAACGTTGCTTCTTGACTCCTTTTCTATAAAATGCAAGGTTCCCCTTTCAAGACTAGAAACTGAGAGTTTGTGCCTCCTGGAGGGACGAGATAAACACTCCCTAAGCAACCACTCAAAACACAACTGCTAGTATCCTCTTCACCTTTGGCCCTCGCCCCTCCCCCCAGTACAGAACTATGGCCCGGCCCAGCTGGGGTGTGCAGGGGACTGGGGTGCCTGATGGGTTTTATGAATTTGTAGGGAGAGCCGGAGGACTCCGCTCACTAGCCTTTGCAACTTCGGCTCCCAACTTTGCCAGCCACCCACCGGCTGCCCTCTCCTTCCTCCGCGAAGCACACCCGGCTCCCCCGGCTTCCCCAACCCTTCCGTGGGGAGAGGGCTTCCCAAAGCCAGCGGATCCCCGCGCGCCCGGCGCACTCACAGCCATAGCGGGGCCTCTGCAGGGACGGCTGCTCATCGTGGGGCATCCTGCGAGGCTCCGGGGGCCCGCCCGGGGCGCGCCCCCCGCGGCTCCCCTCGCTGGCCAGACTCGCCGCTCCGCGCCCCGCCGGCGCGCTCGTATCCGGCTTCTCGATGCCCTCCCCTGGCCGCCGAGATGGGCTCCCAGCTCGCTCCGTGCTCCTTCCTCAGCGCCCGCCGCCGCCGCCGCGCGCTGACACCCGAGCAAAAGTGAACTCTCCTCCCTCGCTCGCTCTGGGCCGCCGCCGCCGCCTCCCGGGCAGGTTTCCTTTCTCCTCCAGCCCGGCCCCGTTATCCACTGCGGTCGGAACGCGCGCCGCGGCGCAGCGACCTCTACTGCGCGCGGGACGCAGCGCCGTGTCGTCTGGACCCGCCCCTGTCTGGCCCCCGGGCTGGAGGAAGGGGCTTCGCGGGTTCTGGACCGGGATCCCCTGCAGCTGGGGCCCGCGGCTGCCCCGCCTGATTTTTCACTTGTGGAGCGTTTAGAGGGTGGAAGTGAACCTCGGCGGAGAAGAGCAAGAAAAACCGTAGAAGACACAGCCGGCCACAGCCGCCCTGGGTGTAGCTCGGTTACAGAAGGACAAACAGCGCGGTTCCTTTTCCTCTGGGGAGATTGCGCCTTATTTTTTCGTTTGTTTTTCGCTTCAAACGTTGCTTCTTGACTCCTTTTCTATAAAATGCAAGGTTCCCCTTTCAAGACTAGAAACTGAGAGTTTGTGCCTCCTGGAGGGACGAGATAAACACTCCCTAAGCAACCACTCAAAACACAACTGCTAGTATCCTCTTCACCTTTGGCCCTCGCCCCTCCCCCCAGTACAGAACTATGGCCCGGCCCAGCTGGGGTCGCACACCACAAAAACCTTTTCCGGCTAAGCCTTTAAGGAAGTTAAACTGCATGTGGCAGTTTTTAAAGTGTTTTTTTTTTTTTTTTTTTTTCCCTTTTTCCATGCAGTCACCTGGCGCTGTTTTTTCTCTGTGCGTGATAAGCTTTGGAGGAATGTGGGACTCTTCTGTACTGGTGACCACGTGCTTGTCAAATGTGGAATGTGTGGGTGACCAGAGGGCTGGCCAAGCAAACTCACCCAGGTGGAGATACAGGAGTTGATTTTGTTGGAGAAAAGGTAGCATGGCGACACTGACCATTTCTAAGTCTGCAAAGATCAGGGTGGCCAGCTGGTTCCCATTTTACAAGGGAGGTGTCCTCAAACTTGTTGAAATTAAGATTCTGGGCCATCACCTGCACAGTTTCCAGTTTAGCTGGGTCTGGACTGGGGGTCAGGAATCTGCATTTCTAATAAGCTGCCCTGGGCTGTCAGAAAGTAAGCATGCCAGATCTCAGTTGGGTTCAGGAAAATGTCTTCTGATGGGAGAGTGAGGGGATTCTATCCCATTCCTCTTTTCTTTCTTTTTCCTGGAGGCATTAGATTCTCATTGGCTTGGAATGGGATGAGTAGGAGTATTCTCCCTAAAAAGCAGATGCTCCTTATTATACGAGCAATTCAAAGGTGAAATAGACACATTTCCAGGCACAGCACCCTGTCAGTTAAATGTTCACCCAGCCAGGGCCATGTTCAAGGGGAATTTCCTGTGTTTCTGGACATGCTGAATTGGATATTTCAAGTTCATTTCATCTCAATGATTTCACGTATTAAATACTAACAATTAAGCCCTTACACATACCAATTTTCAGTATGAGTATATGATTTAGGACCCAAATAAATGGGTAGTCTATGTATTTAGGGGTTTCCCTGGTGGCTTAAATAGTAAAAAAAAAAAAAAAAAAATCTGCATGCAGGAGACCTGGGTTCAGTCCCTGGGTCGGGCAGATCCCCTGGAGAAGGAAATGGCAACCCACTCCAGTATTCTTGCCTGGAGAATTCCTAAGCAACCACTCAAAACACAACTGCTAGTATCCTCTTCACCTTTGGCCCTCGCCCCTCCCCCCAGTACAGAACTATGGCCCGGCCCAGCTGGGGTCGCACACCACAAAAACCTTTTCCGGCTAAGCCTTTAAGGAAGTTAAACTGCATGTGGCAGTTTTTAAAGTGTTTTTTTTTTCCCTTTTTCCATGCAGTCACCTGGCGCTGTTTTTTCTCTGTGCGTGATAAGCTTTGGAGGAATGTGGGACTCTTCTGTACTGGTGACCACGTGCTTGTCAAATGTGGAATGTGTGGGTGACCAGAGGGCTGGCCAAGCAAACTCACCCAGGTGGAGATACAGGAGTTGATTTTGTTGGAGAAAAGGTAGCATGGCGACACTGACCATTTCTAAGTCTGCAAAGATCAGGGTGGCCAGCTGGTTCCCATTTTACAAGGGAGGTGTCCTCAAACTTGTTGAAATTAAGATTCTGGGCCATCACCTGCACAGTTTCCAGTTTAGCTGGGTCTGGACTGGGGGTCAGGAATCTGCATTTCTAATAAGCTGCCCTGGGCTGTCAGAAAGTAAGCATGCCAGATCTCAGTTGGGTTCAGGAAAATGTCTTCTGATGGGAGAGTGAGGGGATTCTATCCCATTCCTCTTTTCTTTCTTTTTCCTGGAGGCATTAGATTCTCATTGGCTTGGAATGGGATGAGTAGGAGTAGTCTCCCTAAAAAGCAGATGCTCCTTATTATACGAGCAATTCAAAGGTGAAATAGACACATTTCCAGGCACAGCACCCTGTCAGTTAAATGTTCACCCAGCCAGGGCCATGTTCAAGGGGAATTTCCTGTGTTTCTGGACATGCTGAATTGGATATTTCAAGTTCATTTCATCTCAATGATTTCACGTATTAAATACTAACAATTAAGCCCTTACACATACCAATTTTCAGTATGAGTATATGATTTAGGACCCAAATAAATGGGTAGTCTATGTATTTAGGGGTTTCCCTGGTGGCTTAAATAGTAAAAAAAAAAAAAAAAAAAAATCTGCATGCAGGAGACCTGGGTTCAGTCCCTGGGTCGGGCAGATCCCCTGGAGAAGGAAATGGCAACCCACTCCAGTATTCTTGCCTGGAGAATTCCATGGACAGAGGAGCCTGATGGGCTTCTGCAAAGAGTCAGGTACAACTGAAGGATTATTATTATTATTATTAGTTGTATATTTAGAGGTGGGAGGAAAATCACTATAAACCAGAATGGTCAAGGAAGATGATGGCATTTGAATATATAAAGTGGAGTGGACCTTGAAAAAAATGGGTAAGACTTGGATAGAGAATGTCTATTTCTGAAGGACAGGCCAGAACAAGGCGGGGTGGGGAATGAAGTTGGGTGGGGGTGGGAGCTTCATAGCTGGTTTCAGATCATGGAAGACACTGAAGGCGGGCAAAGAGGGCTGGATATTATCATAGAAGCATTTGAGAGCTCAGAGCGTTAGGGCAAGGGAGTAGCATGAGGCTGCAGGTCACAGGATGGATGGGAGTGGGCAGCTGGGCAGTGCTGGCATCTGGTGGGAGGGGCTCTGGCAGAGCTAGAAGAGGGAAGCAGCAGTTTCAATGAGGTTGATTTCAGACTAGTAAGACTGAAAAAGAGGGAGGTTTAATACGAAGCAGTTGGTGCCACCAACGTACATATATCAGCAAATGTAATAAGTAAATATCTGTTAATGGGAGAAAGTGAAGGTTAAAACAAAAATAGGCGGTTTGCAGAAGAGTGGTTCTAGTTACCTTCTAGCTGTCAGCTCCTCTCTGAAGGCTCTGGGGAGGTTAACAGAGACGCGTTAATGTTTCTAACGTTTGGCTACGTTTCTATGGAAAACTTAACGCTAAGAAGAAATTGTAAAAGCAAAGGGTCTAAATTTTTTGCAAGTTCTGAAATTAATCTTTGAGATTTAAGTCTGTGTTCACTGGGTAACAGTACTATCTCACAGATCACTTCTCTGCAGAATCTCAGAAAAGAAACTTGTCTGCAGAATTCTGGGCTATTTTCTGTTAGGGTTTGACACTGGAGAAGAGTGATTCAAATAAATATAAGCCAAAGTGCGAGCTTACTTTGCCACCTGACCATACTTGCAGGAATATTAAAACAAAAATTGAGGCCATCTAATGAAAAATGGTTTTTTTTAAAAATAAACCAAGAAGGCTTGTTTCTTTAATATAAAACAAGAGATGACATTGAAAAACTATTAGACCTGTTAAAACAATTTTTAAAGCAAATTATTCCATTTTTTAAAATATTTATTTACTTATTTGGCTGCACTGGGTCTTTCATTGCAGCACATGGGATCTTTGATCTTTATTGTGACACAAGAGATCTAGTTCTCTGACCAGAGATTAAACCCACACCCTTTGCATTGGGTGCCCAGAGTCTTAGCCACTGGACCACCAGGGAAATCCCAATATTATTTCAAAAATTGTTTTCAGAGGCCTATCTCTCTCCTGATTAGTTGAAATGAAGTTTGAAAAGAAATGCAACTTTGTTTTTATAACGAAACAGACTATGCATATCAAGAGCATCAAACAGGATTTTTAAAATATTTTTGAATAAAGATAGTGGCGTTTTAACATTCCATCCACCTTTGAAATGATCTGGTCATTTTCCAATAATGTCATGTTATTGATCATTTTAACATTTTTACCAGAAGTGTGACCAATGTGCTTTCAAAGCATTACCCAAAGAAGTGAAGCATGGGGAAATAACAGGAAAGACACCATTCAGGCCTTTTTCAGAGTCCTAGAAGACTTCGGATGGTTAAAATTTTCTAACTTATTCCCTGCCCCAGAAAAAGAGAGATGCTGAGCAGAAGCAGGATCTGTACTTTATTGTAAAAGAGACCTCTGACCTGAGAAGGGAATGTTACAGTCCAGCGTAAGATTAGAAAAAGAAGAATCAGACCACACTCACTCTCTGCCATGGTCCACACTCTGTCTGAGGAGTGTGCTTCTTTCTGAATCTGAATAAATTCACTTCTTACCTTAAAAAAAAAAAAAAATTAAAAAGAATCTGAACAGAAATAAATGTAAGTGCCAGTGTTTCAGTTCTCAAAAACAAAAATCTGGTGGTAGTGTCAGGGTAGAGGCTACTGTAGTATTGGTGACCTCTATGCATCATTTTATGGCCAAGGAAACAGAGGCACAGAAGAGCTGCATGATTTCCATGGACAAGAAGATTCTTAGCAACATTCAAGTCTTCTGAGAGTCTGCCCATTGCTTTTTCTACTGTACATATTTTTGTTTCTAGGTACACACATAGATATATTTTCAGTGAAGTCCTTTTTCACTTCACTAAAGCCTGTAGTTTTGGATAACTTCCAAATATTTTGTCATTGTTAAGTCAGTCAGCCTTCTTAGAAATCTTGCCTTTTTTCTCTTTGCTTTAAAGTTCTAAGCAATCAAAGTTTGGAGAGACTGAACTTTAATTTTAGCATAGTTCCATTATTATTTTTCTCATTGCACAGGATAAGAAAGTTGGAAGTCTGAGAAGATGAGCCCCAAGGCAGCTGGATATTATGGGGAAGAGAGAGCAGCATTGATTCTAGGAGGCCAGTTTGATTTTTTATCCCTTACCCTGCATTAACTTTCTCAATTGCATTTATCATCTAACATAGCATATATTGGATTATTATTGTGTTTCTCATTTCCCTCTAAAACGTGAGATTCTTGAGATCTGGGACTTAGTCTAATTCTTCTCTGCTGTGTGTCCAAGCCTTCCAGCAGTAACTGGAATATAGGAGCTGCTCAATCATTTTGTTATAATCGTTAATTTACTAAATACCAATGTGTACTAATACCAGGCACTATACTAAGAATAGTTGCAGTTTTCAATCTGTAACAACTCTGTGAAGAACTTCCAATTATTCTTAGTTAACGGTGAAGACATGGACTTAAAAATATCTCATAGGTAGTACCATAAATGGTAGTCCTGAGTTTACCTGAATCCAAACTTTTCGCCCAGCACAAAACCTATCTCTTGTTCTTTAGAGTAATAAATTGAACTAAAAATTTCAACATGTTCACCCTCAACTAAATGCATGTTCCTTTTCCCAGGCGAATGCTAAAGGAACAGCTATGGAGCTTAGTTACTCAGTCGTGTCTGTTTGCAACCTCATGGACTATAGCCCACCAGGCTTATGCATGGAATTTTATGGGCAAGAATACTGGAGTGAGGTGCCATTTCCTCCCTCAGGAGATCTTCCTTACCCAGGGATGAATCCCTCATCTCCAGCGTCTCCTGCATTTCAAGTGGATTCTTTACTGCTGTGCCAGTGGGGAAGCCTCTAAAGGAACTGCTGTAAATGTCCCCAGTTGCCATCATCTCTTTGTCACCACCAAGAACTAGGGACCTGGGGGTCCATTTTGTGCCCAGGCAGTAGTTCTGATTGTAGTTTCACTAAAAATCCCCTGTGTTTCCCTGTTGGTTTTCAAACAAGATCTGAAAGAGCTAAGGGCCCTACCACATACCTGTAAAGTTGTCCTGGATCCATTTTTCTTTAATTATTATTCATGATTTCCCATTAACTATAACTTCAGATATGCCTTATCTTATCTCGGAGTGATCTGCTTTGGCAGGAGCTCATGTGTTTGCTCAGTCGTTCAGCCATGTCTGACTCTTTGCCCTGGCACTCTAGGCTCCTCTGCTGAGCCCCAAGGCAGCTGGATATTATGGGGAAGAGAGAGCAGCATTGATTCTAGGAGGCCAGTTTGATTTTTTATCCCTTACCCTGCATTAACTTTCTCAATTGCATTTATCATCTAACATAGCATATATTGGATTATTATTGTGTTTCTCATTTCCCTCTAAAACGTGAGATTCTTGAGATCTGGGACTTAGTCTAATTCTTCTCTGCTGTGTGTCCAAGCCTTCCAGCAGTAACTGGAATATAGGAGCTGCTCAATCATTTTGTTATAATCGTTAATTTACTAAATACCAATGTGTACTAATACCAGGCACTATACTAAGAATAGTTGCAGTTTTCAATCTGTAACAACTCTGTGAAGAACTTCCAATTATTCTTAGTTAACGGTGAAGACATGGACTTAAAAATATCTCATAGGTAGTACCATAAATGGTAGTCCTGAGTTTACCTGAATCCAAACTTTTCGCCCAGCACAAAACCTATCTCTTGTTCTTTAGAGTAATAAATTGAACTAAAAATTTCAACATGTTCACCCTCAACTAAATGCATGTTCCTTTTCCCAGGCGAATGCTAAAGGAACAGCTATGGAGCTTAGTTACTCAGTCGTGTCTGTTTGCAACCTCATGGACTATAGCCCACCAGGCTTATGCATGGAATTTTATGGGCAAGAATACTGGAGTGAGGTGCCATTTCCTCCCTCAGGAGATCTTCCTTACCCAGGGATGAATCCCTCATCTCCAGCGTCTCCTGCATTTCAAGTGGATTCTTTACTGCTGTGCCAGTGGGGAAGCCTCTAAAGGAACTGCTGTAAATGTCCCCAGTTGCCATCATCTCTTTGTCACCACCAAGAACTAGGGACCTGGGGGTCCATTTTGTGCCCAGGCAGTAGTTCTGATTGTAGTTTCACTAAAAATCCCCTGTGTTTCCCTGTTGGTTTTCAAACAAGATCTGAAAGAGCTAAGGGCCCTACCACATACCTGTAAAGTTGTCCTGGATCCATTTTTCTTTAATTATTATTCATGATTTCCCATTAACTATAACTTCAGATATGCCTTATCTTATCTCGGAGTGATCTGCTTTGGCAGGAGCTCATGTGTTTGCTCAGTCGTTCAGCCATGTCTGACTCTTTGCAACTACATGGGCTGTAGCCTGCTAGGCTCCTCTGTCCATGGGATTTCCCAGGAGTAGGTTGCTCTTCCCTTCTCCAGGGGATCTTCCTGACCTAGAGATCAAACACACATCTCCTGCACTGGCAGGTGAACTCTTTACCACTGAGCCATCTGGGAAGCCTGGCCAACAGCTCTTAGTCCTAGCTTTAATTTTCTTTGCCTGACTCTTATACCCCTTTCTGGAACACTCTGTCTTATTTGGCAGATGAGAGGCAGATGAACTTCTAGCTGACCTAGGAGAGCTTGGACATGTTGGAAGAACCTTGACGGTCACACCCATTATGTTACTGACCTGGGCTCTTGCATTCTTTAATAGAGATTGAGAAGAGGCCATATGAGAAATTCAGGCAAGGCTTTATTGGGCCTCATGCAGCAGCAGAGAGAATGAAAACAGGTCTTTTTGCTCACAGCGCTAGCTGAGGAGGGTGGGGTGGTACCTTGAAATGTAGGGAGGGAAGGGAGGGATTGGTGGATCAGGCGGAAAGGGCTGGCTTGGGTACTGTGCCAACCCCCTTGGTGGTGCTGTGTGCAGGGATCATGCACAGAACCCTGCTTCTGCTCAGAGCACCTCAGAAATGGCAGTTGATTTGTGGGCTTTTTGCACCTTAATATTCATAATTGTCCTGGCCGTGCATGTAGGCAATTATTTCTAGTCCTTCATAGTTTCTTTGCATTCTGTTCTCTAGGAGACATTTGTCCAGGTGCAAGCACAACCCAGTAAAGGGTCCCAGGTCACATGCTGTCTCAATTAGGTGACAAACATGATAAAGTTTAACAAGTGTGGGAGTTAGGAGTTCTCATATAATGGTGGGAGAAGTGTCCTTTGAGCAATCATTTATAGGTGTTTGTTGGACCTCTCTGGTTAAAGAGGTAACATTTGTGAAACATCTAAGCAGTAAACTCATACCACATACCTGTAAAGTTGTCCTGGATCCATTTTTCTTTAATTATTATTCATGATTTCCCATTAACTATAACTTCAGATATGCCTTATCTTATCTCGGAGTGATCTGCTTTGGCAGGAGCTCATGTGTTTGCTCAGTCGTTCAGCCATGTCTGACTCTTTGCAACTACATGGGCTGTAGCCTGCTAGGCTCCTCTGTCCATGGGATTTCCCAGGAGTAGGTTGCTCTTCCCTTCTCCAGGGGATCTTCCTGACCTAGAGATCAAACACACATCTCCTGCACTGGCAGGTGAACTCTTTACCACTGAGCCATCTGGGAAGCCTGGCCAACAGCTCTTAGTCCTAGCTTTAATTTTCTTTGCCTGACTCTTATACCCCTTTCTGGAACACTCTGTCTTATTTGGCAGATGAGAGGCAGATGAACTTCTAGCTGACCTAGGAGAGCTTGGACATGTTGGAAGAACCTTGACGGTCACACCCATTATGTTACTGACCTGGGCTCTTGCATTCTTTAATAGAGATTGAGAAGAGGCCATATGAGAAATTCAGGCAAGGCTTTATTGGGCCTCATGCAGCAGCAGAGAGAATGAAAACAGGTCTTTTTGCTCACAGCGCTAGCTGAGGAGGGTGGGGTGGTACCTTGAAATGTAGGGAGGGAAGGGAGGGATTGGTGGATCAGGCGGAAAGGGCTGGCTTGGGTACTGTGCCAACCCCCTTGGTGGTGCTGTGTGCAGGGATCATGCACAGAACCCTGCTTCTGCTCAGAGCACCTCAGAAATGGCAGTTGATTTGTGGGCTTTTTGCACCTTAATATTCATAATTGTCCTGGCCGTGCATGTAGGCAATTATTTCTAGTCCTTCATAGTTTCTTTGCATTCTGTTCTCTAGGAGACATTTGTCCAGGTGCAAGCACAACCCAGTAAAGGGTCCCAGGTCACATGCTGTCTCAATTAGGTGACAAACATGATAAAGTTTAACAAGTGTGGGGAGTTAGGAGTTCTCATATAATGGTGGGAGAAGTGTCCTTTGAGCAATCATTTATAGGTGTTTGTTGGACCTCTCTGGTTAAAGAGGTAACATTTTGTGAAATCCAGCAATTCTACATCTACTAAGATCCTTTAGAGAATCTCCCACATACAGGGAAACATCTACAAAATGTTAATTCCAAGGAAAAACTGGAAACAGCCTGAATGTCATCTAGTGGCAGAATAAATACATTGTGACATATATAAATATAATAGCAAATGATAAATATGTGATGCCAATTGTGTGCAGTTAACAAACATACAAAATAATACTACATAATACATATAGAGACATACGCAGTTGATGAAAGTATAAAAAATGTACAGGCAAAACATGCCAATTTCAGAATAGCAATAACTTCTGAGAAATTAGGGAAAAGAATGGAAGCTCAGAAGGTAGACAAAGAATATCAAATACATATGTTACACTTAATTTCCTTTTAAAACACTGAAACAAAAATGGCATTTGTTGTATCCAGGTGGTATGTACATATAGTCTTAAGGCTTTAAATTAAAACATTAAAATCTCTGTTTGGAATGCTTTTCAAAATATATTTTTTAAAAGAAACCAGCATTCTGTTAGTATAGTCAAATAGAATTAATGTCTTTGTTGGCTTAGCAGTTTTTGAAATTCATATTTGTTGAATTTTCCTGAGTAAGGCAAATCTATATTACTTTAAAACAAAACCTCATTGAGATAAACATTTTAATCATGGCAATCTGAAGATAGAAACATACATATCCTTCTAAAAAGGTGCTCATTATCTGGGGAAAGGATTCTGGAGCTGCTCCCTAAGGCCTCACTGGGACCCTAATCCCATGCACAGAACCCTGCTTCTGCTCAGAGCACCTCAGAAATGGCAGTTGATTTGTGGGCTTTTTGCACCTTAATATTCATAATTGTCCTGGCCGTGCATGTAGGCAATTATTTCTAGTCCTTCATAGTTTCTTTGCATTCTGTTCTCTAGGAGACATTTGTCCAGGTGCAAGCACAACCCAGTAAAGGGTCCCAGGTCACATGCTGTCTCAATTAGGTGACAAACATGATAAAGTTTAACAAGTGGGGGGAGTTAGGAGTTCTCATATAATGGTGGGAGAAGTGTCCTTTGAGCAATCATTTATAGGTGTTTGTTGGACCTCTCTGGTTAAAGAGGTAACATTTTGTGAAATCCAGCAATTCTACATCTACTAAGATCCTTTAGAGAATCTCCCACATACAGGGAAACATCTACAAAATGTTAATTCCAAGGAAAAACTGGAAACAGCCTGAATGTCATCTAGTGGCAGAATAAATACATTGTGACATATATAAATATAATAGCAAATGATAAATATGTGATGCCAATTGTGTGCAGTTAACAAACATACAAAATAATACTACATAATACATATAGAGACATACGCAGTTGATGAAAGTATAAAAAATGTACAGGCAAAACATGCCAATTTCAGAATAGCAATAACTTCTGAGAAATTAGGGAAAAGAATGGAAGCTCAGAAGGTAGACAAAGAATATCAAATACATATGTTACACTTAATTTCCTTTTAAAACACTGAAACAAAAATGGCATTTGTTGTATCCAGGTGGTATGTACATATAGTCTTAAGGCTTTAAATTAAAACATTAAAATCTCTGTTTGGAATGCTTTTCAAAATATATTTTTTAAAAGAAACCAGCATTCTGTTAGTATAGTCAAATAGAATTAATGTCTTTGTTGGCTTAGCAGTTTTTGAAATTCATATTTGTTGAATTTTCCTGAGTAAGGCAAATCTATATTACTTTAAAACAAAACCTCATTGAGATAAACATTTTAATCATGGCAATCTGAAGATAGAAACATACATATCCTTCTAAAAAGGTGCTCATTATCTGGGGAAAGGATTCTGGCTTCTACCCCCAAACTCAGCTGCTCCCTAAGGCCTCACTGGGACCTACTTCCTGATGACCAGTTTCCCCTTTTGGGGACTGGCTAATGACTCCTGGACTTCTGGTTCAGAGTCAACAAGGGACAGCTATTCACTTCATGAATGGGGAAGGGTTGACTCTAGGTCTGATGTGTTGTGTAGGCAGAAATTGCCACACATTCACAAAGCACTGCTTAAATATTTGGTGGGTCTCCCTCCCCTTTAAAGCTTTTGTGTGTGGTGGGGGGGCAAGGTCAGTTAGCCAACCAGCTGCTAAAGCTCATTGACTCAGCTTGCTAAGAGTTAACTTCACATCTGGATCTAGTCAGCCTGAGGCCGAGTGTAAAAACCAACAAAACCCAAGAATACCATAGGAAGGGAGGCAGATATCACCAACGCCTGCCTTTTGTCATACTATAAATATAGCTATCACCTCAAACTCGACAGGTAAAAAATCAGAACCAATCAATTCCACATCTCCCCCCATTTACCCATGGGTCTCTCCTCTGACAGTCATCCTTTGTTAATGCAAACATTTCCAGTCACCTAGGTTTTTCAGGATCTGATATTCATCTTTTTTGATTCCTCCAGGATCATGCCTCAGTATCCAGTCAGCCACTAAGATTTGGTGTTTTTTGTGAATCTCTCTCTTGCTTGTTAATGTGTCTTTTTTCTTCTTTATTCTCATCATCACCACTACCACTCCACTCTGGTGTGGTCTCTCACCTAGGTTGTGTCAATGGCTAGTCCTGCATTGGTTGTTTCCCTTCTTGAAATTTAACTTCATTTTTTTTTCCTCCTCTAAATTCCTGTATCAAGTATCTTTATTTATACTTTCCTTGGACTCTTCAGCAAATGCTACTTTAGTCGCTATTTATGTATTTATTGTTGTCTTGATTTTTAAAAATGTCAGCACTTGGAATACCCAGATTTCTGCTTTAGTTCCCAAATAGTGAATAGAAGAAATAACCCTAGAGGGTCGAAGAGAGCAGTATGAAAAGTTATAGCTATTGAAAGTCTGCTGATTTTCCAGGCGTTTAATTTCAACGTAGGATTTTCTTCTTAGCGATCTTGACAGTCTAAAAATTGAGAGCTTTCATGGAGTTGGAATTTGAACTTTGTTTAACATACAGTGGGTATCCAATAAAGACTATCACAGTAGAAATCTATTTGGATTGGGGCAAGTGCTGCCATCAACAAATAGAGTCTGCGCACTACACATAAAGATTATCATTTGATCTCTACAGCTTCTAAGCCATGTCAGTAAAACCAGTTGTCTTGTGAAGCCTTCTGAAATGAATTGGCTCTGGCTGCTATAATGAACTATCATAGACTGGGAAGTTTTAACAGTAAGTGTTGTTTCTCACGCTTCTAGAACCGGGGAAGTTCAAGATCAAGGTGCCAGCTGATTTGGTTCCTAATGAGAGGCCTCTTCCTGGTTGACAGATGGCCATCTTCTCATTAGGTCCTCATGTGGCCTTCCATCTGGATCTAGTCAGCCTGAGGCCGAGTGTAAAAACCAACAAAACCCAAGAATACCATAGGAAGGGAGGCAGATATCACCAACGCCTGCCTTTTGTCATACTATAAATATAGCTATCACCTCAAACTCGACAGGTAAAAAATCAGAACCAATCAATTCCACATCTCCCCCCATTTACCCATGGGTCTCTCCTCTGACAGTCATCCTTTGTTAATGCAAACATTTCCAGTCACCTAGGTTTTTCAGGATCTGATATTCATCTTTTTTGATTCCTCCAGGATCATGCCTCAGTATCCAGTCAGCCACTAAGATTTGGTGTTTTTTGTGAATCTCTCTCTTGCTTGTTAATGTGTCTTTTTTCTTCTTTATTCTCATCATCACCACTACCACTCCACTCTGGTGTGGTCTCTCACCTAGGTTGTGTCAATGGCTAGTCCTGCATTGGTTGTTTCCCTTCTTGAAATTTAACTTCATTTTTTTTTCCTCCTCTAAATTCCTGTATCAAGTATCTTTATTTATACTTTCCTTGGACTCTTCAGCAAATGCTACTTTAGTCGCTATTTATGTATTTATTGTTGTCTTGATTTTTAAAAATGTCAGCACTTGGAATACCCAGATTTCTGCTTTAGTTCCCAAATAGTGAATAGAAGAAATAACCCTAGAGGGTCGAAGAGAGCAGTATGAAAAGTTATAGCTATTGAAAGTCTGCTGATTTTCCAGGCGTTTAATTTCAACGTAGGATTTTCTTCTTAGCGATCTTGACAGTCTAAAAATTGAGAGCTTTCATGGAGTTGGAATTTGAACTTTGTTTAACATACAGTGGGTATCCAATAAAGACTATCACAGTAGAAATCTATTTGGATTGGGGCAAGTGCTGCCATCAACAAATAGAGTCTGCGCACTACACATAAAGATTATCATTTGATCTCTACAGCTTCTAAGCCATGTCAGTAAAACCAGTTGTCTTGTGAAGCCTTCTGAAATGAATTGGCTCTGGCTGCTATAATGAACTATCATAGACTGGGAAGTTTTAACAGTAAGTGTTGTTTCTCACGCTTCTAGAACCGGGGAAGTTCAAGATCAAGGTGCCAGCTGATTTGGTTCCTAATGAGAGGCCTCTTCCTGGTTGACAGATGGCCATCTTCTCATTAGGTCCTCATGTGGCCCTTCCTTGGTACATGCATGCTGGGAGGGGGAGAGGAAGGGACAGGGACAGAGACAGAGGGAGGAAGGAAGAGAGTGATTTCTTGCAGTTTTGTTTTCATCTGGGCAGAATCCCATCACAGCGATCCCCACCTAATTTAACCCTAATTTCTTGCTTTCCAGGTGGCACAGTGGTAAAGAACCTGCCTGCCAATGCAGGAGACACAAGAGGTGAGGGTTGGATCCTTGCGTTGGGAAGATTCTCTGGAGTAGGAAATGGCAACCCACTCTAGTATTCTTGCCTGGAGAATCCCATGGACAGAGGAGCCTGGCAGACTCCAGTCCATGGGGTTACAAAGAGTCAGACGTGACTGAGCGACTAACACACACACACACACACACACACACACACACCACATTGGGCTCCAACTAATGACTTTGGGGTATTGGTGCAAAAAGACACATTCAGCTCATGGTACCTTTTTTTCTCATTTTCCTAAAATGTCCATAATCCATGCATGGGAGTGTACCAGTTGTTATTTTACCAGATCACATCTTCTATAGTTTGGGGACAATTTATTATGAACAAAGACCACATGTGCAGAGTAAGGCTGGTGTTGTTGAAGCTTAAGGCAGGAACTTCCCGCTGATCAGCCACAAGGTTCAGTGGGAGAGATGAGGAGAGGCAAGACAGTCAGGACAAAAAACACTGCTCAGTGTTCTGTCATTTTAAACTCTGAATGTTTATCCTTAGGTTTCACAAAGCCCTCAGCCTTTCTCCCCACTCCAAATGTTACACATAGTCTAGTGGTGTTTATTTAAATTATCTTAAGGTGAATTTAAATTGTTTTTACTTTGAGAGTGAATTCTACAGCCACTTGAAAGAATTAAAGACATTCCTGGCAGCAAAATTAAACAAAATAGACAGAGTTAGGAATTTATCTTCTGCAGACTATAACGTTAGCTCCAAGTGTCTTTTCTAAATGTGGTGAATTAAGCTCTTCTGAATGTCTGGAGTTTATATCTTCTCAGAAAATCTGTTAATTAATATAAACTTGAGCCTTAAAATAATGTTTCCTTGAAATTATATGAGAAGCTTTGCAAAAAAGAAAGCAAGCATTTAGCAGCCGTTGGCTGAAAATGGTATAGAAAGGATCTGCCGACTAAGTGAAGAGTCCTTTTCAATAAACAATAAAACCTTTGACAACGAGTATTTTGCAAATACAGCTCCAATTCTCATGCAGGTTCATTCCAGAATTACCAAAGATGTACCTGGAGGGCTAAACTTCTCATAAGCCTGAAGATTGGAACTCATTTTAATTTTATTTGTGATTTTTACATTAAACACATTTACAAATAACACTTTAAAATCTAACTGACTTTTTCAGCTTTCATTCTATTTGAACATTCTTAGAATTTTTTCTAGCTCTTCTATTTAGGTTAGTACTTCTCTGTGATAATATAGATTTAATCCAGCTAAGCCTGGGAATCCACTTTGTGGCAGAGTCTTAGGCAGTTTTATAATATTTGGCCTCAAAAATGAGGTTTTGGAATTTGACTCTTGTTGACTTCCCTTGATTAAGTTGTTCAGTTCCTTAAAAAAAAAAAAAATCCCCAGGATATGGTAGCCAAGAGTCCACAAAGGGAAGAGGTCAGGTGTACCAGTTGTAAACCAGATCACATCTTCTATAGTTTGGGGACAATTTATTATGAACAAAGACCACATGTGCAGAGTAAGGCTGGTGTTGTTGAAGCTTAAGGCAGGAACTTCCCGCTGATCAGCCACAAGGTTCAGTGGGAGAGATGAGGAGAGGCAAGACAGTCAGGACAAAAAACACTGCTCAGTGTTCTGTCATTTTAAACTCTGAATGTTTATCCTTAGGTTTCACAAAGCCCTCAGCCTTTCTCCCCACTCCAAATGTTACACATAGTCTAGTGGTGTTTATTTAAATTATCTTAAGGTGAATTTAAATTGTTTTTACTTTGAGAGTGAATTCTACAGCCACTTGAAAGAATTAAAGACATTCCTGGCAGCAAAATTAAACAAAATAGACAGAGTTAGGAATTTATCTTCTGCAGACTATAACGTTAGCTCCAAGTGTCTTTTCTAAATGTGGTGAATTAAGCTCTTCTGAATGTCTGGAGTTTATATCTTCTCAGAAAATCTGTTAATTAATATAAACTTGAGCCTTAAAATAATGTTTCCTTGAAATTATATGAGAAGCTTTGCAAAAAAGAAAGCAAGCATTTAGCAGCCGTTGGCTGAAAATGGTATAGAAAGGATCTGCCGACTAAGTGAAGAGTCCTTTTCAATAAACAATAAAACCTTTGACAACGAGTATTTTGCAAATACAGCTCCAATTCTCATGCAGGTTCATTCCAGAATTACCAAAGATGTACCTGGAGGGCTAAACTTCTCATAAGCCTGAAGATTGGAACTCATTTTAATTTTATTTGTGATTTTTACATTAAACACATTTACAAATAACACTTTAAAATCTAACTGACTGTTTCAGCTTTCATTCTATTTGAACATTCTTAGAATTTTTTCTAGCTCTTCTATTTAGGTTAGTACTTCTCTGTGATAATATAGATTTAATCCAGCTAAGCCTGGGAATCCACTTTGTGGCAGAGTCTTAGGCAGTTTTATAATATTTGGCCTCAAAAATGAGGTTTTGGAATTTGACTCTTGTTGACTTCCCTTGATTAAGTTGTTCAGTCCCTTAAAAAAAAAAAAAATCCCCAGGATATGGTAGCCAAGAGTCCACAAAGGGAAGAGGTCAGGCTTCCCCTCTCCTTCTCCTCTGTGATCTCACACCAGGAGGGCATGGGCCTTCATTCTTCTCCTGTGGTGCCTCTGTCAGGCTTCGTTGATGCCTCTGGTGACAGTTCTGTTTTAGAACGTTTTAAAAAAAAATGGAAAAGGAAAGAGAAGAGCTGACATATAAAAGTACTATTTCCAGGTAATGTTCATTTTTCCCTCAAATAGTTTTTGGATTTCTACAACTTAGAGCTCTTTAAAAAAAATTCCTCTATTCTAGTTTCACAACTGTCCAGTTTTATTCACTGCTTATACTTGGAAATAGTAGGAATCCGATAAATATGTGTCATATCAATGGATGATTAACTTCAATCTCGATTCTTTCCAAGAATTAATTTCTTGGTGTATCGTCATCACTTGCCTTCCTTGAACTGGGGTCCTGAAATCAATTTCTGGCCTCTCCTTGAGCCTTTGATGCCAACAAACCCTACAGTGAAGGGAAAGTAAAGTAAAACTCGATATCTGACATATATTTCAGATATGTACTGACCATATATTTCAACAGAACCTGGTTTTGGCAGAGAGCTAAACCTTGGTAGAAGGCCTATATGTACACTAATAAGTACATTCATTGCAGCATATCTCACCCCGTGCAGCAGCATCAAAAAAAGTATATATAAGATTAGCATGAAATTCTTAGGGTGAGCGGGCAACTGTGACGTCCCTGAGAAGGAGAAGCACTCTGTGGAGCTTCCTGGCTTCCAATACAAGGTTGTTTATTCCAACCAGCCAACCCGGCTCAACTGCCAGCAATAGTCTTGTGAAACAAAACAAAATTACAGAAATCAGTCAAGAGCTGTCTATCATGGACAGGACCCTGGAAAAAGTTCTGTGGTAACAGTGGGTCCGAGGGTTCCAGGAACTACAAGGGCATATAATTACATCAACAGGTTCTAATCGCTCTACTGTCTAGGGACCAGGGCAAAAGAAAGGGGTCAGGAAAAACTCAAGCTCCATAAACAAAGGTAGAAGAACAACAGATTATGCCTCATAATAGGGGAAAAACAAAATAAGGATCAGGGCAGGCATTGAGATGAGTGTAGCGTCAATAAAATACTCTCAGGGCCGAGTGTGATGCTGGTTTCCACTTACTGGCTTAGAAGAAGAGAGCTTTGATGGAATTAACTGTGCTGTGTCCTTCTTCCATTAGCAGCTTCTAAATGATTGCTGCAAAGCTGTAAGTATTAGGCGAGAAACCAAAGAGAAGTGATCAACATGGTTACCCGCTTGGAGGAAAAGATGCCAGGATGGGAACTTCAAGAGAAGCATCTAGCTTCTTAGCATGGGAACAGGAAAGCCTGATATTCACTTAGAGGGGGAGATGAGTTGGGAACCATGACAAAACCCTGCCCTGGAGAGAGGATCTGTGAAAGGAGCTCTAAGTCAAGAAATCAAACTTCGGTAAGAGACAGGAAGGACCTGCCCAGAGCTAGACTAGCTGGGGGGTTAGCTTCCAGACAGCCTGTCAGCTTGCCTGTTGCTTCATTCTAATTCTCCTGAGTCCTGTACTTAAAGCAGTGACTAGGCTTCTTATTCAGTTCTCAAGCATAATCTCTTTTGACACGTCTTTTGTGGTAGACACCATGCTAAACGTTGAGGAGAGATAGAAAGAAAGGAATAGAGACTATGTGCTGTGCTTGCCAGTCAGTAAAGGACAGGTCCATTTTGCTCTTGTCCTAATTTTTATGCAAATCAGTTATTCTAAAAGGCCAACTAGGTCCAAAAAACCCAGGCAAAGAACTAGGAGTGGACTGGGGAAAGTTTTTCTATTGACCTAAGCAATATGGTGATATTCATAAAAATGTTGTTTGCGTGTTTAGTTTCACAAAAGAATGGTTCAAAAACTAAATGGCTGAATGAAGAAGACCACAGGTGGAATTTTAGGTGAAAAGGGGCCTCCTTTTTGTCATCTAAATTATTACCTGTATTAGCCAAACTTTGTGTCCTTTTTATTTCTGAGCTCCTACCTAGCTAGAATTGTCTAGTTAAAATAGTAAAAAAGTATTCAGACCAAAGAAATATATCTTACTGTCCTAAAAGTTGTCTGTCCAGTCTTGCTGCTTTTAAAAGTTGCAAAGAATCACACTCTGTGAGTTCAAATACTTCCTTTTATGCTGAATAAATACACTTGCTTCCAAGTCAGGATGAGCAGGGAGTTCCAAACACTGAACACTTAATGACATTCAGCATGAAGCCCTGGATGTGATCTGTAAAATCAGGGGTGAGTACATTTTGAACCTTTACAGAAAGACAAAAGGGCAAAAATTCCTCCTGTAGTTTTTGGTATAAGTGATGATCATATGTCCATAATATTCTCTAGGTTTATATATATACACCCACACATACACACATGCCCGTCAACAACATAAATGCCCATCAGTGGAAGAATGGATAAGGAAGAAGTGGTATACATACTTAATGGAATACTACTCAGACATAAAAATGATGAAATCTTATCATTTGAGACAACATGGATGGACCCCGAAGATATACATATATGTGTGTACACACACACACACACACACATACATACCTTGCTTTATCACTTAGTAAAACACCAGGATTCTTTCTCAGGTGCCCCTGGGAATCCAAAGTTCAGCTTTAGGTCATCAGGTAACCGGAGGAGGGATGAACCCTGAAGAGCTCAAATGTTACCCATTTCACATTGTTGCCAGAGGACCTGCCTGCAGGTCCCGCAGAGGAAAGCGCTGTGCTGTTAGGCATCCTTGGCCCCCCAGTGCCTGAAGCCTGATCCACTAACATTATGGAAGAGGAAACTGAGGCACAAGGCATCTGGAAGTTGAATGATCGGCACTCTTGGTTTGTGGCCTCCCCACGGCCCCCCACCCCTGAGTACAATAGTTTTTCTTAGTGAGTAGAAGAAGGAAATCAGATAGGCTGGATACTTTGCCCAAGGTCATTCAGGGCTTTTGTCCAAGTTCAAAACATTGCTGGCTTGGGGATCCACCTGGAGCACTCCTTCCTGACTAATGACCAGGAGGAGGCAAAGATCTCCAGAATTAAGTGCTGCCTCAGCAGAGAAACTTTCCTGGGGAAGCCTTGTGGTTATTTCTGTTTGAGCTGGGAGAAGAGGGAAAAGAGAAAAGAATGGATTGAACTGTATTCAAGGTCAAGCTATGAATATGAGGTATAAAGAGGCTAATGCTATTGTGTGTGGATCTTGGCTTGAAAGGGTTTTATTAATAAAGGCCCCCTGCTGTTTAAATACTATGTGTTTGAGCTGACAAGCTGGGGTTTTAGCCGCCCCGGAAGCAGATAGGGCCTGTGCAGTCTCCTCTTTCACTTTTCTCTGGTAGCTGAACAAGGCCTACAGATATTTCACTTCCCGTACACTGTGCAGGCCCATGAGTGTTTAAAAATAATTAAACTAGTTGCTGACTTATACGAAAGTTGGGTGTTTTCTCCCTCTCCTTAAACAAAATGTTCTTCGAAAAATCTGGCTAACGGGACCCATATTCCCAACGGCAGCCACTGTCTCTTCCCCTGGGGCACAAACCGTCCGCTGAGCCAGAGACTTCACTCTGCCTGATCTGGCTTCACCACCTTCTTCCTCCTTGACCTCTTTCTTCCTGTCCCAATGTCAGGAGAACCAGATGCCAAAGAATCTCCTTATCCACCTCTGCCTTCAGACTCACCCTGCAGATCCTGCTGTGTCTCAAAGCCCTGCCCTCTCCAGGGGGCGTCAGCTAACTGGAGGGTCTCACAGGCCTATTAATGCAGTGCTTACGTCTTTCACTCTCCAAAAGCATTTGTTTGTTTTGATCTGTTTTTTTCCTGCACCTACTGGAGAGGGTAATATGAATTTTAGACCAGACCAAGTGGAGAGATCTGAGTAGAAGTGAACTCACTGTCCTGCCAGCCGAGCGGTTTGGTGTCCTTTCTTGAGAGCAGAACCCTAAGATTGGAGCCCTGTAATCAGATGATAGGGTGATGGAGCCGTTTACATCCTTCCCAAGAAAGGAGAGGCCTCCCCCCACCCCCCACATCCATCTCCAGAAATTCGGTCCAAGGAACCTCTCTCCAGGCCAGCCTCGAATGGGAACTAACTGGGCTCTTGAGTTCATCAGAGTCACCCCTGATGCCAGTGGGGTGCCGGGCCCTGCTTAGAGAAACACACGGATTCTCCTTGTCCTGCAGGTACAGCGCCCAGGTCACACCAGGCTGGAGGGTGGCTGTGGTGTCGAAAGGCAGCCCAGGGAGGAAGGGGGGCTTGCTGCCTTACAGTTTGGGCCCAGCCTTCCTCCTCCCCCAACCCCAGCTGGCCCTGGACTGGTTCTGTGTTATGATCATCAGACTGGCAGCTGGTGTAGTTCCGACAGCTTTTCCTTCTCCAAACTTCTAGCTTTAGGAAGTACTTAACAAGCCTTGTGTTTAAACAAGAACATGGTAGGGGCCTGAGAACACTCAAGAACAATAGGCGGCAGGGCAATGACCTCCCTCAGACTCCCCTAGCCTTTGTTCACAGCCCAGAAGGCACCGCATGAACTTGGAGAAACCATACTGTGATGTGAGACAGAGAGGAGAGAGACAGACAGAATGAACAAGTTGGAAGTAAGTTCTTAAAACTAATGGATCCCTGACAAACATTTGCTATTTCCCTAGGCTTGCTGGGACAGGAGACTTAACGAGCTTAATTTCAAGTTATATAATATATTACTACTCTACACACAAGGAGTCATACCCCAGATTTAGATCCAGGAGAAAAAAAAAAGTATGGAAAACTGCGAGTGTGCAACTCAATACATTAAAGTTGATAATTTGCTTAAGTGTGAACTGGCAGGTGTCAAATGATTTGCACAGTATCAGAGCATATATGCTGAGTGGCTGATACCTGCAGCACCTCAAAGAGTTTGCAGTCTAACTGGATTAAAAAGACATGAATTTTGGAAACGACTGATAACAAAAACCCCAAGTGGAGAGATTGGGGGCTCACTGTCCTGCCAAGCGGTTTGGTGTCCTTTCTTGAGAGCAGAACCCTAAGATTGGAGCCCTGTAATCAGATGATAGGGTGATGGAGCCGTTTACATCCTTCCCAAGAAAGGAGAGGCCTCCCCACCCCACATCCATCTCCAGAAATTCGGTCCAAGGAACCTCTCTCCAGGCCAGCCTCGAGTGGGAACTAACTGGGCTCTTGAGTTCATCAGAGTCACCCCTGATGCCAGTGGGGTGCCGGGCCCTGCTTAGAGAAACACACGGATTCTCCTTGTCCTGCAGGTACAGCGCCCAGGTCACACCAGGCTGGAGGGTGGCTGTGGTGTCGAAAGGCAGCCCAGGGAGGAAGGGGCTTGCTGCCTTACAGTTTGGGCCCAGCCTTCCTCCTCCCCCAACCCCAGCTGGCCCTGGACTGGTTCTGTGTTATGATCATCAGACTGGCAGCTGGTGTAGTTCCGACAGCTTTTCCTTCTCCAAACTTCTAGCTTTAGGAAGTACTTAACAAGCCTTGTGTTTAAACAAGAACATGGTAGGGGCCTGAGAACACTCAAGAACAATAGGCGGCAGGGCAATGACCTCCCTCAGACTCCCCTAGCCTTTGTTCACAGCCCAGAAGGCACCGCATGAACTTGGAGAAACCATACTGTGATGTGAGACAGAGAGGAGAGAGACAGACAGAATGAACAAGTTGGAAGTAAGTTCTTAAAACTAATGGATCCCTGACAAACATTTGCTATTTCCCTAGGCTTGCTGGGACAGGAGACTTAACGAGCTTAATTTCAAGTTATATAATATATTACTACTCTACACACAAGGAGTCATACCCCAGATTTAGATCCAGGAGAAAAAAAAAAGTATGGAAAACTGCGAGTGTGCAACTCAATACATTAAAGTTGATAATTTGCTTAAGTGTGAACTGGCAGGTGTCAAATGATTTGCACAGTATCAGAGCATATATGCTGAGTGGCTGATACCTGCAGCACCTCAAAGAGTTTGCAGTCTAACTGGATTAAAAAGACATGAATTTTGGAAACGACTGATAACAAAAATGTTTGCTAAACGAAGTTAGAAAGTTGCAGGAATGACATTTCTTTAGCAAAAGTCAGTGCTATGAGTTATCAAGACAAAGAGAAGATGAAATCCAATAAGGAAGGTTGTGCTAAATTTGGCTTTTACAACACTCTACTTTCTACATAATGTCAATTTAGTATTTGGCTGGAGCTAGATCTTATTTCTAACATCTGGAACATCCTGACAGTGTGCTTAATTCATACTTACTGAATGAATGAGTCAGTGAACAAATTCAGGTAAGGAAAGCAAACAGTTTCCACTGTTTTTAGACATTTCTTGTGGACACACTTCCCAGGAGAAGCAGATGCTTATCAGAGTCACAAGCCTTCCTCACATTTGCCAAGGCAATGCACATCTGGTAAAGCAATGTTGCGACTTACAGCCTTGTGACCCTGGGCAAGTCCCTGCACCACCACCTGTCGAGGAAAATCCACGTCACAGGAGACAGTGCAGGCGAAGCTCTACCCAGGTGCTGTGAGGACACAGATACAAATGAACCTGCTTTTGTACAGCTCATTCTAATTTGCATATAAGAGAATACCACACTTACCTGCCCTAAGAGGCTTTTTCTAATTGCTTTTAGTCTATTTTTTTTTAATATGCAATCCACATTTTTATGCAGGGTTGCATCCCTGGGTTGCCAAGATTCTCTGGAGGAAGAAATGGCAACCCACTCCAGTATTTTTGCCTGGAGAATCCCAAGGACAGAGGAGCCTGGTGGGCTACAGCCCATACGGTCACCAAACAATTGGACATGACTGAGCAAACATGCACATTGTTACAAAAAACAAATTAAATAAAATAAATTTTGCATTTAGTAATGATGTAATCTTTTTTTTAAGTTGAAATATAGTTGATTTATAATGTTCAAAGTACAACAAAGTGATTCAGTTACAGATATATCTATTCTTTTTCAGATTCTTTTTCACCATAGATTATTACATGATATTGAATATATCAACTTTCTAAAAAGCTTATTTGGTTGCTCTCTTTCCAACTTAAAAAAAAGTGTGTTCATGGCTAAAGGGAATTTTCTAGAGCCATATCCACTGGCATGGCAAACTGAGAGAGTCATCCCAGAGAACTTCTGGCTGATAGGCCCCTGCTCCCCAGAGTAGGCCAAGTGGCTCCCACCACACCCTGGCATCTGGGTAGAGAGGGTTAAACCTCGAGGTCAAGCATTTCTCTGGCAGCTGCCCCATTGTCACCGTGCCCTGCAGCCCAGCTCTCCCTACCTTCTGCTTCGCTGGAAGCAGGCCATTGCGGCGGCTTGTTTCAGAGCATGAGCTTATCAGTAAAGAGATTTAAGTGGATAGGTTAGAAATGGGGCTGTACAAAGTCCAGGTAATTGGTCACATCCCCATCTCTCTCCTGCATGAGCTCCGCCATCAGGCCAGTCTGCTCCCCCCATAAAGCCGGAGGAAAGAAATTTTGCAGCCCTGAAAGACGACACTTCTCCCTTGACCCAGAGGGCTTGATTTCCAGGAAGTTCTCTCAGCCTGGGGAGCAGGGCGGCCCCTGGCCTTGCACAGGGAGGCAGGAAGCTGGAGGGGCTCTGCTGGGCAGGCAGACTTGGGCCCTGGGGCAGGGTAGGGGTTGGAGGGAGTGTGGGGGGTGGTCTGAGGAATGCTGTCAGACCCTTCTGCCCCACTCCCTTCCCTGAAAGCTCCTGGAAATCTAAAGATTCAAAAAAGCAAATCACCACCTCCCTCCCCAAACCAAAATTGCCAAAAAAAAGGAAAATTTTGGGGGGCAAGATTCTCTGGAGGAAGAAATGGCAACCCACTCCAGTATTTTTGCCTGGAGAATCCCAAGGACAGAGGAGCCTGGTGGGCTACAGCCCATACGGTCACCAAACAATTGGACATGACTGAGCAAACATGCACATTGCTACAAAAAACAAACTAAATAAAATAAATTTTGCATTTAGTAATGATGTAGTCTTTTTTTAAGTTGAAATATAGTTGATTTATAATGTTCAAAGTACAACAAAGTGATTCAGTTACAGATATATCTATTCTTTTTCAGATTCTTTTTCACCATAGATTATTACATGATATTGAATATATCAACTTTCTAAAAAGCTTATTTGGTTGCTCTCTTTCCAACTTAAAAAAAAGTGTGTTCATGGCTAAAGGGAATTTTCTAGAGCCATATCCACTGGCATGGCAAACTGAGAGAGTCATCCCAGAGAACTTCTGGCTGATAGGCCCCTGCTCCCCAGAGTAGGCCAAGTGGCTCCCACCACACCCTGGCATCTGGGTAGAGAGGGTTAAACCTCGAGGTCAAGCATTTCTCTGGCAGCTGCCCCATTGTCACCGTGCCCTGCAGCCCAGCTCTCCCTACCTTCTGCTTCGCTGGAAGCAGGCCATTGCGGCGGCTTGTTTCAGAGCATGAGCTTATCAGTAAAAAGAGATTTAAGTGGATAGGTTAGAAATGGGGCTGTACAAAGTCCAGGTAATTGGTCACATCCCCATCTCTCTCCTGCATGAGCTCCGCCATCAGGCCAGTCTGCTCCCCCCATAAAGCCGGAGGAAAGAAATTTTGCAGCCCTGAAAGACGACACTTCTCCCTTGACCCAGAGGGCTTGATTTCCAGGAAGTTCTCTCAGCCTGGGGAGCAGGGCGGCCCCTGGCCTTGCACAGGGAGGCAGGAAGCTGGAGGGGCTCTGCTGGGCAGGCAGACTTGGGCCCTGGGGCAGGGTAGGGGTTGGAGGGAGTGTGGGGGGTGGTCTGAGGAATGCTGTCAGACCCTTCTGCCCCACTCCCTTCCCTGAAAGCTCCTGGAAATCTAAAGATTCAAAAAAGCAAATCACCACCCTCCCTCCCCCAAACCAAAATACCTCTGTTTCAAAATCAAATACATGAAAGAAAGAAATGAACGTAGTTATTTGGGGGTGGGGGTGAGATAGAACGTGAGTTCGGCCAAAGGGAACATCCATTAGGCACTCAGTTGGGAGGCAGCAAGGGTGGTGGTTAAAATTCAAACCGTGGTTCCACCCTTTACTACCTGTGAGTAATTTCAGCATAAGTATCTATTTTCTCACTGTACACAGGGGTTAATGACAGTACAGCTCACGAGGCTGTGGTGAGGGTTCAACGTGATCATGTGTGATAAATGCTAGTGGTGAGTGTTCAACGAACAGAAGCAAATATTAGTAATTGATAACACGATTAATAATATATAGCAGAAAAATAATGACATATACTTAGAACACGCTTGTTGGACTTCCCTGGTTGTCCAGTGGTTAAGAATGTGCCTGCCTGAACCCTGGTTTGTGAAGATTCCACATGCCTCATGGCAATTAAACCGGTGAGTTGAACTGCAACTACTGAAGCCCACCCACCCTAAAGCCTGTGCTCTGCCACAAGAGGCCACCACAATGACAAGCCTGTCTCTTTCAGAGCTTTCTGGAAGCACTATGCACAGCAAGGAAGATCCCCATTAGAGAAAGCCTACACACAGCAAAGACGACTCAATGCAGCCATAAATAAATACATTTTAAAACAAATAACATTATTCTTTGTCTAGTGTTATGACGGCAGATTTGGGAAAACTATCTCCCTGGGGGCTTCTGAGGACTCAATCATCAAACTGCATCGCGGCTGGCAGCTCAGAGTTCAGACAAGAAAACCATCATACATGCCCACGCAGCACTGGATCACTCTCTGAGGGCTTTGCCTGATGCTAACTTATTTTATCTTTACAGTCACTCTATGAACAGGCTTCACAGAAGAAAGCTCAGAGAGGTGCCCAAGTCTTCCCCCTTAAATTCAGAGCGAGGACTAAAATCTAGTTTCACACACTACAAATTCTGTGCTCTTTAGAGCAGTGTTCAAAATACAAATTCCATGGCCCCAAATCCCTAAATTCCAGAGATTCTGATTACTAACTGGGATTTTTTTTTCTAAGTGCTAGCCAGCTTGGAGAATTTCCACACTAGACCACACAGCTTCTTTGTTATCTTTGATTTTGCAAATGAACCAAAAATTGGAAATAGACATTTAACGGACAGGGGAGGAAACAGGAAGCTGGTCTGACCAGGAGGATGCCTGGAAACCCCAGGGCTGTCAGCACCTGTCCAGGGCCTGAGAGGATGGGCTTCCATTGTGAAGAGCATCCTGGGCCAGACTTTAGGGGAAAAGGGGCATGTCACCCCTCACTGTACACAGGGGTTAATGACAGTACAGCTCACGAGGCTGTGGTGAGGGTTCAACGTGATCATGTGTGATAAATGCTAGTGGTGAGTGTTCAACGAACAGAAGCAAATATTAGTAATTGATAACACGATTAATAATATATAGCAGAAAAATAATGACATATACTTAGAACACGCTTGTTGGACTTCCCTGGTTGTCCAGTGGTTAAGAATGTGCCTGCCTGAACCCTGGTTTGTGAAGATTCCACATGCCTCATGGCAATTAAACCGGTGAGTTGAACTGCAACTACTGAAGCCCACCCACCCTAAAGCCTGTGCTCTGCCACAAGAGGCCACCACAATGACAAGCCTGTCTCTTTCAGAGCTTTCTGGAAGCACTATGCACAGCAAGGAAGATCCCCATTAGAGAAAGCCTACACACAGCAAAGACGACTCAATGCAGCCATAAATAAATACATTTTAAAACAAATAACATTATTCTTTGTCTAGTGTTATGACGGCAGATTTGGGAAAACTATCTCCCTGGGGGCTTCTGAGGACTCAATCATCAAACTGCATCGCGGCTGGCAGCTCAGAGTTCAGACAAGAAAACCATCATACATGCCCACGCAGCACTGGATCACTCTCTGAGGGCTTTGCCTGATGCTAACTTATTTTATCTTTACAGTCACTCTATGAACAGGCTTCACAGAAGAAAGCTCAGAGAGGTGCCCAAGTCTTCCCCCTTAAATTCAGAGCGAGGACTAAAATCTAGTTTCACACACTACAAATTCTGTGCTCTTTAGAGCAGTGTTCAAAATACAAATTCCATGGCCCCAAATCCCTAAATTCCAGAGATTCTGATTACTAACTGGGATTTTTTTTTCTAAGTGCTAGCCAGCTTGGAGAATTTCCACACTAGACCACACAGCTTCTTTGTTATCTTTGATTTTGCAAATGAACCAAAAATTGGAAATAGACATTTAACGGACAGGGGAGGAAACAGGAAGCTGGTCTGACCAGGAGGATGCCTGGAAACCCCCAGGGCTGTCAGCACCTGTCCAGGGCCTGAGAGGATGGGCTTCCATTGTGAAGAGCATCCTATGGGCCAGATGCTATTTCGAGGCTCCGAGCACATTCACACACAGTTTCGTGCCATCGTCACAACCACCCTCTGATGTCATCCAGCTCCATTTTATAGACGAGAAACCAGAAGCACAGGGAGTCATTGAGACAAGGCTACCTCTCTGCTCAAGGTTGGTGAAGTACTGTTGTTCCTACTCATAGAGTTAATTCACCACCACCACCATGCAGTGAGCACCAACCGAATGCATCAGGGGCCTTTGGGCGAGGAGAAGGGCAGAGCTCCCAGGGGCCAGGAGCACACCTGTGGCTGCATCCTTCCTCCCACCCCAAGGGGTGAGGTAGGTCTCATTCCTGCCCAAGGCTCATCCTCCCACCATGCTCAAGGTTGCATGCCTTTTGGTCCCTTCCAGAACTTTCTGGAAGCACTGATCACTGGTCTTTGTTTCTTCACCATCTTTAGCCTTTTCCTCTATTGGCTCCTTCTCAGTGATCTGTGCATAGGGTCAGGTTAGCCCGCTTTTAACAATTCAACTTCATGCACCCTAAATCTGCTAAAACTGATTTCGCCCCTCACCCTACCCCAAATCTGCCCCTTCTCCCCTGTGTCCCTCTTTGCAGTAATGACACCAGCATCTGTTTGGGTGCCCGGGACAGAAGTCTCGGCATCATTTTTTGATCTCTCCCTCTCTGTCACTTGGTTATTCATTACCTCCTTGTAGACGGCAGCCTGTAGACGCCTCTCAAACTCCTCCACATCTCTCCTCTGTCACCCCTTCAGCCATCATCATGTTGGATCAGTGCTGTCTGGATGGTTTTTCACTTTTCTAGTTCTGCCAGCCTCCCTAAGGTCCTCTACATGACAGCCAGAGAGATCTTTATAAAAAGAAAGCCAGTTCTGTCACTTCTCTGCTTAAACCCTGCAGTGCCTCTGCTGAATCCTAAGTTTAAGACTAAAGTCCATATTGTGGGACACAGGCCTTTAGGGATAAGATTCTGCTCATTTCTCTGGACTCCTTTCCCTCTCTTCCCAAAGGCCTCATCCCTTCCACCAACCAGCTGGGCTAGTTCTCCTTACCCTTCAATGCAGAGGTCCCCTGGCCCAGGAATTCTCCTCTGAACTCTCCTACATGGTAGCATTTACTCACCACGTGATAGTTATAATTTTTGTTTTTATATCCTGATCTAATGCACAGTATCTTCACACCATCTCCTTGAGGACAGGGACTGTGTCTTAGCTATCAGTATTTATTCTTTGCATCATACCTGGCACTTGGGTAAAGCTCAATAGATATGGCTGAATGAATGCGTGATCCAGCAAGGCCATGAGGAGTAATCAGAAGCTCATCAGGAGGACTTTGGGGCTCAGAGGACACAATGTTTTCCTCATTTAGGGGCCAGTCTGACAACAGAGATAGACTGAAGTGGTCCAGAGGACGTCCCAGGGAGCTAAGACCTACTGAACTAGCCTCTTTGTAAACCTGGCTGTTATTTTCTCTTAATCCCTGTAGCAATCCTATAAACTGAAGGCTGTTTTTGTTCTCACAGTACAGATAACGAAACCAAGTCTCAGAAAAGTTAAAGAAGTTGCTGAAAGTCACACAGTAGTGTGCCAAGATTCAAACCCTGATCTATGTACTTTTCTCTAGGTTACAATTTAGTTCCACAGCTTGCTCCTGCAGCTGTGTCCATCTGTTACACACGTGGAATCTTTAGGGAGTTCCTATGACTCCATACATAGAGATAAAACTAGGCAACAGTTTATAAGAAGGACAAATTTCCCAGCAGACTTGGCAAGTTCATGCTAAGAATCTGGTATCTTTGCTTAGCATCTAACGAGACTCAGATTCTGTAATCTCAGAATTTGAGAGCTGGAAAGAACCTGAGAAATCACTTTATCCAGTCCATCCTTTGACACATGAAGGGGTCAGTGATCTGCCCGAGGTCACTCACTGAGTCTCCTGACACTCTGGCCAAGCCATGCAAGCTTTGTCATTCTGGTGCTTGTGTGTTTAAATCTTAACAAAATAGCTCTCAAAAAACTTCAAACCACACTTGTCAGAGAAAGAATTTCAACTTCCTTGATGGCCAGATGTCATTACAACAGTGGGCCTGGACGGGCTGGAATCAGGAAGTTCAGGGGAAAGAAGGAGCTTGGGTGAAATGCGGTTTCAATAGTGAAGGCAGCCCAGGGTGGGGGTGAGTTGGAATTCTTTCCCAGTACCACCTTCCTTTCACAAACATCAGAGAAAACACGACAGGACTTCAGAAAATTTTGTTGAACACATACCTGGTAGTTGTGTTGAGAAACTGTCCTCAGGAACGTCTAGCCCAAAAGCCAGAGAGATATGACTGTAGCAATTAGATGCGATGAAAATCTAATGGGAAAATACTCAGAGCAGGGCATACAGGACTTTGCCTTGGAAGTCAGGGAAGGCTTCCTCCAGGAAGTCGTCCCAAGCTGGGCTTTCAAGGAAAAACAGAAGAGAAGGCAGGCCATTTCAGAGGGAAGAGCAGGGCTGGAGAGGCTGAGAGGAAGTAAGGAGAGTGTACCTGAGAGCAGTACTGCTCAAAGCATGGAATGTGGACCACCAGCAGCAGAGTCACCTGAGTAGTGTTAGAAATGCAATCATTGGACCCCACACCTGACCCCAAAACATGGGGCGCATCAGAAAAGTTAAAGAAGTTGCTGAAAGTCACACAGTAGTGTGCCAAGATTCAAACCCTGATCTATGTACTTTTCTCTAGGTTACAATTTAGTTCCACAGCTTGCTCCTGCAGCTGTGTCCATCTGTTACACACGTGGAATCTTTAGGGAGTTCCTATGACTCCATACATAGAGATAAAACTAGGCAACAGTTTATAAGAAGGACAAATTTCCCAGCAGACTTGGCAAGTTCATGCTAAGAATCTGGTATCTTTGCTTAGCATCTAACGAGACTCAGATTCTGTAATCTCAGAATTTGAGAGCTGGAAAGAACCTGAGAAATCACTTTATCCAGTCCATCCTTTGACACATGAAGGGGTCAGTGATCTGCCCAAGGTCACTCACTGAGTCTCCTGACACTCTGGCCAAGCCATGCAAGCTTTGTCATTCTGGTGCTTGTGTGTTTAAATCTTAACAAAATAGCTCTCAAAAAACTTCAAACCACACTTGTCAGAGAAAGAATTTCAACTTCCTTGATGGCCAGATGTCATTACAACAGTGGGCCTGGACGGGCTGGAATCAGGAAGTTCAGGGGAAAGAAGGAGCTTGGGTGAAATGCGGTTTCAATAGTGAAGGCAGCCCAGGGTGGGGGTGAGTTGGAATTCTTTCCCAGTACCACCTTCCTTTCACAAACATCAGAGAAAAACACGACAGGACTTCAGAAAATTTTGTTGAACACATACCTGGTAGTTGTGTTGAGAAACTGTCCTCAGGAACGTCTAGCCCAAAAGCCAGAGAGATATGACTGTAGCAATTAGATGCGATGAAAATCTAATGGGAAAATACTCAGAGCAGGGCATACAGGACTTTGCCTTGGAAGTCAGGGAAGGCTTCCTCCAGGAAGTCGTCCCAAGCTGGGCTTTCAAGGAAAAACAGAAGAGAAGGCAGGCCATTTCAGAGGGAAGAGCAGGGCTGGAGAGGCTGAGAGGAAGTAAGGAGAGTGTACCTGAGAGCAGTACTGCTCAAAGCATGGAATGTGGACCACCAGCAGCAGAGTCACCTGAGTAGTGTTAGAAATGCAATCATTGGACCCCACACCTGAACCCACTGAACCAGGACCACTGGGGATGGGCCCTGCAACCTGAACGTCTTAACAAACATCCCAGGTGATTCTGATGTACCCTTGATGTTAAGGTCCATTGAATCAGAGTGTTTCTCATTGGAAGTCCACAGCATCCTTGCCTCTGTGGTAAGGCTCTGAGGGCAGAGACAGGTGCAGACAGAATGTGGGTGCCAGCACTCAGGTTCCGTTCTGAAATACCCCCCTGGGCTCTGGTCCTTCTCAGGCTCAATCAAGCATGATCCACAGCACTATGTACCTTATAGATGTTTCTCCCTCTCATCTGTGAGGCCCTACAGGGCCTGGCTCCCCTGTGATTCTAGGTGTGGCCCGTGCCAGTACCAAGTGTCATAGCCATGTCTCCAGAAGACTTGTCAGGTCTGCCAGGGCCCTGTGAAGGTTCCTTCCTGAAATTCTCACTTTCTTTGTGCCCTTAATGATTCAAACGTCATTTTCCCATATGAAGCTTCCCAAACACCTGATTTGAAGTGAACACACACTCCTGCTTCATGTGCTCCCCGTACCCTAATCTTGCTTTGTTTTTCTCCATCACATAAATCAACCTCTATCCTATGCTTTCCTTCTTGTTTTTTGTCAGTCCTCCCAGCCTCCAATAAAATGTGTTGTTCATAAAGACAGAGACTTGTATTGTTTTTATTTCATTGCTGTAGTCTCCATGCTAAGACATAACCTGGCATTATTGTAAAAGTTCATGTCTGCAAAAAAAAGAAAAACACGACAGGACTTCAGAAAATTTTGTTGAACACATACCTGGTAGTTGTGTTGAGAAACTGTCTAGCCCAAAAGCCAGAGAGATATGACTGTAGCAATTAGATGCGATGAAAATCTAATGGGAAAATACTCAGAGCAGGGCATACAGGACTTTGCCTTGGAAGTCAGGGAAGGCTTCCTCCAGGAAGTCGTCCCAAGCTGGGCTTTCAAGGAAAAACAGAAGAGAAGGCAGGCCATTTCAGAGGGAAGAGCAGGGCTGGAGAGGCTGAGAGGAAGTAAGGAGAGTGTACCTGAGAGCAGTACTGCTCAAAGCATGGAATGTGGACCACCAGCAGCAGAGTCACCTGAGTAGTGTTAGAAATGCAATCATTGGACCCCACACCTGAACCCACTGAACCAGGACCACTGGGGATGGGCCCTGCAACCTGAACGTCTTAACAAACATCCCAGGTGATTCTGATGTACCCTTGATGTTAAGGTCCATTGAATCAGAGTGTTTCTCATTGGAAGTCCACAGCATCCTTGCCTCTGTGGTAAGGCTCTGAGGGCAGAGACAGGTGCAGACAGAATGTGGGTGCCAGCACTCAGGTTCCGTTCTGAAATACCCCCCTGGGCTCTGGTCCTTCTCAGGCTCAATCAAGCATGATCCACAGCACTATGTACCTTATAGATGTTTCTCCCTCTCATCTGTGAGGCCCTACAGGGCCTGGCTCCCCTGTGATTCTAGGTGTGGCCCGTGCCAGTACCAAGTGTCATAGCCATGTCTCCAGAAGACTTGTCAGGTCTGCCAGGGCCCTGTGAAGGTTCCTTCCTGAAATTCTCACTTTCTTTGTGCCCTTAATGATTCAAACGTCATTTTCCCATATGAAGCTTCCCAAACACCTGATTTGAAGTGAACACACACACTCCTGCTTCATGTGCTCCCCGTACCCTAATCTTGCTTTGTTTTTCTCCATCACATAAATCAACCTCTATCCTATGCTTTCCTTCTTGTTTTTTGTCAGTCCTCCCAGCCTCCAATAAAATGTGTTGTTCATAAAGACAGAGACTTGTATTGTTTTTATTTCATTGCTGTAGTCTCCATGCTAAGACATAACCTGGCATAGAAGAGGCGCCCTATTTGTCCAATGAATGAATGATTTATACCATGCGGTTCTGCATGTGTGGCCCCAGTTATTATTGATTAAGTCAGGAATTGACCCCTAACCCAGGGGTAACTTTCCATTGCTTGGCCAGTGGCCTTGGAGGGGGTCTGGCATGACAGCCATGGTGACAGGCTACACCCATCAGACCCTAATGTTAAGAAGACACGGAGAACAAAGCAGATGGTAGGATGGGACTAAAGAACAGAGCCACAGAGAAAAGGCAGCAGAATCTCAAGGCAGAGAAGTAACAGAAGTGGAGATAGAGAAAAGCTGAGTCATCTACATGGTGGAGAAACTCCAGTCTGATAATCCTGGAGGACTCAGAAATGGTGGGGGGGATGTGGAGGGCCGTGGGGGGGGGGAGAGCTACTCTTCTAACCCTGATGACGTCTTAGGTGGCCTCACAAGGCCAGCGGTGTGGCTTCCTTTGTTCTCTGCCTATCCTAAGAACAGCTTCCCACCACTAAGCTAACTGCCTGGTCCCTGGTCCCTGGTCCCTTCAACAAAGGTGCCTGAGGACCAGCCCAGCCCCTTGCCCAGTCAGGGGCCTCCAGTGACCAGGTTGGATTGGCTGTCACTCCCATGGAAGACACCTGAGAAGTGCCCAGGACGGGGCTGTGGTGACTGTCCTTGCCCATCCCGGGGCAGCAGTGCTCAGCTGAGCCGGTCCCTCTCAAGTGCAGCAGTGTGGAGGGGAATCTCAGGCAATTCCACTTTAAACAGGCCCTTTCCCTTTATGATTGTGCAGGGAGAAGGTCAGGGAGAGGCCCTGTTGCTCAGCCAAGTCTGCAAACAAAGTCCCATGTTTGCTCCATTAAACTTTAAATCCAACCTACTCCTGCTTCATGTGCCCTACCCTAATCTTGCTTTGTTTTTCTCCATCACATAAATCAACCTCTATCCTATGCTTTCCTTCTTGTTTTTTGTCAGTCCTCCCAGCCTCCAATAAAATGTGTTGTTCATAAAGACAGAGACTTGTATTGTTTTTATTTCATTGCTGTAGTCTCCATGCTAAGACATAACCTGGCATAGAAGAGGCGCCCTATTTGTCCAATGAATGAATGATTTATACCATGCGGTTCTGCATGTGTGGCCCCAGTTATTATTGATTAAGTCAGGAATTGACCCCTAACCCAGGGGTAACTTTCCATTGCTTGGCCAGTGGCCTTGGAGGGGGTCTGGCATGACAGCCATGGTGACAGGCTACACCCATCAGACCCTAATGTTAAGAAGACACGGAGAACAAAGCAGATGGTAGGATGGGACTAAAGAACAGAGCCACAGAGAAAAGGCAGCAGAATCTCAAGGCAGAGAAGTAACAGAAGTGGAGATAGAGAAAAGCTGAGTCATCTACATGGTGGAGAAACTCCAGTCTGATAATCCTGGAGGACTCAGAAATGGTGGGGGAGATGTGGAGGGGGGCCGTGGGGGGTGGGAGAGCTACTCTTCTAACCCTGATGACGTCTTAGGTGGCCTCACAAGGCCAGCGGTGTGGCTTCCTTTGTTCTCTGCCTATCCTAAGAACAGCTTCCCACCACTAAGCTAACTGCCTGGTCCCTGGTCCCTGGTCCCTTCAACAAAGGTGCCTGAGGACCAGCCCAGCCCCTTGCCCAGTCAGGGGCCTCCAGTGACCAGGTTGGATTGGCTGTCACTCCCATGGAAGACACCTGAGAAGTGCCCAGGACGGGGCTGTGGTGACTGTCCTTGCCCATCCCGGGGCAGCAGTGCTCAGCTGAGCCGGTCCCTCTCAAGTGCAGCAGTGTGGAGGGGAATCTCAGGCAATTCCACTTTAAACAGGCCCTTTCCCTTTATGATTGTGCAGGGAGAAGGTCAGGGAGAGGCCCTGTTGCTCAGCCAAGTCTGCAAACAAAGTCCCATGTTTGCTGTTCCACTCTGTCCTTGGAGCGGCTCCTCTGAGGCAGGCTGTGGGTGAGGTGGGGTGTTGGGGTGAATGGTGTGGGATGAGGAGCATCACCCTTGCTCCCCATTCCCACTCATTTGTTACCTGATCTGTCACTGGGCCTGGCCCCTCCCCTCTGCCTGCCTGCCATTAACCTTCCTGCATCATTTCCCCTGAGGACACTGTGTCGCACTCTTCTTGCCTGCCCTAAAGGAAGGCCAATTTTTCTAGACTAGCTAGTGCAACTCTAACATGTTTTATTTTGGCTCTGTGTAACATTGAGATTGTTGGGGTTCATATCTTTTTCTTAAAGGGAAAACATTCTGTCTCGATGGCATGGTAACAAAGGCTCATTTGCTCTGTGAATATTCATGAAGCTCCACTGAGTGTCAGGAGCTGGACCAGAGTTGAGGAAACAGCAGTGACAAGACAGAAAATCCTGCCCTCACTGAGCCTCTGTCAAGAGAAGAGACAGGCAGTAAACAGGTAATGATAAATACGAGGAATAAAATGAAAGATAAAGTATGAGCAGGTTTCCCTGGTGGTCCAGTGGGTAAGGACACTGCCTTGCAGTACAGGGGACGCTGGTTCGATCCCTGGCCTGGGAAGATCCCATGTGCCGCGGAGTGGTTGGACTGATGTGTCCAATACTGCATGTGCCCAGAGCCGCTGCTCTGTGACAACAGAGGCCACTACGATGGGAGGCCCACACGGGCCAAAGAACAAAGATGGATGAAAGTAGATAAATGAAAGACCAATAGAAGTGGCCCGCCCATCCCCTCCCTCCCTAACCCACTCCCCCCATTCCTCTCCCCCCAAAAAAAACCAGAATGAAAGAGGGACCATTACTCCTGACTATACAGAAATAAAAATGATTATTAAAAAAAAAAAGAAAAAGAAAAAGTACGAGCTAGGGCTAGAGCTTATCACAGGGGAAACTGGACCTAGGCTGGGAGTTTGAAGAAACTTCACTGAAGAATGAGTAGGCATTTTAGTCTACTAACTAGAGTATGGAAAGTGTTCCACATAGCGGAACGTATTTATAGGTCAGGAGAGACAGAGAGAAAGAGAGAGAGGAGATAGGTATAAAAAAAGATGTAAGTCTAATATGGCTGAACTGAAAACAGGAGGATGGAAGCAGCCAGAGACATTAAACAGATCTGAGGAAAAATACCACAAGCTTTGCTCTTCACACCCTCCAGACTCTCCAAAAGCTGGCACTCAACAGTCAAATGATCTCCCCTTTCTCCCAACTCTGCACGATAAATGATCTTACCAGTTCAGAGCAAATACACAAACACATGATCGTACTCTGAGAATATTTCACTGTTCACAGTTCATGTAGACAAGTTGGCCACGCAGCCTGTCCCTCGGTCCAATCCCATTGGTCCAAGCAAGGGTGCCTGCGTCCAGAGAAGCCGGTGTTTAATCTTATCAGTGGTCTACGGAATAGCCTATCTCAAAAGCTTCGTGAAACAGAGGCAGTCTGTGCTACACGGTGAATCGATGAGAATCTGAATTCTTAATGAAAAGGGCTACTTGAACACAAAGCATCAGGTTAAATTGGTCAATAGTAGCAGAAGTAGGAGAAACAGAGAGTCGCCAAGACAACACAAAGCTGAAACCCTTGAGTGTGAAGCCCCAAATCCTATTGTGGAGGGTCTGGGCCCCAAGGCACAATTCCATCTCCATGAGGCTTGGCTGTGCTATTGAGGGTCCTTCCTATCTCTCCATAGATCCTAACAACAAACCTCACTCACCTCCTGCATGATGCTTCTTACCATTGAGAGCCTGACTCCACTACGATGGGAGGCCCACACGGGCCAAAGAACAAAGATGGATGAAATAGATAAATGAAAGACCAATAGACGTGGACCGCCCATCCCTCCCTCCCTAACCCACCCCCCCCATTCCTCTCCCCCCAAAAAAAACCAGAATGAAAGAGGGACCATTACTCCTGACTATACAGAAATAAAAATGATTATTAAAAAAAAAAGAAAAAGAAAAAGTACGAGCTAGGACTAGAGCTTATCACAGGGGAAACTGGACCTAGGCTGGGAGTTTGAAGAAACTTCACTGAAGAATGAGTAGGCATTTTAGTCTACTAACTAGAGTATGGAAAGTGTTCCACATAGCGGAACGTATTTATAGGTCAGGAGAGACAGAGAGAAAGAGAGAGAGGAGATAGGTATAAAAAAAGATGTAAGTCTAATATGGCTGAACTGAAAACAGGAGGATGGAAGCAGCCAGAGACATTAAACAGATCTGAGGAAAAATACCACAAGCTTTGCTCTTCACACCCTCCAGACTCTCCAAAAGCTGGCACTCAACAGTCAAATGATCTCCCCTTTCTCCCAACTCTGCACGATAAATGATCTTACCAGTTCAGAGCAAATACACAAACACATGATCGTACTCTGAGAATATTTCACTGTTCACAGTTCATGTAGACAAGTTGGCCACGCAGCCTGTCCCTCGGTCCAATCCCATTGGTCCAAGCAAGGGTGCCTGCGTCCAGAGAAGCCGGTGTTTAATCTTATCAGTGGTCTACGGAATAGCCTATCTCAAAAGCTTCGTGAAACAGAGGCAGTCTGTGCTACACGGTGAATCGATGAGAATCTGAATTCTTAATGAAAAGGGCTACTTGAACACAAAGCATCAGGTTAAATTGGTCAATAGTAGCAGAAGTAGGAGAAACAGAGAGTCGCCAAGACAACACAAAGCTGAAACCCTTGAGTGTGAAGCCCCAAATCCTATTGTGGAGGGTCTGGGCCCCAAGGCACAATTCCATCTCCATGAGGCTTGGCTGTGCTATTGAGGGTCCTTCCTATCTCTCCATAGATCCTAACAACAAACCTCACTCACCTCCTGCATGATGCTTCTTACCATTGGAGAGCCTGACTCCACAAAGTGGGCCTTGATATGTGACATTTGGCTAAATTTTCACTTTTAAACCAATTGGGATACAGTCTTAGAATCAGATCCGCGGTTTTCTCCATTTTCTACCAGTTTTCTTTTTACTCATGTATTTAGTATCAGATTAACTCACTGTTTAAGTAAATACAATGTCTTTTCTCAATACCAAGAAAAGAAAGCTATGTATGAAGGATGTTAGCCCTCACTTTTTCAAATGACAACCCACTCCAGTATTCTTGCTTAGAGAATCCCATGGACAGAGGAGCCTGGTGGGCTACAGTCCACAGGGTTGCAAAGAGTCAGACAGGAAAGAGCACACATGCATGGTTTCCCTAAATTGGGGTTCACTCCCCTATCTGTTGGGAGGTGGGACCTCCCAGGCCTGGTGCTTGTGTCGTATAAGCACTTCCCATTCTAGAGCTGGGAAAGTCATCAATGTTGACATTGATGTTTCCCATGAACACTGGTTCTGCACTCTCTAAAACATTCAGTACCAGATGAAGAGAAACATGATACTAATATTGCTGAGTGCAGGCAATACATCAGTTGCTCTAAAACAGTCCTAAGAGGAAGGTACAAATGACTTCATTTTACAGCTGGCAGGAGACAGACTCAGCACCCAAACCCAGGCTCTCTCCCTTTTCCTTGGTCATGTTTGCTACACTGTGCTGCCTCTTTTATTCACTAAATATGTGTCGTATAGTGTCTACTGTGGAGGGGTATCCAATTTTCAAGTTGAAATTGTTCTCAAAAGGTTTGTGGTCAACACGAGGAATTAGACAAGAGCATTAATGATGATAGAGCAACAAGTGTCATTCTAGAGGTGTGCCCTGGTGTCCTGAGAGCTCAGACGAGGGGCTTCAAGGGCTGTCCAGTGATGGTGAAGGACAATGTCTTAGAAAAGGTAACCTTTGACCTGAGTTCAAAGGATAAGCTGCAATTCAGCAGATTAAGCAGCATGGAAAGGTTTTTTCGACCAAGGGAACAAGACAGGGCTGACAAGGCATGACGTATTCACAGAGGCACAAACATGCTTCTTTTCATTATGACAAAGTATGAATGTTGGGTAGGGTTACCAGATAAAAAATACAGGTCACCAAGTTAATCTGAATTTCAGAGAAACAATAAATTATTTTTGAGCGTAAGTATGTGCCATGCAGATTTGACCGGTATCTGTCTTTTTATTTGTTAACTCTGGCAGTCCTAACGTCAGGGAACAGCAGAAAATAAAACCAAGCTGGTAGGCACAGGCCAGCCATGAAGGAGTTTGTGCTTTCAGCCAAGGACTTGAAATTTTTCCCAAGGCCATCCAGTGCTCTCTAGGACCTTGATATACGGAAGTACTGTAACCAGACTTGCATTTTAGAAAAGTGTGGAGACTGGATTGGAACAGGCCGGGTAGGAGGCAGAAAACCAGGCAGGTGATGTGGAACTTTGCTAGCCTTCCCCTTAAACACATTTCCCCTTCTTTCCTAGTAAAACCTTGGCGTCTCACTTAAAGACTGTTTTCACAGTCTCCTTTCATGCCATCTGTGCTCAGTAGTCCTAAAAGGAAGTGCCATGTGCTACTTCCAAGTTTTCCCATTAAAATGATTGGACACTGGCCCTCTTCTGATCCCCTCCCTCAAACTAGAACGTGATGTGTGGGAAGTCAGCCTTACTGAGTGGACAGGGACCATGCCCAAGGTTCTAGGGATGCTGAAACAAGAAGACAAAAGGAACCTGGGTCCCTCGGGGCCCCTGTGAAGCCCAATGGCTATTCCTGGTCCACCCTCCCTCCTCGGCACTGTCATTTGAGGAAGAATACACTTTTACCATATTTGAATCTCTACACTTTTGCATCTCATCGTTTTGGCAATTTTATTTGTATCCTAACTCTTTCAGAAGGCAAGTGTGAAGACTCAAGCAAGAAAGAAAACAGGTTCATTGAGATGTAATAAAATCTCAAAGTTCTAAACATCTACCAACATTGTAGTTTTGCTTCACCATATTTTAATTATTGACTTAAAAAATCATATCTTCAAGGGCTGTCCAGTGATGGTGAAGGACAATGTCTTAGAAAAGGTAACCTTTGACCTGAGTTCAAAGGATAAGCTGCAATTCAGCAGATTAAGCAGCATGGAAAGGTTTTTTCGACCAAGGGAACAAGACAGGGCTGACAAGGCATGACGTATTCACAGAGGCACAAACATGCTTCTTTTCATTATGACAAAGTATGAATGTTGGGTAGGGTTACCAGATAAAAAATACAGGTCACCAAGTTAATCTGAATTTCAGAGAAACAATAAATTATTTTTGAGCGTAAGTATGTGCCATGCAGATTTGACCGGTATCTGTCTTTTTATTTGTTAACTCTGGCAGTCCTAACGTCAGGGAACAGCAGAAAATAAAACCAAGCTGGTAGGCACAGGCCAGCCATGAAGGAGTTTGTGCTTTCAGCCAAGGACTTGAAATTTTTCCCGAAGGCCATCCAGTGCTCTCTAGGACCTTGATATACGGAAGTACTGTAACCAGACTTGCATTTTAGAAAAGTGTGGAGACTGGATTGGAACAGGCCGGGTAGGAGGCAGAAAACCAGGCAGGTGATGTGGAACTTTGCTAGCCTTCCCCTTAAACACATTTCCCCTTCTTTCCTAGTAAAACCTTGGCGTCTCACTTAAAGACTGTTTTCACAGTCTCCTTTCATGCCATCTGTGCTCAGTAGTCCTAAAAGGAAGTGCCATGTGCTACTTCCAAGTTTTCCCATTAAAATGATTGGACACTGGCCCTCTTCTGATCCCCTCCCTCAAACTAGAACGTGATGTGTGGGAAGTCAGCCTTACTGAGTGGACAGGGACCATGCCCAAGGTTCTAGGGATGCTGAAACAAGAAGACAAAAGGAACCTGGGTCCCTCGGGGCCCCTGTGAAGCCCAATGGCTATTCCTGGTCCACCCTCCCTCCTCGGCACTGTCATTTGAGGAAGAATACACTTTTACCATATTTGAATCTCTACACTTTTGCATCTCATCGTTTTGGCAATTTTATTTGTATCCTAACTCTTTCAGAAGGCAAGTGTGAAGACTCAAGCAAGAAAGAAAACAGGTTCATTGAGATGTAATAAAATCTCAAAGTTCTAAACATCTACCAACATTGTAGTTTTGCTTCACCATATTTTAATTATTGACTTAAAAAAAATCATATCGTGAGGTTCTGTTAGTTTTAATACTGCATGAATTTAATTGAAACTGGTAAGGTGGCACTGGTGGTAAAGAACCTGTCTGCCAGTGCAAGAGATGTGGGTTCCGTCCCTGGGTTGGGAAGATCCCCTGGAGGAGGGCATGGCAGTCTCCTCCAATGTTCTTTGCCTGGGAAATCCCATGGAGAGAGAAGCCTGTTAGGGTTGCAGAGAGTCAGATACGACTAGAGCGATTTAGCACAAGAAACAGGGCAGGACAGATGTAATTTACTTCAAAGCTTTTCACTTTGGGGGCTTTCATGAGTAGCTCAGTAGTCCTTACTGCCAATGCAGGAGACATAGGTTTGATCCCTGATCGGAGAAGATCCCACATCCCACAGAGCAACTAAGCCTGTGCACCACAACCATTGAGCCCATGCTCTAGAGCCCCAAAGCCACAACTTCTGAACCCAGATGCCACAGCTACTGGAGCCAGTGCACCCTACAGCCCGTGCTCTGCAACAAGAGAAACCATCGCAATGAGAAGTTCATGCACCGGAGAGTAGCCCCTGCTCACCACAACTAGACGATAGCCTGCTGGGATTATACAACAACAAAACTCTGCCAAAGCAAAAAGCAAAATACAAATGATTCAGTGATTAAAAAAAAAAAATGACCTGCACAGCAACGAGACCCAGCGCAGTCAAAGAAATCAGTAAAATTATTTTTAAAAAAATTTTTCAAAAAACAAAACAAAACAAAACTTTTCACTTTGAAAGGAAGAGCAATGCATTTAGCTAAACTATTTTACAACATGGTATTAGCATTACCTAGCTGTGACCACCTGTTAAGAATGGTCTATCCTGCCCTTTTGGAATTACTGAGTGAAAAATTTCAAAATCAGAGCTTAGCATGTTCACAGTAAGCACAAGAGATGAGTCTGCTGCAGCTTGAAGGTCACAGGGGTAGAAGCAGTGGTTCTCTATCACTCCTGTGCTGTGTTGTGCTAAGTCACTTCAGGTGTATCCAACTCTTTGTGACTCTATGGACCATAACCCACCAGGCTCCTCTGGCCATGGGATTTCTCAGGCAAGAATACCAGAGTGGGTTGCCATTTCCTTCTCCAGGGGATCTTCTCAACCCAGGGACTGAAACGGCATCTCTTATGTCTCCTGACTTGGCAGGCGAGTTCTTTACCTCTAGTGGCACCTATTACTCCTAGAACATGTTAAAACAAAGTCAGAAAAGAACAAGTAAACAAACATCTTCTGAGCCATAGTTCAACTTCCAAATCATTTCAGTAGGGCAAGGTATTTATATATTTATGAGAAATGTGTATTTTAACCATGTATTAAAAATTGCTATAGGGGCTTCTGTGGTAGTCCAATGGTTAAGACACCATACTTCCAGTGCAGGGGGACTGGGTTCAATGCCTGGTCAGGGGACTAGCTCCTACATGCCACAGCCAAGACCCAGCACAGTTAAATAAGTAAATAAATAAAGTTATTTAAAAAAAATAATTGCTTTATACCCAAAGCAATCTCTAGCTTCAGTGCAATCCTTATCAAAATCCCAATGGCATTTTTCACAGAACTAGGGCAAACGATCCTAAAATGTGTATGGCACTACAAAAGATTCCAAAGAGTGAAATGGACAATGGAATAGAATAGACAGCCTAGAAATAAATCCACACATCTATGATACATTATTTTATGGAAAATGAGCCACAAATATACAGTGGGAGAAAATGGTACTGGGAAAACCAGACAGCCACATGTAAAATAATGAAACAATACAGTATATATCTATATCTATATCTATATCTATCTATCTATCTATATATATATATATATGTATATATATGTATAAAATAGAATATTATTTAGTCATAAAAAGAAAATCTTGCCATTTGCAACAACATGATTTGACCTAAAGGGCATTATGCTAGGTAAAACAAGTCAGACAGAGAAAAATAAATACCATATGATCTCACTTACATGTGGATCTAAGACAAAAACAAATAAAACCCCCAGACAAACAACAATAAACAACTAAATTCATCGTTACAGAGAAGGGATTAGTAGTTGCCAAGGTTGGGGGTTGGTGGAATGGGCCAAGGGGGTCAAAAGTACAAACTTCCAGTTATGAAATAAACACCTCATGAGGATATAATATACAGCATGGTGACAATAGTTAACAATATTATATTGCCTATTTTAAAGTTGCTAAGGGTATAAATCTTAAAATTTCTCATCACAAGACAAAATATTTTATAACTATGTATGGTGATAGATTTTAACTACACCTATTGTGACCATTTTGAAATATATGCAAATACTGAATCATTATACTGTTCACACCAACCCAGTATATGTCAGTTATACTTCAATAAAAAAATTGCTTCGAAAAATTTAAGCATTTGTTTGTTTACTTATATAGGGAAAGATATTTTTTCCCACATATCCACAATGCAGAAGTGATAGTGTAACACTGGAAATGGTGGGAAATGGTTTTAGGCATCAATTTTTAATTATACATAATCAACTGCCTACTCATCAAAAATGGCTTTCAATCTTCTTGACCAAATTTTAGTCACTTTCATTAGCATTATACTCATCTGAAAATGGCAGAAAACTTTACCACCATTAGGAAATCAAGTACTTCCTAGTTTCTTGCTGTGCCATCCTCGATTTGACTTCATTCCCACGGTCTGAAATGACTGCTTGAGATCCAGTCATCAAGCCAATGTTCCAGGCAACCTGACCTTTTTGGAAATTATACACAACACTTCTACTTTCATCCCATTGGCTAGGACTTAGACATATGGCTACTTCTGTCTACAAGGGAAGTTGGGATGTGTGGTATTTATTATGTGCCTATATATCTCGATAAAAGGAGGACATCTGTTGCTAAAAAAGAGGAAAACAGATATAGAGGCCATTGGGAGTGGCAGTTAGGGACCTCAGGGGCTAGATGAAATAAATATTCAGGAGGAAATGTTTTTTTAAATTATGCTGTAATAATGATAATGACTCCCCTAAAAAGGTCAAGTGACTTTCATTTACTACAACAGGGCTCACCATTGCCACTGGTCTTAATGGAGAATAATTTTCCAAAGAAAGGCAATGTTAGCTGCAGACCAGGGAGAATGGACTTTCAGAACAGAATCAGGGCTGCTGTCTGGCCCGGTTAGCGTCACTGGGCAGACAGAAAAAACACAGCCTCCTCTACGGCAGTTCCCAGCACCAGCCGCTCAGGTCGCCTGATTCTTATCTCTTGGAATCGGGACAAATCATGAGTTTTGATGACTTGAAACTTGTGCTGTAGGGAATTTAAAGGAGCCTGCAGTCTAAAATCAAATGAGCACATGCAGGTAATAAAAACACATCTGTGTCCTCCAGAGTCCGAGCCTCTAATCCCTCCTCATCTTGCTACGTTCCCACCTCATGTGGTGGGTCAGAGCTGTTATTTCATACAATGGAATTTATTCCATTGAAAATAAAGATGAGTGGTCAGAAATAAAACGAAGCCTTCAGTTGTCAGTGGAAAGTGGCTTTTAAATAAAGCTTATGTTTCCCCAGTTAAACTGTAATTGAAGATGATTCATTCATTTACTTGTCTGTTCACTAGGTTAGGTATGTCTACAGAGATGACCTTGAAAGCCTGGTCAATTCTGATAGATTTGCACGGGTCCATGGTTCCTATGGACTCCATACATTTCTTGGTTTTTCATTTAGCAGAGAAAGAGTGTTGCGTTCTGGAACCAGAGTTCGAGTCAGCCCCCACGTGCTCTTGGGCAATTCTCTCAAACATTTTGGGTCTAGTTTGCTCAATTGCATGCTTTCTGGTTGAGTTAGATAAGGGGTCTTATGTCAAATTCCTGCAGTGGCTAGGCATGTAACACCTGTAAGTGAAGTGGACCTTGGCTTTAGAAAAACAGAAGCAGAGGTCTGTTTTTCTTTCCTCTGAACTCAGGTTTAAGGAAAACAACAACATAAGCCTAATGATCGATGGTCACCAATGCTTAGCTTCACAATCAGAGAAGCTCCAGGGAGCAGGGGAAACTGGGGTCACCTGGAGATGACAGGTCCCTCCCATCTGGGGCTGCTATTTATTGCTTGTCTTCAGTGAGGAACAAGCACTAAGTACCGCAAGGTCTTCTGAGTTTTCAAGAGCATTGAGAAATACAGATTGTTTTTCCTTTGTGAAATTTTCTATTTTCTGGTTTGGAAGCAACTTATTCAAACCTTTCAAAAAATTCTGTTGCCAGTCAATCTTGAACAGGCTAAACTCATCGAGCTTGGTGTGTAGTGTAGGTCTGCCCACTTATGGTTTCTGGTTACACTGTAGTCCCTGGAGCAATAATTCTAAAGTCAAGATTTCTGACCCACCAAGAGCTTCAGCAAGTCAAAATCCCCACTAATTACACACTCAATTTGGTGGGTATACATTTTGGTGGGACAGGACTCACAAGTTTTTGTCAAGTTAAGAAACCATGACTAACAAGATCCACCAATCAGCCTAGCACATGTTACCAGCCCTTATTTTTAAGAAAATAAAGATGAGTGGTCAGAAATAAAACGAAGCTTCAGTTGTCAGTGGAAAGTGGCTTTTAAATAAAGCTTATGTTTCCCCAGTTAAACTGTAATTGAAGATGATTCATTCATTTACTTGTCTGTTCACTAGGTTAGGTATGTCTACAGAGATGACCTTGAAAGCCTGGTCAATTCTGATAGATTTGCACGGGTCCATGGTTCCTATGGACTCCATACATTTCTTGGTTTTTCATTTAGCAGAGAAAGAGTGTTGCGTTCTGGAACCAGAGTTCGAGTCAGCCCCCACGTGCTCTTGGGCAATTCTCTCAAACATTTTGGGTCTAGTTTGCTCAATTGCATGCTTTCTGGTTGAGTTAGATAAGGGGTCTTATGTCAAATTCCTGCAGTGGCTAGGCATGTAACACCTGTAAGTGAAGTGGACCTTGGCTTTAGAAAAACAGAAGCAGAGGTCTGTTTTTCTTTCCTCTGAACTCAGGTTTAAGGAAAACAACAACATAAGCCTAATGATCGATGGTCACCAATGCTTAGCTTCACAATCAGAGAAGCTCCAGGGAGCAGGGGAAACTGGGGTCACCTGGAGATGACAGGTCCCTCCCATCTGGGGCTGCTATTTATTGCTTGTCTTCAGTGAGGAACAAGCACTAAGTACCGCAAGGTCTTCCGAGTTTTCAAGAGCATTGAGAAATACAGATTGTTTTTCCTTTGTGAAATTTTCTATTTTCTGGTTTGGAAGCAACTTATTCAAACCTTTCAAAAAATTCTGTTGCCAGTCAATCTTGAACAGGCTAAACTCATCGAGCTTGGTGTGTAGTGTAGGTCTGCCCACTTATGGTTTCTGGTTACACTGTAGTCCCTGGAGCAATAATTCTAAAGTCAAGATTTCTGACCCACCAAGAGCTTCAGCAAGTCAAAATCCCCACTAATTACACACTCAATTTGGTGGGTATACATTTTGGTGGGACAGGACTCACAAGTTTTTGTCAAGTTAAGAAACCATGACTAACAAGATCCACCAATCAGCCTAGCACATGTTACCAGCCCTTATTTTTAGAATGCCAAACAGCTCCTGATAATGTAATCAGACTCTCAGTTCCCTCATTCATTCAACAAGAGTTATTGAACATTTACGATATGCAAGGCACCTTTGAGGCACTGGGAAAACAGTAGCAAATAAAAGAGACCAAGTCTTTGTTCCTGTGAAATGTATGTTCTAGTGGAAGGACACAGATAATATCTGTAAAAAGATGGTATCTATTATGTCAGGTGGTGATGAGGGCCATGTGAGTCAAGAGGAGAGAGACTCACAGGGTCGGGGTGGAGGGGCACTTTCGGGGGAGTAAAGTGGAAAGTCCTCTCTGTTCAGATTTTACCTGAGCACAGACCTGGCTGACCTAAGGAAGCAAGCCATGCATGTTTTAGGAGAGAACATTTCACAGGAGGGTGAGATGAGAAGGAAGCCCCAAGGCAAGTACAAACAGCAGTTGTTACTGGATAGGCAGGGTTAACTATACCTGTTAGAGGGGTTTAAGAAAAGCTTTGAGAATTAAAAAAAAATAAAACAAAGAATTCCTTTCAAATCATTTGTAAAGATTTTATCTCTTTATATTGCTGAAGCCCCAAATTAAAAAGCAAATCTAAGAAAGGAGGCAACACCCACTAACTGGCCGAGGCCATAAACTGGTTCCATCTTTCCTGAGAGCTGTCTAGTAAATTTAACAAGTGCTATAAAACTGTCCACACCATGACACGGTCCCTTCACTTTGTGGAATATTTCCACAAAGCAAAAAATGGGGGAAAAGGTCTGAATCTACCAAAATGTTCTTAGTAGGGCCCGGTATAATACATGTTAAAAATTTCAAACAACCTTAATCCTCAAAAAATGGGCTGAAAATAAGCAAAAATAAACAAACAATGAATTTCTAATTTGGATTCTCTAAAGCTGTTAAATGACATGTGAGAACAATATTAATGAGTGGAAATGTATATGAAAACTGTAAAGTGGAAAACACAAGCTACAGATCTGTGTGTTTATGACCATCAAAATTAACAGAGAGCAAAAGAGAATTTGGAGGGATACAAAGCAATCTATCATTGAGGCAGCTCTCTTTGGGTGGAGTTGCTAATGCTCATAATGCGTCTTTAATTTTTTTCTGTTGTTGGGTTACGTGTCAGGTTTTTTTAAGCTGAGGTTTACCACCTGTGAAGAACGTTCCCTTTCTTGTGACACAGAAAGGGACAGGGCTGTCCCGCAGGCACCAAACTCGCGGTGAGACGGTGAGGAATGTGTGCAGGTGGGGCTCACAGAGGGCTCGGTCTGGCTGACACTAACAGGAGCTCTGCGACAGCAGGGGGCACTTTACTGAAGCTGTAGTTATCTGCCCTACAGAGACGTTCACCAAACAGGACAGAAAACCAACAGCAGCTCCTGTGGAGGCAGGCAGAACTGTGAGCTGCTGTTTCCACTGTGGCAGGGTACAGGAGAGCAGAAAGGCCTCTTTGCTCTGGTAGTTCCACATCCTTCTTGATGCAGCCCAGCATCTAATTTTGTACTTGTCTCCTTGTGGGGAGAGAGGGGTGCTTGGCTGATAGTGTTCCAGAGAAAAGAATTATCTGGTCGACTCTGAGCTTTGAGACAGGTTCTTGTCATTCAGGTCAACAGTCATCTCTTCGGAGAGGGGTTACCTGGTCATCTGACCTAAAGTAGGTCACACCCAGTGATGGTAGACACACCCTTCTGTGCTGGGTTCTTCCTGTACATAGTCTTAACAGAATCTCGTTAATGTAATTGGGCATTCCTTTATTGTTTGTCTTCCCCTATTGCAAGGTGGGCTCTTTAGGACATCCTTGGTGGTCCAGTGGCTAAGACCCCATGCTCCCAATGTATGGGGCCCGGGTTCCATACCTGGTCAGGGAAGTAGATCCCACATGTCACAGCTAAGAGTTTGCATGTCACAACTAAAGATCCCGCATGCCTCAAGGAAGATCGAAGATCCTGTGTGCCTCCCGTGCAGCCAAATAAACACATAAATAAATACTAAAAACAAAACAAAATTATGTGGGCTCCTTGAAGACAGGCAGGACCGTGCCTGTCTTATTTCCTTTTGGTTGTATACAAAAAAATAAGATGAGACATCAAAATTTTAAAAAAAGAGAGCAAAAGAGAATTTGGAGGGATACAAAGCAATCTATCATTGAGGCAGCTCTCTTTGGGTGGAGTTGCTAATGCTCATAATGCGTCTTTAATTTTTTTCTGTTGTTGGGTTACGTGTCAGGTTTTTTTAAGCTGAGGTTTACCACCTGTGAAGAACGTTCCCTTTCTTGTGACACAGAAAGGGACAGGGCTGTCCCGCAGGCACCAAACTCGCGGTGAGACGGTGAGGAATGTGTGCAGGTGGGGCTCACAGGGGGCTCGGTCTGGCTGACACTAACAGGAGCTCTGTGACAGCAGGGGGCACTTTACTGAAGCTGTAGTTATCTGCCCTACAGAGACATTCACCAAACAGGACAGAAAACCAACAGCAGCTCCTGTGGAGGCAGGCAGAACTGTGAGCTGCTGTTTCCACTGTGGCAGGGTACAGGAGAGCAGAAAGGCCTCTTTGCTCTGGTAGTTCCACATCCTTCTTGATGCAGCCCAGCATCTAATTTTGTACTTGTCTCCTTGTGGGGAGAGAGGGGTGCTTGGCTGATAGTGTTCCAGAGAAAAGAATTATCTGGTCGACTCTGAGCTTTGAGACAGGTTCTTGTCATTCAGGTCAACAGTCATCTCTTCGGAGAGGGGTTACCTGGTCATCTGACCTAAAGTAGGTCACACCCAGTGATGGTAGACACACCCTTCTGTGCTGGGTTCTTCCTGTACATAGTCTTAACAGAATCTCGTTAATGTAATTGGGCATTCCTTTATTGTTTGTCTTCCCCTATTGCAAGGTGGGCTCTTTAGGACATCCTTGGTGGTCCAGTGGCTAAGACCCCATGCTCCCAATGTATGGGGCCCGGGTTCCATACCTGGTCAGGGAAGTAGATCCCACATGTCACAGCTAAGAGTTTGCATGTCACAACTAAAGATCCCGCATGCCTCAAGGAAGATCGAAGATCCTGTGTGCCTCCCGTGCAGCCAAATAAACACATAAATAAATACTAAAAACAAAACAAAATTATGTGGGCTCCTTGAAGACAGGCAGGACCGTGCCTGTCTTATTTCCTTTTGGTGTATACAATGATTTCCGGTGCATGACAGCTCTTCAGTGTTTATTTTGGGGGGGAATTAATAAGAAGACTTGAAACAATCAGCAATTCAGGGTCTCTGGGCCCCTGCAACTCATCTGGATGTCATGTCTCAACCACCCTGGATGAAGGGGTTTACACTGGGAAATGAGCTGAAACTTGACTGCTGTCTTCATTAGCATCTCAGCAGGAGCAGTACATTATCTGGGTCACCAGGAAAACGGTTGCTCTGGGGAGGGAGGCAGGTCTGTTTCACTTCCCCTCCTTGAAAAGCTCCCCATATTCCACATGCCCAGTCTTCCTTCCTTCCTTCTTCCTTTCCTTTCCTTCTGAGGAAGGAATGCCAGCAGTCATCTAAGCTATGGTGGACAGGCGGGTACACTCTGTACCTGTTTCTCCAGCAGCTACAGGACCCTCAAAGAGGAGAAGGGTATGCGCGGAGGTTGGCATGAGGAAGTGCTTCCTCAGGACATGCAGATTTGTGGTTGCTCAATTCTTGCGTCATTTTAACCAAACAGGGCATAAAATGACTCAAGGGAATAATGTCTCCTTGATTCCACTAAATGGGAACCTGGCTTTGGAGTGTCAGTGGGAATGAAGGCTGTGGTGTGACCATCATTCCCATGAAGGTGATTTCTGTTGGGTGGGAGTGAAAATGCTGTCTTATTTGCACACACGAAAGCAAGTCTTTCAACTGGCTACTTGGGGTTATTGCTCCGGAATGTCTGATACAGTGCTTCATAGTGTGTAAAGAAGAAAAAAATGCAGCAATTACAATCAAGACTAAAAATCTATCTTTGTTCTCGTTAAGAGCTTAGACTTTCAACATTGTTTCCCTAGTCAGTCATTTTCTGACAATTCAAACTGAATTGTTGAAAATATGTGAACGTTTGGTAATCATTGCTTATACTTATTGAAAAAGAGATACCACTTTGCCAACAAAGATGCATATGTTCAAAGCTATGATTTTTCCAGTAGTCATTTACAGATGCAAAAGTTGGACCATAAAGAAGACTGAGTGCCAAAGAGCTGATGTTTTCAAACTGTGGTGCTGGAGAAGACTCTTGAGAGTCCCTTGGACAGCAAGGAGATCAAATCAGTCTATCCTAGAGGAAATCAACCCTAAATATTCAGTGGAATGACTGATGTTGAAGTTCTGATACTTTGGCCATCCCACCTGATGTGAAGAGCTGACTCACTCAACCACCCTGGATGAAGGGGTTTACACTGGGAAATGAGCTGAAACTTGACTGCTGTCTTCATTAGCATCTCAGCAGGAGCAGTACATTATCTGGGTCACCAGGAAAACGGTTGCTCTGGGGAGGGAGGCAGGTCTGTTTCACTTCCCCTCCTTGAAAAGCTCCCCATATTCCACATGCCCAGTCTTCCTTCCTTCCTTCTTCCTTTCCTTTCCTTCTGAGGAAGGAATGCCAGCAGTCATCTAAGCTATGGTGGACAGGCGGGTACACTCTGTACCTGTTTCTCCAGCAGCTACAGGACCCTCAAAGAGGAGAAGGGTATGCGCGGAGGTTGGCATGAGGAAGTGCTTCCTCAGGACATGCAGATTTGTGGTTGCTCAATTCTTGCGTCATTTTAACCAAACAGGGCATAAAATGACTCAAGGGAATAATGTCTCCTTGATTCCACTAAATGGGAACCTGGCTTTGGAGTGTCAGTGGGAATGAAGGCTGTGGTGTGACCATCATTCCCATGAAGGTGATTTCTGTTGGGTGGGAGTGAAAATGCTGTCTTATTTGCACACACGAAAGCAAGTCTTTCAACTGGCTACTTGGGGTTATTGCTCCGGAATGTCTGATACAGTGCTTCATAGTGTGTAAAGAAGAAAAAAATGCAGCAATTACAATCAAGACTAAAAATCTATCTTTGTTCTCGTTAAGAGCTTAGACTTTCAACATTGTTTCCCTGGTCAGTCATTTTCTGACAATTCAAACTGAATTGTTGAAAATATGCGTACGTTTGGTAATCATTGCTTATACTTATTGAAAAAGAGATACACTTTGCCAACAAAGATGCATATGTTCAAAGCTATGGTTTTTCCAGTAGTCATTTACAGATGCAAAAGTTGGACCATAAAGAAGACTGAGTGCCAAAGAGCTGATGTTTTCAAACTGTGGTGCTGGAGAAGACTCTTGAGAGTCCCTTGGACAGCAAGGAGATCAAATCAGTCTATCCTAGAGGAAATCAACCCTGAATATTCAGTGGAATGACTGATGTTGAAGTTCTGATACTTTGGCCACCCTACCTGATGTGAAGAGCTGACTCACTGGAAAAGACCCTGTGCTGAGAAAGATTGAGGGCAGGAGGAGAAGAGGGCGACAGAGGGTAAGATAGTTGGATGGCATCACTGATTCAGTGGACATGCGCTTGAGCAGTCTTCGGGAGATAGTGAAGGACAGGGAAGCCTGCCATGCTGCAGTCCACAACCTAATGAAGCCTCAGCTTCAGAGCTCCCATCTGCATGGGTCACTTTCAAGGCAGTGGGAAGGTCCTAGCAGTACATTCGCATGATTATGTATTTTTTAAAAATTTGCCCAACAAAAAAATAAATTGCAAAAATAATAGATTATTTCCTTAGTTACCATTTCCTTTCACATTTCCACTTCATTTTCCCTTCCTCAAACTTGCCCTGGGTTGGTGTGGAGCTGGGAAGTGTGAGGATCTGGCTGAGAGGAATTCGAGCTGGGATATATATCCAGTTAGGGTTTGGTTGCTTATTCGCTTTTTTAAACTTTTATTGGAATATAGTTGTTTGACACTGCTGTGCTAGATTCAGGTGCTAGTTGCAGCATAGTGATTCAGTTACATATACACTTTTCGGATTCTTTTCCCATATAGGTATAGGTTATGGGTTATTTTGACACGGCTGAAAACGACTCCTGTGACTAAGTCCTCCCTAGCTGTCCCGATGAAGGACTGGCTTCCAGAAACACTCCTGCCCTCTGTGTCCCCTCCCCTGGCCTGTGACACAAACTCACCAGCAGAGATTGGATTGCGACTATGGATGTGGCCTGTGTCACTAGCAGAGGAAGGATGTGGAAATGGAGAAGAAACTTGAAACTTTCAAGAAAGACTATTAGTAATCAAAACAAATTTTTATCTTTCAATTTCCTTTATAATGATATTGCAAAACTGTTGTCATATAAAGAGGTGACCCAAAAGTAGGCAGCCAAAAAGTATGGAAAAAATTAGATAGGCATAGCAGGCAGTGAATTAATACAAACTATTTTTCTGGATTTTGTTATGGTTTGTGATATCAGTTTTTAAAGGTTTGTAAGTTGCAGGAATTTCTTTTCTCATTCTATTTATTCTATCAATAGTCTATAATTCTATTACTTACTATGAATTATTAATAGGATTCATTACCTATCAGTTCTATTAATTAATTCTATTAATAGTTACTTTTGTAGCTAATATTTTGTTTGAAATTTGGTATCATTATTATTAAAGAGGACCCTCCCCTTCCCCCCTGCCAGTACCCAGAAACTGACTCTGCCCAAACTCATCCTGTTCTTAGTATTGGAAGGTCCCCTAGTCCTTACTGTGGATGGAGAAACGGAGTTTTGGGTTCTGGAAAAGCCTGAGCTTCTAGCACTCTAGAAAGTGCTACAGGCGTCCTGTAATGTAGATGGGAGGCCACAGGTGTCCTCAAAGGCAGGCAGGAGGTTGGAAGAGGGTGTTAACGACACACTCAAGCCCCCAAGGGAACGCGGCCACCAGCCAGCGGTGGGATACAACCAATGCTTTCATAGCACAAAAGAGGCCTGGGGGCAACTTATACATCACTTAGCCTTTTGAAATGGGCAGGAGCTTTCCATACAGCCCCATCCAACACTGAATCTGCAGACGAGATTTTCTTGGACATCCAGGTCCAGAGAGCGTTGGTGCCACCTTAGGAGCGAGGATGCAGAGGTAAGCAGGTGTGAGGGAGGTTGTGGCACACCTGGCCTGGTCTGAGGCAGGTGGCAGCCGGTGCACCGGGGGTCAGGACTGGAGCGTGCTGAGTCCTCCACCGTCCCAGGTCACACCCGCTCGTTCACTCAGCCCGGAGCTGCAGCCGCTGCAGGACTGCAGCTGGCCTCCCCTCCAGGAACTCCTCCGCTTTATGATTTTCACTTCTCCACCTGGTGTCTGGACTGCAAATTGCAGGAGATAACAACGCGTCTCTTCTCCCCACTGAACAAAAGGACCGTGGTGATAATAGGCTGACAGGGGCTACCCCAGCGCCTGAAATGCTCCTCCTTCTGATTCTCTGGCAGCCAATCCCAGCAGGGCTCACTGGGACCCAAAGGACTGTGAATTAATACAAACTATTTTTCTGGATTTTGTTATGGTTTGTGATATCAGTTTTTAAAGGTTTGTAAGTTGCAGGAATTTCTTTTCTCATTCTATTTATTCTATCAATAGTCTATAATTCTATTACTTATTATGAATTATTAATAGGATTCATTACCTATCACTTCTATTAATTAATTCTATTAATAGTTACTTTTGTAGCTAATATTTTGTTTGAAATTTGGTATCATTTTTATTAAAGAGGACCCTCCCCTTCCCCCCTGCCAGTACCCAGAAACTGACTCTGCCCAAACTCATCCTGCTCTTAGTATTGGAAGGTCCCCTAGTCCTTACTGCGGATGGAGAAACGGAGTTTTGGGTTCTGGAAAAGCCTGAGCTTCTAGCACTCTAGAAAGTGCTACAGGCGTCCTGTAATGTAGATGGGAGGCCACAGGTGTCCTCAAAGGCAGGCAGGAGGTTGGAAGAGGGTGTTAACCACACACTCAAGCCCCCAAGGGAACGCGGCCACCAGCCAGCGGTGGGATACAACCAATGCTTTCATAGCACAAAAGAGGCCTGGGGGCAACTTATACATCACTTAGCCTTTTGAAATGGGCAGGAGCTTTCCATACAGCCCCATCCAACACTGAATCTGCAGATGAGATTTTCTTGGACATCCAGGTCCAGAGAGCGTTGGTGCCACCTTAGGAACGAGGATGCAGAGGTAAGCAGGTGTGAGGGAGGTTGTGCACACCCGGCCTGGTCTGCTGTCCCACCGGTTCTCGGGCACTGGACACGGAAGTCTCACTGAAGGCAGGTGGCAGCCGGTGCACCGGGGGTCAGGACTGGAGCGTGCTGAGTCCTCCACCGTCCCAGGTCACACCCGCTCGTTCACTCAGCCCGGAGCTGCAGCCGCTGCAGGACTGCAGCTGGCCTCCCCTCCAGGAACTCCTCCGCTTTATGATTTTCACTTCTCCACCTGGTGTCTGGACTGCAAATTGCAGGAGATAACAACGCGTCTCTTCTCCCCACTGAACAAAAGGACCGTGGTGATAATAGGCTGACAGGGGCTACCCCAGCGCCTGAAATGCTCCTCCTTCTGATTCTCTGGCAGCCAATCAGAGCACAGGCTGGAGCAGGGCTCACCGGGGACAGCCCCATAGAGGAGGCTTTGCTCAGAGGCTGCCTCGCAGGGCAGGAACGATGCGCCCGGGAACTCCAAGATTATAGAAAACTGTACAGCAATAACACGATCTCATTTGGAATTCCAATGAACAGAGAGGCTGAAGATGGCAGTTACTGGTTTAAGAACAGCCTGACACAACCTGTCCTGGGGTGTCCCTCAGAGCTGGCTGTCTCTAGCTGATGAGTTTGGGCATGGAGGGTTATTTCTCAACTTCTGCCTTTATGTCCCCACTCTGAATGAAGAGAGCATAAAAGAGTGACCACATCCGCACAGCCACCTGTGCTACCCTCCCCTGTGACCACAGGTGCACACACCTTCAATCACATGCTGTACCCGTGTATACACACAACACAATTCTACAGGCCACACACACACACACACACACACACACACACACACACACTAAAATAAGCAGCACCATAATGTTATGGGCTGAACAGTGCCCCCCTGAAATTCATATGTTCATGTCCCAACCCCTGGTACCTCAGAATGCAATTGTATTAGGAGATGAGGTCTTTAAAGAGGTAACTAAGTTAAAAGGAGGTTATTAAGGTGAGTCCTAATCCAACATGACTGGTGCCTTTATTAGAAGAGGAGATGGAGACACATACCAAGAGAAGGCCATGTGACCACACAGAAAGCCAGCCATGGAAACCCAAGGAGGCCTCAGAAGAAACCAACTCTGTCCATACCTTCATCTTAGACTTCCAGCCTTAAACATTAAGGGAGAATAAGTTGATGCTATGTGAGCCTGTGTCAAACGGTGGCATTTTGCTATGGCAGCCCTGGCAAATTGATAAAGATAACGACTTCAATGCAATAGACTTCAATAAACAGGAAAAGAGACTCCTTCAAAGCACATGTTGCCTTGTTTTAATACACAGATGACTAGGAATTTCATGTATAGGACTTTGCAGCTAAGGTCCAGGCCAGCCATGTAGATGCTTCCCTCAGACACGCCACTGTGATCCTTGCGAAGCTCGCCTGCATCCCATCACTCCCTGGTGAGTTCCTGTGCTTCTTCTCATCCCTGATAATACTAATGGTTGTTAGCCTCTTTCCCCCTCCTGTAAGATCCTCATCATGTAACAGGAAAGAAAGAGGGACAAGAGGCCAACTTATCTTAAATACTGACTAGGTTCTAGATCTGGTAGGCTGGGAGCCTGGAGAAAGGATGAATACCCGTGTGGGGTGATCGGCTGGGGATCTCTAGGCGGCTGGAGGAAGGAAAAATGGGAACAACGTTGCTACAGCAAAAAGAGAGAGTCTAGTGTCAGGGAGAGAAGCTGGGAGAAGTGCATTAGGGCCCAGGAGAAGGAACAGCCTGCAGAAGGAGGGAGTGCACAGCCCTAATGGAATGTTCCATGTTCATGCTGTCCAATATGGCAGCCGCTAGTCCTGTGGTCATTGAGCTCCTTGACACACGACTAAGTGTGAGTGGCTGAGAAACTGAATTCTTAATTTACTTTTCATCATTTTAAGTATAAAGAGCTACATGTGGCTGTGGTCACATGTGGACAGCTACCCTCTTTCTCCTTTGCCTCCTGAACCCCGGTTTTATTTAGGCAGTCGGAGGCCATGTCCTGCAGGGGTGAGCGAGCTCTTGCTAGGCTGGCCATGTCCCAGATGGTGCTAGTGGTAAAGAACCCGCCTGCCAACTCAGGAGATAAGAGGCTCAAGTTTGATCCCTGGGTTGGGAAGATCCCCTGGAGGAGGGCACGGCAACCCACATCAATATTCTTGCCTGGGAAATCCCATGGACAGAGAAGCCTGGCAGGCTACAGTCCATACAGTCACAAAGAGTCGAACACAGCTGAAATGTCCTCATGCCAAGCTCTCTGGGGAGAGGTAAATCTTGATTAGTCTAGGCCAGTTATGGTAATTACATTCCCCTTGTTAGTGATTAGTTTAGAAGTAGGCAAATGACGCAAACCCAGTCAATGAGGCAAAAGGGGAAGTCTGCTGGAGGGCTCTGACAATGGTCTCCTTGATCTTATTTACAAAGGGGATGGTTCCTCTTCTGCCCTTGAATTTTCCTGTGAAAAATCTGATGTTTAGAATTGCTGAAATTGGGACTTCGCTTGTGGTTTAGTGGTCAAGACACTTCGAGCCCAATGGAGGGGGCCCAAGTTCAATCCCTGGTTAGGGAACTAGATCCTGCATGCGTGCTAAGTCAGTTCGGTCATGTCATACTCTTTGTGACCCCAGGGACTGTAGCCCGCCAGGCTTCTCTGAGCATGGGATTCTCTGAGTAAGAATACTGGAGTGGGTTAACACTTCCTTCTCCAGCTAGATCCCACATGCCACAACTACGATTCTATATTTAGCAATGAAGACCCCATGTACTGTGACTAAACCCTGGCACAGCCAAATAAAAAAGAAAGAAAGAAGACTAATAAAAAACATTGCTGGAACCACCTCAAGGGGGCAAATGCCAGTATGTGAGCATTTTGCTGTCCAATATGGCAGCCGCTAGTCCTGTGGTCATTGAGCTCCTTGACACACGACTAAGTGTGAGTGGCTGAGAAACTGAATTCTTAATTTACTTTTCATCATTTTAAGTATAAAGAGCTACATGTGGCTGTGGTCACATGTGGACAGCTACCCTCTTTCTCCTTTGCCTCCTGAACCCCGGTTTTATTTAGGCAGTCGGAGGCCATGTCCTGCAGGGGTGAGCGAGCTCTTGCTAGGCTGGCCATGTCCCAGATGGTGCTAGTGGTAAAGAACCCGCCTGCCAACTCAGGAGATAAGAGGCTCAAGTTTGATCCCTGGGTTGGGAAGATCCCCTGGAGGAGGGCACGGCAACCCACATCAATATTCTTGCCTGGGAAATCCCATGGACAGAGAAGCCTGGCAGGCTACAGTCCATACAGTCACAAAGAGTCGAACACAGCTGAAATGTCCTCATGCCAAGCTCTCTGGGAGAGGTAAATCTTGATTAGTCTAGGCCAGTTATGGTAATTACATTCCCCTTGTTAGTGATTAGTTTAGAAGTAGGCAAATGACGCAAACCCAGTCAATGAGGCAAAAGGGGAAGTCTGCTGGAGGGCTCTGACAATGGTCTCCTTGATCTTATTTACAAAGGGGATGGTTCCTCTTCTGCCCTTGAATTTTCCTGTGAAAAATCTGATGTTTAGAATTGCTGAAATTGGGACTTCGCTTGTGGTTTAGTGGTCAAGACACTTCGAGCCCAATGGAGGGGCCCAAGTTCAATCCTGGTTAGGGAACTAGATCCTGCATGCGTGCTAAGTCAGTTCGGTCATGTCATACTCTTTGTGACCCCAGGGACTGTAGCCCGCCAGGCTTCTCTGAGCATGGGATTCTCTGAGTAAGAATACTGGAGTGGGTTAACACTTCCTTCTCCAGCTAGATCCCACATGCCACAACTACGATTCTATATTTAGCAATGAAGACCCCATGTACTGTGACTAAACCCTGGCACAGCCAAATAAAAAAGAAAGAAAGAAGACTAATAAAAAACATTGCTGGAACCACCTCAAGGGGGCAAATGCCAGTATGTGAGCATGGCTGACCTAAAAGACATAAAAAACCTGGGTCTCAGTGTTGTTGCGAAGTCACATTATACGCAACCTTGGGATTGTCCTCTCTCCTTTGTTATGTGAAATAACAATTCCCTTTATTAATAAAGATATTTAAGCTGGGTCTTTGGTTAAATGCAGTCAAAAGTGTTCTTTGAGAGTTCACAAATCCATAGTAGGCAGTTAAAATGTTTCAGCCTCCAATGCCAGTGCTACAAAATACAGCACTTTTTAAAAAAATTTATTTATTTTTGGCTATTGTGGGTTTTTGCTGCTGTTGCAGGCTTTTCTCTGGTTGCAGGGAGTGGGGGCTACTCTCTAGTTGAGGTGAGCAGGCTTGTTGTTGCAGTGACTTCTCTTGTTGTGGAACTCGGGCTCTAGGGCTCATGGGCTTCAATAGTTACGGCACATGGGCTCAACAGTTGCGGCTCCCAGGCTCTAGAGCACAGGCTCAGTAGTTGTGGCTCATGGCTTAGCCACATCGCAGCATGTTGGATCTTCCCAGATCAGGGATCGAACCTGTGTCTCCTGCTTTGCAGGCAAACTCTTTAACACTGAACTACCTAAAATATAGCCCTTTTTATCATCATGTTTTTCAAACTAATGTTTCAAGCAGCTACCACCAATTCATTGGAGTTGACATGCTAGACAAAATCAGTTTTCCATTCCTGCTCTGGGGCAGATGAACCCAGCATCTGCTCTGACAGCCCCCTTTTTCCTTGTCTGCTTGAGAAATCTGATGTTTAGAATTGCTGAAATTGGGACTTCGCTTGTGGTTTAGTGGTCAAGACACTTGAGCCCAATGGAGGGGCCCAAGTTCAATCCTGGTTAGGGAACTAGATCCTGCATGCGTGCTAAGTCAGTTCGGTCATGTCATACTCTTTGTGACCCCAGGGACTGTAGCCCGCCAGGCTTCTCTGAGCATGGGATTCTCTGAGTAAGAATACTGGAGTGGGTTAACACTTCCTTCTCCAGCTAGATCCCACATGCCACAACTACGATTCTATATTTAGCAATGAAGACCCCATGTACTGTGACTAAACCCTGGCACAGCCAAATAAAAAAGAAAGAAAGAAGACTAATAAAAAACATTGCTGGAACCACCTCAAGGGGGCAAATGCCAGTATGTGAGCATGGCTGACCTAAAAGACATAAAAAACCTGGGTCTCAGTGTTGTTGCGAAGTCACATTATACGCAACCTTGGGATTGTCCTCTCTCCTTTGTTATGTGAAATAACAATTCCCTTTATTAATAAAGATATTTAAGCTGGGTCTTTGGTTAAATGCAGTCAAAAGTGTTCTTTGAGAGTTCACAAATCCATAGTAGGCAGTTAAAATGTTTCAGCCTCCAATGCCAGTGCTACAAAATACAGCACTTTTTAAAAAAATTTATTTATTTTTGGCTATTGTGGGTTTTTGCTGCTGTTGCAGGCTTTTCTCTGGTTGCAGGGAGTGGGGGCTACTCTCTAGTTGAGGTGAGCAGGCTTGTTGTTGCAGTGACTTCTCTTGTTGTGGAACTCGGGCTCTAGGGCTCATGGGCTTCAATAGTTACGGCACATGGGCTCAACAGTTGCGGCTCCCAGGCTCTAGAGCACAGGCTCAGTAGTTGTGGCTCATGGCTTAGCCACATCGCAGCATGTTGGATCTTCCCAGATCAGGGATCGAACCTGTGTCTCCTGCTTCGGCAGGCAAACTCTTTAACACTGAACTACCTAAAATATAGCCCTTTTTATCATCATGTTTTTCAAACTAATGTTTCAAGCAGCTACCACCAATTCATTGGAGTTGACATGCTAGACAAAATCAGTTTTCCATTCCTGCTCTGGGGCAGATGAACCCAGCATCTGCTCTGACACTGACTCCCCCACAAACACTTTCTTCCCGTTGGTCCTGGCTGACAGTGAGAAAATATTCCTGTGTAATCAGACAATACATTGATAGTCATGATACCAGCCCACAGAAACAATTCAAATATGCCTGACTCAGGGGAAACAGGTTTTCTTTATGCTCAAGGATATTTTTTAAAGTATTTTTTTAAGGGTCAATTCATGTTTGCAAGGGCAATTAGTCACACAGAAATCTTTATTTGAATATAATGGAGCAAAAAATGCTCTTTTATTCATCAGATGTCCACTAAATACCTTTGCAGCTGTTACATGAAGGTTAGTTGTCTGGCACATAAATGTATACACACGTCCACAGCTGATCGATTTATGCTGTACACGACTCACCCCACATGGAGCATGCCCTCACTCACACAAGGATATGCAAGGCTGTCTTGGGCATTTGTTAAAACACACTTGGTCAAGCATTTTGGCAATACAGGAATCAGACACAGAGGAGCATACCAGAAAGATGAGTTCACAATAGGACCAGCTGTACTTAAGAGGAAAACTCCAGAAACCTGAAACAGAATTTACTGGGATTCACACATGCAGCACATATATACAATACCCTTGGGGCAATGGGAACATTCATAGCAGGAGGGCTTACAGAGCAGTAAAAACAGACAAGAAACAAGACATAACAAAACGCCAATGCCAAAACCAAGAAGAGGACCGTTGCCAAGAGCTCATTGCAAAGGAGAGTGAATTGTTGGTTTCACATGTGTCCAAAATTGACATTCACCTGAAAGAAAAAGCTCTTCTAAGACTTTATTTACAGGATGTTGACATTAATGAAGGATGTATGGTCTGTTCAGTGTGTTCTTGGATCAGGACAACAATACATAACCACGTTTTGGATAGTATGAAAGCACATATCAGGAAAGAACATGTCTTTTTCTTTTGTTTGATTTAGGACACAGATTCAGTACAATAAATGTATAACAATAGCAGAGGAAATGAGATTAAGCCAATTTGTCTAGTTCTATCTAGGCAGGCCTGCTGAATGTCAAAGGCAAAGAAGGCATTGTCTTTCTTCAATACCTACTTGGGTATGAGAGGGGAGACGCTTTGTAAGTTCAAACAAATTTATTTTTGTTTGCACAGCGTAGATAACCAATTTGCTGTACATTCCCCTGGAAGGAACAATACTTAAAGAGAGCAGTGGATTCTCTGCAATGCAGGTGTTATTTTAAATTAATATAAATGCAGAAAGAAACCCTTTGTGTACCGACATCAAGTTGAACTTGCTGTATTCTTCCCTCCCACGAGTTTATGGGCAATGCTGCAAGCCTAAGGGAGTTGTGGGTTCAGGTCAATGCAGTGGGTGGCCATGTATTGGTCAGGGCTTTAGGTAGTGGTATGCAGACAACCATCTAGGGGGAGGAGTTTGATTTGTAGCATATGTCAATATCTATGGTGCAAATACTTCCACCATGGCCAGTTTCAAGTAACAACGGTGAAGTCACTGAACCTGCAGTTAGGAAGATATGGTAAGTGGTCAAGCATCACAGCATATTTCTATCACACAGACACAGTGGGAGTCAAATATGTCAATGACATATCTTTGACCACAAAGGATAACACTAAAATGGAGGAAAATGATTAGAAAGTGGTGAGTTCTGAATATTTTTCACCTTTGCTTTAAAAGACAGTAAGTTCCCATATGTTAAATAATGGCTGTTTCTCAGACATAAAGAACAGACTTCTAGCAAAGTAGGGGAAGGAGAGGGTGGGGTGATTTAAGAGGCGCACATTGAAACATGCACAGTACCACAGGTAAAAGAGACAGCCAGTGGGAGTTTGGTGTATGATGCAGGGAACCCAAAGCTGGTTCTCTGTGACAACCTACAGGGGGAGGATGGTGAAGGAGATGAGGGGGTTTCAAGAAGGAGAGCACATATATATACCTATGGCCAATTCATGTTGAAGTATTGCAAAAACTGTCACAATACTGTTAAGTAATTATCCTGTAATTAAAAATTTAAAAAATAATGGCTGTTTTTCAATTGGCTCACAAAATTCCCGAAACGATGGGATCTAAGGAACTGGTTTGCACCTGTTCTGGCCCATCCCTGGCTTTTGAGGAGCTGGCCATCATGAGCGGCTCTATCAGTCACTCTCCAGGCACCTGACATCAGCTTAGGACGCTGCACCCTGGTTTTCCGGGTTGGCCACTAGCTGCTAGTAAGTCCCTCATGAGTCTGAACAGAGGGCCTAGGGCTGCTTTCTCCTCCTTCTAGTTCAGGACACTCATGGCATGAAGGGAGCACAGAGGTGGTGGGGTAGGCAGAGACGAGACAACCTCTGCAGCTTCAGCATTTCAATCCAGGACTTCCCTAGCAGTCTAGCGGTTAAGACTCATCGCCTACAATGCAGGGAGTGTGGGTTCCATCTCTGGTTGGATTACTAAGATCCCACCTGCCTTGAGGTATGTCAGTAAATAAATAAGTAAATAAATACGCCCCCCAAAAATCCTCAGTGGAAGATACCCAGCCTTCTGCATCAAGTCGGACAGGCATGGAGAGGTGTGTCTACCTCCCTCAGGTCAGTGAATTCCACGCACGGTGCTGCAGGCCTCCTTGCCTTTCAGGAGTCAAGCTTTGAGCTCTCAAAGCTTATCTCAGAGATGGGCCTCACTCAGATCTCACGCCAGTGGTACCCATCCCATCGTGTGCAGGAGTTGAGAAGCAGCTAGAAATCTTACCCAGCACAGAGAGCAGTGTCAAACTCAACGGTCAGAAGCTGACCCACCCCCTAACCCCTGCCACATCCAGTCCTTTCTCCGCATTCCCAGGGCCTCCCCAGCAGGCACAGAAGCACATTCCTTAGTCCCAAAGGCCCTGGTCGTTCAAACTTGACCTTACTTTCTATGCTGCTAGATTCAAGAGGAGACAAGAGCAGGTAGAAAATAGAAGGGAGAAAGGAGGTGAGTATGTCCTGTGTGGAGGAGGTCAGGAGGAGAAAGCCAGTGGAAAAAAAAAAAAGGAAGTGGGGACTCTGGGAAGGGAGGGAGGCAAGTCACTGACAACCACCCTCTGCTCCGGGCTTCAGGCTCCAGCACCCAGGGGTCTTTTGCAGCTTCCAGACACTGCAACACCACAAGCCGGTTTTAAACTGAGGTCTGAAAATCGCCCACCACCGACTGTCAGAACTTGTTTTTTGGGTGGCTAATCTGTTGAAAGTAAAGATGAGGAAAGCTGCTGGGGGATCCACAGACAGCTGACTTCATCACAAGTCTTCAAAATCAGAAAGGAAACACCCTGGGAAGCCGAGGCAGGCACATGGCAGCAGCTGGGGGATTTGCTGACTCTGTGCTGTTCTCAATAGACTCCCCAGCCTCGCCTCAAGCTCAGGCCATGAAAAAGAGTGGCCCAGAAGAAACTGCAGCTGTATAGACACCTCTATAAAGATGCTTGCTACTGATTCTTTTCCTTTAACACCTTAGTGTGCTTTCCTGCTAGGATATTAAAAAAATATATGGCTCCATTTTCCTCATTTTCTAAGTACGTAATAGTCAGTAGTCTCTCCAACAAAGGCTAAGCAATTGTCAAAGATATTCCCAATTTCTGAGTAGTTTCTGCACTGCTCATGGTAGGCTATTCTTTTAAATTTGGAAAAATTGCACTTCTGTTTATGGGAAGGGGCTATCAATAGGTAATGGAAAACACTATGAGACCCCCACCTCTTTCCCAATTATAGACGTTTTCTCTTTCATTCTCCATTATTTAAGTCCTATAAAGGGTTAACTACCTGCATACAGCAAGCATCTCAACCTATTCAATAGTACATCCAAGTTAATAAGTGTTTATTGATGAGATGACATGAGATGACAAGAGATCATGAATGTTCTGCCCAGCTCCTTCTTCCATCTAATGCTATTAACCTGAAACTAGGGCCCATGAACTATATCCTTTTCACTCAAATCGTGGGATTGCTAAACCAGACTGAGTAGATCTTGTTTGAGAGAGACAGAAGTCAGCCTGAGCAATGGCTGTGTCTGGTTGGGAAGACACCATCCATAGCTGAGTTTTGAGCAAATCCATGTGGAGTCCTCCACACTAAACACAGGGAAAGGAGGTGAGTATGTCCTGTGTGGAGGAGGTCAGGAGGAGAAAGCCAGTGGAAAAAAAAAAAAGGAAGTGGGGACTCTGGGAAGGGAGGGAGGCAAGTCACTGACAACCACCCTCTGCTCCGGGCTTCAGGCTCCAGCACCCAGGGGTCTTTTGCAGCTTCCAGACACTGCAACACCACAAGCCGGTTTTAAACTGAGGTCTGAAAATCGCCCACCACCGACTGTCAGAACTTGTTTTTTGGGTGGCTAATCTGTTGAAAGTAAAGATGAGGAAAGCTGCTGGGGGATCCACAGACAGCTGACTTCATCACAAGTCTTCAAAATCAGAAAGGAAACACCCTGGGAAGCCGAGGCAGGCACATGGCAGCAGCTGGGGGATTTGCTGACTCTGTGCTGTTCTCAATAGACTCCCCAGCCTCGCCTCAAGCTCAGGCCATGAAAAAGAGTGGCCCAGAAGAAACTGCAGCTGTATAGACACCTCTATAAAGATGCTTGCTACTGATTCTTTTCCTTTAACACCTTAGTGTGCTTTCCTGCTAGGATATTAAAAAAATATATGGCTCCATTTTCCTCATTTTCTAAGTACGTAATAGTCAGTAGTCTCTCCAACAAAGGCTAAGCAATTGTCAAAGATATTCCCAATTTCTGAGTAGTTTCTGCACTGCTCATGGTAGGCTATTCTTTTAAATTTGGAAAAATTGCACTTCTGTTTATGGGAAGGGGCTATCAATAGGTAATGGAAAACACTATGAGACCCCCACCTCTTTCCCAATTATAGACGTTTTCTCTTTCATTCTCCATTATTTAAGTCCTATAAAGGGTTAACTACCTGCATACAGCAAGCATCTCAACCTATTCAATAGTACATCCAAGTTAATAAGTGTTTATTGATGAGATGACATGAGATGACAAGAGATCATGAATGTTCTGCCCAGCTCCTTCTTCCATCTAATGCTATTAACCTGAAACTAGGGCCCATGAACTATATCCTTTTCACTCAAATCGTGGGATTGCTAAACCAGACTGAGTAGATCTTGTTTGAGAGAGACAGAAGTCAGCCTGAGCAATGGCTGTGTCTGGTTGGGAAGACACCATCCATAGCAGAAATGGTTAGTATTTAGAGCAAAATAACATCATGTGGAGAACAGTCACTCCACACCTAAAACAATCAAGGGACACACAACACATCTAGAAGATACTGAGAATTTTATCTACATTACAGATTGTGAGAGAAGTTTGATTCAGAACACTCCTTGCTTTGGAGAAACAAAAACTATAGGAAATGTATAGTCCATTTCAGAGTGCCCTCCTGTGTAGGCTTCTTTCTGTTGTGGCAAGTTGACTGGTATTTCTGTAGGTTCAGTACCTGGACTAAGTTCATAGTGATATGGGGTTATGGAAATCTAAATTACAGCCAATATGCCCTTACAGTCAACCAATTGTCTTTCCATGATACCAGCAGAAGGCCAGTAGAGAACTCTGAATGCATGAATAAGTGAAATGTTTTATTGAAGAAATAGGTAAAGGCCATTTGGATATGAAACAGGAAAAAATAATGGAGAATATCATATTCTGCTTTGATTGGCAGAGGGAATCAGAAGCTATTACCATGAAATGCTTTAGAAATGACCCCAGAGCTTAGAAAATCTTGATTCTGCCCTAATCTCTTTATTAGAACCTTCTCGTTATCTTGGACTCTCTCTTCCATCACTGGCATTCTTTTCCCACGTCTCCCTTGATATCTGAAGACCTCCAGAAAAGCAGCGACACAGTTTGTGGCAAACCTGAATTTACTCAGTGAGATTTGTACCTGAAGGTGCATTTGCTACCTCAGGTGAAGTCACCTTAAAACTCTGCTTCTGAAGGCTGAGGTCTGCATAAGACCACGTTTCATTAATACAATGGAGTAGAATCAGAACTATGGGGGGCCATCCTTTGTGATAGGACTGATCAGAGAGTCTTCTAAGGTCTGTCTCCTTCAGGGCAGGGTCCTTTCCTAGGCAGGCACTGGGAGCCATCAAACCAGCGGCGAAGAGAGATGACACTCAGGAGCCTAAGAAGCTGGCTGTTCTCACCTATCCCACAGGGGCGTCCCCCAAAACTTTCTGAGCTCATACCTGCTTGCCTTAATTCCTAATTTTTCAGTTTCTAAATTCAACCTATTTGGTGCCTATAAAGATGAGTTTAGCAATAGCAGAAGGTACACAGATAAAACTATCTTCAGGATGATCTCTAGAACCTTGAACTAGTTCAAACAGCAAACAAGTTCCAAGTATTTGCTCCACGGATCAGATGGGCCAACGGAGGATCAGAGATGTTCAATGACTTACATTCTCCTCGGCAAGATCTGGGCCTCCCTGTTGGTTAAGTGGGGGGACTCTGGATTAGGACTCATCTCTCTTATCTCCCAGGGTCAGTCCTTATGGTGCAAGATGATCCCTGGCTGCTGAGTGTGGCTTCCAAGGCAGTGAGATTAAATGAGAGGAGAGTAAGACCTATTACTGGGGGTGCAATGTACTCCAGGACATACAGCTTGGAGCAGCTGGGCTTTTACCTACTGAGAGAGCCAGTGACAATAACAGGACTCAGGAGCATTCCGGATTGGTTCAAAGCATGGGAGGAATTTAAATAGAAAAGGAGTTAGAAATCTAGGAGCCAGTGGGACTGCTTCCCAGGCTTTCATTTATGCACCTACTCTCATTTTCTTTCTACTGCCGATAAAACGAGATGCTGGCTGAACGTCTGAGGGCCAATAGCCCGCTGCGTTGGTAGAACTGAGAGTTTCTGTCTAATCGCATGGCTCTATCTTAATCCTGCTTACCCCACAACAAGCCAGACAGGCCACACCACATAGCTGGGGAAGAACCTGAGTTCCCTCGTAGAAAAGACCAGTGAGGGGAACAATGTGAAGGAGGCAGGGGAAACGGCAGGAAAGGGGATGACCAAGAAGGTTTGTGACCACAGACTGCCCAGAAGATTAGAAGAGATCCCTCTTGGGCCACCCGGGAGGTTTGGGAGTAAGTGACGAGAAGGTCAATAAAGGTCATTCTGAAGGGGATGCAGGTGGCAGGTCTCAGCGAGTGTGCATCTGCCGGTTTATCCTGTTCTGACCCAATCCAGCCTTCAGATCAATAATGACACTTGGCCTAAAGTTTTCTCACCTATCCCACAGGGGTCCCCAAAACTTTCTGAGCTCATACCTGCTTGCCTTAATTCCTAATTTTCAGTTTCTAAATTCAACCTATTTGGTGCCTATAAAGATGAGTTTAGCAATAGCAGAAGGTACACAGATAAAACTATCTTCAGGATGATCTCTAGAACCTTGAACTAGTTCAAACAGCAAACAAGTTCCAAGTATTTGCTCCACGGATCAGATGGGCCAACGGAGGATCAGAGATGTTCAATGACTTACATTCTCCTCGGCAAGATCTGGGCCTCCCTGTTGGTTAAGTGGGGGGACTCTGGATTAGGACTCATCTCTCTTATCTCCCAGGGTCAGTCCTTATGGTGCAAGATGATCCCTGGCTGCTGAGTGTGGCTTCCAAGGCAGTGAGATTAAATGAGAGGAGAGTAAGACCTATTACTGGGGGTGCAATGTACTCCAGGACATACAGCTTGGAGCAGCTGGGCTTTTACCTACTGAGAGAGCCAGTGACAATAACAGGACTCAGGAGCATTCCGGATTGGTTCAAAGCATGGGAGGAATTTAAATAGAAAAGGAGTTAGAAATCTAGGAGCCAGTGGGACTGCTTCCCAGGCTTTCATTTATGCACCTACTCTCATTTTCTTTCTACTGCCGATAAAACGAGATGCTGGCTGCACGTCTGAGGGCCAATAGCCCGCTGCGTTGGTAGAACTGAGAGTTTCTGTCTAATCGCATGGCTCTATCTTAATCCTGCTTACCCCACAACAAGCCAGACAGGCCACACCACATAGCTGGGGAAGAACCTGAGTTCCCTCGTAGAAAAGACCAGTGAGGGGAACAATGTGAAGGAGGCAGGGGAAACGGCAGGAAAGGGGATGACCAAGAAGGTTTGTGACCACAGACTGCCCAGAAGATTAGAAGAGATCCCTCTTGGGCCACCCGGGAGGTTTGGGAGTAAGTGACGAGAAGGTCAATAAAGGTCATTCTGAAGGGGATGCAGGTGGCAGGTCTCAGCGAGTGTGCATCTGCCGGTTTATCCTGTTCTGACCCAATCCAGCCTTCAGATACAACTGTGCTCTGGATATTTGACACATTTAAAACTATCACAGACATTTGAGACATTTCTAAAAGTAAAGATAGTACTGTAAGCAAAAAAAAAAAGTTGATGAAGGATTTAGAAATAGCAAAATCCATGCACATTTCTATTCATCTTTTGAATGGGTTGGTGGAGATACACTTGTCACTTTTGCAGTTATTACTGCACATGCTACATTCAACTAAAAATCTGCTCAGGTTTCCAAATATGTCTCTTTTAAGAACATAAATCAAGAAGTAGGTGGGGAAATGAGAAGAACCTAATGAAGAACATACAGGCTATGCTCGTGGGTTGTCTGACTGTTGTCTTTGTTTTCCAATAATATTCCAGGAGGCAGAGGGGAGAGTAAGTTCTGTTTCTTTCCTGGTGATATTGTTCTAATAGATGTGCTGCTATTGTTTTATACATCTTCTCTAGCCTTTACTGATGCCTTCTTCCTGACACTTTTGCAGTTCAGGGTTTGAGTTTTCCTGCTATTCTGGTGCTGAGCCTATACCCCCCGGGAGACACTCTTTTCCTGCCAGCCCCCCCACCAGGCTGCCCCACTCTACAGGCCTCAGTTACTTCACAGGAGAGTCGACTAATGGCTTATGTTAATGAAAGAAGCTTTTCACAGAGTCTGAACTCTGCAGTCTGGAGCTCTAAAAGGATCAGAAGGAAAAGGAGAGAGAGGCAGAGTGGCCTCTGGGGTTAAGACATCAATGACTGTAATGATTCTCAGAAACAAAGGCTCTCCCTTCCCGGAGGCCCCAGGGCCATGGTCTACTGGAAATGCCTATAATAAGCAACAAGGATAACCCTCTAACAAGACATGGGGATTTTAAACAAGGAATATTGTTTAAATATGGGATTTATTCCTGGCTGCTGGTCATCACTACAAATCGACAAGGAGGCTTCAGATTTCAAAGACAGTGAGAAAAAAGGACCTGCATGGAGGAGGGGCGGCCCCAGGGGTGAGAAGGTCACAGAGCTGACAGCCTGTGGGAATGTCCTGCTAACCTCTCTCTTCCAGGCCAGGCAGATTCCAGAGGTAAGAGGAGCAGCCAGAAACCCCCAGGAGGTTCCACCCTTGTCTGCCCCAGGGCCCTGTGGAGCTCAGCAGGCTGCGATTTCACAGGGGCGGCGGCCAGGAACACCCTGACCAGCTCCAGCCAGGGCACTGCTAGAAAGCCCAATGTCAACTCCCCAGGGACACCAGCCCCAAGACACCGGTCCCCTCGAGGTATCATCTGGCATTTACAAATGGCTTTAGGTGGGAATTTCTTCCTTGTTTTCAATGTACAACAATTTAGATGACCCATGACCTCTAGATTAGAGTGTCCCTGTGAATAGTGGAATCAGGTCGGCAGACCCAGTTAGAAAGTGGCTTCTTTCCCTGGATGCTGCTCTCTAGCAAGATGGATGGCAGCCAGGGGTGGGGTTAGGGGTAAGGTGGGCCATAGATCCCTTTGAATTCTGATCTTCTAACATTCTCAATCCCATGCCACAATCACAACTACACGCCCTTTTCCTGGTATTTTTCAGAACTTCATCGGACTTTCTGGCAGAAATCTTGCTCATGCAGCTCACAGATCTCTGCTGCCGATGGCAGAGGCTCTGTGTTTCTTGTCAGCAGTCACCTTAATTGTCAAGCCTGAAAGAGCCCCACCCAGTTCAGTGTGGTGCCGCTGGGTTTTTTTTGAAAGGCCCTGCTGTAACAGCAAGAATTGCTGGGTGTCCTTTTCTAAGTAAACAGGAAATATCACTCTGCTTGAAAAAAAAGAAAAAAAAAAAAAAGAATTTCTCTCCTCAGCACAAATGCAATAATATGTCCACTTATCTTTCCTGTGAATGCTGAATTAGGAGCAGGTTCTATTTCTTACAGCAGCCCAGTCCTCTTCTTAGCTTCTGAACCTTCAAGCAGATCTCAGGAAGCCTCGACTCACAACATTAAAAAAAGTCACTGATTGCTGGGAGGCAGTAGTATCACAGTTAGGAAAGACAATAATGCATGAAAAAAACAACTGCAAAATCACACTGAAGGAGTGAGATGGTATGCGTCTACATGTTAGTCACAGCAGGAATGAGTGTTCTAGTATCTGACCACCTTTCTGGATCTGAAAAACCTGGAGCCTTGAGTCAATCAGGGGAGCTGACGCAGAGCGGGAGAAGGAGACACAGGCTGGATGGCTCTTTTCCCATTACATCAGAACCTGGGTTCGTGTGTCGGGCAGGCGCAGTCCCACGAGGCCTCCACACACCAGCACGGTGGAGGCCAGGAGAATGGGGATAGCTTTGGTGATGCTGACCAGCGAGCCGAATATTAAGTTTCCCAGGACGGCTGCTGCTTTGCAGAGTGCGTTCAAGAAGCCAAAGCCTGTTGCCCTGCAAAGGACAGAGATACAGACAAGGTTGAGAACGTGTCTTCCAGGAGTCCGACTTTAGACCCAAATGTCTTCTACGATAATTTCCAATAAGCTTCAAGTCCACTGTTTTGTATGTCCATGTTGTTGTTTAGTGGCTAAGTTGTGTCTGACTCTTGCTACCCCACAGACGGTAGCCTGACAGGCTCCTCTGTCCGTGGGATTTCCCAGGAAAGAATACTGGAGTAGGTTGCCATTTCCTTCTCCAGGGATCTTCCTGACCCAGGGATCAAGCCCACGTCTCCAGCATTGGCAGGTGGATTCTTTATCACTGAGCTATTGGGGAAGCCCTGTATGTCCTTAGAGCAAGTAATCAAATATCTGTCAGCACATCTGGAAGCAGAGAACCCCATCTGTTGGCATTGGTCCTTCAGCCCTCTGTTGACTTTCTTGCCACCTTGACTGATTCTTATTCTGCCCATGAATTCATTAGTGGGAATACTACGCAATTGGGTGTCCTTTTCTAAGTAAACAGGAAATATCACTCTGCTTGAAAAAAAAGAAAAAAAAAAAAAGAATTTCTCTCCTCAGCACAAATGCAATAATATGTCCACTTATCTTTCCTGTGAATGCTGAATTAGGAGCAGGTTCTATTTCTTACAGCAGCCCAGTCCTCTTCTTAGCTTCTGAACCTTCAAGCAGATCTCAGGAAGCCTCGACTCACAACATTAAAAAAAGTCACTGATTGCTGGGAGGCAGTAGTATCACAGTTAGGAAAGACAATAATGCATGAAAAAAACAACTGCAAAATCACACTGAAGGAGTGAGATGGTATGCGTCTACATGTTAGTCACAGCAGGAATGAGTGTTCTAGTATCTGACCACCTTTCTGGATCTGAAAAACCTGGAGCCTTGAGTCAATCAGGGGAGCTGACGCAGAGCGGGAGAAGGAGACACAGGCTGGATGGCTCTTTTCCCATTACATCAGAACCTGGGTTCGTGTGTCGGGCAGGCGCAGTCCCACGAGGCCTCCACACACCAGCACGGTGGAGGCCAGGAGAATGGGGATAGCTTTGGTGATGCTGACCAGCGAGCCGAATATTAAGTTTCCCAGGACGGCTGCTGCTTTGCAGAGTGCGTTCAAGAAGCCAAAGCCTGTTGCCCTGCAAAGGACAGAGATACAGACAAGGTTGAGAACGTGTCTTCCAGGAGTCCGACTTTAGACCCAAATGTCTTCTACGATAATTTCCAATAAGCTTCAAGTCCACTGTTTTGTATGTCCATGTTGTTGTTTAGTGGCTAAGTTGTGTCTGACTCTTGCTACCCCACAGACGGTAGCCTGACAGGCTCCTCTGTCCGTGGGATTTCCCAGGAAAGAATACTGGAGTAGGTTGCCATTTCCTTCTCCAGGGATCTTCCTGACCCAGGGATCAAGCCCACGTCTCCAGCATTGGCAGGTGGATTCTTTATCACTGAGCTATTGGGGAAGCCCTGTATGTCCTTAGAGCAAGTAATCAAATATCTGTCAGCACATCTGGAAGCAGAGAACCCCATCTGTTGGCATTGGTCCTTCAGCCCTCTGTTGACTTTCTTGCCACCTTGACTGATTCTTATTCTGCCCATGAATTCATTAGTGAACAGAAAGAGAAAGGTCACTCAGGGAGTCAGAAAAGTTTCCTCTCTTTTCCAGAACTAAATTAAAATGTATGACCATAATGCCTTTAAATTTTACTTTTCACTCCCTACTTGCTCTTAGCTTAGTCCATGTACGATGTGTTAAATAATTATAGAGCATGGACCTTTCAGAGAAAATCAAGGATGACTGGGTTGTACTCATTTTTCTGGTACCATGAAGTGGAAATATAGCTTCATCCCAAATGTTTTTGGTAGCAAGTAGAAACTGAAGCCTGAGCTTGGTGGCCACAGATGAGGGAATGACACATTTCTTGCACCCTCACCAGAGTTCTAGGTGGATAACCAAGCCCAAGACAATGCTACAGAGGAAAGTCATGTTGAAGGCCCATAGGAAATCTTGCTTAACTCTGCTGACCTACAGTATGTGCAGGTGGTCTATAAGTAAAACGCATCCCATTTCTTAATAAGAAATTCTTCAAAAAAGAAATCTTTTACTATCTTTATGGGTGCTGAAGGTAATTTTTTGGGGGGGCACTTCTGTTGATCTTTCATTTATTTATCTTTGTTCTTTGGCCTGTGTGGGCCTCCCATCATGGTGGCCTCTGTTGTCGCAGAGCACCGGCTCTGGGTGCGTGCGCTCCAGAGCTCTGGCTCGGTAGTTGGACACATCGGTCCAGCCACTCCATAGCACGTGAAATCTTCCCAGGCCAGGGACCAAACCAGTGCCCCTTGCACTGCAAGACGGTGTCCTTACCCACTGGACCACCAGGGAAGCCTCCTTAAGGTAATTTTACTGTGGACTTCTAGGCAAGAAATTTCATCTTGTTCACGAGAGTATTGATACTGCTGGCATCATAAGTTAATATAGATTTCCTCTGCTTTATGCCAGCTCATTGTTTCGTTTTGTTTTGTTTTTTGGGTTTTTTTTTTGTTTGTCTGTTTTTGGGTATATATGCGCAATAAAGACACAGTGGATGCAATGTTGGATACATTTTTTTCCCCATCCAGAGAGGAATGTAGTTTATATTCTGTAAAATGCAGTACTGTTTCCATATATTTCTTTGATTTGTAAATTTGCTAAGTGTAGGTTTTCCTTTGGTCACTCATAACAACTACTCATCACAATGTATTGCTGTTCCTAGGGACACTCTCTACAATGTGTAGGTATTTACTCTGGGGATTATCCAGCCACCCCCTTCCCACATTATAGGAAAGGGACGAGCATTCCTCCTGTGCTGAAGAATCTGAGTCATTGATCCTGCTGGTTAGAACAGACCTAAATAAGGGTAGAAAGCACTGCCTTTCTTTTTTGGTCAAAGCACCTAGAAAGTTGAGTAAGCAGCCTCTGCAGTGTCGCAAAGCTGCCAACTGTTTGGATCTTGGAAGGGGTGTAACGGAATCTCTGATGGAGAAAAACAGGAACTTCTTGAGAAGAGGGTAAGCTCATTTTGTATTCTTTTATGGTTTGTTTTTAGAGAACAAGACTAGCAATAGCAGCAACCACCAAGAAGGTATGGAGATTTAATATGCTGATAATTATTTTCAAATGAAATTACTTGAGGTTTCACGTTGGGTACCACAGAAAACTTAAGTAGAATGACACCATCATCTACCGCCTTCCTTACCTCCATGGAGATGTCATAAGGCCAAACTACCTTTCTTCTTTTTTTTTTTTTTTATTAGAAGACTTCTTTGAGCAGTTTTAGGGCTCAAAAAAATTAAATGAAAAGAGAATTTCCATACTGCCCCTCACCTTGCACTCCTATTATTAACATCTTAGTGTGTTACACTTGTTACAATTCATTCGTATGTGCACGCTCAGTCGTTCAGTTGTGTCTTGATTCCATGTGACCTCTTTGATTGTAGCCCACCAGGTTCCTCTGTCCACAGAATTTTCCAGGCAAGAATATTGGAATGGGTTGCCATCCTCTCGGGGATCTTTCCAACCCAGAGATTCAACATGTCTCTTGCACTTCCTGCATTGGCAGGTGAATTCTTTACCACTGGAAGCCTCTTGTTACAACTGATGAGCCAATATTAATATAGTATTATGAATTAAAGTCCATAGTTTACCTCAGAGTGTCATATATTCTATTGGCTTTGACAAATGTATAATGACATGTATCTACCATTACAACATCATACAGCATAACAGTTTCAATGCCTTAAAATTCTTGACAACCATTAATCCTTTTATTATCTCCATAGTTTTGGTATTATTTGGAATGTCATATAATTCAAATCATATAGTATGCAGTCTTTTCAACTTGTCTTCTTTAACTTCTTTTAAAACATTTTTGTTTCTAGATTCTAGAAGTATAAATTACCCAGCACATCTTAGTGAGATAAGTAGTATTATTCTGAGGAAAATTGCTGCTGTGTATGTTGCTGATAAGCAAATGGGAAGCATTCTGTATGAAGAGGTCTCTTGATGCTGAAACTGCAGAATGAGCCAGGAAGAATTTACATTGGGGTTAAAAAAAAACATATTTTATCAGGCTATCAACCTCTGGTTACAACTCCAAACAGGGTATTTTTATACAGGCCGCTATCTCCTTTCATTGCTGAAGGTATAACAGAGAGATAGACAACTTCCTAAGATCTCAGAGCAGCACTGAGAGAGATGTGTCAGGAGCATTTGTTGTCTGAAGCCTAGAAAAAAGACGGTCAATTCTTATTTCCTAAGAATCTTTGTTTGTATTTATCAAGCAGAGGCAGTTCTTTAGACCATAATCTGGTGTGGCAACAAAGCACACAGCCTCCTTAAATTAGTGTGTTGACACTTCAGAAAACATGACTGTCCTTTCCTTAGATGAGTAAACTATTTCTTCAAATACTTGAAGCTGAAGGGTGTGATTTTCGACACATCGGAGACACAGTTGTATTAGAAAAATCATTCTCAAAGTAGTTCTCCCTTGAGGTTATCTGTGTATAAGTAAACAGGCTTTTTATTAGTTTGTTGGTTCCCTTGTTCTTATTTAAAGGAAACTGTGAGCTTCTGTAGACAGCCTAGGCCTAAATCACCTTGTGCTCATCAAGTCCTTGGAGAGTGGGAGCACAGAGCTGGCAGATCTGTCCTTGCCTTGCTATCTTCCAAGCAGTAGGACAAGCTACAGCATTTTTTCCCCAGACCACACAGACTTTGTATCTTCTCTTAACCGACAAACACCCAAGAGAAAGAATGCAACCATCTACTGCCTTTTCACAAGCTCCAACACTTGTTTCCCTGCCTTTCCAGGCAGAATCCTTTCTTTCCAATTCTTTTTCTTTTTTTTTTTTTTCTGTTTGTTTTCAATTCTTACTGAACCTACTTATTAAAGTCTTTTAAATGGAAATTCTTCTCCCAACAATGCCCTGTGAATGTAACAGCCTGTTCCCTATCCATTAAGGTGCTCCTTCTCCCTGAACCATTAACCTTTATCCTCTGATGCTGGTGTAGGTAGCTGGCTTGCTGCAGTGCTCAGGGGACGGACCTACCAAAGCATCCTCACCACAGCTGTACTTTGACTTCTTCTCCAGGGCCAATATATTAACAAATCTGGAAGACCCAGCAATGGCCACAGGGCTGGAAAAGGTCAATCTTCATTCTAATTTCCAAGAAGGGTAACACTAAAGAATGTGCTAACCATCAGGCAATTGCATTCATCTCCCATGCTAGTAAAGTCATGGTTAAAATCTTAAATGCTAGGCTTTAGCATAAAGCAAACCAAGAACTTCCAGATGTCCAATTTGTTGTCTGAAGCCTAGAAAAAAGACGGTCAATTCTTATTTCCTAAGAATCTTTGTTTGTATTTATCAAGCAGAGGCAGTTCTTTAGACCATAATCTGGTGTGGCAACAAAGCACACAGCCTCCTTAAATTAGTGTGTTGACACTTCAGAAAACATGACTGTCCTTTCCTTAGATGAGTAAACTATTTCTTCAAATACTTGAAGCTGAAGGGTGTGATTTTCGACACATCGGAGACACAGTTGTATTAGAAAAATCATTCTCAAAGTAGTTCTCCCTTGAGGTTATCTGTGTATAAGTAAACAGGCTTTTTATTAGTTTGTTGGTTCCCTTGTTCTTATTTAAAGGAAACTGTGAGCTTCTGTAGACAGCCTAGGCCTAAATCACCTTGTGCTCATCAAGTCCTTGGAGAGTGGGAGCACAGAGCTGGCAGATCTGTCCTTGCCTTGCTATCTTCCAAGCAGTAGGACAAGCTACAGCATTTTTTCCCCAGACCACACAGACTTTGTATCTTCTCTTAACCGACAAACACCCAAGAGAAAGAATGCAACCATCTACTGCCTTTTCACAAGCTCCAACACTTGTTTCCCTGCCTTTCCAGGCAGAATCCTTTCTTTCCAATTCTTTTTCTTTTTTTTTTTTTCTGTTTGTTTTCAATTCTTACTGAACCTACTTATTAAAGTCTTTTAAATGGAAATTCTTCTCCCAACAATGCCCTGTGAATGTAACAGCCTGTTCCCTATCCATTAAGGTGCTCCTTCTCCCTGAACCATTAACCTTTATCCTCTGATGCTGGTGTAGGTAGCTGGCTTGCTGCAGTGCTCAGGGGACGGACCTACCAAAGCATCCTCACCACAGCTGTACTTTGACTTCTTCTCCAGGGCCAATATATTAACAAATCTGGAAGACCCAGCAATGGCCACAGGGCTGGAAAAGGTCAATCTTCATTCTAATTTCCAAGAAGGGTAACACTAAAGAATGTGCTAACCATCAGGCAATTGCATTCATCTCCCATGCTAGTAAAGTCATGGTTAAAATCTTAAATGCTAGGCTTTAGCATAAAGCAAACCAAGAACTTCCAGATGTCCAAGCTGGGTTTAGAAAAGGAAGAGGAACCAGAGATCAAATTGCCAACATTTGCTGGATCATAGAAAAAGCAAGAGAATTCCAGGGAAACATCTACCTCTGATTCATGGAGTATGCTAAAGCCTTTGATTGTGTGGATCATAACAAACCATCTTATCCGTCTCATAAGAATCCAATATGTGCATCAAGAAACAATAGTTTGAACTCTGTATGGATCAACTGATTAGGTTAAGATTGAGAAAGGAGTACAGCAGAGCTGTCTGTTGCCACCCTGTTTGTTTAACCTATATGTTGAGCACATCATGAGAAATGCCAGGCTGGACAAGTTACAAGTTGGAATCAAGACAGGAAGGAGAAACATCAACAACCTCAGATATGTGGATGATACCACTGCAACAGTAGAAAGTGAAGAGGAACTAAGGAGCCTCTTGATAAGGGTGAAGGAGGACAGTGAAAGAGCTGGCTTAAAACTAAATATTAAAAAAACTAAGATCAGGCCTCATTATTTCATGGCATTAATAAGGGGAAAAGATAGAAGCAGTGACAGATTTCCCCTTGGGCTCTAAAATTACCGCAGATGGGCTCCATAGCCATAAAATCAGAAGACGATTGCTTCTTGGCAGGAAAGCTATGAAAAACCCAGACAGTGTGTGGAAAAGCACAGATATTACTCTTCTGACAAAGGTCCATATGTTCAAGGCTATGGTATTCCCAGGGATGTACGGGATGTGAGAGCTGGACCCTAAAGAAGGCAGAATGCTAAAGAAATGATGCGTACGAACTGTGGTGCTGGAGAAGACTCCTCAAAGTCACTTGGACAGCAAGGAGATCAAACCAGTCAGTCTTAAGGGGAGTCAACCCTGAATACTCGTTGGAAAGACTGATGCTGAAGCTGAAGCTCCAGTATTTTGGTCATCTGATTTGAAGAGCTGACTCATTGGAAAAGTTCCTGATGCTGGGAAAGATTGAGGGCAGAAGGAGAAGAGGGCATAGAGGATGAGATGGCTGGATGGCATCACTGATGCAATGGACATGAGCTTGGGCAAACTCCGGGAGATGGTGAGGCACAGGGAGGCCTGGTGTGCTGCAGTCCATGAGGTCGCAAACAGACACGAGTGGGCGACTGGACAACAACCAGGGCCTTTACAGTCGGTTCTAGTGTTTTTATATCATTCTATGATTTAACTGGTGACAGGGAAAAAGAAACTCAATTTTGGATAGTGAGGATAGTTTGGCTCTCACATCAGCCTCTGTTATTCGGTCTTTCTGACTTCAGTGCAGGTCATCCCTAGGTTTGTTGAGGCTCCTGGAAAGATAAAAGGGTCACTGAATTATGGCAGCATTTAGGCAGTGCCTGGCATATGGTAGGCATCATGCTGGTGTTAGACACCATTTCAAATGCTGGCCTGACTATCTGTCCCATTGACTAATGAAATTTAGAAAAAAATTTAAATGCTACATTTTGAAAAAGACTGAAATGGTGTGTAGATCCAGACTCAGCTCATGGGATTTATCTGTTGAGGGATAAAGTGTGAGCATTCTTTTGATCTAGTCTGTTTTTGGAAATGAACTTTTTCTGGACAACTCTGTTACGTCATTGGTAGAAGCTACTTTAGCATGGGACATTGTGGAAAGTACAGGTCTCAAATCAGAAATACATGTTATGTAGGGACTTCCCTGGCAGTCCAGTGGCTAAGACTCTGTGCATCCACTGCAGTGGGCACAGGTTCAATCCCTGACTGGGGAACTAAGTTCCTACCGCCATCCAGTATGGAAAAAGGAAAAGAAATACATGTGATCTAAAGATTCATCTGGAAGCTGTCTGTTTGAAACACAGAATTCTATTTTTTCCATAGAAAAAATACAAATGATGGAGAGCTTCTCAGATTGATCCAAAAAAGCTATTTTAACACTGAATACTCTGAGCAAATGGACTACAATGCTGAGAGTATTAGAAAACCCTTGAATATTTGTCTAATAAGCTAATTTGTTGTTAATATAGTCCCAACTTACATGCTGTCGTGCATTTATTTATTCAATAAAAATAAATCATTCATTCACTCAGTATCTGTTATGTGCCAAACACCGCAGTAGGCACTGGGGAGCCCAAAATTACTAAGATGATGTCTCCTTTTACACTGAGATGGAATCAAAGAGAAGCCCAAAATTACTAAAATGATGTGGGTGGAAACAGACACGAGTGGGCGACTGGACAACAACCAGGGCCTTTACAGTCGGTTCTAGTGTTTTTATATCATTCTATGATTTAACTGGTGACAGGAAAAAGAAACTCAATTTTGGATAGTGAGGATAGTTTGGCTCTCACATCAGCCTCTGTTATTCGGTCTTTCTGACTTCAGTGCAGGTCATCCCTAGGTTTGTTGAGGCTCCTGGAAAGATAAAAGGGTCACTGAATTATGGCAGCATTTAGGCAGTGCCTGGCATATGGTAGGCATCATGCTGGTGTTAGACACCATTTCAAATGCTGGCCTGACTATCTGTCCCATTGACTAATGAAATTTAGAAAAAAATTTAAATGCTACATTTTGAAAAAGACTGAAATGGTGTGTAGATCCAGACTCAGCTCATGGGATTTATCTGTTGAGGGATAAAGTGTGAGCATTCTTTTGATCTAGTCTGTTTTTGGAAATGAACTTTTTCTGGACAACTCTGTTACGTCATTGGTAGAAGCTACTTTAGCATGGGACATTGTGGAAAGTACAGGTCTCAAATCAGAAATACATGTTATGTAGGGATTTCCCCTGGCAGTCCAGTGGCTAAGACTCTGTGCATCCACTGCAGTGGGCACAGGTTCAATCCCTGACTGGGGAACTAAGTTCCTACCGCCATCCAGTATGGAAAAAGGAAAAGAAATACATGTGATCTAAAGATTCATCTGGAAGCTGTCTGTTTGAAACACAGAATTCTATTTTTTCCATAGAAAAAATACAAATGATGGAGAGCTTCTCAGATTGATCCAAAAAAGCTATTTTAACACTGAATACTCTGAGCAAATGGACTACAATGCTGAGAGTATTAGAAAACCCTTGAATATTTGTCTAATAAGCTAATTTGTTGTTAATATAGTCCCAACTTACATGCTGTCGTGCATTTATTTATTCAATAAAAATAAATCATTCATTCACTCAGTATCTGTTATGTGCCAAACACCGCAGTAGGCACTGGGGAGCCCAAAATTACTAAGATGATGTCTCCTTTTACACTGAGATGGAATCAAAGAGATCATGATAACACAGTATGCTAAGTGCATTGATAAGGATACCTATAGGCTATCATGGGGGCACAGAGGATGGAAGTGATCTCTGGCTGGGGCTGGAAACAGCTGAAAGAAGGCTTCTCAGAGGTAATGGAGGAGAACAGAATTGGTCTTGAGGGAACAGGAAGGGCTTGCCAGGGGAGGATGGAATGTGGACAAAGATGTTCTCTGGGTATTCACAAAATACCCATCTCTCTACCTATCTCCCTGGTACCCTACTCAGGCGTGCCTTACACATCTCCTCCAAAACCACCTTGAGTGCCAAATGGCCTCCCTCCCTCCAGTCCCCAAACAAGTTTCTCATTTCCTCATGCAGCTGCTGTCAACTTGGGCTCAGAATAGCAATCTGGTTGAACTATGGTACAAAGATATGAAACCACAGCCTCACCCAGCGGTGTTCAAAGCACCACTTAAGCTTTCAAAACACACTGATGTGGCAATACCAATGCCTAGGGCCATGCCCCAGACATTCTGATTTTATTGCTACACTGAGAGTCAAGGCATTGGTATTTTTCTTCTTCTTCTTCTTTTCTTTTTTACACCAGAAACATTTTTATTGGGGTATAGCCAATTAACAATTTTATGATAGTTTCAGGTGAACAGCAAAGGGGTTTGGCCACACAAGGCATTCGTATTTCTAAGAAGCCTTGTGTGAATCTAAGGTGTATCCATGGCTGAGTACTCTGCAATTCTAGAAATAGCTGCACTTTTGAATTGATTTCAGCTTATTGTTATATACTAAAGGAACACACAAGAGCAAAACATCCACTACACCCCTCCAACAAATGGTTTTCATTTCTGAATTCCCTTTAGTGTACTTCCAATCATATCCATAAGTTTTCAAATAACAGGATTTCTGAAACTTTCCCTTTTTCTTTGCTTTCCCTCTAAGCCACTATGCGTTTTGGCCAACTTACATGCTGTCGTGCATTTATTTATTCAATAAAAATAAATCATTCATTCACTCAGTATCTGTTATGTGCCAAACACCGCAGTAGGCACTGGGGAGCCCAAAATTACTAAGATGATGTCTCCTTTTACACTGAGATGGAATCAAAGAGATCATGATAACACAGTATGCTAAGTGCATTGATAAGGATACCTATAGGCTATCATGGGGGCACAGAGGATGGAAGTGATCTCTGGCTGGGGCTGGAAACAGCTGAAAGAAGGCTTCTCAGAGGTAATGGAGGAGAACAGAATTGGTCTTGAGGGAACAGGAAGGGCTTGCCAGGGGAGGATGGAATGTGGACAAAGATGTTCTCTGGGTATTCACAAAATACCCATCTCTCTACCTATCTCTCTGGTACCCTACTCAGGCGTGCCTTACACATCTCCTCCAAAACCACCTTGAGTGCCAAATGGCCTCCCTCCCTCCAGTCCCCAAACAAGTTTCTCATTTCCTCATGCAGCTGCTGTCAACTTGGGCTCAGAATAGCAATCTGGTTGAACTATGGTACAAAGATATGAAACCACAGCCTCACCCAGCGGTGTTCAAAGCACCACTTAAGCTTTCAAAACACACTGATGTGGCAATACCAATGCCTAGGGCCATGCCCCAGACATTCTGATTTTATTGCTACACTGAGAGTCAAGGCATTGGTATTTTTCTTCTTCTTCTTCTTTTCTTTTTTACACCAGAAACATTTTTATTGGGGTATAGCCAATTAACAATTTTATGATAGTTTCAGGTGAACAGCAAAGGGGTTTGGCCACACAAGGCATTCGTATTTCTAAGAAGCCTTGTGTGAATCTAAGGTGTATCCATGGCTGAGTACTCTGCAATTCTAGAAATAGCTGCACTTTTGAATTGATTTCAGCTTATTGTTATATACTAAAGGAACACACAAGAGCAAAACATCCACTACACCCCTCCAACAAATGGTTTTCATTTCTGAATTCCCTTTAGTGTACTTCCAATCATATCCATAAGTTTTCAAATAACAGGATTTCTGAAACTTTCCCTTTTTCTTTGCTTTCCCCCAATCATTCATAAAGCCACTTATCTGAGGTTATTTGTGTTTGGTTTAAAATGAAATGATTCAGCACAGAACCATTATTTCTGCAACCGTATTATCAGATACTTAGAACCCTCCAAATGGGAGGGAACATAAAAGAGATTGCAATGAACATCATCACATACAATATCTCCTTTCTTTGGCCATGTTTCATAGGGAATATCAGGAAGTCCAACACAGTCAAGAGAACATGTTCACAACATGGTGTGGGGAGACTGAGGACAAGGCACATTATGATCCTCAGGGGAGGCCACTCCAAGCTTTGCCCAGTCTCTCTTCTTGCCCTCTCCCTGTGCCTGCTGTCTTATTTACTCTGCTTTGCACAGCTCATTTTCACTACAGGCCAACTGGTCTCTCACCTTTTCCATTCAGTCGTTAAGTTGTGCCTGAATCTTTGCAGCCCCATGAACTGCAGTATGCTCAGCATCCCTTTCCTTCACTATTTCCTGGAGTTTTCTTAAACTCATGTCAGTTGAATTGGTGATACCATCCACCCATTCCATCCTCTGTTGCCCCCTTCTCCTCCTGCCTTCAATCTTTCTTACCCACCATCAGGGTCTTTTTCTCACTTAATCTGCATCATTTCCTTTTCTTCCAGCTCTCAGTTGGACTCTGGGCAGCCATGAAAGCTCTCCCTGCTGGACCAGACCTCCTTCCTGCTCCTCTCCGAAGGGTCGGCTTGTACCAGCCTCAGGGCTCTCCCATTGGAGTTTAGCCTTATTTTAGTCCTGGCCACATCTCTGGGGTGGGGCTGGGATCCTTTTACATTCACCCATCACAATTTGCTTCAGAACTGGCCCAAGGAAGCATAGGATGCTTGCGAAATGAACTAAGGAATTTTCTGATATCTTCAAAAACACTGCAATGTTCTGTAATGAACATTTTTTTAAAAATTGAAGTCAAGTTGATTTACAATGCTGTATTGATTTCTGGTGTACAGCAAAGTGATTAAGATGTATGTATGCGGGCTTCTCTGGTGGTCCGCTGGGTGAGGACACCGCCTTGCATTAACAAGGGGCACCGGTTTGATCCCTGGCCTGAGAAGATCCTACATGCCGTGGAGCGGCTGGACCTATGTGTCCAACTACCAAGCCAGAGCTCTGGAGCGCATGCGCCCAGAGTCAGTGCTCTGCAATGAGAGAGGCCACTGAGATGGAAGGCCCACACAGGCCAATAAACAAAGACGGATGAAAATAGATAAATGAAAGACCGACAGAAGTGGCTAAAAAAAAAAGAATGTATGTATGTGTGTATATATATGTATGTGTGTGTATACACACATGCATATGCTTTTCCATTAAGATTTACTACAGGATATTGACAGACTTTATTTTCTTGGGTTTCCAGATCACTGCAGATGGTGACTTCAGCCATGAAATTAAAAGACACTTGCTCCTTGGAAGAAAAGCTATGATAAATCTAGACAGCATAAATCTAGACAGCATCTAGAGACATTACTTTGCCAACAAAGATCCATGTAGTTGAAGCTATGGTTTTTCCAGTAGTCATGTATGGATGTGAGAGTTGGACTATAAAGAAGGCTGAGTGCCGAAGGATTGATGCTTTCAAACTATGGTGCTGGAGAAGACTCTTGAGAGTCCCTTGGACAGCAAGGAGATTAAACCATCCTCTGTTGCCCCTTCTCCTCCTGCCTTCAATCTTTCTTACCCACCATCAGGGTCTTTTTCTCACTTAATCTGCATCATTTCCTTTTCTTCCAGCTCTCAGTTGGACTCTGGGCAGCCATGAAAGCTCTCCCTGCTGGACCAGACCTCCTTCCTGCTCCTCTCCGAAGGGTCGGCTTGTACCAGCCTCAGGGCTCTCCCATTGGAGTTTAGCCTTATTTTAGTCCTGGCCACATCTCTGGGGTGGGGCTGGGATCCTTTTACATTCACCCATCACAATTTGCTTCAGAACTGGCCCAAGGAAGCATAGGATGCTTGCGAAATGAACTAAGGAATTTTCTGATATCTTCAAAAACACTGCAATGTTCTGTAATGAACATTTTTTTAAAAATTGAAGTCAAGTTGATTTACAATGCTGTATTGATTTCTGGTGTACAGCAAAGTGATTAAGATGTATGTATGCGGGCTTCTCTGGTGGTCCGCTGGGTGAGGACACCGCCTTGCATTAACAAGGGGCACCGGTTTGATCCCTGGCCTGAGAAGATCCTACATGCCGTGGAGCGGCTGGACCTATGTGTCCAACTACCAAGCCAGAGCTCTGGAGCGCATGCGCCCAGAGTCAGTGCTCTGCAATGAGAGAGGCCACTGAGATGGAAGGCCCACACAGGCCAATAAACAAAGACGGATGAAAATAGATAAATGAAAGACCGACAGAAGTGGCTAAAAAAAAAAGAATGTATGTATGTGTGTATATATGTATGTGTGTGTATACACACATGCATATGCTTTTCCATTAAGATTTACTACAGGATATTGACAGACTTTATTTTCTTGGGTTTCCAGATCACTGCAGATGGTGACTTCAGCCATGAAATTAAAAGACACTTGCTCCTTGGAAGAAAAGCTATGATAAATCTAGACAGCATAAATCTAGACAGCATCTAGAGACATTACTTTGCCAACAAAGATCCATGTAGTTGAAGCTATGGTTTTTCCAGTAGTCATGTATGGATGTGAGAGTTGGACTATAAAGAAGGCTGAGTGCCGAAGGATTGATGCTTTCAAACTATGGTGCTGGAGAAGACTCTTGAGAGTCCCTTGGACAGCAAGGAGATTAAACCAGTCAAACTTAAGAGAAATCAACCCTGAATATTAATTGGAAGGACTGATGCTGAAGCTGAAGTTTCAACACTTTGGCCACCTGATGTGAAGAGTCGACTCATTGGAAAAGACCCCAATGCTGAGGAAAATAGAAGGCAAAAGGAGAAGGGGATGACAGAGGACAAAATGGTTCAATGGCATCACTGAAGTCAATGGACATGGGTTTGAGCAAACTTTGGGAGACAGTGAAGGACAGGGAAGCCTGGAGTACTGCAGTTAATGGAGTTGCAAAGAGTTGGACATGACTGAGCAACTGAACAACAACAAGCTATTGAGTATGGCTCCCTGTGCTATACAGTAGGATCTTGTTGTTTATTTCATATATAGTAGTTTGTATTTACTAATCCCAAGGTAATGGGCATTTTAATGGACATTAGTTGGTCCATGTTTATTTTTTTTTGAATAATTCAATTTGTTTATTTTTGGCTGTGGAGGGTCTTCACTGTTACACAGACTTTTCCCTAGTTGTGGTGTGAGGGCTTCTCACTGTGGTGACTTCTCTTGTTGCAGGGCATGGGCTCTAGGGGACTCAGACTTCAGTAGCTGCAGCTTGTGGGCTCAGTAGTTGTGACTCTTTGGTTCTAGAACATAGGCTCAACAGTTATGGCACACAGGCTTAGGTGCTCCATTGTATGTGGGATATTCCCGGACCAGAGATCAAACCCATATCTTCAGCACTAACAGGCAGATTCTTTACCACTGAGCCAGGGAAGCCCCCATATTTGTTTACTAATGCCAGACTATGACCTTGTTTTTGTGGAGAGAAAAACCTTAGTTTCACATTCTGAAATCAAGAAAGACTGAATTCAGTTGCTTTCTGATCTTCATAGGAAGAGAAAATTTGTCTCACCTAAGCAGTAAGTGCAGGTGTGGTGTGTGTGTCCTCCTTAACTTGGAAGATGGCATCCTACACCATGGCAAGCAGGGCCTTCCTTACAAACAAGTGGAGAACTTCCCTGCAGTTGTGAGCCCATAGGAATCCCTGGGCCCAAAGTAGGCCTCCATCTCCCTTCTTCCCTTCAACCATCAAGGGCCCTACTATTGCCGTTCCTGTTGAAACACAAATATATTCATGGACAGGTCATAATGGAAGCCTTTGTGTTTTGTCATTTATCTGATAAACATTAAGAGCAACCCTGAATATTAATTGGAAGGACTGATGCTGAAGCTGAAGTTTCAACACTTTGGCCACCTGATGTGAAGAGTCGACTCATTGGAAAAGACCCCAATGCTGAGGAAAATAGAAGGCAAAAGGAGAAGGGGATGACAGAGGACAAAATGGTTCAATGGCATCACTGAAGTCAATGGACATGGGTTTGAGCAAACTTTGGGAGACAGTGAAGGACAGGGAAGCCTGGAGTACTGCAGTTAATGGAGTTGCAAAGAGTTGGACATGACTGAGCAACTGAACAACAACAAGCTATTGAGTATGGCTCCCTGTGCTATACAGTAGGATCTTGTTGTTTATTTCATATATAGTAGTTTGTATTTACTAATCCCAAGGTAATGGGCATTTTAATGGACATTAGTTGGTCCATGTTTATTTTTTTTTGAATAATTCAATTTGTTTATTTTTGGCTGTGGAGGGTCTTCACTGTTACACAGACTTTTCCCTAGTTGTGGTGTGAGGGCTTCTCACTGTGGTGACTTCTCTTGTTGCAGGGCATGGGCTCTAGGGGACTCAGACTTCAGTAGCTGCAGCTTGTGGGCTCAGTAGTTGTGACTCTTTGGTTCTAGAACATAGGCTCAACAGTTATGGCACACAGGCTTAGGTGCTCCATTGTATGTGGGATATTCCCGGACCAGAGATCAAACCCATATCTTCAGCACTAACAGGCAGATTCTTTACCACTGAGCCAGGGAAGCCCCCATATTTGTTTACTAATGCCAGACTATGACCTTGTTTTTGTGGAGAGAAAAACCTTAGTTTCACATTCTGAAATCAAGAAAGACTGAATTCAGTTGCTTTCTGATCTTCATAGGAAGAGAAAATTTGTCTCACCTAAGCAGTAAGTGCAGGTGTGGTGTGTGTGTGTCCTCCTTAACTTGGAAGATGGCATCCTACACCATGGCAAGCAGGGCCTTCCTTACAAACAAGTGGAGAACTTCCCTGCAGTTGTGAGCCCATAGGAATCCCTGGGCCCAAAGTAGGCCTCCATCTCCCTTCTTCCCTTCAACCATCAAGGGCCCTACTATTGCCGTTCCTGTTGAAACACAAATATATTCATGGACAGGTCATAATGGAAGCCTTTGTGTTTTGTCATTTATCTGATAAACACCTGCTAGGAAGTGAGTCCCTGGGCCAGGGTAAATAACGACAGAATGAAAGTGAGCCCTGGAAGGCGACCTGGAGTTCATCTAAGGCCATAGTTGATGGACATGGCTGTACACCCCAAATACCAAGTGAGCTTCTTAGAAACTGATTCTCAATGCCCCACCCCAGACCTACTGGGAGGCTCTGCATGTCATAGACCAGATAAATGTGTGTTGAGAGTCACAGTGCAGTCATACATCCAGGTTTGACCCTAAGGTATCCAAGGCATGTTACTTTTCCTCTCTGTGCCTTCTTTTCCTCACTTGAAAATAGAATAAGACTGCCTTTCCTTGTAGGGCTGGAGTGAAAATAAAATAAAGTTAAATGAGATAATCTGAGTACTCAGAACTGTGCCTGACTTACCCATTCATCTCTCAGATGAGAACACCCAACTCCAGAACGGTTAAAGGTCTAACTGAGAGTCACCCTGCTGTTTTCCGGTAGCATCTGTAACTGAATTCAGGTTGTCTCCGCGTTGTTGATGGAGAAAGAGGTTTCTGACAGGCAATGCTATGGGGAGGGGGAGCTGACAGTTGTAGACTAGGAAGGGCACAGGCTGTGGATGGACAAAGTGGAACAGGGACACAGAAGAGCAGCCAGAGAGAATTGAATAGGAATGCTTCTTTGCTCACAATTCGTTTAACTAGTTTATCTTGGAGAGTAGGGAGCCAGACCCCACACAAGGAGGAATATTATTACCTATAACCAGCTGGATTGTAAAAAGTATTTATTTACCATCATTCATTCACCTGGAGTCATGGTAGTTAATGAGGAAAACACAGTCCTGCTCTCAGGGAGCTCATATTCTAGTGGGAGACTATAACTCCTCACCAAATCTCCGCAGGTTGGGACACAGTTTTTGAGGGCAGGAGCTCATGTGTCCCTCTTTGCCCAGCAAAGCAATATAATTATTCTTTTCTATTTCACCCAAAACTCTTTCTCAGAGATGTAATTAGGCACTAGTGCACAAAGGCTGAATTTTGACATTGTTTCCAGAAAGAGCAAGTGATTAGAGGTTGGCACTGGGAACTGGAGGAACAGGGCTAGAGATTAAGCTCTATTATAAAGTCTTGAACAATAAGATCTGATGAGCTTCTAGGCTGGTAAACACACAGAAGTACAACGAGGAGGGTGTACCTGGACAGGGCACAAAGCATTGTGCTCCTGCTCGCCCTATGTATACATCTCTTCGGTCTGGCTGTTATGGAGCTGTAAACTCTTACAATAAATCAGTAAACACAAGGAGATGCTTGCCTGAATTCTGTGAGCCATTCTGGCAAGTTATCAGACCCTAGGAGGGGATCATGAGAGCTCCAGTGTACAGCTGGCTGATCAATGTAGAGCTGGTCAGGTGATAACCTGACTTGTGTTTGGTGTCTGAAGTGAAGGTGTGCATGTGGGCAGGCACATGCACGTGTACACTAGTCACTAAGTTGTAACCCCATGGAGTGTAGCCCGGGCTACACTTCTCTGTCCATGGAATTCTCCAGGCAAGAATACTGGAGTGGATTGCCATTTCCTTCTCCATGGTAGATCACGTCAGAACCGAGTTAAACTTTAGAATAGCCAGTTGGTGTCTACTGGGAACTAGAGAACTGCTTGGTATGGGAAAAAACACCCTCCATACTTGATGGCCAAAAGTCAACTATTGAGCATAGAGGAAAAAAACCCACTTTCTCCTTATAAAAGTGTGTGCAGTAGCTGTTTAGCTTTAATTTTTTCAGGCACAGAAAAGTGCTGCTCAATAAGTACATATAAATTTAATTTCAAGTTTTCTTGCCTCTTTATGAAACAATTTAGGTAAAAATAAAATCTTTTTTTCTATTTCACCTGGCAGGAAAAAACACAGTCCTGCTCTCAGGGAGCTCATATTCTAGTGGGAGACTATAACTCCTCACCAAATCTCCGAGGTTGGGACACAGTTTTTGAGGGCAGGAGCTCATGTGTCCCTCTTTGCCCAGCAAAGCAATATAATTATTCTTTTCTATTTCACCCAAAACTCTTTCTCAGAGATGTAATTAGGCACTAGTGCACAAAGGCTGAATTTTGACATTGTTTCCAGAAAGAGCAAGTGATTAGAGGTTGGCACTGGGAACTGGAGGAACAGGGCTAGAGATTAAGCTCTATTATAAAGTCTTGAACAATAAGATCTGATGAGCTTCTAGGCTGGTAAACACACAGAAGTACAACGAGGAGGGTGTACCTGGACAGGGCACAAAGCATTGTGCTCCTGCTCGCCCTATGTATACATCTCTTCGGTCTGGCTGTTATGGAGCTGTAAACTCTTACAATAAATCAGTAAACACAAGGAGATGCTTGCCTGAATTCTGTGAGCCATTCTGGCAAGTTATCAGACCCTAGGAGGGGATCATGAGAGCTCCAGTGTACAGCTGGCTGATCAATGTAGAGCTGGTCAGGTGATAACCTGACTTGTGTTTGGTGTCTGAAGTGAAGGTGTGCATGTGGGCAGGCACATGCACGTGTACACTAGTCACTAAGTTGTAACCCCATGGAGTGTAGCCCGGGCTACACTTCTCTGTCCATGGAATTCTCCAGGCAAGAATACTGGAGTGGATTGCCATTTCCTTCTCCATGGTAGATCACGTCAGAACCGAGTTAAACTTTAGAATAGCCAGTTGGTGTCTACTGGGAACTAGAGAACTGCTTGGTATGGGAAAAAACACCCTCCATACTTGATGGCCAAAAGTCAACTATTGAGCATAGAGGGAAAAAAAAAACCCACTTTCTCCTTATAAAAAGTGTGTGCAGTAGCTGTTTAGCTTTAATTTTTTCAGGCACAGAAAAGTGCTGCTCAATAAGTACATATAAATTTAATTTCAAGTTTTCTTGCCTCTTTATGAAACAATTTAGGGTAGCTTATAAAAGAAAAAACTAATAATACAGGAATCCAAGAGTACAAATCAAGATGAGGAGGACCAAAGCAAATATCTGGGCCTTCGAGATGTAACACTGACATAGGCTCTGTCTCCTGATGCACAGCAGGGAAGAGAACATGAGAAATTACTAATTCTTAGCATATGAAGTGAAGAGACAGAGTGGGTCCTAGAACTCCTGGAAGATCAGGTGGTGGGCTCTGCAGAGAGGAAAGGCGTCTTCACAGTCGATGCAAATGTAACCCCTACCAAGAGTCAGAGGTATAACATCAAAGGTCAAGTCCATACTGCTGTTGACAAGCGTGGCTTTCAAGTGTAACTTTCACAGCACTGAGATGATATCCTAAGTTATGTTCCCCAAATAGAATCATTTTCCCTGGGATTTTGATAGGAGTTGGTCTTTAAATGACTCAAAAGGCTACTTTTTAGTTTAGGTCCTGGACTCAGGGCGTCCAAGTGTGATCATTAAGGCCAGATTCTAGACACTGGGCAAGGAGTTGGCAGTGCTAATGTTCTAGTATGAAACAATCTGAGCCTCTAACCAGAAGTCTTTGTTGGGATGTGTTCTACTCTGTTTCCATGGGGAGAAGAAGCCAGTGTGTGTGTGTACCTCACACAAAACAGTTGGGGTGTTTTTGTCTTCACAGCTAAGCCAGACCTCAGTGGAGCCCTCCCACATGACCCAGCGGAACGCAACAGAAATAAAAGAGAAAGTTTTAGCTTGAAACAGAGTGGTACCAGCTAATTCACCAGGACCCAGTGATGCAACTCTGGCAGGTATGTTACCTCTCCATCACTTTAGGAAGTGATTTCTCACACGTTATCTGGCAACAGCAATTGAAGCGCTAGAGAATATTTGCCAGCAGCACTGTGGCCAAAGTGAGGATGCACATTGACAATTTCTGAGTCCTGGTCCACCTGCCATGCTCTCAAACGCACCCCCATGTTTTGCTGCTCCAGTAACTGAATGGAAGAGGCACACTATGGCAGGCTGGCACTCAGGACAGGTAGGTCTCCTCTGAAGCCGACTTTATCACAGCCAGGCCAGACCTTCCTGAGAGTGCTCCCTGGTGACCTGGGATAGTTTCACTTAACTGGCCTTCCTTTCTCGCTCTTCCACGGGGCTCAGGCTTGCACTGTGGCCAGACTACACCTTCCCTCTCTATGTTCTCGCATAATTTGCATTTTTTCTAACAAAATCTATGCTTGTTTAATACCATCTTGTCTCCTGTTTCTTGGAGGTCCTGAGTTAACACACAGAGCAATTTCTGTTTTTCTCTTGCTTAATGTTTACCCTTTCTGACAACAGAAATACAGCAGGTCCATGTTTCTCATGGATGGCCCGTGCAATTCATGGTGTTTTGTTTTTAAGCCAGATTTTTGCCACAAGAGAATACTCATCCTACATCCTTCCATTTCTGTGGCAGAGGGATAGGCAGCTGATTGATCTATATAGTATCAAACTTTTATAATGTAAAATAAAAAGGTCACAGTTTATGACATAGCTTTGCTTTAACACTGAGGGGCTTAGTTTAAATGTCTAGTCTAAGACACATCTGGGTCCAGTTTACAGATGAGAAAGAAAGCAAGCAGGGTCTTAATCTTGTCTTGGCAGCATCCTAGACCCAAGATCCATGACATCCATCCTAGGAGCTACCCCACAAAGAGAACTAATGTTTGCTGAAAGAAGGCAGGAGATGTTATACATGGGCTGTATGGCTCCTTTCAGAGCCTAGGTCATCAACAGGAGGTTACTGATTAGAATATCTGATAAGGAGACATCCATAAGTTTTTTCACAGCTAAGCCAGACCTCAGTGGAGCCCTCCCACATGACCCAGCGGAACGCAACAGAAATAAAAATTAGCCTGAAACAGAGTGGTACCAGCTAATTCACCAGGACCCAGTGATGCAACTCTGGCAGGTATGTTACCTCTCCATCACTTTAGGAAGTGATTTCTCACACGTTATCTGGCAACAGCAATTGAAGCGCTAGAGAATATTTGCCAGCAGCACTGTGGCCAAAGTGAGGATGCACATTGACAATTTCTGAGTCCTGGTCCACCTGCCATGCTCTCAAACGCACCCCCATGTTTTGCTGCTCCAGTAACTGAATGGAAGAGGCACACTATGGCAGGCTGGCACTCAGGACAGGTAGGTCTCCTCTGAAGCCGACTTTATCACAGCCAGGCCAGACCTTCCTGAGAGTGCTCCCTGGTGACCTGGGATAGTTTCACTTAACTGGCCTTCCTTTCTCGCTCTTCCACGGGGCTCAGGCTTGCACTGTGGCCAGACTACACCTTCCCTCTCTATGTTCTCGCATAATTTGCATTTTTTCTAACAAAATCTATGCTTGTTTAATACCATCTTGTCTCCTGTTTCTTGGAGGTCCTGAGTTAACACACAGAGCAATTTCTGTTTTTCTCTTGCTTAATGTTTACCCTTTCTGACAACAGAAATACAGCAGGTCCATGTTTCTCATGGATGGCCCGTGCAATTCATGGTGTTTTTTTTTTAAGCCAGATTTTTGCCACAAGAGAATACTCATCCTACATCCTTCCATTTCTGTGGCAGAGGGATAGGCAGCTGATTGATCTATATAGTATCAAACTTTTATAATGTAAAATAAAAAGGTCACAGTTTATGACATAGCTTTGCTTTAACACTGAGGGGCTTAGTTTAAATGTCTAGTCTAAGACACATCTGGGTCCAGTTTACAGATGAGAAAGAAAGCAAGCAGGGTCTTAATCTTGTCTTGGCAGCATCCTAGACCCAAGATCCATGACATCCATCCTAGGAGCTACCCCACAAAAGAGAACTAATGTTTGCTGAAAGAAGGCAGGAGATGTTATACATGGGCTGTATGGCTCCTTTCAGAGCCTAGGTCATCAACAGGAGGTTACTGATTAGAATATCTGATAAGGAGACATCCATAAGAATTCCCAATGTTCTGCAGGGAGATGGATACAGGAGGACCTATAAAGTTCCTCTAAGCTTGGTAATAGATACTTATGAAGAAGAAATATAGGTTAGAGAAATGTAAGTGAGTCTGGATAAGCAGAGAATGTACCCACTGTGGCCAACAAATCAAAGAAAGGACTCAGGATCAGTTAAAAATTGATATTGCAAATATCTCTGCATTGTCCTGGGAAAAACCCTTCTCCATTTCCAAGTCCAGAGAATCCTGACTCCAGCCTCTAGCAGATAAGCGCTCCACAGTGACAGGGTATACATGAAATAAAAGGCAAAGGCCATTTGTCTTTACTCATGGCAAATGGCAAAACAGGGAGTCTATTCTTTTTACAAGTTGGTTGCTGAAGCTCCAACCCAGAGCCCTACCGACTAGCCCTTTTTATGCTATGAGGTGCAGTCTCTGTGTCTACATTTTGGGAACAGATGCATAATTTTCTCCTAATGGTGATCTTTTTGTGGTCACTAGAATGTGTTGGGCTTCCCTTCAACAGACCAGGAAGGTCAAGAGGTGTGTTCCAGAGATCTCTTCATGATGCCTTAATGCACAGCTCACGTAGACACTTGCAAACATGAGGTAAGAACCCTCTCAGAACTGATGAGGGGTCCACAGAGGCTCTTATAGCCGATTCCTGCCTTTTTCACTACAGCTTCCTCATGCTGTTAGCCAGCAAGCTAAGTCATGGTCACAGTTAAATTCCTTCACTGGCCTCATGGCCTGAGTAATTGCCCCCTGTTAGCCTAGCAATATGACATAGCTTTGCTTTAACACTGAGGGGCTTAGTTTAAATGTCTAGTCTAAGACACATCTGGGTCCAGTTTACAGATGAGAAAGAAAGCAAGCAGGGTCTTAATCTTGTCTTGGCAGCATCCTAGACCCAAGATCCATGACATCCATCCTAGGAGCTACCCACAAAGAGAACTAATGTTTGCTGAAAGAAGGCAGGAGATGTTATACATGGGCTGTATGGCTCCTTTCAGAGCCTAGGTCATCAACAGGAGGTTACTGATTAGAATATCTGATAAGGAGACATCCATAAGAATTCCCAATGTTCTGCAGGGAGATGGATACAGGAGGACCTATAAAGTTCCTCTAAGCTTGGTAATAGATACTTATGAAGAAGAAATATAGGTTAGAGAAATGTAAGTGAGTCTAGATAAGCAGAGAATGTACCCCACTGTGGCCAACAAATCAAAGAAAGGACTCAGGATCAGTTAAAAATTGATATTGCAAATATCTCTGCATTGTCCTGGGAAAAACCCTTCTCCATTTCCAAGTCCAGAGAATCCTGACTCCAGCCTCTAGCAGATAAGCGCTCCACAGTGACAGGGTATACATGAAATAAAAGGCAAAGGCCATTTGTCTTTACTCATGGCAAATGGCAAAACAGGGAGTCTATTCTTTTTACAAGTTGGTTGCTGAAGCTCCAACCCAGAGCCCTACCGACTAGCCCTTTTTATGCTATGAGGTGCAGTCTCTGTGTCTACATTTTGGGAACAGATGCATAATTTTCTCCTAATGGTGATCTTTTTGTGGTCACTAGAATGTGTTGGGCTTCCCTTCAACAGACCAGGAAGGTCAAGAGGTGTGTTCCAGAGATCTCTTCATGATGCCTTAATGCACAGCTCACGTAGACACTTGCAAACATGAGGTAAGAACCCTCTCAGAACTGATGAGGGGTCCACAGAGGCTCTTATAGCCGATTCCTGCCTTTTTCACTACAGCTTCCTCATGCTGTTAGCCAGCAAGCTAAGTCATGGTCACAGTTAAATTCCTTCACTGGCCTCATGGCCTGAGTAACTGCTGCTAGCAACTATCTTCCCCCAACATTTTCTTTTAAAAATATATGAATAGATATATAAAATAAATAAACTGCAAGGACATATTGTATAACACATGGAATGTAGCCAATATCTTTTAGTAACTATAAATGGAATATAACTTTTAAACGTTGTGAATCACTGTGTTGTACATCTGAAACTTATATAATATTATACATCAACTATACTTCAAAAAAAAAAAAATCAGGTTAAAAAAACCTTCAGGGCTTCCCTCGTGACTTAGTGGTAAAGAATCCAGCTGCCAAATGCAGGATACAGGGTTTGATCCCTGATCTGGAAAGGTTCCACATGCCGCCTGGCCAACACAACTACTGAGCCTGAGCTCTAGAGTCCAGGAGCTGAAACGACTGAGACCACATGCTGCAATACTGACACTCATGTGCCCTACAGCCCATGCTCTGCAACAAGAGAAGCCTCTACAATGAGAAGCCCATGTGTTACAATTACAGAGTAGCTGCCTCTCACCACAATCAGAGAATAGTCCACAGAGCAATGAAGACCCAGCACACCCCAGATAAATAAATCAATAAAAATAAGACATTAATGCATTACCTGGTCTAAGAAATTAAATATACGTAATCATATACATACATATTCAAAAGCTTTCTCAGTTCCTATACAAACCTGATTTTACCATATCACATTATAGTTAAATATAATTATAGTATTTAGTATATATATTTTATACTAACACTGAACATATGTTTAACTATATAATACATGTATACATTGCTACAAAAATACTGAGCTGTAAATATAATCTATCTGTAAAGATTCTGAAACAATTTCCATTGTAATTATCCCTACATAATGTTTAGCCTTGAATTTATGATTGTCCCTTTTCAGCAATCATCACGTATTCCCAGGAATGTTTTCCAATTGAGAAACTAATCTACAAACTATTTTCAAAGTAACATTTTTATGATACTAAGTGTAACAGACAATGAGGAAACAATGTTTGGCCTTATTAAAAAATCAAGAATAAATGAAAGACATGAATAGAACCTATAACTTCATAAGCCAGATACTTTTCTTTGGAGTTTTGCTTTGGGGAAGAAATGACAGTTTGGCTGATTTTCTCTGATTTTTCAGTGATCTGATGGGGCTCAGAGGATCTCTTGCTGGAGACCCATATCAACATACCTCCGATCTGTGGGATATAGCTCCACGGTGACCACATCAAGAGAGTTCCAGGCCGAAATGGTCAACCCATTGTACAGACACAGCATGCCTATCATCATGGATTCGCTGGTGCCAAACCAAAGGAAGAAACAGCTGATCCCCGAAAGTACCATAGAGCCACCTGAGAATGAAGCAGACCAAAGGCGGGGTGTTTCCTGTCATCCTAGTAGAGCAAGGACCCTTGGTTCTTTGAGGTCTCACAGCAAAACTGAATCCCAAGAGGAAGTCGCAGACTGGGTTCATAACGCTCAGGTACAGATGTGTTCACCTATATATAAGGTTTCTCTTTCTAACCACCTTCTGAACACAGCAAGCATGAAACACATCATCAACCACTCAGCTACCTAAGCAGAAAATAGACCTTAGTCACATGTAGTTTTTCAGTCTGTTAACTCATAGGAGCAGTTCAAATGAGATGCAATTGGCCATATATATACTTTTTTTTTTTTTTCACTAAAATTTAGTCTTAATGAAAGGTCTTAAGGGATTTCTCCTCATCTCTGTGGGATGCAAATCCTAAGGGGCTGGGGATGATAGCAGGAGACAGGCTTCTTCTAGACACCAAGGGCAGCTCCTGCATTTTACTTGAAACCAAGCACCTACCTAGCATTGTTAAGCGCCCGATTCTGTCCATCAGGAGAGCAGACACGATGTTCCCTGGCAACACTGCCAATGTCCCCAAGAAGTTGACAAAATAAATCCAGTAGGCACTATAGTCATCATCAAAGGTAAACTGGCATCCTGTCTTATTGTACAAAAATGTGCAGTTTTGAAATCTGCAGTTAATGAACTCATATGGCGCAAAATCTGTGGACACAAAGAAAGATCATCTTAAACTGGAGCAGCAAGGTTGCACACCAGTGTGAGAAAGTTTGCTGAGAATTCAGGAAAAAACCATGGAATGTAAGCTCCTTGAGGGCTTCAGGGCTTGACCAAGGCACAGGGTCTAGTCTAGAACCCCACATTACAAAGCAGTTGAAGGAAGAAATTACCTTCGTTGCATAAAGGAATATATTAAAGAGTCCAATTATCTCCTGCCTTCTTATGGTTGGTCATTGCTAACTATATTACTTGCTGATCCCTTTATGATGTTACTTTGTTCTAATTATCAATGTTATACAAGGACTATCATTAGAGTAATAGTTGCTTTCATACTTCAATTACAGAAATAATTTGTTCTAAAATGGGCACAAATCTGCCTTACTACTGCCACTCTATAGGGCTCTGATCCCGAAAGTACCATAGAGCCACCTGAGAATGAAGCAGACCAAAGGCGGGGTGTTTCCTGTCATCCTAGTAGAGCAAGGACCCTTGGTTCTTTGAGGTCTCACAGCAAAACTGAATCCCAAGAGGAAGTCGCAGACTGGGTTCATAACGCTCAGGTACAGATGTGTTCACCTATATATAAGGTTTCTCTTTCTAACCACCTTCTGAACACAGCAAGCATGAAACACATCATCAACCACTCAGCTACCTAAGCAGAAAATAGACCTTAGTCACATGTAGTTTTTCAGTCTGTTAACTCATAGGAGCAGTTCAAATGAGATGCAATTGGCCATATATATACTTTTTTTTTTTTTCACTAAAATTTAGTCTTAATGAAAGGTCTTAAGGGATTTCTCCTCATCTCTGTGGGATGCAAATCCTAAGGGGCTGGGGATGATAGCAGGAGACAGGCTTCTTCTAGACACCAAGGGCAGCTCCTGCATTTTACTTGAAACCAAGCACCTACCTAGCATTGTTAAGCGCCCGATTCTGTCCATCAGGAGAGCAGACACGATGTTCCCTGGCAACACTGCCAATGTCCCCAAGAAGTTGACAAAATAAATCCAGTAGGCACTATAGTCATCATCAAAGGTAAACTGGCATCCTGTCTTATTGTACAAAAATGTGCAGTTTTGAAATCTGCAGTTAATGAACTCATATGGCGCAAAATCTGTGGACACAAAGAAAGATCATCTTAAACTGGAGCAGCAAGGTTGCACACCAGTGTGAGAAAGTTTGCTGAGAATTCAGGAAAAACCATGGAATGTAAGCTCCTTGAGGGCTTCAGGGCTTGACCAAGGCACAGGGTCTAGTCTAGAACCCCACATTACAAAGCAGTTGAAGGAAGAAATTACCTTCGTTGCATAAAGGAATATATTAAAGAGTCCAATTATCTCCTGCCTTCTTATGGTTGGTCATTGCTAACTATATTACTTGCTGATCCCTTTATGATGTTACTTTGTTCTAATTATCAATGTTATACAAGGACTATCATTAGAGTAATAGTTGCTTTCATACTTCAATTACAGAAATAATTTGTTCTAAAATGGGCACAAATCTGCCTTACTACTGCCACTCTATAGGGCTCTGAGGCAGTGAGAAGGAACAGGACTTTCCTTGGCTCCTTGAGGCTGAATTTGCAAGTGAAGGTTTAAGTGGAGGAACCCACTGAGGAACAAGGGTCCGCCTCATTGGAAGGTCATCAGCATTCATGCTGATTTTTTTTCTTGAACTTGGATCTATCCAAAAGGGGTTGCAGATGATGGTGGGTGCTGCTAAAAGGCAGTGAGAATCAAAACAGTTATCCTCGCTGATCAAGACTGGCCTAACCAGCTGGTCCTCTGAGGCTGAATGGGTTGGAAGACAGTGAGAGTCCTGTTGGAACAAACCTCAAGACCCCTGACTCCATCCTCACTTGCAGCTAGGCAGAGCTGGCTCCTGTCTGAGCACCAAGAATGCAGGGTTGGTAACAGGGTGGTGCTGATCCTCCTGCCAGTGTCGGGCTATTATTCTAGACTCAGCAGACAGACGGACCAACATGCGGAGGGTGGGAAAGCATGGGCTTTGCAGTTAGATGAGCCTGGGCTCAACTATCAGCTGTTACCCACTGTACAGCTGTGGCCAGATTACTGCATTTTTCAAAGCTTCAGCTATTGTGAAAATTAAGCAAGACAATGAGTACCTAATAACCTGAGGTAGGAATCAGTATATACTCAGTATTCAGTCAATGTTTCTTTCTCCTCCTCTTTTTCCCTGGAGAGTTTTCCAGGCTCCATTAAATGGACTGGATTAAAAGACCATGATTGAGCATGTACTGTCCATCTCTGTAGACTGTAGTTTGGGGCGGCTCACTCAAGTTAATGGCAGATTTCGATGTCAGGACTATCAAAACGAACAAACTACAGGTTAATTCTCTACTTTAAAAATTATTCACCAAAAGACTTCCTTCAGCAACTTTGAACGCAGCATGTTCCATCTGCATTAAATCTGACAAAGACAGGCAATACAAGCTCAAACCTTTGAACGCCCGCCCTGTTCCTATCTGGTCATTGCTAACTATATTACTTGCTGATCCCTTTATGATGTTACTTTGTTCTAATTATCAATGTTATACAAGGACTATCATTAGAGTAATAGTTGCTTTCATACTTCAATTACAGAAATAATTTGTTCTAAAATGGGCACAAATCTGCCTTACTACTGCCACTCTATAGGGCTCTGAGGCAGTGAGAAGGAACAGGACTTTCCTTGGCTCCTTGAGGCTGAATTTGCAAGTGAAGGTTTAAGTGGAGGAACCCACTGAGGAACAAGGGTCCGCCTCATTGGAAGGTCATCAGCATTCATGCTGATTTTTTTTCTTGAACTTGGATCTATCCAAAAGGGGTTGCAGATGATGGTGGGTGCTGCTAAAAGGCAGTGAGAATCAAAACAGTTATCCTCGCTGATCAAGACTGGCCTAACCAGCTGGTCCTCTGAGGCTGAATGGGTTGGAAGACAGTGAGAGTCCTGTTGGAACAAACCTCAAGACCCCTGACTCCATCCTCACTTGCAGCTAGGCAGAGCTGGCTCCTGTCTGAGCACCAAGAATGCAGGGTTGGTAACAGGGTGGTGCTGATCCTCCTGCCAGTGTCGGGCTATTATTCTAGACTCAGCAGACAGACGGACCAACATGCGGAGGGTGGGAAAGCATGGGCTTTGCAGTTAGATGAGCCTGGGCTCAACTATCAGCTGTTACCCACTGTACAGCTGTGGCCAGATTACTGCATTTTTCAAAGCTTCAGCTATTGTGAAAATTAAGCAAGACAATGAGTACCTAATAACCTGAGGTAGGAATCAGTATATACTCAGTATTCAGTCAATGTTTCTTTCTCCTCCTCTTTTTCCCTGGAGAGTTTTCCAGGCTCCATTAAATGGACTGGATTAAAAGACCATGATTGAGCATGTACTGTCCATCTCTGTAGACTGTAGTTTGGGGCGGCTCACTCAAGTTAATGGCAGATTTCGATGTCAGGACTATCAAAACGAACAAACTACAGGTTAATTCTCTACTTTAAAAATTATTCACCAAAAGACTTCCTTCAGCAACTTTGAACGCAGCATGTTCCATCTGCATTAAATCTGACAAAGACAGGCAATACAAGCTCAACTTTGATCCATCCTGATGGAGGGAGTCCATCCATTTGTACTTCAATCTTCACTTCGCCCATAAGCCTTTGCCCACACCTATCACCAAATGGGTATCACATGTTTGCCAAGAACTAGGGCCTGTGAAGAGGACCCAGGATGCTTAAGTGGCACACTTACCTGTTTTGTTAAAAACAGTTTCAATAAACGTGCAGTTCTTGAAGTAGGTGTTGACTGAAGTCACATCCTCAAATGTGCAGGACTTAAAAACCGAATTTTTGAAAGTTATGGATTTGAACCTGATCCCTGCGAATCTGTCCAACACACACAAAAAGTTCATATCAATCATTGTCTCTATTAGGGCTCAAAGCTAAGTCAAACAGATTTAGAGACGTGAGGTTCCACTATGGGCTGTGTTTAGTTGCTCCAGTAGTGCCCAAATGTGCAACTCTATAGATTGTAGCCCGCCAGGCGCCCCTGTCTATGGGATTTTCCAGGCAAGAATACTGGAGTGGGTTGCCATGAGGTTCCACTATGGACTCTCTTAATTTAAAAAGACAGTGGCTTCTGGATTTTCTAAGCTCTTAGCTTTCCCCACCTTTCCTCATGTAGCTTGTCCTTTGGCTGTTGTGTTACTCCCTCAAATTGTCTTCTACCAGAAAAAGAGATGGCATCCAAAGTAACTTTATTTAGCTTTCAGCCATGTTGGTAAAAAGGTGTTTGTGAGGTATACAGTTGAAGGCACTGAGTCTGGAGATTACCTGTGGCTACTGATTCTTTGTCTTTCAGTCCTACCTTCTTGCTCCCTCACACATGTCTTTCTTTGAAAATTCTCTATACGGGGCTAACAACTCAAACTTGAGGATGTGCTCCCATGCTTACTTTCAGTGAATGTCTATTTCCATAGCTGGTAATCCAAAGCTGCTTTATGCTACTGTTGGGACTTCTAGTTATCTTGAAGAGAGGATGGGAGAATCACTTATGTGAGGAATGATTGTCTTGGGGCTCAAGAAACTCTTTGCTCACAGTCATTTCCAAGAATATCTTTCTTCTCAGTGCCAAGAGGTATTCCTCTAACCAAACAGAATGACCACAGCTCTGCTCATTTTTGGAAATATGTAGAATGATGAAACTTGCTCAGATTCATTCAAGGGGGAAGGTGGAGAAGACCCTGGGTACAGTGATTCTAACATCTTACAAGAGGCTATGGTTCAGATACTAAGTGTTGATAAGGACCCTTGGGAGACATGTATACAATACATCAATGTATCTTGGTAATTTATTAAGAGACTGTGAATATACACTTAGCCATTCCCTAAGTGTTGATAACGGTTTCTTGTTAAAAACATTTAAAACGTGCAGTTCTTGAAGTAGGTGTTGACTGAAGTCACATCCTCAAATGTGCAGGACTTAAAAACCGAATTTTTGAAAGTTATGGATTTGAACCTGATCCCTGCGAATCTGTCCAACACACACAAAAAGTTCATATCAATCATTGTCTCTATTAGGGCTCAAAGCTAAGTCAAACAGATTTAGAGACGTGAGGTTCCACTATGGGCTGTGTTTAGTTGCTCCAGTAGTGCCCAAATGTGCAACTCTATAGATTGTAGCCCGCCAGGCGCCCCTGTCTATGGGATTTTCCAGGCAAGAATACTGGAGTGGGTTGCCATGAGGTTCCACTATGGACTCTCTTAATTTAAAAAGACAGTGGCTTCTGGATTTTCTAAGCTCTTAGCTTTCCCCACCTTTCCTCATGTAGCTTGTCCTTTGGCTGTTGTGTTACTCCCTCAAATTGTCTTCTACCAGAAAAAGAGATGGCATCCAAAGTAACTTTATTTAGCTTTCAGCCATGTTGGTAAAAAGGTGTTTGTGAGGTATACAGTTGAAGGCACTGAGTCTGGAGATTACCTGTGGCTACTGATTCTTTGTCTTTCAGTCCTACCTTCTTGCTCCCTCACACATGTCTTTCTTTGAAAATTCTCTATACGGGGCTAACAACTCAAACTTGAGGATGTGCTCCCATGCTTACTTTCAGTGAATGTCTATTTCCATAGCTGGTAATCCAAAGCTGCTTTATGCTACTGTTGGGACTTCTAGTTATCTTGAAGAGAGGATGGGAGAATCACTTATGTGAGGAATGATTGTCTTGGGGCTCAAGAAACTCTTTGCTCACAGTCATTTCCAAGAATATCTTTCTTCTCAGTGCCAAGAGGTATTCCTCTAACCAAACAGAATGACCACAGCTCTGCTCATTTTTGGAAATATGTAGAATGATGAAACTTGCTCAGATTCATTCAAGGGGGAAGGTGGAGAAGACCCTGGGTACAGTGATTCTAACATCTTACAAGAGGCTATGGTTCAGATACTAAGTGTTGATAAGGACCCTTGGGAGACATGTATACAATACATCAATGTATCTTGGTAATTTATTAAGAGACTGTGAATATACACTTAGCCAGTCCCTGAGAGGTAAATGCTTGTTCAACTGGGGAAAAGAGGTTACCGAAAAGTAACCCCCTTCTCCAGAGATAGAAAACAAGCAGAATATTACATATCAGATTTCCTCTCTGAGTTAAATAATGCTATAACCTCAGTTGTTTTCTCAATATCTTTATTCTTCCCTTCCATAACTTGTTTTGCTTGCTTTCCAAGGCCTCTTTGAATTTTCTTTTCATACCAGTCAATTCCACTCCTTTACAAACAGGAAGCTGCTCAGTTTCAAAAGTAGTTGTAAGTGAATTAACTGATAAATGTCTATCTTTTCTCTAAAGTCCATTAGGAAGTATTTAAATTCAACTGGAAAATGACTACCTGTACAAACTGGAAAAAAAAAAAAAAAGCCTATTTTGATGCCAGGAGGTAGGAAAGGAAATGATTGAAAAACTTCTGGACCTGCCGTTGTCGCATTCCATTCCAGTAATAATCTGATTGGCCATTGTAAAGTTAATAGTTGTGTCTGCAAATTTCACTTTCGGTTCACTTTCAATTTCCAGCACATTCGACTGCAGATGTTTAATGACGTCAGGGAACCAAACAGATAATCCATAGTACCTGCAAAGAGAAAGAAATGTGAGTCTGTAAAGGTGCTGGCACCCTAGAGGCATCTCCCTACCTTTTTCAGAGAGGTGGTGGTTCCCAGGGAAGCCCTGCTGATTAGGACTGGTGCCCTGTGGCAATATGAATCATCAAACAGTAATCTCACTGGCCCCTCCTCATCACAAACCTACAAGAATCAAGCTAGAGGGATGGCCTGGGTCTCCCTGGAAAACCCCAGATCTGCAGGTCCTGAACCCTTCCTTTGGGAAAAGTCATGTGTAAGAATCCCATATTATGCTGGCACATGGCCTCCTTCCAAAAATGACCACAGCTCTGCTCATTTTTGGAAATATGTAGAATGATGAAACTTGCTCAGATTCATTCAAGGGGGAAGGTGGAGAAGACCCTGGGTACAGTGATTCTAACATCTTACAAGAGGCTATGGTTCAGATACTAAGTGTTGATAAGGACCCTTGGGAGACATGTATACAATACATCAATGTATCTTGGTAATTTATTAAGAGACTGTGAATATACACTTAGCCAGTCCCTGAGAGGTAAATGCTTGTTCAACTGGGGAAAAGAGGTTACCGAAAAGTAACCCCCTTCTCCAGAGATAGAAAACAAGCAGAATATTACATATCAGATTTCCTCTCTGAGTTAAATAATGCTATAACCTCAGTTGTTTTCTCAATATCTTTATTCTTCCCTTCCATAACTTGTTTTGCTTGCTTTCCAAGGCCTCTTTGAATTTTCTTTTCATACCAGTCAATTCCACTCCTTTACAAACAGGAAGCTGCTCAGTTTCAAAAGTAGTTGTAAGTGAATTAACTGATAAATGTCTATCTTTTCTCTAAAGTCCATTAGGAAGTATTTAAATTCAACTGGAAAATGACTACCTGTACAAACTGGAAAAAAAAAAAAAAGCCTATTTTGATGCCAGGAGGTAGGAAAGGAAATGATTGAAAAACTTCTGGACCTGCCGTTGTCGCATTCCATTCCAGTAATAATCTGATTGGCCATTGTAAAGTTAATAGTTGTGTCTGCAAATTTCACTTTCGGTTCACTTTCAATTTCCAGCACATTCGACTGCAGATGTTTAATGACGTCAGGGAACCAAACAGATAATCCATAGTACCTGCAAAGAGAAAGAAATGTGAGTCTGTAAAGGTGCTGGCACCCTAGAGGCATCTCCCTACCTTTTTCAGAGAGGTGGTGGTTCCCAGGGAAGCCCTGCTGATTAGGACTGGTGCCCTGTGGCAATATGAATCATCAAACAGTAATCTCACTGGCCCCTCCTCATCACAAACCTACAAGAATCAAGCTAGAGGGATGGCCTGGGTCTCCCTGGAAAACCCCAGATCTGCAGGTCCTGAACCCTTCCTTTGGGAAAAGTCATGTGTAAGAATCCCATATTATGCTGGCACATGGCCTCCTAGCCCTGAGGCTTTTCCTTATTCCCTTAGGCTGCACTGAAGAACCTCCATCTCCTAGTCTGGAGCTATAAACTCCTGGGGTCCCCAAACTGTGAGGGCCCTTAAACAGAGACATCTTTATTAATGATAATCTTTCTTGCTTCCTACACTACTGTGGTGTTGTTAGCCTGGGGGCAGAGCTCATGCCCTAAGAGGTTCATGGCTGAGAAAAGGGCCATTTAAGTTATTTATTGGAAAAGCCAGGCTATTGCCCACTTTCTGCCTCTCACCTCTAATGTGCTGTTGTTAACAGGTTATAGTTGTTACACTGCCATGATCTTCACAACAGCAGCCACTAACCACAGGGAGCTATTGAGCAATTAAACATGACCAGTCCAAATGAGATACGTGTATGGAGAAAAGTATAAAATTAAGTCAGGTGGCTCAGATGGTAAAGAACCTGCCCACGATGCGGGAGATGTGAGTTTGATCCACAGGTCAGGAAGATGCCCCGGAGAAAGGAATGACAACCCACTCCAGGTTTCTTGCCTGGAGAATTCCACGGGTAGAGGAGCCTGGCGAGCTACAGTCCACGAGGTCACAGAGAGCAGGGCAGAACTGAGTGGTCTTCACTTTCATTTTCAATCATACTGATTAAGTGTCAAGAAATGACTATATTTTGGACAACATGGGTGAAATAAAATATATTCTTAAAGTTTGTTTCACCTGTTTCCTTTTCCTTTTTTTTTCTTTTTCAAGTGGGGCTGCCAGGATATTTAAAATGAAACATGTGGCCGACATTATATTTTCACTGGACAATGCTGCTCAAAACTGGTGGTTCCCATCCAAGGCAGGGTCCCTGGACCGGCAGCATCAGCATCCCCTGGGAATGTGTCAGAAATGCAGACTCTCAGGCCTCATCCAGACCTGCTGAATCAGAAACTGTGTGGTGGACTCCTCCAAGGAACTCTTCTGATCCTCAAGTCTGAGAACCATTGCTCTAGTTTATTCTTAGTTACACTGAGCTACACGAGGAAAGATGTGGTTATGAGCATACCTTATGCAGGCAGACAAGCTAGGTTTAGAATCCTTGACTCTTACACCAGTTTTGTGATCTTGGGCAAATTGTCAAAGTCTTAGTTACCTCCCGTCTCTAATATCAGAATGATGATAGTACCCACCTTCCTGAGGAGTTGCTTGCATTAAATGGGATGCAAAATACCTAGGTAAATGTGCAAAAAACTAAGTCTTTTTTAAATCATCATTGTCACCAGGGTTCCTGAAACATCTCTGCCTCTGGATTCTATAGATTTCAACCCCTTCTCTTTGCAGATAATGAAATAATTATTGCAGGGGTGTGAGTAGTGGCCACTGACCATAAAAGACTCAGGAGGCAGCACCTCTGAACAGCTCTCTAGTTATATACAGAGGATACAAGTATTTTCAGATGGCAGCAGTGAGGAAGCATGGACACCCTGGAGCACATACCAGTCCAAATGAGATACGTGTATGGAGAAAAGTATAAAATTAAGTCAGGTGGCTCAGATGGTAAAGAACCTGCCCACGATGCGGGAGATGTGAGTTTGATCCACAGGTCAGGAAGATGCCCCGGAGAAAGGAATGACAACCCACTCCAGGTTTCTTGCCTGGAGAATTCCACGGGTAGAGGAGCCTGGCGAGCTACAGTCCACGAGGTCACAGAGAGCAGGGCAGAACTGAGTGGTCTTCACTTTCATTTTCAATCATACTGATTAAGTGTCAAGAAATGACTATATTTTGGACAACATGGGTGAAATAAAATATATTCTTAAAGTTTGTTTCACCTGTTTCCTTTTCCTTTTTTTTTCTTTTTCAAGTGGGGCTGCCAGGATATTTAAAATGAAACATGTGGCCGACATTATATTTTCACTGGACAATGCTGCTCAAAACTGGTGGTTCCCATCCAAGGCAGGGTCCCTGGACCGGCAGCATCAGCATCCCCTGGGAATGTGTCAGAAATGCAGACTCTCAGGCCTCATCCAGACCTGCTGAATCAGAAACTGTGTGGTGGACTCCTCCAAGGAACTCTTCTGATCCTCAAGTCTGAGAACCATTGCTCTAGTTTATTCTTAGTTACACTGAGCTACACGAGGAAAGATGTGGTTATGAGCATACCTTATGCAGGCAGACAAGCTAGGTTTAGAATCCTTGACTCTTACACCAGTTTTGTGATCTTGGGCAAATTGTCAAAGTCTTAGTTACCTCCCGTCTCTAATATCAGAATGATGATAGTACCCACCTTCCTGAGGAGTTGCTTGCATTAAATGGGATGCAAAATACCTAGGTAAATGTGCAAAAAACTAAGTCTTTTTTAAATCATCATTGTCACCAGGGTTCCTGAAACATCTCTGCCTCTGGATTCTATAGATTTCAACCCCTTCTCTTTGCAGATAATGAAATAATTATTGCAGGGGTGTGAGTAGTGGCCACTGACCATAAAAGACTCAGGAGGCAGCACCTCTGAACAGCTCTCTAGTTATATACAGAGGATACAAATATTTTCAGATGGCAGCAGTGAGGGAAGCATGACACCCTGGAGCACCCATCATCAACAGCATGGAGCAGTTCCTGTTAATTTTTCATTTATTCAGCGAATGTTTACTGAATAGCCATTGAATGCTACGCACAAGTTTTGGGGACTTTATAGGAAACTGTGAATCTAAAATGTGGTCGGTGACAAGTAAGTAAACAAAAAAACCCATAACTATTATCCTGTGACCTCACATTTCAAGAGTAAGACATTTGTCTTGCTTTTTCTTTAGACCTAGCCAACGTTTAACAATAGGCATTTAATACATGTTAATTTCCAGCCCTCTCTTCCTCCATAGATTAACAATTTTTATTTAGAACTTGCGTGGGAGTTACTTTACATGTTCTAAGTCAACTCTCTTAATTGAGAAAAAAAGGAACTAAAACTTGGTAGTGTCCTCAAGTAACACAACAGAACAATCCCCACCTTCCTGGTCTCTCCTTTTACTACAACTCACAGCACTGGGAAAGGCTGGGCATCTTGTGATCACTCGCTGGTCTTTATCTAGGGATGTACAGAGAGAATCTGCAGCATAAACACTGGATTCTGCCAGGCATAAGAACTTATGACCTGAAAGGGCAGGGTCATATCTACCTTTAAAAAAAAAATCAATAAATTAGGCAAAAATTGAATTGTACACACATATTCTAAAGTGTCAACCAGTAGCAACTAAAATCTTTGAAATGTTCTCCCTACTTCTCAGAACATATATACGATGATTATATTCATTCAATGACAACTGTGTGTGTGTGTGCGCGTGTGCTCAGTTGTGTTCAAGTGTTTGTGACCCCAAGAATTTATAGCTCACCAGGCTCCCCTGTCCATGGAATTTTCCAAGCAAGAATACTGATATTGGAGTGGGTGGCCATTTCCTCTTCCAGGAGGTCTGCCTGATCCAGAGACTGAATCTGCATCTCTGTGTCTTCTGCATTGGCAAGTGGATTCTTTACCATTGAGTCACCTGGGAAGCCCTGACAACTATTTATTGAGCACTTATTATGTGCTAGGGCCATTTATCAGTGAGAAAAATAGTTTAAAATTCCTGTTCTCAAAGAGCTGCCAGAGGGCTTCCCTGGTGGTCCAGTGGGTAAGGACACTGCCTTGCAGTGCAAGGGGTGCCAGTTTGATTCCTGGCCTGGGAAGATCCCACGTGCCGCAGAGCGGCTGGACCGATGTGTCCAATCACCGAGCTGGAGCTCTGGAGCACATGCGCTCAGAGCCAGTGCTCTGCGACAACAGAGGCCACTGCAATGGGAGGCCCACACGGGCCAAAGAACAAAGATGGATGAAAATAGACAAATGAAAGACCAATAGAAGTAGCCTGCCTGCTCCCTTCCCTCCCCACCCCCCCAAAATAAATAAATAAATAAATCTTAAAAAAAAAAAAAAAGAGTTCCCAAAGGGGAAAATACAACTTTTTTTATCTTTACAGAATGAAAAGGCTTTTTGTCTATGACAGAAAGCGCAATGGGCAATAATAAAGCTGAGAAGGGGGAAGGGAGTCTGAAGGTGGACTGAGAAGCTGTAATTTTAAAAGGTGCTTGGGGAGGTATCACAGAGAAGGTGACACAGGAGAAAACTTCAAAGGAGGGAGAAACGACCCTGCGCGTGTCTGGGAACAGGGCACAGACCCAAGGTGGAACAGTTCTGCCACATTCCAGGAAGAAAAACATTCAAAATTGAATTGTAAGGCATCATATCTACCTTTAAAAAAAAAATCAATAAATTAGGCAAAAATTGAATTGTACACACATATTCTAAAGTGTCAACCAGTAGCAACTAAAATCTTTGAAATGTTCTCCCTACTTCTCAGAACATATATACGATGATTATATTCATTCAATGACAACTGTGTGTGTGTGTGTGTGTGCTCAGTTGTGTTCAAGTGTTTGTGACCCCAAGAATTTATAGCTCACCAGGCTCCCCTGTCCATGGAATTTTCCAAGCAAGAATACTGATATTGGAGTGGGTGGCCATTTCCTCTTCCAGGAGGTCTGCCTGATCCAGAGACTGAATCTGCATCTCTGTGTCTTCTGCATTGGCAAGTGGATTCTTTACCATTGAGTCACCTGGGAAGCCCTGACAACTATTTATTGAGCACTTATTATGTGCTAGGGCCATTTATCAGTGAGAAAAATAGTTTAAAATTCCTGTTCTCAAAGAGCTGCCAGAGGGCTTCCCTGGTGGTCCGGTGGGTAAGGACACCGCCTTGCAGTGCAAGGGGCACCGGTTCAATCCCTGGTCTGGGAAGATCCCACGTGCCGCGGAGAGGCTGGACCGATACGTCCAATCACCGAGCTGGAGCTCTGGAGCACATGCGCCCAGAGCCGGTGCTCTGCGACAACAGAGGCCACTGCAATGGGAGGCCCACAAAGGCCAAAGGACAAAAGATGGATGAAAATGGACAAATCAAAGACCAAAAGAAGTGGCCCGCCTGCACCCCTCCTTTCCCACCCCCCCAAAATAAATAAATAAATAAATCTTAAAAAAAAAAAAAAAGAGTTCCCAAAGGGGAAAATACAACTTTTTTTATCTTTACAGAATGAAAAGGCTTTTTGTCTATGACAGAAAGCGCAATGGGCAATAATAAAGCTGAGAAGGGGGAAGGGAGTCTGAAGGTGGACTGAGAAGCTGTAATTTTTAAAAGGTGCTTGGGGAGGTATCACAGAGAAGGTGACACAGGAGAAAAACTTCAAAGGAGGGGAGAAACGACCCTGCGCGTGTCTGGGAACAGGGCACAGACCCAAGGTGGAACATGTTGAAGACAGTTCTGCCACATTCCAGGAAGAAAAAAGAGGCCAGGGGGGATGGTGCTCCACCAGCAAGGAGATAAAGGGGAGAAACCATGGGAGCAAATCATCCTGGGTCTTATTGAACTTTCCAAACACTGTTGGTTTTGCCACCCCAGCTTTATGGCGACATAAATAAAAGGAGTGCTTGATAAAACTGTAATTACCAGCAAATCCAGAATGAAAAAACAATCTTTCCCAGAGTTAACAGCATCACACCGTATAATGAAAGAAAGCAGAGAGGTAGGGAGCTACATTGTAGAAATTTAAAGATTTCACTCACCAAGAATTCAAGTACCACTTACCCGAAGGACAGCGTGAACCACACAATTGTGAGCTTTATGGTATTGTCCCTGACTGGGTAGGTGAAACATCTCATAAAAGTCAACCAAATCTGTGAAATATTAGTGAGTTAGTTTTCTTATGCCATCACCTAGTCAACTCCAATTCCCACACCCCTCCAACAAATTACAAAAACATGTTGAGTTTTCTTTGGTCTGGCTTCACTCGGATTGACAATATAAAAGCTAAAGGCTATAGGAAAACGAATGCTGGAATTTGTATTTGTCAGTTTCCAATAGACACAGTACCTTCAGATGTCAGGGCACGCCCTCACTGCCAGGCCTCCTTGTCCAACACCTTTCCTCCCCAGAGAGGCAATATCTTGGCTACCCTGCTGACCTTAAGGGGATCTTATTACCTGGCCCCTCTCCAGGATTCAGGTGCCCTGGGCAGAAGGGGGAGAACCCCATTCATGGGACGATTCTGTCGACCCTGTGTCTGACTAATATCAAGCAACAAGTCGGCCAGCAACTCAGGTTGGGCTTGTTACTTACTCCGTACAGTTCTGTGCGAATCCGAACAAAGCACCTCCTGTACCACGTTCCTGTGTCACTCTCAATTTCAATCAGTTCATCTATCTGTCTTGGGGTTTTGATTCTGTTTACCTGCAAGGAGAAACAGGGCAAAGTGCTCACTTCTCACCTCTGAAGTTGCAGAGCTTGGGCTTCCAATGTGTTTTTAAAGGAGTAAAAGCTGACTCCAACAAAAAGGAAGCAGGTGTCTGATATATAAGCAGGTATCCATAAATAGGAGACTACTGGTGTCAGTATACAGACTAAAGGTACCTAAAAGAGCTGAATAAGAATGCATGGGAAGGTGAATACCATAATGAAGAGGGGGGAGAGTAAATGGTAATGGAATAAAGTGAAACCAAAACGCCCTTCTCTGAATCACTACTAAAAAGGCACACATTGGAGGGGGTGGCGGAAGCGAAGGATTGGGAGTTTGGGATTAGCAGATGCAAACTATTACAAAGAGAATGGCTAGACAACAAGTTCTTACTGTATGGCATAGGGAACTATATTCAATATCTTGTGACAAACCATAATGGGAAAGGATATGATAAAGAATGTATATACATGTATAACTGAATCACTTTGTTATACAGTAGAAATTAACATTGTTAATCAACTACATTTCAATAAACTTGTTTTAAAAGGGCACATACTAGCAGGTAATGTTTTAAGAACCACTTTGCTTGGAGAAAAGTGATTGAACAAACTTTTCTTTGGAATCTACTTATTTGATGAAATTGGCCCCAAACAGAGTTCTTAAAGCTTTCCCATCTAACCACCATTCTGAGAGCATCCCTGTAACCCTCTCTTCCTTCTTCCATAAACAAATAGTGTCATGTCAGACTCTTTGCGACCCCAAGGATTGTAGCCTGCCAGGCTCCTCTGCCCATGGGATTGTTCCAGGCAACAATACAGGAGTGGGTTGCCATTTCCTCCTCCTCCCAACTTGGGGATTGAACCCATGTCTCCTGGATTAGCAGGCAGTGTCTTTACCTCTAGCGTCACCTGAGATGCCCAAACCCACAGTGACTGGTCAACAAATACCCACAGGTGACTATGAGGTGAGGTCCAGTGAATGAGCTTCAACTGCAAGCACTAACACTGACTCTTCAGTGACAGAATGGGAACAAATGGTGGAGGTTCAACCTGAAGCTGTAGCCATGACCTAAGCTAGCTTCCTTTTGCTAAGGAAAAGATGTAGGGTCTGCCAACATCTGAAGCAGCACTTTCACTGTGTAAATCCAGGTACCAAGACTGGCTTCTGACAGAGGTAATTTGGGGACCCTTGGTATCTTTCCAATTATACCAGGTGAGCAGTAGCCTCTTCCTGGCTATGTAAACAAAGATGCCTGTATTTAGTGACAATAATGCCTGAGTTAAACAGGATTCCAAATAGAGTCAGGTACATATCATTCACTTTTTTTGTGTGTTGGTACTCTAGAATTTTGTAAAAATCACAGAGCTGTTTTTTTTTTTTTTTAGATAGCTTCACCAACTCAACGGATGTGAACTTGAGCAGGTTCCAGGAGACAGTGGAGGACACAGAAGTTGGTATGCTGCAGTCCATGGGGTCACAAAGAGTTGGACATGACTTAGTGACCAAACAACAAATTCTTTTTTTTGTACTGAATGATTCATTAAATTCCATAGTGCTTTACAATTTCTAAAAGTTTGACACAGATGATTCCATATAACCCTATAACAATCCCCTTTTTTCTCCTACTGCTATGCTACCCTTTTTCTCCCTCTTCTTCTCATTGGTAACCACTACAGCATTCTCTGTATGTGTGAGTTCATTTCTGTTTCATTACACTCACTAGCATGTTGCATTTTTTAGATTCCACATAAAAGTGCTATTATACAGTATTTGTCTTTCTTTGTCTGAATTATTTCATTTAGCATAGTACTCTCCAAGTTCATCCATACTGCTCCAAATAAAAAATTTTATTCCTTTTTTATGGCCGAGTAATATTCTATGGATTATAATACCACATCTTCTTTATCCATTCATCGATTGATGGACACTTAGGCTGCTTCCATATCTTGGCTATTATAAATAATGCTGCTATGAACAATGAGTTCCATTAGGTGTATGTGTTGGTTTGAATTAATGTTTTTGAATTTGGGGGGATATATACCCAGGAATGGGATTATTAGGTCATATGGTAGCTCTACTTTTCACTCTTTGAGGAATTTTCATACTGTTTTTCAGTGTCTTTACCAACTTACATTATCACCAACAATGTACAAGGGTTCCCTTTTGCCCACATGCTCACCATTTGTTATTTGTGTTCTTTTCGATGATGGCCATTTTGACTCAATGTATTACTTTTGAGAGGCTTCATTTCCACTGATCAATGTTTATTTGTGCATTCTTTCATGGGCACCCATGGGGAGCTAGGACTGGTACTGGACCCTCGCGATGCAATCATAAAACATCACACCCTCCAAGCAATTATCATATAAATTAGAAAGTATTCTAATGGAAATCTATATTAGATGGGAGAGCATATTGTACAGAACACCCAAGCTAACCGGAGAGGGAGAGGGATTTCATGGACTATGGAATTTGAGCTGGAGCTTATCAAGAAGTACTTCATTTGCCATGTGGATCAACTATGTGAAGGGCATTCCAAGTGGAGAAATACCATGGGCAAACAGCCAGAGGTGTAAGAAGAAAGAATGTATTGGGAACTACAAAGAGTTTGTGATTCCTGAAGAATAGTGCAAGGGCAGAAGGCAGAGAGTAGGGAGGACTAAATGATATCAGTGTCAATAAGGGTAGAAAATAAGAGACAATGATAAGAGATATTTAGGATGGAGAATAATAAGACGTAGTGGATTTCTTGAAGATACTGGAGTTAAAGGAAATAAAGAAATAGGATAGTTTTCAGGGATCTGATTTTGGTAGTGCTGGTGCTACCTGCTGATAAAACTCTGGACGAGAAAGATTTGGAGACTGTTCAGCTAAGAAGTTCATATTTAGAAATTCCAAATTTGAAGCCCTATAGTACATAGAAGTATGGCCACAGAGCCCTTCAACATGCATGTCTGGAGCTCTGGAGGTTTGTCGGTTAGCAGAAAGAGATCTGGGAAGTAGCTGGGATCATTTAAGGAGAATGCATGCAGTTAAAACAGGAGTTAGATGCAAATGAAGTCCTGACAAACAGTACTTAAATTAGGCACATAGGAAGAAGACCATTGAGGAAGGTGTGTAACTTCACTGCATTGTAGATATAACAAGAGAAAGGACACGTGTGTCACGGATAACATATGGTAGCTCTACTTTTCACTCTTTGAGGAATTTTCATACTGTTTTTCAGTGTCTTTACCAACTTACATTATCACCAACAATGTACAAGGGTTCCCTTTTGCCCACATGCTCACCATTTGTTATTTGTGTTCTTTTCGATGATGGCCATTTTGACTCAATGTATTACTTTTGAGAGGCTTCATTTCCACTGATCAATGTTTATTTGTGCATTCTTTCATGGGCACCCATGGGGAGCTAGGACTGGTACTGGACCCTCGCGATGCAATCATAAAACATCACACCCTCCAAGCAATTATCATATAAATTAGAAAGTATTCTAATGGAAATCTATATTAGATGGGAGAGCATATTGTACAGAACACCCAAGCTAACCGGAGAGGGAGAGGGATTTCATGGACTATGGAATTTGAGCTGGAGCTTATCAAGAAGTACTTCATTTGCCATGTGGATCAACTATGTGAAGGGCATTCCAAGTGGAGAAATACCATGGGCAAACAGCCAGAGGTGTAAGAAGAAAGAATGTATTGGGAACTACAAAGAGTTTGTGATTCCTGAAGAATAGTGCAAGGGCAGAGGGCAGAGAGTAGGGAGGACTAAATGAAATCAGTGTCAATAAGGGTAGAAAATAAGAGACAATGATAAGAGATATTTAGGATGGAGAATAATAAGACGTAGTGGATTTCTTGAAGATACTGGAGTTAAAGGAAATAAAGAAATAGGATAGTTTTCAGGGATCTGATTTTGGTAGTGCTGGTGCTACCTGCTGATAAAACTCTGGACGAGAAAGATTTGGAGACTGTTCAGCTAAGAAGTTCATATTTAGAAATTCCAAATTTGAAGCCCTATAGTACATAGAAGTATGGCCACAGAGCCCTTCAACATGCATGTCTGGAGCTCTGGAGGTTTGTCGGTTAGCAGAAAGAGATCTGGGAAGTAGCTGGGATCATTTAAGGAGAATGCATGCAGTTAAAACAGGAGTTAGATGCAAATGAAGTCCTGACAAACAGTACTTAAATTAGGCACATAGGAAGAAGATCATTGAGGAAGGTGTGCAAGTTCACTGCATTGTAGATATAACAAGAGAAAGGACACGTGTGTCACAGTGGAATCACGCAATCACCTTGGAAGTCACATATCAAAGACTTTTTTTGATACGTGACTTTCCCATTCTTTTAGAGTGCTCCGACTTCATTGTCACCTAATCTTTATAAAGTCATATTTACGTGGATGGCCATGAGTGCACTTGGTAACTCAGACTTTCTGGAAGAAAAAGCAAGTTAGCAGGGCAGTCAGGCACTATACAGAGACATCTTCTCAGAAACCTTGGGTACAGGGTTTATCCTCATCTGGCTGAGAAGAGTTAGGTGACATTTGAGTATTGACATGAAATCTCAAGATCCCTTTTTCCTTACAATCCTTTAAGTACACTCTTATTCTACAGTGCATCAACTCAAAATCAGGGTCTACTCAAAGGCTTCCAGGTCCTCAGTAGCAAACATCCAGGATTGATTTTCTTTCTCCATTACACTGCAGAAAACATTTTTATTAATTAAGAATCTGTGATCATTTGGGTAGAGGCCAGACTGAATTCTATCTTCACATTATGAAAAATCTATTTCCTATTAAAAATGAGAGGAATAAGTAAGATGTTAGGGGACTGTTTAATCAGAAACTATTTCATTTATTTTAAGAACTATAACTGATATTGCTTATAAGACACTGAATATTTTGCTATATCCCTCTTAAACCTGAGACATTTTTTGTCTAACTATATGCTGCAAATATCAAAGGATTAAAAAACTACTCATTTTTATTTTGTTGGAGGTTCTGGGGAAAAATATTGTTCTTTCCAAAAATATTCCATGCATCCAATTTTTTTATTAGCTTAGTTTTCCTACTGAGAATACATTTTGTAGCTGGAGGATGGAAGAGCATCCTATGCAGAAGTAGCAGCACATTCGACAGCACTGCAGAAGGTTAAAATGGTACGCAGGAGGCACTGAAAGATGAGAGGTTGGTGCAGCAAGACAGGAATTTACTACCAGGCCTTTTCAGAAATGTTTCTTGGCCTCTGGCATAGAGGACTCACTGAGAAGCAGGACTTACCGTGAAGACCTTCTCAGGCTGACCACGTGCTCTCATGTTTGTGTCATGAATTAACTTCAGAATCATCCAGGCTTCGTCATGTTTTCCAATCTAAGAAATACAAGTAGACAATGAAGGGCCAGGCGGTGAAACACACACGCTCCCTGATTTTCCAGTAACCATGTGGTATTGTTAGATCCAATTGTGTGCAACAGTGCAAATGATTTAGGCTCATCCCATTGGAAACACAGACTACTTGGGTGCCCTGAGCACATTTAGCAGCTCCAGAGATGGTGTTTCATTTACAATAAGCCACACTCGCTTCACTGAAGGAAATGACTTGCTTGAGAAGGAACATTAGTGCTCCCAGGGCATGAGGCAGCCTTTTCACATGCTGGTTGTTCAAAATGTATCTCCATGAAATCAAACCCTCCATAGCTCCATAGTAGGAAGGAAAAATGTACCTCCTGAAGAGGCAAGGACTTCCTGGTGGCACAAATGGCAAAAGATCTGTCTGTAATGTGGGAGACCCAGGTTTGATCCCTAGGTAGGGAAGATCCCCAGGAGAAGGGAATGGCTACCCACTCAGTATTCTTGCCTGGAGAATTCCATGGACAGAGGAGCCTGGCAGGCTCCAGTCCATGAGGCTGTGAAGAGTCAGACATGACTAACTGACTAATACTGAAGAGGCAAACATACTCTCCTAGGATGAAAAGGAACTCATTCCAATGTACATGGCTTCTTAGAGTATCTGTGATGAGCGTTACCTCCAGCAAGAACCGTGGGCTTTCAGGCATGAACGTGAGGGCCACCACCGAGGAGACACAGGGGAGGGCACAGACGATAACAAACACACGCCAACTGTGGAACTGGTAGGCCGACCCCATGCTGAAGCTCCACCCTGGAAGAGGAAGATGAGAGGGTGAGGGAGAACAAGGACCCCATGTCACTACAAGTATCCATACCTGGAATTAATGGTCAGATCTTACCACCCCCAGAAGAATAAGCTCATCTGGATATTAACCACACTGACCAGCTCAACTTCAAGATGGTCAATAGCAGAACCGAGAATAAAGATGCTTAGAATCAAAGGGGTCTGGGGCTAGGGACGGTGGTGCACACGTATTTCTGGACAACCAAACTGCAAAGGCCCAGGGAAACGAGTTTGGGGTGGTGCTTTTTCCAACAGACCCCTGGGCTGGTCCTCTGTCAGCTCCTCCAGATGGCTCTGCACTCATTTCTGCTGTGAGTCAGGACATGGCTCTCCATGGACCACACCAACTGTCTGCCTTGCCCATCGGCTTCCAGTTGGGTTTGAATAAAGGAAGCACTGGCAGGAGAACAGAGTGGGAACAGGATTCAGGATATTATTCCCCTCACTTTCCTTCTCCTCTTCTCCTCTCCCCCTGGGTGCAGGGTGGTTTGACAGTGGGTGTGCTCATCCCCAGGAACCTTCTCGTGAAACCACATCTCTTGTCAAGTTCTGGCAATCCCACTCTCCTCCTGACCTCTGAGGCATAAGTGAGTACAGGACGCCCTTCTGCTACCAGCTCCATTATTTGCTTTATTATTCCGAATGGGTTTCTCTTAACTGTTCCCACATAGCTCTTTTCAGCGATCCCCTTTGAGGGGTCACTGGTTTTCTGCCAGCACACTGACCAGTGCAATGCTTAAGAACTGGCATTTGCCAATGCTTCCATACACACATGTCATACACTAATCAAGAGAATTTTAAATTACTATATAGTTTGTTTGTTATAATAAAAGCAAGCAAATGGGATACTTAACGGAAATCTCTTCAAGAACTAAAAGAAAACCAATATGTGAATGCACATAAAACGGCTGAAAGCAAAATTCCACCATGATTTTAAAGGAGAAATAATGAAGCACATCAAATCTAATTGAAAACAGAGAAGAGATTTATAGAGGCAGAGATGAATTATGTGAGGCAAAATTCTAATTTTTGCAATGCTTGGTATTTAGAAGTCTGCTGTGAGCAAAAGTCAGATAGTCTGTGTTCCACCCCCAGGAGAGCAGTGTAATTATTCACTGTTTGCACAGGAGCCAAGAGAGATTCTGAAAGTGACATGGATTTCCCAAGGCCATGCAGCTGAAGCGAGATACCAGAACCTTCTACACCAGGATTTGAAGCAGAATCTTGTACCACACATGTCCTCACATCTGTGTTCACTCTTAAACACAGAATTTGTTGATAAATGATGGAAACACTACTGCTACATCAGTCTTAGATCCATGAGCATTTTCTGGGATTTTAATACATGACGTCTCTGTGGACTGCTAAATTAACTACATCATAAATTTTGGGAGGGGTTGTCTACTCTCAGCATTTTCTGTAGCTGAAGTTCAAATGCCTCAAATATCCAAACACAGAAAATTCTACAATGGAAGTAAGAAAACATACCATGTTACTTCCCATTGGATCTGAGAATGTCACATACAGGAATTCTTTTTTAAAAGCACTGGATCCTACAGAAACTAATTTCCATCCATGCACCTGAGCTCATCTTCTGGCAGTCCTCTCACCCACTTGGTCCATCCCACCGGCCTGCTGCCAGTTCTCTGAATACACACAGCTTAATTCCATTTTAGAGGCTTTGCTTACTTCCAAGGAAGCCCAGCCACGCATTGCAAAGATGGTAGCTGTACGTCAGCAAGCCTCTCTATGCGCTCTGAAGTGAGAGACTTTTCCATATTTCTTGTCCTCAAAGGAGTCCTTTCAGGATCCTTGTATTTAACATTTTCTGTGCCTGAACCGCATTTGCATGTGTGGATGCCTCCTTTGTACTTTCCAGGCCTCAGTTTAAGGTCATCTCTTCAGAGAGGCCTGAACACCAATCTCACTTTTATCCTCAAGGCCTGTTTTATCATCTCCATGGCACATACCATTATCTAAAGCTGTGTATTCATTGATTTGTTTACTTGTTTACTGTCTATCCCTTTCCACAGCATGAAAGCAGAAATTCTGCTTTTGGTGTTCATCTGTATCACCCCAGTGCCTATAGCACGTCCTGGGCCACAGGAAGTGTTCTTTAAACGTTTTTTAAACGAATGCCTCCGCCAACACACACACACAAGCACGCATGGGCATGTGTTTGCATGTGTACGTGAACATGTGCAGAATCGCTGCAGGCTACTAAGACATTAGGTACTCAGGTTTTATGGGTTTTTTTTAATGTTTTTTTTTCTGAATCTGCACTAAACAGCAAAACAAGCCTGATTTACTTTTTCAAATTAGGTTTGCAACTTGTATGTAGTAAAACTCATTTGTACTTTTTAAATTACATTGTTCTGTGAGTATGATACAGCCCCAGAATCATGTACCCATTATCAGAATCAGGATACAGACTATTCCCTCGCTCCAAAACATTCCTTCCTGCTGCCCCTTCGGAGTCAATCCCTCTTTAAAGCCTGACCCCTGGCAATTGCTGGTCTGTCCTCTGTCCCTGTAATTTTGCACAATTTAATATAGATGGATGTATATCATATGCATCTCTGAAAGTCTGGCTTTTCACACTTAGCATAATGCATTTGTGCAGACTGTGGTGCATCTGAATAGTCTGCTCCTTTTCACAGCAGAGCAGCATTTCATTGTGTGAATATTTCATTTGGTTACCCACTCACCAGTTGAAGGACCATTGGGATTTCTCCATGTTGGGGGCATTATAAATAAAGCTGTTATAAATATTTCAGGCAGGTTTTGTTTGTTTGTTTGTTTTTGTTTTTCAGACAGGTTTTTAAATTTTTTATTTATTTATTTATTTTTAGCTACTCTGGGTTTTCACTGCTGCTGCAGGCTCTTCTCTAGTTGCAGGGAGTGGGGGCTACTCTCTAGTTGAGGCGAACAGACTTCCTGCTGTGGTGACTTCTCTTGCGGAACTCGGGCTCTAAGGCACATGGGCTTCAGTAGCTGTGGCACATGGGCTCAATAATTGTGGCTCTGAGGCTCTAGAGCATAGTCTCAATAGTTGTGGCTCACGCGCTTAGCTGCTCCACAGCATGTGGGATCTTCCCAGATCAGGGATTCAACCCTCATCTCCAGCATTTGCAGGCAATCTCTTTACCACTGAGCTACCAGGGAAGCCCTCAGACAGGCTTTTGTGTGTTCCAAAGTTTTACCTTTCCCTCAGGTAAATATCTAGGAGCAGGCAGACTGAGTCATTTAATGAGTTTCGCTTTAAAAGAAACTGTCAAGCTATTTTCCATAGTGGCTGTACCATTCTGCCCTCCTACCACTAGTGGATGAGAGTTCTGGCTGCTCCACATACTTCCTACCACTTTTTTGTCAGGTTTTTGGGGGATGGAGGATGGGAGAGGTGTAAACTTTGGCCGTTCTATACATGTGTAGTGGGATCTCATCATAGTTTTTAATTTGGACTCTCCTGATGCCTACTGATATCTTAATGTGCTCTCTGTTCATTCATTCATACTTACTGAGTGCCTCTGTGTGTCAGGGACAGGGTAAATTGCACAATTTCGGAGTCAATCCCTCTTTAAAGCCTGACCTGGCAATTGCTGGTCTGTCCTCTGTCCCTGTAATTTTGCACAATTTAATATAGATGGATGTATATCATATGCATCTCTGAAAGTCTGGCTTTTCACACTTAGCATAATGCATTTGTGCAGACTGTGGTGCATCTGAATAGTCTGCTCCTTTTCACAGCAGAGCAGCATTTCATTGTGTGAATATTTCATTTGGTTACCCACTCACCAGTTGAAGGACCATTGGGATTTCTCCATGTTGGGGGCATTATAAATAAAGCTGTTATAAATATTTCAGGCAGGTTTTGTTTGTTTGTTTGTTTTTGTTTTTCAGACAGGTTTTTAAATTTTTTATTTATTTATTTATTTTTAGCTACTCTGGGTTTTCACTGCTGCTGCAGGCTCTTCTCTAGTTGCAGGGAGTGGGGGCTACTCTCTAGTTGAGGCGAACAGACTTCCTGCTGTGGTGACTTCTCTTCTTGCGGAACTCGGGCTCTAAGGCACATGGGCTTCAGTAGCTGTGGCACATGGGCTCAATAATTGTGGCTCTGAGGCTCTAGAGCATAGTCTCAATAGTTGTGGCTCACGCGCTTAGCTGCTCCACAGCATGTGGGATCTTCCCAGATCAGGGATTCAACCCTCATCTCCAGCATTTGCAGGCAATCTCTTTACCACTGAGCTACCAGGGAAGCCCTCAGACAGGCTTTTGTGTGTTCCAAAGTTTTACCTTTCCCTCAGGTAAATATCTAGGAGCAGGCAGACTGAGTCATTTAATGAGTTTCGCTTTAAAAGAAACTGTCAAGCTATTTTCCATAGTGGCTGTACCATTCTGCCCTCCTACCACTAGTGGATGAGAGTTCTGGCTGCTCCACATACTTCCTACCACTTTTTTGTCAGGTTTTTGGGGGATGGAGGATGGGAGAGGTGTAAACTTTGGCCGTTCTATACATGTGTAGTGGGATCTCATCATAGTTTTTAATTTGGACTCTCCTGATGCCTACTGATATCTTAATGTGCTCTCTGTTCATTCATTCATACCTTTACTGAGTGCCTCTGTGTGTCAGGGACAGTGCTGAGATGTGGAGGCTAACACTTGCTCCCTGCCCTCAAGGAGTCAGAGTCCAGAAGAGGAGATGGATGTGTTAACAGACATGATAAATAGCATGATTCTCATGAGAACAGGTTCTCAAAAAGTGTAGAGGAAGTATAGAAAGGGTGGAGGTATCTATCCAAGGAGCCTTCTCTTAAAAGGTCCTTCTCTTAATTTGTCCCTTGTCAAGTTTCTTGTCTGATTCAGGTTTGTGAACAAAGAAAATGCTTACATTTCTAACATTCAAGTGAGAGATACAGTTCAAATCAGTACTAAAGAAGTAGGCAAGACCAGTTAGGACTGACCAGTAGGGCTGACCAGCCAAGCCCAATCCCCAACTCTCTCCAACTATATGACAGTCATCTGACTTGAAGAGAGGCAGGAGAGCCCTCGAGCTATGAGGAAGTCCTAGAAAAGGCATATCATACTCCCTTTTATGGATATGCCCTGGGCTGAGGGAGAGGGAGATCTATGGATGGCATTCTGTGCGAGCCTCTTGAGACACACCCCTGCAGATGCTTTGTAAAACTAAAATTCCATTATCCAGATTAAAAGTGAACAAAAGAATGATGGAGTGAAGTACTGGTTGCCATAACTCCTCAGCCATGAATTCTCAGGACCCCTCCTCTCCAGCTCTGTTTCAAGATGAGTTACATTTGCGTTCACCAGTGACACAACGTCCAAACCACAAGCATCCCAGGAAGTGGGAGCCATCAGCATGGAGGGAAGAACTAGAACATGATAACCGACTCCAAAGTTTTACCTTTCCCTCAGGTAAATATCTAGGAGCAGGCAGACTGAGTCATTTAATGAGTTTCGCTTTAAAAGAAACTGTCAAGCTATTTTCCATAGTGGCTGTACCATTCTGCCCTCCTACCACTAGTGGATGAGAGTTCTGGCTGCTCCACATACTTCCTACCACTTTTTTGTCAGGTTTTTGGGGGATGGAGGATGGGAGAGGTGTAAACTTTGGCCGTTCTATACATGTGTAGTGGGATCTCATCATAGTTTTTAATTTGGACTCTCCTGATGCCTACTGATATCTTAATGTGCTCTCTGTTCATTCATTCATACCTTTACTGAGTGCCTCTGTGTGTCAGGGACAGTGCTGAGATGTGGAGGCTAACACTTGCTCCCTGCCCTCAAGGAGTCAGAGTCCAGAAGAGGAGATGGATGTGTTAACAGACATGATAAATAGCATGATTCTCATGAGAACAGGTTCTCAAAAAGTGTAGAGGAAGTATAGAAAGGGTGGAGGCATCTATCCAAGGAGCCTTCTCTTAAAAGGTCCTTCTCTTAATTTGTCCCTTGTCAAGTTTCTTGTCTGATTCAGGTTTGTGAACAAAGAAAATGCTTACATTTCTAACATTCAAGTGAGAGATACAGTTCAAATCAGTACTAAAGAAGTAGGCAAGACCAGTTAGGACTGACCAGTAGGGCTGACCAGCCAAGCCCAATCCCCAACTCTCTCCAACTATATGACAGTCATCTGACTTGAAGAGAGGCAGGAGAGCCCTCGAGCTATGAGGAAGTCCTAGAAAAGGCATATCATACTCCCTTTTATGGATATGCCCTGGGCTGAGGGAGAGGGAGATCTATGGATGGCATTCTGTGCGAGCCTCTTGAGACACACCCCTGCAGATGCTTTGTAAAACTAAAATTCCATTATCCAGATTAAAAGTGAACAAAAGAATGATGGAGTGAAGTACTGGTTGCCATAACTCCTCAGCCATGAATTCTCAGGACCCCTCCTCTCCAGCTCCGTTTCAAGATGAGTTACATTTGCGTTCACCAGTGACACAACGTCCAAACCACAAGCATCCCAGGAAGTGGGGAGCCATCAGCATGGAGGGAAGAACTAGAACATGATACGAACCACATGCGACTGGGAAAGTGGTTGTTGCTTTAGGATACTTGCTGCACTTAATAAAGGGACCCTCTTCTTCATGTTGGCACCATGCCTTTTTTGTCTCACCAAAAAAAAAAAAAAAAAAAAGAAACTTGCACAGACGGTGGCTCTGTCTTTTGGACTTTGTTTAAAAATACCTATTAAAATGTCATACTGAGGGATTTATATATAATCCCATGCCAGGAAGGACCTCAATTAGGGTATTAGAGAAAACAGTGACCGCATAGCGCGAATCAGTACGGCGCTAGTAAGAGTGTCCAGCGTCTTGCATGAAAATCAAGGCCATTCACCAGGCTCAGGCTGACGTGCTCCATGACTGCAGGAACCAGCGGCCTCCCCAGCTGCCTGACTGCCTGAAGTCTTTCCAGGTGCCAAGGCAGAAATGTGGGATGCTTGAAGAGGAATGCTGGCTTTCACGTTCTTTTCTGGGTTCTGTCCCTGAGCTCAGGTGAATGAGCACCTACTCTATTGACATATTTGGTTGGTAGTTATGTGATATTATCAGAGCTTCAGTCTTTGGTAAGAAGGTAGATTTTAGGTATAAGACGTGGATCCAAGGTTCTAGAACATTACTATTAATCAATATTAATAAAAACAAATATTATAGGTGAGCTATACTACAATAGCTATAATATTATAGCTATTTTCAATAGCTAAGACTTAAACCACCTATATTTACATGTCAGTGGTGTTGACTCACAAGGCACATTGCAACTAAAGTTCTCTTTGGAAAAGTGGCTCCAAGTTCATTTTCTCAAGTGGCCAATGAACTCAGGAAGGGAACAAGGCTCAGATGAATTTCTGCTTTTATTTCAACAGAAATAAAATGTTATCCCCTCAACTTGTCATCGGTTTAAAGTATGAACACTAACTCATAAGCATGAAACATTAGTCCTCAGCTACAAACTCAGGTTGCCCTGCATATAGCCTCATCCGGGACTCCATAAGATTTACTCAGGCACAGCTGGACAGTTCTTATGGCCGATACCAGCAGAAAATTTTCATTTTCTTTTCATTTGTTAAAAAACAGGGAGGAGGACAGAGGGTGAGGAAAAAAGTTCAATACACTATGGTACAGCCATGCTATAGAAGACCATATAAATACTGGCAAAGAATGAGGTAGGTTTTTCTGAATTGATTTTGGAAACTGTCCAAGTTACATTGATCAGTGAGTTTTTTTGTTTTCAAAACAGGGTAAAAAGCAGTGATTTCACTTTTACATACACATAAACTATATCATTATATCTAAAATACAAGTGGGAGGAAAAGAGATCTGACTATTTTACATGGTTATTCAAGGTAGGGAGCGGGAGCGATTAGGGGCCCTTTGTTTTGGCATTATTCAATTTTCGAGCTCTGTATCACCTTGTATTGCTTTTAACTCAAAGTGGGGAAAAATCTCTTCAAAGAGCTGCAAGCCTTTGATTTTTCTGAAATGGCAGGTCTGATGGGAGAAGAGAGAAGAGAAGGAAACTAGAATAGTACTGTGACACTATTTAGCATCCATGCAATTTTCAGAACTAATGTTAGCTGTGATTGTGATGCATCTAAGTGTTGACCCTGCAAGGGTTCACTTATGAGAGCAGTGAGGAGTGCCTTGGTATCTCTCGGTAGGAAAGAAAATGATATTTACAGACTTCTCATGTAGCTAGCCATAGGTTGATTTTGGATTCTCAGGCCAAGGCCAGTTATCTCTTGAGCAGTAACGGCATGAGCACCCCTGCCAATAGTGATGCAAAAAGCAATCTATCTCTCTCTCTCTCACACACACACACACACACACACACATACACACACAGACTTGGCTAGGATCTGCCTGTAGCATATAATCATGCCTTCAAGAAGCGGGAGCCAATTCAACTGGAATTCCACATCTGAGGGAGAGGGTCCAAGAGGATCCATCTATTAAGAGCAGGCCCAGGTAATAAACCTACCTTTCCTGCCAGTTTCTTTATTTCTGTTTACAAGCCCTGGTCCTACTATTTGGAATGTACAGAGCCAGAAGTCAACAGCAGGAGGAAGTCACATTATGGCTTCTGATCCTAAGCACATTTTTGAAGAAGTAAGCTTCCTGGTGGCTTTTGCAATGCAGAAATTCACAGGCTTATTTTTCAGGGTGTATCTGCTATGAGTGCTCCAAAGATGAAAAGAAAGAATGAGAGAACCTTTCCAGAAAGAGTTCCTGGCAAAAGCATGTAAGGTTCATTCAACCATGATGCTTCCCAAACTTCACTGACAGAAATGAGCCCAGGAGTTTGAGAAAAAAGCTGACAGCGTGTGTGCTTGTGTGCATGTGTGTGTGTATGAAAAAGAGAGAGGGGTGTGTGTGTGTCTGTTTTTTTAAAACTTTTTATTTTTCCCCATCTTGCCTCTTTTTTAAAATTTGTATTTATTTTCATCCATCTTTTTATTCTTTGGCATGTGTGGGCCTCCCATTGCAGTGGCTTCTCTCCCTGCAGAGCTCCAGCTCTGGGCACATGCGCTCCAGAGCGCTGGCTCATAATTGGACACACCAGTCCAGCCGCTCCACAGCACATGGGGTCTTTCTGCGTCAGGGATCGAACCAGTGCCCCTTGCCCTGCAAGACAGACTCTCTACCCACTGGACCACCAGGGAAGCCTTGTCTGTCTGTTTTAAACAAAAGTTTTTTGGAATTTTCTTTTGTGGACAGATGATAACATAGTACTAATATTATGGTAATGTAGGCCAATTAAAATTTTATCAAAGATTTTCATATAAATATACACCACAGTAGCCTATCTGCGTGCTTAGTCACTGAGTCATGTATGACTCTGAGATTACATGGACTGTTGCTTGCTAGGCGCCTCGGTTCATGGGATTTTCCAGACAAGAATACTAGAGTGAACTGCCATTTCCTTCTGCAGGGCATCTTACCAACTCAGGGATCGAACTCGGATCTCTTGTGTTGCAGGCAGATTCTTTACTGTCTGAGCTATCAGAGAAACCTGCAGGATAATAGCCTATAGGACAGTCAAATTTTGCTACACACAAATGAAGCTTATATCATAAATGCATATAAAGTCAGCTCATTAGTATATAAACACACATTGATTATATTTGTATCTATTATCTTACAGCACATCAGGAACACATTAACTTTCCTTCTCTATTTTACTTCTATAAATATTTACTTAAAAGGAACTGCATAGGCTTACAGATATATTAATAGATAAACTTTTAAATAAGCTGATATTCATTAAAAAAAATAAATCAACTATAGTCATTTTGTGAACACAGACTGTCTTAGGAAATTGAAAAGCTACCAAAAATAAATACTGAGAATTCTTATGCTAGTCAGAAAGTTGGATTAATAGACTTCAATGTTTGTTGTGGGGCAAAGGTTCTCTCTGATTCTAAGATCTTGCGGCAGGACCAGATGAAGCCACAGGAAAATCTCTCAAGCGTCAATCCATAGTAAGAAATGGAACACTTTCAAAATTGAACAGAACGAAACAAACTTGTAAACCAGTTTGACTGAACATGTGTGGGCTCCCATTGCAGTGGCTTCTCTCCTGCAGAGCTCCAGCTCTGGGCACATGCGCCAGACGCTGGCTCATAATTGGACACACCAGTCCAGCCGCTCCACAGCACATGGGGTCTTTCTGCGTCAGGGATCGAACCAGTGCCCCTTGCCCTGCAAGACAGACTCTCTACCCACTGGACCACCAGGGAAGCCTTGTCTGTCTGTTTTAAACAAAAGTTTTTTGGAATTTTCTTTTGTGGACAGATGATAACATAGTACTAATATTATGGTAATGTAGGCCAATTAAAATTTTATCAAAGATTTTCATATAAATATACACCACAGTAGCCTATCTGCGTGCTTAGTCACTGAGTCATGTATGACTCTGAGATTACATGGACTGTTGCTTGCTAGGCGCCTCGGTTCATGGGATTTTCCAGACAAGAATACTAGAGTGAACTGCCATTTCCTTCTGCAGGGCATCTTACCAACTCAGGGATCGAACTCGGATCTCTTGTGTTGCAGGCAGATTCTTTACTGTCTGAGCTATCAGAGAAACCTGCAGGATAATAGCCTATAGGACAGTCAAATTTTGCTACACACAAATGAAGCTTATATCATAAATGCATATAAAGTCAGCTCATTAGTATATAAACACACATTGATTATATTTGTATCTATTATCTTACAGCACATCAGGAACACATTAACTTTCCTTCTCTATTTTACTTCTATAAATATTTACTTAAAAGGAACTGCATAGGCTTACAGATATATTAATAGATAAACTTTTAAATAAGCTGATATTCATTAAAAAAAATAAATCAACTATAGTCATTTTGTGAACACAGACTGTCTTAGGAAATTGAAAAGCTACCAAAAATAAATACTGAGAATTCTTATGCTAGTCAGAAAGTTGGATTAATAGACTTCAATGTTTGTTGTGGGGCAAAGGTTCTCTCTGATTCTAAGATCTTGCGGCAGGACCAGATGAAGCCACAGGAAAATCTCTCAAGCGTCAATCCATAGTAAGAAATGGAACACTTTCAAAATTGAACAGAACGAAACAAACTTGTAAACCAGTTTGGACTGACATACACGCCCAAGAGCTTGGTAGAAAACTTGTAGCAAAGTAATGCTTACTCCCCACATTAGCAAATTGATCTTTCAAATTAGCTGTCTTTAAAAACTAATTTTTTCCTAAAAAAAAATAGAAAAACACACATACAACTTCACACAACTTCATGGTCCCTAGTCCATTCCAGATGAAGATTCCTGTTCTTTGCACGTGGTGTCACCAAGAATTTGCTCATAATCAACAAAAGCTCTCTCTTCATTCCCAGCAAACTTGTAATGACAGAGCACAGAAATGCTTAAGGAACCCTTATGAGAGTTTTCCTTCTCTGTGCAGGATGTGGAAGGGGCTGTACTATTTCCCGTGTTATGACAACAGAGGTCAGCCTGAGCATTCTTTGTTGGTGGTGCCAAAGGTCACACTCATACATCTCCACTAACTGCCGACCTCTCTACCTGGCTCCTGTTTTTCTAGCCCGGTTTCTCGCTTTACAGCCTCTGATCCAGAACAAATCATTTAACACTTGACAAGCAAAACAGCTGCTTTGCTCATGATTCAGGCCCCAAATGTCCCCTTAGAGTTTTGTCATTTATGCTGAAAAAGAATTCCCTTCTCATGGGCTAGGAAATGCAGGTGATCACAATGAAGCCCTCAAGGAAGAGGACACCACACCCTGCTTCCAGGCACAGTAGACGGAACTATGACTCTGGAGAGATCCACTCTATTAGCCCCAGAGCCGGATACTGCTTACTTGTATCCATTTAACTCCACCCAGAGAACAGCCTTCCACTCGTCTCAAGTTCCAGATGCTTACGGTCATCAGGGCCTTCCTGAGAGGCCCCAGCCAGAGTGGAGACACTCCTTTCTTCCTCCCAGCCTTCCATACCAGGAACGTCGCAGCCAGCCTCTATTTCCCCCATCTCCAGGTCTATTACTGATATAGAACGCTATTTTCTGTATTTCTCCCAAATCTGTCTCTTTCTTTCCCCTCTACTTTAGCCCAGGACCCCATCCCAGACCCAGGTCACCCGAACAGGGATGATCTGCCGCTGACACGGGTCTACAGGGCTGTGTCCACTGCTGCAGCACTGAAGCATGCATGTCGTGGTTATGTCTCGAATTCCGAGCCTTGGATCTCTCCATGGGCCAAGGATAGAAGAGTCTGCCTGGTCCATCAGGGGCCTCAGGATATGGCTCCAGTGCTCAGGCTTTCTTCTCCCCTAACTGGGCAAAGACCTGTTGTTAAATGATTTTAATATCACCTCTCTTTTTTCTTTTATGAACATGTATTCATTTTTTAAAGTAGGTATAGCTGAGGTACAATATTACATGCTTCAGATGTACAACATTGTGATTCACAATCTTTAAATGCTAGCTTTCATTTATAGTTATTATAAAATGCTGCCTATATTCCCTTTGCTGCACAATATACCCTTGTAGCTTATTTGTTTTGTACACAGTGGCTTGTATCTCTTAATACTACCCGTATTGGGCCCTTTCCCTTCCCTCTCCACACTGGTAACCACTAATTTGTTCTTTCTATCTATATGTTTCTGTTTTGTTATATTCACTAGTTTGTTTTATTTTTCAGATTCAAAAAATATAAGTTTTATATAATTGTTTTTACAAGCAAAACAGCTGCTTTGCTCATGATTCAGGCCCCAAATGTCCCCTTAGAGTTTTGTCATTTATGCTGAAAAAGAATTCCCTTCTCATGGGCTAGGAAATGCAGGTGATCACAATGAAGCCCTCAAGGAAGAGGACACCACACCCTGCTTCCAGGCACAGTAGACGGAACTATGACTCTGGAGAGATCCACTCTATTAGCCCCAGAGCCGGATACTGCTTACTTGTATCCATTTAACTCCACCCAGAGAACAGCCTTCCACTCGTCTCAAGTTCCAGATGCTTACGGTCATCAGGGCCTTCCTGAGAGGCCCCAGCCAGAGTGGAGACACTCCTTTCTTCCTCCCAGCCTTCCATACCAGGAACGTCGCAGCCAGCCTCTATTTCCCCCATCTCCAGGTCTATTACTGATATAGAACGCTATTTTCTGTATTTCTCCCAAATCTGTCTCTTTCTTTCCCCTCTACTTTAGCCCAGGACCCCATCCCAGACCCAGGTCACCCGAACAGGGATGATCTGCCGCTGACACGGGTCTACAGGGCTGTGTCCACTGCTGCAGCACTGAAGCATGCATGTCGTGGTTATGTCTCGAATTCCGAGCCTTGGATCTCTCCATGGGCCAAGGATAGAAGAGTCTGCCTGGTCCATCAGGGGCCTCAGGATATGGCTCCAGTGCTCAGGCTTTCTTCTCCCCTAACTGGGCAAAGACCTGTTGTTAAATGATTTTAATATCACCTCTCTTTTTTCTTTTATGAACATGTATTCATTTTTTAAAGTAGGTATAGCTGAGGTACAATATTACATGCTTCAGATGTACAACATTGTGATTCACAATCTTTAAATGCTAGCTTTCATTTATAGTTATTATAAAATGCTGCCTATATTCCCTTTGCTGCACAATATACCCTTGTAGCTTATTTGTTTTGTACACAGTGGCTTGTATCTCTTAATACTACCCGTATTGGGCCCTTTCCCCTTTCCCTCTCCACACTGGTAACCACTAATTTGTTCTTTCTATCTATATGTTTCTGTTTTGTTATATTCACTAGTTTGTTTTATTTTTCAGATTCAATATATAAGTAATATAATGTATTTGCCTTTCTCTGATGTATTTCACTAAGTATAATCCCTTTCAAGTCCATCCACATTATTGACAAGGGCAAAATTCTTTTTATAGCTCAATAGTATTCTATTGTGTACATATTGAATCTTTTATATCAATTCATCTGTTGATGAACACTTAGGTTGCTTCTATATCTTAGCTATTGTAAATAGTGCTACTATGGATATTGGGGTACATGTATCTTTTTGAAATAACTGTCTTCATTTTTGTTTTCTTCAGATATACACCCAAGAGTAGAACTGCTGGGTCATATGGTGTTTCTGTTTTCAGGGTTTTGAGAAACATTCATACTGTCTTCCACAGTGGCTGCACCAATCTGTGTTCCCATCAACAGTGTCCAGTCCCTCACCAGCATTTGTTAATTGAATTCCGCCTCTCTTTAACAGAGCTTTCAATCAGTGTCCAACCTGCCTAGTCTAGTCTATCTTCCATATATCGTCAAAAGATTGTTCCATGAGAAAAACTGAATCACAGCTTCACTTATGAGCTCAAAACCTTTCAGTGGTTCTCTGTAAGCCTAGATTCTTTAGTTTGGCCAAAGGGCCCTTTAAGATTTGGCTCCTGCCCATTGCTTTCTCGTCATCCCTCAGAAATCCCTCCTTCCGTCCTTTGCTACCTGCTGGGGAACATCTTTGCATCTTGATGCCTCCCATCCTTGTCAATTTGGAGAACTCCTAAACTTCAGTCTTCTATTAACCAAGTGGAGAAGACTATCCTTTGTAACTTCTCACAGACACATTAAAAAGTATTCACGGGCTTCCCCTGGCGGTCCAGTGGGTAAGGACACCGCCTTGCAGTGCAAGGGGCGCCAGTTCGAGCCCTGGCCTGGGAAAATCCCACGTGCCGCGGAGCGGCTGGACTGATGTGTCCAATCACCGAGCCGGAGCTCTGGAGCGCATGCGCCCAGAGCCAGTGCTCTGCAACGACAGACGCCACCGCGATGGGAGGCCCACAGGAGCCAAAGGAACGAAGACGGATGAAAACAGAGAAATGAAAGACCAATAGAAGTGGCCCGCCCACTCCCCTCCCTCCCCAACCCGAGCCGCGCCCAAAGTAAATAAATAAATTAAAAAAAAAAAAAAAAAGTATTCACTTCCCCCACTGAGCTATCTTGGGACCCTGTGAATTCTAATGGTGCCAGACACAGAGAAAAGCCACAGTAGAGAGTGATCATTCATCTCCAAGTCTGTTCCTGGAAGGCAGGGACCATGTCTAATTCATCTTTTGTACAAAATGTGGCAAAGAACAGTCACTCAACAAATGCTTATTTAATTAATTCATAAAGCCTGTTCTTGGATTTCCTTAAGATGGGAGAGTCTGCCTAAGGCCTTCAGAAGTGACATTTTGGAAAAATTACTATATTGCATATTTTCCAAATAGGTGAAGTTTTGCTGTTGTGTAACTGATTTCTAGTTTAATTTCCTTGTGGGAGGAGATTATGCTTGGTGGTTTTTTGAAATATGTTGGAACTGCTTTACAATAGAGTGTGTGGTCCATTTTTGGTTTTCTAGCTTTATTAAAGTATGGGTAGACACTTTTAAAATACATATATTTAAGGTATACGATGTAATGATTTTATATATGTGGAGCTTGTGAAATGATTACCATAATCAAGTTAATATGCATTGACTTATGTTTAAGATCTATCCAGCAAATTTAAAGCATACAATACTTCACCGAGAAAATATAAAATAACTCACTGGATCCCCATCTTCCCCCCCCACCTGCTGGGGAACATCTTTGCATCTTGATGCCTCCCATCCTTGTCAATTTGGAGAACTCCTAAACTTCAGTCTTCTATTAACCAAGTGGAGAAGACTATCCTTTGTAACTTCTCACAGACACATTAAAAAGTATTCACGGGCTTCCCCTGGCGGTCCAGTGGGTAAGGACACCGCCTTGCAGTGCAAGGGGCGCCAGTTCGAGCCCTGGCCTGGGAAAATCCCACGTGCCGCGGAGCGGCTGGACTGATGTGTCCAATCACCGAGCCGGAGCTCTGGAGCGCATGCGCCCAGAGCCAGTGCTCTGCAACGACAGACGCCACCGCGATGGGAGGCCCACAGGAGCCAAAGGAACGAAGACGGATGAAAACAGAGAAATGAAAGACCAATAGAAGTGGCCCGCCCACTCCCCTCCCTCCCCAACCCGAGCCGCGCCCAAAGTAAATAAATAAATTAAAAAAAAAAAAAAAAAGTATTCACTTCCCCCACTGAGCTATCTTGGGACCCTGTGAATTCTAATGGTGCCAGACACAGAGAAAAGCCACAGTAGAGAGTGATCATTCATCTCCAAGTCTGTTCCTGGAAGGCAGGGACCATGTCTAATTCATCTTTTGTACAAAATGTGGCAAAGAACAGTCACTCAACAAATGCTTATTTAATTAATTCATAAAGCCTGTTCTTGGATTTCCTTAAGATGGGAGAGTCTGCCTAAGGCCTTCAGAAGTGACATTTTGGAAAAATTACTATATTGCATATTTTCCAAATAGGTGAAGTTTTGCTGTTGTGTAACTGATTTCTAGTTTAATTTCCTTGTGGGAGGAGATTATGCTTGGTGGTTTTTTGAAATATGTTGGAACTGCTTTACAATAGAGTGTGTGGTCCATTTTTGGTTTTCTAGCTTTATTAAAGTATGGGTAGACACTTTTAAAATACATATATTTAAGGTATACGATGTAATGATTTTATATATGTGGAGCTTGTGAAATGATTACCATAATCAAGTTAATATGCATTGACTTATGTTTAAGATCTATCCAGCAAATTTAAAGCATACAATACTTCACCGAGAATTATTAACTCTCATCACTATGACACATATAGAACGACGGTCACACTGGATCCCCAGAACTTACTCATCTTATAATTGAAAGTCTGTATACTTTGCCAGTGTCTCTTCATTTGTCCCAGTCTCTATAATGTGACATATTGACAACAGCTGGATGGAAAGGGGGTTCCCCCCAGAGCAATGTATGCATTTTCTTGTGGACAGACTTAACACTTGCCCCACACAAACTGGACTTCCCTTGGAAATATAAAACATCAAAAGTGAATATAATAATATGTAACTCAGGCACTTCTCTGTGTTTAAAGCATGTTTTATACAGATTGTTTGAAGATAAAACTCAGCAACTGAAATCAGTTCAATTGTTGGCAGAAACCCACTTCACTCTGGCCCAGCCCTGATTTATGAGGGCTGATTTATGAGGGTTTGCATGAGACATATAAATGCTATTTCTCCTCATCCCCCTCTGCCCCCTTTCTCCTTGTTTCAAAATGTCAGGCATCCACCCAGAGTTACATTTCACCTCTGCTCTCTGCAAAGGCTGACTGCTTGGGTCATTAATCCTGGCCCAGAAAGAAGTTCCTCACTGCTACCCACTGTGGAAATGATTGGTTCTGGGCATCCCAGGGAATGGCTTTCTAGGGCTGTGGCGCCACAACAATCAAACCCAGAGGGATGGAGTCTGGGGCGAGTGCAGCAGTTTTTCATTCAACATCATCGTCTCTGGCTCTGACTTACGAGAAATGGTGCAATGACTCAGGCTGTCCGAGGTGACAGAGCGCTAGAGCACCACTGCCCCAGCAGGGCGGCCGTCAAACCGGTGCTGGCCGGAACGCTAGTCCCAGCACTGACAGGCTCACCCGAGGGCCCCCTTTCTCCTCCTGATGGCACACCCATTCTCATTACAGGTGTGATAAAGGGCAGGAAGCTAGGAGTACCAACCACAGCCTCCAGGAGGGACACAGATGAAGTGCACTCAGGGCTGTAGGAGATTCCAGAACATTTAGAGCACACTCACCATGTGCCAGGCACCTCCCGCACATCATCTTGTTTGATACATCAACGATCTTGTTGTCCCTGCCACCTCCACCCCCTATTCTCCACGTCACAGTGGCTGGAAAAAAATCAGGTCACCAGTCAGATCTGACCTAGAAACTTTTTAGTATAAGTATGTCCCATGCAATATTTGGGACACACTTATAGTAAAAATTATTTGTTTTTTCTCTGAAATTTACTTTTTAAAAATTCAAGTAGAGTGGATTTGCAATGGGGTGTTAGTTTCGGGTGTACAACGCAGTGATTCACTCACACATAAATATGCTTCTCTTTCTTTTCAGATTTGTTTCCCCTATAGGTTATTACAAAATATTGAGTATAGTTTCCTGTAGATCCTTGTTGGTTATCTATTTTATATATACTCTAGTAGTGTGTATATGTTCATCTGGGCTTCCCAGGTGGTGCTAGCGGTAAAGAACCTGCCTGCCTATGCAGCCCACGAGGCTCCTCTGTCCGTGAGATTGTCCAGGCAAGAATTCTGGACTGGGGCTGTGATTTCCTCCTGTAGGGCATCTTTCTAACCCATAGATCAAACTCAAGTCTCTTGTGACTCCTGCATTGGCAGGCGTATTCTTTAGCACTACACCATCTGGGCTGTGCCCAAACGTCAAAATCCATAGGATGTCACACTTAAGAGGAATCTTTTTGTATGTAAATTACAATCTCAATTTAATGAAGGGTGGTCAGAGGACAACAGCAGCAAAATTGTATTATCAGTAATGTACCAAAGCTCCTGGCATAGGACTAGATACTTTATAAATTAATCTGATTTGGAAGCATTCAAGTTGTATTGCATTGGGCTTAGCACTGTGTCAACAGACAAGGTTCTTTTTGTTCTTCACAGCAGAAAACTCAGGTTCCATACTGAAGCTCCTTCCACACTCTTGGCTAAGGTTTCCAGGACACAGGGAATTCCTGCCAAGAGAGTTCCTAACCCTGGGGAGTGAGGAAGCTGGGGTCATTCCTCCAAGCCAAAGGGAGATTTCCTGAGCTTGCTGCCCTTCTCATGGCGACCATGCTGCCCAGAATGGTCTCTTGCAACCATCTAGATGAATGAAATGCAAGTTTCAGCTTGCCTAATGAATCACCACATAGTCCAGAGTTACTGTTTCTTAGAATTCAAATCACAGAAGGGATAGTTCTGACGTTTGTGAGCTCAATAAAGACTTTGCCTCCTTCCACATCCCTCAGACAAACTTCTTAAACACACACACACACAAACACAAGTCAGAGAGACTATTTTGCCCCAGAGGCAGCAATTATTGTGAAATTATCGAGTAAGATTATATGTTAACTAAGAGGATCGATAAATAAGTAGGGAGAGCAAGGAATTTCTTTGCTTAACTCTAGGGCTCTCCAAGTCTGGTGCCTATGGAACAACTGTGGGGGTTTCTAAACACCACGGATACTTGAAGTTTGGTATGCTGTGAATTCTGACAACTGGCTTGGATAAACAAAGTGGAGGTGTGCATTAAGGTAGATTAAAAATCTTTTTCAGAAGTCAGGCAGTCATTTTCATTTGGCAGGAAGCAGGTTGATGAAGTTCACGTGCACTTTTACAGACTGACAAGCTTAGTACCAAGGAAGGACTTGGTGGTCGGAGTAGGGCAAAGATGTGAACCCGCCAGTGTTGCTTTGTAGCAATCTCAATTTAAATTGAATTTCCTCCTGTAGGGCATCTTTCTAACCCATAGATCAAACTCAAGTCTCTTGTGACTCCTGCATTGGCAGGCGTATTCTTTAGCACTACACCATCTGGGCTGTGCCCAAACGTCAAAATCCATAGGATGTCACACTTAAGAGGAATCTTTTTGTATGTAAATTACAATCTCAATTTAATGAAGGGTGGTCAGAGGACAACAGCAGCAAAATTGTATTATCAGTAATGTACCAAAGCTCCTGGCATAGGACTAGATACTTTATAAATTAATCTGATTTGGAAGCATTCAAGTTGTATTGCATTGGGCTTAGCACTGTGTCAACAGACAAGGTTCTTTTTGTTCTTCACAGCAGAAAACTCAGGTTCCATACTGAAGCTCCTTCCACACTCTTGGCTAAGGTTTCCAGGACACAGGGAATTCCTGCCAAGAGAGTTCCTAACCCTGGGGAGTGAGGAAGCTGGGGTCATTCCTCCAAGCCAAAGGGAGATTTCCTGAGCTTGCTGCCCTTCTCATGGCGACCATGCTGCCCAGAATGGTCTCTTGCAACCATCTAGATGAATGAAATGCAAGTTTCAGCTTGCCTAATGAATCACCACATAGTCCAGAGTTACTGTTTCTTAGAATTCAAATCACAGAAGGGATAGTTCTGACGTTTGTGAGCTCAATAAAGACTTTGCCTCCTTCCACATCCCTCAGACAAACTTCTTAAACACACACACACACAAACACAAGTCAGAGAGACTATTTTGCCCCAGAGGCAGCAATTATTGTGAAATTATCGAGTAAGATTATATGTTAACTAAGAGGATCGATAAATAAGTAGGGAGAGCAAGGAATTTCTTTGCTTAACTCTAGGGCTCTCCAAGTCTGGTGCCTATGGAACAACTGTGGGGGTTTCTAAACACCACGGATACTTGAAGTTTGGTATGCTGTGAATTCTGACAACTGGCTTGGATAAACAAAGTGGAGGTGTGCATTAAGGTAGATTAAAAATCTTTTTCAGAAGTCAGGCAGTCATTTTCATTTGGCAGGAAGCAGGTTGATGAAGTTCACGTGCACTTTTACAGACTGACAAGCTTAGTACCAAGGAAGGACTTGTTGGTCAAGTATGTTTTATAAATAACTTTATCTTCTGAGGGTAGGGCAAAGATGTGAACCCGCCAGTGTTGCTTTGTTTTATGAAGGTCTTGAAAAGATCAACACAGTGACATTTTTAAAGGTGGGAGGGGGCAGATTAAAAAAAGATTCAGAATGGGCATGATTTTGGCCTGGAAATGAGTTTCTCTGAAAACCGCTCTCTGTCAACCAGAGTCCAGTTTGCACAAAGGCAACCAGAGACTGCAAGGAGATCAAACCAGTCAGTCCTAAAGGAAATCAACTATGAATATTCACTGGAAGGACTGAAGCTGAAGTTCCAACAGTTTGGCAACCTAATATGAAGAGTTGACTCACTGGAAAAGACTCTGATGCTGGGAAAGACTGAAGGCAAAAGGAGAAGGGGGCAGTAGAGGATAAGGTGGTTATACAGAATCACCAGCTCAATGGACTTGAGTTTGAGAAAACTCCGAGAGATGGTGAAGAAGAGAGGAGCCTGGGGACTTCCCTGGTAGCCCAGTGACTAAGACTCCTCATTTTTAACGCAGAGGGCCCCCCGTTCATTCCCTGGTCAGGGAACTAGATCTCACATGCTGCATATAAGACCTGGTTCAGTCGGTAAATAAGTATTGTTTAAAAAAAAAAACAACAGGGTTTCCCTGGTGGTCCAGTGGGTAAGGACACTGCCTTGCAGTACAAGGGGCGCCAGTTCGATCCCTGGCCTGGGAAGATCCCACGTGCCGCGGAGCGGCTAGACCAATGTGTCCAATTACCGAGCCAGAGCTCTGGAGCGCATGTGCCCAGAGTCGGTGCTCTGCGACAACAGAGGCCACCATGATGGGAGGCCCACACGGGCCAAAGAACAAAGATAGATGAAACTAGACAAATGGAAGACCAGTGGAAGTGGCCCACCCGCCCTCTCCCTCCCCACCCCGCCAAAATAAATAAATAAATAAATAAATAAATAAATAAATAAATGTTTAAAAAAAAAAAAAACAACCAGAGGAGCCTGGCGTGCTGCATTCCGTGGGATCACAGAGTCAGACATGGCTGAAAACAGCAAAAAAAAAAAAAAGGTTGGTAGAGTGTGATTAACCCTAACCAACACTGGGGGGCACCCTGGGCTCACAGGATACAGAGATGTGTGCCTGAGATAAGGTGCTTTTACAAGTCTTTTTCCTGCTGATTTTTACCAGCAAGTTTGAGGGGAAGTTGGAAAGCAATTCAGACTTGTACCTGTCCTAAACACTAAGGCCATCGGAGCTGTCGTGCCTCTTCTTTCCTGCAGGGTTCCTCCTTCCTGTGCGTTCTAAGTCAACTCTTAAACTCTGCTGCACTCTTAAATTAGACCTGGCGAGATATCCACCTGGCACAATAAGTACATCGATTAGAAAAACAGGATGCCCTCCAGCTCTGAGGGCCAAAGACCCATAGTGGAAGCACACAGCAGCCTCGATGAGGGTTAGAAAAGAAGGTGGAGCCCTTAAGGGCTGGAGATAAGCATTGTTTAAAGTAGCCCTTGTCCATGATTTCATAAAAGATCCAGCATATGTTCTGCACCCTCACCTTTTTGTTAGGTTTTGTGTTTTTAAAAAGGGATCAGGGAAACCTGATAGTGTAATTGGTACCTGTTAGGAACTGAGGTGAGTCAGCCACTCCTCTCCTGGCCCAGGACTCGGCAGAACCCAGGACACGAGCTGGAGTGATAGCTATGATGAATCCCACTGGGTGAGGAGGTGTAGTTTTAATGGGCACAGCATCGAGCTGCAGACAGAAAGGTTCTTTGAAACCAACCCCCAATCTTAGATGTGGGTAGGCAGAGTCCAATAGGGTAAAGGAAGGCCTGCTTGGATACAGATCCAAGCTGGGACAGTGGGGCCAGGAGAAAACTGGTCTGGAGCCCGCACCAATGTGTCCAATTACCGAGCCAGAGCTCTGGAGCGCATGTGCCCAGAGTCGGTGCTCTGACAACAGAGGCCACCATGATGGGAGGCCCACACGGGCCAAAGAACAAAGATAGATGAAACTAGACAAATGGAAGACCAGTGGAAGTGGCCCACCCGCCCCCCCCCCCCCCCCCCCGCCAAAATAAATAAATAAATAAATAAATAAATAAATAAATAAATGTTTAAAAAAAAAAAAAACAACCAGAGGAGCCTGGCGTGCTGCATTCCGTGGGATCACAGAGTCAGACATGGCTGAAAACAGCAAAAAAAAAAAAAAAGGTTGGTAGAGTGTGATTAACCCTAACCAACACTGGGGGGCACCCTGGGCTCACAGGATACAGAGATGTGTGCCTGAGATAAGGTGCTTTTACAAGTCTTTTTCCTGCTGATTTTTACCAGCAAGTTTGAGGGGAAGTTGGAAAGCAATTCAGACTTGTACCTGTCCTAAACACTAAGGCCATCGGAGCTGTCGTGCCTCTTCTTTCCTGCAGGGTTCCTCCTTCCTGTGCGTTCTAAGTCAACTCTTAAACTCTGCTGCACTCTTAAATTAGACCTGGCGAGATATCCACCTGGCACAATAAGTACATCGATTAGAAAAACAGGATGCCCTCCAGCTCTGAGGGCCAAAGACCCATAGTGGAAGCACACAGCAGCCTCGATGAGGGTTAGAAAAGAAGGTGGAGCCCTTAAGGGCTGGAGATAAGCATTGTTTAAAGTAGCCCTTGTCCATGATTTCATAAAAGATCCAGCATATGTTCTGCACCCTCACCTTTTTGTTAGGTTTTGTGTTTTTAAAAAGGGATCAGGGAAACCTGATAGTGTAATTGGTACCTGTTAGGAACTGAGGTGAGTCAGCCACTCCTCTCCTGGCCCAGGACTCGGCAGAACCCAGGACACGAGCTGGAGTGATAGCTATGATGAATCCCACTGGGTGAGGAGGTGTAGTTTTAATGGGCACAGCATCGAGCTGCAGACAGAAAGGTTCTTTGAAACCAACCCCCAATCTTAGATGTGGGTAGGCAGAGTCCAATAGGGTAAAGGAAGGCCTGCTTGGATACAGATCCAAGCTGGGACAGTGGGGCCAGGAGAAAACTCTGGGGTCATGGTAAAGAAAGAAGTGTGAGTCTGTGAGAAAAGGACTCTAAAATCTGGGCCAACAGAGACCCAGAGGACAATAATATGGCTACCAAGAGGGGACAAGGAGGGGGTTACTGGGAGATGGGAACTGACACATATACACTAGTGATATAATAATATGTGTAACTAGATCACTAATGAGAACCTACAGTATAGCATAGGGAATTCTACTTAATTTACTGTGGTGACCTGAATGGGAAGGAAGGGGATATATGTACACGTATGACTGAGTCACTTCTCTGTATAGCAGAAACTAATACATTATAAAGCAACTATATTCCAATAAAACTTTATTAAAAATAATAAACAAAAAAAGTAAAAATAAAATCAGGGCTGAGGGAAAGAAACAGCAAGGATATGCTAGGGCAGACCACAGGGTCAGCACACAGGAGAAACAGATCGCATGAGAAGATGCACTGAACTCCCACTGGTCTGGTATCCACATTGTTTGATATAATTTAACCAAAGAACAGCAAAATACATCCATGAGTCTTGTCTGGGAAACACTGACTAAACAGAAAAGACTTAAGAGTTAAAATATTGTGGTTCTGATCATTCCTGGCAGGAGAAAAGATTTTTCATATCTGAAAACAAAACCAAAACAAACCTTTGGTTACTTGGATATATGAGAAATTAGTAATGAGAACCACAGACCTTTAAAATGGCCTTGAATGATAGTAAGAGTGGTTACTAGTATTACCCTGAATGGCTCTTTTTGCCTTTTCAGTGCGATAGGGAAAAGCTAGAAATCTTTGGTTACCAGAGAACCTTCTGACAGTGAATGTTAAAAATAACAGACAAATTAAAATTCACTGGGCAGGAATGGGGGTTATAAAAGCAAGCAAATATCCACCCTGAGAGTCTCATTTGTCTGGTATGATCTGGAAGAGGGTGGGCTAAATTCAGAAGGATTTTCTTGATCATTTTTCTTTACCCTCTATGAATATTTTGTTGGTGTTTCTGTTTGTAGTTATAAAAACAACACATGATTACATGGCAAATTCAAGCAATGTGGAACATAATGTAAAAGAAAGTAAATCACCCCAAGTCTCATTACCCAGAGATAAACATAATTAACATTTTGGATTTAATACAATTAGTAGCACTTAATTAAGCCATGAGAAGATTTAGGAAGAGTCTTGGGAAAAGTAAAAGCTTCATTCTCTAAGCGTTTTGAATGACGAATTTTGGGTCACAACACATTAGGGACAATCTGTGCATTTCACACTGAATATTTGGGCACACCTGCATCAGTCAAGGCTGTTGTTAAAAAGGAGAGAACAGGGCTTCCCTGGTGGTCCAGTGGGTAAGGACACTGCCTTGCAGTGCAAGGGGCACCGGTTCGATCCCTAGCCTGGGAAGATCCCATGTGCCGCGGAGTAGCTGGACCGATGTGTCCAATTACCGAGCCGGAGCTCTGGAGCGCATGTGCCCAGAGCTGGTGCTCTGCGACAACAGAGGCCACCACGATGGGAGGCCCACATGGGCCAAAAAGAACAAAGACGGATGAAAATAAATAAGTGAAAGACCAATAGAAGTGGCCTGCCCGCCCCTCTCCCTCCGCAACACCCCACCCGCCCCCACCAAAAAAGGAGAGAACAGGACTAAAACAGAGTCACTTGTGCTAAGCTCATGTGACCAAACCAAACTCCTACTGAACCTAATGGCAGTTTCAACCTTCTCCAGGAATATAATCTAAACTGGTCAGCCTGGAATTTCCTGGTCAGCACTACGGAGGCAAAGTCTAAAGACCCCACCCAGCCCCCAGATGGTGACCTAAGCCTGAAACGATCCACTCTTTGTTGGAAATTTCCCTTTCCTGCCCCATTTCTCTCTATAAAAACCTTCCATATTCTGCAGCTTGGCAGAGTTCATTCCTATGGACTTGACAGGGTGCTGCTTGACTTACGAGCCCTTTAATAAAGGCAATTAGATCTTCAAGTTCACTTGGTTGAATTTTTGTCATTTAACACCTTATGTACTGGAAAATTTCCATAGAAAACCAGCAGCTCATAAGGGCTGAAAGAGTGAGATCATTCTAAGGCAAAATACAGAGGTTGGAGTAATGCCTATGTTAATATCTTGCTCTAATTGGATTTTCAGAACTTGCTTCTGTCAACTCTCTCAGCCATAATAGAAAAAGGGTTGACACACTAACGCTATTATTCTGCCACATCGACTGGTTAGAATTGTAGATGTATTACATTTCCACCTCCTGCCATGTCTGAAAAGAGAGCAGTTCAGATTAAAACAACACCAACCAACCAATAGGAACAGTCGGCAATAGGTTTATATCTTACACTGGAATAAAGTTATTTTTTGTCTTATAATTCTTGGGGACTGTTTCTAAACTAAATTATGCTTTCAAGATTTCAACTTGGTGATTAAGGATTCTGATATCAATTCCAACTGAGGGAAGGGTGTTTCCTCACACATCCAAGTAATTCTCAGATACCATCTGTGTGCTTTACAATTAAACTCAATTCTGATACTATCTGAGACAACATCAGATTCCACAGGTGAAGGTTTCAGTCCCACAAGACTGCCCTCCACCCCTGCCCCCAATCTCAGAGGCCAATCTCAATCTCAAGCCCAAATTGTCCCTTTGCATCTGACCAACTGGCTAAAAACTGGAGGCCCCCCTCCTTGGGCTCAAATAACTTAGAGTGGCTCTCAGAGCCCAGGGGAATAGTCTGCTCACCAGCTTGCAAGTTTATCATAAAAGACAGAACTCAGGAGGTATTAGACGGACAAGATGCACTGGGCGTGGCCTGCTTGGAGGGCTCAGCTTCCATGCTCTCTCCCAGCCTGCCACTCTCTCCAGATCTCCATGTGTTCACCAACCCAAAGCTCTCCAAGCCCTAACTGTTTTGGGTTTTATGGGAATTTTATCACTTAGGCATGATGAAGTCATTGGCCATTAGTGATGGATCTCAATTTCCAGTCCCTTACCATCCCCTAGAGAGTAGGGACAGGGCAGAAATTTCCAATCACATGACCAGCTTCACTCATCTTGACTTGACAGGGTGCTGCTTGACTTACGAGCCCTTTAATAAAGGCAATTAGATCTTCAAGTTCACTTGGTTGAATTTTTGTCATTTAACACCTTATGTACTGGAAAATTTCCATAGAAAACCAGCAGCTCATAAGGGCTGAAAGAGTGAGATCATTCTAAGGCAAAATACAGAGGTTGGAGTAATGCCTATGTTAATATCTTGCTCTAATTGGATTTTCAGAACTTGCTTCTGTCAACTCTCTCAGCCATAATAGAAAAAGGGTTGACACACTAACGCTATTATTCTGCCACATCGACTGGTTAGAATTGTAGATGTATTACATTTCCACCTCCTGCCATGTCTGAAAAGAGAGCAGTTCAGATTAAAACAACACCAACCAACCAATAGGAACAGTCGGCAATAGGTTTATATCTTACACTGGAATAAAGTTATTTTTTGTCTTATAATTCTTGGGGACTGTTTCTAAACTAAATTATGCTTTCAAGATTTCAACTTGGTGATTAAGGATTCTGATATCAATTCCAACTGAGGGAAGGGTGTTTCCTCACACATCCAAGTAATTCTCAGATACCATCTGTGTGCTTTACAATTAAACTCAATTCTGATACTATCTGAGACAACATCAGATTCCACAGGTGAAGGTTTCAGTCCCACAAGACTGCCCTCCACCCCTGCCCCCAATCTCAGAGGCCAATCTCAATCTCAAGCCCAAATTGTCCCTTTGCATCTGACCAACTGGCTAAAAACTGGAGGCCCCCCTCCTTGGGCTCAAATAACTTAGAGTGGCTCTCAGAGCCCAGGGGAATAGTCTGCTCACCAGCTTGCAAGTTTATCATAAAAGACAGAACTCAGGAGGTATTAGACGGACAAGATGCACTGGGCGTGGCCTGCTTGGAGGGGCTCAGCTTCCATGCTCTCTCCCAGCCTGCCACTCTCTCCAGATCTCCATGTGTTCACCAACCCAAAGCTCTCCAAGCCCTAACTGTTTTGGGTTTTTATGGGAATTTTATCACTTAGGCATGATGAAGTCATTGGCCATTAGTGATGGATCTCAATTTCCAGTCCCTTACCATCCCCTAGAGAGTAGGGACAGGGCAGAAATTTCCAATCACATGACCAGCTTCACTCATCTTTAGATGCTGTCACAGAAGACACCTTTATCACTCTCTTAAGAAATTCCACGGGGGTTGGGGACCAGGGATATGCATATGACTGATGTGGGAACATACATGCCTGTGAACAATAAAACTCTGTAAAACCTTTAAAATAAAGAATTAAAAAAAAAAATGAAATTCCAAGGGTTTTAAGAACTCGGCCCTGGAACAGGGTCCAAGACCCAGTATATGTATTTCTCATTCTAAACATCACAATATCACAGTGATAGTAGCTAACATTCACTTAACAAAGATAAAATCCTCATGGTAAGAATAGCAAGACTTGGGGGGGCTGAAAGGAGATGTGGTGGGGAAGGTAGAATTCGGTCCCAGAGACATTCACCTCTGCCTGTGGATGCCTGCTATTCATTCCTACCAAGGGAGTCAGCGAGGGATGTGGAACCAAATTCTATTCTCTCTCATTTCCCATATTGCTAAATTGATAATTACATTTTCATCATGGCTCTGGATATGTCTGATGCCAAGGGCAAATTTTCTGGCACATTGTAAATACTGGCAATGTGAAATAAAACCATGATGTCATTCTCAAAAATGAAGCCCATGGAATCTAAATACCACAGAAATATGGAGCCGTCACTGGTCACTTAAAAACCACAAGGACAAGCTCTGGATTGAGAGGAAAGTTTACATGATTTCCTTTTCTCCTTGAACTTGAAGTTCCATTCCACTTGCCCCACAGGATTCTAACCTAATGTAAGTCCATTATTATGCATGAATCATGTGGTTATGATGTTATCAATAAACCTGTTGATATTATATATACTTCCCTGCAACAAACACATGCTCTAAATTAAAAATGTAAAAGAGCATCTTATGTCTGCAAGCTAAGTGATAAAAAAAATTACACTGGCTTAGCTATTATTACACATTTGACCAATAAAATATATCCATTTGTAAGTTTGACAGTTTTTAAGCTAAAAAATAACATTTTACTGGAAGTGTATCTTTTACTAATATGAAATGGAGGTTTTTTCCCCTCACCAAACTGGTTTATGTATTCAGTTCTGTGAATTCTGAGTTTTCTTATGTATCACCAGACATGGTTAAGGATCTACTAGTGTACTCAGTTAGATTTTTCAGTCTTGTTGAGAGCAAAAAATTGGAGCCATATGCCTGCAGAAAACCTTATGACCTACTCATTAGAGGCACTTCCTAACCTCTTACACTCAGAGGCTACCACTGAGGATGCTGGCAAGTACTGCCCATCTCTTGGAGAGATGTGTAGGGTGTGGCTTCAGATGGATCAATTTAAGGGAAGCCTGCTTACGGAAGCAGAGCTTCTGATAACCATCAGTGGAGCTTCTGATTGGACAGTGGGTTTGCATCCCCAAGCCTGAAGACCAAAAGGCTCTGGAGTTAGCCTGGGAACGGTTCTAATTCTACTACCTCGGTGACCTGAAGCAAGCCACTCACACTTCCTGAACCTCCGTTTTCTCTAATGATAAAAAAATTAACAAGTGGGTGAGAGGTGTAAAGGAAGTAGCATGAAGGCCTGTACTATCATATGTGAAGAAAATAGCTATAGTCATTGCTCTGTGAGAAAAGTAGATCCTTCAGGGGTGCTGTGTGATGGTTGGGAGGGGTGGGAAGGGGGGGATATACATACGACTAATCTGGGAACATACACATCTGTAAACAACAAAACTCTGTAAAAGTTAAAAGCAAAATAAAAATTCAAAAAAAAACCCCAAAAATAAACAAACAAAATCTTCCCAACAACCTTCAGGGTATCTGGAGGCCTGGCTGAGGTAATGGGAGTAAAACGCCTTGATAATTGTAAAATTGCATATCAGTGCTAGATACTGTTGTTTTCATTACTATTTTTGCTACAAACAGTCCAAGGGTAACAACTAAGATCAGGGGTCATGTACCCAAGTGATGTCAATCCTTGGAATCCTTGTTAATAAATTCAAAACACTAGTACCTTTTATTGTTAAAAGTTCAAAACCAAACTTTTAACAATAAAATACTAAACCGTGCATGGCTGGGTCTACCGCAGGATAGCCCTGGTTCTCGAGCATGGTCTCTGAACCGCCAGCCTGAGGACCACCTGGGAGCGTGATCTGGTCACATTCTCCGGCTCCCTTCAGATCTACAGAATCAGAATCTCTGAGAGTGGGACTCAGCACCCTGCACTTGAACAAGCCCTCCAAGTGACTCTGTCACACACCATAGTCTCAGGATGGTGCTGTTCAGGGTGCTTTCAGTGTGGGAACCCGAATCGATTTCCCAGAATAACGGGTGGTGTAAGAACATAGGAGGAAGCACTGAAAGCGAATTAGTTCAGTATCAATATGCCACCGAATCCCCCAGAGGTGGGAAGTGCTCTTTCAGCTTACAGATGGTGCATATGCTGCAATTGTTCTGCAACTGGTCAGGGTAAACAAGAGGACCTCAGGGAAAGGGGCGCAGGGTCCACTCAGTTGCTGCCAGAGTGTAACCTAAGAGCTCTTACGAGACAGGCTAATGACTGCTTCTCTTCTGGGCAAGAACAAGAAATCCTTTTGGCCTTTGCTGTTTTTCCAAGTGGACACGTAGCTCCTTCCCCCAAGCACAGTCTACTGAAAGCACTTAAAAGCAAGTGGGAAGTAGTGGATGTTAATGGAGTCAGGATGCTGTTTCTACAGGGTGTGTACTTAGTACAAGGGAAGTAGAATAAAATGACAGCCACACGATGAAGTCAGAGTACCTATGAGGCAGGCTTTCAGTTACAGCCTCTCTGATAGGCCGGCTTTATTGTAGTTTTAAAAATGTAAAGAGGCTTTCTTTAACACACAGTTAAGAAAAAAATCAAATTTTTATGGTTTCACGTTTTTAACCCCGATTCGGACTTATCTTGGTTAAATTTAAAGAAAAGCAGGAACTGAAACACACAAAACAAAAAACAGTCAAAATAACAGAGTGGAGAGTGAGACAAAGATTGGGCATCTGTTGAATGGATTTTTATCCATGTACTATGTGGTATGTATATACAGTGTAATATTCAGCTAAAAAATATGATTTGGAATCCTTGTTAATAAATTCAAAACACTAGTACCTTTTATTGTTAAAAGTTCAAAACCAAACTTTTAACAATAAAATACTAAACCGTGCATGGCTGGGTCTACCGCAGGATAGCCCTGGTTCTCGAGCATGGTCTCTGAACCGCCAGCCTGAGGACCACCTGGGAGCGTGATCTGGTCACATTCTCCGGCTCCCTTCAGATCTACAGAATCAGAATCTCTGAGAGTGGGACTCAGCACCCTGCACTTGAACAAGCCCTCCAAGTGACTCTGTCACACACCATAGTCTCAGGATGGTGCTGTTCAGGGTGCTTTCAGTGTGGGAACCCGAATCGATTTCCCAGAATAACGGGTGGTGTAAGAACATAGGAGGAAGCACTGAAAGCGAATTAGTTCAGTATCAATATGCCACCGAATCCCCCAGAGGTGGGAAGTGCTCTTTCAGCTTACAGATGGTGCATATGCTGCAATTGTTCTGCAACTGGTCAGGGTAAACAAGAGGACCTCAGGGAAAGGGGCGCAGGGTCCACTCAGTTGCTGCCAGAGTGTAACCTAAGAGCTCTTACGAGACAGGCTAATGACTGCTTCTCTTCTGGGCAAGAACAAGAAATCCTTTTGGCCTTTGCTGTTTTTCCAAGTGGACACGTAGCTCCTTCCCCCAAGCACAGTCTACTGAAAGCACTTAAAAGCAAGTGGGAAGTAGTGGATGTTAATGGAGTCAGGATGCTGTTTCTACAGGGTGTGTACTTAGTACAAGGGAAGTAGAATAAAATGACAGCCACACGATGAAGTCAGAGTACCTATGAGGCAGGCTTTCAGTTACAGCCTCTCTGATAGGCCGGCTTTATTGTAGTTTTAAAAATGTAAAGAGGCTTTCTTTAACACACAGTTAAGAAAAAAATCAAATTTTTATGGTTTCACGTTTTTAACCCCGATTCGGACTTATCTTGGTTAAATTTAAAGAAAAGCAGGAACTGAAACACACAAAACAAAAAACAGTCAAAATAACAGAGTGGAGAGTGAGACAAAGATTGGGCATCTGTTGAATGGATTTTTATCCATGTACTATGTGGTATGTATATACAGTGTAATATTACTCAGTCATTAAAAAACAAAATAATGCCATTTGTAGCAACATGAATGAGCCCATAGATTATTACAGTAAGTGAAGTAAGTCAGGGGGAGACAAATGTCACATTACATCACTTACATGTGGTATCTAAAAAAAATACAAATGAGCTTATTTACAAAATAGAGGTAGACTCACTCATAGACATAGAAAGCAAATTTACGGTTACCAAAGGGGAATGGGGGGAAGCAGAGAGGAGGGATAAATTAGGAGTTTGGGATTAATATATACAAACTACTATACATAAAATAGATAACGAACAAGGACTTACTATATAGCACAGGAAACTATACTCAATTTTTTGTAATAACCTATAAGGGAAAAGAATCTGAAAAAGACCGCATGTGTGCATGCACGTATCTGAATCCTATGCTGTACACTTGAACTAATATCACTGTAAATTGATACCTCAATCAAAAAAAACCCTGAGCATTTGTTGACATTTGTTTATCAAAGAAGTAAATTTTGAAACATGGGGACAAGAAGAATTACAGTCACCAACCACTTATCTTCCCATCTGATTTCTGCTTTTCCACAGTAGTGAGTTTGGAAGAAAACTGAAAGATCACTCTACAAACCAAGCCTCCTGAAGAGAATATTCTAACTGTGTAACAGAGACCACAGCAGCCCACTGAGGGTTAACAGTGAGTCGATACCGCTGGAAAAAATCTCATTATGAGAACCATGGCACAGAATTGAGCAGCTGTCTGGCTGAGCCGAGACTTGGGAGATTTATATGCCCCGTGGCTCTGCCGAGGCTTCGACTGGCTCTGGCTCAGTGCTGCCGCTGACACCACCCAGAAGCACAGCCGCGCGTCAGCCACAAACCCAACCCCCGCCACTTCACGACCGTGGAGTGAGGCAGTGATGTCCTGGCCCCATCACGTCAGAGAGAAATCTGCATAGACACACATCTTAAAAACCAACAAATGTATTTCCAGTGTATTTTCTAAGTTGTAAAATGAATCATCTTACTAAACTAATAAAAGCAGCTGCTGGTTTTAACGCAATTATTTTAAAACCTCAGATCATGTTAAAATACACCTCAAGCGGGTCTTAAATTACAAGGGTACACACGTTTTCAGAGCCAACAATGAACAGTCAGGGAATAATGGGATACCGTAATGCATCTTTCCAGTTTACTTCTCATGGTGTTTTTATTTTTTTTTAACTTTTGAATACAATTAATAAAACCCTTGCATCTGGCATAAAACGGTTCCTGTGTGTGTGAGTGTATTAAAAAATAACAATGAACTCTAGAGTAAACAAAATCTACCAGCGCTTCCAACCTAACGATCTCATAAACCCGGAACAGCTGTTAATTGCTCCGTTGGCTTCGAATCATACTACATGGTAGAAGCCAGCTTGCAGATCACAGCTCGTGGTTTTATTTGCATCCCACAGATAGGGACTATCCAAGTCCTTTCTCTTTAGAGTTGAGCTAGAATTTTATTTTCCTTCAGGTTTAATCGTGATGTAACTGCTTCTTAAAAAAAGATGGCTATGTTCTCTGGGTGGCCCAGTTGCAGCCACAGCATCACCACACCGTTGCTCTCATACCGGTTCTTTCCTTTACGCACAGAGTTTCTGGTGAATAGCTCTTCATTTCAGTCATTCGACAATTACATACCGAGCTGGAAAGGTGGCTGCTCTTCTGGGCTTGTGTCTTTCCTATATTCACCACGTAAAGCACTACTACCCAGTACCTCAGAAGGTGACTATACTTGGGGAAAGGGCTTTTAAATAAGTCATTAAGTAAAACATGGGGTCATTACGGTGGGCCCTAATCTGACTGGTGTCCTTAGAAGAAATACAGAGCACAGAGGGCAGACACAGCAGGAAGGCAGCCATCTACACACCAAGCAGAGAGGCCTCAGAAGAAACCAAACCAGCCAGCACCTTGAACTCAAAGGACTTTTAGCTTTCAGCACTGTGAAAAATACATTTCTGTTTTGCAAGGCGCCCAGTCAGTGATGTTTTGCTATGGCAGCCTGAGGAAACACGTAAGACTGCCTTAGGTACAGGTCTACTTTGCATCTGAATGACTGCAGACGATCATTTGATAACAGATGAGTGGAAGGTGATCACACACAAAGGTATGTTCTTCCCTTAAGAGTATTGCCAGCACTTCAGCATTTTGAAGGTAGAGAGGATGTGCATAGAACTTTGTCATCTGTAGCTCTGAACCAAGAACCTTCCAGGATTTGGGCAATTAATTTTTCACCTTTGCTATGGCTTTGCATTTCTTCTTCCAGGCCCATAATGATCACTGTTATCAAATCACTCACCAGGAGGGAGGGACTGGCTGAGACCTGCCTTGAATTTCACACTTCACTATCTACATACTCATAAAGTACTAACATGCATGTAGTCTTTGATTTTCAAACTGAGTCTTGGAAGCTAATGATAACAGCATTGTAGGTAGGACTTGGGGTGATTTTCTTTCAGTTTTAATATAAAAAGAAAACTATTTCTGGTCTATAGTTCTCACAAATTTTGACTTAAATTCTAAATTCAAGTGCACACTTCTCTTCTCAACAGATGGTTAGAATCAATCTAATTCCCAGATGAGGTTACTGTCCTCCCCTTGGTATGGAGCGACTTTTTTCCGTTACTTTCTGTATGTAGGCATGCAGTAACTGGAGGAAGGAACAAGCATCATCAGCAGTAACAGCTCATAATCTCCGTTGCTTCATACCGGTTCTTTCCTTTACGCACAGAGTTTCTGGTGAAGAGCTCTTCATTTCAGTCATTCGACAATTACATACCGAGCTGGAAAGGTGGCTGCTCTTCTGGGCTTGTGTCTTTCCTATATTCACCACGTAAAGCACTACTACCCAGTACCTCAGAAGGTGACTATACTTGGGGAAAGGGCTTTTAAATAAGTCATTAAGTAAAACATGGGGTCATTACGGTGGGCCCTAATCTGACTGGTGTCCTTAGAAGAAATACAGAGCACAGAGGGCAGACACAGCAGGAAGGCAGCCATCTACACACCAAGCAGAGAGGCCTCAGAAGAAACCAAACCAGCCAGCACCTTGAACTCAAAGGACTTTTAGCTTTCAGCACTGTGAAAAATACATTTCTGTTTTGCAAGGCGCCCAGTCAGTGATGTTTTGCTATGGCAGCCTGAGGAAACACGTAAGACTGCCTTAGGTACAGGTCTACTTTGCATCTGAATGACTGCAGACGATCATTTGATAACAGATGAGTGGAAGGTGATCACACACAAAGGTATGTTCTTCCCTTAAGAGTATTGCCAGCACTTCAGCATTTTGAAGGTAGAGAGGATGTGCATAGAACTTTGTCATCTGTAGCTCTGAACCAAGAACCTTCCAGGATTTGGGCAATTAATTTTTCACCTTTGCTATGGCTTTGCATTTCTTCTTCCAGGCCCATAATGATCACTGTTATCAAATCACTCACCAGGAGGGGAGGGACTGGCTGAGACCTGCCTTGAATTTCACACTTCACTATCTACATACTCATAAAGTACTAACATGCATGTAGTCTTTGATTTTCAAACTGAGTCTTGGAAGCTAATGATAACAGCATTGTAGGTAGGACTTGGGGTGATTTTCTTTCAGTTTTAATATAAAAAGAAAACTATTTCTGGTCTATAGTTCTCACAAATTTTGACTTAAATTCTAAATTCAAGTGCACACTTCTCTTCTCAACAGATGGTTAGAATCAATCTAATTCCCAGATGAGGTTACTGTCCTCCCCTTGGTATGGAGCGACTTTTTTCCGTTACTTTCTGTATGTAGGCATGCAGTAACTGGAGGAAGGAACAAGCATCATCAGCAGTAACAGCTCATAATCTGAAATGAGCTCACAGATAGCAAATAATCACCTCACAGGGAAAATGAGCTGTACTCAGAAAAAGTTATTTTTCACTATTTCTGTTCCACAATTCACAGTCTCCATTTCTATCTCTAGATGTGGAAAGGAGTGACGGTTTTGAGTGGGTGAGAAGCACAGATTGATAAGCAGTACACATGATGAGTGAATAATGAACCTACAAATAATCACACCATATGCCATGGGAAAACATGACTCCATTACAATGTTTACCTGCAAAATGTTAGGGTCAGATCCCTTACCTGTGGCAGGTGCAACATAAGATACAATTATTCTGACCTTGTTATTTTTTCTTATCTTTAACATGTTTGTAGGTTATTCAACACTCTGATTATCAGAGCAGCCTTTTTCAAGGTGTATCAGCCTCGTTGGCCTCTGTCTTACCAATAAGGAAACAAGGACAATGGTGCTTAAAGATTCTGAGCCGATTTTTAAGGTCTGATCTTTCAATTTCCATTCTGCAAATATGACAGGTGTAGATACATCTCCCCACAAATGAATTATTTGTAATTATTTCTTGGCTAGATCATTTCAAAGGAAAAGTAAGGATGGCACTTGACTCTCTTTGTAGCCTCCACCCTTACCTTCCATCCATGGGTCCTCATTCTGTTTTTCTGACACAAGAAGGTGGTGATAGGGTGAAAAATACAAGCGTGCATTTGCGTTCATGTGTCAGTATGGGAAAGGGGATGCTGAGTTTTCTTTTTAATTTTATTTATTTATTTATCTTTTGGAGGGTGGGGTGGGGAGGGAGGGGGATGGGCAGGCCACTTCTGTTGGTCTTTCATTTCTCCATTTTCATCCATCTTTGTTCTTTTGGCTCCTGTGGGCCTCCCATCACGGTGGCCACTGTTGTCACAGAGCACCGGCTCTGGGCGCATGCGCGCCAGAGCTCCGGCTCAGTAATTGGACACATCGGTCCAGCCACTCCACGGCACGTGGGATCTTCCCAGGCCAGGGATCGAACCAGTGCCCCTTGCACTGCAAGGCGGTGTCTTCACCCACTGGACCACCAGGGGAAGCCCGGATGCTGAGTTTTAAAGTCTACCGGGAAGAGGGACCATAACCACTGTGTCTTGCTTAGCTGGGTCTAAACTGTGTCAATACCAAGTACTTTAAAGCACACTTTGCCCCTCTTCCCTTGTGCCCTGATTTTCCAAGAAAAGTGTCCCTTCTGCAATCTGGACATCTTCTCACCCTGCCGCAACTGCAGGTAAGGTGTAGAAATAAAAGGGGTGTGTGTGTGTGTATGTCTTTGTGTGTGTTGCTGTCTACGATTCTTGGAGCGTGCATCCAGAAGATGCCTGTTTACACAGCCTCACACAATGAGTCAGACAGATTTTTCTCCTGAAAGGACCAAACTTGATCGGTTGTTTTGACAGTCTGTAGCAACTGAAAAAATATGTCTAGGTGCCTGTCAGAGTGAGTTATTCAACAATAAATAAGATAGTCGCCTGGGTAGGAGAAACACAATTTTTACAACTCTGATGGTGCAAAATCAGCAATTATTTAAGACACATTATTGATGGTCATTTTCTATTTATATAGTACTAAGAAATGTTGACTTGTCTCCTGGTCTGCAGTAATTTTGGCAAAGAAAACCAAGGGCATTATAATATGACAAAAGTCAAGGAATATTCAGGGAAATAGAAAGGCTTACACTCACACTGGGGTCCTTAAATATAAGTAAAAGGAATTGTTTGTTTTTTTCTTGCAGTTATTCCCCACACACCCTGGAGCTCTTGCGATGCGATTATGGAGGAAGGAACTTGACATTTCCTAGAGGTGTTGGTCAGAGTATAAACAAACTTCAGAAGATAAATATGTGCTCAGAGTGTAAGTAAACTTAAATATATGACCCTGAAAATTCCCCAACTGCAATATCTACATGCTGGAAAACAACCTTTTACATTCTGTGCGTACACTTTATCTTAAACACACACCTAACCCCCACTTTCATTCCTCCCCACCCTCATCTTGCCTATTGGATAGAACTAGAGTCTTTTTTTTTTTTTTTCAGTTTTTACTGCACTGTTTTAGTGAGCCTCTTAGCAAATTGTCTTCTTTGATTAATCACATCTCTCTCCCTAGTTCAATACTTCCATCCTTTAAGTATCCTTAGACCAGATGCCCATAAATCACACAACGTCCCAAGCCAGTGACGACTCGCTCACAATTTTAATCAGCATACAGATTTAACAGCTGTGATTAGTGGAGACTGTAGTGACCAGAAGTACCACAGTTGACTCAACACTAAGACTGGGTTATGGTTGTAGAATTCCATGTATCACGACACTTATAATATCGACTGCTCTTAACACAGGGATGTCAGGGAATTTATACAAACAAAACCAAAACTATTGAGCTTAGGTTTGTTTGAAAGTCTGCATAGACTCCAATTGAAATGGTCTCTTGGTTGCTAACCCTGATAGCTTTTCTTAGCTCTCATCTGCTTGATTCCCTAGAACATTCAACCCAGATGACTCAGCATTCTGCATGAACCGAACTTTTCAGTCATTGCCGAGTCACCACACCATCCAGGCTCCCTGTTCACACTCTGGCTGCACTAACACAGTGGTCCTTTCCACCAAGGCTTGGCCATTCAGCTAATTCATTCAAAAGCAATGTATTTATTCCACAAACATGCACTGAGGGTCAGATACTGGAGAATTGACAATGAGAGTATCCTGGTTACATGGAATTTAAAAACTAGTGGGGAATGCAAAACTAAATCATACCTAGATAGGAATTAGAATATACCACAAAAGAATAAAGATGGAAGACACACAGGAGACTCTGAAAGTATCCAGTTGAGAGGATCCAAACAAACCTGTGGGGACCAGGGAAGGTTGACATAAAAGTTGAGTCCAAAGGAAAGACATAAATTCTTCTCAGGAAAAAAAATGCATGCAAAGTTGATGTTTAGACCTTGGGTCTCTTCCTTACATGAACTCTTCATGAGTGTGTTTGTGTCTATATACCTTACCTATCCCACCAGACATATACTGTCCAAAATGGCAGCCACTAGCCACACGCAGCCATCAAGACTTTTAAATGTTGCTAGTGTGACTGAGGAACTGAATGAGTTTTTAAATTCATTTCAATTAAATAAAACTGATGCTTGATTATGAGAAAACAAGTATGCTTGCAACTAACTGTGTATGAATTTATGTCAACTGTAAGAAATACGAAAACTTGGATCCAAATTGAGATTTGCTATATATGCAAACTGCATCTCAGATCTGAAGACTTAGTACCAAAAATGAATGCAAAAGATCTCATTTTTGTAAACTGGTTACAAGTTAAAATCATATTTCTGGATATTAAGCCAAATAAATTTTAATAAATTAAAATTAATTGTATGTTCTTTGCTTATTTTAAGTTTTGGCCTCTTTTTATTTATTTATTTATTTATTTTTCATCCATCTTTACTCTTCGTCCTGTGTGGGCCTGCCATTGCAGTGGCCTCTTTTGATGTGCTCCAGAGTACTGGCTCATAATTAGAAACACTGGTCCAGCCACTCCGTGACACATGGGATCTTCCTGGGCCACGGATGGAACCAGTGCCCCTTGCACTGCAAGACAGACTATTTACCCACTGGACCACCAGGGAAGCCCCTAATTGTATGTCCTTTACTTTTTAATATGGCTACTAGAAGATTCAAGATTCCATATGTGACTCACATTATTTGCATTGGACAGAGCTATGCTAGAGCTTGACTGTTTCAAAGTAGAGACTATGTCTCACTTATCTTTCACATTGGCACTATGTCGTGTGTATAAATGTTTGTCAAATGATGAGGGTAAAGAATGCGAAGACACACTAGGAGACTCATACCTAGATAGGAATTAGAATATACCACAAAAGAATAAAGATGGAAGACACACAGGAGACTCTGAAAGTATCCAGTTGAGAGGATCCAAACAAACCTGTGGGGACCAGGAAGGTTGACATAAAAGTTGAGTCCAAAGGAAAGACATAAATTCTTCTCAGGAAAAAAAATGCATGCAAAGTTGATGTTTAGACCTTGGGTCTCTTCCTTACATGAACTCTTCATGAGTGTGTTTGTGTCTATATACCTTACCTATCCCACCAGACATATACTGTCCAAAATGGCAGCCACTAGCCACACGCAGCCATCAAGACTTTTAAATGTTGCTAGTGTGACTGAGGAACTGAATGAGTTTTTAAATTCATTTCAATTAAATAAAACTGATGCTTGATTATGAGAAAACAAGTATGCTTGCAACTAACTGTGTATGAATTTATGTCAACTGTAAGAAATACGAAAACTTGGATCCAAATTGAGATTTGCTATATATGCAAACTGCATCTCAGATCTGAAGACTTAGTACCAAAAATGAATGCAAAAGATCTCATTTTTGTAAACTGGTTACAAGTTAAAATCATATTTCTGGATATTAAGCCAAATAAATTTTAATAAATTAAAATTAATTGTATGTTCTTTGCTTATTTTAAGTTTTGGCCTCTTTTTATTTATTTATTTATTTATTTTCATCCATCTTTACTCTTCGTCCTGTGTGGGCCTGCCATTGCAGTGGCCTCTTTTGATGTGCTCCAGAGTACTGGCTCATAATTAGAAACACTGGTCCAGCCACTCCGTGACACATGGGATCTTCCTGGGCCACGGATGGAACCAGTGCCCCTTGCACTGCAAGACAGACTATTTACCCACTGGACCACCAGGGAAGCCCCTAATTGTATGTCCTTTACTTTTTAATATGGCTACTAGAAGATTCAAGATTCCATATGTGACTCACATTATTTGCATTGGACAGAGCTATGCTAGAGCTTGACTGTTTCAAAGTAGAGACTATGTCTCACTTATCTTTCACATTGGCACTATGTCGTGTGTATAAATGTTTGTCAAATGAGTAAGACATTCTTCACATGAACAAGTCCCCATCAACAAATACTCAATGTGACATGCATTCCACAAATGTTTCTGGAGAGCCTACCATGTTAATCCTGTTCTACGCCCAGAAGAACACGAAAGCATGAGACAGGGTACTCATCATCATGGAATTTCACCCTACTGATAACTAGAGATGCTACATTGAATGTGTATCATAATTCTGGGTAAGAGAACAGAGGCACGGGCTGGGCATAGGTTTGCTACTTTAGGTCAGGAGGTCAGGGATAGCTTCTCCAAAGAGTGGAGACTGGAATGTGGTAAGAAGACAGTCCCTATCTGAGGGAAGAATATTCCAGAAGAGGAGATTGCATGTGCAAACACATTGAGAGGGAACCATGCTTGGGACAGAGCAAGGCCAGTGGGCCGGAGTACCAAGAGTGGGAGAGAGTAGAGGATGTGAGGCAAGCCAGGGCGTTCCATCGGGTAGGGCTGTGGAGGCCACATCAGGAACTTGAATTGTACTGTTAAGTGTGATGGGAAGACACAACAACCAGAAAGTAAGAGATAGTTGGATAGACCTACAATTTTAGGATCTCTGTGGTTTCCTGGTTGAGTACCACTGGAGGACACAAAGGGGAATGAGAAAGTTCACTTAGGAGCCTTTCACACTAGTAAACAACAATTTATTGAAGATCCCAAGGTATCTGCAACAAGGAATGAGAATGAGAGAAATCTGGACCCTCTGACCCGAATTTGCATACCTTACTACAAACTTAAAACAACCGTCTTTTTAAATCCTTTTTTTTTTTTTTTTTTAAGTCACTCTTTATAGTCAGAAGCATTACAGTGGGCCCACAGTACAGCCACACAGCACTGTCTCTTAGCTCCTATATCTTGTCTTGGGCTTAGCCAAAGAAGCCTGAGAGGGAAGTCTTTCAGTTATGTCATGTAATAAAATCCCTTCAGTGAGTATTTTTTGACTCTAGAACTGACACAAGAGAATCCTTATGGAATCCTTCATTGGAAGATTGAAGACTAATCACTGCTACAGGAAATATGCATCTTCTCCATTTCTCGGTGCATTTCTATATTACAAACATATGCCTACACAATACATTGCTACTGTTCACTGAGCACTTGCAATGGTGCCTCCAACAGCACCAAGCACTTGAGGCAGGCCATTCTGTATAATTCTAGTAACAACACAATGAGTAGGTACCACCATTTTCATTTTCTTGATGAATAACAAAATGCTCAAAGTCACACAGATGGTTGCTGCAGAGGGCGGCTTCAAGTCAGTAACATCTGGGTTTGAATTCCAGCTCTGCATCCACTGTCTGCATGATCTCAGAGCCTATTGTTTATTCATCATAAAATTAAGTGTGTTCAACTTGAAGCCGCAAGACCAGTGTTACTGTAGTGTGGTCCTTGGATCACCTACATCAGAATCACCAGGGTTCCCTTATTAAAAGTACAAACAGGCATACGGTCCAGGAGTCTGCATTTGAATAATCAGAGGAGATAGTTAATATATTCATTTAGCATGCCCTTATAGCATAATAACTAGGATTTAATATATACTTTCTAAAAAACTTGGTCATTTATATGTTATTTCTCTGAAGTACTCGAAGCTTCACAAAATCCTATATTTAGAGGCAATGTCATAGTTTGGGTTCCTTTGAAAAGAACCTGAGACCAGGACTTGAGTGTGGGTAGCTTATTTGGGAAGTGAGCCCAGAACACAGGTGTGAAGGAGCAGACAGAGTGAAGAAGGAAGGAGGGAAAATAAAGAGTTCATTACTGAAGTGGTTATTTTTAGGAGAAATAGGAGCTCGGTCCCACTGGGGACCCTCTAGGGAACCATCCAGAATGTGTCACAGAATGATTCCTCCATAAGAGGTGAGACTAAGGCATTTTTCATCACCTTCTGCTAGTAGTTAGTTGAAAGTTGGCCCCTTGGAGTTAACTTCCTTGCATATTTGGGCTGAGCCTGTGTAGGGCTCAGAGGTTTCTGGAAAGAGTTCTGAGGCAAAAAGTCAGAGACCCTTAGTGCAAGCTTGAGCTGGAACAGTGGTAATGTGTACTGCACTGTCCACACGGCACTGATGTCAGGTGACCAGGGATGTGGACCAGGAAACAAAATACATCTGTTTCAGGCAGAATTCATGCAATTGCTGCTTCATTTAATTGCTCAATTTGGGGTAGGGGATCTGGGAAAGCAGCCTTTCACTGGCAGAGAGCCAACAGCATATTCTTTCCCACACATGCCACACTTCCATTCTGTGTTGGAGTTCCCACAGCATCTCTGCAGAAAATGAGGAGTCTTAAAGAAAAAGGAGTCGTTTCCAACATTAGGGGGAAGTTTTTTGATGAAACAGACTGCCTACTACCAGAACATGATTCTCTGAGGCATCGCCCCCACCAACCTTAGTCACCAAGTACCTCAGAGGAGTAAGATAAATGTAAAATGGACAAATTCTTATTCACAGAAGTTTATGTCAGATTTCTGTGTTTTACTCTTAAATATGAATAGATAGCTGAAGATCTCCAGATACCTAAGGAAAATGTTCAACATGAAGGAAACCAAAACAGCAGGAAAAAAAAAAATGAGCTCAGAACAGACAATGCAGAAAAAAACAAACAAATACTGCTCACCACCTCCCCAAGTCCCACATCCTTAGAGATATGAAAGAATATAATACACCCACGAAACAAGAAACGGCAGCATACAAACATAAAGAACACACACATGGATCTGAGGAATTTAAAAAATAGTAGTTAGAGAGGAAATGAAAAGTCAATAGAATGACTGGAAGATAAAGCTCCTAGACAGTAGAGCAAAAAGATAAATACATGGACAGTAGGGGGAGATCAACATATTAGAGAATTAATCCAGGTGATTCAACACCCAACAGACAGACATTCCAGAAACTAAGAACAGAAAAAGTGGTGGGAAGTAATCAATGAAAAGAAAAGTTTGAGGGAATTCCCTAGGAATGAAGGACGTAAACCTTCAAATTGGAATGACTGAATAAACCCCAAGAAAGTAAGAAAAAGAGGAAAAAAAGGGACACATAAGGCCACATTACAACATGACACTATGGATAAAGAAAAATTAAAAACTTATGAACAGAAAATATAGATCATATACAGAGCAAAGGGATTAGGAAAGGCATCAGATTTATCAATACTACTGAATGCTAGATGACGTGGAGTATTATCCTCAAACATTCTGAGGCAAATTTTTGACCTAGAATTCTATACCGAGTCATACTATCAATCTAGTATATGCTATAAGTACCAAAAAGAGATGAAGGTCAAACGGTCTATGGGTCCTTGGGAACTGGAATCAATTCAGGAGTGGCGAAGTCCCAGGATGATAGGTGTATATAAGACTCTAGAAACAGAAGCATATTCTTTCCACATGCCACACTTCCATTCTGTGTGGAAGTTTTTCTTAAAGAAAAAGGAGTCGTTTCCAACATTAGGGGGAAGTTTTTTGATGAAACAGACTGCCTACTACCAGAACATGATTCTCTGAGGCATCGCCCCCACCAACCTTAGTCACCAAGTACCTCAGAGGAGTAAGATAAATGTAAAATGGACAAATTCTTATTCACAGAAGTTTATGTCAGATTTCTGTGTTTTACTCTTAAATATGAATAGATAGCTGAAGATCTCCAGATACCTAAGGAAAATGTTCAACATGAAGGAAACCAAAACAGCAGGAAAAAAAAAAAATGAGCTCAGAACAGACAATGCAGAAAAAAACAAACAAATACTGCTCACCACCTCCCCAAGTCCCACATCCTTAGAGATATGAAAGAATATAATACACCCACGAAACAAGAAACGGCAGCATACAAACATAAAGAACACACACATGGATCTGAGGAATTTAAAAAATAGTAGTTAGAGAGGAAATGAAAAGTCAATAGAATGACTGGAAGATAAAGCTCCTAGACAGTAGAGCAAAAAGATAAATACATGGACAGTAGGGGGAGATCAACATATTAGAGAATTAATCCAGGTGATTCAACACCCAACAGACAGACATTCCAGAAACTAAGAACAGAAAAAGTGGTGGGAAGTAATCAATGAAAAGAAAAGTTTGAGGGAATTCCCTAGGAATGAAGGACGTAAACCTTCAAATTGGAATGACTGAATAAACCCCAAGAAAGTAAGAAAAAGAGGAAAAAAAGGGACACATAAGGCCACATTACAACATGACACTATGGATAAAGAAAAATTAAAAACTTATGAACAGAAAATATAGATCATATACAGAGCAAAGGGATTAGGAAAGGCATCAGATTTATCAATACTACTGAATGCTAGATGACGTGGAGTATTATCCTCAAACATTCTGAGGCAAATTTTTGACCTAGAATTCTATACCGAGTCATACTATCAATCTAGTATATGCTATAAGTACCAAAAAAAGAGATGAAGGTCAAAAGGTCTATGGGTCCTTGGGAACTGGAATCAATTCAGGAGTGGCGAAGTCCCAGGATGATAGGTGTATATAAGACTCTAGAAACAGAATGACCAAGGCCTGCAGGAGAAACATTTTCAGTAAAGAGCATTGGAAATAATATCATCTAGTACATTTCATTATGTTGAAAACTGTATTGAGAGGCTATAGATGTGGAAAGACTTCATGAAACATATACAAATTCAGGCAAATGAAAATATAATTCAGCTATTAACTCCAGGAAAGAAATTATAGTCCAAACACTATTTGGCCCAGTAGGAATCAGATCAATGTAAACTCTGATTACTGAATTAACCAAACATTATAAGTTAACTTTATTGAGAGTGTAGAAAGAGAGTTTCAGGGTGAATGGGAATCTAAGAACACTAACTCTCAATTTCCATGCCAGTCCACAGATAATATGTGATATAGACATAGTAAGGGGAAAATCATGTATCTATACAGTTTAGAAAAATCCAGGCAAACAGAGGAAATAACTAACAGTTGAAAGAAGATGCTCTTGGGAAGAGAGAATGGAGGGTGCAAGGGCAGGATAGAGAATTATTTTTGTTGGTGTTATCATCTTAGTGGTGCCTGCTTTTTAGGACTAGGGATGCATGTTACTTTGAAATTAAAAATTTAACTAAAAAAATCTATTCTGAAGCTCAGAAGTAACTTTCACATGCTATCTGCTGTGCCAGAGCGTTTATTTAGTTTAACATCCTTAGGGGACTGGTTCCAGGACCCCCTGAGGTTATCAACATCCAGGGATGCTTGAGTTCTTTACATAAAAATACAGTATTTGCATGAAACCTACATATACACTCAGCTTCCCAGTGGCTCAGTGGTAAAGCATCTGCCTGCCAATGGAGGAGACATGGGCTGGATTCCTGGATCAGGAAGATTCCCTAGAGGAGACAATGGCAACCCACTCCAGTATTCTTGCTTGGAAAATTTCACGAACAGAGGAGCCTAATGGGCTACAGTCTATGGGGTCAGAAAAGGGCTGGACACAACTGAGCACGACACATACCCTCCCATATACTTTTTCCCCTATATACTATCAATCTAGTATATGCTATAAGTACCAAAAAGAGATGAAGGTCAAAAGGTCTATGGGTCCTTGGGAACTGGAATCAATTCAGGAGTGGCGAAGTCCCAGGATGATAGGTGTATATAAGACTCTAGAAACAGAATGACCAAGGCCTGCAGGAGAAACATTTTCAGTAAAGAGCATTGGAAATAATATCATCTAGTACATTTCATTATGTTGAAAACTGTATTGAGAGGCTATAGATGTGGAAAGACTTCATGAAACATATACAAATTCAGGCAAATGAAAATATAATTCAGCTATTAACTCCAGGAAAGAAATTATAGTCCAAACACTATTTGGCCCAGTAGGAATCAGATCAATGTAAACTCTGATTACTGAATTAACCAAACATTATAAGTTAACTTTATTGAGAGTGTAGAAAGAGAGTTTCAGGGTGAATGGGAATCTAAGAACACTAACTCTCAATTTCCATGCCAGTCCACAGATAATATGTGATATAGACATAGTAAGGGGAAAATCATGTATCTATACAGTTTAGAAAAATCCAGGCAAACAGAGGAAATAACTAACAGTTGAAAGAAGATGCTCTTGGGAAGAGAGAATGGAGGGTGCAAGGGCAGGATAGAGAATTATTTTTGTTGGTGTTATCATCTTAGTGGTGCCTGCTTTTTAGGACTAGGGATGCATGTTACTTTGAAATTAAAAATTTAACTAAAAAAATCTATTCTGAAGCTCAGAAGTAACTTTCACATGCTATCTGCTGTGCCAGAGCGTTTATTTAGTTTAACATCCTTAGGGGACTGGTTCCAGGACCCCCTGAGGTTATCAACATCCAGGGATGCTTGAGTTCTTTACATAAAAATACAGTATTTGCATGAAACCTACATATACACTCAGCTTCCCAGTGGCTCAGTGGTAAAGCCATCTGCCTGCCAATGGAGGAGACATGGGCTGGATTCCTGGATCAGGAAGATTCCCTAGAGGAGACAATGGCAACCCACTCCAGTATTCTTGCTTGGAAAATTTCACGAACAGAGGAGCCTAATGGGCTACAGTCTATGGGGTCAGAAAAGGGCTGGACACAACTGAGCACGCACACATACCCTCCCATATACTTTTTCCCCCTATATACTTTAAATCACCTCTAGATTACTTCTAATACCAAATACAATTCAAATGCTAGGTAAATAGTTGCTGGTATATGACAAATTCAAGTTTTGCACTTTGGGACTTTCTGGATTTTCCCCTCAAATGAAAGATGTTTTATTGTTTACTTAAAGCTAAGATTAAGGCTATGATTATAACAGAATATTCCCATATTTTAAATAATATCTTATTATACCTAACGGCATGACTCCAAAGGAGATTATGCAATTGTTTTTCCTTATTTTCTGTACTTACATTTTTCTTTTGCTGAGCACCAATAGAACTTTCTAGCAAAGTCCCCCAAGTATTTTTGATTTGAGGTTGGTTGAATCTGAGGATGAGGATACTGAGAGCCAAGTGTAATAAAGGAGTTATATTAAAAGTCTTTCAGGGTTTCCCTGGTGGTCCAGTGGGTAAGGACACCACCTTGCAGTGCAAGGGGCGCCGGTTCGATCCCTGGCCTGGGAAGATCCCACATGTCGCGGAGCGGCTGGACCAATGTGTCCAATTACCGAGCCGGAGCTCTGGAGCACATGCGCCCAGAGCCAGTGCTCTGCGACAACAGAGGCCACCGCTATGGGAGGCCCACACGGGCCAAAGAACAAAGACGGATGAAAACAGATACATGAAAGACCAATAGAAGTGACCCGCCTGCACCTCTCCCTCCCCATCCCACTCCCACCCTCCCCCCCCACAAAAAAAAAAGTCTTTCAGAGGGTCCAGTGGGTAGAGTCTACCTTGCAGTGCAAGGGGTGCCAGTTTAATTCCTGGCCTGGGAAGATCACATGTGCTGTGGAGCGGCTGGACGGGTGTGGCCAATTACGAGCCAGCGCTCTGGAGTGCATGCGCCCAGAGCCAGTGCTCTGCAGCAAGGGAGGCCACTGTGATGGGAGGCCCACACATGCCAAAGAACAAAGATGGATGAAAATAAATAAATGAAAGACCAATAAAAGTGGACAGAAACTTTTTAAAAAATGTCATAATGATAATGTAAACTTGGAAATTTCACGGAGGAGCCTAATGGGCTACAGTCTATGGGGTCAGAAAAGGGCTGGACACAACTGAGCACGCACATACCCTCCCATATACTTTTTCCCCTATATACTTTAAATCACCTCTAGATTACTTCTAATACCAAATACAATTCAAATGCTAGGTAAATAGTTGCTGGTATATGACAAATTCAAGTTTTGCACTTTGGGACTTTCTGGATTTTCCCCTCAAATGAAAGATGTTTTATTGTTTACTTAAAGCTAAGATTAAGGCTATGATTATAACAGAATATTCCCATATTTTAAATAATATCTTATTATACCTAACGGCATGACTCCAAAGGAGATTATGCAATTGTTTTTCCTTATTTTCTGTACTTACATTTTTCTTTTGCTGAGCACCAATAGAACTTTCTAGCAAAGTCCCCCAAGTATTTTTGATTTGAGGTTGGTTGAATCTGAGGATGAGGATACTGAGAGCCAAGTGTAATAAAGGAGTTATATTAAAAGTCTTTCAGGGTTTCCCTGGTGGTCCAGTGGGTAAGGACACCACCTTGCAGTGCAAGGGGCGCCGGTTCGATCCCTGGCCTGGGAAGATCCCACATGTCGCGGAGCGGCTGGACCAATGTGTCCAATTACCGAGCCGGAGCTCTGGAGCACATGCGCCCAGAGCCGGTGCTCTGCGACAACAGAGGCCACCGCTATGGGAGGCCCACACGGGCCAAAGAACAAAGACGGATGAAAACAGATACATGAAAGACCAATAGAAGTGACCCGCCTGCACCTCTCCCTCCCCATCCCACTCCCCCCCTCCCCCCCCACAAAAAAAAAAGTCTTTCAGAGGGTCCAGTGGGTAGAGTCTACCTTGCAGTGCAAGGGGTGCCAGTTTAATTCCTGGCCTGGGAAGATCACATGTGCTGTGGAGCGGCTGGACGGGTGTGGCCAATTACGAGCCAGCGCTCTGGAGTGCATGCGCCCAGAGCCAGTGCTCTGCAGCAAGGGAGGCCACTGTGATGGGAGGCCCACACATGCCAAAGAACAAAGATGGATGAAAATAAATAAATGAAAGACCAATAAAAGTGGACAGAAACTTTTTAAAAAATGTCATAATGATAATGTAAACTAAATAAGTGTTTGGAACACTTTATTAGAAAAAAAAGTCTTTCACCATGCTGTTGGCATGGTGACTGGGACATCTGACACACACACACACACATACACACACAAGCAATCACATTTCATCCTAGAGGAAAATGGATCAGCTGAGACAAGAGATTTGGTTCTGTAAGAAAACATGGGTCTCATTAATGAACTCTGTAGCACGTACTTTCTATGTTGAGATCATTCTGACTTCTAGAATACACAAATTCTTTCATTTCATGTGGGATGGAGCAGGGGAGAGAGCCCTTATCACCTACTGTTTCTTTGCCACTTTAATCAATTAAGATGCAAGAGATTTAATGCTCATAGGTAGGATATACAATTAATGAAATATATTCAATGCATCTGTGAGTTAAATAGAAAAGAAACAAATGTGGATTTGTAAAATCATGATGTTTTTACATATATGCATACATGTATATATACATATATATATATAAATATACATATAAATCTTAATTTGTCTTCTGCACTAAGCAAATATCATGTGAAACTGATTGGCTGAGATTGTTAATGTGAGCATTCACAATACACCTCGATAACAAAATTTTGTGTACTGAGTTCATTATATTGCAAATGGGAGCACTGCAGCACTATTTGCATTTAAAAGTTTATACCGATTGGATTTTTATTTTTCTTTGTAATTTTGCTCTTTCCTCCATAGATATATTTAGCACCTTACCACAACTGTGCCAACTTAGAAATGTTCTCTCAGCACTATGATACAGAATGCTTTGCCGTGTCTATCTTTACCAACTAATTAGATTACACCTTAGAAAATAATAACATGGTAGGAAAAATCTAATGAAGCCTTGTTTTCCTTGTTAAGACACTGCATGGTATCTTTGTATTCTGCTAAAAATATCCATTTATTCCCTCGACTTTGTGTCTTTTAAGATATTGTGAAATGTCTCACTGTCAGTTTTTAATTTTCCTCCCTCCCCTCCCCCCTACCAACCCCGCTTTTCTCCATGGGTAACTTTTTTTCTGACCTTTTTGTGAAAAACTATCACTTTATATCAAGCACTTAGGTGATTTCAACCTTAAAGGCTAAATGAACAACCACAGGTAAATGACTAGCTTGCTTTGAAAGTAAAACAGGAGTGCACTGCCATTCATCTATATTAGTTCTTCCATCTCAACTGCTCAAATCCCATCCTCCACCCCTCCACCCCTGTCTTAAGAAATGCAGTAAATCATTCTGACGGTGTCTGGCCAGCACGTGCAGTTGCCTCGGCTTTTATCTCTGGATTACCGTCAATACAGGATGAGCAGTGTGAAATCACTCACCTGATCACCTTTCACTATAAATCAGGTGAGCACAGGTCACTGTTTTGACTGGCTATAATACACTGCATGAAGGTAGCTTCAATTTCCCACTAGAGTCTTCACCAGAGGGAGAAGGGAAAAAATGAACAAATCAATAAGCTTTTCCCTACAATGAAACCATGATTTATAAAGTTCCTAGGGAAAACCGGGACGACTGGTTTTTCAGGACAGTGGCAGCAGTACTGCAGGCAACCAACGACAATCAAAGTCTGAAATCTGGTGATCCTTTTCTGCTCAGACCATGGCTTTACTGAGAAATCCGAATAGTACCTCAGAATAAAACGCCATCTCTTTGGAGTCCTCTGATTTGGAAATCACAATATCACAGCATAAAGCACCTGATCCTTTTTGAGTTAAAAGCCCCAAATGACTCTCCTCTGAAAATTTGCTCTACCTTTCATAAAAGACCATTACAGGCCAGTCTTGAAAACTGTGTACTGCGTTCGACCAAATACATATTTTATTTAGAATTATGCTTTAGAAATTGGATTATCGTTTTCTTCAGAAACATGCTAGACTAGTATAGTAGGGACAGTGGCTTACTATGAATTTTTTTTACATGCACTTAATTTTGTTGGAGGCTAAAAGGGCCAGTAAGAAACCACTGTGGCGAGGAAGTTCTAGAAACATGTAGAAGGTGCTAAATTACTGGCTCCATTATTGAGTAACATGTCGCAGCCATACAAATCAAATGGATATGCCCTGGGTTCTAGCAATGGACAACACGTGAAAGAAATAAAACAGCATTTGTTTAAAAGGCTGATACAGAACTTTCCTAATAAAGGCTAAAATTTTGAACAACCAACAAGGTAAATGACTAGCTTGCTTTGAAAGTAAAACAGGAGTGCACTGCCATTCATCTATATTAGTTCTTCCATCTCAACTGCTCAAATCCCATCCTCCACCCCTCCACCCCTGTCTTAAGAAATGCAGTAAATCATTCTGACGGTGTCTGGCCAGCACGTGCAGTTGCCTCGGCTTTTATCTCTGGATTACCGTCAATACAGGATGAGCAGTGTGAAATCACTCACCTGATCACCTTTCACTATAAATCAGGTGAGCACAGGTCACTGTTTTGACTGGCTATAATACACTGCATGAAGGTAGCTTCAATTTCCCACTAGAGTCTTCACCAGAGGGAGAAGGGAAAAAATGAACAAATCAATAAGCTTTTCCCTACAATGAAACCATGATTTATAAAGTTCCTAGGGAAAACCGGGACGACTGGTTTTTCAGGACAGTGGCAGCAGTACTGCAGGCAACCAACGACAATCAAAGTCTGAAATCTGGTGATCCTTTTCTGCTCAGACCATGGCTTTACTGAGAAATCCGAATAGTACCTCAGAATAAAACGCCATCTCTTTGGAGTCCTCTGATTTGGAAATCACAATATCACAGCATAAAGCACCTGATCCTTTTTGAGTTAAAAGCCCCAAATGACTCTCCTCTGAAAATTTGCTCTACCTTTCATAAAAGACCATTACAGGCCAGTCTTGAAAACTGTGTACTGCGTTCGACCAAATACATATTTTATTTAGAATTATGCTTTAGAAATTGGATTATCGTTTTCTTCAGAAACATGCTAGACTAGTATAGTAGGGACAGTGGCTTACTATGAATTTTTTTTACATGCACTTAATTTTGTTGGAGGCTAAAAGGGCCAGTAAGAAACCACTGTGGCGAGGAAGTTCTAGAAACATGTAGAAGGTGCTAAATTACTGGCTCCATTATTGAGTAACATGTCGCAGCCATACAAATCAAATGGATATGCCCTGGGTTCTAGCAATGGACAACACGTGAAAGAAATAAAACAGCATTTGTTTAAAAGGCTGATACAGAACTTTCCTAATAAAGCTCGTCTCTCCTGTTGTGAACCAATGCAGTTTCATTGTTCTGACATGAAAATTACTTCACTCACAGACTCGAAGACCAGAAGTAATAAAATCAGCCTTAAGCTGCAGCAGTGCTGGCACATGAACAACTGAGACTTTGAAGACCATAAGAAAAACAGCTGAGCCAAAGGGAGGTGTTCTGGAATCCTGGCAATGACTCTGCCTACTAGAGTCACAGGTACTAATTAACTCTGCAGATTCCTGCTTTAATCCATTCCCCAAGCTTTACAAATGACTTGCCACAGGACCTCAGAATGTGGGAATTAAGGAGAGTAGTAAACATTCTCTAGTGTGTGTGTGTCAGGGACTGAAGTTTGCCGGACCCAAGAACGTGGATATAGATAAGGAAAGACAGCATCCGAGCCTCAGCGTGGGACTCTTTGTTCCACTTGATCTCTGCTCCTCATGTATCTTATACTCAGGAAATATTTAGCAAACCACTAAAATGAACTCCAATGAAACTCTGGACATTTTCTTTTTCTACTTTATGTATAGAGGGTGTAACTAATTACCTTCCCACCAACACACTATCAAGAGCATCATGCAAATACTGTGCATCTTTATTTCCCCCCCTCTCATCAACATTGTCCCATCAACTGGTGTTCCACCAACACACTCCATAGTCAATATGCTTTAACTGTGGATTCAAATTTGAATAAAACCCTTATAAAATAAATAGTATATTTTGTCACTTAAATAATGGCAACATGCTAGCACCCTCATTTTGTCTTATCCTCTTCACTCAGCACTGTTTGATCATCTATTGTGTTGCCATTACTGCTTCTAATTAATGCAAAGTAGTCCACCACCTTTTGCATATCCATTTCCCTAGTGAAGACACGGATTGCTCCCACTCTCTCTTCTTACAAACAACATTGCTGTGAACAGTCTTACACATGATCCCTTACTGAAACACGAATTTCTCTGGGTATGAACCAGGGATTGAGTACCCTATGACAGAGTGTATTTACGTACACATTTGGATAAGCAACATCTGAATGTTCTTTAGAACAACTGCACCAGTGCATGCTTCTCTATATACTTCAGAAACATCTCAGTCCAAGCCCTCACCCCACCAATCCCATCTTCTCACTTTCAGTTTTCAGTCACAGAGGTTCCAGTCACAGCACAACTTTGAAGAGAAAAGAGGGCTTTGTCTTCAGTTGGTTGACTCCCATGGGACGTGGGCACTGTCACATACATCACTACTTAGCACACATCCTCTCCTCTGCTGCCCTCTTAACAGGAAAAGCGGGGCTAACATTAGATATGGAACTCAAAGGCAAAGAACTGGAAAAGAAGGAATTTGCATGCAGATGAGCATGAAGTGGAGAGAATCTTAAACGAGGGAGGGTCAGTTGGCCTAGCTCATTGATAACTAACCTCCCTGGAGAATTTGCATCTCAAGTCCAAATGGAAATAATAAATATGCCTCCTGGAAGGAGTAATTTGTCTCTATTTTAATAATTTAGTAATTTTGTCTCTATTTTTTATCTATTTTTATTCTATCTTTCTATCCATTTCTAACTGTCCGTGTGTGTGTGTATGCTAAGTTGGCTTCAGTCGTGTCCAACTCTATGTGACCCTATGGACTGTAGCCCACGAGGCTCCTCTGTCCATGGGATTCTCCAAGTAAGAATATAGGAGTGGGTTGCCATGCCCTCCTCCAGGGGATCATCCCAAACCAGGGATCAAATCTGTGTCTCTTATGCCTCCTGCATTGGCAGGCAGGTTCTTTACCACCAGCACCACCTTGGAAATCTTCTAACTGTCCAGCTTGAAGGACAAAGGAAAATAACTTGAAAGCTGGAAGCCAACCTCTTCTACCGAGAGGAGATCCCCAGGCTCTGAAGCAACAAATGATACTGCCAGGTTGAATGGGGTGGGGAGAGCTCTGAGTGGCCGAACTTCCTTTTCCTATCAGGTGAGGCTCCTCAGCCCGGCAGACATAGGGGTGGGGAAAAGGAGGGCAGGTATCAATGGGGCTCCTATTTTCTGCTAATTTATACAAATGTTGGTTCTAGAAATTTCCCTGCTTTCCTAGGTAGGCCATTCGGAAGATCCATCCTGGAAGGAAGAGGAGGAAGGAAACTGCCCCTGACTGGGAGAGTCCTTGATGGAAAGCTCAACATGAGCCAGAGTGCGTACATGTGGCTTCTTGGGTGTCAGGACAGTGTAACAGGAACCCGTATAGCGAGGCCACTGAGTGTGGAGGCATGCTGCATGGTTCTGAAGTCCTGCTCCTCCACTTTACTAGCTGAGTGACCTTGGAGAAGTACTTAACTTCTATGGGTCTCAGTTTCTCATCTGTAAAACATACATAATAATACTGCCTCTTCATGGGACACCTGCAAAAACTTAAAGGATTAATATGTGTTTACTTCCCCAAATAATAAATATTAGTGAAGAGACTGATACCACATCTTTCCAGGAAGTGAGTAGGGGGGGTCTCCCTGATTCCCACCTCTCAAATTCCTCCCTTTCCCTCTCCCATCAAGGTGACCTCAGCCTAAAACACAAACCTACAGTAGTCTGGAGGGCAAACTCAGTTTTCTTCCCTTAATGATCTGGATTTTTCCATCCTCCCTCCTCTACCAAGTTCTGAGTACAGCACAAGATGATCCTCCTCAGTATGATAGTCAACTTTGACTTCTAAAGTTTCTTTCCTGTGAGGTTCCAGTGCTCATCAAAGCATTACCATGTGGACAGGCTTTTCTTTGAGAGATGCTCAAGAGGATGGCATATTGGCTGGAATTGATGCTTAGTTGGGAGAAAGTCTCCCTGCCTTGTTGTTGTTGTGCAGTGACTCAGTTGTGTCCAATTTTTTGTGTCCTCATGGGCTGCAGCGTGCCAGGCTTCTCTGTCCTTCACTATCTCCTAGAGTTTGCTCAAATTCATGTCCATTGCATTGATGATGCCATCTAATCATCTCATCCTCTGTTGGCCCCCTCTCCTCGTGCCTTCAATCTTTCCCAGCATCTGGGTCTTTTCCAATGAGTCAGCTCTTTGCATCAGGTGACCAAAGAATTAGAGCTTCAGCTTCAACATCAGTCCTTCTAATGAATATTCAGGGTTGATTTCCTCTAGGATTGACTGGTTTGATATCCTTGCAGTCCAAGGGACTCTCAAGAGCCTTCTTCAACACCACAGTTCAAAGGCATCAATTCTTCAGCACTCAGCCTTCCTTATGGCCCAATCTCATATCCGTACATGACTCCTGGAAAAGTCATAGCTTTGACTAAATGGAGTCCCTGCCTACACAGTGGCTAATGAATGGCTTACACTGCAAATAAAGACAAGAATCTGGATCCCTTGAGCAACCTGCAAAGGCCACTGAAGATGTTAGCAGCATCTCTGGCTTCCAGCATGGGGCCAGGCACAGTGTATGGCACAAAATGTATGGTACCCCTGGAGTGCAGTGCAATATCTCATGGAGTTATTTATTTTTTTTTTCTTTTTTTTAAACCTTTATTTTCCTTTAACTTTTACAGAGTTTTGTTGTTTACAGATATGCATGTTCCCAGATTAGTCATATGTATATCATCCCCTTCCCAAGATAAATCTCTGTTTAGCAGTGATGAGGGAAAAGTCCTAGGATCCATTTCTTTGTAGGATAACTTAGCTATAAAAACAGAAAAAATTACATTGGTTCCATGGACCACAACTGATTTCCTAACACTTGCCAATCATCTCATTAAGATATGCTTTGGAGCTTCCCTGGTAGCTCAGTGGTGAAGAGTTCACTTGCCAATAAGACACAGGTTCGATCCCTGGTCCAGGAAGATCCCACATGCTGAGAAGCAACAAAATCCCACTTAGCTGTTGTTCAATAGCAACAACTATTGAGCCTGTGCTCTAGAGCCTCGGAGCCACAACTATTGAGTCCCTGTGCTACAGCTATTGAAGCCCGTGTGCCGTAGAGCCTGAGTTCCACAAGAGAAGTCACCGCAACAAAAGGTCTGCTCACCTCAACTAGAGAGTACTCCCAACTTCCTGAAACTAGAGAAGAGCCTGCGGCAGCAGTGAAAACCCAGAATAGTCATAAGTAAATAATAAATAAAATTTTTTAAAAAGATATGCTTTGGATTGTTGAGAAGACTGGGCAAGGAAACATACAAATGGCTGAAACAGCTCATCTTGTCTAGTATTACTGGATTAACAATTAGCAAGAATGTTTCCTAGTCAGAATCCTCTTTTGGTTAAGATCTGTAGTAACCATCCCACTCTGCTCCAGCCCATACTATTTTCCTTTGCCATATCTTTCCCCCTTGAATACTGCCAAATTTAGAGCCTGACCACTGCCGTGTCCCTACCACACAGTTCTCAGGCTCACTGTTTCAGCCTCTTTGCAAGTATCCTCCCAAAACCTTAGGGCTGCTTTTTGTCTCCCACATTCCACAGTGTGATGGGCAGCACAGCAGAAGAGCTCACTGGGGAGTGAGCACAAGAATGAAGAATATGTGGACAATACAATTCAATCTGTCCCAGAGGCAAACATGCCTCCAACATTACATAAAAGACTAGGTACTTCCTACAGAAGCCCCTTCCAAACTTGAGAAGAATCCTTTAGGAATTCCTAAGATTTCTCCATCATGCTTTCAACCTCAAACTCTGTCCTATTTAATAATCTATTTAACAGTGCTATCTTCAGGAATAAGTTAGGTAGTTATGCTCAGTGGGGTCCAGTTGTGCTGATGAGTCCTAGGATCCATTTCTTTGTAGGATAACTTAGCTATAAAAACAGAAAAAATTACATTGGTTCCATGGACCACAACTGATTTCCTAACACTTGCCAATCATCTCATTAAGATATGCTTTGGAGCTTCCCTGGTAGCTCAGTGGTGAAGAGTTCACTTGCCAATAAGACACAGGTTCGATCCCTGGTCCAGGAAGATCCCACATGCTGAGAAGCAACAAAATCCCACTTAGCTGTTGTTCAATAGCAACAACTATTGAGCCTGTGCTCTAGAGCCTCGGAGCCACAACTATTGAGTCCCTGTGCTACAGCTATTGAAGCCCGTGTGCCGTAGAGCCTGAGTTCCACAAGAGAAGTCACCGCAACAAAAGGTCTGCTCACCTCAACTAGAGAGTACTCCCAACTTCCTGAAACTAGAGAAGAGCCTGCGGCAGCAGTGAAAACCCAGAATAGTCATAAGTAAATAATAAATAAAATTTTTTAAAAAGATATGCTTTGGATTGTTGAGAAGACTGGGCAAGGAAACATACAAATGGCTGAAACAGCTCATCTTGTCTAGTATTACTGGATTAACAATTAGCAAGAATGTTTCCTAGTCAGAATCCTCTTTTGGTTAAGATCTGTAGTAACCATCCCACTCTGCTCCAGCCCATACTATTTTCCTTTGCCATATCTTTCCCCCTTGAATACTGCCAAATTTAGAGCCTGACCACTGCCGTGTCCCTACCACACAGTTCTCAGGCTCACTGTTTCCCAGCCTCTTTGCAAGTATCCTCCCAAAACCTTAGGGCTGCTTTTTGTCTCCCACATTCCACAGTGTGATGGGCAGCACAGCAGAAGAGCTCACTGGGGAGTGAGCACAAGAATGAAGAATATGTGGACAATACAATTCAATCTGTCCCAGAGGCAAACATGCCTCCAACATTACATAAAAGACTAGGTACTTCCTACAGAAGCCCCTTCCAAACTTGAGAAGAATCCTTTAGGAATTCCTAAGATTTCTCCATCATGCTTTCAACCTCAAACTCTGTCCTATTTAATAATCTATTTAACAGTGCTATCTTCAGGAATAAGTTAGGTAGTTATGCTCAGTGGGGTCCAGTTGTGCTGATGAGCCACATCTGCTGAGACGCCACACCTGGGTCTTTGACTGGGCTTGCCTGACACCCTCTAAAAGCAATTCAGAGAAAATCTAAGCTCAATTTTGACAGAAAGACAACTGCATAAAACATACACATTCAATCAACCCATAAGAGAATAGAAACTTCCAGGTCATTCAGCATCAATGTCTCTGTTGGTAGGTTATGTCAATATCGAAACTTGACTTACTCCTTACAAATGAAAGAATATTACACCTGTAGAAAGAAGATGGACAGCTCTATGGCCTTTGACCTTAACAATCAGGGTAAGCAAATGGAGCATTCCTCCGAGGACCCTGATATGCTTATGGCAGGAAAACGAAGTCCAGGGTCTATAACCTGTACCCTCCGGTATCAGGGAAGCCTTCTCTACCTTTCCACAGCACAGTAAATACCTCTTGTTCTCTAAGCCAGTTCAGTGCTCTGATAGAAATCTGGGGAATGAGCATATGCTCAAACAAGGACCATTTTAGAAGATGGCAATTTTTATGTCCCCTCCCCAGTTAATTTAGAAGCACAGCAGTTAGTCAGCAAGACTTGGTAATGGTGCTAATTGTATGGCTTGGACAAGAGACCTAACTTGGTTAATGACAAATTCAGCTCAGCAGGGGTATTTTTAGGACAGTTGTTTTCAAACACACACACACACACACACACACACACACACACACACATTTTGTTTAGGTTATAACAGAGAGATGTGCAGGAAAATGGGAGGGAGTTCTTATAGTATCATAAGGCTATTATTGAGACTTTATACAGACTTTAGAGAAAAACAAAAAGATAAGTGTTTCAAGGTAAGGTTTTTTTTTTTTTTTAAAGATTTATTTATTTTATTTATTTTTTGGCGGGGGTCGGGTTGGGGAGGGAGGCAGGCGGGGGTCTTTTAGACTAGGTACTTCCTACAGAAGCCCCTTCCAAACTTGAGAAGAATCCTTTAGGAATTCCTAAGATTTCTCCATCATGCTTTCAACCTCAAACTCTGTCCTATTTAATAATCTATTTAACAGTGCTATCTTCAGGAATAAGTTAGGTAGTTATGCTCAGTGGGGTCCAGTTGTGCTGATGAGCCACATCTGCTGAGACGCCACACCTGGGTCTTTGACTGGGCTTGCCTGACCCCCTCTAAAAGCAATTCAGAGAAAATCTAAGCTCAATTTTGACAGAAAGACAACTGCATAAAACATACACATTCAATCAACCCATAAGAGAATAGAAACTTCCAGGTCATTCAGCATCAATGTCTCTGTTGGTAGGTTATGTCAATATCGAAACTTGACTTACTCCTTACAAATGAAAGAATATTACACCTGTAGAAAGAAGATGGACAGCTCTATGGCCTTTGACCTTAACAATCAGGGTAAGCAAATGGAGCATTCCTCCGAGGACCCTGATATGCTTATGGCAGGAAAACGAAGTCCAGGGTCTATAACCTGTACCCTCCGGTATCAGGGAAGCCTTCTCTACCTTTCCACAGCACAGTAAATACCTCTTGTTCTCTAAGCCAGTTCAGTGCTCTGATAGAAATCTGGGGAATGAGCATATGCTCAAACAAGGACCATTTTAGAAGATGGCAATTTTTATGTCCCCTCCCCAGTTAATTTAGAAGCACAGCAGTTAGTCAGCAAGACTTGGTAATGGTGCTAATTGTATGGCTTGGACAAGAGACCTAACTTGGTTAATGACAAATTCAGCTCAGCAGGGGTATTTTTAGGACAGTTGTTTTCAAACACACACACACACACACACACACACACACACACACACATTTTGTTTAGGTTATAACAGAGAGATGTGCAGGAAAATGGGAGGGAGTTCTTATAGTATCATAAGGCTATTATTGAGACTTTATACAGACTTTAGAGAAAAACAAAAAGATAAGTGTTTCAAGGTAAGGTTTTTTTTTTTTTTTAAAGATTTATTTATTTTATTTATTTTTTGGCGGGGGTCGGGTTGGGGAGGGAGGGGAGCAGGCGGGCCACTTCTATTGGTCTTTCATTTCTCTATGTTCACCCATCTTTGTTCTTTGGCTCCTGTGGGCCTCCTATCGTAGTGGCGTGGTGGCGTCTGTCGTTGCAGAGCGCCGGCTCTGGGCACATGCGCTCCAGAGCTCTGGCTCGGTAATTGGACACATCAGTCCAGCCGCTCCGCGGCACGTGGGATCTTCCCAGGCCAGGGCTCGAACCGGCGCCCCTTGCACTGCAAGGTGGTGTCCTTACCCACTGGACCACCAGGGGAAGCCCTCAAGGTAAGGTTTTGTAGTAGGTATCCAACAAGAAAAACAATAGAAAAAAAATGAATCATCCCTAAATGCCTTCAAAGAAAGGGTGCTTTGGGTGGCTGGAAGGCCCTTTCTTTGTTAAGGCCACAATGGGTGCTACTATGGACAGAACTGTATCTCCCCCAAACTCACATGTTAGAGCCCCAACCCCCAAATAAGTCCACCTGGATGGTATCTTTATGAAGTACTTACAGTTAAGTGAGGTTGTAAGAGTAGGGCCCTCGTTGGATGCAATAAAAGGAAGAGCTCGCTCTCTCCTCCACATGAGGACACAGCAAGAAGACAGCCAGGAAGAGAGCCCACAAACAAAAATTAAACTGACCGGCCCCTTGGTCTTGGATTTCATAGCTTTCAGAGCTGTGAAAAAATACAGCTCCATTTAAGCCACCCGGTCAATGGTATTTGGTTATAGTGTCTCAAGCAAAGTAATATATATATATGGACTATCCAAGTTTGGAGCTATAAGCTGGGCAGAACTGAATTTCTCTGCACAAGAAAGGAGAGTGGGGGTGCTTTTCTGGTGATCCAGTGGGTAAAGAGTCTGCCTTGAAGTGTAAGGGGCGCTGGTTTGATCCCTGGCCTGGGAAGATCCCACATGCTGTGGAGTGGCTGGACCGGTGTGGCCAATTACAAGCTGGTGCTCTGGAGCGCGTGCACCCAGAGTCGGTGCTCTGCAGAGAAAGAGGCCACTGCAATGGGAGGCCCACACAGGCCAAAGAACAAAGATGGATGAAAATAAATAAATGAAAGACCAATAAAAGAGGCTGAAATCTAAAAAAAAAAAAGAAAAAGAAAAGAAAGGAGAGTGGGGTGGGCAATACAGTTTCATTCCTAGGGGAAGGAGACAGAAGCCAGTAAAGTTGCTTGCTGTGTGAGGAAGGGGCGAGAGAAGACATAATATAGTCTTTGAAGGAAACATAAAAGTCAAATGAAGTTTTAAGAACCAGGATTAGAAAATGTGTGGTGTAAAAGCCTCTTCTGTCTCTTACGATCATCTTCAGTAAAATAATTTTTATAATAACAGAATTCTGGGTGTGATTGGTTTTTCTTATGGCAAATGGTGGAGGCTTAGTGCTTAGAGTGCCGGGCAAGAGGGTGAGACAGCATCACCCAGATACTCAAGGGGGCGGACGGTTGCCATACAGGCCATGTGCACCCTGCATGGACCACACAAATGATCCCAAACAATTTTCTGCGTTGATCATTGAGGAAATTTCTTAGCTCTGTCATGTCTGGAGAACATTTTGAAGAAATGAGGTATCAGAAGGTGGCTTCTCATTTCTCATCTTCCATTTTCTGTGTCACTTGGGGAAATGACAAACTTTTGATGCAGCAAGCTCCCCATTACAAACATGAGAAAGCTGCTTAATGTTCCTTTTGTTCCCAAGATTAGTAGAAAGGATGATAAATGTGGAAATGCCCTTCAAAAAAAAGTAGTCCTAATTTTGCCTTCTACTTTCTATTTTGAAATAAAGTCACAGAAAGTCACAGGGATAGTCCAGAGAGGTCCCATGTACCTTCCCTTCTCCTCATCACCCCTAGGCCCAACAACCATTGATCTGTTCCCCAACTCGATCTTTGTCATTTCCAGACTGTTATAGAAGGATACCAAAATGAGGTTGGCTTTTTCACTCACAAAGTGTCCTTGAGGTCTCTATTAACTGTCATATCGATTGTTTATATCCTTTTATTACTCAGTAGAATTCTATGATTTCAGACATTCTGGTTGTTTCCAGTTGGGGGCTGTTATAAATAAAAGTGCTCTGAATAACCATGTTCAATTTTTTGTGTGGACATTTTTTTGTGGACACATTTTCATTTCTCTGGGATAAATGCTCAGGAGTGCAATTGTCAGTTGTATGTTACGTGTGTCTAGCCTTTTTTTTTTTTTTTTAAGAAACTTCCTAATTACTTTCCAGCATGGTGGCACTATTTTGTGCTCTCACCAGCAACACAGGAGACATGCAGTTTCTCTGCATCCTCACCAGCATTTGGGATTACCATGAACTTTTTAAACTAATTTTTATACTATAAAATGTATTTGCTATTCCATTTCAAGGCAAACCCTAATATCAACAGCTCTTGCAGGATAAACCTTTATCTATAGTATCTACAGTAAACTTTTATCTATAATATAGTCTTTATTTATTATAGTTATAGCTGCCATGATCTCTACTGGAGACCAAGTGCTTCAAGATTTGTGGAAGACAGTCAGCTAGTCAGGCTGGGGTTTTTAGCCCAGCTTTGGGGAGAAACCCAGGGGTCAAGACAACTGTGATCTGAGGGTGGGAGCTGTCACTCACTGAAATGATGCAGAGGGCTCATTTGTCTAGGACTTTCCCTAACCTTGCACCTACATTTTCCGAAACCGACATAAAAGGGTCACACTAGCCCTAACTGCTGTTTGCTTAGTCATTCAATTGTGTCTGACTCCTTGTGACCCTATGGACTATAGCCCACCAGGTTCCCCCGTCCATGGGATTTCCCAAGCAAGAATACTGGAGTGGGTTGCCATTTCCTTCTCCAGAGGACTTCTGACCCAGAGATGAATCTGCATCTCCTGCACTGGCAGGTGGGTGCTTTACTCTGAGTCGCCAGGGAAGCTCAGCCCTAGCTGTACTCACCTTCACATGGGCTCGGTTTCTCCTCCTGACACACACCAGTCTGTGCTAAGCACCTTTCCCAAGTGAGAGCCTGGGACACCTTGTCTGTGTCACAGGTAGGTAGCTATGATTTTCTAACTATAGGTGGTACCCTAAGGATTGCATCTTGAAAAGAAAACAACTCCTTTGGATATTTCAGTTCATTTCCCACTCCTTGCCCCTAAGGAAAGAAAAACTCCACTTAACCTTGGTTTTTCATCACCCCGATGTTTTCAGTTCAGTTGTTATGTTAAACCATGTTCAATTTTTGTGTGGACATTTTTGTGGACACATTTTCATTTCTCTGGGATAAATGCTCAGGAGTGCAATTGTCAGTTGTATGTTACGTGTGTCTAGCCTTTTTTTTTTTTTTTTAAGAAACTTCCTAATTACTTTCCAGCATGGTGGCACTATTTTGTGCTCTCACCAGCAACACAGGAGACATGCAGTTTCTCTGCATCCTCACCAGCATTTGGGATTACCATGAACTTTTTAAACTAATTTTTATACTATAAAATGTATTTGCTATTCCATTTCAAGGCAAACCCTAATATCAACAGCTCTTGCAGGATAAACCTTTATCTATAGTATCTACAGTAAACTTTTATCTATAATATAGTCTTTATTTATTATAGTTATAGCTGCCATGATCTCTACTGGAGACCAAGTGCTTCAAGATTTGTGGAAGACAGTCAGCTAGTCAGGCTGGGGTTTTTAGCCCAGCTTTGGGGAGAAACCCAGGGGTCAAGACAACTGTGATCTGAGGGTGGGAGCTGTCACTCACTGAAATGATGCAGAGGGCTCATTTGTCTAGGACTTTCCCTAACCTTGCACCTACATTTTCCGAAACCGACATAAAAGGGTCACACTAGCCCTAACTGCTGTTTGCTTAGTCATTCAATTGTGTCTGACTCCTTGTGACCCTATGGACTATAGCCCACCAGGTTCCCCCGTCCATGGGATTTCCCAAGCAAGAATACTGGAGTGGGTTGCCATTTCCTTCTCCAGAGGACTTCTGACCCAGAGATGAATCTGCATCTCCTGCACTGGCAGGTGGGTGCTTTACTCTGAGTCGCCAGGGAAGCTCAGCCCTAGCTGTACTCACCTTCACATGGGCTCGGTTTCTCCTCCTGACACACACCAGTCTGTGCTAAGCACCTTTCCCAAGTGAGAGCCTGGGACACCTTGTCTGTGTCACAGGTAGGTAGCTATGATTTTCTAACTATAGGTGGTACCCCTAAGGATTGCATCTTGAAAAGAAAACAACTCCTTTGGATATTTCAGTTCATTCTTCCTCCCCTACCTCAACTTCAGCCCCATCTAAGGAAAGAAAAACTCCACTTAACCAACATTTGTGTCAGCTACTGTGCTAAGTAACTACTTTTTGTATACATTCCTTCAGTACAGCAACCCTGTAAGGGTATTATGCCCATTTTATAGATGAGGCCACTAAGAGTCAGAGAACCTAAGTAACTGTCCTAAAGGTGAGAAAGCTAGAGAGTGGCAGAGATGACTTGGAACCAGGGTCTGTCTTATCTCAGCCCATGATGCCTGTCTGTGTCTGGAGTGTAGGGTACCTTGCTGCTAAGACAAAGCTTTGTTCTGGAGATGTCCATGTGACCCACAGGTCAGCTGGTGATGTACATCAGCAGGTGAGGGCCATCGGCTCTTGTTCTGAAGGAAGAAAGGAGCAGGCTAGCCTGACTGAACTGACTCCATCTTGAGGAAGAGCAAAAGAAATTGTACAGCAATTGAATTGTACAGCAAAAGAAATTACAAAAAAGTTCAACAGACAGCCCACAGAGTGGGAGAAAATCATAGCAAATGAAACAACAGACAAAGAATTAATCTCCAAATCTACAAGCAACTCAGACAACTCTGCACAGGAAAAATGAACAACCCAATCAAAAAATGGGAAAAAGATCTAAAGAGACGCCTCTCCAAAGAGGACATACAGATGGCCCAAAAGCACATGAAACGATGCTCAACCTCACTTATTATTAGAGAATGCAAATCAAAACTATAATGAGATATCACCTCACACCCGTCAGAATGGCCATCTTCAAAAAATCTGCAGACAATAAATGCTGGAGAGGGTGTGGAGAAAAGGGAACCCTCTTGCATTGCTGGTGGACCAGGTTCCCCGTCCATGGGATTTCCCAAGCAAGAATACTGGAGTGGGTTGCCATTTCCTTCTCCAGAGGACTTCTGACCCAGAGATGAATCTGCATCTCCTGCACTGGCAGGTGGGTGCTTTACTCTGAGTCGCCAGGGAAGCTCAGCCCTAGCTGTACTCACCTTCACATGGGCTCGGTTTCTCCTCCTGACACACACCAGTCTGTGCTAAGCACCTTTCCCAAGTGAGAGCCTGGGACACCTTGTCTGTGTCACAGGTAGGTAGCTATGATTTTCTAACTATAGGTGGTACCCTAAGGATTGCATCTTGAAAAGAAAACAACTCCTTTGGATATTTCAGTTCATTCTTCCTCCCCTACCTCAACTTCAGCCCCATCTAAGGAAAGAAAAACTCCACTTAACCAACATTTGTGTCAGCTACTGTGCTAAGTAACTACTTTTTGTATACATTCCTTCAGTACAGCAACCCTGTAAGGGTATTATGCCCATTTTATAGATGAGGCCACTAAGAGTCAGAGAACCTAAGTAACTGTCCTAAAGGTGAGAAAGCTAGAGAGTGGCAGAGATGACTTGGAACCAGGGTCTGTCTTATCTCAGCCCATGATGCCTGTCTGTGTCTGGAGTGTAGGGTACCTTGCTGCTAAGACAAAGCTTTGTTCTGGAGATGTCCATGTGACCCACAGGTCAGCTGGTGATGTACATCAGCAGGTGAGGGCCATCGGCTCTTGTTCTGAAGGAAGAAAGGAGCAGGCTAGCCTGACTGAACTGACTCCATCTTGAGGAAGAGCAAAAGAAATTGTACAGCAATTGAATTGTACAGCAAAAGAAATTACAAAAAAGTTCAACAGACAGCCCACAGAGTGGGAGAAAATCATAGCAAATGAAACAACAGACAAAGAATTAATCTCCAAATCTACAAGCAACTCAGACAACTCTGCACAGGAAAAATGAACAACCCAATCAAAAAATGGGAAAAAGATCTAAAGAGACGCCTCTCCAAAGAGGACATACAGATGGCCCAAAAGCACATGAAACGATGCTCAACCTCACTTATTATTAGAGAATGCAAATCAAAACTATAATGAGATATCACCTCACACCCGTCAGAATGGCCATCTTCAAAAAATCTGCAGACAATAAATGCTGGAGAGGGTGTGGAGAAAAGGGAACCCTCTTGCATTGCTGGTGGGAATGTCAATTGATACAGCCTCTGTGGAAGACAGTATGGAGATTCCTTAAAAAACTAAAAATAGAAGCACCCTATGACCCAGCAATCCTACTATTAGGCTTATATCCTGATGAGATCAAAACTGAAAGAAGCACCTGTACCCCAATGTTCATTGCAGCTCTCTATACAATAGCCAGAACATGGAAGCAACCTAGATGTCCATCAATGAATGAATGGATACAGAAGCCCTGGTACATATATACAATGGAATACTACTCAGCTGTTAAAAGAAATGCAGAAGACTCAGTCCTAATGAAGTGGCTGTCTCTAGAACCTATCATAAAAAGTGAAGTCAGTCAAAAAGAGAAAGACAAATACAGTATACTAACACACATATATGGAATCTAGTAGGACGGTCTTGATAGCACACGCAGGGAACCCATGGAAAAACAGACAGAGCATAGACATAGGGACATTGCGGGGAAGAAATAGGGAGGGGGAGACATGGAGGGAGTAACATGGAAACCTATACTGTCATGTGTGGAAAAGACAGCTATTGTCATTGTGCTAAGGGAATAGGAGTGCTCACAATGACATGGGGCGATGGTCCAGAGGGGTGGGATGGGGGGAACTGGGTGGGTGGGAACCAGAGATATAAATATGACTGATTTGGGAACATACATGTCTGTGAACAACAAAACTCTGTAAAACCTTTAAAATAAAGAATTTTTTTAAAAAAAAGTAAAAAAAAAAGAATTTCAAAAAAAATAAAAAATAAAATAAAAGACAATGAAGACAGAGGGTTTAATGGAGCGGACAGCACTGCAACCCAGACAATTCCAAAGCCCGGGAGGCAATGAGAGCTCTCAACCAAGGAGGGAAAGGGCCCAGGATTCAGCTCCTGTTTTTCCCTTAAGGCACCAGGGCTTCTATTCAGTGCTGAAGAGTCCTGATTCTTAGGGGAGGAGCGGGAGGGGAAAAGGCTCCAGGGCAAGCTTTGCACCTGTGCCATCTGCTCTCAAACACCGGTCTTGTTCTTTGGTGAACCAGTAGCCCGTCTCCACTGTGGGTCAGAAGTCAGCATTTGAGAGTGAGGGTGGGGTCAATAGGACCCATACTTCCTAACACCTGTAGCACCTGAGCTTTGGGGCCAGGGTGTTTCCTTCTGGGCAGGGTCTTGTCTCCTCTTCCCTTGTTTTTTGGGGACTGCACAGGGGGACAAAGAATCCAAAAGCTTCTGGCTAGAAGAAGCTGGCCCCAGGGCAGAGTTGGCAGGAAAGCTTCCTGGAGCAATGACATCTCATACTCTGCCTCCTAACGCAGTCTCAGAGAGGAACCCTCAGGTGTTGACCGTCTGTCTCCAAGGAACCTAAAGTGCCTTGTCATCTGATACTGGTGCAGAAACTTGGTCTCAGCTACAGGCCAGGTGGATCCGAGGTCCATGAGGAACTCCTGGCAGAGCCCATGTCTCAACTCGTCCAAACACCCTTTATGGAGGTTGAGCCTAACGTCCTAAGAGTCCCTCCACATTTCTTTTCAACATTTTTAGTGACCAGCTCAACCAGACCAACTTCGTACTTCCTAACCTTTCGAGGACCTTCTCTTGACCTGAGGGGCAACACTGCCAGTGTCTGTTTCAGACACTGTTCCACTTCTACCAGCAGTCAGACCACACACTGGGTGTCTCTTACCCCAGTGTGCCCAGGTGAGGTAGACTGATACTCTCCTATTTCTTGGAAGGAATCACGAGTGATATGAACCCACTGGGGATCCTCATTCCGCCCCCTCCCCCAGTGGTTTCAGTGTGGACATGACCCAACTCCTGCCAAAAAGATCTAAGCTTAGAATCTGCTGCATTTTCCAAAGGTTTCCATTTTCCATGGACAGTCCTGACTCTACATAAGCTAGCTGAAATGATTTCTCCAGCCTCCAAATCACCCAACCATGGAGCTGTCTGCACCACAATGGTCTGACCTGTACAATGAAAAACCTTAGTGTATGAGCCTTTACTCTGTACTGTCCACCCAGTAGGGGTGACAGAGAAAAATAAACAAGTTTTCAGGAAACAGGATTCAGAGCTCTCATCTACAAAGATTTTTTTTTTTAACTTTTATTTTACTTTTAACTTTTACAGAGTTTCGTTGTTTACAGATATGTATGTTCCCAGATGAGTCATATATCTACAAAGATTTTGATTACTTTCCACATGGTAGGAATAAAAGTAGGACTGTGGACTGAGCTAAATACCTAAGCAATAGATAAGCACTAGCCCAGCTTCCCTGATGGCTCAGTGGTAAAGAATCTGCCTGCCAATGCAGAAGATGCGGGTTCAATCCCTGGTGAAGAAAATTCTCTGGAAAAGGGGATGGCAAACCACTCATGTTCGTGACTGGAAAATCCCATGGAGTCTCAGAGAGGAACCCTCAGGTGTTGACCGTCTGTCTCCAAGGAACCTAAAGTGCCTTGTCATCTGATACTGGTGCAGAAACTTGGTCTCAGCTACAGGCCAGGTGGATCCGAGGTCCATGAGGAACTCCTGGCAGAGCCCATGTCTCAACTCGTCCAAACACCCTTTATGGAGGTTGAGCCTAACGTCCTAAGAGTCCCTCCACATTTCTTTTCAACATTTTTAGTGACCAGCTCAACCAGACCAACTTCGTACTTCCTAACCTTTCGAGGACCTTCTCTTGACCTGAGGGGCAACACTGCCAGTGTCTGTTTCAGACACTGTTCCACTTCTACCAGCAGTCAGACCACACACTGGGTGTCTCTTACCCCAGTGTGCCCAGGTGAGGTAGACTGATACTCTCCTATTTCTTGGAAGGAATCACGAGTGATATGAACCCACTGGGGATCCTCATTCCGCCCCCTCCCCCAGTGGTTTCAGTGTGGACATGACCCAACTCCTGCCAAAAAGATCTAAGCTTAGAATCTGCTGCATTTTCCAAAGGTTTCCATTTTCCATGGACAGTCCTGACTCTACATAAGCTAGCTGAAATGATTTCTCCAGCCTCCAAATCACCCAACCATGGAGCTGTCTGCACCACAATGGTCTGACCTGTACAATGAAAAACCTTAGTGTATGAGCCTTTACTCTGTACTGTCCACCCAGTAGGGGTGACAGAGAAAAATAAACAAGTTTTCAGGAAACAGGATTCAGAGCTCTCATCTACAAAGATTTTTTTTTTTAACTTTTATTTTACTTTTAACTTTTACAGAGTTTCGTTGTTTACAGATATGTATGTTCCCAGATGAGTCATATATCTACAAAGATTTTGATTACTTTCCACATGGTAGGAATAAAAGTAGGACTGTGGACTGAGCTAAATACCTAAGCAATAGATAAGCACTAGCCCAGCTTCCCTGATGGCTCAGTGGTAAAGAATCTGCCTGCCAATGCAGAAGATGCGGGTTCAATCCCTGGTGAAGAAAATTCTCTGGAAAAGGGGATGGCAAACCACTCATGTTCTTGCCTGGAAAATCCCATGGACAGAGTAGCCTGGTGAACTACAGCCCATAGGGTCACAAAACAGTCTGGCACAACGTAACGAATAAACAAGTGACCAGTTCAGGGTTTGCTTTGCATCAGAAGTTTGTCAGGAGTCCGAATTCAGGTCTCACAGCATCAGGCTCAGGTCCTGTGCACTGGCTGCTATGCCACAAATGCAGAAAGATGACACCCAGAAATACAAACACACCTGCCTTCCCCATGACTGTATGTATCATTTATCCCTTGACATTCTTGTCATGTGGATGCCAATGATTAATTCCTTCCCTTAAGAGCAAATCTTATTACCAGTGTGAGAAGGGCCAGTACCTGGCTCTGGGTCACTCTATTCTGTCCTGACTTCTTCCCTGCTGGGTGACAATTCAATACACTGTACAGGTGTCAGTGACCAGAGGGCTCCCAAATGAAAGAGGACACAGGGACAAGGACCTGAATTCTCCTGATATTTTTGTAGGTAATCGTCTGGACGAGGGCATCTCTGGTCCAGAAGCGACCAAAGAGTCTAAAACTGAGAAACCTATCACACTGAAATGTTTGACAAAGAAAAGTTCTCTTCAAGCCCAGTAACCAATTTCTTAAGTCTTATAGGTGGTTTTATCTTTTTGGTTATTATGTTGTTACATACAACTTTGGTTTGCAAATAATTTTTCAGGTTTATTAAAAGGATGAGTGTGACATGAATTTTGTGCATTTCAATTCAACATGAATTCTGTAGCTCAGTATATATGATTTGTTTTATGTGAAACAAATCACAATGCCTGTGAATATTGAAGTTTGTCTTGCTTTTGATTTTAGCAATGAGTTAAACTCACTTCAAGTTGTCTCCTAACAGAACCATGCTTTATAATGAAAAGTTGCTCTGTTCTTAAAAAAAAAAAGGCAGAAAAATAGAAAATGAGCAAAGAGTAAGTTTTTGAAATCTAATTTTTTAAAATTGATTAGATTTTAGATAGAACAGAGAATGAGTTTTTCAAGTCATGGTGGTTTACATTTATATAGTATTCATATTTTGCAAACTTCAGCCTGTTTGCACACACACACGTACGTGCACACACAAGTATAACTAGAACAGGTCCCCATGCCTTTCCTCATATATTGAATTCAATTCCTAGATTCTGTTAACCTCTGCCAGCATTTCATGCGTGAAGCACCTGGGAACTCAGGCTTCTGACGGGAGAGTACTGCTCAGAAACACGAAACCTTCCGGTGCTCTGAGGCGGCAGAAGAGTAAGTGCTTAGGAGAGACGGGTGGGGGGGTGGAGGTGGGGAGCAGGGGTGCAGAGTCTCCTGCAAGGGATACAGAGAAGCTCTGCAAATGGATGGTCCTTAAGAAGATGGGGTGCTTCCTGCTCTCCCCCCACCACTGGTTCTGAGCTGCTCAAAGAGGTGAGGCTCCAAGGGCTAAGCCACGAACTAAGCCCAGAGGAGTTGCCTCATGGGGACGAGGATTTCAAGAAACAACTGTAAGTCATGGTGCCTTACATGATCCCCGTATCCTTCCACCTCCACTTACGCAAGAGCCCAGAGCGGGTAACACAAGGGGAACAAAAAAAAAGTGGCGACATTAGAAACAGCAAAATACAAGTCGTCCCAAACCATCTCTGGCACAGTTGTACTGTACACAGATCTCCAGAGGGGGGCGGAGGCGAATTCTGGACATTACCAAAGGTAATGCTGAAAGCATTGTTCTCAAATCAGTCTTTCCGAGAGAGGAAAGGGCTGGAAATAGAGGCTGAAATCCAACAAGGGGACCGCCCGGCTGGTGCAAGGCCAGCCTCTTACCGTAGTGTGGGATGATGGCCCAGGCCATGGCAGAGGCGTAGATGCGCGATCATCCAGAACATGCAGAGCCAGCTCAGGTGTTCGCCCGCTTCTCTCGGGCCAGCACTTCAAGTAGGAGAACACAGTGGGAATGGCTCCTCCAATCCTGCCAAGAGGTATTTTGAAGTTTGTCTTGCTTTTGATTTTAGCAATGAGTTAAACTCACTTCAAGTTGTCTCCTAACAGAACCATGCTTTATAATGAAAAGTTGCTCTGTTCTTAAAAAAAGGCAGAAAAATAGAAAATGAGCAAAGAGTAAGTTTTGAAATCTAATTTTTTAAAATTGATTAGATTTTAGATAGAACAGAGAATGAGTTTTTCAAGTCATGGTGGTTTACATTTATATAGTATTCATATTTTGCAAACTTCAGCCTGTTTGCACACACACACGTACGTGCACACACAAGTATAACTAGAACAGGTCCCCATGCCTTTCCTCATATATTGAATTCAATTCCTAGATTCTGTTAACCTCTGCCAGCATTTCATGCGTGAAGCACCTGGGAACTCAGGCTTCTGACGGGAGAGTACTGCTCAGAAACACGAAACCTTCCGGTGCTCTGAGGCGGCAGAAGAGTAAGTGCTTAGGAGAGACGGGTGGGGGGGTGGAGGTGGGGAGCAGGGGTGCAGAGTCTCCTGCAAGGGATACAGAGAAGCTCTGCAAATGGATGGTCCTTAAGAAGATGGGGTGCTTCCTGCTCTCCCCCCACCACTGGTTCTGAGCTGCTCAAAGAGGTGAGGCTCCAAGGGCTAAGCCACGAACTAAGCCCAGAGGAGTTGCCTCATGGGGACGAGGATTTCAAGAAACAACTGTAAGTCATGGTGCCTTACATGATCCCCGTATCCTTCCACCTCCACTTACGCAAGAGCCCAGAGCGGGTAACACAAGGGGAACAAAAAAAAAGTGGCGACATTAGAAACAGCAAAATACAAGTCGTCCCAAACCATCTCTGGCACAGTTGTACTGTACACAGATCTCCAGAGGGGGGCGGAGGCGAATTCTGGACATTACCAAAGGTAATGCTGAAAGCATTGTTCTCAAATCAGTCTTTCCGAGAGAGGAAAGGGCTGGAAATAGAGGCTGAAATCCAACAAGGGGACCGCCCGGCTGGTGCAAGGCCAGCCTCTTACCGTAGTGTGGGATGATGGCCCAGGCCATGGCAGAGGCGTAGATGCCGCCGATCATCCAGAACATGCAGAGCCAGCTCAGGTGTTCGCCCCGCTTCTCTCGGGCCAGCACTTCAGCGAAGTAGGAGAACACAGTGGGAATGGCTCCTCCAATCCTGCCAAGAGGTACAGAGGATCCGTGAGCTCAGGGCTTGTCCAGCCCACGTGAAACACGAGGGAGAGCTGAAGCGAGCTCTGTCAACACAAGCTCGCTGCCTCAGCCTACCAAGGAAGGCACATTTTTTACAGTTAAGTAACTTTAACCTGATAGCCTCTATGCTTAAACTAGGTTTCTTATCCTCCCCAAACGTGAACCTACAATTAAGCTATGTCACCGAAAGGTGGCAGTGGTACCCTATGCATGTCTTATCAAGCTTTGCTTAAAATCTTCATGGATTTCCTATTTCTTGCTGAATATTCTATATGATATTTATCAAAAAGCATAATATTTGGTAAGATCGAGGGAACATTTGGGGGCTTCCCAGGTGACTCAGTGGTATAGAATCTGCTTGCGGATGCAAGTGACTCCCGTTTGATCCCTGCTGGTTTAGAGACCAATAGTACAATGCTCCCTTCTAGTCAGGGTGATTATGAGAGATACTGACTCATCTCTGGATAAAGAATATAATCAGTGACCTTTACACAGGTTAAGGTTCTCCAATGAGGGTCTATGGAATCCAAATTTCACTCCTTCTAGGGAGAGGGGCCATATATCTCATCAGAATGTCAGCTTGGCCTTGATCCCCTCAAAGTTTAAGACACTGTCTAAGAAAGGAAAGCAGCATGAGAAATAATTACTATCATTCTAAACAATATGTGAATTCTTAACATAAACATTTTTTAAAATGTGTAACAATGGATTCTGGCAGTGAGTGGTAACTATCGTACTGACAAGAAACCCGCTGCTATCAACTGGATAGAGGGAAGAGGAAAGTCTGTTGTTTGTGAAGCTGTCATCCCAGCCAAGGTTGTCAGAGAAGTGAGTGGATGACTAGTTTATTTTGTTAATCTGTCACTGGATTATGGAATTGGGAAGAGGAATACTAACGTTCTAAGTAAACTTGAATATATAGGCATACGTTTTGTGTTAAAGATGACTGCTTCATTTGGGCTTCCCTGGTGGTCCAGTGGGTAAGGAGTCTACCTTGCAGTGCAGGGGGCATTGGTTCAGTCCCTGGCCCGGGAAGATCCCACATGCTACAGAGCAGCTGGACCAGTGTGTCCAATTACGAGCCAGCGCTCTGGAGTGCATGCACCCAGAACCAGTGCTCTGCTACATGAGAGGCCTCTGTGATGCGAGGCCCACACAGGCCGAAGAATAAAGATGGATGAAAATAGATAAATTAAAAAAACAATAAAAAGAGGCAAATTTTTAAAAAAAGTGTAACAATATAAGCAAGTTGTAAGGACAACACCTAATGATACAGTTTTTCAAGTATGTACTGATTCCTTTATGTTCATACTTCTGTGAGGAAGACTGCTACTGACATTTCACATAAATTTGATGTCATGGAATAATATGTGTCTTTATTCATTTAGCAATAACCTGATTTCCTGAGTGCCTTTAATATGATAAAGAAGTATTGAAAGTGACCTTAGCAAATGCAATTATGAGAAAGGCCGTATCTGCAGCAAACTAGATGCACAAATGAACCACAGAGTTCATCGTGGCACTCTGCATCAACCGGTAGGTCAAAGTATGGCACTGTTTCATAAGTCTGTACCTGCTTATGGTAACATGGTAGTGACCTGCTGCACAATGTAGGCAGACCACCTAGATTAGAGCTTTTCAATCCACAGCCTACGAAACTAATTTAGCAAATGTAAGTATTTTAAAAATTGAAGTAGAGATGAAATATTTGAGTGATATCCACATAATAAGTATCACTTCATTAGGTTTCATCTCCATAATAAACATTTAGTGTGAATACATATCCATATATGTATATGCCTGCATGTGTTGCTTCAGTCATGTCTGACTCTTTGCACCTCTATGGACTGTAGCCTGTCAGGCTCTTCTGTCCATGGGATTCTCTAGACAACAATACTGGAGTGGGTTACCATGCCTTCCTCCAGGGATCTTTGTTACCCAGGGACGGAACCCAGGTCTCTTATGCCTCCAGCATTGGCAGGAGCATTCTTTACCACTAGAGCCACTTGGGAAAGCCCATCAAAAAAAAAAACATGTAACATAATGTGAGTTAAAAAATAAATATATCTGTTCCTCTTTTCGTTATCTTGGGGCTTCAGCGCTCTTGGTAAAAGATGCCATGGCTCCCGGGGGGAACCCAGTGGGGGTTTCAGTCCCTGGCCCGGGAAGATCCCACATGCTACAGAGCAGCTGGACCAGTGTGTCCAATTACTAGCCAGCACTCTGGAGTGCATGCACCCACAACCAGTGCTCTGCTACATGAGAGGCCTCTGTGATGCGAGGCCCACACAGGCAAGAATAAAGATGGATGAAAATAGATAAATTAAAAAAACAATAAAAAGAGGCAAATTTTTAAAAAAAGTGTAACAATATAAGCAAGTTGTAAGGACAACACCTAATGATACAGTTTTTCAAGTATGTACTGATTCCTTTATGTTCATACTTCTGTGAGGAAGACTGCTACTGACATTTCACATAAATTTGATGTCATGGAATAATATGTGTCTTTATTCATTTAGCAATAACCTGATTTCCTGAGTGCCTTTAATATGATAAAGAAGTATTGAAAGTGACCTTAGCAAATGCAATTATGAGAAAGGCCGTATCTGCAGCAAACTAGATGCACAAATGAACCACAGAGTTCATCGTGGCACTCTGCATCAACCGGTAGGTCAAAGTATGGCACTGTTTCATAAGTCTGTACCTGCTTATGGTAACATGGTAGTGACCTGCTGCACAATGTAGGCAGACCACCTAGATTAGAGCTTTTCAATCCACTGCCTACTAAACTAATTTAGCAAATGTAAGTATTTTAAAAATTGAAGTAGAGATGAAATATTTGAGTGATATCCACATAATAAGTATCACTTCATTAGGTTTCATCTCCATAATAAACATTTAGTGTGAATACATATCCATATATGTATATGCCTGCATGTGTTGCTTCAGTCATGTCTGACTCTTTGCACCTCTATGGACTGTAGCCTGTCAGGCTCTTCTGTCCATGGGATTCTCTAGACAACAATACTGGAGTGGGTTACCATGCCTTCCTCCAGGGGATCTTTGTTACCCAGGGACGGAACCCAGGTCTCTTATGCCTCCAGCATTGGCAGGAGCATTCTTTACCACTAGAGCCACTTGGGAAAGCCATCATACATGTACATATGTGAGTATAAATATATATTTAATATATAATACTCTTACATATGGATAAATGTGCTTCTTAGTAAGAATGCTGTTCAAAGAGTTTAAAAATCACTAACTTAAAACATCTATATCTGTTCCTCTGCGTTATGAATGTGACAGTTCTACCCAAAATCTTTATGAGTATGATTTCAAGTGACTTCAGATGGAGCACATGGCAATTCAGCACCATCATATCAAGGGTAGCCAGCCAGGACCAAGTCCATCAACCAAACCCCCAAACAAGAAATGGATGTATATGATGAGCAGTCAGAGATGGCTACAGGCCACATCACATAGACTCACACAGGACTCTGGCTTCTTGAGGATCTCACACCACGCGTGGATAGCTAGTAGAATTTAAAAATTCAACAAAGTTTTGAATGGATTTGAAATGGTTCCATTACAACTTAGAATTTTAATGGGAAACCAAACATCTGTGTCATAAATCGTTTAACACGCCTCCTCTTGTCATTTGATGTGAAGAATCTGTTTCTCTACACCATGAAGTCCCTGTGCCATCTCTTTTCGGTGCCTAGGAAGAGTCCCAGTTCTCACTGATTTTTAGCATCCTAATTAATGTTTCATCAGGATTTTGGACATTCAGTATGTAAGAGCGATAACTCACTCTGCATGAAGGCACAATGATATGTCAGGATATGCCAGGCTGCTCTGAACCAAGATAAATGTACCCCAGGGTGCTAAAAAGGCAAGTGGGAGACTTGCCTATTAGTCTTAAACAAATCCCTGTTGCATAAAAGAACACCAACTTGAGGGGCTTTTAAGCAATCCTGCTGGTTTTAATTCAAGCCTTCTTTTAGGTTCTTTTTGTTGCTGTTTTGTTTTTAGGATTTTTTGTTTTGTTTTGTTTTGCATGGATGTCTCTCAATGTCTGTAATGCAGACCACAGAAAATTCTAAAATCAAGAGCTAAACGAGTCTGAAGAAGGAGGGAGGGAATCTATTTAAATCCCTTGCAAAGTCCTTCAGACTCAGAGACCTAAAAAACAATCCAAGCATTCACATATTTCATTTTGGGCTGATCCTCTATTTTGAGGAAAACATTAACTCCTCATCATATGGCAACGTCCTTCAAGCAGAGAAAAAACATTCCAGTGTGCCGTAATATTAACGATTCCTGGTATTTCATAGCCTATCCAAGTGCTTACATGCTGTCTACACTAGACCAAAGACTCTAGGAAGGCAAAGACTTTATTGTATTCATCTTTGAATCCCCCTTACCTGGCCAACTAGGCATGCACTAAGTGTTTACTCAGAAGAACTGAATTGCCAGAAGACTCTCGGGGATGGAGGGGGAGAAGTAAGCAGCCCCGACAGCCTGGATATCTCCAGTGAGTGGAAACATACCCCTGTGCCCTGGGCCAACATGACCTGAGAGGTCGGGGGTGCTGGCATGGCAGTTCTGATAACAACAGAGCCCACAGAGAGTTTGTGAATTACTCGGTCTTAGTTGTCACCCTAAACCACCGAATCTTACCTGAAATGCTCCCTATCCTACCTACCTCAGTCTTTTGTACTAGGGGCTAAGACATTTCCTGGTTTGTTTCTTCACTAAAATACAATTTCTGAGAACACTTGACAAGAGAAAAATATCCCAACGGAGTATTTCAAATTCTCAGATTATTCGTGGTTGTTAAATAGGGCTGGTTTCATGCCCCTCTCCCAGCAGACCTAGGATGATATCTGGAGATATTTTTAATTATCCCAACTCAGGGAGTACCATGGCATATAGTGGGTGGGGACCAGGCATGCTCCTAAAAACCCTACCACACACAAGGCAGTTCCTCACAGCAAGGCCCCCAATATTAAGAGTGTGGAGTTTGAGAAACTCTTGCATTAGGGATGTAATAGGGAAAATATGGTAGTTTATATTAATCTGCCAGAATAAAAGGCATATAATAGTTATCTTTTACATTGCAGATAAGTAATAAATGTCTAAATCCAATTAACATGGAGACCTTTTATTGTTCATTATATAAAGAACAGTTAGCTACTGTGGAAATTTTCTTGAGTTCATTTTCGAATATTTACATAAATGAAGCAATCCGATCAAGAGTGGTTTGTAAAGAATTTTTCTCACAATGGGATATTAAGTCTATTTTATCAGCTGCCTAAAAGGGTCAAATCTTCATTGTCCATGGTAGTAGGAGACACAAAGGGAATACTTATTGAAAAGCACACTCTATTATGGACGGACGATTAGCCGGATTCAAAATAATTGAATTGACACTAAGGCAATAGAATGTTGATATTTGGAATTTCAGAGTTGCAGCTCTTTTCCCTAAGTACTATTAATTTTACAATTTTAATTATAGAAGTATAAAGAAAGTAAAAAATCTGTATTAAAATACATCACTAAAGTAAGGTCAGACCCCCTCCAGCACTTTACTGCATGTGTGTATGCATTTATGTGTGGGAACACACCCAACATGCCCCTCAAAAAGTCTGCAGTACTTTTTGCAATACTCAGTATTAAGCACCAAGCAAATGTTATGGAAGATACTTATTTTCCTCAGTAAACTAAAACAAATTCACAAATGAGATATGCTATACAGCAAAGAGTGTATCAGCTTCACAGACAAAATTTCTGTGTTGGAAATGCGAGACATTTAAGTTAATGAGTTTAGCACAGCAGGAGGAAGGAGAAGGCCAAGCATTCTTTCAAGGAGATCTGACGTCACCACAAGCCTCCCTGAAAACTTGGGAAGCCTGGCTGCTCTGGGTCTGCAAGTGTCACAGCCACACCTCACGTCACTCCAGAATCGATGACAGCTTAGCAGTGGATTGTGTCTGTCTCTGCACCTCGTCACACTGATGTGTCTGGCTACTGAGGAGAAGATGGGGATAAGAAGGAGGTTGTAGATAAAAAGCCCAGTTATACTTAAAATGGCTCGAACTATCTCCAGGGGAGAAATTATAGAATGGTGACTTCTTGTCCTGAGAGGAACCCCGAGTAATTCTGTTCTGCTTTAATTCTTCCGTAGGCATGTATTAGTAACAATGGGTAATTTTGTTCTTACTTATTACCATGTGATTGCCAGCAAGTCTTGTACCTCAAACCTCCCTCTCCACTGGAAAATGAGGTATTACTCTGAGAATGAGGTATTACTATGAGAACATAATTAAATGGGAAGTTGAATAAGCATTGTAAAGTCATGTGTTCCATACAGATAGTAAGTCGGCAGCAAAATCCACCAAGGGCTGCCCGTCATAAAGCTCTGGCGGCTTTATTACAAGAAGTACGATGGGTTTATAAAAAGACTAGTGAGTGCTGTAGTCTATTCCAGGCATCACAAGTACAAATATTTATAATTTACATGAAAAATACCCCTTTTAATACTTGCTCAGAATCAACAACAACAAAAACGATGACACCAATCTGTCAGGCAAGTCAGACAGTAATTTGGAACCAACTCATTATGTTCTCAACTGGACCTAGAAATAAACAATTAAAGCTGTAGTCCCAAAGATGGACTTTTCAATGACTTCCTTTTCATGGAAGTAACAGAATATCACAGAGGTTGCTCAGAGGCTTATATGAAAGGACACAGATCTAACATCTCTGAACGGGCTGAGTTGGCATAGAAAATGAGATTGTTCTATTGATTAGAAGGCATATGTTTATTATGAGTAATCAAGATAGAAACAGGAAAAGAACGTTTCCTGGTAACAGAACCAATCATCAAATTAGGAATAGGAATTCCTCATTCCCAGTCTCAGTGCTAAAAGGTGGAAGGCTCAGGGTGCTTTAATCCTCTCATCTCCAAAGTCACAGTTTAAAATTCACGATTTTTTTTTTTAAAGATGTAAGTCAGCTGCCAGGATAAACCTCCCAATTTTAAGAATATTGAGATATAATGTATAACTTGGGTAAAAAAAAAATGTTGTGTTTCTAAGAAAATGTAGCTTCAACTCCCCTAGCCCTTGTTTGCAATCATACTGGTGCCCTTAGTCCCTCAAACCTACACAGATCTGCATTTCCACAGCAGCAGACCTGGGGCCACTGGGGGAGAAGGTGTATTCAGAGATCAGAGTCCTAATGCTGTCTTGGAAAAAAAATAATCTTGCTTGCTATTCAGAGAGCTGGAAGCATGCATTCCCACAGCACCCAAATGGTGTCATGAATAACAATAGTGAAGACCATAATGATGATCTGTAATAAGTGATGACAAAAAACAGGCAGACCTTCCCAGCCGCTTGCTGCATGTATCTATCATCCATCTCTCCTCTCGCCCTCCCACCCACTTGCCATTCACCCAGCCATCCATCAGCACCCTCTCCAGCCCCTCACCCAGCCAAATTCTAGGCCAAGCACTTCACCTGTTGCTGGAGGTACAGGCAGGAAGAAGACACACCCCCACCCTTAAGGAGCTCACAGAGCCAATTCTAGAAAGTGCATGTGAGTGATTTCTCATAATTATACATTATTTGAGTCTGGGAGAAGTTTTCCTCCATTACTTCTTTCTCCTTTGGAATCTATAGTTACTTTGCCAAAAGGAATATAGGGAAATAAAATGTGTCTGAACAGTCAACTGTTGTTGGAAATTCTCATAAAGGCATTGTTTAAGACAGTGCTTTCTGATAGAAACACCATGTGAAGCATATATAAAATTTTTTATTTTCTAGAAAATTAAAACAAAGGTGTAGTTACTTTTAATATACATTCATTTAACCCAATATATCCAAATAGTATCACTGTAACATGTAATCATAAAAATATAAATGAGATCTTGTGTGTTCTTTGTATGTATTAAGGCTTTGAAATCCAATGCTCTGAACTTTACACTTAATAGTACATCTAAATTCGATCACATTTTACATGCTTGGTGGCTATGCCTGGTCTGTTGGACCACACAGGCCCAAGGAAACACTGACCCACTCTCTATAATTTGGGTTTGCAATTATTTTTGGATTAAAGATAATTTAGTCTATTGCCCCCATCTTCTATTTTGGAAACAGTTTCTCCATTCCAGTTCTTTGGGTCAGAAATCTTCTTCAACCGATCTGTTCAAAATGCTCATTTGGTCTCTATCCTGTATCAGACGTTGTGTGGTATGAAATCCCAGACATTTCTCACTAAATCCAAGAGAGCACCGACCGGCCTGGTGGTTAGGAGCATGGAGCCAGACTACCTGGGTATGATTATACCACGGGATAATCTTGCTTGCTATTCAGAGAGCTGGAAGCATGCATTCCCACAGCACCCAAATGGTGTCATGAATAACAATAGTGAAGACCATAATGATGATCTGTAATAAGTGATGACAAAAAACAGGCAGACCTTCCCAGCCGCTTGCTGCATGTATCTATCATCCATCTCTCCTCTCGCCCTCCCACCCACTTGCCATTCACCCAGCCATCCATCAGCACCCTCTCCAGCCCCTCACCCAGCCAAATTCTAGGCCAAGCACTTCACCTGTTGCTGGAGGTACAGGCAGGAAGAAGACACACCCCCACCCTTAAGGAGCTCACAGAGCCAATTCTAGAAAGTGCATGTGAGTGATTTCTCATAATTATACATTATTTGAGTCTGGGAGAAGTTTTCCTCCATTACTTCTTTCTCCTTTGGAATCTATAGTTACTTTGCCAAAAGGAATATAGGGAAATAAAATGTGTCTGAACAGTCAACTGTTGTTGGAAATTCTCATAAAGGCATTGTTTAAGACAGTGCTTTCTGATAGAAACACCATGTGAAGCATATATAAAATTTTTTATTTTCTAGAAAATTAAAACAAAGGTGTAGTTACTTTTAATATACATTCATTTAACCCAATATATCCAAATAGTATCACTGTAACATGTAATCATAAAAATATAAATGAGATCTTGTGTGTTCTTTGTATGTATTAAGGCTTTGAAATCCAATGCTCTGAACTTTACACTTAATAGTACATCTAAATTCGATCACATTTTACATGCTTGGTGGCTATGCCTGGTCTGTTGGACCACACAGGCCCAAGGAAACACTGACCCACTCTCTATAATTTGGGTTTGCAATTATTTTTGGATTAAAGATAATTTAGTCTATTGCCCCCATCTTCTATTTTGGAAACAGTTTCTCCATTCCAGTTCTTTGGGTCAGAAATCTTCTTCAACCGATCTGTTCAAAATGCTCATTTGGTCTCTATCCTGTATCAGACGTTGTGTGGTATGAAATCCCAGACATTTCTCACTAAATCCAAGAGAGCACCGACCGGCCTGGTGGTTAGGAGCATGGAGCCAGACTACCTGGGTATGATTATACCACGGGCCTCATCTTATCTATAAAATGGGTAGAATACATGTTATCTTCCTCACAGCAGCACCATGAGGTTTAAATGAACCAATATTTATAAAGTGCTTCATACAGCACGTCTCATAGGGCAACTACCATATAGGAGCTTGATAAAACATATTTAAAAGTTGAAAAATCTGAAACAGTTCTGTATTTTTCCAATACTGTAAGGAAATATATACCCTTACAGTTTGGAATTAGACTAAAACTCAGAAGACCTGGAGACCTACTGAACACATGGAAGTCACTTAATCTGTTTGTGCCTCAAATTTCCTGTTTCAAAAAGACAGAATATTTTTGCATACTCAATTATTTTGATAAATGTTGTGAAAATAAATGAGGTTCTACATATAGAACACTTTGACGAATCCCAGTTACGGTGATCATTTCTTTCAAGCCAAGGTATTCTGGTTACTATGCCATTATAGGATGAGTACCGGTTAATGAAGGATATTGCAAACAGTTATAAAGGATCCATTTATGAGGCTCCATTTGCAGAAGGAGAAATGACCAGTCATTCTCCTACCATGTACGGACACTGAAATTTCATTTAATTTCTGTTGCTGGTGTATTTTTCTCCTGACCTTTACGCTTAGCAGTGCCAGACCTTCAGTGAGATGCTCCCAATGCTGACACTGCCTGGCCTCTGAAGCACTATCATTCCCATAATTATCAGTGACTGGAAACAAATAATTTAATTCTGGGCAAATGAAAATGAATCCATGGTGTCAACTCCATTTCCCATCTTTCTAATTTTCTGTAACAAAAGGAAAGGGAAATGTCTGTTTCCCGTGTGAGATTCACTTAGCAAAGTGAGAGACAGATGAATAATGGCTGCCCTACTCTCTTTATCACAAAACACTGCTGTCCCTGGCAGGAAAATCACACTTTGTGCTGAATAAGAATGTAAAGTCACACAGAATTTGCCAGCTGGACTTATTTATGTTTCTAAGAAAATATACTCACGACGTAGTGTGGTGAATGAAGAGGAAACTGCATTTAACGCAAACCTAGACAGACCTCTGAGCTCCTCTCAGGCTCCTTCATAGGCAGAACAGGAGTCAGCGATCCCTCATGGTTTTTCTTCCCTTTTTCACCAGCAGCACCATGAGGTTTAAATGAACCAATATTTATAAAGTGCTTCATACAGCACGTCTCATAGGGCAACTACCATATAGGAGCTTGATAAAACATATTTAAAAGTTGAAAAATCTGAAACAGTTCTGTATTTTTCCAATACTGTAAGGAAATATATACCCTTACAGTTTGGAATTAGACTAAAACTCAGAAGACCTGGAGACCTACTGAACACATGGAAGTCACTTAATCTGTTTGTGCCTCAAATTTCCTGTTTCAAAAAGACAGAATATTTTTGCATACTCAATTATTTTGATAAATGTTGTGAAAATAAATGAGGTTCTACATATAGAACACTTTGACGAATCCCAGTTACGGTGATCATTTCTTTCAAGCCAAGGTATTCTGGTTACTATGCCATTATAGGATGAGTACCGGTTAATGAAGGATATTGCAAACAGTTATAAAGGATCCATTTATGAGGCTCCATTTGCAGAAGGAGAAATGACCAGTCATTCTCCTACCATGTACGGACACTGAAATTTCATTTAATTTCTGTTGCTGGTGTATTTTTCTCCTGACCTTTACGCTTAGCAGTGCCAGACCTTCAGTGAGATGCTCCCAATGCTGACACTGCCTGGCCTCTGAAGCACTATCATTCCCATAATTATCAGTGACTGGAAACAAATAATTTAATTCTGGGCAAATGAAAATGAATCCATGGTGTCAACTCCATTTCCCATCTTTCTAATTTTCTGTAACAAAAGGAAAGGGAAATGTCTGTTTCCCGGTGTGAGATTCACTTAGCAAAGTGAGAGACAGATGAATAATGGCTGCCCTACTCTCTTTATCACAAAACACTGCTGTCCCTGGCAGGAAAATCACACTTTGTGCTGAATAAGAATGTAAAGTCACACAGAATTTGCCAGCTGGACTTATTTATGTTTCTAAGAAAATATACTCACGACGTAGTGTGGTGAATGAAGAGGAAACTGCATTTAACGCAAACCTAGACAGACCTCTGAGCTCCTCTCAGGCTCCTTCATAGGCAGAACAGGAGTATAACACAGTCCTGCTAACGATCCCTCAGCAACAAAATAAGAGAGGGCAAAGGGAAGTCTGTGGCATTTGCAATAAAATCAACACAAAGGTTTCTTATCCTTGGATTAGAGTGCATGGTTTACCTGTTAACAGAGTGGCTAATTCAAAAGGACTTCATTGCAACTTAAGTCCTGGAGGTGTCATTTCTGGTTCCATCACTGAACCTTAACCTGTACAATGAGGAGCTTGGACTGTGACCCAGAAATCCTCCTCCTCCTCTGGAATGCCCAGTGTGTGGACAGGCACTATACCAACGTGGAGACTCTCCCAGTTGCTCTGTCCATTCCAATTATGCATTCTGGAACTGGGAAATGACCACAAGGTGGATTCAGGGACCTCCTGGACTCATTGTGAGACGGATCTGAGCTCAAACTCCATTGATCACTCAACCTCCATTAAGTCCCAACTCTGAGTGGTGAACCACAAGGACATTCTGGATCTCTTGGAATTAAGGTCAGTTCAGAGCCAGTGCCTTGTAAGCTCCAAAAAGTCAATTTTCTTTTCCCTCATGTAGTTACCCTGGCAAAAGGCTATAGGTCCTTTGAGGGAAGGATGGGAGAAAGATCAACAGCATAAAAATCCAGCAATATACTAGGATCTCCGCTTCATTCTAGGGGTTCTGGGTCTGTAAACGGGCTCAAGTCTGGAAACTGACTGACAGAAAGGAAAGCCATCTCTCTTCCCTGGCTGAGTTTCCAGGCCTTGTTGCCTGCTTGTAGAGAGCTATGACAGAGGAGTTATCTTGGCAGCTAGGGTTCATCTGGACATGCTCAGCTGAGTCTCTATTTTCTCCAATTCCATTCCAACTCAAAAAAAAGAGAACAACAACAAGAAAACTTTCACACCTGCTCCACCTCTGAAACCATGGGGGACCTTTCATGGTTACAGATGGAAGGTGATATTTCATTAAAGTTTTGATTTGCCTCTCTAATAATGAACAATGTTGAGCATCTTTTCATGTGTCTATTAGCTATTTGTATGTCCTTTTTGGAGAAATGTCTGTTTAGGTCTTTTGCCCACTTTTTGATTGGGTTTTTTTTCTTTTTGCTGGAGATGGCTTTCCTTTCCCTTTACAACTGCGTTTCTCAGGTCCCCTCAGCTGCCAGATCCCACAAGGTTCTGAGTGTTTTGCTACCTGGGCCCAGCTGAGGAAGCTCACATAGCTTCCCCCAGTCCCACCCCAGCCGAGGGACTCTCCATCTATTCTGGAAAGTGGGGATGCTCCATTTTACTCACTTGTTTTCTCCCAAGTCTTTGTCCATGATTAGTCTTTTCTGTTTCCCTCTTGGAATCAAAGTCAGAAAGAGGCCTCTTTTCCCCTCTCCCTCTGCTGTCACTCTGAGGCAGTGAAGAGAAAGGCCAAATGGGGTTGGCAGAGAATGTTTCTAGACATGCTCCTATATTTCCTTCCCTACCCTGTACTTTAACACATAATCTCACTGGATCCTCATACTCCAAGGTAGGATGTAAAGCACTATTATCTCCCTTTGACAAAAGATGAAGCAGGTTGGAGAGCCCAGGGGACTTTCACAAGGGCTCACAGTAAAGGGCATGGGTAAGGTGGACTTGAATTTCTGGACTCCCAATTCTATGTCAACTTTGCAAAGACACACAGTGCATTAGCCTTTCAGAGCACAATTTATAGAGCATAGCAGTAGCTGAGTTATCAATGCACAGCCTGTGCTTTGCCAGGTAAATTGTCTTATTTAGAGGTCTGCAGCCCTGAGCTGCTGGCTGAAGAATGATGTGCCTGCAATAGAGGAGGATGATGTCATGAATATACCCAAGTAGTCTCTGTCTGTGTACTGCCCTTGAATTAGCTTCTGGCTCGTCCCTTAGTTTGGAGGATTTTGTAGCCACAAGAATGGCCCTTTTCTCTGCACTCAGCGGGGTTGACCATGTCTCCATTTAGACTGGCAATTAAAATTGTCATCATAATCTGACTACAGTCAACATTTTTGAGTCTGTGGATATTGTTGACATTTTCTGGGTAAGACTGTGAATGGAAAGGACTAGAAGGTTCAAAACGCGGGCTATTAACTTTCTCCTGACAGGCTACTGGTATTATGTATGTAAAAGAAAGCAAAAGGAAGTTTTCCTGTGACAGAATGTCTTATCTTGTGGACCCTGAGAACATCCTTTAACAAATATCTTAAATAATGTGTGTTCTTCCTCAGGCATCTCAGTTCTCTCAGCATAAGGTTGGCTGCAGCCCCCTGAATCTATGGCCCAATTTATCTCCACCCAGACGACAAATGCAGCCAGTCTCACACAGAGCCCTGAGCACCAAGGGTCCCCTCTGCTAAGGAAAAGTCCATTTTCTCCATCCATACAAAGCAAAGGATTGATTCTGATCATTTTTCTCCAAGGAAAAAAATATTTTCACATTACCCAAGCTTTCCAACCCTCTTGGTTTACTGGAATGGTTTGCTTTCTTTCGAGTGAAGACACTACAGTGTAGTGTAGACACTGCAGTGTCTTCACTCTAAAGAAAGCTCCAAGATTCCTACAACTTAGTCACAGGTTTGCTAAGTGCCCCTTATGTGTACAATGCAGCACAGGTGAGGCTGCAGAAGAAAAAGAACATCAGAAAAATCTGTAGGTAAGCCACCAATCTCCACAATGTACACAAATCTGGTGGCAGAAAATGATACAAAAAAAGTCAAAATATTTTGAATGAATTGTGAAAGTGATCCATTAGTCTGCACAGGGAAATCTTTGTATTTTTAAAATAACCCACTTATGCAGTCTTTCTCTTTGATGCCTTGTATTTCTACTAATGTTAGCTCTGATTTTTAAATACTGGTCTATGTAATTAAGAGATATGGGCTGTCATTTTCTGACCTACCTTTTTGGAGCATAACTGGGCTTTCTGTGTGGCATCATCGACTACCACAACTGATCTGCTTCTCAAATTCATAACCAGCATGGCTTCCTGCCCTTTCTTCATTCACTTTTATTTTATTTTATTCCTATATATTTATCTTATGCTAGACTCCCTCAGAAACAGCATCTCTAGTGAAGACAAAGTTCTCAAATATGGATCATAAATTTTATATTTTCACTATTTCTTTCTTATTCAAGCAGTTTCTTGGGCTGTCCTAATTGAGCTACTGGGTTTCCTAAGCTGTGGGTTCACCTCATCTAGTAAAATATGCTTCAAGTTCTTTAACAAAAATGATTTTCATCATCAGCTACACTATACCACTGCACTTGGCAACAGCACACCTCCTGTTAATTCAACTGAAGTCAGGAACTTACAAAAAGAACCTACTGCATCTCAATAAGCAGGTTTCCTACCTAGTTAAATATGCTGTTGGTGGTTTAGTCACTAAGTTGTGCCTGACTCATTGCAACCCCATGGACTATAGCCCTCCACACTCCTTTATCTGTAGGATTCCCAGGCAAGAAAACTGGAGTGGGGTGTTATTTTCTTCTCTAGGGGATCTTCCTGACCCAGGGATTGAACCCTCATCTCCTGCATTGCAGGTGGTCTCCTGCAGTTACTATTGATTAATTAAACATTTACTTGAGACCATCTCATCTTGGATTTAAGGGCATACCTGACTGATTCAAACCTTTAATTACCTCGTAATAGGTAGGACCAGAGATATTTCTTGCTTAAATTTTTAGAAGAAAAATTAATTGAGACAGAAAGCTCCAAGATTCCTACAACTTAGTCACAGGTTTGCTAAGTGCCCCTTATGTGTACAATGCAGCACAGGTGAGGCTGCAGAAAAAGAACATCAGAAAAATCTGTAGGTAAGCCACCAATCTCCACAATGTACACAAATCTGGTGGCAGAAAATGATACAAAAAAAGTCAAAATATTTTGAATGAATTGTGAAAGTGATCCATTAGTCTGCACAGGGAAATCTTTGTATTTTTAAAATAACCCACTTATGCAGTCTTTCTCTTTGATGCCTTGTATTTCTACTAATGTTAGCTCTGATTTTTAAATACTGGTCTATGTAATTAAGAGATATGGGCTGTCATTTTCTGACCTACCTTTTTGGAGCATAACTGGGCTTTCTGTGTGGCATCATCGACTACCACAACTGATCTGCTTCTCAAATTCATAACCAGCATGGCTTCCTGCCCTTTCTTCATTCACTTTTATTTTATTTTATTCCTATATATTTATCTTATGCTAGACTCCCTCAGAAACAGCATCTCTAGTGAAGACAAAGTTCTCAAATATGGATCATAAATTTTATATTTTCACTATTTCTTTCTTATTCAAGCAGTTTCTTGGGCTGTCCTAATTGAGCTACTGGGTTTCCTAAGCTGTGGGTTCACCTCATCTAGTAAAATATGCTTCAAGTTCTTTAACAAAAATGATTTTCATCATCAGCTACACTATACCACTGCACTTGGCAACAGCACACCTCCTGTTAATTCAACTGAAGTCAGGAACTTACAAAAAGAACCTACTGCATCTCAATAAGCAGGTTTCCTACCTAGTTAAATATGCTGTTGGTGGTTTAGTCACTAAGTTGTGCCTGACTCATTGCAACCCCATGGACTATAGCCCTCCACACTCCTTTATCTGTAGGATTCCCAGGCAAGAAAACTGGAGTGGGGTGTTATTTTCTTCTCTAGGGGATCTTCCTGACCCAGGGATTGAACCCTCATCTCCTGCATTGCAGGTGGTCTCCTGCAGTTACTATTGATTAATTAAACATTTACTTGAGACCATCTCATCTTGGATTTAAGGGCATACCTGACTGATTCAAACCTTTAATTACCTCGTAATAGGTAGGACCAGAGATATTTCTTGCTTAAATTTTTAGAAGAAAAATAAATCCATTTATGAATATGTACTGAGACAGAAACAGCTTTCCTTTTAAAACAATATCAATTTCCTAGACATAAAACACTAAAAGAATCAGCCACAGGAACACAGATGCGTGTTCCCTTCTCCTCTGGATTTTAAGGTTGATAATTATATTTCTAAGAACCAGTATTATGGTTCCTAAGGCTGATACCAAGATGAGAAAGGAGATGCATTCAGGGATAATGTCTTGCTAATGAGGACCTCTAGAGTGGAAAACGTGTCCATTAGGCTTTAATGCAGAATAAACACATTATTATAAAATATGAAGGAGGAAAAAACCTTACCCGAATCCAGAAAGTAAGCGACAGAAGAGAAAGAAGCCATAGCCTTGGACAAATGAAGACAGGAAGGCAAAGAATCCGTTGATAGACATGCAAAGCAGAAGGGACTGCTTCCTTCCCACTTTGTCTGCCAGGCCTCCCCAGAAGAACGCCCCCACCATCATGCCGAGGTAGACTATGCTGCCTGCAACACACAGAAAACAAAGAAACATGTCAGAGAGTGGGTGTAAATGATAACACAGAAAGGCAAACAAACAAGGGACAGAATACATTCTAGAATTCTGCAATAGATGAGCTGCATCAATCAGGAGCAGCCTGTGGCTGCTGTCATCTAAAGACGTGAGACTCTTTCTTGTAGCTCCTGCCTCAGGAACAAAAACATGGTCAGTGCCACTTGTGGACCTTATAGTTCTAAATGTTTGCAGAGATTCACTTACTTAATCCTCTTGGCCACCCTTTGAGCTTAATACTGTGAGAGCACCCCTCATTGGTGGGGAAGCTGACATAGAGGGACATTAATGTCTGACCACAGAGAAGTGAGTGGCGACCACATCCCAGTCCATGTCTTTGTACAATGGGGTTATGATTCCTTTAGCCTCCTGGCTGCCCTCCTGTGAGAACCTCCCAGTTTGTTCAGGCTCTTGTGGGGTGGTAACATCTAATATTGAAAGCGGTACCTCAAAAAGTCTCAAGAGGTGGCTTCTCCTTGGGCACCACCTTCACAGAATGAGAGCTAAGCCTGGGGTAGTGGAAAATGACAGACGGGAGCACGAGGACATGCTGCTTCACCCCACCCAAGTATGTGATATGGGATGCAGTCCTCACTCTCAGATATCCAGATGGGCACAACCCCATGTTTTGGTGGGGGAGGTAAGGGAGCAGATGCGGCAAATAGCTGGGTGGTGCCAGAGCCAAAATGAAAATCCAACCCCTTGCTAAAATGAGTAGTATGTGCATGCTAAGTTGCTCAGTCATGTCTGACTCTGTGTGACCCTGCAGACCACAGCCCACCAGGCTCCTCTGTTCATGGGATTCTCCAGGCAAGAATACTGGAGCAGGTTTCCATTTCCTTCTCCAGGGGATCTTCCTGACCCAGGGATCAAAGCAGTGTCTCTCCTGCCTCCACGTTGGCAGGTGGGTTCTTTACCACTAATGCCGCTTAATGAGTAGGCTCCTGGCTGTGCTTCTAAGGAGGAGCTGTAACACCCTTGCTTTTCTGGTGCCTCAGGGCTGATGCTTCTGCTGAGAGGGTCTCCATGTCCTGTCATCCCCTTCTTCTGGCCAGTCACCTAGCAGAATGACATAAAATTTTTAGCTACCCCAGAAGAACGCCCCCACCATCATGCCGAGGTAGACTATGCTGCCTGCAACACACAGAAAACAAAGAAACATGTCAGAGAGTGGGTGTAAATGATAACACAGAAAGGCAAACAAACAAGGGACAGAATACATTCTAGAATTCTGCAATAGATGAGCTGCATCAATCAGGAGCAGCCTGTGGCTGCTGTCATCTAAAGACGTGAGACTCTTTCTTGTAGCTCCTGCCTCAGGAACAAAAACATGGTCAGTGCCACTTGTGGACCTTATAGTTCTAAATGTTTGCAGAGATTCACTTACTTAATCCTCTTGGCCACCCTTTGAGCTTAATACTGTGAGAGCACCCCTCATTGGTGGGGAAGCTGACATAGAGGGACATTAATGTCTGACCACAGAGAAGTGAGTGGCGACCACATCCCAGTCCATGTCTTTGTACAATGGGGTTATGATTCCTTTAGCCTCCTGGCTGCCCTCCTGTGAGAACCTCCCAGTTTGTTCAGGCTCTTGTGGGGTGGTAACATCTAATATTGAAAGCGGTACCTCAAAAAGTCTCAAGAGGTGGCTTCTCCTTGGGCACCACCTTCACAGAATGAGAGCTAAGCCTGGGGTAGTGGAAAATGACAGACGGGAGCACGAGGACATGCTGCTTCACCCCACCCAAGTATGTGATATGGGATGCAGTCCTCACTCTCAGATATCCAGATGGGCACAACCCCATGTTTTGGTGGGGAGGTAAGGGAGCAGATGCGGCAAATAGCTGGGTGGTGCCAGAGCCAAAATGAAAATCCAACCCCTTGCTAAAATGAGTAGTATGTGCATGCTAAGTTGCTCAGTCATGTCTGACTCTGTGTGACCCTGCAGACCACAGCCCACCAGGCTCCTCTGTTCATGGGATTCTCCAGGCAAGAATACTGGAGCAGGTTTCCATTTCCTTCTCCAGGGGATCTTCCTGACCCAGGGATCAAAGCAGTGTCTCTCCTGCCTCCACGTTGGCAGGTGGGTTCTTTACCACTAATGCCGCTTAATGAGTAGGCTCCTGGCTGTGCTTCTAAGGAGGAGCTGTAACACCCTTGCTTTTCTGGTGCCTCAGGGCTGATGCTTCTGCTGAGAGGGTCTCCATGTCCTGTCATCCCCTTCTTCTGGCCAGTCACCTGCAGCTGCACCTTCCCTAAGCCAGCTCGCAGCTTTATGGAGTGATGATTCCAGCACTTCAAGTGCTCGCAACTAGCTGTTACACTCCCCCATCCACCAGTAGCGTGGGGACGCAGCCCCACCCTGGGAGCTTCTTAAGACTCGGAGGCAGTAAGGGCTAAGAGCAAAGCTTACCCTCGACTCCTGCAAGGGAGATGGCTTAGTGACTTAACAAGGGGCAGGAAATCCTCGTTTATTACTAGCACCTTGGACTTCAGTCAGTTGAAAATAAAACTTAAAGATAATACTTATTAGGGGTTTTAATATATTAAGAAGAAAAATGGCCTATTTTTCAATTTCCAAGGTAGCTATCTATATTTATTTTTTGAAAAAAAAATCAGATATACCCCCACAGCCAATAATTCAAACACAGAGAATTGTATAAAATGAAAATAAAAGTCGTCTTCTCCCTGCTCTTTGATCCTCTTCCCTAAGGTAACCATTAACAAAATTTTTTTTCCAATTCTTCCAGAAAGTTTATACATATAAATATACAAAACAGATACCCTGTAGGAATTGCCTGTTCAATATAGGGGGGTTTTTTTCCTGTGCAGCATTTATCTTCTCTCCTTTTCTGTTCTGGATTTTTAAACTAAGCAAACCAGAAATAAATCTCTGTCAGCATTTTAATTACTTCTTCAAAATACATTTCATATATTTCAGCATTCACTATCTGCTAATAGGTGAAAACCAAAAAGTTATTTCTCTGTCTCTGTTATTTCTATGCCTATAATAAATACCCATAATCTCCCTAAATGAGAGGCTGTTAAAGTTAATATTAAAGAATTTATAGAGCATGCACTATGCATGACATTTCCTGAAGTGCTCAATATACAGGGATTTATATCATGATCCCTGATCTTAGGGAAGGAAGAACTTAGGAGAGCTTCCCCTGATGCCTACTCTGAGCCAGGAGAGAAAGGAGGCAGTATCGTATCCATTATTTCACACAACTCTCCCTACAGCCCCACGGTTCAGGGCCAGTAGAGTCAGGAGGAGCTGTAACACCCTTGCTTTTCTGGTGCCTCAGGGCTGATGCTTCTGCTGAGAGGGTCTCCATGTCCTGTCATCCCCTTCTTCTGGCCAGTCACCTGCAGCTGCACCTTCCCTAAGCCAGCTCGCAGCTTTATGGAGTGATGATTCCAGCACTTCAAGTGCTCGCAACTAGCTGTTACACTCCCCCATCCACCAGTAGCGTGGGGACGCAGCCCCACCCTGGGAGCTTCTTAAGACTCGGAGGCAGTAAGGGCTAAGAGCAAAGCTTACCCTCGACTCCTGCAAGGGAGATGGCTTAGTGACTTAACAAGGGGCAGGAAATCCTCGTTTATTACTAGCACCTTGGACTTCAGTCAGTTGAAAATAAAACTTAAAGATAATACTTATTAGGGGTTTTAATATATTAAGAAGAAAAATGGCCTATTTTTCAATTTCCAAGGTAGCTATCTATATTTATTTTTTGAAAAAAAAATCAGATATACCCCCACAGCCAATAATTCAAACACAGAGAATTGTATAAAATGAAAATAAAAGTCGTCTTCTCCCTGCTCTTTGATCCTCTTCCCTAAGGTAACCATTAACAAAATTTTTTTTCCAATTCTTCCAGAAAGTTTATACATATAAATATACAAAACAGATACCCTGTAGGAATTGCCTGTTCAATATAGGGGGGTTTTTTTCCTGTGCAGCATTTATCTTCTCTCCTTTTCTGTTCTGGATTTTTAAACTAAGCAAACCAGAAATAAATCTCTGTCAGCATTTTAATTACTTCTTCAAAATACATTTCATATATTTCAGCATTCACTATCTGCTAATAGGTGAAAACCAAAAAGTTATTTCTCTGTCTCTGTTATTTCTATGCCTATAATAAATACCCATAATCTCCCTAAATGAGAGGCTGTTAAAGTTAATATTAAAGAATTTATAGAGCATGCACTATGCATGACATTTCCTGAAGTGCTCAATATACAGGGATTTATATCATGATCCCTGATCTTAGGGAAGGAAGAACTTAGGAGAGCTTCCCCTGATGCCTACTCTGAGCCAGGAGAGAAAGGAGGCAGTATCGTATCCATTATTTCACACAACTCTCCCTACAGCCCCACGGATCAGGGCCAGTACAGAGAGGCATCCAGGGCAGAACTTTCCACAGCCTCCTGGAGACACATGACCAGAGAGAATGGTGCCCTCAGGAACTGGGCTCAAGTCCCTGAACTCCTTTTCTACTCCATCAAGAGAGCTTAAGGAGCTCATAATTCAGTGAGGGAGGCACAGGCCCATAAATGAGCCCCAGTGAAGGAGTGAGGGGTGTACTCCAGTGGAGGGGTGCCTGGCACAGATGGGCAGGAGGGGGCCACTATTCTGACTATGGCCTCAAAGGTTTTGCTGAGGGAATAGCTGAGAAAAATTCCAAGGGACAAGAAAAATTCCAAGATAGTTTTAAATTCCTCCACAACTGAAAAAAAGAAAAAAGAAAAAAACCCACCACCAGTATTAACCTATACCTCACTTCTACTTCGGCTAAGTAAGTGATTAACATCAAAACGTAACAATCTTTTGTGCTTACACTGGATTATTATGGGTAGTTAGACTTCCATTAAACACACTATGGGCAGAATCAAGCCTGTATCTAGTAGTTTATTTGAGACAAATGGTGCAATTAGGAGAATCATCTTTTGATCATGTGATCTAATTAAAGTCAAACCTTTGAATGTTCACAAAGGCAGGATGTGAATAAAAGTGGAAACGCTCTGGATGTCTGTCCATTTGTCTTCACCACATTGTAATAGGGAGTCCTTGAAAACTGGGAGCAGAGATAAGCTCTTAACGTGGACCAGCCTTCTCTGGTTGCTACTGCTCATGATGCTGATGACAGAATTTAAAAGTATTTTAGCCCATCTTACAGGTCGAAAAACTGAGGTTAAAAGAAGTCATCACTTGAATTCAGGTCTTCCAGATCTTTGCTGCCCAGAGCATTACCCCTGGACCAACCACAGTGGCATACTGGGGGGAACTGGCTAGAAACTAAGGCTCCACTCCAGACCCATAAACTCAGGATCTGTATTTGAATAAGGTTCTCACAAGATCTGCGTGCACTTTAGAATTTGAAAGCACTTTTTAGGCCACTGTTGTTTCGATTGAAACATATAACACCTATTAAGTTTATTGTAACTTAAAATTTGTATTTGTCTAATACATGTTTAAGTGAGGGGAGACACAGGCTACAGACTATTTAATTCCAAAGACACAGAACAAGCAAGATCTCCCTACATGAGCTGGAGATGTCCTAAGGGTGAGAAGAAACTCTATGCCTCTCCTAGGATCTGCTCTCTTTACAGGGGTCAGAGATAAACCTCCAGTGTAGAGAGAGATCAGGCTGCAAGTCTCAGATTCTTTCATGAATCTAATGTGAAGACTTTAATTCAGCTGGGCTGTCAGGAGGTTGAACTTGGCCTGTGAAATAAATATGATCTGAAACTCACTCTCCTCCCACCACTGCTGGGGCTCAGGACATCCTTGGCTGGCCAGTCTCTTGGTCCCGGTCTCTCAGAAGACAGAAAGAGGCCTCAAGCATAACCTCCTCATGAAGAGATTTTCTAACATGGGAACTGATTCCACTTTATTTAATCATACCCTCATTTCCCCTGACAAATATCACATTTCCATTTCTGTCTCTTGGCTAAGCTGCTTTTGATTCTTTCTGACAATCCCTAAGGGGCACACATCTTTTTCCCCAGCACTAAACTAAACAGAATAATTTTAAGAAATGGAATAGAGTGCTTTTTCACATAATAATTTTACCCGATAGATCTTTTGGGGGGCCACTTCTATTGATCTTTCATTTATTTATCTTTGTTGTTTGGCCTGTGTGGGCCTCCCATCGCAGTGTCCTCTCTCGCTGCAGAGCACCAGCTCTGGGTGCATGTGCTCTAGAGCTGCGGCTCGGTAGTTGGACACATCGGTCCAGTCGCTCCACAGTACGTGGAATCTTCCCAGGCTAAGGATAGAACCGGTGCCCCTTGTACTGCAAGATGGTGTCCTTACCCACTGGACCACCAGGGAAGCCCCCAATAGTTTTTTAAAAATTATTTTAAGCACTTCAGTTATGCATGGTTAATGCATAATCCTATAATTCATTCCCACATTTATTTAGATTGATTTTTAATAAAAAATATTCTTTGATAGTGTTCTGAATCCTGAATTCAAAAATAATCTCCATGAGGCAACGCTCACTCACATTCATCTTTTATAAGGGGATTTTCTTGCGTTAAAACAAAATTATAAGTCAAAGTAGAAATAAATAAATCTTTAAGAATAATAATGACAGTTCTGAAGACAGTTGCAGAAAAGAATAATATAACATCGTCCATCACATTCACAGGATTGAGAAAAAATGAGTTCCTCCCTAAACTATGCTCATTATTTTTTAGATATTACATAAGAGGCAGGTGCATTTATTGTCCCAAAGATAGGATTTTCTACCATCAACTTGTGTTATACCCATAGAAGAAACCCATTTAGCCAATTCTTACTTAACCAACTCAAGCAATTAACCAATCTACCCACAAACACATTGAGAAGTATTTCCCACCTTCTTCCAATAAGTTCTTTAGGCTTACTGTGTTTATGCCCAGTCTGCTTATGTGACTTCTGCTGTTATTAGTTATGCATCCAGTTAAAAAGCAGTCACATAAATAATGAGGTATGAGCGTGAAAGGAATGAGAGCTAATCCTATGAAACTAACTTAAGAAAGACTTGGGGAAGGTGGATGGCAAAAGTAAATGCTTATTTAACATACTAAATAAATGTACTAAACAAACATCTTTATATTCAATGTTAAATAAAATGCATTAAATTATATAAAATAAAATTTATTAAATGTGAATAATTCAACTCTAAATCATAAAGATGAAAGATTCTGTGCTTAGATGGTAGCAAATTAAGAACTGAAAACCGGAAATCAAAGCCTCATGATGGCTGTGGAAATGCAGCAAAGACAATGGGGTGTGTCATTTCAAAGAGCCCTACTCAAACAGGGTCTTTGCTGTTGCCCTCAAAGATAGAATGAATACAAGTCCATATGTTAAAACAGTATTTAAGTCCCTACATTGATGCTGCATGTTTTCTTGCTTTACCAACTTTTCCATTGACTGACTAATTACCAGTCTGGATTTCACTAGATAGTGGGATGTCTACCTTGCCTCAGAGGACTCCCTGAAGCCTTGTGCTAGCCACTGGAAGAGTCAACAATTACCCACTAAGTGGTTTATCTCATCACTGAAGGCAACACGGAAAGAGCATCTCCTTAAGGTCAATTCCAGAACTCACAGGCTTCCTTTCCTTCATTTTCTTGAAGATTCCTTTTTTTCACTATGTACTGGAAAAATCCCTGAAATGAAAGTCAAGATATCCATGACTAGTTCCAGTCTCCCTAGAACTAGCTGGAAGTGGTCAGGCTCACCTTTCAGCTTCCTACATGTCAAATGGTAGGTGATGATCAGCTCTGAGAAGCTGAACCAGCCTCTCTTCTGTCTGGGGGAGGAGGGAGACCTCTCTCCCTTGCTGGCCTCTTATAGATCCTCCCCACCCGCCCACTTATGTGGAAGCTTTTACAGCTGCTGCCCTGTGCTTGCTGCTCTAGGACGCCCAGGATGGTGGGCCATGAGTGTGGCCATTCCCCGGCCAGACCACACTGCAGGCTGTAAAAGGCTGATCCCAGGGACCACTGTGCCTCCCCACCTGCTCCCACTCAATTCAAAGAAGCTTGCAGCATCTTCTTCTTTATCTAAAACTTGATATTTATCATTATTGCTGGTTTCAAATTCTGTGAATTAGAAATAACATAAAATCTTAAATTCAGTACTTATTCTATTGGATTGTTCCACTGAATGTGCTGGGGAGTCGAGATGGGGGGAAGCAGAAAAACTGCTTTTTGTTGTTGTTTAACTAAATGCAATATCCTTCATCTTTATCCCACTACTTTATTTACCACTGAGTCAGGCAGAAGAGTGAAGAGTCCAGGCTCCTGAATCACACAGATTCGATCTGAATTTTTCCTCTGCCATTTACTAGTTGTTTGATCCTGGGTAAGTTACTTTCTTTCTTTGTTTTCAATTTTTCTTTCTGTATAATGGGGTTAATAGCAGTACCTCTCCACAATATAGTGTTTTTAAGAGATGAAATGCGTTAAAGCACTGAGATCTGTGTGAAATACAGCTGTTCAATAAAAAACATACATACACTAACATAACTCTTGGTGTGAGGTAGAGAGAGAAAAGGAGAGAACAAAATGGTGATGGAAAAGAGACAAGAGAACAAAGGGGAGGGACTCAAGGGTGACGTAGAAAGTAAAATGACAGATTTTGGCCTCCCTCAGTTCATGCTCTGAATAGAAGCCACCTGAAACAGCTCTGAAAGTGTAAGCTAATTTTTTACATTTCAAAGACTTATTCTTTTGCAACTTGAAACTATTTAAATACATAACCAGTAGACTTCTCCTGAAACCAACCCCTGAATTTTTTCAATCATGACTACTTTTAGTAGTCACACGTAAGGGCCATTGGTGCATTCAAATGCATCTGTGGATTTTCAGAAAATCAAATAAAAGTAAAGGAAGTAATAATATCAAAAGCATATGAACAAACAGAAAACTCTTTCCAATTTGCAATGGAGAGCATTTGCAACAAGAGTCAGCTCACCTTTGCCAAAAGGAACTGTAAATACCAGATGCGGAGTTCTGCACATCTCTGACTTTTACTTTTGGAAAGTCTGACATTTAAGTCTCTGGTCCAGGCAGACTGGAGTCGCTGCTTGGATAGGCAGGTAATTTCATATCAAGCTTTATTACCAATTATCACTTCAATCCACCGGGCACTAAACAGCCTCAGAAGGCCCAAAGACACTGCCACTGAATTCAGTGAGACAAATACAGAAGGGGAGTCTTGAAAAGGAAGCCCAACCTATTTTATCATATTTTTCTTCAAATGGCCAGGATACAGCACAGCCACTGGATAGGGAAAGAGGTATTTAAATATTTTTGCATGGAAAATCAATTTGCATATATGGCTCTACAGGCCCAGAAAAGGGCAACAAGGGCCCCCTTGGTGTTCAAAGCAATAAAGAAACAAGTCTTGGGTGTCAGCTTGTGGTGCACTACAGATATCATACATCAATTTCACAGCAGTGGGGTCTCTGTTGGGCTTCCCTGGTGGCCTGGTGGTAAAGAACCCACCTGCCAATATAGAAGATGTTGGTTCAATTCCTGGTCCTGGAAGATCCCCTGGCGAAGGAAATGGCAACCCACTTCAGTATTTTTGCCTGGACAATCCCATAGATAGATAAGCTTGGCAGGCTACCATCCATGGGGTCGCAAAGACTCAGACATGACTTAGTGACAACAACAACAGGATCCCTGTCTCCACAAACTTCCTCCAATCCTGGCCTATGCTGAGGGAGCAAGGTGGTAACTGACAAAGTCCTTTCTTCCATCACTGAGCCAGCCCATGAGACAGGTGATCATTCATCCACAGCTCTTAGTTGAGTTCCTGTGGAAAGCCAGACATCTTGCAGGGCATGAGAGAATAGGAGGGAGGAGAGATGTGCAAACAAGGAAGGGAATAGGCCCTCCCTCTCAGCAGCTCAACTCAATGCTTGTGTGGTGGTGCCAGACCGTGGCTGCACATCAGACTACGTGGGAGATTCAAGGGAAAGAACACTGATGTCCGGGCCACAGCCAGAGATTCTCATTCTGAGGTAAAACTTAGGCAACAGCACTTCTAAAAAGCTTCCCAAACAGAAAACTCTTTCCAATTTGCAATGGAGAGCATTTGCAACAAGAGTCAGCTCACCTTTGCCAAAAGGAACTGTAAATACCAGATGCGGAGTTCTGCACATCTCTGACTTTTACTTTTGGAAAGTCTGACATTTAAGTCTCTGGTCCAGGCAGACTGGAGTCGCTGCTTGGATAGGCAGGTAATTTCATATCAAGCTTTATTACCAATTATCACTTCAATCCACCGGGCACTAAACAGCCTCAGAAGGCCCAAAGACACTGCCACTGAATTCAGTGAGACAAATACAGAAGGGGAGTCTTGAAAAGGAAGCCCAACCTATTTTATCATATTTTTCTTCAAATGGCCAGGATACAGCACAGCCACTGGATAGGGAAAGAGGTATTTAAATATTTTTGCATGGAAAAAAAATTTGCATATATGGCTCTACAGGCCCAGAAAAGGGCAACAAGGGCCCCCTTGGTGTTCAAAGCAATAAAGAAACAAGTCTTGGGTGTCAGCTTGTGGTGCACTACAGATATCATACATCAATTTCACAGCAGTGGGGTCTCTGTTGGGCTTCCCTGGTGGCCTGGTGGTAAAGAACCCACCTGCCAATATAGAAGATGTTGGTTCAATTCCTGGTCCTGGAAGATCCCCTGGCGAAGGAAATGGCAACCCACTTCAGTATTTTTGCCTGGACAATCCCATAGATAGATAAGCTTGGCAGGCTACCATCCATGGGGTCGCAAAAGACTCAGACATGACTTAGTGACAACAACAACAGGATCCCTGTCTCCACAAACTTCCTCCAATCCTGGCCTATGCTGAGGGAGCAAGGTGGTAACTGACAAAGTCCTTTCTTCCATCACTGAGCCAGCCCATGAGACAGGTGATCATTCATCCACAGCTCTTAGTTGAGTTCCTGTGGAAAGCCAGACATCTTGCAGGGCATGAGAGAATAGGAGGGAGGAGAGATGTGCAAACAAGGAAGGGAATAGGCCCTCCCTCTCAGCAGCTCAACTCAATGCTTGTGTGGTGGTGCCAGACCGTGGCTGCACATCAGACTACGTGGGAGATTCAAGGGAAAGAACACTGATGTCCGGGCCACAGCCAGAGATTCTCATTCTGAGGTAAAACTTAGGCAACAGCACTTCTAAAAAGCTTCCCAAACTAGTCTGATATATGGCCTGGGCTTTGAACCTTTGGTTTCCTGGGAATTGAAAAACATGCAAAAAATTAATTACCACTAAATGAAACACATGCTCTAATTAAGGTGAGTACACTGTGCTTAAGGGAGAAAAGGAAAAAGAGATTTAATTAATTCCAGGGAATCTGGAAAGCACTCTATAGAAGGTAATGTTGGGGGCTTCCCTGGTGGTCCAGTGGGTAAGGACACCGCCTTGCAGTGCAAGGGGCGCTGCTTTGATCCCTGGCCTGGAAAGATCCCATGTGTCGCGGAGCGGCTGGACCGATGTGTCCAATGACCGAGCCGGAGCTCTGGAGTGCATGCGCTCAGAGCCAACGCTCTGTGACAAGAGAGGCCACCGCGATGGGAGGCCCACACGGGCCAAAGATCAATGATGGATGAAAATGGACAAATGAAAGACCAATAGAAGTGGCCCGCCTGCTCCCCTCCCTCCCCACCCCACCCCGACCAAAATAAATAAATAAATAAATAAATCTTTTTAAAAAAAGAGAAGGTAATGTTGGATTGTGCTGAGTTCTGAATGATGAATAAAAATTCTCCAAGTAAGAGAGAAGAGTCCCAGGGAAGGAAATTAAGTTTAAAGATCTGGAGGTGTGCCACACCACCGCACACTAAAGGGCCCTCTAAGTGGTGCAGGACAGGTGGAGTGCAGAGTTCATGAGCAAGGGTGATGGTGTTGAGAGCTGAGATCGGAAGACAGACTGAAGTTCACCCAAAGAATTGGCCTTTATCCTCTAGGAAACTCAAAAACAGACTGGACACCGTCCACACCTGAAAAGATCATTTCAGTAGCCCTGTGGAGCATGAACTGCCACGAGGAGAGAGAGAGGGGTGAAGAGGGTAGGGGGTGGGAAGGCAGAGGAAGGAAAGGCCCATACCAGAGTGAGGTGATCGAGTTCTGCACAACCCTGAGAGTGAGTGCTTCCTTAAATTTGTGCTCTAGGCACCTTACTCTCTTCACCGTGGTCCCAGCCCTGGAAAGAAACCAGCAGTTGAAATATCACTGAGACCTAGCCCAGGGCAGGAATGAAGGCAGCCTGCTCTAAGGGTGTAGCATGGCAGACCTGAGAGGCAAGGCATGGCAGACCATGAAATTAATTAGCCACTAAAGCTTTGAAACCACTTTGGTTTCCTGGGAATTGAAAAACATGCAAAAATTAATTAAAAGGTTTTGGAGTACACTGTGCTTAAGGGAGAAAAGGAAAAAGAGATTTAATTAATTCCAGGGAATCTGGAAAGCACTCTATAGAAGGTAATGTTGGGGGCTTCCCTGGTGGTCCAGTGGGTAAGGACACCGCCTTGCAGTGCAAAGGGCACTGCTTTGATCCCTGGCCTGGAAAGATCCCACGTGTGGCGGAGCCGCTGGACCGATGGGTCCAATGACCGAGCCGGAGCTCTGGAGTGCATGCGCTCAGAGCCAACGCTCTGTGACAAGAGAGGCCACCGATGGGAGGCCCACACAGGCCAAAGAACAATGATGGATGAAAATGTACAAATGAAAGACCAATAGAAGGGGCCCCGCCTGCTCCCTCCCTCCCACCCCACCCCGACCAAAATAAATAAATAAATAAATAAATCTTTTTAAAAAAAGAGAAGGTAATGTTGGATTGTGCTGAGTTCTGAATGATGAATAAAAATTCTCCAAGTAAGAGAGAAGAGTCCCAGGGAAGAAAATTAAGTTTAAAGATCTGGAGGTGTGCCACACCACCGCACACTAAAGGGCCCTCTAAGTGGTGCAGGACAGGTGGAGTGCAGAGTTCATGAGCAAGGGTGATGGTGTTGAGAGCTGAGATCGGAAGACAGACTGAAGTTCACCCAAAGAATTGGCCTTTATCCTCTAGGAAACTCAAAAACAGACTGGACACCGTCCACACCTGAAAAGATCATTTCAGTAGCCCTGTGGAGCATGAACTGCCACGAGGAGAGAGAGAGGGGTGAAGAGGGTAGGGGGTGGGAAGGCAGAGGAAGGAAAGGCCCATACCAGAGTGAGGTGATCGAGTTCTGCACAACCCTGAGAGTGAGTGCTTCCTTAAATTTGTGCTCTAGGCACCTTACTCTCTTCACCGTGGTCCCAGCCCTGGAAAGAAACCAGCAGTTGAAATATCACTGAGACCTAGCCCAGGGCAGGAATGAAGGCAGCCTGCTCTAAGGGTGTAGCATGGCAGACCTGGAGAAGAGGGGCAAGGCTGGAGGTCCTGTAAATAGTCAGAACCCACTGTTCTTGGAAACTGTGAGGAGAAGTGAGGAAGAGTGGGAGTTGACACTGAGGAATGTGGCTTGAGATGGGTCACGGTAAAATGAATGAGGAAGAGGAGCCCAAGACGGGGGCAGGCCTGGCAGAGACTCATATTTTAAACACTTGAGGAAGGACTTCATATCAGTAACTCTTACTATGTTATGGGAATAGGGCAGAATAGGGCAGGCAGCACAGGTCATACATGTAAATCCATAAAGTGATATCCAGTATGGCTGATCATTAAGAAAAAAGAACACTTCATGAGGGATGCAGGGCTTGAGTTGAGCTTCAAATAGAAACCAAGAAGAATATGAGTAAGAAGATGGGCAGACTGGCATGTCTGCTTATGTGCAGACATGTACAACAGCACAGGGAGAGGTCTGGAGTGAGAAACAGCACAGGTAGGTGGGAAGGTGAGCAGAATAAGCAGCCTGGTGACAGCGGCCAGGTTGGCCACGTGGAGAAGTACAATTAAACTAGATAAGTAAGACAGCAAACCAAAACAATTTTTTTGTATGTGGTGTGCACATACTTTTTCTCTTCTTCTTCTTTTTTTTTTTTTTTTTTTTTTTACAGAGTTTTGTTGCTTATTGCCACGTATCGACCTGAATCAACTTTAATTAGCAACAGAGACAAACGCTTTCCTGGTGGCTCAGTTGTCAGGAATTCTGTCTGCCAATGCAACAAATGGGGGCTTGATCCCTGGGTTGGGAAGAGGCCTTAGAGTAGGAAATGGCAACCACTCCAGTATTCTTGCCTGGGAAAACCCATGGACAGAGGAGCCTGGCAGGTTACATTCCACAGCGTTGCAAAAAGTTAAGACATGACTGAGCACAACACGCCAACACCACAGACCAGGGGAGTCACTGATGGGTTGGTTTCTCAGAAGGAATTAAAGCCAGCAATGTATCAGCACTAGTATGACATGACTAGGACACTTTAGAGTAGGATGTCTCTATTTAAGGGCCAGACAGTAGATATTTTGGACCTTGCAGGTGATAGGTGCTATATTTCAACTATTCAACTCTGCTGTCATAGCACAGAAGTAGCCACAGGTATTATGTGAGCAAATGGGCAGGGCTGTGTTCCCATAAAGCTATTGACAAAAACAGGTGAAGGGCTGGAGCCAGCCTGTGCGCTGTAGTGGACAGACCCTTGCTTTGAGGAAAAGTTTGCCTGCAGCCACACCGGGAACTCAGAAAAGCTGTGGGCTTGTCTTAGAAGAGGTCACCATGGACCCTGAAGGGACCACCTCAGCGCAGCAGTGAAGATGAAGCAGAGGACAGGAGACTAGAGCCTGGCGGCTGTGAAGACGCGGAGGCCGAGGAGGAAGCCAAGTGCCGGTGCTGGCCCCAGGAGCAGAGGGCACAACAGTGCCAGGTGGAGAGAAAAACTAGAACACACACACCAGCATGCGAGAGTCGTAAAAAGAAGGAAAACATCAAGCATGCTAACATGAACACGACCCCTCTGAAACCATAGCCACAAATGTAACAGAGAACAGCAGAAGGCTTCCATTACCGAAGAGTGGACTGTTTGGGAAGAACAGTGCTATCATGTGTCTTATTTCCAGAAAATCCATGAAAAATAGGCTTATGAAGCATTTATCAGTCTCAACTTCAGGCATAACTGCAAGCAATAAAAGGATTTTTTTTCAAAGCTGTCTCTTGTATATTAGCACAATGAACAAATAAAGCATAAAAATCCAAAAGGAACTGGTATTTCAGAGGAACAGAACAAGAAAGGAATTTCTGAATGGATGTTCGTGTTAGGTCTTTTGATATTTTAAGCAACAGAAAGACCCGGAAGAAAAGGACTCCTGTAGCTGATCTCAGGCCATTTCTAGACTCTGGGGATATGACTGTGCACGGCAGGAAAGGAGGTCAGAAAATGGACTCAAAGATCACACGGCGCTTAATCAATATTGATGAAAATGACTACACAAGTCCTCCAAGACTCTCTCCTGGGAAATTACGTGTACATTTTTTTGTTGTTGCTGTTGGTTTAAGTTTAGGTGGAAGGTACAAAAATAAAAGCCAGAGTAGATTGTAGTCGACTCCAATAAAACCAAAAGGAAAAAAATTCAACAAATGACTTCTGATGCTCCAACATGACCTTTCATTTCCTCAAATAGGTAGGTATCTAAGCTGACAGCCCAAAAAAGTGAGTGAATAAACACTGGGACTGGCCTTGGACTAATGCATATTGGTCCTAATCCATTACTGCTGGCGAACCAGAGGTGAATTCAGGGTGGTACTTTTTGGCACTTGAGATTGATTTTGTCATTAGGGACAAAACAAGGGCTCCTCAACCCAAACTGTCAGAAAGACACTTGGGTATTTCAGGGAAGGTCACCCAAACACTCAGGTGCTGATCCATAATACTGAAGCTGTTATTTAGTGGCTGATTAGTCTTATTATGATTATAAATGATTTGTGTTTAGCATGAGCAGTCAGCCATCTGCTTCTAAGATTAGGGTGGAAAAAGTGTGATCAATTTGAGAGCAAGAAAAAAATAGGAATTTTAGTCAGTTACTATAGTCTGTCTCAAAAACAAAAGCAAAGAATGCTGAATTCATTTTATTTTCTCTTCTAAGACAAGGCATGGTAAAAACTGACCTCAATAGCTCTTAAACACCTCACAGTCATTCTTATCTTTACATCCTTATCCACTTAATTTTCCCTGAGGTAGCCTTGCCTCTCATCCAAATCCTGTACCTTGAACTTTGCCTCCATATTCTTTGTAAGGATGCCCCAAATTAATTTTCATGAATAACTTTTACATGTTCTCACCCACATTCTGAGTTGTATTCATATGCATCAATCTTATCTCTAAAGCTAATCTGCAATTTGATTCCTGCTAGATGCCAAATCTTCTAGTATCTTATTCTGAAAGTCCAAGAGACTATATTGTTCTAGGTACATTCTAAATAATCAGTAAAACCTAGTTAATTTCATTTGAATTTAACATAGGTTTAACTCAAAGCCTATGCAATTGATGGAACTAATGTAAATCTGAAATTCTAACCATATGATCTTCAGTGTCTCAAGAAAATCTGATAAATGGCATGCTTGAGACCTTCTGTCTGGAAGAGTGATTCCTAAATGTACATCTAGAGAACAGGTTTCATGAGAAAGTTTCCACTAGCCTAGGAGAAACAAGAAAAATAAGGAAAATCGTAGGCATTTTTCATAAATTTATTCAACTAAGAGGAAGGTCATTTATTCTAAGCATATGTCCTTCCTGTTATTTTGAAATGAACATGTCTTTTGTTTTAGGGTTTCCCTTATAACTCAATCAGTAAAGAATCTGAATGCAAAGCAACAGACCTGGGTTCAATTCCTTGGTCAAGAAGATCTCCTGGAGAAGGAAATGGCCACCTCCATCCAGTATTCTTGCCTACAGAATCCCATGGACAGAGGAACCTGGCAGGCTACAGTCCACAAGGTCTCAACAGTCAGACACAACTTAGCAACTAAACCACTAAAACCACCATGCCTTTTGTTTTATGAAGTGATATGAATATAATGACTAGTGTGTGTTGCTGCAATTTAGTCAGCTATAGTCAGCCATCTGCTTCTAAGATTAGGGTGGAAAAAGTGTGATCAATTTGAGAGCAAGAAAAAAATAGGAATTTTAGTCAGTTACTATAGTCTGTCTCAAAAACAAAAGCAAAGAATGCTGAATTCATTTTATTTTCTCTTCTAAGACAAGGCATGGTAAAAACTGACCTCAATAGCTCTTAAACACCTCACAGTCATTCTTATCTTTACATCCTTATCCACTTAATTTTCCCTGAGGTAGCCTTGCCTCTCATCCAAATCCTGTACCTTGAACTTTGCCTCCATATTCTTTGTAAGGATGCCCCAAATTAATTTTCATGAATAACTTTTACATGTTCTCACCCACATTCTGAGTTGTATTCATATGCATCAATCTTATCTCTAAAGCTAATCTGCAATTTGATTCCTGCTAGATGCCAAATCTTCTAGTATCTTATTCTGAAAGTCCAAGAGACTATATTGTTCTAGGTACATTCTAAATAATCAGTAAAACCTAGTTAATTTCATTTGAATTTAACATAGGTTTAACTCAAAGCCTATGCAATTGATGGAACTAATGTAAATCTGAAATTCTAACCATATGATCTTCAGTGTCTCAAGAAAATCTGATAAATGGCATGCTTGAGACCTTCTGTCTGGAAGAGTGATTCCTAAATGTACATCTAGAGAACAGGTTTCATGAGAAAGTTTCCACTAGCCTAGGAGAAACAAGAAAAATAAGGAAAATCGTAGGCATTTTTCATAAATTTATTCAACTAAGAGGAAGGTCATTTATTCTAAGCATATGTCCTTCCTGTTATTTTGAAATGAACATGTCTTTTGTTTTAGGGTTTCCCTTATAACTCAATCAGTAAAGAATCTGAATGCAAAGCAACAGACCTGGGTTCAATTCCTTGGTCAAGAAGATCTCCTGGAGAAGGAAATGGCCACCTCCATCCAGTATTCTTGCCTACAGAATCCCATGGACAGAGGAACCTGGCAGGCTACAGTCCACAAGGTCTCAACAGTCAGACACAACTTAGCAACTAAACCACTAAAACCACCATGCCTTTTGTTTTATGAAGTGATATGAATATAATGACTAGTGTGTGTTGCTGCAATTTTTATTTTTAAATGACCTTCCCCAGTAAAATAAGAAGTTGGTTTCTCTATGTCAATCCATCTAATTTTTAAAAATTGGACTTTAAAATCTAAAAGACTGGGAGTCACTGGTACAAAACTCTATAAATAGTGAGAACAGTATTTTGGACATACTGCACGCTGAAAAGGGTCTAACAGAAGAAAATTAGTTTACTAAGCCATGACTCATGAAATGAATTTCTGCTGTGAAACAGAATAGAGATGTCTCCTTCATACCTGTGAGATGATCATACAAGGTGACTACAAAGTCCTCAACATTCCTCCCATCAGGAAGTCTATCTTGCCTTTCCTTGATCCTGGGTAACCACTTGAGCAACAGAATATGACAGAAGTGATGCTGTGTGACTTTCGTAAAGGTCATGCAGCTTCCACCTTGCTCACTAGAACACTTCCTCTTATATCCTTGAGCTACCATCTGACTCCCATGAGAATGCCATGCTGGAGAGGTCACAAATAGCTGTGACCCTCCACAGTTTCAGTTGAGCCCTTCCAAGATGGCAGCCATCTTGGACCCTCCAGAACAGTCCATCTACCAGCCAAACACCAATGAGTGACCTCTGATGGCCACGAAGAACAGAAGGATCATGCAGCCAAGCCCACAAAAAACCTAAGATAAAATGGGTTCTGTTTAAGACACCTCTCCCAGAAAGACATATAGATGGCTATAAAACACATGAAAAGATGCAAAATCGCTCACTGTTAGAGAAATGCAAATAAAAACTCATTCCCAGAAAGAATTCTAAGCATATGTCCTTCCTGTTATTTTGAAATGAACATGTCTTTTGTTTTAGGGTTTCCCTTATAACTCAATCAGTAAAGAATCTGAATGCAAAGCAACAGACCTGGGTTCAATTCCTTGGTCAAGAAGATCTCCTGGAGAAGGAAATGGCCACCTCCATCCAGTATTCTTGCCTACAGAATCCCATGGACAGAGGAACCTGGCAGGCTACAGTCCACAAGGTCTCAACAGTCAGACACAACTTAGCAACTAAACCACTAAAACCACCATGCCTTTTGTTTTATGAAGTGATATGAATATAATGACTAGTGTGTGTTGCTGCAATTTTTATTTTTAAATGACCTTCCCCAGTAAAATAAGAAGTTGGTTTCTCTATGTCAATCCATCTAATTTTTAAAAATTGGACTTTAAAATCTAAAAGACTGGGAGTCACTGGTACAAAACTCTATAAATAGTGAGAACAGTATTTTGGACATACTGCACGCTGAAAAGGGTCTAACAGAAGAAAATTAGTTTACTAAGCCATGACTCATGAAATGAATTTCTGCTGTGAAACAGAATAGAGATGTCTCCTTCATACCTGTGAGATGATCATACAAGGTGACTACAAAGTCCTCAACATTCCTCCCATCAGGAAGTCTATCTTGCCTTTCCTTGATCCTGGGTAACCACTTGAGCAACAGAATATGACAGAAGTGATGCTGTGTGACTTTCGTAAAGGTCATGCAGCTTCCACCTTGCTCACTAGAACACTTCCTCTTATATCCTTGAGCTACCATCTGACTCCCATGAGAATGCCATGCTGGAGAGGTCACAAATAGCTGTGACCCTCCACAGTTTCAGTTGAGCCCTTCCAAGATGGCAGCCATCTTGGACCCTCCAGAACAGTCCATCTACCAGCCAAACACCAATGAGTGACCTCTGATGGCCACGAAGAACAGAAGGATCATGCAGCCAAGCCCACAAAAAACCTAAGATAAAATGGGTTCTGTTTAAGACACCTCTCCCAGAAAGACATATAGATGGCTATAAAACACATGAAAAGATGCGCAAAATCGCTCACTGTTAGAGAAATGCAAATAAAAACTACAATGAGATATCACCTTACATCAGTCAGAATGGCCATCATTAAAACAAACTACAGGGCTTCCCTGGTGGGTCAGTGGGTAGGAACACTGCCTTGCAGTGCAAGGGATACCAGTTCGATCCCTGGCCTGGGATGATCCCACGTGCTGCGGAGTGGCTGGACCCATGTGTCCAACTACCGAGCCGGAGCTCTGGAGCGCATGCGCCCAGAGCTGGTGCACTGCAACAACAGAGGCCACCACGATGGGAAGCCCACACGGGCCAAAGAACAAAGATGGATGAAACTAGACAAATGAAAGACCAATAGAAGTGGCCCACCCTCCCCCCAAAAAAACTACAAACAATAATTGCTGGAGAGGGTGAGGAAAAAGGAACACTCCTGCATTGTTGGTGGGAATATAAATTGATACAACCACTATGGAGGACAGCATGGAGATACCTTAAAAAACTAAAAATAGAAGCACCCTATGACCCAGCAATCCCATTATTAGGCATATACCCTGATGAAATCAAATTTGAAAGAGACACCTGTACCCCAATGTTTACTGCAGCTCTCTACACAATAGCTAGAACATGGAAGCAACCTAGGTGTCCATCGACAAATGAATGGATAAAGAAACTATGGTACATATATACAATGGAATACTTCTCAGCTGTAAAAAGAAATGAAGAAGAACCAGTCCTAATGAGGTGGATAAATCTAGAACCTATTATACAAATGACTCAAATACAGAATATGACAGAAGTGATGCTGTGACCTCTCACAGTTTCAAACCGATCTTGACTCCCATGAGAATGCCATGCTGGAGAGGTCACAAATAGCTGTGACCCTCCACAGTTTCAGTTGAGCCCTTCCAAGATGGCAGCCATCTTGGACCCTCCAGAACAGTCCATCTACCAGCCAAACACCAATGAGTGACCTCTGATGGCCACGAAGAACAGAAGGATCATGCAGCCAAGCCCACAAAAAACCTAAGATAAAATGGGTTCTGTTTAAGACACCTCTCCCAGAAAGACATATAGATGGCTATAAAACACATGAAAAGATGCGCAAAATCGCTCACTGTTAGAGAAATGCAAATAAAAACTACAATGAGATATCACCTTACATCAGTCAGAATGGCCATCATTAAAACAAACTACAGGGCTTCCCTGGTGGGTCAGTGGGTAGGAACACTGCCTTGCAGTGCAAGGGATACCAGTTCGATCCCTGGCCTGGGATGATCCCACGTGCTGCGGAGTGGCTGGACCCATGTGTCCAACTACCGAGCCGGAGCTCTGGAGCGCATGCGCCCAGAGCTGGTGCACTGCAACAACAGAGGCCACCACGATGGGAAGCCCACACGGGCCAAAGAACAAAGATGGATGAAACTAGACAAATGAAAGACCAATAGAAGTGGCCCACCCTCCCCCCAAAAAAACTACAAACAATAATTGCTGGAGAGGGTGAGGAAAAAAAGGAACACTCCTGCATTGTTGGTGGGAATATAAATTGATACAACCACTATGGAGGACAGCATGGAGATACCTTAAAAAACTAAAAATAGAAGCACCCTATGACCCAGCAATCCCATTATTAGGCATATACCCTGATGAAATCAAATTTGAAAGAGACACCTGTACCCCAATGTTTACTGCAGCTCTCTACACAATAGCTAGAACATGGAAGCAACCTAGGTGTCCATCGACAAATGAATGGATAAAGAAACTATGGTACATATATACAATGGAATACTTCTCAGCTGTAAAAAGAAATGAAGAAGAACCAGTCCTAATGAGGTGGATAAATCTAGAACCTATTATACAAAGTGAAATGACTCAAAAAAAGAAAAGGATAAATACAGTATACTAACGCATATATATGGAATTTAGTAAGATGGTACTGATAAATGCACACACAGAACGGCAATGGAAAAACAGACATAGAGAACAGACCTATGGTCATCGCGGGGAGGGATGAGAGGTATGAAAAGAGCAACAAGGAAACCTACACTATCATATGTAATAGAGATAACTACTGTGATTAAGCTGTAAGACTAAGGGAACCTACATGGGGACCAAGCATCAACCTGGGGGGTGGGAAGGGGGAAAAGGAAGGGAGGGATCAGGGGAGAGGGGTCAAGGATATACCTATGACTGTTGGGGGATTATGTATACCTGAAAACAAGAAAACTCTGTAAAAACGTATAACAACTTTGCTGTACACCTGAAGCTAATGTGACATTGTAAAATAAATATACCCCAATAAAAATTTTTAAAAAAAGAATAGCAGAACTTAAAAAAAGGGTTCTGTTTAAAGCCACTAAGTTTTGAGGTAGTTCATTACACAATAGCGCATATCTGAAATAGCATATTCCCTGAAACAGTTCTAAAAACATTTCATTCATTGAGAGACTATAAGAAATAGAGTATTAAGAATCATAATATTTCTCTATTTTCCGTCTGAGGAAGATCAAAATGGTTTAATTGTTAATAATGTTTTCAGCGTGGAAATCATTTCAAAAGAATATAATAAACATATTCAACAAGGCATTCAGAAAAACTATACTAATGAGGATGCAAAACACCGAAAACAGAATATTAGAGGAAATTAGTGCATTGAGAAAAGACATGCAGGAAATGAAAAATAAGCAAATAGAGACCACCAACTCAATTGCTGAACTCAAAAATACTATAGAAGGTCTCAACAGTAGAATATCAGAGGCTGAAGAACGGATAAGTGAGCTAGAAGACAGAATGGTGGAAATAAGTGCGGAAGAACAGAACAAAGCCAAAAGAATTAAAAGAACTGAGGATAGCCTCAGAGACCTATGGGACAATATTAAACGCACCAACATTAGAATTATAGGAGTTCCAGAAGAAGAAGAAGAGAAGAAAGACTATGAAAAAATTCTTGAAGAGGTTATACTTGAAAACTTCCCCAGCTTGGGAAAGGAGATAGTCAGCCAAGTCCAGGAAGCACAAAGAGTTCCATACAGGAGAAACCCCAGAAGAAACACATCAAGGCACATACTAATCAAACTAACGCAGACTAAATATAAAGACAGATTACTAAAAGCAGCTAGGAGCAAACAACAAATAACATATAAAGGAAACCCCATACGTTTAACTGCGGATCTCTCAACAGAAACCCTACAGGCCAGAAGAGAATGGCAAGATACATTTAAACGGCTAAAAGAGAATAACCTGCAACCACGAATTCTCTACCCAGCAAGAATCTCATTCAAAATCGATGGTGAAGTCAAAAGCTTCACAGACAAGCAAAAACTAAAAGAATTCTGTACCACAAAACCAGCCCTACAACAAGTGTTAAACGGCCTGATATAGCCAATAAATACAAGAGTAGGAGAAGCCTTACAAATCAAACCCCAAATTTCTAAGAAGATGACAATAGGAACGTTCATTACACAATAGCGCATATCTGAAATAGCATATTCCCTGAAACAGTTCTAAAAACATTTCATTCATTGAGAGACTATAAGAAATAGAGTATTAAGAATCATAATATTTCTCTATTTTCCGTCTGAGGAAGATCAAAATGGTTTAATTGTTAATAATGTTTTCAGCGTGGAAATCATTTCAAAAGAATATAATAAACATATTCAACAAGGCATTCAGAAAAACTATACTAATGAGGATGCAAAACACCGAAAACAGAATATTAGAGGAAATTAGTGCATTGAGAAAAGACATGCAGGAAATGAAAAATAAGCAAATAGAGACCACCAACTCAATTGCTGAACTCAAAAATACTATAGAAGGTCTCAACAGTAGAATATCAGAGGCTGAAGAACGGATAAGTGAGCTAGAAGACAGAATGGTGGAAATAAGTGCGGAAGAACAGAACAAAGCCAAAAGAATTAAAAGAACTGAGGATAGCCTCAGAGACCTATGGGACAATATTAAACGCACCAACATTAGAATTATAGGAGTTCCAGAAGAAGAAGAAGAGAAGAAAGACTATGAAAAAATTCTTGAAGAGGTTATACTTGAAAACTTCCCCAGCTTGGGAAAGGAGATAGTCAGCCAAGTCCAGGAAGCACAAAGAGTTCCATACAGGAGAAACCCCAGAAGAAACACATCAAGGCACATACTAATCAAACTAACGCAGACTAAATATAAAGACAGATTACTAAAAGCAGCTAGGAGCAAACAACAAATAACATATAAAGGAAACCCCATACGTTTAACTGCGGATCTCTCAACAGAAACCCTACAGGCCAGAAGAGAATGGCAAGATACATTTAAACGGCTAAAAGAGAATAACCTGCAACCACGAATTCTCTACCCAGCAAGAATCTCATTCAAAATCGATGGTGAAGTCAAAAGCTTCACAGACAAGCAAAAACTAAAAGAATTCTGTACCACAAAACCAGCCCTACAACAAGTGTTAAACGGCCTGATATAGCCAATAAATACAAGAGTAGGAGAAGCCTTACAAATCAAACCCCAAATTTCTAAGAAGATGACAATAGGAACATTCGTATCAATAATTACTTTGAATGTAAATGGACTAAATGCTCCAACCAAACGACACAGGCTGGCTGAATGGATCCAGAAGCAAGACCCATATATATACTGTTTACAAGAGACCCACTTCAGACCTAGAGACACTCATAGACTGAAAGTGAAAGGCTGGGAAAAGATATTTCATGCAAATGGAAATCAAAAGAAAGCTGGAGTAGCAATCCTTATATCAGACAAAATAGACTTTAAAGTAAAGAAGATTCTAAGAGACAAGGCAGGTCACTACATCATGATTAAGGGATCTATCCAAGAGGAAGACATAACAGTCATGAATATCTACGCACCCAACACAGGGGCACCTCAATACATAAGACAGGTACTTTCAGACATAAACGAAGAAATCAACAATAACACAATAATAGTAGGAGACTTTAACACTCCTCTCACACCAATGGACAGATCAACAAAACAGAAAATTAATAAAGAAACACAAGCCTTAAATGCCACACTGGAAAAGATGGATCTCATTGATATCTTTAGGACGTTCCATCCAAAAGCAGAAGAATACACTTTCTTCTCAAGCGCTCACGGAACATTCTCCAGGATAGACCACATCTTGGGCCACAAATCTAACCTCAGTCAGTTCAAGAAAACCGAAATTATATCAACCATCTTCTCGGACCACAATGCAATGAGACTGGAGATCAACTACCAGAAAAAAAACCCTAAAAACAGAAACACATGGAGATTAAACAATACATACCTAAAAAACCAACTGATCATTGAGGAAATCAAAGGAGAAATTAAACAATTCCTAGAAGAAAATGACAATGAACACACGACCGTGCAAAACCTATGGGATACAGCAAAAGCAATTCTAAGAGGGAAATTTATAGCAATACAATCCCACCTCAAGAAACTAGGAAAATATGAAGCAGATGACCTAACCCTCCGCTTAAAACAGTTGGAGAAAGAAGAACAAAAACATCCCAGAGCCAGCAGAAGAAGAGAAATCATAAAGATCAGAGCAGAAATAAATGAGAAAGAAACAAAAGAAACAATAGTAAAGATAAATAAAACAAAAAGCTGGTTCTTTGAAAAGGTAAACAAAATTGACAAGCCACTGGCCAGACTCATTAAGAAAAAGAGAGAAGAACCAGATCAACAAAATCAAAAACGAAAAAGGAGAGATTACTACAGATAATGCAGAAATCCAAAGGATTCTAAGAGACTATTATGAGCAACTCTATGGCAACAAACTGGACAACATGGAAGAAATGGACAGTTTCTTGGACAGGATTAATCTCCCAAGACTGAGCCAGGAAGAAACAGAAACTTTGAACAACCCAATCACAAGCTCAGAAATCAACTTTGTGATTAAAAATCTACCCAAAAATAAAAGCCCAACACAGGGGCACCTCAATACATAAGACAGGTACTTTCAGACATAAACGAAGAAATCAACAATAACACAATAATAGTAGGAGACTTTAACACTCCTCTCACACCAATGGACAGATCAACAAAACAGAAAATTAATAAAGAAACACAAGCCTTAAATGCCACACTGGAAAAGATGGATCTCATTGATATCTTTAGGACGTTCCATCCAAAAGCAGAAGAATACACTTTCTTCTCAAGCGCTCACGGAACATTCTCCAGGATAGACCACATCTTGGGCCACAAATCTAACCTCAGTCAGTTCAAGAAAACCGAAATTATATCAACCATCTTCTCGGACCACAATGCAATGAGACTGGAGATCAACTACCAGAAAAAAACCCTAAAAACAGAAACACATGGAGATTAAACAATACATACCTAAAAAACCAACTGATCATTGAGGAAATCAAAGGAGAAATTAAACAATTCCTAGAAGAAAATGACAATGAACACACGACCGTGCAAAACCTATGGGATACAGCAAAAGCAATTCTAAGAGGGAAATTTATAGCAATACAATCCCACCTCAAGAAACTAGGAAAATATGAAGCAGATGACCTAACCCTCCGCTTAAAACAGTTGGAGAAAGAAGAACAAAAACATCCCAGAGCCAGCAGAAGAAGAGAAATCATAAAGATCAGAGCAGAAATAAATGAGAAAGAAACAAAAGAAACAATAGTAAAGATAAATAAAACAAAAAGCTGGTTCTTTGAAAAGGTAAACAAAATTGACAAGCCACTGGCCAGACTCATTAAGAAAAAGAGAGAGAAGAACCAGATCAACAAAATCAAAAACGAAAAAGGAGAGATTACTACAGATAATGCAGAAATCCAAAGGATTCTAAGAGACTATTATGAGCAACTCTATGGCAACAAACTGGACAACATGGAAGAAATGGACAGTTTCTTGGACAGGATTAATCTCCCAAGACTGAGCCAGGAAGAAACAGAAACTTTGAACAACCCAATCACAAGCTCAGAAATCAACTTTGTGATTAAAAATCTACCCAAAAATAAAAGCCCAGGACCAGATGGCTTCACAGCCGAATTCTACCAAACATTTAAAGAAGAGCTAATGCCTGTCCTTCTAAAACTCTTTCAAAAAATTGCACAGGAAAGAAAACTCCCAAACACATTCTACGAGGCCACCATCACCCTGATACCCAAACCAGGCAAAGACAACACAAAAAAGGAAAACTATAGGCCAATTTCACTGATGAACTTAGATGCCAAGATCTTCAACAAAATCCTAGCAAACAGAATTCAACGACATGTCAAAAAACTCATACATCACGATCAAGTTGGGTTCATCCCAGGCATGCAAGGCTTCTTCAACATCCGCAAATCAATCAACGTGATACACCATATCAACAAGTTGAAAGACAAAAATCACATGATCATCTCAATAGATGCAGAAAAAGCCTTCGACAAAGTACAACATCCATTTATGATAAAAACTCTTCAGAAAATGGGCATAGAAGGAACCTATCTCAACATAATAAAAGCCATCTATGAGAAACCTACAGCGAACATTATTGTTAATGGTGAAAAACTGAAAGCATTCCCTCTAAGATCAGGAACAAGACAGGGGTGCCCACTTTCACCACTGCTATTCAACATAGTCCTGGAAGTCCTAGCAACAGCAATAAGACAAGAGAAAGAAATCAAAGGAATCCAGATTGGAAAGGAAGAAGTCAAGCTCTCTCTTTGCAGACGACATGATATTATACATAGAAAATCCCAAAGACACGGTTACAAAGCTACTAGAACTAATCAATGAATTCAGCAAAGTTGCAGGATATAAAGTCAACACACAGAAGTCACTGGCATTCCTATACACAAACAATGAAAAATCAGAAAATGAAATCAAAGAGGCAATCCCCTTCACCATTGCAACCAAAAGAATCAAATATCTAGGAATAAACCTACCCAAAGAAACAAAAGAATTGTACACAGAAAATTACAAGACACTCATGAGAGACATTAAAGAAGACTTAAACAGATGGAGAGATATTCCATGTTCCTGGATTGGAAGAATCAATATTGTGAAAATGACCATACTTCCAAATATCATCTACAGATTCAATGCAATACCTATTCAACTACCACTGACATTTTTCACAGAACTAGACCAAATAATAACACAGTTCATATGGAAACACAGAAGACCTTGAATAGCCAAAGCAATCCTGAGGAAGAAAAATGGAGTTGGAGGGATCAGCCTCCCTAACTTCAGACTCTACTACACAGCAACAGTTATCAAGACAGTATGGTACTGGCACAAAACCAGCACTCAAGAACAATGGAGCAAGATTGAGAACCCAGAGAAAAATCCTAGCAAACAGAATTCAACGACATGTCAAAAAACTCATACATCACGATCAAGTTGGGTTCATCCCAGGCATGCAAGGCTTCTTCAACATCCGCAAATCAATCAACGTGATACACCATATCAACAAGTTGAAAGACAAAAATCACATGATCATCTCAATAGATGCAGAAAAAGCCTTCGACAAAGTACAACATCCATTTATGATAAAAACTCTTCAGAAAATGGGCATAGAAGGAACCTATCTCAACATAATAAAAGCCATCTATGAGAAACCTACAGCGAACATTATTGTTAATGGTGAAAAACTGAAAGCATTCCCTCTAAGATCAGGAACAAGACAGGGGTGCCCACTTTCACCACTGCTATTCAACATAGTCCTGGAAGTCCTAGCAACAGCAATAAGACAAGAGAAAGAAATCAAAGGAATCCAGATTGGAAAGGAAGAAGTCAAGCTCTCTTTCTTAGCAGACGACATGATATTATACATAGAAAATCCCAAAGACACGGTTACAAAGCTACTAGAACTAATCAATGAATTCAGCAAAGTTGCAGGATATAAAGTCAACACACAGAAGTCACTGGCATTCCTATACACAAACAATGAAAAATCAGAAAATGAAATCAAAGAGGCAATCCCCTTCACCATTGCAACCAAAAGAATCAAATATCTAGGAATAAACCTACCCAAAGAAACAAAAGAATTGTACACAGAAAATTACAAGACACTCATGAGAGACATTAAAGAAGACTTAAACAGATGGAGAGATATTCCATGTTCCTGGATTGGAAGAATCAATATTGTGAAAATGACCATACTTCCAAATATCATCTACAGATTCAATGCAATACCTATTCAACTACCACTGACATTTTTCACAGAACTAGACCAAATAATAACACAGTTCATATGGAAACACAGAAGACCTTGAATAGCCAAAGCAATCCTGAGGAAGAAAAATGGAGTTGGAGGGATCAGCCTCCCTAACTTCAGACTCTACTACAAAGCAACAGTTATCAAGACAGTATGGTACTGGCACAAAAACAGAACTGTAGATCAATGGAACAAGATTGAGAACCCAGAGATCAACCCACACACCTATGGGTACCTTATTTTTGATAAAGGAGGAGAAACTATAAAATGGGACAAAGACAGCCTCTTCAACAAGTGGTGCTGGGAGAATTGGACAGCTACATGCAAAAAAATGAAATTGGAACATTCCCTGACGCCATACACTAAGATCAACTCAAAATGGATTAAAGACCTCAATGTAAGACCAGAAACCATCAAACTCTTAGAGGAGAATATAGGCAAAACCCTCAAGGACATCAATCAAAGCAAGATCTTCTTTGACCCACCAACTAAAATAGCAGAACTGAAAAGAAAAATGAACATATGGGACCTTATGAAACTTAAAAGCTTTTGTACAGCAAAAGAAATTACCAAAAAGTTCAACAGACACCCCACAGAGTGGGAGAAAATCATAGCAAATGAAACAACAGACAAAGAATTAATCTCCAAAATCTACAAGCAACTCAGACAACTCAGCACAGGGAGAATGAGCAGCCCAGTCAAAAAATGGGAAAAAGATCTAAAGAGACGCCTCTCCAAAGAGGACATACAAATGGTCCAAAAATACATGAAACGATGCTCAACCTCACTTATTATTAGAGAAATGCAAATTAAAACCACAATGAGATACCACCTCACACCTGTCAGAATGGCCATCATCAACAAATCGACAGACAACAAATGCTGGAGAGGGTGTGGAGAAAAGGGAACCCTCTTGCATTGCTGGTGGGAATGTAAATTAATACAACCTCCATGGAAGACAATATGGAGATTCCTTAAAAAACTAAAAATAGAAGCACCCTATGACCCAGCAATCCCACTATTAGGCCTATATCCTGATGAAATCAAAACTGAAAGAGGCACCTGTACCCCAATGTTCATTGCAGCTCTCTATACAATAGCCAGAACATGGAAGCAACCTAGATGTCCATCGACAAATGAATGGATCCAGAAGCTCTGGTACATATACACAATGGAATACTACTCAGCTGTTAAAAGAAATGCAGAAGACTCAGTTCTAATGAGGTGGCTGGCTCTAGAACCTATCATAAAAAGTGAAGTAAGTCAAAAAGAGAAAGACAAGTATAGTATACTAACTCATATATATGGGATCTAGTAAGATGGTCATGATAACACACGCAGTGAACTCATGAAAAAACAGAGAATAGACATAAAGACATTGTGGAGACCGAACAGTGGGAGGGAGGCATGGAGGGAGTAACATGGAAACCTATACTGTCATGTGTGGAAAAGATAGCTATTGTCATTGTGCTAGGGGAATAGGAGTACCTACAACCACTTGGAGCAATGGTCTGGAGGGATGGGGGGGGGACCTGGGTGGGGGGAGGGTCAAGGGATATGCATCTGATTGATCTGGGAACATACATGTACAAAAATAAATAAATAAATAAATAAATAAATAAATAAATAATAATAAAAAAAAGTTAAATAAGTCATAAGATGTTTGCACGATACAATATTACAAAGCAATTACAAATTATACTATAAAGGACTATTTGATGGCATTGGAGTATTCATCATATATTGTTAAGTGAAAAAGTAAATTGTAAAGCAAGAAAAAAAAAAAGAATATAATAAACATATTCAACAAGGCATTCCCCTTCCTCTGACTAATTTCAGCACCAAAGGATGGAGTGGGGGTTGCAGAAACAAGCTAGACTGTTCTCTCTGCTTTCCTGTGTTTTTCTAGGAAATTTTAATGGTGGACTTTAAAAGCAGGAGAAAAGAATTAAGCAAATGGGGAGCAGAATGAAGATGAGACTGTTTTCTGGGTGGTGGTGGTCGAGGGTGATTTGGTTCTAAGATGGGAGACTTGATCACGACTACAAGGAGGGAAAATAGGTGATGACGAACACTTTCTCCCCAAGGAAGTATATTAATTAGCTCCTGGAAGAGCACAGGGACCTAAATTTCTCAACCTCTGGACCATTCCCACCACGCTGTGGCTGCTTAATAAAGCTCAGAGGCAGGGTGGAAGAGAACTGCAGCTCTTCTTGGGAAACAGGATAGCAGACTCACTTCCACGGTTTTTTTCTGCACCACTGCCCTCCTCCAAACTGAGACACTCCAGGACTCCCCCAGTTTCCTAATCTGAGCCCCTGCAATGTGTTAAATCAGTGATCACATAAATCTCACAGCATAAATAAGACTAAAGGCATTCAAGGTGAATGCTTCTCACGATGGGGTAGGGGGGAGAGGGCATCCTGCACACAGGGCTGTCACAAATAACAAGCAGTTCCTTGGGGTCAGGCTGGAGCCTCACAGCTGTGTGTGCAGATAAGCCGAGCTGTGTGGAATGCTGGGATCTGAGGGCCTGGCACTATATTCCCGCTCATCAGACCTCAGGATGACACTGTCACCCACCCACCTGCTACCCGCCCTGCTCCAGCAGAGTGATGCTGACAAATGTGCAGGGCTGCTATCAGGCAAACCTGACAGAGTTTGACTGTTGCCTTTATTACTAATTCCACCTCTTTGTCTCTCAGTGGCTCACACACTTAGTTTCCTAATGAGAATGACTCATTAAACCTCTGGGTTGTATGGTTAGTTTTTGTTCTAAAAGGTTCAGTGTCAGCATTTTGAAATAATACATGCTAGGCAGGAGCTTCCCAGGTGGTGCTGGTGGTAAAGAATCTGCCTGCCAATGTAGAGATGCAAGAGACAAGGGTTCACTTCCTGGGTTGGGAAGATCCCTGAGGAGGAAATGGCAACCCACTCCAGTTCTCTTGCCTGGAAAATCCCATGGACGGAGGAGCCTGGTGGGCTGCAGTCCACAGGGCAAAGAGTCAGGCACAACTGAGTGATTCCTTTTTAATCTTTTATGTTAGGGAAAAAAGCAAATTGAAGATGAGACTGTTTTCTGGGTGGTGGTGGTCGAGGGTGATTTGGTTCTAAGATGGGAGACTTGATCACGACTACAAGGAGGGAAAATAGGTGATGACGAACACTTTCTCCCCAAGGAAGTATATTAATTAGCTCCTGGAAGAGCACAGGGACCTAAATTTCTCAACCTCTGGACCATTCCCACCACGCTGTGGCTGCTTAATAAAGCTCAGAGGCAGGGTGGAAGAGAACTGCAGCTCTTCTTGGGAAACAGGATAGCAGACTCACTTCCACGGTTTTTTTCTGCACCACTGCCCTCCTCCAAACTGAGACACTCCAGGACTCCCCCAGTTTCCTAATCTGAGCCCCTGCAATGTGTTAAATCAGTGATCACATAAATCTCACAGCATAAATAAGACTAAAGGCATTCAAGGTGAATGCTTCTCACGATGGGGTAGGGGAGAGAGGGCATCCTGCACACAGGGCTGTCACAAATAACAAGCAGTTCCTTGGGGTCAGGCTGGAGCCTCACAGCTGTGTGTGCAGATAAGCCGAGCTGTGTGGAATGCTGGGATCTGAGGGCCTGGCACTATATTCCCGCTCATCAGACCTCAGGATGACACTGTCACCCACCCACCTGCTACCCGCCCTGCTCCAGCAGAGTGATGCTGACAAATGTGCAGGGCTGCTATCAGGCAAACCTGACAGAGTTTGACTGTTGCCTTTATTACTAATTCCACCTCTTTGTCTCTCAGTGGCTCACACACTTAGTTTCCTAATGAGAATGACTCATTAAACCTCTGGGTTGTATGGTTAGTTTTTGTTCTAAAAGGTTCAGTGTCAGCATTTTGAAATAATACATGCTAGGCAGGAGCTTCCCAGGTGGTGCTGGTGGTAAAGAATCTGCCTGCCAATGTAGAGATGCAAGAGACAAGGGTTCACTTCCTGGGTTGGGAAGATCCCCTGGAGGAGGAAATGGCAACCCACTCCAGTTCTCTTGCCTGGAGAATCCCATGGACAGAGGAGCCTGGTGGGCTACAGTCCACAGGGCAAAGAGTCAGGCACAACTGAGTGACTTTCACTTTTGGTTTTTCAATCTTTTATGTTAGATTCATTTTTTTCTCTGCACTTCAACAATTATCAGTGTCATGAATATCTAAACATTCACAATCATATTCAATGTCAATTTTCCATATATATATATATATATATATATATATATATATATATATACAGGTGGCACTAGTGGTAGAGCACCCATCTGCCAAAGCAGAAAACTTATGAGATGCTGGTTCAATCCCTAGGTCAGGAAGATCCCCTGGAGAAGGAAATGGCAACCTACTCCAGTCTTCTTGCCTGGAGAATCCCACGGACAGAGAGGAGTCTGGCAGGTCCATGGGGCTGCAAAGAGTTGGACACGATTTAGTATATATATATATATATATATATATATATATATATATATATATATGCACATACACATTCCCTCCCACTTTAAAGGATAAATTCTCTTTTTAACTGAATCATATATTTAATCCCTGAAACTTAGTCATGGTCAGATTCCCTTTGCTTTATAACCAAGAGTAATAGGAAATTACAATTTAAGTACCTATCTTTGGCAAACTCTAGCCTCTAGGGGGAGCCAAAGACTCCCCCACATTTCACTCAGCAAGGAAGAGCTCTGATTCAGTGAAGGACAAAATGGAAACTTTGGAGACTTAAAAATGAGACCAATGCAGTTGGGATGGAAAATGATCTCTTCATTTGGATCATGCCTCTCCATGTAGTGTTTTATCGTGTATCATCTCCTGCTCCCACATCCCCTCCTCCTCCTCTCCTCTCCATTCCTAAGCTCTTCCCTCCCCAGTGGCTCACACACTTAGTTTCCTAATGAGAATGACTCATTAAACCTCTGGGTTGTATGGTTAGTTTTTGTTCTAAAAGGTTCAGTGTCAGCATTTTGAAATAATACATGCTAGGCAGGAGCTTCCCAGGTGGTGCTGGTGGTAAAGAATCTGCCTGCCAATGTAGAGATGCAAGAGACAAGGGTTCACTTCCTGGGTTGGGAAGATCCCCTGGAGGAGGAAATGGCAACCCACTCCAGTTCTCTTGCCTGGAGAATCCCATGGACAGAGGAGCCTGGTGGGCTACAGTCCACAGGGCAAAGAGTCAGGCACAACTGAGTGACTTTCACTTTTGGTTTTTCAATCTTTTATGTTAGATTCATTTTTTTCTCTGCACTTCAACAATTATCAGTGTCATGAATATCTAAACATTCACAATCATATTCAATGTCAATTTTCCATATATATATATATATATATATATATATATATGTATATATATACAGGTGGCACTAGTGGTAGAGAACCCATCTGCCAAAGCAGAAAACTTATGAGATGCTGGTTCAATCCCTAGGTCAGGAAGATCCCCTGGAGAAGGAAATGGCAACCTACTCCAGTCTTCTTGCCTGGAGAATCCCACGGACAGAGAGGAGTCTGGCAGGTCCATGGGGCTGCAAAGAGTTGGACACGATTTAGTATATATATATATATATATATATATATATATATATATATATATATGCACATACACATTCCCTCCCACTTTAAAGGATAAATTCTCTTTTTAACTGAATCATATATTTAATCCCTGAAACTTAGTCATGGTCAGATTCCCTTTGCTTTATAACCAAGAGTAATAGGAAATTACAATTTAAGTACCTATCTTTGGCAAACTCTAGCCTCTAGGGGGAGCCAAAGACTCCCCCACATTTCACTCAGCAAGGAAGAGCTCTGATTCAGTGAAGGACAAAATGGAAACTTTGGAGACTTAAAAATGAGACCAATGCAGTTGGGATGGAAAATGATCTCTTCATTTGGATCATGCCTCTCCCATGTAGTGTTTTATCGTGTATCATCTCCTGCTCCCACATCCCCCTCCCCTCCTCCCTCTCCTTCTCCAGTTTCTCTTAAATGTGAAATTTTACCTTGCTTGGAAGCTAAAGCTTAGAGGTTTCACAGATGCAAGTAGAAGACAGAAGGTTCCTAACTCTGACAGAAAGAACTCTCATACTTGCAGCAACAGCAGTCACTAGGGTGGGAGCATACGTGCTGATCGGGAAGGACTGGAACAGGCAGCTACAGCCTACCTCTAGCCTTGGTATCACATTAAACAATGAGCAGCCCAACTCAGGGAAGCACAACACATTCACATTTGGAGATAGGAGGCCTTGGAGGTTCAGTGATAAAGAATTCGCCTGCCAATGCTGGAGACATGGGATCGATCCCTGGGTAGGGAAGGATCCCCTGGAAAAGGAAATGGCAAACCACTCCAGTGTTTTTGTATGGGAAACCCCACGGACAGAGAAGTCGGGAAGGTTATGGCCCGTGGTCTCACAAAGAGTCACACATGACTTAGCAACCAAACAGCAACAACAACAAATCAAGAGTATACACGTCTGTAGTAGGGATAGACAAACTATGTTTTTGTATAGATAACAAGGAATGGTGAGCTAAGATTTTTTTTTTCTACATTGCAAAAGGGTTATAACAAAGAAGAATATGTCACAGAAATTATCAGCTCAGTTCAGTTGCTCAATCGTGTCCAATTCTTTGAGAGCCCATGGACTGCAGCATGCCAGGCTTCCCTGTCCTTCATCATCTCCCAGAGGTTGCTCAAACTCATGTTCATTGACTTGGTGATACCATCCAACCATCTCGTCCTCTGTCGTCCCCTTCTCCTTTTGCCTTCTATTTTTCTGAACCTCAGGGTCTTTTCCAATGAGTCGGCTCTTCGCATCAGGTGGTCACAGTATTGGAGCTTCAGCTTCAGCATCAGTCCTTCCAATGAATATTCAGGGCTGACTTCCTTTCAGATTGACTGGTTTGATTTCCTTGCAGTCCAAGGGATTTTCAAGAGTCTTGCGAGCCTAGCGTATTTACTGTCTGGCCCTTCACAGAAAAAGCTTGTTGACTCCTGGTCTGTAGCATCCTCTGTATTTGGGGACCTTGGGGGATGGGTGTTGCGGTATGATAAACAGAGGATTCAGGGCTTCCCCGCTCTCTCTCTCCTCTTTCTTACTCCATCAGAGCTACAAACGGCAGACCTAATGGAGCAAGTGCATTATGAGATTGTCTTGTTCTTTCATTATTACCACCCATCTCCGGCTCCCATCTCCGGCAGGCAGATTTCAAAAGACAGGGCTGAGATGAAGGTTCACTGTCACATCAAGATTTTTGTGAGCAAAGGTTTTCTGACCTGCACCCTGCTGGTGCAATTGCTTTCTAATACCTACCACCAGCCCTTCAGAGGACATCTCAGACTCTCTTGGGAAACCACTTCTTTCCTAGCAACCAAAATATTTCTCCACAAACCAATACCACTATTCCACTAGCCTAGTTATCTTGCTACTTGGCAAACTGATTCACCTGGTACTTCTTTCTTAAGCCCCTGAAACTCCATTTGTGCTGTTGGTTCACAAAGAGGCACACATGACTTAGCAACCAAACAGCAACAACAACAAATCAAGAGTATACACGTCTGTAGTAGGGATAGACAAACTATGTTTTTGTATAGATAACAAGGAATGGTGAGCTAAGATTTTTTTTTTCTACATTGCAAAAGGGTTATAACAAAGAAGAATATGTCACAGAAATTATCAGCTCAGTTCAGTTGCTCAATCGTGTCCAATTCTTTGAGAGCCCATGGACTGCAGCATGCCAGGCTTCCCTGTCCTTCATCATCTCCCAGAGGTTGCTCAAACTCATGTTCATTGACTTGGTGATACCATCCAACCATCTCGTCCTCTGTCGTCCCCTTCTCCTTTTGCCTTCTATTTTTCTGAACCTCAGGGTCTTTTCCAATGAGTCGGCTCTTCGCATCAGGTGGTCACAGTATTGGAGCTTCAGCTTCAGCATCAGTCCTTCCAATGAATATTCAGGGCTGACTTCCTTTCAGATTGACTGGTTTGATTTCCTTGCAGTCCAAGGGATTTTCAAGAGTCTTGCGAGCCTAGCGTATTTACTGTCTGGCCCTTCACAGAAAAAGCTTGTTGACTCCTGGTCTGTAGCATCCTCTGTATTTGGGGACCTTGGGGGATGGGTGTTGCGGTATGATAAACAGAGGATTCAGGGCTTCCCCGCTCTCTCTCTCCTCTTTCTTACTCCATCAGAGCTACAAACGGCAGACCTAATGGAGCAAGTGCATTATGAGATTGTCTTGTTCTTTCATTATTACCACCCATCTCCGGCTCCCATCTCCGGCAGGCAGATTTCAAAAGACAGGGCTGAGATGAAGGTTCACTGTCACATCAAGATTTTTGTGAGCAAAGGTTTTCTGACCTGCACCCTGCTGGTGCAATTGCTTTCTAATACCTACCACCAGCCCTTCAGAGGACATCTCAGACTCTCTTGGGAAACCACTTCTTTCCTAGCAACCAAAATATTTCTCCACAAACCAATACCACTATTCCACTAGCCTAGTTATCTTGCTACTTGGCAAACTGATTCACCTGGTACTTCTTTCTTAAGCCCCTGAAACTCCATGTGCTGTTGTCCCTAGGACAGTATCCACACAGTCTGGTTGCCTTTTGGTAAGTGCTTCCATGTGAAGGCACTGATTAAGAACATCAGTGTTACCACTCTTCAGTCAACACAGGATTTACCCAAATCTTGGCTCATCGGGTAAATATTTGATACAGGTTATGGATTCCCCTAGTGCTACTGAGGGACTTCTCAGTTTTGTTCTATCTTCTTTGATCCAGTAGCTCTCTCAGCTTTAGAAACAAAATCCTGACTGACAAGCCTGGAATGTAAAATACATTTACATTAAGTTTTTATAATATCCCTAATCCTAGTTTATCACCACCCTGCCACACTTTTCAACCAACAGTTAAGATGGTTCCTCTGAAAATTCTGTCATGTTTAGATGCTAAATGCAGTGCACTAGTCACAGAGATCTGGGCCAATCTCATCACACCAGTAAATTGGAATGACAACCATCATATTGCCACAGTAATTCTGGGAGTCAGAATGCTTCTCAATGGAACTGCCTGTTGAATCTTACCACCTACTAACTAGACACTTTTGCCACATTAATTTGTGTTTAACATACATTTGGAATTCTCTTTTAAACAGTAATGATGGGACAACTCTTCATTTCTCGTCTACCTTGTGCAATAAAATTTTAGGCTTCTATTTCATCACGGTTTTCTTTCACACTGTTAGTAGAACTGCCTGACATAAGAATCCAATTAAGTCAGCAATAGCTTAAACAACAGTTCGTGAAGGAGAAGGAAATGGCAACCCACTCCAGTAATTTTGCCTGGGAAATCTCATGGACAGAGGAGCTGGGTGGGCTGCAGTCCACGGGGTTACATGACTGAGCGTGCATGTGTGAGAGGGGTGGAGGGATATGGGCTGGTAGCAATAAACAGGTAGAACCAAAAAAGAAAAATAATAGTGAAATACAGGGGGAAGCTTGCTAAAGCACTTACCACAGCTACAACAGCATCAAACGGTTTTTTTAAGATTCATGTTACACCAGAAGAACTAATGAAGGAATGACGTCTAGAGGGCAGGCTCAGTGAAAAAAAAAAAAAAAAAAAAGGAAGAGGGGGCAGAACGAGGGAATTTCTCTTCAGAGTAAATTTGTTACTGGGGCAGTCCAGGAATACCGTTTCAGAACTACTAAAATTTCCAGAGCCTACACAGTTTCAAGAGAGGGAGACTGTTTTACATTCTATGAGACCATTTGTTGAGAACCATTGTTCTCTGAAATCTACAGTGCACACTTATTATGTAATTTAGGAGAGAGAGGTGAGAGGGCTGCTGAGGAAGGGAAGGTGTATTCACCCCATGACACCAAGAAAGCGACAAAGTGGCTGGGAGAGCCAGAGGGCTTAAGAAATACAGTGTGGAGAGAACCAGCCGCCTCCTAGGCCCAACCTATGGACAGGCACTAGGCTTGCGTCAGAGTTCCGTTAGCCCCCATGACACAGTTCCAAAAGGACATGAGGAATTCAGGAACACTTTTTCATGCAACTACTCTTTATGGATCTGGAATAGGCAAACACTTCTAAAGTTTTATGGAATCTTCTACATGTTCTGTTTCTTTTTGCCTGCCTGCTTTTGTTTCTGGCCAAGGTGATTAAGGAGCTGTACCCGTTATTGCTGACCTGGATCCAAGGTGAGAATGGAACTGGGTGAGCGGCCGTGGTAGCCAGGATGGGGTCTGCTAGTTGGGTGAGCAAGGAGGTAAGTGAGTGAATACAGGGAGTGTCAGATAGGGCCATTGGGATGTAGAGTCCTAGAGGTCAGGGGCAGCCAGGCATGGACCCACTGGCAAGAACCCTCTAGTGAAGGGCAGTCAAATCTGGGAGTGAGCTACTCTCAGTCCACGAATTTTGATTTTACCTAGAAGTCCAGAATTCACAAGTAGGGTCAAGAAGCGCCCAGGGGCGCTGGGCGCATTTATGCAGGAAACTCAAGAACTCTTTCACCCATATGTCCTGCTAGGACTTAGAGACCATTGCCCTCCATTGTAAAGAGAAAGCAATCAGAGGCTATACAAGAGAAGAGCACATATCATGGGTCTGGACATCATGAATGTGGATTCCACGGATTCTGCCTCAAAAGTATAAGTTTTCTCTGTCAGAAAAGTCTGTTTTCACACTAACTTCCTGTTTTTCTATCATTTTAGGATCCAAAAGAGGTGGGAAGTGCATCCTCTAGGTTAGGATTTTTTAAAAAGTCTAGGAATGACTTAATTGATAAAGATTCTGATTCCAAGTCCTGGGCCTAAAGATTTCACCACCAGCCACCCAACGGAGAACTGCATGCCTTCTGGCCAGATGACACTTATTAGCTGTGTCACCTTGGACAGACTAATTAACATCTCTGGGCATCAGTTTCATTTTCTGTAAAATAGGGATAATACCAGTACATTCCTTACCGGGTTACTAATAAGATAAAACCGGTCTTATCTTATAAAGTGCTCAGAACAATCTCTGGCACATAGTAAAACCTATGTAAGAGCTCACCATAAATATTACCCTGGATTTCCCCATTTGGAAAGACAAGCTAATGCTGTCTTCCTCTAGCTCACAGAAATAACATGAACGGACTATGGCCCAACCTTCAGATGTTCCAGTGACACAGTTCCAAAAGGACATGAGGAATTCAGGAACACTTTTTCATGCAACTACTCTTTATGGATCTGGAATAGGCAAACACTTCTAAAGTTTTATGGAATCTTCTACATGTTCTGTTTCTTTTGCCTGCCTGCTTTTGTTTCTGGCCAAGGTGATTAAGGAGCTGTACCGTTATTGCTGACCTGGATCCAAGGTGAGAATGGAACTGGGTGAGCCGTGGTAGCCAGGATGGGGTCTGCTAGTTGGGTGAGCAAGGAGGTAAGTGAGTGAATACAGGGAGTGTCAGATAGGGCCATTGGGATGTAGAGTCCTAGAGGTCAGGGGCAGCCAGGCATGGACCCACTGGCAAGAACCCTCTAGTGAAGGGCAGTCAAATCTGGGAGTGAGCTACTCTCAGTCCACGAATTTTGATTTTACCTAGAAGTCCAGAATTCACAAGTAGGGTCAAGAAGCGCCCAGGGGCGCTGGGCGCATTTATGCAGGAAACTCAAGAACTCTTTCACCCATATGTCCTGCTAGGACTTAGAGACCATTGCCCTCCATTGTAAAGAGAAAGCAATCAGAGGCTATACAAGAGAAGAGCACATATCATGGGTCTGGACATCATGAATGTGGATTCCACGGATTCTGCCTCAAAAGTATAAGTTTTCTCTGTCAGAAAAGTCTGTTTTCACACTAACTTCCTGTTTTTCTATCATTTTAGGATCCAAAAGAGGTGGGAAGTGCATCCTCTAGGTTAGGATTTTTTAAAAAGTCTAGGAATGACTTAATTGATAAAGATTCTGATTCCAAGTCCTGGGCCTAAAGATTTCACCACCAGCCACCCAACGGAGAACTGCATGCCTTCTGGCCAGATGACACTTATTAGCTGTGTCACCTTGGACAGACTAATTAACATCTCTGGGCATCAGTTTCATTTTCTGTAAAATAGGGATAATACCAGTACATTCCTTACCGGGTTACTAATAAGATAAAACCGGTCTTATCTTATAAAGTGCTCAGAACAATCTCTGGCACATAGTAAAACCTATGTAAGAGCTCACCATAAATATTACCCTGGATTTCCCCATTTGGAAAGACAAGCTAATGCTGTCTTCCTCTAGCTCACAGAAATAACATGAACGTATGCACTTAACTCTGCCAGTCATAGCAACTTGGAGCTTATTCTCTCACACGAATCAGTCACTTTCAAGGCCACCAAGACACAAAGTCTAGGAGGATACCGAGATGGAAGGGACATGAGCTACAGAGTCAAACTGCTCATTTTACAGATGAAAAACTTAAAACTCCCTCTCGTTCTAGAGTTAGTTTGGTAACAGAACCAGGACTAGAAGTCCATAAAGTGAATCTGCCAGTGTCTGAAGGTACAAATTCACATACTAACATTAGATGCCTACCGAGTCAGTGTTACCATTGTTTATTGTCAGGCCAGTCTGTTTTTCTTTTCAGTAGCATGATCAAATGTCTTTGGTTCTGCAGAACAGGTTACATGTAATTATGGGTTTTCTCAGGTGGCTCAGTGGTAAAGAATACGCCTGCCAATGCAAGAGATGCAAGAGACTTGGGTTAATTCCTGGGTTGGGAAGATCCCCTGTAGCAGGGAATGGTAACTCACTTCAGTATTCTTGCCTGGAAAATTCCACAGACAGAGAAGCCTGGCAAGGTACAGTTCATGAAGCCAAAATAAGTTGGACACAACTGAGTGACTAAGCATACACTCATACCCACACCCACACGTAGAGCTGGCTAAGGATTGGGCATGATGGTAATGAACAACTCATTTAAATAAAATTCACTTGGCTTGACTTCTTTCCGATATTCTAATTTTGCATCATGTACATCAAGTAGAGACCTTCTATGTCATGGAACTCCATGCCCAAGCATCCCTTCTAGAAGACCCTTTTAGCTGGCAAACTTAACCTTTGAACACTGAACTCTATTTAAATGGGCAAAGAAATGCTGTAGAAACTGCTTGTTAGGGGCCCAAAGATGACCCAACTTATTAGCTGTGTCACCTTGGACAGACTAATTAACATCTCTGGGCATCAGTTTCATTTTCTGTAAAATAGGGATAATACCAGTACATTCCTTACCGGGTTACTAATAAGATAAAACCGGTCTTATCTTATAAAGTGCTCAGAACAATCTCTGGCACATAGTAAAACCTATGTAAGAGCTCACCATAAATATTACCCTGGATTTCCCCATTTGGAAAGACAAGCTAATGCTGTCTTCCTCTAGCTCACAGAAATAACATGAACGTATGCACTTAACTCTGCCAGTCATAGCAACTTGGAGCTTATTCTCTCACACGAATCAGTCACTTTCAAGGCCACCAAGACACAAAGTCTAGGAGGATACCGAGATGGAAGGGACATGAGCTACAGAGTCAAACTGCTCATTTTACAGATGAAAAACTTAAAACTCCCTCTCGTTCTAGAGTTAGTTTGGTAACAGAACCAGGACTAGAAGTCCATAAAGTGAATCTGCCAGTGTCTGAAGGTACAAATTCACATACTAACATTAGATGCCTACCGAGTCAGTGTTACCATTGTTTATTGTCAGGCCAGTCTGTTTTTCTTTTCAGTAGCATGATCAAATGTCTTTGGTTCTGCAGAACAGGTTACATGTAATTATGGGTTTTCTCAGGTGGCTCAGTGGTAAAGAATACGCCTGCCAATGCAAGAGATGCAAGAGACTTGGGTTAATTCCTGGGTTGGGAAGATCCCCTGTAGCAGGGAATGGTAACTCACTTCAGTATTCTTGCCTGGAAAATTCCACAGACAGAGAAGCCTGGCAAGGTACAGTTCATGAAGCCAAAATAAGTTGGACACAACTGAGTGACTAAGCATACACTCATACCCACACCCACACGTAGAGCTGGCTAAGGATTGGGCATGATGGTAATGAACAACTCATTTAAATAAAATTCACTTGGCTTGACTTCTTTCCGATATTCTAATTTTGCATCATGTACATCAAGTAGAGAGACCTTCTATGTCATGGAACTCCATGCCCAAGCATCCCCTTCTAGAAGACCCTTTTAGCTGGCAAACTTAACCTTTGAACACTGAACTCTATTTAAATGGGCAAAGAAATGCTGTAGAAAGCTTAAGACAGTGGTGTTGAGAACAACGAGGTTTGTTGAACAATAAGGGCTCTGCTGTTAGTCAGTGCAAATCCAAATAATCCCTACCATCTTACAGAAGGAACATAAATGGGGGTCCACACATGGCTACGTTCCTAAACTTGAAAGTGAGGGACAAGTAACCAATGAAGCATTTTCTGAGCCAGCATTTAACAGGTGCAGCTGTCTAATGGTTGGACCCCACCTTGTAGATATCTTCAGGATTTTTTACTGTAATATCAAATGATGACTCCTAAAAAGGTACATTGTATTTGAACTTGTTGCAAGCTCCATTCCTTCTATTACTTTACAACCAGATATTTAACTGCACAAAACACCGGTTTGTTGATTCTAATTACAAACTTGGAATTAAGAAATGCAGTTTGGACTTCCTCCCTCTTCCCTGCCTTTAAAAGGCTTTGGAATCACCTCAGATGTCACAGTGCAAGGATGTGGAATGCTGCTGTATCATGTGAGAGGTCAAATGACAAAAATTTCCTTTACTTTGAAAAAGTGCCAGAAGCTCTTACCCCTGAGGGTGTTCACTCCCCTATCGCTTACCTTCATTTCTACTCTGGGCATGATAAGAACCCAAGATGTACAGGGCAGACTTAGGAAGAACAGTGGGCTTGAATCCCTGGGGTTAGTCAGTTCAGGTGGAGATTTAGGTTACCACGCACACCCCAGCAGTCTTCCTCATCTTTCTTTCTGGCCACACCCAGCTGTAGACCTTGACTTTGATTCTTGGTGCATTTCTGCACAGCGCTCTCTCCTGGTCCGGTTTTCCCAGTAGTCATGTATGGACGTGACACAACAGTTGAACCATAAAGAAGGCTGATTGCCAAAGAATTGATGCCTTTGAACTGTGGTGTTGGAGAAAGCTCATGAGAGTCCCTTGGATGCAAGGAGATTAAGACAGTCGATCCTAAAAGAAATCAACCCTGAATATTCATTGGAAGGAATGATGCTGAAGCTGAAACTCCAATACTTTGACCAACTGATGCAAGGAGATGACTCACTGGAAAAGACCCTGGTGTTGGGGAAAAATAGAAGGTGGAAGGAGAAGGGAAGAACACAGGATGAGATGGTTGGATGGCATCATAAATGGACATGAGTTTAAGAAAGCTCTGGGAGATGGTGAATGACAGGAAAGTCTGGCATGCTACAGTTCATGGGGTTGCAAAGAGTCAGACAAGACTGAGTGACTGAACTGAACTGAACCTTGAGGACTGGGTGGGAGGGAGATCCAAGAAGGAAGGAATATATGTATACATATAGTTGAGTCACTTTGTTGCAGAGCAAAACAAACACAACATTGTAAAGCAACTACACCGCAATATATAAAATATTTAAAAGGGGCAGCATGGAGCTACCATGTTCTGAGAGTGCCACTTTCTCCAACTCAGAAGCTTTCTAAACCTTGTACTTTTGGGTTTTATGAAGGCTTCATTACTTAGATGTGATTCATTAAGTCAGTGGCCATTGGTGAGTGAGCTCAACCTTTAGCCCCTCTTCCGCTGCCCTGCCCCCAGCCAAGGAGGACAGGGTTGGGAGTGGGAGGGTGGACTGAAAGTTCCAGAAGCTCTTACCCCTGAGGGTGTTCACTCCCCTATCGCTTACCTTCATTTCTACTCTGGGCATGATAAGAACCCAAGATGTACAGGGCAGACTTAGGAAGAACAGTGGGCTTGAATCCCTGGGGTTAGTCAGTTCAGGTGGAGATTTAGGTTACCACGCACACCCCAGCAGTCTTCCTCATCTTTCTTTCTGGCCACACCCAGCTGTAGACCTTGACTTTGATTCTTGGTGCATTTCTGCACAGCGCTCTCTCCTGGTCCGGTTTTCCCAGTAGTCATGTATGGACGTGACACAACAGTTGAACCATAAAGAAGGCTGATTGCCAAAGAATTGATGCCTTTGAACTGTGGTGTTGGAGAAAGCTCATGAGAGTCCCTTGGATGCAAGGAGATTAAGACAGTCGATCCTAAAAGAAATCAACCCTGAATATTCATTGGAAGGAATGATGCTGAAGCTGAAACTCCAATACTTTGACCAACTGATGCAAGGAGATGACTCACTGGAAAAGACCCTGGTGTTGGGGAAAAATAGAAGGTGGAAGGAGAAGGGAAGAACACAGGATGAGATGGTTGGATGGCATCATAAATGGACATGAGTTTAAGAAAGCTCTGGGAGATGGTGAATGACAGGAAAGTCTGGCATGCTACAGTTCATGGGGTTGCAAAGAGTCAGACAAGACTGAGTGACTGAACTGAACTGAACCTTGAGGACTGGGTGGGAGGGAGATCCAAGAAGGAAGGAATATATGTATACATATAGTTGAGTCACTTTGTTGCAGAGCAAAACAAACACAACATTGTAAAGCAACTACACCGCAATATATAAAATATTTAAAAGGGGCAGCATGGAGCTACCATGTTCTGAGAGTGCCACTTTCTCCAACTCAGAAGCTTTCTAAACCTTGTACTTTTGGGTTTTATGAAGGCTTCATTACTTAGATGTGATTCATTAAGTCAGTGGCCATTGGTGAGTGAGCTCAACCTTTAGCCCCTCTTCCGCTGCCCTGCCCCCAGCCAAGGAGGACAGGGTTGGGAGTGGGGAGGGTGGACTGAAAGTTCCAAGCTTCTATTCACATGGTTGGATCAGCTGAAAACTAGTCCCCATCCTGAAGCAACCTTAGGGCTTTCTAAAGTTCACCTTGTTAATAACAAGAGGTATTTCTTATCGCTCTTAACATTTACAAAATTCCAAGAACTTTGGAAGCTCTGTGCCTGGAGTAAGAGAAAGACCAAATATGTATTTCTTATAAGTCACAGTATCATAGCATGACTATTGTATGCAAAATGATCTTGAGATTATCTGGGAAGAGAACAGGATAATCCTTTAACAATTCATGAGTTCCTGAAAGGTATCAAAGAAGTCAGTAAAATAACTCTTAATATTTCTCAGTAAGATGAGAGTGCTTAAAGGGCACTAGCACCTTATGAATATTCTCAAGTGACTTGGGTGCTTTGGGGACTTTAAGAAAGGAGGGGGCTAGAATGTTTGACTTAGCAAATGAGGTAAGGCATAGACAATCCCATCCCTGTCTGCTAAGACAAAGACAAATAAGGGTGAATATGTCTTCCCAGTTCTCAGAAGACAGTAGAGGATGACCATGAGGATTAAGGGAGGGGCATGTGCCAGTCAGTCTTCCCTGGTGGCTCAGACAGTATACAATCTGCCTGCAGTGCAGAATCTTTCTGCTCTTTTAAGTGGTTTGTTCATATTTCTGATAATGAGTTGTATAAGGTATATTTTAGAAATTAACATCTTGTCAGTTATATCATTTATAACTATAGTCTTCTATTTTATATGGTTGTCTGTCTTTGGACTTTTTTTGTTGTTTTTGGATGACAATTTCCTTTGCTGCAAAAACTTTTAAGTTTACTTAAGTCCCATTTGTTCATTTTTGCTTTTATTTCTTTTGCTTTAGGAAAAAGATATAGAAAAATATTGCTACAATTTATGTCAAAGAGGTTTTATTTTTTTTTTCAATTTGTATTATTTATTTATTTTTTCAAAGAGGGTTTTATGTTCTCTCCTAGGAGGTTCAAGGTTTCAGGTCTTACATTTAGATCTTTAATCCATTTTGAGTTTATTTTGTATATGGTAGGAGGAAAGGTTCAAATCTCATTATTTTACATGTAGCTGTCCAGCTCACTACCACTTGAAGAGAGTGTCTTTTCTACATTATGTATGTTTGCATACTTTGCTGTAGATTAGTTGACCATAAGTGCATGAGTTTATTTCTGGTGTCTCTATTCTGTCTTATTTACCTATATGTCTGTTTTTGTGCCAGTATCATGCCATTTTGATTATTGTAGCTTTTGTAGAATATTCTGATAAGATGTCAGCTGTCAATCTGAATCTTGGGGGTTTTTTTGTAGTTGAGTCTGACAATCTCTGCCTTTTGATTATATTATCTAATTTAATGCCACAAATATAGCTAAGTTTACATCTGCTATTTACTTTTATTTTCTGTCTCATGTCTTTTTGCCAGTATATTCCACCTTCATCATTTTCTTTTGCATTAAGTTAATATATTCTAATATAACAGTTAAACCTCTTTAATGATTTCTCACTACATTTTTTAAAATTATTTCCTAGTTACTGCTCCCTTATAAGTGGTGACTCATTTTTCTTTTGTTACTTTCAAGATTTTCTCCTTTTCAAATATTTGCAAGCTATACATCCAATAAAAAGTCAATATCCAAACTACATAAGGAATTCCTACAACTCAACAGAAAAAAAAAAAAAGGAAAAAAGCAAACAAAAAAACCAAATGATTTAAAACAGGTAAAAGACACGAGTAGATTGTTCTCCATAAAGATATACAAATGCCCAACAAGAACATGAAAAAATGCTTCACATCACTAATCATCAGGGCAAGGCAAGTCAAAACCATAATGAGCTATCTCACATCTATGAGGATGGCTATTATTAAAAAAAAAAAAAAAGAATAAATGCTGGTGAGAATGTGAAGAAAAGAAAACGCTACAGCCATGAGGGATGGCTGCTCAAAAAACAAAACCAGAACTACCGTATGACCCAGCAGTCCTGTTTCTGGATACATACTCCACAAAACCCCAAATCAGTACCTCTCAGAGGTATCTGTACTCCATGTTTATTGCAGCATTACTTACAATAAAAGAGAAAACAACCTAAATGCCCATTGACAGGTGAAGATAGTTTTTTAAATGTAGCATACACATAAAATGGAGTATTAGTCAGCCTTAAAAAGGAAGAAGAGCCTATTTGCAACAACACTGATGAACTTGTAAGACATCAGGCTAAATGTAGTAAGTCAGACACAGATGAACAAAGACTACATGATCCCACTTGTATCAGGAATAATATACTTAAACTCATTAGCAGAGAGCAGATTAGTGGTTACGAGCAGGTGGCGTAAGGGAATTGGAGAGGTATTAATAAAGGGTACGTAGGGCTTCCCCTGGTGGTCTAGTGGGTAAGGACACCGCCTTGCAGTGCAAGGGGCGCCGGTTTGATCCCTGGCCTGGGAAGATCCCACGTGCCACAGAGCGGCTGGACCCATGTGTCCAATTACCAAACCGGAGCTCTGGGGCGCATGCGCCCAGAGCCGGCGCTCTGCAATGACAGACGCCACCGCGATGGGAGGCCCACAGGAGCCAAAGAACAAAGACGGATGAAAACAGAAATGAAAGACCAATAGAAGTGGCCCGCCCACCCCCTCCCTCCCCAACCCGCCCCCCAATAAATAAATAAATAAATAAATGTTTAAAAAATAAATAAATAAAATGTACATAGTTTCACTAATGCAAGATGAATAAGTCCTAGAGATCTCCTATACAACATGGTGCATATAGGAAATGATACTGTATTGCACACATAAAACAAGTCTGTCAGTGATGGGGAGGTGAATTTACCAGTTCTGTTCTCCAGTACCAAGTGCTCTTCATACATTCTCTAGTTCTCACAACTCTCTAAGGTGACATTTTGTACTAACAACCGGCTGTAAGCTATTTGCATGTGGCTGGTACAAGGACAGAAGAAACATTTCAGTGCACCTAAGATCAGTTTTAAGAAGTCCATGTATCATTTACTCAATGGACATGAGTTTGGGCAAGCTCTGGGAGATGGAGAAGGACAGGGAAGCCTGGTGCCGCAGTCCTGTTTCTGGATACATACTCCACAAAACCCCAAATCAGTACCTCTCAGAGGTATCTGTACTCCATGTTTATTGCAGCATTACTTACAATAAAAGAGAAAACAACCTAAATGCCCATTGACAGGTGAAGATAGTTTTTTAAATGTAGCATACACATAAAATGGAGTATTAGTCAGCCTTAAAAAGGAAGAAGAGCCTATTTGCAACAACACTGATGAACTTGTAAGACATCAGGCTAAATGTAGTAAGTCAGACACAGATGAACAAAGACTACATGATCCCACTTGTATCAGGAATAATATACTTAAACTCATTAGCAGAGAGCAGATTAGTGGTTACGAGCAGGTGGCGTAAGGGAATTGGAGAGGTATTAATAAAGGGTACGTAGGGCTTCCCCTGGTGGTCTAGTGGGTAAGGACACCGCCTTGCAGTGCAAGGGGCGCCGGTTTGATCCCTGGCCTGGGAAGATCCCACGTGCCACAGAGCGGCTGGACCCATGTGTCCAATTACCAAACCGGAGCTCTGGGGCGCATGCGCCCAGAGCCGGCGCTCTGCAATGACAGACGCCACCGCGATGGGAGGCCCACAGGAGCCAAAGAACAAAGACGGATGAAAACAGAAATGAAAGACCAATAGAAGTGGCCCGCCCACCCCCTCCCTCCCCAACCCGCCCCCCAATAAATAAATAAATAAATAAATGTTTAAAAAATAAATAAATAAAATGTACATAGTTTCACTAATGCAAGATGAATAAGTCCTAGAGATCTCCTATACAACATGGTGCATATAGGAAATGATACTGTATTGCACACATAAAACAAGTCTGTCAGTGATGGGGAGGTGAATTTACCAGTTCTGTTCTCCAGTACCAAGTGCTCTTCATACATTCTCTAGTTCTCACAACTCTCTAAGGTGACATTTTGTACTAACAACCGGCTGTAAGCTATTTGCATGTGGCTGGTACAAGGACAGAAGAAACATTTCAGTGCACCTAAGATCAGTTTTAAGAAGTCCATGTATCATTTACTCAATGGACATGAGTTTGGGCAAGCTCTGGGAGATGGAGAAGGACAGGGAAGCCTGGTGTGCCGCAGTCCATGGGGCCGCAAAGTCAGACACGACTGAGCGACTGAACTGAACTGACTACTAGCAAGTCACTAAAACAGTCTGGAAGCTTTCAGCCCACTTATTCTTCTCTGTTTACTGACACCCTCAGATCAGAAACAGAGGATGAGGGGCTCAGGAAAAGTGATGGTTACAGTTAAGAAAGAAAAAATAGAATCTGCAAGATAAAGATATAACTTGCTTTCTGCCTTCAGTAGGCTGAAGTTCAGAGTTTAATAAACATGCCCAAAGACATACAACTCCTGAGAGTCAGGTGGAGGATTCAAATTCAGCTCTGCCTTGAAGTGTTTGTTCATCTGTGCCTCTTTCCTTCATATCCTGATGGAAAAGTAGAACCAGACATCTGAAGACATGGGCCTGGAAATCATCAGCAAAGTCTAGGCAGGCTTCTATTAAATCCTTCTAGTCCTGCCCTACAGAGCACTGTTCCTTCTGTTGAATCTCTCTGCTAAAGCATCTGTAGCCAATTAGGTGCCCTTATCTGACAGACGTCTGTCTCCCTCTCTGGCCTGGAAGTGCCCCAAAGCAAGGACCACATCTTTGCAACTCCAGTCGCTGGTCTGGAACCTAGTACAGAGAAGGCACTAAGTGTTTGCTAGATGACTGAGTCAAGAAAGGTAATTCATCTCACGAACAGAGGTAAACAAAGCCCCAAGAACTAAGTCCTGGGAAAAATCTTCTTTAGAGCACAGAAAGTAGAATGCAGGAGGAGTTTCAGAGGAGCTGAGAGACCTTCAGGAGGATGCTGAGCTGCCAAGGTCACAGGAAGATACAGTTTCAGTAAGGATGGGATGGTCGACATTGTCTTGGGCTCAGCTTCCCAACCAGTTCCGTCCAACTCAAGTCAATCCATGTGATGTGAGGACACTTAGGGAAAGAGGCCATGCTCTCAGGCTCCAAGCTGGAGGAAATGATGGGGGCCTTTTCTCATCCTGGGAGAAGCTGGGAATCACCCAGCCTTTCCTGGGCTTTCCCATGGCTTTTGCACCTAAGATCAGTTTTAAGAAGTCCATGTATCATTTACTCAATGGACATGAGTTTGGGCAAGCTCTGGGAGATGGAGAAGGACAGGGAAGCCTGGTGTGCCGCAGTCCATGGGGCCGCAAAGTCAGACACGACTGAGCGACTGAACTGAACTGACTACTAGCAAGTCACTAAAACAGTCTGGAAGCTTTCAGCCCACTTATTCTTCTCTGTTTACTGACACCCTCAGATCAGAAACAGAGGATGAGGGGCTCAGGAAAAGTGATGGTTACAGTTAAGAAAGAAAAAATAGAATCTGCAAGATAAAGATATAACTTGCTTTCTGCCTTCAGTAGGCTGAAGTTCAGAGTTTAATAAACATGCCCAAAGACATACAACTCCTGAGAGTCAGGTGGAGGATTCAAATTCAGCTCTGCCTTGAAGTGTTTGTTCATCTGTGCCTCTTTCCTTCATATCCTGATGGAAAAGTAGAACCAGACATCTGAAGACATGGGCCTGGAAATCATCAGCAAAGTCTAGGCAGGCTTCTATTAAATCCTTCTAGTCCTGCCCTACAGAGCACTGTTCCTTCTGTTGAATCTCTCTGCTAAAGCATCTGTAGCCAATTAGGTGCCCTTATCTGACAGACGTCTGTCTCCCTCTCTGGCCTGGAAGTGCCCCAAAGCAAGGACCACATCTTTGCAACTCCAGTCGCTGGTCTGGAACCTAGTACAGAGAAGGCACTAAGTGTTTGCTAGATGACTGAGTCAAGAAAGGTAATTCATCTCACGAACAGAGGTAAACAAAGCCCCAAGAACTAAGTCCTGGGAAAAATCTTCTTTAGAGCACAGAAAGTAGAATGCAGGAGGAGTTTCAGAGGAGCTGAGAGACCTTCAGGAGGATGCTGAGCTGCCAAGGTCACAGGAAGATACAGTTTCAGTAAGGATGGGATGGTCGACATTGTCTTGGGCTCAGCTTCCCAACCAGTTCCGTCCAACTCAAGTCAATCCATGTGATGTGAGGACACTTAGGGAAAGAGGCCATGCTCTCAGGCTCCAAGCTGGAGGAAATGATGGGGGCCTTTTCTCATCCTGGGGAGAAGCTGGGAATCACCCAGCCTTTCCTGGGCTTTCCCATGGCTTTTGCAGCGGTCCAGCCAGCATGCACCTCCATGTCACTGCTGTAGAATTTATTTCTCTCTAAGGGGGGGTAGAAGCCTCTCTAGGAGAGCAAGGTATTGCTTTATGACTCTAAGAATATATGATCTGTGGGTTCACACAGTGTAAGATGTGCCACAGGAGTCTGCAAGGGCCACTGTCCCATACCTGTTCATCACATCTCTTGCCAGGTTCCTACATTATCAATATAGTGTGTCCAGGGCAGAGCAGGGTAGCAAACAGGAGGCTTCTTTACTGATCCAGCAGGAACCCAGTGGGCAAATTTGCAGTGGGCAGTCTTAGAGGATCCTTTGACTAGGTGAATTCAACCCTAGGGATGGTCAATTGGTAGCTGCCTTTCCCCTTCTGCACACCTGCTCTGAGCACTTCTATACCATTTTTATCACTGCTTTTTGACTGCTTAAGTGAGGAACACGACAGTCAAGTTTATTTTACTGTTAAATCTAGAGGTGCCAGTAAGTGACACAATTTTCAGTCTGGAAATACAAATAAGATGACAGAGCAGTGAGCTAACTGAGTCTGATCCTCGTTTGCCAATTTATCTCCTAGAGATAGTCCGGACGGGATTACGGGCATGTGCTGACATAGAAGTACTGGATAACCGCCTCAAGTCTACAATTATTCCCTTGCAGAAGATGAGTAATATTTTTTCAGCTGTTCCAGTCTGTGGTGTAATTATGCTATTAGCAGTATTATCCAAAACAAACAGACCACATACCTAATGACCAATTTTTAAACACTGATTTGTTTCCTTCTATTTAAAAATAAACATTAAAACTCCTTTCAGCAGTTTCTCTGACGTCTGTCCTTTCCATTCTCCAGGCCACTTTTTTCACTGCCACAGCCAGTGTCCTCAGTCAGGTATGACCATCTACTCTACCTTGAAAACCCTTCTTCCCTGAGATTCAGGCAAGAGACTTTTCCTATGTTTCAAACCATTTATTGTATGTCTTTTCTCCTCTCCCCTCCTAAGCATTCCCGAAAGGTCTGTGCTGGCCCCTTCCTCATGCTCTCCCCTCCAACACGCACTCCTCTCCAACATGTACTCCTCTCCTGTGTTCTCTGCATCTCTGTTCAAAGATGTCTTCAATGTGCATCTCCAGGGCCAGTTTCCCCATCAGGTCCCACAACCTAAAACACCTTCTTAAGACAGTTTCTCCTGACCAGCCTAGTTGGCATTTCAAAGTCGACAGAAGTACACTGGCTACCACTTACCTGCCAGGCTCTGTGCTATGGCCAGTCTGTAAATGAGACACTCAGTTCTTATAGTACAAGTAACTAAACTCACCTTTCTTCCTACACACAGGCTCCCCCTAACCTCCCCACCAGCCTTGGAGCTCCAATTTCTGTCGATAGCACTGTTCTGAATACAACACCGGGGCATGAAGGCTCGGTGCCACATGATACATTCCTTTCCCCAGCTCCCACAGCTAGTTGACTGTGAAGGTTCAGGAATTCTCTTGAAAATACCTTTTCCCCTCCAGTCCCTCTGCCATCACCCAGTCAGGCTCTTAACACCTGTTGATGGAATTGTTCAAATGCAACTTAGCCATTCCTCAACTCCCTCCTCTCCAATTCAGTTCAAACGCCCAGGCTCCTAAAAGAGAGTTTGCACTAGATCACTTCTGTGCTAACATATCCACCATTCTCCCCAACATCCCCAAACCAAAAAACTCCTGGAAACCCCTTCGTGAACAGGTAGGTCCCCAGCCACCTTTCCAATTGCTCTCCTCTGTGTATGCTCCACTTCAACAAAACTGAACATTTAATTCCCAATACTTAGTCCAAGGTCTTCATGCCTTTGTGCCTTTTCTCAGCCTGTTCTCCCTTCCAGAAACACCCTTTCTCTACTCACATCTCTGTGAGCCCAAGTTCTCCTCACAATTCCAAGCCTGGCTCCAATACCACAGTCTCCTGAAGACTCTTTTCCATTCATGTCTCCCTCAAACAGGATTCATCTCTCAGTCCTCTGCTTCCTGTACCATTTTGATAACAAGTGTCTTGTGCCCTGGGTTTTGTCTGGTTAATATTCATATTTGTAACAATAGAGAGCACGGTGCAACATTTTGGGAGACTCTAATGCATGACTGCATAAGCCCCTGTGAGTGAGAACTACTAAATTTTGAAAGGCAGCATTCCACAAAGACATCTCTAGTCTATTAACCAGAAAAACAGCAATAAATAAACTGAGAGAGGGCTCTGAGAAGCCAATGACCTCACATATACACTCCGCCTCCACACCAGCATGGATGTTTACAGATGAATTGATTCCTACAGCAGGATTTCTTTTCATCCCTGTTAGCAGTCCAGCTAACTCAGCTTTCAATCAGTTCTTCCAACACCGTAGCATTTTTTTTTTTAAATATTTTTGACTTAACTAGATTCTGCTGAGAACTAACCTACTCTCAGAAAAACTATTAAATATCCTGTATATAAGAGAGGAAAAACCATCTGCAGTCACATTATAAATTTATCACCATGACTCTGGCACTGAGAAACTATTTCTACAAAGCAGAGTCGCACTGTGCCTTGCACATCTGGGGTCCGTTCTGGAATGCAGAACAGTAAATGTGGTTAGGGATTGTCATGCCCCACACTGTGTAGGAGAAAGACCAGCCTAAAGAAGCCAGATACACGGTTCAGCGGAGGGAAAACACAATTGTGCATCCCTCAGCTGTCGATAAGACATTTACTTTTTGGAAAAAAAGACCTTCCCTCAAAAATGGCACATAAAACTTCCTTGTCCATGTTACTGTTACTGTTACTATTTCCTCACGAATAAGGAACTCAGTCCCATTTACATTTACCCCTTCCATTGTTTGAAGTCCTAAGATCATTTATAGCCTTTGGGATCACAATTGCTGGGGATGCTGTTGCTTCCTGGTTGGGGGACCTTGGACAGAGAAACTCAGTGTGGGGCTGGAAACTAGCAGTGTTAACATCACCTGGGAGCTTGTAAACTATCTCAGACCCCACTCCAGATCTTCTGTAGCAAACCTACCTCCTCTGGTAAGTTGTCTGCATTTTTATGTCTGCTGTGCTCAATGTTATAGTGTTTCTGAGACTTCACTTTGAGACTCACTTGAGGTCCTTAAAAAACACAGTTTCCAAGGGATGGGCTTCCCTGGTGATGCAGTGGGTAAAGCGGATGGGGCACCATGGTGGGATTCAAAAAGGGGTGCAACATTTTGGGAGACTCTAATGCATCCAAGCCCCTGTGAGTGAGAACTACTAAATTTTGAAAGGCAGCATTCCACAAAGACATCTCTAGTCTATTAACCAGAAAAACAGCAATAAATAAACTGAGAGAGGGCTCTGAGAAGCCAATGACCTCACATATACACTCCGCCTCCACACCAGCATGGATGTTTACAGATGAATTGATTCCTACAGCAGGATTTCTTTTCATCCCTGTTAGCAGTCCAGCTAACTCAGCTTTCAATCAGTTCTTCCAACACCGTAGCATTTTTTTTAAATATTTTTGACTTAACTAGATTCTGCTGAGAACTAACCTACTCTCAGAAAAACTATTAAATATCCTGTATATAAGAGAGGAAAAACCATCTGCAGTCACATTATAAATTTATCACCATGACTCTGGCACTGAGAAACTATTTCTACAAAGCAGAGTCGCACTGTGCCTTGCACATCTGGGGTCCGTTCTGGAATGCAGAACAGTAAATGTGGTTAGGGATTGTCATGCCCCACACTGTGTAGGAGAAAGACCAGCCTAAAGAAGCCAGATACACGGTTCAGCGGAGGGAAAACACAATTGTGCATCCCTCAGCTGTCGATAAGACATTTACTTTTGGAAAAAGACCTTCCCTCAAAAATGGCACATAAAACTTCCTTGTCCATGTTACTGTTACTGTTACTATTTCCTCACGAATAAGGAACTCAGTCCCATTTACATTTACCCCTTCCATTGTTTGAAGTCCTAAGATCATTTATAGCCTTTGGGATCACAATTGCTGGGGATGCTGTTGCTTCCTGGTTGGGGGACCTTGGACAGAGAAACTCAGTGTGGGGCTGGAAACTAGCAGTGTTAACATCACCTGGGAGCTTGTAAACTATCTCAGACCCCACTCCAGATCTTCTGTAGCAAACCTACCTCCTCTGGTAAGTTGTCTGCATTTTTATGTCTGCTGTGCTCAATGTTATAGTGTTTCTGAGACTTCACTTTGAGACTCACTTGAGGTCCTTAAAAAACACAGTTTCCAAGGGATGGGCTTCCCTGGTGATGCAGTGGGTAAAGCGTCTGCCTTGCAGTGCAAGGGGCACCAGTTCGATCCTTGACCGGGGAAGATCCTATGTGCCGTGGAGCGGCTGGACCGGCGTGTCCAATTACAAGCCAGCAGAGTGTGCCCAGAGCCGGTGCTCTGCAATGAGAGGGGCCACTGCAATGGGAGGCCCACAAAGGTCAAAGAATAAAAATAGATGAAAATAAATAAACAGAAAAACCAATAAAAGAGGCCAGAAGTAAAAACAAAAGATATATATATATATATATATATATATATATATATATATATATATATATATATATCCCCAAGGGTCATCCCCTAGCATTGATTCAGCAAGTCTCAGATCAAATATAATTATGGTTAAGTGAGATAATGAAGTTCATATGACATACATGATGCCTGAAACACAGAAGGTAAAGAACTATGCCCTTCTGCCATCATTACCATGAATCAGTAGGGTTGCAGAATTTAGCAAATAAAACCACATGGTGCACAGGTAAATTTGTATTTAGGGCAAGCAAATAATTGGTAAATATAAGGATATACCAAATATTGCATGAGACATACTTATTTAAACTATTATTCGTTTGCTATTTATCACAAACTCACATTCAACAGACCATTCTTTTTCTCTGATAATCCTAACTACCCTTGATGTTGGAATATCTGGGGCAGGGAAGCTGTTGACAGATATGTGGAAAAGCAGATTAGGCTCATATTGTGGAGAGCCTGAATGCCATGCTAAAGAGTTTAAATCAATCTATATTCAACATTTTTGAGCAGGAACACGACATAACCCAAGCCCTCCACCCTTTACTCCCAGGAATGATGAAGACCAAAGCCAAGTGGGCTGCTGGAACAAGAATCTCCTGCCCAAAGGCTCTTTACGAAGCGAGACCAGAACTGTAGTCATGGCCAGTGACCAAGTCACAACAAAACAGTTAAAATTTCAAAATCTTAAATTTATTTTGTATTGATTCTAAACTACTTACTTATAGCCCACCCTAATCCATAAAAATAATTTAAACCAGCTACTTGTCTTTTCTTTTTGAAAGTGTAGCTGGTACACAGCTAAGCCCTAGCTTTATTTACAGAGAGCTGTCTGCAATCAGAGAAAAAAAGCTGTCTAGTAACACATCAAAAGCCAAGCTTCCAATGTCCTTCCAATGCCTACTCTGCCAGCACCCAGAACTTGGCTTCTGAACATCCCAAGTACTTAGCACAAAGCCTCACTTGTAAGGTCAATCAGTGTTCCTACTTAGAGTCCATTTGCCCTTATTTCACATACAATTCTTTTTTTTTTTTTTTTTTTTAACTGAAGTATAATTCATTTACAATGATGTGTTACTTTCAACTATATAGCAAAGTGATTTCAGTATCTCAGTTGTATAGGCAAGTGATTCAAAATCTTTCCTGATGCTTTTTTTTTTTTTGACTCTGTTGTGTGGCTTGTGGGATCTCAGTTCCTCTACTAGGGATCAAACTAGGGCCCTCTGCAATGAAAGCAGAGTCTTAACCACCAGACTGTGAGGGAATTCCTATGGATTCTTTTTCTTATAGGTTATTATAAGATTCTGAATATAGTTCACTGTGCTATACAGTCAGTCCCTGTTGTTTAGATATTTTTCATAGAGTAGTGTGTATCTGTTAATCCCAAAGTCCTAATTTATCTCTCTCCACTCTCCTCACTATTCCCTTTGATAACCATATATTTGTTTATTTATTTATTTTGTGTGAAATGTCCCTATTTTATTTTTTATTTTTATTTTTTTTGGGGGGGGGGGTTCGGTTGGGGGCAGGTGGGCCAATTCTATTGGTCCTTCATTTATCTATTTTCATCCATCTTTGTTCTTTGGCCCGTGTGGGCCTTCCATCGCGGTGGCCTCTGCATGCACCGGCTCTGGGTGCATGCGCTCCAGAGCTCCAGCTCGGTAATTGGACACATCGGTCCAGCCGCTCCGCGGCACGTGGGATCTTCCCAGGCCAGGGATCAAACCAGCACCCCTTGCAATGCAAGGCGGTGTCCTTACCCACTGGACCACCTGGGAAGCCTCATACATTTATTTTTTATGTCTATGACTATTTTTGTTTTGTAATTAAGTTCATTTGTATATTTTTAAAGATTCCAAATATAAGTGTTATCACACGATATTTTTTTTCTGACTTAGTATAGTCTCTACGTCTAAACATGTTGCTACAAATGGCATTATTTCATCCTTTTTTATGGCTACCACATAATACTTTTAATACGGTTCACTATTTACCTTCTAATCCACAGCACAGAAACATCCGGAGATGAATTATAAGACTGCTAAAATGGCAGCAGTGAGAGAGTAATGGAAAGGGGCAGAGAAAAAACAGAGTCCTATATAAAGAATAAAAATAGGGCTTCCCTGGTGGTCCAGTGGGTGAAGAGTCCACCTTGCAGTGCAGGGGGCACCAGTTCGATCCCTGACCCAGGAAGATCCCATGCACAGTGGCAATTATGAGCCAGCACTCTGGAGAGCAGGCGCCCGGAGCCAGTACTCTGCAACAAGAGAGGCCACTGCAATGGGAAGCCCAACCATGCCAAAGAATAAAAAGATGAATGAAAATAAACAGAAATAAAAGAGGCATGACGGGGAAAAAGAAAAAAGAATAGAAACGGACACCCAGAATTACCAGGAAGTATTTAAATAATAAGTTCAGAAATCATGTAAAACACTGATTTCCACTTAAAAAACAGGTTAAACAAGAAGCACTTGCCTTAAAGAGGTAAGCTTTATTTACCAAAAATAAATAGGTCACTTCTTGACAAATACAGTATATTAACACATATATATGGAATCTAGTAGGATGGTGATGATGGCACACGCAATGAAGCGACAGAAAGACAGACATGGACAGTGGACATATGGACATTGTGGCGAAGGAATAGAGGGTGGGAGGCGTAAAGGAAGTAGCATGAAGGCCTGTACTATCATAAGTGAAGAAAACAGCTATAGTCATTGCTCTGTGAGAAAAGGAGATCCTTCAGGGGTGCTGTGTGATGGTCGGGAGGGGTGGGAAGGGGGGATATACATGTGACTAATCTGGGAACATACATATCTGTGAACAACAAAACTCTGTAAAAGTTAAAAGTAAAATAAAAGTTTTAAAAAATAAAAAATAAAATAAATACGTCACTTCTCAAAAATGTTACATAAGTGAAGTCACACTTTTTAATCTAATGATTATTTATCTGACTCCAGGTAAACTAAAAGTTGCCTCCAGGCTGGTTTTAACTTTTATTTCCCCTCTGATTCTTAAGTAGCCTAATCCATCCACACCAATTGCTCCCCACATGTTTAATATTCTCAGGAGGCTTCATAGGAATTCAGCAGTTCAGGATATTCTCAGCTGAGAGGCCATCACAGCCAGCTCCATGGCAGAATTACTCTAGAATCATCCGGAAGAAAGCTACAGGAGCCGTTGCTTCTGACAAAGAACTAGCAGGCCCCGGTTTCTGGTGGGAAAGGCTGCTCTGCTCTCGCATTTTGATCCATACAGGACTCACAACCAGGTCCAGGATCTCCTCAACCACAGGGGACAGGAGATCGCCATCCATCTGGGACGCCTGGGAGCACCTCCATACAACTTCCTTCCTCCTGTTTTTTGTTCCCTTTCTGCATTGTGTTAAAGCTTATCTAACATCAAATGTGCCATTGTGACTGTTCAAGCGTACACTTCAGTGGCATTAGTTACACTCGCCATGCTGCACAGCCGTCACCACCACCTCTTTCTAAACGTTTTCATCACTCCAAACAGGAATGCTGTGACCATTAACTATCACCTCCACATTCCCTTGTCCCTGCAGCCCCTGTAATTCCAATCCACTTCCTGTCTCTAGGAGTCTGTACGTACCAGGCTTAAGAGGCAGCAGCCTTGCTTTTCCCCTACTGAGTTCCCCAGAAGATTTCTTCATGTGGTAGAAGGATCTTTGCTATGCCAACTGGAATGAGCCTACAGAACCCAAGGATGGCAACATATGATCCTCAAGCACTGGGAACAAGGTTCAAACAGAAAGCCACAGAGGTAAATCACATTGCTGAATTATGAAATGAAGGCACTCTCCCCAATCCTCTCCCAAATATGCCCCCACACCTTGCTCTTCTGCTCGTGAAAATGATACCACATCTCCCAGGAGAGGCGGAGAGACCCCCTGTGTAGATTCAGTTTCATGCACTCATTGGGAAGGGCAAAAGGATCTTGTGCTAAAATCATGCCTGGGAGCTTAAAACGTGATCTCTTATCATAAGTTCTCTCCCTTTATTGATGAGCATGTTATGCTCAGGTTAATTGTGTCATTATGTCACATGGTGTCAGGCTTTTTGAAGAGAAGGGGGAACGCACATTTCGTTTTCACTTTGGTTTGCATAAATCCTTCCCAAGGACCAATATGTAAAGTCTTGGTAAAGATTTTTTTTTTAAAGATTTATTTATTTATTTATTTGAGGGGGGTGGGGTGGGAAGGGAAGGGAGCGGGCAGGCCACTTCTATTGGTCTTTCATTTGTCCATTTTCATCCATCTTTGTTCTTTGGCCCGTGTGGGCCTCCCATCGCGGTGGCCTCTGTTGTCGCAGCACCAGCTCTGGGCGCATGCGCTCCAGAGCTCCGGTTCGGTAATTGGACACATCGGTCCAGCCGCTCCGTGGCACGTGGAATCTTCCCAGGCCAGGGATCGAACTGGCGCCCCTTGCACTGCAAGGTGGTGTCCTTACCCACTGGACCACCAGGGAAGCCCATGGTAAAGATTTTACTTAGAAATTTTTCTCTTCCTTTTGGATACTCTAAATACCTAAATCTAAACACCAAGAGCTATCAGGAATGTAAAGTTCTCTATTTATCTTTGGTAATTCAAGTGCTACGGAAGAAATCTAGTATTCTCAAAATGCTTGCTTCTCTGAAAATCAAGACATATCTTCATCTCCAGAAGAAAGCTGTGCTCCAGTATTTACTTCAAAGCGCCTTATTAGCATCTCCATCAGGCAGAGCAATGCCAACCTTCATATTCTGTGCGCACTGACCGTTAAAAGCCTTTAACTTGCACTCTGCAAGCCTGAGCCTATGCTAGGCACTGGAACTCCTCTTTCAGGCTCTAACAAAGGTTGCTCCAGAGATGCCCTACCTAAGTGTCTGTGATGAGGCTCAGTCCTGATCTCAGCCATTGTTTCCTTGGGCCTCAGGATTGAAGCTGCCCTCCCTCCCTTCCCTCCCTTACCACAATGTGGCAGAGCCAGCCCGACAATGGGGGCTGACCACTCCACCAAGCCCCAGCTTGAACACAGTGCAGGGTGGGGGGTTTTATGTGAGATGAGGTGTGAGAACTCCCTCATCAGCAGTACATCTAGCAGAGTCTGTTATTCGAAAACAAAGCTTTTCTCTCCTTTTTTAATGGTATTAATAATTACATTGGAAGGACTGATGCTGAAGCTGAGGCTTCCATACTTTGGCCACCTGATGTGAAAAGCCCTCTCACTGGAAAAGACCCTGATGCTGGGAAAGACTGAGGGCAGGAGTGGAAGGGGGTAGCAGAGGGTGAGATGGTTGGATGGCATCATCGAGTCAACGGACATGAGTTTGAGCCAGCTCTGGGAGAGTGACAGACAGGGAAGCCAGGCGTGCTAGAGTCCATGGGGTTGCAAAGAGTTGGACACAACTTAGTAACTGAACAGCAATAATTATACTGATGTCAGAAGTTGAGGACAATGGTGCAAAGTTACCATAAGGGGCAGTGTGAATGGAAACCTGAGACAGGCAAAGTGGACAAAGTATGAAGCTCATCACATGCTCCCAGATATCCTTTTCTCTGCCCAAGGACCTTCCTTTAGGGGTGGAAAGGCACCACTTTCTAGAAATTTTTCTTCCTTTTGGATACTCTAAATACCTAAATCTAAACACCAAGAGCTATCAGGAATGTAAAGTTCTCTATTTATCTTTGGTAATTCAAGTGCTACGGAAGAAATCTAGTATTCTCAAAATGCTTGCTTCTCTGAAAATCAAGACATATCTTCATCTCCAGAAGAAAGCTGTGCTCCAGTATTTACTTCAAAGCGCCTTATTAGCATCTCCATCAGGCAGAGCAATGCCAACCTTCATATTCTGTGCGCACTGACCGTTAAAAGCCTTTAACTTGCACTCTGCAAGCCTGAGCCTATGCTAGGCACTGGAACTCCTCTTTCAGGCTCTAACAAAGGTTGCTCCAGAGATGCCCTACCTAAGTGTCTGTGATGAGGCTCAGTCCTGATCTCAGCCATTGTTTCCTTGGGCCTCAGGATTGAAGCTGCCCTCCCTCCCTTCCCTCCCTTACCACAATGTGGCAGAGCCAGCCCGACAATGGGGGCTGACCACTCCACCAAGCCCCAGCTTGAACACAGTGCAGGGTGGGGGGTTTTATGTGAGATGAGGTGTGAGAACTCCCTCATCAGCAGTACATCTAGCAGAGTCTGTTATTCGAAAACAAAGCTTTTCTCTCCTTTTTTAATGGTATTAATAATTACATTGGAAGGACTGATGCTGAAGCTGAGGCTTCCATACTTTGGCCACCTGATGTGAAAAGCCCTCTCACTGGAAAAGACCCTGATGCTGGGAAAGACTGAGGGCAGGAGTGGAAGGGGGTAGCAGAGGGTGAGATGGTTGGATGGCATCATCGAGTCAACGGACATGAGTTTGAGCCAGCTCTGGGAGAGTGACAGACAGGGAAGCCAGGCGTGCTAGAGTCCATGGGGTTGCAAAGAGTTGGACACAACTTAGTAACTGAACAGCAATAATTATACTGATGTCAGAAGTTGAGGACAATGGTGCAAAGTTACCATAAGGGGCAGTGTGAATGGAAACCTGAGACAGGCAAAGTGGACAAAGTATGAAGCTCATCACATGCTCAGTTCTCCAACACTGAAGGCACTCCATCCTTTTCTCTGCCCAAGGACCTTCCTTTAGGGGTGGAAAGGCACCACTTCTTTGATATGCCCACTACCCTAATTTTAGGTCTGGCTTCAGTCCTTGCCCTCGATATGCCAGACACAGAGGTTAGTCTTAGAAGGAAAACCCAGCTATGATCAAGACCAGATCAGATCTGGAAATTCACCACTTAACTGCACATGTTCTGGGGCTCTCAGCCTCAGAGCTTCCTGGATCTTCACCCAGAGTTTCTGGGGAATAGGCCTGCCTCTGAAGGATGCTATGCTCTCTTTTTCATCTCCACACAGAAGGCAAGATGGTGACCCTACAGAAGTGGAAGAGACTCAGTCACACTGCTGAAGGGGTTTCCAGTCCATTCCTCTGTAAGGAACTTCCTGGTGTTAAATTCTGGAATGAGTGAAATAGGAACCTTAAGACAATAAAACCCAAGATTGATGGAAGTTGGAAATGTCATTTCCTATACTCCACCCCCACAAAAAAGCCCTGCAATTTCTGGGCCAATACACATGTCCCCTATTTAGGAGTGGGACTGAAGACCCCAGAGTGGAAGCATCTGTCATAGCCCTGAGTCCATTCTAGATCCATTCTCTCCAATCAACTGCTCTGAGGCATTAAAAGACAGTCCCTCATTTCTCAACATTTCCCAAATATTTTAAGCTAGTCTGACACATGACATGCTAAAATAAGTGAAAGTTGTTCAGTAATGTCTGACTCTCTGAGACTTATGGACGAGCCAAGGAATTCCCCAGGCAAGAATACTGGAGCAGGCAACTCTTCCCTTCTCCAGGGGACCTTCCAAACCCAGGGACTGAACCCAGGTCTCCCATGTTGTAGGCAGATTCTTTACCATCTGAACCCAAGAATACTGGAGTGGGTAGCCTATCCCTTCTCCAGGGGACCTTCCCAACCCAGAAATAGAACTGGGGTCTCTTGCACTGCAGGCAGCTGCTTTACCAGCTGAGCTACCAGGTACTAAAATAAACCTCCTACTCATCTGACTGTACTTAAAATCCAACAACTGTAACCGCTATGCGAATGTTTACAGAGTCACATTTGCACTTTAGTTTTATTTTCCTCTTGTCTTTTTTCCTCTTCTGAATATTTTGAATCTGCCCTACTATTCTTGGAAGGCTAAGACCGTGGTTTTTTATCTCCCTTCTCCTTTTGAATTTCCTGAGATGCCTCACTACCTGATGTTGATCCCAAGGAACAAAGCCTCCAGGCACAAAAGGTACCTCTTTGTTACTGAGAAAAGGTGTTTGTCTGTGTCAGCGAATGATGAAAAGAGCCTTTCTGGAGTAAAAGAATTAGAAAGTCACGCCTTCCTCTAGGCAGGCGGAAACTCTGACCCCAGCCGGAGTGTGTGGTTCCTAGAGCAGAGGAGGGCTGCATTCCAGCCCTTCACCACCAGCCTGGTGTCTTTGTGCAGATCACGACCTGCACATGTCAACCCCGTAAGTCAGCTGGCTGTGGGAAGTACTTTCATTAGGATTTTCAGCAGTTTCTCAGTTGTCAGCTTCTCTTTTCCAGACTATGAGTGTGGAAAAATACCTTTAATGGCAGAAGTAAGCATATTCCAATATTGAGAAAATATCTGCTCATTCCTAATATGCCCAGAAGACTGCATTTTTTTCATTGTGGGAAAAGACACATCAAATTTATCATGTTTACCATCTGTAGCAGAGAGATGTAAAAATAATTTAAAGAGCATTACATTTTATTTTTTTTAATTTCTCACATTTAAAAATATTAATTGGAAGAAGTCATCATTTGTCCACCATTCTGTACTTAATTAAAGACCTCAGTTTTGAAGTTGAAGGTAAGAACTATGCCCAAGGACCTCTTTTACTTTTCCTCTTACAAGCTTAAAGGCCAATAAGAAATTTCAAAGTGGAGCGTAAGAATGTCAGTTTGCACATATGTAGGTTGGGAATACTTACATCAGCAATTTATCAGACTAATGCTTCAAGATGAATATAATCGTTTCCTATGCTCTGAAGCATTCTACAGGAAACTGAGGTCCTGCAGAAGCTCTTGTTAAGGGAGAATATTGAGACATTAGAATCCCCATGGAAACGCACAACTATGTCTTGGTGCTTAGAATTCAAACCTACAAGTCTGTATTATTTGTATTCGGCTTGATCCAGATATTGGATGATTAACAATCTGATTGCCCTGTTTAAAATCAAAGTTCACAATTAACAAATTCCCTAATCTCATCACTGAGTCCTTCAGTGCCTTCATTATAAGCCCCATACTAAATTAGGATATGTAAAGCCAGTGGATTGGAATCCTCACTCAGAAGTAATCTGGGATATAGGGATATAGGGATTCAGGTGCAAGAATCAGCCTTCAAGTATTGTGGGAAATCGCCCAGGCACCATCCGAGTGAGAGGGGGCATTTACTATCACACTCTCACAGTCCAGATTGTTCTTAATGGTGGGTTTCAGGAATGCAACACGGAGATTCTTTTCTCTCATGTCCTGCAGACTCTTTGGATGGAGGAATCTTTTCAGGCTACTTGGCCCAGCTCCATTTGGATGTCAGTAACCTCTCTTTTTTCCCCAGAAGGATATGAAACACCAGAGGGAATAAGACCCAGGAATATAATGGCAACGAATTATGCAGTCTTCTTTTCCAATCTGGCAATAATAAATCCAAGTAAGATGTTGCTAGTGCTGCTGGACAGGATATCCTCTAGGAATCAATAAGTTTTTAATTCCAATTAGAATCACTATGATGGCTAGAGGCTAAACAGAGCCAGAGGGCACACGCACGGCAAAGATCAAACCTTCCTCCAAGACACAGAGGCAGACACAGAGGACAATGGCTGTGGGCAGGCTGCAGAGTTGCTGATCTTGAAACCTGCAGCGTTAGAGTACAAAGCGACGAGTCTTAAATTTAGAGCATGCCAGATGTCAAGTGATCAAACTCTTGGAATAAATTTCAAAGAGGACAAACTGCATCACTCTCTGTTGCCAGCTTGGATATGCTGGTCCACCTGGCAGCAGTGGGTAGGAGGGATACACAACCTGGGAAGATGCTCAGCACACAGGAAGGCAGTCACTACATTCTGCCTACAGGCATAGGGCAAATAATAGTCAACGTGACTAAAAAAAGGAATCACAGAAACTTGAAGCTGCTTTTCCTCCCTCAAAATACAGACACCCTAAAGTTGAGACATTAGAATCCCCATGGAAACGCAACTATGTCTTGGTGCTTAGAATTCAAACCTACAAGTCTGTATTATTTGTATTCGGCTTGATCCAGATATTGGATGATTAACAATCTGATTGCCCTGTTTAAAATCAAAGTTCACAATTAACAAATTCCCTAATCTCATCACTGAGTCCTTCAGTGCCTTCATTATAAGCCCCATACTAAATTAGGATATGTAAAGCCAGTGGATTGGAATCCTCACTCAGAAGTAATCTGGGATATAGGGATATAGGGATTCAGGTGCAAGAATCAGCCTTCAAGTATTGTGGGAAATCGCCCAGGCACCATCCGAGTGAGAGGGGGCATTTACTATCACACTCTCACAGTCCAGATTGTTCTTAATGGTGGGTTTCAGGAATGCAACACGGAGATTCTTTTCTCTCATGTCCTGCAGACTCTTTGGATGGAGGAATCTTTTCAGGCTACTTGGCCCAGCTCCATTTGGATGTCAGTAACCTCTCTTTTTTCCCCAGAAGGATATGAAACACCAGAGGGAATAAGACCCAGGAATATAATGGCAACGAATTATGCAGTCTTCTTTTCCAATCTGGCAATAATAAATCCAAGTAAGATGTTGCTAGTGCTGCTGGACAGGATATCCTCTAGGAATCAATAAGTTTTTAATTCCAATTAGAATCACTATGATGGCTAGAGGCTAAACAGAGCCAGAGGGCACACGCACGGCAAAGATCAAACCTTCCTCCAAGACACAGAGGCAGACACAGAGGACAATGGCTGTGGGCAGGCTGCAGAGTTGCTGATCTTGAAACCTGCAGCGTTAGAGTACAAAGCGACGAGTCTTAAATTTAGAGCATGCCAGATGTCAAGTGATCAAACTCTTGGAATAAATTTCAAAGAGGACAAACTGCATCACTCTCTGTTGCCAGCTTGGATATGCTGGTCCACCTGGCAGCAGTGGGTAGGAGGGATACACAACCTGGGAAGATGCTCAGCACACAGGAAGGCAGTCACTACATTCTGCCTACAGGCATAGGGCAAATAATAGTCAACGGGACTAAAAAAAAAAGGAATCACAGAAACTTGAAGCTGCTTTTTCCTCCCCTCAAAATACAGACACCCAGATAAAGCAGCTAGACATGCTAGCAGAATATTTCTTCTTTTGTTAAGAACAAAAGGAATAAGGGAACCTATGGAGGGATAGAGAAAGAAATTAGGTATGCATTCAGGTCAAATCCACCCAGCCTAGTCTTTAAGGAAACTATCCTATCTATAAGTGGTTTTAAAAAAATAGAGAGAGAAACAGAGAATTTTGTAAGTTCCAAGGAATTCTACACAGTCCAAGTAAAAAACTATAGACAGGAATGCTTAAGGCTTCTCAGGGCTTTCCAGGTGGTTCAGTGGTAAAGAATCTTGCCTGCCAATGCAGGAGACATGGGTTCCTATCTTGGGATCAGGAAGATCCCCTGGAAGAGGAAATGGCAACCCACTCCAGTACTCTTACCTGGTAAATGCTATAGACAGAAGAGTCTGGCAGGTACAGTCCATAAGGTCACCAAAGAATTGGAAATGACTTAGTGCCTAAACAATATCTGCAAACAATAAGGTTTACCACAGATCTTTTTTTTTTCTGTTTTATTTACTATTGGATCTGTACAGTCTAAAACAGTGCTTGTCACATAGTAGATGATGTGAAAGACCTGAGGAAATAAGATCCAGGAAGGCAATGGCGAAGAATTATTAAGTCTTCTTATCAGAATATTTCTCTGGGAAACCCAGGTGATGACCCAAGTAGGTGGGCTTCCCAGGATGATAGTAGCTACTGTCCCCTAGACCTGGATTGGACCTTGGTCCTGCATGTTCAGAAGCCAGATGCATCAGCACTCCATGGACAGATCCATCTCTCAGAAGCAGACTTTCAACAGTTAGCCTCACCCAGAGTGATGGAAAATGAAAATCAGAATTAAAATGAAAACCAGAATTGCCCAGAAAACTGGCATCCTTTGAGAAACACATTCCTGATGGGCAGATTCTAGAGAGCTGAACTTGGAATCTTCATGTTGCTTTGGAGTATAGAGTTGGAACAAGAGGTCTTAGCTACAACGCCCATGTCTTCATGAACTGCAGGCTAAGACTACTAAGGCAGCCTTCTGTAGCCCTCAGACCAGACCGGTTAAATCCTTTGGTTGAAGCACTCCAACCCTAAACAACATTTTGAAGGGTATTTCCAATATCTGTATCTATGACTCTCTTCTTTCTCATTACTCACAAATTCCCATTCAAAAAAATACATTCTTAGTTTAGATATGTCTATACCTTCAAACGGATCTTAAAGTGTTAATGATCTCAGAGACTGTCATTCATTTATTCAACAAATACTTGTTGAGATTCTACTACCTACCAGGAACTCATGTGGGCATGTGGGAGATAGAATAGTGAACAACACACACGCAACCACTGGTCTCTGCTTCTTTCAGATGATTTTACACATAGGCTGCTTTTTTTTTTTTTTTTTTTTTTGACCACTTCTATTGATCTTTCATTTATTTATCTTTGTTCTTTGGGCTGTGTGGGCCTCCCATCGCAGTGGCCTCTCTCATTGCAGAGCACTGGCTCTAGGTGCACGCACTCCAGAGCTCTGGCTCAGTAGTTGGACACATCGGTCCAGCCGCTCCACAGCACGTGGGATCTTCCCAGGCCAGGGATCGAACTGGCGCCCTTTGCACTGCAAGGCGGTGTCCTTACCCTGTGGACCACCAGGGAAGCCCCACATAGGCTGATTTTATAGATTAATTCTCCAAGGCAATCAAGTCTGTTATCTGTGACTGTTGCCCTTATATGTTTCTCCTAAGTATAAAAAAACAGGTGCTATCTTCTATTAGGATTTTGGAAGAGGGAGAAAGATGCATAAGTTCAACAGTTGATTATACTGTTGGAATCCACAAAATAAATTTATAGGTTCCTGCTTGACATAACAGAGTAATAGGCTGTGAGTGCTCAGTTGTGTCTGACTCTTTGCAGCTTCATGGACTGTAGCCTGCCAGGCTCTTCTGTCCATGAAATTTTCCAGGCAAAATACTGGAGTAGGTTGCCATTTCCTCCTCCAGAGGATCTTCCGGACCTAGGGAGCGAACCTGAGGCAGTTGGGCTGAACTTGGAATCTTCATGTTGCTTTGGAGTATAGAGTTGGAACAAGAGGTCTTAGCTACAACGCCCATGTCTTCATGAACTGCAGGCTAAGACTACTAAGGCAGCCTTCTGTAGCCCTCAGACCAGACCGGTTAAATCCTTTGGTTGAAGCACTCCAACCCTAAACAACATTTTGAAGGGTATTTCCAATATCTGTATCTATGACTCTCTTCTTTCTCATTACTCACAAATTCCCATTCAAAAAAATACATTCTTAGTTTAGATATGTCTATACCTTCAAACGGATCTTAAAGTGTTAATGATCTCAGAGACTGTCATTCATTTATTCAACAAATACTTGTTGAGATTCTACTACCTACCAGGAACTCATGTGGGCATGTGGGAGATAGAATAGTGAACAACACACACGCAACCACTGGTCTCTGCTTCTTTCAGATGATTTTACACATAGGCTGCTTTTTTTTTTTTTTTTTTTTTTTGACCACTTCTATTGATCTTTCATTTATTTATCTTTGTTCTTTGGGCTGTGTGGGCCTCCCATCGCAGTGGCCTCTCTCATTGCAGAGCACTGGCTCTAGGTGCACGCACTCCAGAGCTCTGGCTCAGTAGTTGGACACATCGGTCCAGCCGCTCCACAGCACGTGGGATCTTCCCAGGCCAGGGATCGAACTGGCGCCCTTTGCACTGCAAGGCGGTGTCCTTACCCTGTGGACCACCAGGGAAGCCCCACATAGGCTGATTTTATAGATTAATTCTCCAAGGCAATCAAGTCTGTTATCTGTGACTGTTGCCCTTATATGTTTCTCCTAAGTATAAAAAAACAGGTGCTATCTTCTATTAGGATTTTGGAAGAGGGAGAAAGATGCATAAGTTCAACAGTTGATTATACTGTTGGAATCCACAAAATAAATTTATAGGTTCCTGCTTGACATAACAGAGTAATAGGCTGTGAGTGCTCAGTCATGTCTGACTCTTTGCAGCTTCATGGACTGTAGCCTGCCAGGCTCTTCTGTCCATGAAATTTTCCAGGCAAAAATACTGGAGTAGGTTGCCATTTCCTCCTCCAGAGGATCTTCCGGACCTAGGGAGCGAACCTGCATCTCCTGCATTGGTAGGCAGATTTTCTACCACTGAACCACCTGGGAAGCCCATTACTAGAGTAATATAGGGTTTTTTTTTAAATTTATTTTTTATTTTTTACAGAATTTTGTTGTTTAGTACCACTCATCAACCCGAATCCACTGTAGGTATACATATGCCTTGCCAGTAATTGAAAGCCTCGTATTCTTCCAGGAGTAAACCCAATCAAAGGCTTTTAAATACAAATGTTAGATAACTAGAAAGGAATACGGATTAAGAATTGTTCTAACATAAGTACATGTTCTATAGTCTGTCTCAGCCAATACCTAGTCATGGATTAGGCAAGTCACCTGAACTCTCTAGGTCTCTCACCCTCATCTTTAAGCTAATAGGGTTTGTCTACATCAGTAAAGCACCAACACCTGGAAAATACCATAGGAACCAAACTTTATTTGTCTCAAATTTCATACAGAGCCTTGGACCATGTCCCATCTATAATGACCACTCCATCAACACTGGTTTATCAAACACTGAACCTATCGTACCACCAGTATGGCATCTGAAGTCCCTGATATTCCAGATGGTAATGTAAAAATGCTGTTGTTGCTGTGTAGCAATGGAATCCTTCATTCACATGAACTGCCTAAGTAGGAGCTGAATCTGAGTCTGCTTCGGTGATGCTGGGTGTAGGGATGTGGGAGGTGGTCCCAATATCCCCCAACATCACCAACTGCCATCTGTCTCCAAAGAGGGCTCCAGACAACCAAAGTGTCTAACTGAACATATACATCAGATTTAAACGTATCTCCATGCAGACTGATTTATTTCTGGTAGTTAGATATTTAGGGTCTAAAAGATTCTTCAACACCTTGCTTAAACTGACAGGTGCTAAACTTTCATTTGGCCATTTTCTGGATTCTGTTTAGCTGTGTTCTCTGTGGTCAGTCTCCCTCTTCAGACTCCCTCATCTGTGCTCTCGTCCTGACTACTCTCCCATCCATCATGACAACATTCTTCAGATGGACCTGATCGTCTCCCCACGTCCTCTGCTTCCTCCATCCTCAGTTTCAGTAGCCCAGACCATCACCTGCCCAGCCTCTCCAATCCCTTGGATGTCATCCTTAACTCCCAACTTATAATCTTTCCTATTCACCAAATCTTGCCATTTTTTTAAAAAAAATTCTTCAATTTTTATCCTGTTAACTGATTTAGTTCAGGAGTCCCATTATTTTTTGTCTGTGCTTTTGTGTGAACCTCCTAACTGACTTTCATGCCTCTAATAGTTACTACAGCAGTTATCATTTGTTGGGGCTTTCTACACATTAGGTACTTTACTAAAAGCTATGCACATGTCCTCTCATTTGATCTTCCCAATCTGACTGAGTATTCATACTTCCAATGTGCAGATGTGAAAACTTGAGGCACAGAGAAATGTCAATTACTCGCAAGTTGTCACACATCATGTAAGTTGCAGAGACTTAGATTTCATGTCCATCTGACTGTATAAGCCTCTTTAAAAAAAAGAATCTAATTCACTTTGCACACTGACGCCACAGGTGGTTTTCTAAAACACAGGTCTGACGATGCTTTGCACCATGTCCCATCTATAATGACCACTCCATCAACACTGGTTTATCAAACACTGAACCTATCGTACCACCAGTATGGCATCTGAAGTCCCTGATATTCCAGATGGTAATGTAAAAATGCTGTTGTTGCTGTGTAGCAATGGAATCCTTCATTCACATGAACTGCCTAAGTAGGAGCTGAATCTGAGTCTGCTTCGGTGATGCTGGGTGTAGGGATGTGGGAGGTGGTCCCAATATCCCCCAACATCACCAACTGCCATCTGTCTCCAAAGAGGGCTCCAGACAACCAAAGTGTCTAACTGAACATATACATCAGATTTAAACGTATCTCCATGCAGACTGATTTATTTCTGGTAGTTAGATATTTAGGGTCTAAAAGATTCTTCAACACCTTGCTTAAACTGACAGGTGCTAAACTTTCATTTGGCCATTTTCTGGATTCTGTTTAGCTGTGTTCTCTGTGGTCAGTCTCCCTCTTCAGACTCCCTCATCTGTGCTCTCGTCCTGACTACTCTCCCATCCATCATGACAACATTCTTCAGATGGACCTGATCGTCTCCCCACGTCCTCTGCTTCCTCCATCCTCAGTTTCAGTAGCCCAGACCATCACCTGCCCAGCCTCTCCAATCCCTTGGATGTCATCCTTAACTCCCAACTTATAATCTTTCCTATTCACCAAATCTTGCCATTTTTTTAAAAAAAATTCTTCAATTTTTATCCTGTTAACTGATTTAGTTCAGGAGTCCCATTATTTTTTGTCTGTGCTTTTGTGTGAACCTCCTAACTGACTTTCATGCCTCTAATAGTTACTACAGCAGTTATCATTTGTTGGGGCTTTCTACACATTAGGTACTTTACTAAAAGCTATGCACATGTCCTCTCATTTGATCTTCCCAATCTGACTGAGTATTCATACTTCCAATGTGCAGATGTGAAAACTTGAGGCACAGAGAAATGTCAATTACTCGCAAGTTGTCACACATCATGTAAGTTGCAGAGACTTAGATTTCATGTCCATCTGACTGTATAAGCCTCTTTAAAAAAAAGAATCTAATTCACTTTGCACACTGACGCCACAGGTGGTTTTCTAAAACACAGGTCTGACGATGCTTTGCTTGCATACTATAGAATGAACCGTTTATGGCATTATGGCCTTTCACAATTTGTCCACAATCTGTCTATTCTAACACTATCTGCCTGTCATGGCAAATTCCCCATAATGCCCACAGAAAGTTCAGGTCCTTTGACAACATCTTCCTGGAATGCCATTCTACCTCATTTATGCCTGGTAAACTTTTATCTCTCAAAACCTTGCTTAAATACACCTCCCAGATTAACTTTTTACCAATTCTCAAATGAATTCCTCTATGATTCTACATTATTGTGTTACATATCTCCCTGACCTGGTGGTGCACTGACTTTTGTCATTTCTCCATGCTAGAGTATGACTTTTTTGGCTACACAAACTGGTTTTGTTTTTGCTATTTGTCCCATGACCCCACGTGGCACCATCGTGCTTTGCACATAATAAATGCTCAACAGACTTGGACAATAGAGTGGATTTTCTTAAAGTGATGGGACTTACTGCCCCAAACAGCAGCTCATTAGACAATTATTTACTCTAACCTCATCTCAGTTCAGTCACCAACGCTATGTACACCCACAGACTGTACACACAAGACACACAAGGTATGCCCTTAACTATCCAGAAGTCAATCTTCTAGCAAACACAAGGACAGGAGCTATCTCCTAAATAATTAAAAACATAAATCGGTTCATATTTTTCATTGCTTGTTTTTCTTGAGGGAAATGACACAGTGCTTAGTGGCAAATGAGAAATGATTTTGCAAATCTTTCTCTTCCCAAAGGCCACCAAACATGCGTCATGCATCTTCCTGTCTTGCATTTTGATCCCACTGCTATGACTTAGTGTGGTAATTATATTACAAAGCTATTATTCGATGAAATGAAAATGGCAAAACAATTTACATGCTTGTCTAAAAAAAAGACTGTTAGAATGCAATTACAAGTGAAATTTCAAAGGCAAAATAATTGAAAGGCGAGTCTGGAAGGCACAGTTATGAAGCCATTAAAATATTTCTGTAGGGGGATTCACAACATAGAGTGAAACCGCACAATCCTGGGGACACATTTTTAATTCACAAAAGCAGGCAACATTTATGGAGAGATGAAAATACCTACGGTCCAATGGTTCCCCAGCATTATCTACACATGTGAATGCCACGTGGAGTGTGTACCATCATCAGGGTTTATGGGTTTGTGGGACAGACTGATAAGAGCTCCGGGTGTGATACCTGCCTCCCTTCAGCACCCAGAAGATGAAAGGGAAGCTCAGCTTTGATTTTCCTGTTTCCCATATAAAAGCAAGGATCATGACATGAAAAACTGTTAGTCTGCATTGAAGCCCACAAGTATTAAATATCTGTGTATTAAAAGATGTATTTCTAAGGATCTGTTTTCTTAAAACATTCTGCTCATATATTCTGTTAGCAAAATCTTGATAAATATTTTAATGCCCAGTGCGTAGATGTACTGACTAAAGGAAAAAATAAAATAAAAATACAGTGCTACCTATGAAACAGATAGACTGAAGTGCTGAATCTGACAATTTGGACATTCCCCTGAACCACGTCCTGCCTTCTGATGGGTGAACACAGACAAGTCCACCAAGAAAAGCCATGCAACGCACGCGCCCACGCTCTCCCCTCATCTCCCTCCCAGTCTGCATCTATGGATCTATCTCTTCCAGGTATGTAATTAAAGAAACAAATGAGTAAGTCAGACACACAAACATCACATGATATCACATATATGTGGAATCAAAAAAAATGAGACAAATGAACTTATTTACAAAACAGAAATGGACTCACAGACACAGAAAACAAACTTATGGTTACCAAAGGGAAGAGAGAGGAAAGTGATAAATTGGGAGTTATTTACTAAACCACAAAATTCCCAAAGCCCTGTATCTTTGATTTTGATCCCACTGCTATGACTTAGTGTGGTAATTATATTACAAAGCTATTATTCGATGAAATGAAAATGGCAAAACAATTTACATGCTTGTCTAAAAAAAAGACTGTTAGAATGCAATTACAAGTGAAATTTCAAAGGCAAAATAATTGAAAGGCGAGTCTGGAAGGCACAGTTATGAAGCCATTAAAATATTTCTGTAGGGGGATTCACAACATAGAGTGAAACCGCACAATCCTGGGGACACATTTTTAATTCACAAAAGCAGGCAACATTTATGGAGAGATGAAAATACCTACGGTCCAATGGTTCCCCAGCATTATCTACACATGTGAATGCCACGTGGAGTGTGTACCATCATCAGGGTTTATGGGTTTGTGGGACAGACTGATAAGAGCTCCGGGTGTGATACCTGCCTCCCTTCAGCACCCAGAAGATGAAAGGGAAGCTCAGCTTTGATTTTCCTGTTTCCCATATAAAAGCAAGGATCATGACATGAAAAACTGTTAGTCTGCATTGAAGCCCACAAGTATTAAATATCTGTGTATTAAAAGATGTATTTCTAAGGATCTGTTTTCTTAAAACATTCTGCTCATATATTCTGTTAGCAAAATCTTGATAAATATTTTAATGCCCAGTGCGTAGATGTACTGACTAAAGGAAAAAATAAAATAAAAATACAGTGCTACCTATGAAACAGATAGACTGAAGTGCTGAATCTGACAATTTGGACATTCCCCTGAACCACGTCCTGCCTTCTGATGGGTGAACACAGACAAGTCCACCAAGAAAAGCCATGCAACGCACGCGCCCACGCTCTCCCCTCATCTCCCTCCCAGTCTGCATCTATGGATCTATCTCTTCCAGGTATGTAATTAAAGAAACAAATGAGTAAGTCAGACACACAAACATCACATGATATCACATATATGTGGAATCAAAAAAAATGAGACAAATGAACTTATTTACAAAACAGAAATGGACTCACAGACACAGAAAACAAACTTATGGTTACCAAAGGGGAAGAGAGAGGAAAGTGATAAATTGGGAGTTATTTACTAAACCACAAAAAGTTTGTATACTTCCGTTTTTCAAACTTTGGTTTTAAAAAGTCCCTTGGAAGCTGAGACACCAAGTACTCTTACTCTCTTTCACAAACTCTGAAACACATTAAGGTTTAATATGCACATAAGAATGTTCCCTCAGGTGAGCTGAGCAAAGAGGGCTTGGAAGGTCTCACGAATTAATGTACCACCTGTCTGATGTGTATCCTAAGTGTGGGGGACAGTCTGCTGTACGCGTGCTTTTTGGTCTTCTTACTTCTCCCACGAGGAAGTGGGAGGCTTAGTCATAACTTTGTAACAATAAGGACCTTCAGTGCTGGAGTGACATTTATTTATTTATTTATTTATTTATTTAAAGATTTATTTATTTATTTTGGTGGGGGTGGGGTGGGGAGGGAGGGGGATGGGCAGGCCACTTCTATTGGTCTTTCATGTATCTATTTTCATCCATCTTTGTTCCTTGGCCCGTGTGGGCCTCCCATCACGGTGGCCTCTGTTGTCGCAGAGCACTGGCTCTGGGCGCATGCGCTCCAGAGCTCCGGCTCGGTAATTGGACACATGGGTCCAGCGGCTCCGCGGCACGTGGGATCTTCCCAGGCCAGGGATCGAAGCGGCGCCCCTTGCCCTGCAAGGCGGTGTCCTTACCCACTGGACCACCTGGGAAGCCCTGGAGTGACTTTAAAACAAATGTCAAACCTGTTCTCTAGATATTTTATAGAGAGGTCATATTGTGTTAATACATATAATTTCAATGCCAATAAGATTTGAAATTGAGTTTTAATTCCTATGAGGAAAGGAAGTTTTTCCAGTGTAGGCACAAAGATACAAACTTGGAGAAAAAATAATTCATCTAAAGAAAACTCTATAAATAAGGGTAATTGAAAAAACCTACAAGGCAACATATACATAGCTTACAGAAAAAATAAAAACTGGCAGATCCCAAAAGTGCTTAAACCACAGTATTACAAATAAAATTTGAATCTGAAATCACATTTTATGACAGTTTTGAAGAGGTAACCTTGGTGTATAGAAAACAGAAATGGACTCACAGACACAGAAAACAAACTTATGGTTAGCAAAGTGGAAGAGAGAGGAAAGTGATAAATTGGGAGTTATTTACTAAACCACAAAAAGTTTGTATACTTCCGTTTTTCAAACTTTGGTTTTAAAAAGTCCCTTGGAAGCTGAGACACCAAGTACTCTTACTCTCTTTCACAAACTCTGAAACACATTAAGGTTTAATATGCACATAAGAATGTTCCCTCAGGTGAGCTGAGCAAAGAGGGCTTGGAAGGTCTCACGAATTAATGTACCACCTGTCTGATGTGTATCCTAAGTGTGGGGGACAGTCTGCTGTACGCGTGCTTTTTGGTCTTCTTACTTCTCCCACGAGGAAGTGGGAGGCTTAGTCATAACTTTGTAACAATAAGGACCTTCAGTGCTGGAGTGACATTTATTTATTTATTTATTTATTTATTTAAAGATTTATTTATTTATTTTGGTGGGGGTGGGGTGGGGAGGGAGGGGAGCAAGCGGGCCACTTCTATTGGTCTTTCATTTGTCCATTTTCATCCATCTTTGTTCCTTGGCCCGTGTGGGCCTCCCATCACGGTGGCCTCTGTTGTCGCAGAGCACTGGCTCTGGGCGCATGCGCTCCAGAGCTCCGGCTCGGTAATTGGACACATGGGTCCAGCGGCTCCGCGGCACGTGGGATCTTCCCAGGCCAGGGATCGAAGCGGCGCCCCTTGCCCTGCAAGGCGGTGTCCTTACCCACTGGACCACCTGGGAAGCCCTGGAGTGACTTTAAAACAAATGTCAAACCTGTTCTCTAGATATTTTATAGAGAGGTCATATTGTGTTAATACATATAATTTCAATGCCAATAAGATTTGAAATTGAGTTTTAATTCCTATGAGGAAAGGAAGTTTTTCCAGTGTAGGCACAAAGATACAAACTTGGAGAAAAAATAATTCATCTAAAGAAAACTCTATAAATAAGGGTAATTGAAAAAACCTACAAGGCAACATATACATAGCTTACAGAAAAAATAAAAACTGGCAGATCCCAAAAGTGCTTAAACCACAGTATTACAAATAAAATTTGAATCTGAAATCACATTTTATGACAGTTTTGAAGAGGTAACCTTGGTGTATAGAAAAGTGTCAGGTAAGCTTCACATAAAAGCTTTATTAACTCCCAAGGGTATATCTTTTGAAGTTAATTAAGGAGAACCTAATATAATATTTATAATAGTGCAAGTTAAAAAATGTATTGCTCTAACTTACCTTGAGAAGCATAAAAACAGAAGTGGAACTGATGGATAGACAGATAGGTAGGTAGCTAGGTGATAAAGAAAATACAGTAAACATTAACTAAAGAATCTAGGTGGAATATATGGGCTTCATTATACCATTCTTTTGATTCTTTTGTAGGTTTTAAAGTGTTCAAGTGTTGGGAACAAATCCAGGCCTCTTTATGGCAAGTACTTATTCTATTGTTTATCTGTCCTCAATAAGTAAAGCAGTTTCAGAATGTGTCTCTCTGTTAGGATGCACTCACCTAGCCATCCGGATCCCGAATTTGGTATGCACAGGTCTGTCTCCGCGCTGGGCAACACGAAGCCCACAACAAACACCTCCACGCCATCCGCCATCAGGGCCATGCCCAGGACAAAGAAGAGGGCCCACTGAAAGCGGCCGTGACCGCACTCCTGGATGATCAGCTCATACTGCTGGGCGAGCTCTTCCTCGTCTGCTTTCCTCTCCGACTCCAGCTCCCGGCGGTCCTTGTACTCATCGCCCTTGGGCGGCCCCACTGCCACGACGCTGTCTTTCCCCTGGCTCATGCTGGGGATGCCCTGATACTCGCCCTCGTAAATCTCATCATCTTCGTCATGGCCCTCAGTTGCTTCGCTGGAGCCCTCGTCATCATTGGCCTCCCCGTCACAGGTCTCCACTGGCGGGTAAACATCGTCCTCTTCCTCGTCTTGGAACCGACTGTAGGACCTCTGGGTGTATTCATCCTGGGCCCGGTCTACCGCTTGGTTCACCTTCTTTACAGTCTGTTTCTTCACCTCTCGGGCAATGTCCTTGGCTCCCTTCATCAGTGAAGTCCTATCTTTATAAGAGTCTTCCATTGTATCTCAGCCGATGGCCAATGAGAAGGTGGAAACTTTTCACAGACTCTGGTCAGTGGTTCAGTCCTGACAGCATCATCCACTTCACGTTCAAAATGGAACTGCAAAAGTAGAAAACCCACATAACATATTTATTACCTCTTTTGATGTCTTTCCCAACATCTGTTTCTTGGTCTCTTTCTACTGACCCCACAGATTGAGACACAGAATTAGCTTCCCCTTTGTTTTGAGCACACTGTTTGCTGGTTCTCTACTCAAGTGTCATCAGAACGAGGCGTATTTAGGGCTTTTGCTATTATTATTACTGTTTTCTTTTTAAGGAACTATCTCTCCTAGGTAACTTCGCATAGAATGCACAGCATTTTCCTGAAAATAGTTACCTTGCACCTTTATAACTACATCCAACATATTTCGAAAGTGCTAGAAAGATAGACTCTGACTGAGAAAAATAATATTGCTTACAGGTATATGCATACTCTGCAAAGGCAAACCCAAAATAATAAAAGAGTCCTACCTTACCTCATTTCCTCATGATGGAAAAAGACAAAAACAAAAATTGCAAGCAAGTATCCCTACATATAATTTTATCAAGTCATATACAAGCACATCTCACTTTATTGTGCTTTGCTTTCTTGCACTTTGCAGACACTACATTTTCAACAAATCAAAGGCCTGTGATATCCCTGGGTCAAACAAATCTATTGGCGCCATTTTGGCAACAACATTTGCTCATTTTCCTTCTCATTTAGGAAATTTGTGTAATACTTCAAAGCTTTAAATTATTATTATAGGGCTTCCCTGGTGGTCCAGTGGATAAGGACACCACCTTGCAGTGCAAGGGGTGCCAGTTCGATCCCTAGCCTTGGAAGATCCCACGTGCTGCGGAGCGGCTGGACCCATGTGTCCAATTACCCAGCCGGAGCTCTGGAGCGCATGCGCCCAGAGCCGGTGCTCTGCGACAACAGAGGCCACCACGATGGGAGGCCCACACAGCCAAAGAACAAAGATGGATGAAAATGGACAAATGAAAGACCAATAGAAGTGGCCCGCCTACTCCCCTCCCTCTCCACCCCACCCCCTCAAAATAAATAAATAAATCTTTAAAAAAAAATCATTATATTCATTATGTGATCTCTTATGAGTGATCGTTGATGTTATGGCCATGACTGCTAAAGTCTCAAGTGATAGCATTTTCAGCAACAAAGCATTTTTAATTAAGGTATCATACATTATTTTTTTTAGATATAATGCTATTATACAGTCAATCGATTATAGTACAATATAAACATAAATTTATATGCACTGGAAAACCAGAAAATTTGTGTGACCTGCTTTATTGCAATATTCACTTTACGTGAGCACACTGTTTGCTGGTTCTCTACTCAAGTGTCATCAGAACGAGGCGTATTTAGGGCTTTTGCTATTATTATTACTGTTTTCTTTTTAAGGAACTATCTCTCCTAGGTAACTTCGCATAGAATGCACAGCATTTTCCTGAAAATAGTTACCTTGCACCTTTATAACTACATCCAACATATTTCGAAAGTGCTAGAAAGATAGACTCTGACTGAGAAAAATAATATTGCTTACAGGTATATGCATACTCTGCAAAGGCAAACCCAAAATAATAAAAGAGTCCTACCTTACCTCATTTCCTCATGATGGAAAAAGACAAAAACAAAAATTGCAAGCAAGTATCCCTACATATAATTTTATCAAGTCATATACAAGCACATCTCACTTTATTGTGCTTTGCTTTCTTGCACTTTGCAGACACTACATTTTCAACAAATCAAAGGCCTGTGATATCCCTGGGTCAAACAAATCTATTGGCGCCATTTTGGCAACAACATTTGCTCATTTTCCTTCTCATTTAGGAAATTTGTGTAATACTTCAAAGCTTTAAATTATTATTATAGGGCTTCCCTGGTGGTCCAGTGGATAAGGACACCACCTTGCAGTGCAAGGGGTGCCAGTTCGATCCCTAGCCTTGGAAGATCCCACGTGCTGCGGAGCGGCTGGACCCATGTGTCCAATTACCCAGCCGGAGCTCTGGAGCGCATGCGCCCAGAGCCGGTGCTCTGCGACAACAGAGGCCACCACGATGGGAGGCCCACACAGCCAAAGAACAAAGATGGATGAAAATGGACAAATGAAAGACCAATAGAAGTGGCCCGCCTACTCCCCTCCCTCTCCACCCCACCCCCTCAAAATAAATAAATAAATCTTTAAAAAAAAATCATTATATTCATTATGTGATCTCTTATGAGTGATCGTTGATGTTATGGCCATGACTGCTAAAGTCTCAAGTGATAGCATTTTCAGCAACAAAGCATTTTTTAATTAAGGTATCATACATTATTTTTTTTCAGATATAATGCTATTATACAGTCAATCGATTATAGTACAATATAAACATAAATTTATATGCACTGGAAAACCAGAAAATTTGTGTGACCTGCTTTATTGCAATATTCACTTTACTGTGATGGTAGTCTGGAACCAAACCTGCAATACCTTTATTCAGAAATATTTATAAATATTTCTAAAATGCACTTCCCTTCTACTCTTATTGTATCTCCTTCCAATAAGTGACAACAGAGACTCAAACAGCACCCGAAACTGACAATGAGCACTTCCCTCTAGTGTGGCAGCCATATCTGTAGGAAATTGGCAGGGTCTGTCAAATGATTTCATATATACTTTTTTTAAAAAAAATATTTATTTTATTTATTTATCTTTTAGGGGGTGGGGAGGGAGGGGGACGGGTGGGCCACTTCTTCTATTGGTCTTTCATTTCTCTATTTTCATCCGTCTTTGTTCTTTGGCTCCTGTGGGCCTCCCATCGCAGTGGCCACTGTCGTCGCAGAGCACCGGCTCTGGGCACATGCGCCCCAGAGCTCCGGCTCGGTAATTGGACACATCAGTCCAGCCACTCCGTGGCATGTGGGATCTTCCCAGGCCAGGGATCGAACCGGCGCCCCTTGTACTGCAAGGCAGTGTCCTTACCCACTGGACCACCAGGGGAAGCCCTCACATATACTTTTGATCATCATTGAATTAGAGTGTGTGGGCTGTCAAGTAGGGATGTGCCATTTCAGGATCCACACCAAGCCAGCAGGGACAGGTAAGCCACATGTGGTGTCTCTTCCTAGCACACCCTGTAAGAACCCTGGGCTTTGTCCTCACCTTCTTCACCTCTAGATACCTTCTCTCACACACAGGCGTGCACACACACTCCTTCCCACCTTGTCCAACTGCAGTTAGCTGCTGCCTTGGACACCAGCGTCAGCAGCCTCCCCTGACCCATCACTGGGTTTCCTTTCTATGGACACCCCTCTGTCTGGTCTCATTACACTCAGGCTGACTTCTTTTTGCTTGTCTTTTGAGCTGTCCCATTTGGTGTCCTAGGTCCACTCTGGTGGTCAATATCAGGCCCACCTTGTACAGAAATGAAGGTGACAAAGTCACTCTCCTGCATCATTAATTCGGCAAGCCCTATGCTATAGCAGCAGTCTAAACACTGAATTATATAATGGTCATTTCTACTGTGTTCATTTGTATCCAGTGTAGTAAGTGGCTACTACAAACATACATTTAAACTACTCATCCAGACATGACAAATAAAGCCATAAATAGAGATAAAGCTGCTTGTTTATCAATGGATTGGGCATCATTACCACCAGATACATACAAATGGCCAGCAGGCAAAACAGAAGCTTGGCTCTGCTCAGGCCTGTGTTTTGGAAGATAGAAAACCGAAATGAACATAAACATATGATTATAAGGCTTTTTTGCCAAATGTATTCATGAAGGATATTCCTGTTTGTTCTCTCCCCCCCCCACCTTTTTTTTTTTTTTGGAGAGCTGAGCAGGGGAAAGGAGAGATAAAAGGATCCATAACAGAACAAGATGTGAAGGCAGTGAGCAAAGAGGTTGAGGACAGAGTGCTCAGAAACTGAAGGAGGAGGCAGGAAGAGTGAGGAAAGAAGAATGATGATAAATGATGCTGGTGATGAAGAGATGTTTCCTACTTTAAAAATCAAATGCACAATTAAAACATTTCACACAATAAGTAAAGTTAATGGTCTACCATCCATAAATGGATAATTATATCAGACACAGCACATCAGCTGCTTCCTGGGCACAACAGCACCAAAAATACCATTAAAGAAAAGACTGATGAATATGAAAGCAGAACCTGAGTCCCTGTAACACACCACCCATGCACAGACCGTCAGTAATGGGAAGCTTCTGCAATTGCTTCCTCTAATAAACAGTAAACCTGACTAAAGTAAACAATAAACCTGACTAAAGGAAATCAACCGTATATTCATTGGAAGGTCTGATATTGAAGCTGAAGCCCTAATACTTTGGTCACCTGATGTGAAGAACTGACTCACTGGAGAAGACCCTGATGCTCGGTAAGATTGAAGGCAAGAGGAGAAGCATGTGGCGGAGGAAGAGAGGGCTAGGTAGCTTCACTGAGTCAATGTACATGAGTCTGAGCAAACTCCAAGAGACAGTGAAGGACATAGGAGCCTGGCATGCCACAGTCCATGGGGTCACAGAGAGTTGGCCATGACTTAGTGACTGATGATGACAACCCTGACTGCATTTGGCTTTCCTGCTTTTGCTCCCAGTTGCAAATATTCTCACCATATAATTTAAGGGGCTCTCACCCTTCAAAAGGTCTCTGTATAGGAGCCACCTCTACAATAAAAAAGAGGTGTGGTCCTGAATATCACAGTTATGACCACAAAGTAGATAATTCAAACTCCCTAAGGAATCTGAACACATGGGTAATGAAAACAATTTTTCAAAAAGTTTACAATTAAACATTTTGATTCTGGAAAAAAACCCTTGTAAAACCCTTTTTCACTCAGGCACAACAAAGCCCATGCATATACAAGCTTTTCTTTGGAATCCAGGTTCTTCATGACAGCGATCAAAGCTCCAGTTGATTTTTGAATCCTTGATGGAAGACGCTGGGTCTTAACAGTTGGTAGTCTTGCTAAAACAAGGAAGACTTCTCAGTGATTTCACATAAAGAAGGGTAAGTATGAATATTTATTCAAAAATTCTGTTTCAATCCAGATGCTTGTAGATCTTGCCCTTGGGGGAAAATTTGGGCATTCTTATTGCAATATTCACTTTACCGTGATGGTAATCTGGAACCAAACCTGCAATACCTTTAAGTTATTTAGAAATATTTATAAATATTTCTAAAATGCACTTCCCTTCTACTCTTATTGTATCTCCTTCCAATAAGTGACAACAGAGACTCACACAGCACCTGAAACTGACAATGAGCACTTCCCTCTAGTGTGGCAGCCATATCTGTAGGAAATTCGCAGGGTCTGTCAAATGATTTCACATATACTTTTTTTTTTTAATATTTATTTTATTTATTTATCTTTTAGGGGGTGGGGTGGGGAGGGAGGGGGACGGGCGGGCCACTTCTTCTATTGGTCTTTCATTTCTCTATTTTCATCCGTCTTTGTTCTTTGGCTCCTGTGGGCCTCCCATCGCGGTGGCTTCTGTCATCACAGAGCGCCGGTTCTGGGCGCATGCGCTCCAGAGCTCCGGCTCGGTCATTGGACACATCAGTCCAGCTGCTCCGGGGCACGTGGGATCTTCCCAGGCCAGGGCTCGAACTGGCGCCCCTTGCACTGCAAGACACTGTCCTTACCACCAGAGAAGCCCCTAGTTCAGCATGTTTGATCTCCTCCTGACATGCAGTCATGTCTTCCTCTATGGTAGCCCATGAATGCCATGGTCTTTCCTAATGGAGTGTCAGCTCCCTGAAAAGAGGAGCTTGGTAAATTAAAACACTATAAAGCAATGCTATTAAATGAGGACACAAGCACCATGACAGGGCCAACCCTCTGCTTTCCCAGTGTCTTCATGAGGTGCTGTCTGCATCAGCATCTCCTCAAAGTGCAAATGGGTCATGTGGTTCTCCTAGGTGCTGTGAGAGGAAAAAGTTCTAAGACCAAATCAATTAGGAAGTTTCTGTCTCATACTTCGTATATCTATTTCCAGGAAAGTCATAGAACACAGCTTATTATAAAGAACTTTGGGTAAACGTGTTATCCAACCATTTCTCAAATCTTCCTAATAACATAATGTCCAACCCTTAACAGGACACAAATAAGTAGTCTTCATTATACACTGTGGGAAACACTGTGTGAAGATACATACCAAGATTCTTTAAAATTCTACTGTCTCTATTATGAAATATCATAAAACTCAGTAATTAGAGTTAATTGAGGGAAACAGGATGAAAGCAGAAAGTCTACACTGAAACAACATTTCTAAAATGAAATACAGTATTCCTTTCAAGTTTATCAAAAACCAAAATTAAGTTTTCAAAAAGGAATCCTCATGATTTTTAAATAGAGTATCTATAAGAAAACAGTATTTAACATATCTGCATATTTTTAATTAATCAGTCATTCAAAGAGCCAGAAAATTTTAAGTATGTTAATATTCCTTTTATGCAATTTTGACACAATAAATTTGTTCTATGAGGAATAGCTCTCCTAAGCCAGGATAAACTGGTCTCAACAGCTGTCAAATTTCTACAAATTTCACAGCTGTGAAATCTAAAAGACCTTAACCAAATAACAAACCTGCTTATATACACGAACTTTTCTGAAGGTCCTACATCTCTTGTTAGAAAAAACATTCTTAAATGAGTCAACATGAAGAAAATTCTCTTGAGGAAATATCTGAATTAAATTTAGAATAACGGGCTTCCCCTGGTGGTCCAGTGGGTAAGGACACCGCCTTGCAGTGCAAGGGGCGCCAGTTCGAGCCCTGGCCTGGGAAGATCCCACGTGCCGCGGAGCGGCTGGACCGATGTGTCCAGTTACCGAGCTGGAGCTCTGGAGCGCACGCGCCCAAAGCCGATTCTCTGCAACGACAGACGCCACCGCGATGGGAGGCCCACAGGAGCCAAAGAACGAAGACAAATGAAAATAGAGAAATGAAAGACCAATAGAAGTGGCCCACCCACTTCCCTCCCTCTCCAACCCGACCTCCGCCCAAAGTAAATAAATAAATAAATGAATCTTTAAAAAAAAAATTAGAATAACAATATTCTTTCTGATTGCAAAACTAAAATATACAAGAAATAATTGAAAAATTCAGAAAAATGAGAAAGAATAGAACAATATGTGTTTCCACAACCCAAGATTCCTACTTCCAATCTTTAGACCATAAAGATGTGTGAGATTATGATTAATTTAAATCTTACTGTACACATAGATTTGAAGCCCTTCTTAGACAACTCTGTTTAACTCTTCAGGTATGAATTTTCCCATTCACTGGGTTAGTAGGATATCTCAAATAGTAATAGGACTTCATTATATGCTTAGTAACTCGTGACTATGAGCCTATCTTCTACAGTAGTGGTCCTCAAATTTCAATCTGGATTCCTCAGGAAACCCCCAAGATCATTCAAGGAAACTGTGAGGTCAAAATAATGTTCATAACAATAGAAAGATGTTATTGAACTTTTTCACTCAGTTTTTCATGAGTGTATAGTATAATTTTCCAGAGGCAACATGATGTATAGTGATATCATTCCCTGATAGCTAAGAGATTGTGTACTTGTAGTTGGTGTTTTTAAACTTTCTGCTTTAAAAATTTCATAGTTTTCATTTCTTAATATGGTAAATATCCATATATACAATCTATAAAAATCTAAGTTCTTTTGTCCTTAATAATTTTTAAGAGTGAAAGAAGGGTCCTGAGGCCAGATCAACAAATCAGGACTGTGGTTCTATAGGAATCCTCTCCTGCTTGGACGTGGACTTGTGGAGGTGTCCCTTTAGCATTTGCTTGTCTGTTTTTCTTCCTACAGGCTGTGGCTCAGATGGTAAAGAATGTGCCTGCAATGTGGGAAACCTAGGCTCGATCCCTGGGTTGAGAAGATTCCCTAGAGAAGGAAATGGCTACCCTCTCCAATATTCTTGCCAGAAGAATTCCATGGAAAGAGGAGCCTGGTGGGCTACAGTTCATGGGGTTATAAAGACTCAGAAATGACTAAGCAGCTTTAACTTTCACTTTTCACTTTGAGCTTGCCCCTGCTAGAGCACTTAGGCTCACAAAAGTCTTTCTATCAGTAGCTGAGAAAATCTTTAAAAAAATTAGAATAACAATATTCTTTCTGATTGCAAAACTAAAATATACAAGAAATAATTGAAAATTCAGAAAATGAGAAAGAATAGAACAATATGTGTTTCCACAACCCAAGATTCCTACTTCCAATCTTTAGACCATAAAGATGTGTGAGATTATGATTAATTTAAATCTTACTGTACACATAGATTTGAAGCCCTTCTTAGACAACTCTGTTTAACTCTTCAGGTATGAATTTTCCCATTCACTGGGTTAGTAGGATATCTCAAATAGTAATAGGACTTCATTATATGCTTAGTAACTCGTGACTATGAGCCTATCTTCTACAGTAGTGGTCCTCAAATTTCAATCTGGATTCCTCTGGAAACCCCCAAGATCATTCAAGGAAACTGTGAGGTCAAAATAATGTTCATAACAATAGAAAGATGTTATTGAACTTTTTCACTCAGTTTTTCATGAGTGTATAGTATAATTTTCCAGAGGCAACATGATGTATAGTGATATCATTCCCTGATAGCTAAGAGATTGTGTACTTGTAGTTGGTGTTTTTAAACTTTCTGCTTTAAAAATTTCATAGTTTTCATTTCTTAATATGGTAAATATCCATATATACAATCTATAAAAATCTAAGTTCTTTTGTCCTTAATAATTTTTAAGAGTGAAAGAAGGGTCCTGAGGCCAGATCAACAAATCAGGACTGTGGTTCTATAGGAATCCTCTCCTGCTTGGACGTGGACTTGTGGAGGTGTCCCTTTAGCATTTGCTTGTCTGTTTTTCTTCCTACAGGCTGTGGCTCAGATGGTAAAGAATGTGCCTGCAATGTGGGAAACCTAGGCTCGATCCCTGGGTTGAGAAGATTCCCTAGAGAAGGAAATGGCTACCCTCTCCAATATTCTTGCCAGAAGAATTCCATGGAAAGAGGAGCCTGGTGGGCTACAGTTCATGGGGTTATAAAGACTCAGAAATGACTAAGCAGCTTTAACTTTCACTTTTCACTTTGAGCTTGCCCCTGCTAGAGCACTATCAGGCTCACAAAAGTCTGAAATACTTTTTCTATCAGTAGCTGAGCTCTAAATTTCCATATACTCAGAGATAAGGAAAGAGTTTCCATGTCAGGTGGGTAATATTTTCCTAGCCCTAGGGTGAACAGTTGTGGACTATCCTTCCTTCCAGGGCAGGATTCTCCTAGCTCCCTGCTTAATTGCTGCTGACATCCAGGTCATAACTTGGAAGGCGCAGTGTCAACTCCCCCACAATGCTGTGCCTTTCCATTTCTGGCACCTGAGGATTTCTTTTACTTTCTTTGCAGGTCAGCTATTTATTATCTAAGTAATATTCTGATATATCATCCATGTATGTGGAATATGGTTTAGCATGCACTCAATCCACCATCTTGACCCAGAAGCTGGTGCTTGTATAACTTCCTTTAATCTTCCTTGGTGGCTCAGACACTAAACAATCTACCGGCAGTGCAGGAGACCTGGATTTGATTCCTAGTTTGGGAAGCTTCCCTGGAGAAGGGAAGGGCTACCACTCTAGTATTCTTGCCTGGAGAATCCCATGGCTTGTCCATAGGATTGCAAAGAATAGGATATGACTCAGCAACTTTCACTTTAGTCAAACATTTTAAACTGAAATTGTTCCCATGTATTTAAATACTCCTCCACCATAATACATTTATTACTTATCATAATTTGCAATGACCTTATTTGGAGGCATTTAGGTTGTTTATAGTATTTTAGTATTACTATTAATGTAGCAATCTGCATCACTGCGGTTCTATAGGAATCCTCTCCTGCTTGGACGTGGACTTGTGGAGGTGTCCCTTTAGCATTTGCTTGTCTGTTTTTCTTCCTACAGGCTGTGGCTCAGATGGTAAAGAATGTGCCTGCAATGTGGGAAACCTAGGCTCGATCCCTGGGTTGAGAAGATTCCCTAGAGAAGGAAATGGCTACCCTCTCCAATATTCTTGCCAGAAGAATTCCATGGAAAGAGGAGCCTGGTGGGCTACAGTTCATGGGGTTATAAAGACTCAGAAATGACTAAGCAGCTTTAACTTTCACTTTTCACTTTGAGCTTGCCCCTGCTAGAGCACTATCAGGCTCACAAAAGTCTGAAATACTTTTTCTATCAGTAGCTGAGCTCTAAATTTCCATATACTCAGAGATAAGGAAAGAGTTTCCATGTCAGGTGGGTAATATTTTCCTAGCCCTAGGGTGAACAGTTGTGGACTATCCTTCCTTCCAGGGCAGGATTCTCCTAGCCCCCTGCTTAATTGCTGCTGACATCCAGGTCATAACTTGGAAGGCGCAGTGTCAACTCCCCCACAATGCTGTGCCTTTCCATTTCTGGCACCTGAGGATTTCTTTTACTTTCTTTGCAGGTCAGCTATTTATTATCTAAGTAATATTCTGATATATCATCCATGTATGTGGAATATGGTTTAGCATGCACTCAATCCACCATCTTGACCCAGAAGCTGGTGCTTGTATAACTTCCTTTAATCTTCCTTGGTGGCTCAGACACTAAACAATCTACCGGCAGTGCAGGAGACCTGGATTTGATTCCTAGTTTGGGAAGCTTCCCTGGAGAAGGGAAGGGCTACCACTCTAGTATTCTTGCCTGGAGAATCCCATGGCTTGTCCATAGGATTGCAAAGAATAGGATATGACTCAGCAACTTTCACTTTAGTCAAACATTTTAAACTGAAATTGTTCCCATGTATTTAAATACTCCTCCACCATAATACATTTATTACTTATCATAATTTGCAATGACCTTATTTGGAGGCATTTAGGTTGTTTATAGTATTTTAGTATTACTATTAATGTAGCAATCTGCATCACTGCGGTAGACCTTACTGGGAACTCCTGAGGTTAAAGAGAGGATTTAGTTTTGATGATGCTTATATCTATCTATCTATCTATATCTATATCTATATATATCACATTGTCTTTTAGGAGGCTATGGCCATTTGTAACTAAAAGCATGTAGGAAAGCTCCTACTTCTATGATTTTTGCCAAATTAGAGAAAATTGCATTTTACCATTTTGAGTTGCATTTGATTACTAGTGAAATTAAACATCTCTTTCCTTGTGAAATTTTTTATCCTTTGCCCATTTCTATAGTAAAGTTTATAGTGAATTCAATAGTGGCCCCCAGAAAGATACACAGAAGAACTACACAAAAAAAGGTCTTAATGATCTGGATAACCATGATGATGTGGTTACTCACCCAAAGCCAGACATCTTGGAGTGTGAAGTCAAGTGGGCCTTAGGAAGCATTACTACAAACAAAGCTAATGAAGGTGATGGAATTCCAGTTGAGATATTTCAAGTCCTAAAAGAAGATGCTGTTAAAGTGCTGGACTCAATGTCAGTTTGGAAAACTCAGTAGTGGCCACAGGACTGGAAAGGGTCAGTTTTCATTCTAATCCCAAAGAAGGGCAATGCCAAAGAATGTTCAAACTACCACACAACTGCATTAATTTCACATCCTAGCAAGGTAATGGTCAAAATCTTTCAAGCTAGGCTTCAGCAGTACATGAACCATGAACTTCCAGATGTACAAGCTAGGTTTGGAAAAGGCAGAGGAACCAGAGATCAAATTGCCAACATCCACTGGATCACAGATAAACCAAGGGAATTCCAGAAAAACATCTATTTTTGCTTCATTGACTATACTAAAGCCTTTGACTTTGGGGATCATAAGCGATGCTCCTCACCAGGGGCTGAGCATTCCAGACACAGAGCAGCAAGAGAAGCGGCCTCAGGTGGGGACTGGCAAAGAGCAGACTCTGGGAGGGAGACAAGGGAAGTGGTTGGGGACAGACCACCAAGGCTCTGAGATCATAGTAGGGATCCTGGGTTTTACTCTAAATGGGATGGGTTCAAAGTAGATCTAGGTGAATGTGGCTTGATAAAACCCTGTTGTTCTTATTAAACACTGGTGATGCCTCTTTTCTTTTACCATATCTCATTAGCCCTGCTCTTTAACGTCTGTTGTGATCTTTATTCTGACTACAGTCATCTGATCACGGATATGACAACTTCAAAATAAAAGTAGCACTTATTCGATGTCTTTGAAGACAAGTCTGAGGAAGGAGGAGGACGACTGGAAGACAAGTGCCTCACTACAGAGCCATCAGAGAGAAAAATCCAAGGTGTATATATACTGTGTGCATTTTAAGTCTCTTCAGTTGTGTCTGACTCTTTGTGTCCTATTGACTATAGCCCACTGGGCTCTCCTGTCCACAGGGTTCTTCAGGCAAGAATACTGGAGTGGGCTGTCCTGCCCTCCTTCAGGGGATCATCCCAACTGAGGGATCGAACTTGTGTCTCTTATGTCTCCTGCATTGGCAAGTGGGTTCTTTACCACTACCACCACTTGGGCTTACAAACAAAGCTAATGAAGGTGATGGAATTCCAGTTGAGATATTTCAAGTCCTAAAAGAAGATGCTGTTAAAGTGCTGGACTCAATGTCAGTTTGGAAAACTCAGTAGTGGCCACAGGACTGGAAAGGGTCAGTTTTCATTCTAATCCCAAAGAAGGGCAATGCCAAAGAATGTTCAAACTACCACACAACTGCATTAATTTCACATCCTAGCAAGGTAATGGTCAAAATCTTTCAAGCTAGGCTTCAGCAGTACATGAACCATGAACTTCCAGATGTACAAGCTAGGTTTGGAAAAGGCAGAGGAACCAGAGATCAAATTGCCAACATCCACTGGATCACAGATAAACCAAGGGAATTCCAGAAAAACATCTATTTTTGCTTCATTGACTATACTAAAGCCTTTGACTTTGGGGATCATAAGCGATGCTCCTCACCAGGGGCTGAGCATTCCAGACACAGAGCAGCAAGAGAAGCGGCCTCAGGTGGGGACTGGCAAAGAGCAGACTCTGGGAGGGAGACAAGGGAAGTGGTTGGGGACAGACCACCAAGGCTCTGAGATCATAGTAGGGATCCTGGGTTTTACTCTAAATGGGATGGGTTCAAAGTAGATCTAGGTGAATGTGGCTTGATAAAACCCTGTTGTTCTTATTAAACACTGGTGATGCCTCTTTTCTTTTACCATATCTCATTAGCCCTGCTCTTTAACGTCTGTTGTGATCTTTATTCTGACTACAGTCATCTGATCACGGATATGACAACTTCAAAATAAAAGTAGCACTTATTCGATGTCTTTGAAGACAAGTCTGAGGAAGGAGGAGGACGACTGGAAGACAAGTGCCTCACTACAGAGCCATCAGAGAGAAAAATCCAAGGTGTATATATACTGTGTGCATTTTAAGTCTCTTCAGTTGTGTCTGACTCTTTGTGTCCTATTGACTATAGCCCACTGGGCTCTCCTGTCCACAGGGTTCTTCAGGCAAGAATACTGGAGTGGGCTGTCCTGCCCTCCTTCAGGGGATCATCCCAACTGAGGGATCGAACTTGTGTCTCTTATGTCTCCTGCATTGGCAAGTGGGTTCTTTACCACTACCACCACTTGGGCTTAATAAGGACCTGTGATCATTTACCCTTCTCGTCCACATTACTCAGTTTCTCGTCAAAATGTGACTAGTATCAGTCTCCTCTGCTTGCCCATCATCAAAATCAGAAGAAAAAGAAAAAGACCCAGGCAATTTATCATCATCTTGAATGTTTAAAAGTTGGCTAAAGGGCCAGTCAAATACTGGTGTCAGGCAGTTACTTAGACCCAAAGATGGAAAACTAAGAGTTACATAATTCATACAACCATCTCAGTGGAACAAACACTGGGTCATTGCTAAAATTATACACATACTCCACAACTCCCCTGGAGCAAACGGGTGTCCTAGGCAAATGAGAATGACCTAAATGATTAGATACAGTGATCTTTTGTGTAAGTTAGACACACACCTAGGTTCGATACTGCTTTTGCCGCTCACCACTTTCATGACACTAAGCAAATTATCTGTGTTCTTGACTCAATTGCATTATCTGTAAAATGGGGAATAAAAGTGCTGCTGGGGGATTAAGTAAAATAATATCAAAAGGCAACACTTGACACATGTTACCTGCTTGGTAATTGCTGGTTTACTTGAATTTAAAGAAGAATTGAACAATGTCATTTATAAATATAAGTCACTGTCCGGCAGGAAGAATGCTGCCAATTTCCTGTTTGGAAAGGAAGAATGGCCATTAAATGGAGGTTGACTGTGCTCTTTGCCAGCCAGGAGCACAGGCTGGGGCGTCATCAGGGCAGCAGCTCCTTCAGAAAAGACTCTGGGCGTCTGCGGCTGTTGCTGAGACAGACACTAAGGTCTCGCTGCAAAGAAATCTCCAAGAAGAATGACTGTCTTCCTGTCTTTTCTGAGTGAGTCAGGCAATATGATTAACATATTTGCAGAGTTTTAATGCAATTGCAAAGCTAGTCTGCCTCATTCACATTACATTGATAACAGCAAAATGGCTTTCTCCTGGACCCCTTGGATGTCAACCTGAGGAGGGAACAGATCCTTCCCCACCCAGCCTTGTACTGTTCTCCCCTTAACACCTTTTTATTCTTTCTGCCTTGCCTGTGCTTTGCTTGGTAAATACTTCATTTCTGCAAGGCTCCCAGAATATGGCTACAACAGAAGCCTTTGCTGTCTTCAGCACCTCCCTCTGAGCACAGTACAAAACCCTCAGGGCATCATTCCCAGTGGGATGCTCTACACATTGTTCCCATGGCTTGTGGCCTCCAGAAGGGAGACACTGGAGACTTCCTTACCGCCTCCACTCATGCTCTGTGGTGCAATGCAAGTACACCTTTACAACCAGTTCTCTTTTTTCCTTTTTAACAAAAAGCGAAACTTTATCAATCAGGGGTCTTGGTGCCCAAGTTCCCACAACGTGATTCACAAAGCAAGAGGACGGGCATGTTCATCGACTCAGGGTTCCACATTTTGCCTCTTTTAGTACAAGATACTGCCACATGCTCAAGGCAGCCCCTGCAGAACAGGTGCCCTTGTCTCTTTTCCAACACAACCTACTCCTATGTGGTCACTGAGGAAATGAGCTGCTTAACTAATCAAGCATTACATATCAGTAAGTGGCTATGAAGTTCTCTTTCGAATTCCTTAGTTCAAGGAAATATGTACATTGTGGACTCTTCTGCCGCAGGGCCTTTGCACGTGCTAGTCTCTCTGCTTAGAATACTACCCCGCCACCCCCATAACAGCTGGCCTCCCTCCATCCTTTCTTTCTCATCACAAATGTCACCTCCACGCAGAGCTGTACACACATCATCATGCTCTGACCCTTTATGCTGTTTTAATCTATCACCATCTGACAACATACTATATATTTTTTATTTGCTTACTGTCTGACTCTTCTCCAAAACTACAAACTCCATGAGAAAAGGATCTCTTTCTCTTTTGTTCTGGCTAAATTCCTAGCATGTAGAAGAATGTCTGGCACATTCCAAAATTATTACCTAAATCACTGAACAGAACACTAAACAAAGCAAAACTGAGTTTTGTTGTTTTCACAGGTCTTCTCAGAGCCTTTGGCAGGCTGGCACACGGGCTGTGCATCCTCTGTCCAGCAAGAGGAAAGAACGTTTTCACCTACACTTGTCTGGGCCAAGCTTGTCTGAGCTTGTCTGTAGCATTCTGTTCCAGATGCTATAGAAGCAGCATGCTCAGGACTTGCACTGGGGAACCCTCTTTAGGGGTGAGACGCATCTGTGGGGGGAAACCATTTTTTTCTGATGATGCCAACAGAAGCCTCCTCCAGGAAAGCCAGAGAGATCTTCTCTTGCTCTCAAATGCAATTCCCACAATACAGAAGCCAGAGGAACACCATGGCTGCTCAGCAAGATCCCAGGAAAGCAAATTAATTTTGATGTCTCTTGTTCTAATCTTGGGAAGGCACATTAGTCTGATGCTCTCACGAGACAGTGTTCTGCTTCTCACACGGCCCATGTGGTCAGTGGGAAGAGGCTTGCCTTTGTCTTCTAGCCTCCATCAGCAACGACGGAATCTAATTATAACAGTCCCATAGGCCACACTCCAAATGGAGCTGCACTGCTGGAAATATTCAAGGTAAAGGGAGATGGACAAAATACATCTCCTTTCTGGAAAAAATGCCTCACTTTAACTCTCTCTCAACCTCACTCGCATAATTTACAGGGAGTGATTTTAAGTTTTAAGGCTTTTGCTTGTTTGTTTTAATTTTTAAATTAAAACAACAACAAAAAAATGGCAGAGGCACAGAGTAAGTGCGATCTTGGTTCCCCAACCAGGAATGAGAGCCTCACCACCTGCATTGGCAAGCTTGGAGTCTTAACCACTGGCCACAGGAAAGTCCAAGTACCCAGGGTTCAATCATCACCTTTGCTCTAGTCATAAGGAAAGCATGTGTGATTCTTTTAAGAAAGACAGGTCTAGATTCTTTAAGACAGGTCTAGATAAAGAAAAAGAGAGTCAGTCAAAGGAACAGATCCTTTAAAGGGCCATTAAAAAAAAAGAACTCTGAGGCCATGGTGACATTAATATGACACAGATGTGTGACTGCCTGTGGCATGTAGAAGCTAAGGGGTGGGAGAACGGTGCTGAAAGGTGAGGTGGGGACCAGGAAGGAGGGGATGCAGCCTTTTCTCTCTGAATTCACTCCCTGCTGGACTCCAACTGCACACAAGTAGCTGGAATCCAGAGCACACTGTACACACAAAGGGCCAGGATAGGAGGAGGGAAGGGTCATTCCACTCGCCTGTTAGAAGGCAGGAAGGGATACAGGCTGAGTATGGACCCTACTTTACAGTGGATTTTATTTTAAAGCAATGGCAGTAGGCATGTGAATTAGATTTTGAAAGACTTGTCATGAAAGGGACAATATGGGCTTTAAAATTGGGCTCTGATGACCTGCCCAACATGTCTGAAAAAGAATAAACAAACAAAAGAAGTAGATTATTTCCCCCAGGCTGGAAATGAGTTCATCTGTTCTAAATTGAAGTTTTTACTTAAGTGAGAACTTTGGGTCCTAATCATTTAAAAGATCCTAGAAGGCTCTCTAAATACAAGCAGAATCAATCACGCCCACCTGCTCCCTCCACCACTCTCTCACAAAAGCTTCCTCATAGTGCATTATAAGGAAATCAATATGCACATATTCAACTCCCATCCCTTGCCTTCAGAAGATGTGTTTTGGTGTGTCATTCAACTGCTCCAAATGGAGCTGCACTGCTGGAAATATTCAAGGTAAAGGGAGATGGACAAAATACATCTCCTTTCTGGAAAAAATGCCTCCCTTTAACTCTCTCTCAACCTCACTCGCATAATTTACAGGGAGTGATTTTAAGTTTAAGGCTTTTGCTTGTTTGTTTTAATTTTTAAATTAAAACAACAACAAAAAAATGGCAGAGGCACAGAGTAAGTGCGATCTTGGTTCCCCAACCAGGAATGAGAGCCTCACCACCTGCATTGGCAAGCTTGGAGTCTTAACCACTGGCCACAGGAAAGTCCAAGTACCCAGGGTTCAATCATCACCTTTGCTCTAGTCATAAGGAAAGCATGTGTGATTCTTTTAAGAAAGACAGGTCTAGATTCTTTAAGACAGGTCTAGATAAAGAAAAAGAGAGTCAGTCAAAGGAACAGATCCTTTAAAGGGCCATTAAAAAAAAAGAACTCTGAGGCCATGGTGACATTAATATGACACAGATGTGTGACTGCCTGTGGCATGTAGAAGCTAAGGGGTGGGAGAACGGTGCTGAAAGGTGAGGTGGGGACCAGGAAGGAGGGGATGCAGCCTTTTCTCTCTGAATTCACTCCCTGCTGGACTCCAACTGCACACAAGTAGCTGGAATCCAGAGCACACTGTACACACAAAGGGCCAGGATAGGAGGAGGGAAGGGTCATTCCACTCGCCTGTTAGAAGGCAGGAAGGGATACAGGCTGAGTATGGACCCTACTTTACAGTGGATTTTATTTTAAAGCAATGGCAGTAGGCATGTGAATTAGATTTTGAAAGACTTGTCATGAAAGGGACAATATGGGCTTTAAAATTGGGCTCTGATGACCTGCCCAACATGTCTGAAAAAGAATAAACAAACAAAAGAAGTAGATTATTTCCCCCAGGCTGGAAATGAGTTCATCTGTTCTAAATTGAAGTTTTTACTTAAGTGAGAACTTTGGGTCCTAATCATTTAAAAGATCCTAGAAGGCTCTCTAAATACAAGCAGAATCAATCACGCCCACCTGCTCCCTCCACCACTCTCTCACAAAAGCTTCCTCATAGTGCATTATAAGGAAATCGCAATATGCACATATTCAACTCCCATCCCTTGCCTTCAGAAGATGTGTTTTGGTGTGTCACCTGTGTAGAACATCAACATTTACACGGTCATTTCCCACACATTTCATTTGATCCTGGTTTACTGTCTGAGCTACCAGGGAAGCCCATACTTAGAGCAGTCCTATAGATACAACTTGAGGTTGAAGGTTGTATTGGGACTGGCCAGTCCCAATGAAGCCAAGGCTCAGCTTCTGGCTTTGAATCCTGTTCTTCAGCTGCAAAGCCACACTAAACCTCAAATATGATCTTAGCACCTCTATGCCAAGCAGGCACACTGTGCCTGCTTTCTGATGTATTTCATCCCATTCCGGCTTGCTCAATTCAATTTCTCAATAAAATGCATACAAGGAGCCAAACAGATCTACTGAGCTTCTAAGGCATTGCCAAGACTAGTGGGCTGTTAAGCTGGCTCACACAGCTCACTCAGGCACTCCAGTCTCAAAGCCCTGTGACCCACCAGCACAAGTCACCACAAGTCAGAAGTCAGTGTGACAGCTCCTGACTGTCCAATTCCAAATGTTAACTCCACAAACCCTGAAGTCTGCAGAGTTAGATCAATAGTTCCAGCACGAACACGCCTTTGCTTTATAGAGCGTCCAGCCGCCTATCTTTGCAGGCAAGCACAGGAAATAAACCCAAGTGCCTTCCTATTGATGTTTCCCTGCCTAGATATTCATGACCCACAACCTGCACTTGCAGAACATGCCCACAAGTGATATCCCATGCCCTTAAATCAAGCAAAGGGGGCATCTGTGACAAGCATTCTAGAAAACACTTTGCTATTTAAAATAGTAGGAAGACACCATGTATATTTGTTAGTTGATGAAAAATACTGTGGGCAGTCTTTCCTCTGAAGAACAGTTGGTAACAACATGGAACCCCTAACTGTTATTCTATTTCTACAGAAAATCAGAACTGTCCAATCATCCACGTGGCTCTCTAAATACAAGCAGAATCAATCACGCCCACCTGCTCCCTCCACCACTCTCTCACAAAAGCTTCCTCATAGTGCATTATAAGGAAATCGCAATATGCACATATTCAACTCCCATCCCTTGCCTTCAGAAGATGTGTTTTGGTGTGTCACCTGTGTAGAACATCAACATTTACACGGTCATTTCCCACACATTTCATTTGATCCTGGTTTACTGTCTGAGCTACCAGGGAAGCCCATACTTAGAGCAGTCCTATAGATACAACTTGAGGTTGAAGGTTGTATTGGGACTGGCCAGTCCCAATGAAGCCAAGGCTCAGCTTCTGGCTTTGAATCCTGTTCTTCAGCTGCAAAGCCACACTAAACCTCAAATATGATCTTAGCACCTCTATGCCAAGCAGGCACACTGTGCCTGCTTTCTGATGTATTTCATCCCATTCCGGCTTGCTCAATTCAATTTCTCAATAAAATGCATACAAGGAGCCAAACAGATCTACTGAGCTTCTAAGGCATTGCCAAGACTAGTGGGCTGTTAAGCTGGCTCACACAGCTCACTCAGGCACTCCAGTCTCAAAGCCCTGTGACCCACCAGCACAAGTCACCACAAGTCAGAAGTCAGTGTGACAGCTCCTGACTGTCCAATTCCAAATGTTAACTCCACAAACCCTGAAGTCTGCAGAGTTAGATCAATAGTTCCAGCACGAACACGCCTTTGCTTTATAGAGCGTCCAGCCGCCTATCTTTGCAGGCAAGCACAGGAAATAAACCCAAGTGCCTTCCTATTGATGTTTCCCTGCCTAGATATTCATGACCCACAACCTGCACTTGCAGAACATGCCCACAAGTGATATCCCATGCCCTTAAATCAAGCAAAGGGGGCATCTGTGACAAGCATTCTAGAAAACACTTTGCTATTTAAAATAGTAGGAAGACACCATGTATATTTGTTAGTTGATGAAAAATACTGTGGGCAGTCTTTCCTCTGAAGAACAGTTGGTAACAACATGGAACCCCTAACTGTTATTCTATTTCTACAGAAAATCAGAACTGACTGAAGTCCTGTCCTGAAACATCTTATCTGGGCACAAATCATTGTGTTGGATCCTTAATACAATGCATCTTATATACAGGGCTTTCTGGGTGGCTCAGATGGTAAAGAATCTGCCTGTAATGTGGGAGATCCGGGTTTGATCCTTGGGTTGGGAAGGAAACCCAAGAGAAGGAAATGGTAGTCCACTCCAGTATTCTTGCCTGGAAGATTCCATGGACAGAAGAGCCTGGTGAGCTACAGTCCATGGGGTTGCAAAGAGCTGGACACGACTGAGTAAATAATACACACACATCTTAGATATAGAAAATTCTATGGACTCCACTTAAAAGAAGACTCGAAAACAAGTTCAGAAGTATATTAGTCTCCTAGCTGCTGGAGTACTTCTCAGGTGGAGTGGCGGTAAAGAATCTGCCTGCCAATGCAAGGAGATGCAGGAGACATGAGTTTGATCCCTGGGTCAGGAAGATAACCTAGAGCAGGAAATGGCAGCCCACTCCAATATTCTTGCCTGGAAAATTTTATAGACAGAGGAGCCTTCCTGGCTATAGTCCATGGGGTCAAAAAGCATTGGACACAACTGAGTGACTGAGCACACATGCACACACGCACCACACACACACACACACGCACCCACACACACAGGGCTGCTGGGTGGCATAAAACAACAGAAATGGATTATCTCATAGGGACTGTCTGAAAGGTTGGCAGGCCGTGTTAGATCAATAGTTCCAGCACGAACACGCCTTTGCTTTATAGAGCGTCCAGCCGCCTATCTTTGCAGGCAAGCACAGGAAATAAACCCAAGTGCCTTCCTATTGATGTTTCCCTGCCTAGATATTCATGACCCACAACCTGCACTTGCAGAACATGCCCACAAGTGATATCCCATGCCCTTAAATCAAGCAAAGGGGGCATCTGTGACAAGCATTCTAGAAAACACTTTGCTATTTAAAATAGTAGGAAGACACCATGTATATTTGTTAGTTGATGAAAAATACTGTGGGCAGTCTTTCCTCTGAAGAACAGTTGGTAACAACATGGAACCCCTAACTGTTATTCTATTTCTACAGAAAATCAGAACTGACTGAAGTCCTGTCCTGAAACATCTTATCTGGGCACAAATCATTGTGTTGGATCCTTAATACAATGCATCTTATATACAGGGCTTTCTGGGTGGCTCAGATGGTAAAGAATCTGCCTGTAATGTGGGAGATCCGGGTTTGATCCTTGGGTTGGGAAGGAAACCCAAGAGAAGGAAATGGTAGTCCACTCCAGTATTCTTGCCTGGAAGATTCCATGGACAGAAGAGCCTGGTGAGCTACAGTCCATGGGGTTGCAAAGAGCTGGACACGACTGAGTAAATAATACACACACATCTTAGATATAGAAAATTCTATGGACTCCACTTAAAAGAAGACTCGAAAACAAGTTCAGAAGTATATTAGTCTCCTAGCTGCTGGAGTACTTCTCAGGTGGAGTGGCGGTAAAGAATCTGCCTGCCAATGCAAGGAGATGCAGGAGACATGAGTTTGATCCCTGGGTCAGGAAGATAACCTAGAGCAGGAAATGGCAGCCCACTCCAATATTCTTGCCTGGAAAATTTTATAGACAGAGGAGCCTTCCTGGCTATAGTCCATGGGGTCAAAAAGCATTGGACACAACTGAGTGACTGAGCACACATGCACACACGCACGCACACACACACACACACACGCACACACACACACAGGGCTGCTGGGTGGCATAAAACAACAGAAATGGATTATCTCATAGTTCTGGAGACTGAACATCTGAAATTAAAGTGTTGGCAGGCCGTGCTTCCTCTAAAATCTATGAGAGAGAATCCTCCCATGACTCTTCCATTTTCTCATGCTGGCCAGCTACCCTTGGCTTGCAGCTAGCCAATGACAGTGGCCAAGGATACTGCATTACTCTGATCTCTCCCCTGTCACATGGTGTTCCCCCTGTGTATCCAAATTTCCCTCTTTCCATAAGGACACTAGTCCTATTTAGGGTCCACACACCTATTTCTCTTTTCTTTCATTCCTTTTCCTTTATTGCAACTTTCACATAACTTAAAAGTCATATGTAATATGAAATTAAGACTTCAAAATCAGGTCTTCAGCACAAATTCTTCTTTTGAGTTTCCCCTTAGAAAGGAGCTGACATAAGTTTACAAAGACCATCAAAAGAAAAAGGAAGTCAGGCAGCCTGTATTCATATCTCCAGTTTGCCAGTTACTGGCTGGGAGACCTTGGGCTAAAGTCAGCAGGACAATGGTGAAAACAACAGGTAAACAACACAAGCACATAGGTTAGATAACTTCTTTATCTACACAACGCCATATCCCAGACCTTTTTTTTTTTTTCAGCACAATCAACCAAATTAACAAGCTGTCTCGGGCTTCCCCTGGTGGTCCAGTGGGTAAGGACACCGCCTTGCTGTGCAAGAGGTGCTGGTTCGATCCCTGGCCTGGAAAGATCCCACGTGCCACAGAGCGGCTGGACCCATGTGTCCAATTACCGAGCCGGAGCTCTGGGGCGCATGCGCCCAGAGCCGACGTTCTGCAACGACAGACGCCACCGCGATGGGAGGCCCACAGGAGCCAAAGAGCAAAAGACGGATGAAAATAGAGAAATGAAAGACCAATAGAAGTGGCCCACCAGCTCCCCTCCCTCCCCAACCCGACCCCCACCCAAAAATAAATAAATAATAAAATTTAAAAAAAAATAAAAACAAGCTGTCTCTATTCACTTTAGGATGGGAAAACTGAACTCACATTTCATTTCCATTTGACCCTTAGGTTAATAAGCAGAAAATAATTAAGGCTTAAGCCTGAAAACAAAACATGGTCCCCTATGTCCTAAAAGATTCTATGATTTTAAAGTTACCTGATGAAAATAATTTTTTTCCTCTATAGTATATATATATATATATATAACCACCAAATATGATGAATAGAATTTCAGCAACTTCTGTGCTTAGAAATATACATATATATTAAAACATTTCTTTAGAGCAGGTTTTGCCAATGCTACCCATGTGTGTCATTTCTTAGAGATGTAAGCCTTGAGTCTGAACTGAGACTCTGTGCTCCCTTATTCCTATCATTCCCTCCCAACGTGACGCTTCCAAAATTTCTTTCTCAGTTCATCTCTTTATGTCTTCTTTTATCCCTTCATAGGATACATCACTCTCTTGTAACAGACAATGTTAACATTACAGAAGTTAGTCTAGTATTTTCGCATTATTGTTTAATCATATGTCTTTGCTATTACTTCTAAAAAAAAAGTATTTTTAAAAATGCCTTCTAAATACTTTAAAAAATTCTTAAGGTGCTTTCATATCCCATGATTTGTTGTTGAGTCCCCACCCTCTGTCAATGCCCCTTTTAGAAAGTTCCCTACGGTCAAGGTCAACAAACACTTCTGAAAAAGAATCCTGTGAAACAAATATCTTCAGCATTTGCCTACTGTGTTGTTTAGACTAAATGTGAGTGATTTTTTTCTTGAGATGTGATTTTTGCATACGTAGGTATAATGTAAAGTTTAAAAGGATCTGTAGATACTGTACTGATTTTAAGAGCTAAACATTATTTTAAAACAGCTGATCTTAACATTGTAAAAATTAATTCTCTTGAGGAAAATGCTCCTTTATGGCTCTTCAAATACTCCTCATATATCTTATGTAATCAGTTCTTAACTGCCAAAAATAGTACCAAATAGGAGCACAATTAAACATAATCTGAAAACACCAAGGCACTACTTGCACATTTTATCTACATGGGTATGTGCAAAATCTGACTCTTGTGCCAGTTCATTATGCTAAATGGAAGCATTTTCTAAATGGGTTCAGTAGGTCAGAGAAATATTAATAGGTGTTATTGTATATTAAACATATGGAGTGCACAAAAGCATCAAGGTCTCATTGCTGGGGTTAATCAAAAAGTTTAAAATCCTCTCATTCTGCAACACTCTGTTGTTCTTTTTTTTTTTTTTTGCATTTCATTTATTTATTTATTTTTGGGTTTTCACTGCTGCTGCAGGCTCTTCTCTAGTTGTTGGGAGTGGGGGCTACTCTCTAGTTGAGGTGAGTAGGCTTCTTGTTGTGGAACTCAGGCTCTAGAGCACATGGGCTCAACAGCTGCGGCTCCTCTAGAACACAGGCTCCATAGTTGTGGCTCCCGGGCTTAGCTGCTCTTCAGCATGTGGGATCTTCCTGGATCAGTGATCGAACTCGTGTTTCCTGCATTGGCAGGTGAACTCTTTATCACTGAGCTACCAGGGAAGCCCACTCAGTTGCTCTTGAATTAGAATACTTCAAAATTGTTTACTGCTGTCATTTTTGGGTCACTTACTGATTTTATTAAGAAGTCCAACATTGAAAATATTTATATTTCCATGGGGTTATTTGTTCATTCCTCAGTCAAGTTCTGTCACTCAGCTGTGGCCAACTCTTTGTGACCCCATGGATTATAGCACACCAGGCTTCCCTGACTTTCACCATCTCCCAGAGCTTGCTCAAGCTCATGTCCACTGACTCAGTGAAGCCATCCAATCATCTTGTCCTCTTTTATCTCCTTCTCCTTCTGCTTCAATTTTTCCCAGTCTCAGGGTCTTTTCCAATGAGTATCTCTCTTCATATCAGGTGGCCAAAGTATTGGAGCTTCAGCTTCAGCATTTGTCCTTCCAATGAATCATTCCTGTCAGTGTTTAAATTCTGTGTATTCTCATTTCTGTGGTCTACTTTAAACCAGTGTATAGCAAATCTCTTGAGTTTCTATTGGTGATCTGGAATTTATTCTTTTAACTTCAGCAGATAATCACAGCTTTTCTACTATGTGTCAGGCACAGTTCTAGGCACTTGGCATGCAACAAGTGACAAGCAAGGTCTCTACTGGGAAGTGTTCATGGCAGCATGGGGAGAAACACAATAAATATACTACAATAAGTCACATGGCTTATCAGAAGATAATCTATCATATGAAAAACAAACAGCAAGGCACGGGCGGCTGAGAGTGGGGAGGGGGTATGTCATAGCAATAATTAGGGTGGGCCTCATTGATATGAGACTTGGGCAATGAATAAAGAGAGATGAGAATCATCCAAGAGGATATATAGAAAAAGAATTTCAGGGCAGAGAAGACAGAAGGAAATCCCTAAGACAGGATCATGCTTGGTATATAGAGGAACAGCAGGAGTGTTAGAAGAGGCGAGACAGAGAGAGTGAACTCAGAAAGGTAACAAGGGATCAGATACTGTAAAGCCTTGTGGACACCTGCAAAGACTTTGGCTTTTATTCCAAGGATGACGAGGACCATTGCAGAGATTTGAGCAGAGAAGGAAAATGATGACTTCCTTGAAAGAGATGTCTCTGGCTCCTATGCTGAGAATGGTTCTACAGGACATAGAAGCAGACACCAGGTGGGAAGCTGCTGTAGTAATTCAGATGGTTCAGACAGGTGTTGAGGTGGCAGCAGCAGAGATACTACCAAATGGTCAGATTCTGGATGTAGTTTTGAAAGCAAAGGAAGGTGTAAGGACCTCCTGATTCAGAGCGTAAAAGAAACAGAGCAAGGTGAAGGATGAACTCTCCATATACTGACATGGAGTAGGCTGTGGGAGCAGTAGGTTCCAGTAGGGGGGTGGAGTGGGGAGATGGGATCAAGAATTCAGTTTCTGGACAAACTAAATTTAAGACATTGATTAGGCATCCAGTGGGGATGCTGAGTATGTAGCTGAAGTTCAGGGACAGAGTCTAGACTGAAGTTATACACATGTGGGGTGGGGGGAGGTCAACAGCATTTAGGTGGACTTTACAGCTGGAAGCTTGGATGAGATCATCACCAAGAAAGTGACTGTAGACAGAGAAGAGAGGAGAGGAAAGTCACTGGAAGCTTATGAGCTTGGAATAAAGAGGATCAAGCAGCAGAGTAGGTTGAGAATTAACCTATGTGGCAAGAGGAAGCTCAAGAGTGTGTAATTAAGATGGAAATTAATACTAGGGAGGTATGAATCAGCCAGGATCCAGTCAGGAGACTGGGCACATAAATGATCATAGCAATAATTAGTCACATGGCTTATCAGAAGATAATCTATCATATGAAAACAAACAGCAAGGCACGGGCGGCTGAGAGTGGGAGGGGGTATGTCATAGCAATAATTAGGGTGGGCCTCATTGATATGAGACTTGGGCAATGAATAAAGAGAGATGAGAATCATCCAAGAGGATATATAGAAAAAGAATTTCAGGGCAGAGAAGACAGAAGGAAATCCCTAAGACAGGATCATGCTTGGTATATAGAGGAACAGCAGGAGTGTTAGAAGAGGCGAGACAGAGAGAGTGAACTCAGAAAGGTAACAAGGGATCAGATACTGTAAAGCCTTGTGGACACCTGCAAAGACTTTGGCTTTTATTCCAAGGATGACGAGGACCATTGCAGAGATTTGAGCAGAGAAGGAAAATGATGACTTCCTTGAAAGAGATGTCTCTGGCTCCTATGCTGAGAATGGTTCTACAGGACATAGAAGCAGACACCAGGTGGGAAGCTGCTGTAGTAATTCAGATGGTTCAGACAGGTGTTGAGGTGGCAGCAGCAGAGATACTACCAAATGGTCAGATTCTGGATGTAGTTTTGAAAGCAAAGGAAGGTGTAAGGACCTCCTGATTCAGAGCGTAAAAGAAACAGAGCAAGGTGAAGGATGAACTCTCCATATACTGACATGGAGTAGGCTGTGGGAGCAGTAGGTTCCAGTAGGGGGGTGGAGTGGGGAGATGGGATCAAGAATTCAGTTTCTGGACAAACTAAATTTAAGACATTGATTAGGCATCCAGTGGGGATGCTGAGTATGTAGCTGAAGTTCAGGGACAGAGTCTAGACTGAAGTTATACACATGTGGGGTGGGGGGAGGTCAACAGCATTTAGGTGGACTTTACAGCTGGAAGCTTGGATGAGATCATCACCAAGAAAGTGACTGTAGACAGAGAAGAGAGGAGAGGGAAGTCACTGGAAGCTTATGAGCTTGGAATAAAGAGGATCAAGCAGCAGAGTAGGTTGAGAATTAACCTATGTGGCAAGAGGAAGCTCAAGAGTGTGTAATTAAGATGGAAATTAATACTAGGGAGGTATGAATCAGCCAGGATCCAGTCAGGAGACTGAAGTGAGAATTCAATGTAAATAATTATTAAGTATGAAATTGCTAACCAGGTAACAAAGAGGGTGAAGGGAGAACTCAAAGGTATCATGAGAGAAATCACAAGAAAAAAAAAAAAACCCTTTCATCCCTTGGGTTGGGAGAATAAAGAATATGCTTGAGTTATTTAATAAACTTAAAGCAAGAGCCCCACAGAGCTGAGCTTTGCCCCCTGAGAAGCAGGTGCTGCTCAGCTGGTATGGGTGTTCCTGAGCTCAAGAGAGAGGCCCCACGCATCTGGGAACCCTTTTCTAAGAAAGCCGTCAGCCATCTAGTGCTTAGGTCTTTGAGAGGGCTACAATGAGGTGGTATATTAGTTTTCCAGGGCTGCTATACACATTACCACAAACCTGGTGGCTTAAGACAACAGAAATTTATCCTCTCACAGTCTGCATACTTGAAACCTTAAATCAAGGTGTCAGAAGGGCCATGCTCCCTCGGAAGGCTCTGAAGAGGAAATTTGATCCATGCTTCTCCTAACTTCTGGGGGTGGCCAGCAAGCCTTGCTGTTCCTTGGCTTGACATGTAACTCCAATCTCTGTATCTGTCGTCACACAACTTTCTTTGAAGGACGTTAGTCATCTGGTTTAGGGTCCACTGTAAACCAGAATAACCTCAATTTAACTAATCACATCAGCAAAAACTCTATTTCCAAACACTCTGAGGCTCTCAGGAAACATGAATGCTGAAGCGTTAGTGTTCAATCAAGTATTCAGTTTCTGGACAAACTAAATTTAAGACATTGATTAGGCATCCAGTGGGGATGCTGAGTATGTAGCTGAAGTTCAGGGACAGAGTCTAGACTGAAGTTATACACATGTGGGGTGGGGGGAGGTCAACAGCATTTAGGTGGACTTTACAGCTGGAAGCTTGGATGAGATCATCACCAAGAAAGTGACTGTAGACAGAGAAGAGAGGAGAGGGAAGTCACTGGAAGCTTATGAGCTTGGAATAAAGAGGATCAAGCAGCAGAGTAGGTTGAGAATTAACCTATGTGGCAAGAGGAAGCTCAAGAGTGTGTAATTAAGATGGAAATTAATACTAGGGAGGTATGAATCAGCCAGGATCCAGTCAGGAGACTGAAGTGAGAATTCAATGTAAATAATTATTAAGTATGAAATTGCTAACCAGGTAACAAAGAGGGTGAAGGGAGAACTCAAAGGTATCATGAGAGAAATCACAAGAAAAAATACCCTTTCATCCCTTGGGTTGGGAGAATAAAGAATATGCTTGAGTTATTTAATAAACTTAAAGCAAGAGCCCCACAGAGCTGAGCTTTGCCCCCTGAGAAGCAGGTGCTGCTCAGCTGGTATGGGTGTTCCTGAGCTCAAGAGAGAGGCCCCACGCATCTGGGAACCCTTTTCTAAGAAAGCCGTCAGCCATCTAGTGCTTAGGTCTTTGAGAGGGCTACAATGAGGTGGTATATTAGTTTTCCAGGGCTGCTATACACATTACCACAAACCTGGTGGCTTAAGACAACAGAAATTTATCCTCTCACAGTCTGCATACTTGAAACCTTAAATCAAGGTGTCAGAAGGGCCATGCTCCCTCGGAAGGCTCTGAAGAGGAAATTTGATCCATGCTTCTCCTAACTTCTGGGGGTGGCCAGCAAGCCTTGCTGTTCCTTGGCTTGACATGTAACTCCAATCTCTGTATCTGTCGTCACACAACTTTCTTTGAAGGACGTTAGTCATCTGGTTTAGGGTCCACTGTAAACCAGAATAACCTCAATTTAACTAATCACATCAGCAAAAACTCTATTTCCAAACACTCTGAGGCTCTCAGGAAACATGAATGCTGAAGCGTTAGTGTTCAATCAAGTACACCCCGATTCTTCAAGTGCTAGAAAATCTGCAAACTGCAATCATATGCAGCAACAGGAAGGCACTGTCACTTCTGGGGTGAAGAGGTTTTTCTAAGCTATGACACCCTTAAGAACCACACGCAGACAGGAAGCCCATGGGATGCAAGTGAGGAGAAAACCCTTCTTCTTCCTCAAGCCGCCTAAGCCCCCTCTAGTATCCTCCACTTCAGAGCCTAACAAGGAGTCATCTCAGAAAACCAGCCTGCAGCCTCACCTCCAGCATCTCAAACATAATCATAGAAAGGTAGATTTAGGGCCAAGAGGCAGTATCTCAACAACTGGTACAAGGAAGGAATGGTCAATTGTGTCAAAAAGTTGCTGACAGGTAAATAAAAATGAGAATTGATCACTGTCTACTGAGGTTAGTTTCTTCAACTGTTCCGTGATCATGTAAATTCAGAAAGTGCTGTTCAAGGACTTTTTGTTGGCCTGGCCAGGCATTTCAGCACTTTGGCCAGCTCCTTCCCAACCGGGCTCACTGATTCCGACATGAGGAGAGCTAACAGACACCATACACTGGTGTTCATCTTCAAATGCTCACAGTGCTACCCACAGCCACCACAAATCCGGTCACTCCCTCTGCTGAATTTTATTTTGATGTTTGCAAAAGAGTTAATGTCACCTTGGAAGTGAATATATTCATAAGGCCAACCACAGACTACCAGAGAGGCTACCAAGGAAAATTAGGCAATAGGCCTACAATAAAAAGAAAATTCAGTTTCCTTCATCTTTTCTCTACTTCTATAATTTTAGTAAAAAGTCCATGGATGATTGAAAGCAAGTGCTTATGTTTTCTTAGTCTACCTCTTTGGAGGGTGACAGAAGCAAGTAAAAGTCATAGAGAGAAATTGTTTTGGTAAATATAGAGCAAATTCAATGCACATTTTAGGGCCCTAGATGTATCTGGAGAGGGGAATATTTTCTGCTCTCCTATAAAGAAAATTTCGTAAAATGCGGTTAATTTCCTGATTATTTTAAAGCACATAATAGAAAACAAACAAAAGACAATATAAAAGCAGCATTGAACTGTGAATGAACAAGTCTGGATTCCAAGACCATTTTTTGTAACTAGCTATATAGCTTTGGGCAAGTGTTCTGGCAGCTCTGGTTTTTTCAAGTGCTAGAAAATCTGCAAACTGCAATCATATGCAGCAACAGGAAGGCACTGTCACTTCTGGGGTGAAGAGGTTTTTCTAAGCTATGACACCCTTAAGAACCACACGCAGACAGGAAGCCCATGGGATGCAAGTGAGGAAAACCCTTCTTCTTCCTCAAGCCGCCTAAGCCCCCTCTAGTATCCTCCACTTCAGAGCCTAACAAGGAGTCATCTCAGAAAACCAGCCTGCAGCCTCACCTCCAGCATCTCAAACATAATCATAGAAAGGTAGATTTAGGGCCAAGAGGCAGTATCTCAACAACTGGTACAAGGAAGGAATGGTCAATTGTGTCAAAAAGTTGCTGACAGGTAAATAAAAATGAGAATTGATCACTGTCTACTGAGGTTAGTTTCTTCAACTGTTCCGTGATCATGTAAATTCAGAAAGTGCTGTTCAAGGACTTTTTGTTGGCCTGGCCAGGCATTTCAGCACTTTGGCCAGCTCCTTCCCAACCGGGCTCACTGATTCCGACATGAGGAGAGCTAACAGACACCATACACTGGTGTTCATCTTCAAATGCTCACAGTGCTACCCACAGCCACCACAAATCCGGTCACTCCCTCTGCTGAATTTTATTTTGATGTTTGCAAAAGAGTTAATGTCACCTTGGAAGTGAATATATTCATAAGGCCAACCACAGACTACCAGAGAGGCTACCAAGGAAAATTAGGCAATAGGCCTACAATAAAAAGAAAATTCAGTTTCCTTCATCTTTTCTCTACTTCTATAATTTTAGTAAAAAGTCCATGGATGATTGAAAGCAAGTGCTTATGTTTTCTTAGTCTACCTCTTTGGAGGGTGACAGAAGCAAGTAAAAGTCATAGAGAGAAATTGTTTTGGTAAATATAGAGCAAATTCAATGCACATTTTAGGGCCCTAGATGTATCTGGAGAGGGGAATATTTTCTGCTCTCCTATAAAGAAAATTTCGTAAAATGCGGTTAATTTCCTGATTATTTTAAAGCACATAATAGAAAACAAACAAAAGACAATATAAAAGCAGCATTGAACTGTGAATGAACAAGTCTGGATTCCAAGACCATTTTTTGTAACTAGCTATATAGCTTTGGGCAAGTGTTCTGGCAGCTCTGGTCTGTTTTCTTCATCTATTAAAAAGAAAGCTAGCATAAAGAATCTCTAAAAGCTCTCAACTTTTGACCTGTATTATCTAACTACCAAAACTATCTTGTATGGTTACCAATGTTATTACATGACTACAGTCAATTCTGATAGTGAAAATCAGTTGAGATTTACTTCAATACCTAAATTACTACTTTTTTGCATTTTTTCATAGAAAAATAACATATAAGCACATAGGAAACTAAAACACTGAAAGTCAAATTTGAAAGAAAATGCTTCAGTTGTCAATCACTGTTACTTGTTATTTAACATTGAAGATTTTCTCTTCTTCCTTAGAAATTAGTTGTCAAAATAGAACCATAAAGCACATTGTGTATATCTGTATGTGTCATGTGTCTGATAAAACATAGTACACATCATAAATCGATGTAGGTCTGGCCATCAAACTAATTTAGCTCTATTGGGAAATACAGAGTTCTGACTTCTTTGTATTGTTTCTGTGTGTCCAAAAATTTCATTTTTCACATAAAGCTCAGAGTCCAAAATCATCCAGAACAGCTTCTGCAGGTGTGGGGAAATTCATTTAACTAGAATTCCATTAGAACATACATTTGATCAAACAAAACTGATAGAAAAAGAGTAACCATGGGTATTACCTAAATATCTTAATTTGGAATACTATTTCTCTGAAATAGCCCCCTCAAGGTAAAATTAGGCAATAGGCCTACAATAAAAAGAAAATTCAGTTTCCTTCATCTTTTCTCTACTTCTATAATTTTAGTAAAAAGTCCATGGATGATTGAAAGCAAGTGCTTATGTTTTCTTAGTCTACCTCTTTGGAGGGTGACAGAAGCAAGTAAAAGTCATAGAGAGAAATTGTTTTGGTAAATATAGAGCAAATTCAATGCACATTTTAGGGCCCTAGATGTATCTGGAGAGGGGAATATTTTCTGCTCTCCTATAAAGAAAATTTCGTAAAATGCGGTTAATTTCCTGATTATTTTAAAGCACATAATAGAAAACAAACAAAAGACAATATAAAAGCAGCATTGAACTGTGAATGAACAAGTCTGGATTCCAAGACCATTTTTTGTAACTAGCTATATAGCTTTGGGCAAGTGTTCTGGCAGCTCTGGTCTGTTTTCTTCATCTATTAAAAAGAAAGCTAGCATAAAGAATCTCTAAAAAGCTCTCAACTTTTGACCTGTATTATCTAACTACCAAAACTATCTTGTATGGTTACCAATGTTATTACATGACTACAGTCAATTCTGATAGTGAAAATCAGTTGAGATTTACTTCAATACCTAAATTACTACTTTTTTGCATTTTTTCATAGAAAAATAACATATAAGCACATAGGAAACTAAAACACTGAAAGTCAAATTTGAAAGAAAATGCTTCAGTTGTCAATCACTGTTACTTGTTATTTAACATTGAAGATTTTCTCTTCTTCCTTAGAAATTAGTTGTCAAAATAGAACCATAAAGCACATTGTGTATATCTGTATGTGTCATGTGTCTGATAAAACATAGTACACATCATAAATCGATGTAGGTCTGGCCATCAAACTAATTTAGCTCTATTGGGAAATACAGAGTTCTGACTTCTTTGTATTGTTTCTGTGTGTCCAAAAATTTCATTTTTCACATAAAGCTCAGAGTCCAAAATCATCCAGAACAGCTTCTGCAGGTGTGGGGAAATTCATTTAACTAGAATTCCATTAGAACATACATTTGATCAAACAAAACTGATAGAAAAAGAGTAACCATGGGTATTACCTAAATATCTTAATTTGGAATACTATGTTGCTTGCTGATTAGTATCACAAAAGAAAATCACTAAATTTGGTAAAACCTAAAAACCATCAAAAGAAGGAAAAAAGAGGAGTTCTGCTAGATTCTCTTTAGGGAGTATGTGTGTGTGTGTAAGTAACCATTTCCATTTGGTGATATTTACCAACTTTCAATATAAGGTTATAAGGTTATAAGGTTATAATAGAAGTTATATCTCATGTAATATAAGAAGCAGAAAAACACTTTCCTTAAAATTACTTTAAGAAAGGCTGCTTCCAAGAATCCATTTTCTATTTTATGCAGAATACAGTTATTTTTTTCAAGTTTTCTTACACTAAAGAAAGGCAGTGTATGGTCTTTAGATCCCAGAGTCAAGAAATACAGAGTGGGGCTTCCCTGGTGTTCCAGTGGGTAAGGACACCGCCTTGCAGAGCAAGGGGCGCCAGTTTGATCCCTGGCCTGGGAAGATCCACGTGCCGCGGAGCGGCTGGATTGATATGTCCAATTACCGAGCTGGAGCTCTGGAGCGCATGCGCCCAGAGCCAGTGCTCAGTGACAGGAGAGGCCACCGCAATGGGAGGCCCACACGGGCCAAAGAACAAAGACGGATGAAAACAGAGAAATGAAAGACCAATAGAAGTGTCCTACCCGCCCCCTTCCTCCCCACCCCACCCCCGCCTCACCCCATGCTCAAAATAAGTAAATAAATAAATCTTTAAAAAAAAAAAAAAAGAAATACAGAGTGAATTTTTTACCATTATTTTTATTGGACCAAAACAGTTAATTACTATGAATCTACAGATCTCCATTTTTTGCTTTTCTTTTTTACAGAGTTTTGTTGTTTACTGCCACACATCGACCTGAATCCACCAATAGTACAGATCTCCATTTTAGTTTCTTGACACTTGAGTGTCCAGCAATCAGGTGTACTGTGTCACCAACAATCCAAGCTCCCAAGCTGGCGAGGGACCCAGGGGTTTCCCAAAATCTGGCCTGTGGACCAGCCATGCTGGCACTATCCGGGAAATTGTTAGAAATGCAGAAGCTCAAGTTCTGCCCAGACCTTGTGATCCAGAATCTGCATTTTAACAAGATCTTCCGGTGATTTGGATGCACGGTAAAATGTGAGAGGCACTGTCCTAAAATGCCAACAGTCACATTCACCTGTATCCTGGTATAACTTCTTTTTTTCTTTTAATTTTGGCCTCCTTTATTGGTTTTTTATTTATTTATTCTCATCCATCTTTATTCCTTGGCCTATGTGGGTCTCCCATCGCAATGGCCTCTCCCCTTGCAGAGCACTGGCCCTGGGCGCATGCACTCCAGAGCGCTGGCTCATAATTGGACACACTAGTCCAGCCACTCCGTGGCACGCGGGATCTTCATGGGCCAGGGATGGAACCAGTGCCCCTTGCACTGCAAGGTGGAGTCTTTACCCACTGGACCACCAGGGAAGCCTCTGGTATAACTTCTTGAGTACAACAACAACTAAGAACTATAGGTGCAGATCAGAACTGTAGCTTCGGATGCCCACAGCAGTGTGCCACACAACCCATGAGCAAAAATGGATGAATTATTCTATATAGACACTTGTAACTTAACCATCTTAAAAGTGAAGATGAGTAACTACTGAGTATCAGTACAGAGTATGTGTGCCATGAGATCAGGGTCACCATATATCCCGGATTCCTGAGGCAGTCCTAGTTTATACCTGTTATTCTGGAATAAATTATTAACAGTACTCCATCTGTTAAACTAAGAAAGTCCTCACAGGGACAATAAATTACATGGCCACTCTGGTAAAAATCTGCCCAAAAAATGCATCCATTACAAGCTCCCCAAAAGATTTAATTATAAGAATACATGATATTGGGCCCTGCTAGTCACCAAATTCTGCTCCTGTTTAACCGTAATAAGCAGGGAGAAAGACATTCTACTGCTAAGACAGCAAGGGAACATTTTCTATTACATGGACAAACAAAAAGTACCGGCAGCCATCTTCTCCTTTTAACTGTTCAGTAATTCTTTCTTATACCACATTAGTATTTGCTGTGGCTTTTCTTTACTAGAATCTGGAATAAGATTGAAGACAAACCTAATGTTGATCTATTTTATTCTTCTTATTATTTTTAATCTCAAATTTTTTTATTTTACAATACAGCAAAAGAATGGAGAAGGGAATGCAATTCACTCCATGGATGTAGAAGCCTGGTGAGCTACAGTCCATGGGATTCTCAAATACACATAGGACTTCCCTGATGGCTCGGTGGTGAGCAATCTGCCTGCAGTGCAGGAGACCTGGGTTCCCTAAGGTGGGAAGATCTCCCTGTAGGAGGACATGGTGACCCACTCCAGTATTCCTGCCTGGAGAATTCCATGGACAGAGGAGCCGACAGGCTGCAGTCCATGCGGGCACACAGAGGTGGATACGACCAAAGTGACTAAGCAGCATAGCAATAGAAGAAGCATGCCTTTTGTAGTCACAGAGACCTAAACTGAGCTCTTCCTCTATACATTTACTACTTTTAACATATTCAGGTCAATTTCTATTTCATCTTCATCTATGTTTAGTTTCCAAAATCTATTTTCATTGTTTAAGCTTTTATTTTATACTGGAGTACTGTTGATTTACAATGTAATGTTAATTTCACCTGTAGAGCAAAGTGGCTCATTTATACATATACATGCAACAAGAACCTACAGTAGGGCTGCCCTGGTGGCTCAGTGGTAAAGAATCTACTTGCCAATGCAGGGACACAGGTTCAATCCCTGATTTGGGAACTCCCACATGCCTGTGCACCATAACCATTGAGCCCATGCTCTAGATCCCTAGAGCCACAACTACTGAAGCCCATGCACCTGGAACCCCACACTCCACAACAAGAGAAACCGCAGCAATAAGAAGCCCATGCACCACAAGTAGAGAGTAGTATACACTCACTACAACTAGAGAAAAACCGACACAGCAACAAAGACCCAGCACTGCCAAAAATAAATAAATGAATGAATGATGAATGAATAATTGTTAAAAAAAAAAAAACCCTACAGTACAGCACTGGGAACTCTGTTCAGTACTATATAACAACCTAATGGGAGAAGAATTTTAAAAGAATAAATACATGTATTCCGTTTAAGCTTGATACATGTTTACAGTATTGCAGAAAGGGCACCCTGATTTGGAACTATCAGAACTATTAGGAGAATCTCAGCTTTAATCTCCCATGAATGAAAACCATTCAACAAATGCCCCCACCTGTATATGCTAAATGGACCCTAGGCACACTGTATATATTAAAAACCTGATAAAGAACAAGAAAACTGGACACCATCATTCAGTGTTGTATGTGACTGCGGAATCAAAGAAAGGCCAAGGAGCAAGGTAGAGGAACCCAAGAGTAGACACCACCATTCGCTTGCTGTGGGTAGAGTGCAATGAAATCAAAATACTTTGGAGGGACTCTTTTTTAACATGGACAGAGGAGCCGACAGGCTGCAGTCCATGCGGGCACACAGAGGTGGATACGACCAAAGTGACTAAGCAGCATAGCAATAGAAGAAGCATGCCTTTTGTAGTCACAGAGACCTAAACTGAGCTCTTCCTCTATACATTTACTACTTTTAACATATTCAGGTCAATTTCTATTTCATCTTCATCTATGTTTAGTTTCCAAAATCTATTTTCATTGTTTAAGCTTTTATTTTATACTGGAGTACTGTTGATTTACAATGTAATGTTAATTTCACCTGTAGAGCAAAGTGGCTCATTTATACATATACATGCAACAAGAACCTACAGTAGGGCTGCCCTGGTGGCTCAGTGGTAAAGAATCTACTTGCCAATGCAGGGACACAGGTTCAATCCCTGATTTGGGAACTCCCACATGCCTGTGCACCATAACCATTGAGCCCATGCTCTAGATCCCTAGAGCCACAACTACTGAAGCCCATGCACCTGGAACCCCACACTCCACAACAAGAGAAACCGCAGCAATAAGAAGCCCATGCACCACAAGTAGAGAGTAGTATACACTCACTACAACTAGAGAAAAACCGACACAGCAACAAAGACCCAGCACTGCCAAAAATAAATAAATGAATGAATGATGAATGAATAATTGTTAAAAAAAACCCCTACAGTACAGCACTGGGAACTCTGTTCAGTACTATATAACAACCTAATGGGAGAAGAATTTTAAAAGAATAAATACATGTATTCCGTTTAAGCTTGATACATGTTTACAGTATTGCAGAAAGGGCACCCTGATTTGGAACTATCAGAACTATTAGGAGAATCTCAGCTTTAATCTCCCATGAATGAAAACCATTCAACAAATGCCCCCACCTGTATATGCTAAATGGACCCTAGGCACACTGTATATATTAAAAACCTGATAAAGAACAAGAAAACTGGACACCATCATTCAGTGTTGTATGTGACTGCGGAATCAAAGAAAGGCCAAGGAGCAAGGTAGGAGGACTCTATCCTTTTCGAGATAGACAGATAAGGAGTAAGACACCACCATTCGCTTGCTGTGGGGTAGAGTGCAATGAAATCAAAATACGGGTTTGCTAGGAATTAGCTCTGGGAAAGTCAACTCTGATCAACTGATCCTCCAGCGACAGCACCTGGTGGAACCTGGGTCAATTAGCAGGAGCAAGAGTCCATTCAGAGGGCGGTGAGGAGGGGGAGGGCACCAGGATGAAAGAAAGCGACTGAAGACAAGGATGAGAGGTGCCGAGGGCAGGGACCCCAAGTCAGAAGTCAATCCAGTGGAAGAGCAACTTGGAGAGGAAACACATTCAATTGTTTGAAAATCTTATGGTATAATTTATAAAGAAATAAAATTCACCCTTTCAGATGTATAGTTTTAGCAAGTTTAGACAAACATACCACACATCACAACGAAGACCTCGAACAGGTTCTACCAGCCCCTCAATTTCCCAAGACCATCGGTAGTCAATCTTTCTCCTAATTTCGTTCCCTGACAACTGTTTTTTGCCATTTCCAGAATGTCACATAAATGTAATGATACAGCATGGAGCCTCTGTATCTGGCAGCTTCCACTTAGCACAATGCATTTGGAGATTCATCTTTGTTGCATTTATCCTTAGTTTGTTCATTCATGTTTGCTATATTCTGGAAGAACTTACATAGATTTGGTGTTATTTCTTCCTCAAATGTTTAGTAGAATTCACCAGAAAATTCAGTTGTACAGATGAGAATTGAATGAGATTATGCATGAAAATAGCCTAGGTGCTATAACCACCTAAACAATAACAAATATTTGCTATTTTTATTACTCTATTAATCCAACTTAATATAGGTAGCTAAAACAAATTGCCGTAGAAGTTATGTTACAGTATTGCAGAAAGGGCACCCTGATTTGGAACTATCAGAACTATTAGGAGAATCTCAGCTTTAATCTCCCATGAATGAAAACCATTCAACAAATGCCCCCACCTGTATATGCTAAATGGACCCTAGGCACACTGTATATATTAAAAACCTGATAAAGAACAAGAAAACTGGACACCATCATTCAGTGTTGTATGTGACTGCGGAATCAAAGAAAGGCCAAGGAGCAAGGTAGGAGGACTCTATCCTTTTCGAGATAGACAGATAAGGAGTAAGACACCACCATTCGCTTGCTGTGGGGTAGAGTGCAATGAAATCAAAATACGGGTTTGCTAGGAATTAGCTCTGGGAAAGTCAACTCTGATCAACTGATCCTCCAGCGACAGCACCTGGTGGAACCTGGGTCAATTAGCAGGAGCAAGAGTCCATTCAGAGGGCGGTGAGGAGGGGGAGGGCACCAGGATGAAAGAAAGCGACTGAAGACAAGGATGAGAGGTGCCGAGGGCAGGGACCCCAAGTCAGAAGTCAATCCAGTGGAAGAGCAACTTGGAGAGGAAACACATTCAATTGTTTGAAAATCTTATGGTATAATTTATAAAGAAATAAAATTCACCCTTTCAGATGTATAGTTTTAGCAAGTTTAGACAAACATACCACACATCACAACGAAGACCTCGAACAGGTTCTACCAGCCCCTCAATTTCCCAAGACCATCGGTAGTCAATCTTTCTCCTAATTTCGTTCCCTGACAACTGTTTTTTGCCATTTCCAGAATGTCACATAAATGTAATGATACAGCATGGAGCCTCTGTATCTGGCAGCTTCCACTTAGCACAATGCATTTGGAGATTCATCTTTGTTGCATTTATCCTTAGTTTGTTCATTCATGTTTGCTATATTCTGGAAGAACTTACATAGATTTGGTGTTATTTCTTCCTCAAATGTTTAGTAGAATTCACCAGAAAATTCAGTTGTACAGATGAGAATTGAATGAGATTATGCATGAAAATAGCCTAGGTGCTATAACCACCTAAACAATAACAAATATTTGCTATTTTTATTACTCTATTAATCCAACTTAATATAGGTAGCTAGCAAATTGCTAGAAGAGCATACATCTGCCCAGTGTAGAAGCTTATGCATCACAGGCTGACCTTCAAACCCATCTAGACTGGCCAGAAATGGTAACGGCAAGAACTTCAGAGATCAGCACATTTTCAACTGAAAAGAACTTTAGGTTTCTTTGCTATAATCGTTACACACCCATTTAAGATAAACAGTGGGGGGGGGGCATTAAAATTCAAAATGAATTTCAGCATTTTACTATTTGAAACATTTTCCTTTGTAGTTGTTCTCTAAATGTCCAAGAAAAACCAGTTGCTGTTTACTAGAGTCGTGCAATTAAGAATGAACTTAGACACAGGTAAATGATACAACAAAATTGGCTACTTTACATTCCCATGACTACAAATAGGCACAAAGGCTAAAAAAAAGAACGATAACAAAGATGATAAAGCAAAGCAAAGATGATACAATTTTAGAAATCCATTAAACAACGTATTGAATATTTCAGTGTTTTCAATTATACATTCCTATAGGCTCCATAGTTTGCTTACACAGTTTTGCTGACAAACGGTGTAACAGAATTGGAGAGGGCGGGGAGTGAAGCATACCAGTGCTGTGACAAAGAGCACTCTATAAATGCCTAATAGAATATGAGTGAGTCAAACAAATGAAAACAAAATCCATCTCTTCCAAATGCTAAGCCTTCATTAGCTGTAAACACAGAGGACTCAAGCCTGGGCCTTCTTGGGCTGGTGGTAGTCATGTGCTTAATTGCTCACTCATCTCCATTCCCGCGTAACCACCATGGACTAAGAATGTCACATAAATGTAATGATACAGCATGGAGCCTCTGTATCTGGCAGCTTCCACTTAGCACAATGCATTTGGAGATTCATCTTTGTTGCATTTATCCTTAGTTTGTTCATTCATGTTTGCTATATTCTGGAAGAACTTACATAGATTTGGTGTTATTTCTTCCTCAAATGTTTAGTAGAATTCACCAGAAAATTCAGTTGTACAGATGAGAATTGAATGAGATTATGCATGAAAATAGCCTAGGTGCTATAACCACCTAAACAATAACAAATATTTGCTATTTTTATTACTCTATTAATCCAACTTAATATAGGTAGCTAGCAAATTGCTAGAAGAGCATACATCTGCCCAGTGTAGAAGCTTATGCATCACAGGCTGACCTTCAAACCCATCTAGACTGGCCAGAAATGGTAACGGCAAGAACTTCAGAGATCAGCACATTTTCAACTGAAAAGAACTTTAGGTTTCTTTGCTATAATCGTTACACACCCATTTAAGATAAACAGTGGGGGGGGGGCATTAAAATTCAAAATGAATTTCAGCATTTTACTATTTGAAACATTTTCCTTTGTAGTTGTTCTCTAAATGTCCAAGAAAAACCAGTTGCTGTTTACTAGAGTCGTGCAATTAAGAATGAACTTAGACACAGGTAAATGATACAACAAAATTGGCTACTTTACATTCCCATGACTACAAATAGGCACAAAGGCTAAAAAAAAGAACGATAACAAAGATGATAAAGCAAAGCAAAGATGATACAATTTTAGAAATCCATTAAACAACGTATTGAATATTTCAGTGTTTTCAATTATACATTCCTATAGGCTCCATAGTTTGCTTACACAGTTTTGCTGACAAACGGTGTAACAGAATTGGAGAGGGCGGGGAGTGAAGCATACCAGTGCTGTGACAAAGAGCACTCTATAAATGCCTAATAGAATATGAGTGAGTCAAACAAATGAAAAACAAAATCCATCTCTTCCAAATGCTAAGCCTTCATTAGCTGTAAACACAGAGGACTCAAGCCTGGGCCTTCTTGGGCTGGTGGTAGTCATGTGCTTAATTGCTCACTCATCTCCATCTCTCTGCAACCCCATGGACTATAGTCCTCTAGGCTCCTCTGTCCATGGAATTTTCCAGGAAAGAATACTGGAGTGGGTTGCCATGTCTGCCTCCAGAGGATCTTCTAACCCTATAGAAGCACACTGATGAAAGACTGCCGAAGTCAGGATCTTGTTTCCCATTTGATTAATAATGAACATTTATTGAACATCTCTCAGCAAGGCTACAAGTGAACCATCTAAGGCAAAGAATCTCTATACTGTTCGTACAGAGCTCCATAGAACACACGGTCTCCCCGGTGTATGGAGAAAACCTAGATTCTGAAGCCCCACAGGTACAAATCCATTATTTATAGTTCTATGACCTTGAGCAAGTAGCATATGCTCTCTGAACTTCAGTCTTTTCGTTTATAAAATGCATTATTCTCTACTGATTCATCTCATAAATAGTCCTTGATCAGGCCAGGTCCTGGGTCACCTGCTAGGTCCACAGGATGGACCTTCAAGACTCAAGACAAGGAAATGAGCAGTCACAAATCCATAGCAAGTGGCATCACTGGATAAGGAGAGGGTACTTCAGTTGCATGTTGGAAGGTGTCTGGAAGATCAGGTTAAGACTTCCCTAAGAAAACTACCTCTAGGGAGTCCTGAAGGATTCATGGGAGTTAGATAGGTGAGCTGTGAGGTGAAGGACAGGGTCAGTGTGAAAGGCTCAGAGGAAGCCATGGGGGAGCATGGTGCCACCAGGACCTCAGGCCCATTCACTGTGGCCCTAGTAAGGAATTGCTAGTTAAGCTCAAAGCAGTGAGGAGCCATCAAGAAATTTTAAATCCATTAAACAACGTATTGAATATTTCAGTGTTTTCAATTATACATTCCTATAGGCTCCATAGTTTGCTTACACAGTTTTGCTGACAAACGGTGTAACAGAATTGGAGAGGGCGGGGAGTGAAGCATACCAGTGCTGTGACAAAGAGCACTCTATAAATGCCTAATAGAATATGAGTGAGTCAAACAAATGAAAAACAAAATCCATCTCTTCCAAATGCTAAGCCTTCATTAGCTGTAAACACAGAGGACTCAAGCCTGGGCCTTCTTGGGCTGGTGGTAGTCATGTGCTTAATTGCTCACTCATCTCCATCTCTCTGCAACCCCATGGACTATAGTCCTCTAGGCTCCTCTGTCCATGGAATTTTCCAGGAAAGAATACTGGAGTGGGTTGCCATGTCTGCCTCCAGAGGATCTTCTAACCCTATAGAAGCACACTGATGAAAGACTGCCGAAGTCAGGATCTTGTTTCCCATTTGATTAATAATGAACATTTATTGAACATCTCTCAGCAAGGCTACAAGTGAACCATCTAAGGCAAAGAATCTCTATACTGTTCGTACAGAGCTCCATAGAACACACGGTCTCCCTGGTGTATGGAGAAAACCTAGATTCTGAAGCCCCACAGGTACAAATCCATTATTTATAGTTCTATGACCTTGAGCAAGTAGCATATGCTCTCTGAACTTCAGTCTTTTCGTTTATAAAATGCATTATTCTCTACTGATTCATCTCATAAATAGTCCTTGATCAGGCCAGGTCCTGGGTCACCTGCTAGGTCCACAGGATGGACCTTCAAGACTCAAGACAAGGAAATGAGCAGTCACAAATCCATAGCAAGTGGCATCACTGGATAAGGAGAGGGTACTTCAGTTGCATGTTGGAAGGTGTCTGGAAGATCAGGTTAAGACTTCCCTAAGAAAACTACCTCTAGGGAGTCCTGAAGGATTCATGGGAGTTAGATAGGTGAGCTGTGAGGTGAAGGACAGGGTCAGTGTGAAAGGCTCAGAGGAAGCCATGGGGGAGCATGGTGCCACCAGGACCTCAGGCCCATTCACTGTGGCCCTAGTAAGGAATTGCTAGTTAAGCTCAAAGCAGTGAGGAGCCATCAGAGACTTAATATGAAACGAACATGGTCTTTCTGTGATTTACAACAAAATATAGACAAAATATACTACGAAATACAGAATTGAAAAGGGACAAGGTCAAGGAGCCTGTTAGGAAGCTATTACGTTTTTCCAAGTAAGAGATGATGGTGGCTAGGATTCAGGTTTTGACAAAAATGAAGTAACAAATGCCTGGCTGGCGTGTGCTGGGAACTCAGCAAATGGTAAGGGCCTATTAGCAAGCTGCTGATTGTTCCAAATGAGAGATGACAGTGCCCAGGACTTCGGCATGATAAAAAGTAAGCAACAGGGCTTCCCCTGGTGGTCCAGTGGGTAAGGACACTGCCTTGCAGTGCAAGGGGCGCTGGTTCAACCCCTGGCCTGGGAAGATCCCACGTGCCGCGGAGCGGCTGGACTGATGTGTCCAATCACCGAGCCGGAGCTCTGGAGCGCATGCACCCAGAGCCAGTGCTCTGCAGCCACAGACGCCACCGCGATGGGAGGCCCACACGGGCCAAAGAACAAAGACGGATGAAAATAGAGAAATGAAAGACCAATAGAAGTGGCCCGCCCACTCCCCTCCCTCCCCAACCCGACCCCTGCCCAAAAATAAACAAATAAATAAATCTTAAAAAAAAAAAAAAAAAAGTAAGCAACAAATGCCTAGAAGCATGACTGACGTATGCTAGGAACACCGTGCAGGTTAGTTACCTCTCTTCTTCCTTTGTAATCTATCCATTGTTCAATGGCCAAGCAAGTAAAATCCTCTTCCAAGGAATAAACTTACAAACAAATATTCTTCACAACAAATACATTCATATGTCAACAGGGAATAAACAGATTCTACTTTACCTATATTTTTGGTCACCTAGGGATGAGATGTCCAATAAATGTTGATGTAAATGCAATTTCTTTGCAACCTAAATGTTAGCATACCTTAGTTTATTGCATAATTTTTTATCACTAATATTAGCAGACTATCCAATCCCTGATGATCACATTAAACTATTTAATGTCTTCACAGAATTTAAGCAGCCTTTAAGATTATTTTGATGGTTTCATTTTTGTTTACTGTTTGTTCTCTTTCCTGCTAGAATGTAAGTTCCAAGAGAATGAGGACTTTATTCGTTTTTGTTCTCTGGTCTACTTTCCGCAGCCAGAGAGGTGTCCAGCACTTAGCACAGGTGCAATAAATACCTGAGGGTTAACTCTTTCACAGAATGAACAAGGAACAGAGACTCATCTAGAATTCAGTTCAGTTCAGCTGTGTCCAACACTTTGGACCTCATGGACTGCAGCACGCCAGGCTTCCCTGTCCTTCTCCTGCTCAAACTCTTGTCCATTGACTCAGTGATGCCATCCAATCATCTTGTCCTCCGTTGTCCCCTTCTTCTTTTGGCTTCTATTTTTCCCAACATTGTGAAGAATGGGGGTTTATTTAGAGGAAGTAACTGAAAATGGCCACTCCAGCTGCTATCTCTACTTGCAGGCTCTCCCTACTCTTAGCCCTTGCACACTTGATTTCAGATTCACCTTTTGAACAGAGATAAACATAATTCCCCACTCAAATGGAGCCCAAACTGCTGTCTCTGACCTTCATAGAATCCTATCCACCCTCGTAGCTCTGCCTCCTGCCACAGCTGACACTCTGGCCCTCCTGAGCCTCTCTCCCAGATCCATGCGATCCCTTGCCCCTCCTACTTGCCCCCAGTATGCGACACCCTACCTCTGACGCCCTGCCTCTCCCTTTCTGCTTGGTAAAACCCCACCTGCCCTTCAACTTCATCTCAAAAGCATTGCTTCTGAAGCGTTTCTTTATTCTTTAAGGCCACAGCTCTCAACTAAAATCCTCTTCCAAGGAATAAACTTACAAACAAATATTCTTCACAACAAATACATTCATATGTCAACAGGGAATAAACAGATTCTACTTTACCTATATTTTTGGTCACCTAGGGATGAGATGTCCAATAAATGTTGATGTAAATGCAATTTCTTTGCAACCTAAATGTTAGCATACCTTAGTTTATTGCATAATTTTTTATCACTAATATTAGCAGACTATCCAATCCCTGATGATCACATTAAACTATTTAATGTCTTCACAGAATTTAAGCAGCCTTTAAGATTATTTGATGGTTTCATTTTTGTTTACTGTTTGTTCTCTTTCCTGCTAGAATGTAAGTTCCAAGAGAATGAGGACTTTATTCGTTTTTGTTCTCTGGTCTACTTTCCGCAGCCAGAGAGGTGTCCAGCACTTAGCACAGGTGCAATAAATACCTGAGGGTTAACTCTTTCACAGAATGAACAAGGAACAGAGACTCATCTAGAATTCAGTTCAGTTCAGCTGTGTCCAACACTTTGGACCTCATGGACTGCAGCACGCCAGGCTTCCCTGTCCTTCTCCTGCTCAAACTCTTGTCCATTGACTCAGTGATGCCATCCAATCATCTTGTCCTCCGTTGTCCCCTTCTTCTTTTGGCTTCTATTTTTCCCAACATTGTGAAGAATGGGGGTTTATTTAGAGGAAGTAACTGAAAATGGCCACTCCAGCTGCTATCTCTACTTGCAGGCTCTCCCTACTCTTAGCCCTTGCACACTTGATTTCAGATTCACCTTTTGAACAGAGATAAACATAATTCCCCACTCAAATGGAGCCCAAACTGCTGTCTCTGACCTTCATAGAATCCTATCCACCCTCGTAGCTCTGCCTCCTGCCACAGCTGACACTCTGGCCCTCCTGAGCCTCTCTCCCAGATCCATGCGATCCCTTGCCCCTCCTACTTGCCCCCAGTATGCGACACCCTACCTCTGACGCCCTGCCTCTCCCTTTCTGCTTGGTAAAACCCCACCTGCCCTTCAACTTCATCTCAAAAGCATTGCTTCTGAAGCGTTTCTTTATTCTTTAAGGCCACAGCTCTCAACTAGCATGACTGTGAATGCGCACTACTCCTACTCTAAGACATCGTGCGGTGTTTGGAGATGTTTTGGGCTGTGATCACTGCAGGGGAAACAACTGGCATCCACCGGATATAAGTCAAGGATGCTGTTAACCACCCTGCAACGCACAGCCTATGTCCCTATGGCAAAGAAGCATTTTGTTCAAATATCAGTAGTGCTGAGATTGAGAAACCCTGTCATAAGCAAATGTCTTTCTGCTGCCTTTTCAACCACCACGGAGTCTAGAACTACTGTCACTGAACTTCCACTCTCTGCTGCACAGGACATCTATGTAACCTGTCAGAGCCATCCCTCCCATGTCTGTATGTTTGACATCACATCTCATTTTTCCAAATGAGCATAGCATATTCCTTGCACAAGGGAGATATCGATTTGTTGACTGGAATGGAATGGAAATTTCTATTTCACTTGTTTTTCTACTTAAGTCTATTTTCTCTTGTTTCCTGTTAATTAAAAAAAAAAAGGTAGGCACCATTTTTTGTGCATTTAACTTTTAAATACATAAAGACAGTTATTAAATAACTTGTCTGTTTTCTTACCTCCAGAAAAAACTGCAGGTCCTTTATAATCTCATAAGAAAGAGTACACATTAAAGGCAATAAACTGAGGCTAAACTGGATTAAGTTAGTTCTGATGCTAGTCTCACTGCATACTGCGAATCCACATTTATTTCATTAAGTATATCTGTAGATTTTGATACAAGAGACAAATAAATAAGTATCCAAGCTTGACCTCCAGTTGAGTTAAAAGGTAGCTTTTCTACAATCAGGACGAAATAATAAATGCCATGGTTTTATCTAAAGTACCTTTTTCTCCTTACTATCCTAATATTTAACAAAGCTAATAAATATTTGCTGATTTTACAGTTGATTGACATTATAAACATTTAGTAAGTGGTTTACAAATAAAATATTATGTCCAATCTACTGAAGGAGATGTATGGACATTTAGAGGGTCTTAGCACATTTTAAAAACTGGCCTGGGTCAGAATTCATGTCTGACCACCAACTCCGAATTTTACCTCTTCTGAGATATGAGAAACCTCCTGATCTTAGGAGCACACACAAATACACTTTGGTTCTTAGAATTAAGTTGAAAATTTTGAATGAAAGACTCAACCTGTGTGAAAACAGGAAAATCTGTGATCAGAAAAGATCATCATAAACCCCTCTCACTATTACTAGAAGGTAAGATGAACTCTCTTGACACCCAAAGAGCCTTCAGGCTACAGACAAGCACAGTGGCTGGCGTGACAAGCCGTCACACCGAGAAGCTGGACATCCTGATTCCCAATGCTGTCAGTCAAGACATGGTGAAAGCCATTATGAAAGAGCATTTTGCACTGTCATATGTCAGCCAGAATGAACATCAGCAGTTAGTTAGCCTTCAAGGGAAGGAGGAAATCCCTCCAAACAGAAAAGTACAATGTGACCAGAAGACCCTGAGAAAGCACTTAACATTGTCACAGTTTCCTGAGTGAAGATATCACAACCCATCACCACTGGGCAAGAGGAAATGAAGACAAACACACACATATACACACTCCCCCCTGAGACATACACATACCATCTAATACGGCCACCAGGAGGTGCAGAAGTAACTTCAAGCACCCGGAGCCCCAAATGCTCAAATTCACACTTGACTGCACTTCTGAGACAAAGATAGTTCATTATCCGAGCCCCAAAATGATAAGTTAGTTCTGAGTCTGAAGTTAAAGTCTCACTGCATACTGCGAATCCACATTTATTTCATTAAGTATATCTGTAGATTTTGATACAAGAGACAAATAAATAAGTATCCAAGCTTGACCTCCAGTTGAGTTAAAAGGTAGCTTTTCTACAATCAGGACGAAATAATAAATGCCATGGTTTTATCTAAAGTACCTTTTTCTCCTTACTATCCTAATATTTAACAAAGCTAATAAATATTTGCTGATTTTACAGTTGATTGACATTATAAACATTTAGTAAGTGGTTTACAAATAAAATATTATGTCCAATCTACTGAAGGAGATGTATGGACATTTAGAGGGTCTTAGCACATTTTAAAAACTGGCCTGGGTCAGAATTCATGTCTGACCACCAACTCCGAATTTTACCTCTTCTGAGATATGAGAAACCTCCTGATCTTAGGAGCACACACAAATACACTTTGGTTCTTAGAATTAAGTTGAAAATTTTGAATGAAAGACTCAACCTGTGTGAAAACAGGAAAAATCTGTGATCAGAAAAGATCATCATAAACCCCTCTCACTATTACTAGAAGGTAAGATGAACTCTCTTGACACCCAAAGAGCCTTCAGGCTACAGACAAGCACAGTGGCTGGCGTGACAAGCCGTCACACCGAGAAGCTGGACATCCTGATTCCCAATGCTGTCAGTCAAGACATGGTGAAAGCCATTATGAAAGAGCATTTTGCACTGTCATATGTCAGCCAGAATGAACATCAGCAGTTAGTTAGCCTTCAAGGGAAGGAGGAAATCCCTCCAAACAGAAAAGTACAATGTGACCAGAAGACCCTGAGAAAGCACTTAACATTGTCACAGTTTCCTGAGTGAAGATATCACAACCCATCACCACTGGGCAAGAGGAAATGAAGACAAACACACACATATACACACTCCCCCCTGAGACATACACATACCATCTAATACGGCCACCAGGAGGTGCAGAAGTAACTTCAAAAGCACCCCGGGGAGCCCCAAATGCTCAAATTCACACTTGACTGCACTTTAATCTGAGACAAAGATAGTTCATTATCCGACTTCTAAAATTTCTCAGAACCTAATTTCAAAGTCATCTACTAAGTGGAAAAAAATTATAAGGCAGTAACTGGATAAAGCTGATCATGGACCATTATTCTCCATTATTATTTAGGAGTTTTATTCAATAGAATACAATGCTACATCAAATGTCTGCTGTGGTCATCAACATAGCACTGTGTAATACGGTAATAAGAAGGGAGTGCATAATGCCAAGAGGTTGGGAATAAATGAATCAGTTATTCTTCTCATAACATTCTCTTAGTCTTGGCACATGGCCCCATCAGTGTGCAATTCGGGTGGAGCCCAAATGCCTCCAAGTCTTCCTTAGCCAGTAGGATTCATCAGCATCAGCCCTTAAGAAGAATCACAAAACCCTCTGGAAGTTATATAAAGCTTCAGGCATATGATGGCCTGTGTTCCTGAGTTTCACATTCAATTATATTAATTATTGGTTTTCTCCTCAGATTTGCTGGGAAGTGGATGTTAACCTTTACAGATTTGGATTACTTTTTATTTACTGTCTTTGAATCTAATCAAACCTTGTGCACACACATCTACATCCCAAAAGGCAGACACGATCATTACGTACTGAAGTTCACGGTAATGAATGTTCATGGTAATGAATGTTTGGGAAAATAATCAGCTGTAATGTATTTATCAGTAAATAAGGGGAGCTCTGCCCCAACAACATGTCCTGTGCTCACCAGAGACAAAGAGTGTGACACCCTTATCAATACTTTAGACTGAAAAGCGCACAGAGGACCATATATCATCCAGACCTGAGCCTCTTTTTCAATGTCTTCTGACACTGAATTACCCTTATATCAATGTCAGTTGATAAGAAAAACTCATATCTTTGAAATATGGACCAAAATAGGCCACCAAAGTCAGTCTCTTCTTGAAGCAATTAAGAGGGCTCCCATTCCCATAAACAAAAGACTCTGGCAAGGGCACTCTCACAGAATCCACCATCTGTATCAGAAAGCAACATGTTTTAAAAGCAGGGTTAGAAAGAAACCACCAGACTCCTCCTGGGCATCTCCATGGATGTTGGAACAGCCACCGTGGACCACATCTGTTTTCTCTTCTCTATGCCTCCCCTGGTCTTACCAATCACTAATCAAGATTAGAGCAGCACAGTAAAAACTTGGTGTCTTCACGCCCAAACCCCCAGAGGGCTTGAATGTAGGGTAAGCCTCAGAAACTGAACTATGATCAAAGCTTGTATACTTTCTACAAACAACATTTTCATAGGCAGGTTCAGCTGACACTCCATCTCCCTTTATGACCACTGTTAGAGAGTAAGGTGAACATCCTCACAGAATTGGAAAGATCAGTTATTCTTCTCATAACATTCTCTTAGTCTTGGCACATGGCCCCATCAGTGTGAATTCGGGTGGAGCCCAAATGCCTCCAAGTCTTCCTTAGCCAGTAGGATTCATCAGCATCAGCCCTTAAGAAGAATCACAAAACCCTCTGGAAGTTATATAAAGCTTCAGGCATATGATGGCCTGTGTTCCTGAGTTTCACATTCAATTATATTAATTATTGGTTTTCTCCTCAGATTTGCTGGGAAGTGGATGTTAACCTTTACAGATTTGGATTACTTTTTATTTACTGTCTTTGAATCTAATCAAACCTTGTGCACACACATCTACATCCCAAAAGGCAGACACGATCATTACGTACTGAAGTTCACGGTAATGAATGTTCATGGTAATGAATGTTTGGGAAAATAATCAGCTGTAATGTATTTATCAGTAAATAAGGGGAGCTCTGCCCCAACAACATGTCCTGTGCTCACCAGAGACAAAGAGTGTGACACCCTTATCAATACTTTAGACTGAAAAGCGCACAGAGGACCATATATCATCCAGACCTGAGCCTCTTTTTCAATGTCTTCTGACACTGAATTACCCTTATATCAATGTCAGTTGATAAGAAAAAAACTCATATCTTTGAAATATGGACCAAAATAGGCCACCAAAGTCAGTCTCTTCTTGAAGCAATTAAGAGGGCTCCCATTCCCATAAACAAAAGACTCTGGCAAGGGCACTCTCACAGAATCCACCATCTGTATCAGAAAGCAACATGTTTTAAAAGCAGGGTTAGAAAGAAACCACCAGACTCCTCCTGGGCATCTCCATGGATGTTGGAACAGCCACCGTGGACCACATCTGTTTTCTCTTCTCTATGCCTCCCCTGGTCTTACCAATCACTAATCAAGATTAGAGCAGCACAGTAAAAACTTGGTGTCTTCACGCCCAAACCCCCAGAGGGCTTGAATGTAGGGTAAGCCTCAGAAACTGAACTATGATCAAAGCTTGTATACTTTCTACAAACAACATTTTCATAGGCAGGTTCAGCTGACACTCCATCTCCCTTTATGACCACTGTTAGAGAGTAAGGTGAACATCCTCACAGAATGGGTAGGTTCCCATCAGGCACAATGCTAAGACAGAAGAGTTCTCCTTGTGTGACAACTTGCCCCTTCCCCCTCCTGAATACAAATCTGCTTATTGCATATAGTGCTAAAATACAGAGAATTTTGAGCAATCCAATAGCACCCAATTACATATTTTCCAATGACTTATTAAATATTTGTCACAGATGAAATAACCTGTCTGCACACATAAAGTATCTATATAATATCCTAATAGTAATAAGTGAAATTCAAAGAATAATAATTTATGTTTTAAAATATGTAAATGTCCCAGTGTAACAGTTCTTTGCCAACAAAAGTCCATATAGTCAAAGCTATGGTTTTCCCAGTAGGCATGTAAGAAATGAACCATAAAGAAGGCTGAGTGCGGAAGAATTGAAGCCTTTGAACTGCGGTATTGGAGAAGACTCTTAAAAGTCCTTTAGACTGCAAGGAGATCAAACCAGTCAGTCCTTAAGGAACTCAATCCTGATTATTCATTGGAAGGAATGATGCTGAAGCCTTGAATCTATACAAAAAAATTAACTAGGTTTAAAGATATACCTACGACTGATTTGGGCATATGTATAGCTGTTAAAAAAAAAAACTGTAAAAGAAAAAGAAAAAGAATTTTTAAAAAATTAAGTTTAAAAATAGCCAAAGGAATGAAGAAAATACAATTAGATACAAGAATTACAGAGTTCACAAAATAAAAACAAAGCAATGATTGTAAAATTGCAAGTAAGTATGCGATAAATTTGACAACCTGCATAAAATTGACAAATTTCCTTCTTTCTTTCTTGTTTTAATGCAGTTTAAAAGCAGGGTTAGAAAGAAACCACCAGACGCCTCCTGGGCATCTCCATGGATGTTGGAACAGCCACCGTGGACCACATCTGTTTTCTCTTCTCTATGCCTCCCCTGGTCTTACCAATCACTAATCAAGATTAGAGCAGCACAGTAAAAACTTGGTGTCTTCACGCCCAAACCCCCAGAGGGCTTGAATGTAGGGTAAGCCTCAGAAACTGAACTATGATCAAAGCTTGTATACTTTCTACAAACAACATTTTCATAGGCAGGTTCAGCTGACACTCCATCTCCCTTTATGACCACTGTTAGAGAGTAAGGTGAACATCCTCACAGAATGGGTAGGTTCCCATCAGGCACAATGCTAAGACAGAAGAGTTCTCCTTGTGTGACAACTTGCCCCTTCCCCCTCCTGAATACAAATCTGCTTATTGCATATAGTGCTAAAATACAGAGAATTTTGAGCAATCCAATAGCACCCAATTACATATTTTCCAATGACTTATTAAATATTTGTCACAGATGAAATAACCTGTCTGCACACATAAAGTATCTATATAATATCCTAATAGTAATAAGTGAAATTCAAAGAATAATAATTTATGTTTTAAAATATGTAAATGTCCCAGTGTAACAGTTCTTTGCCAACAAAAGTCCATATAGTCAAAGCTATGGTTTTCCCAGTAGGCATGTAAGAAATGAACCATAAAGAAGGCTGAGTGCGGAAGAATTGAAGCCTTTGAACTGCGGTATTGGAGAAGACTCTTAAAAGTCCTTTAGACTGCAAGGAGATCAAACCAGTCAGTCCTTAAGGAACTCAATCCTGATTATTCATTGGAAGGAATGATGCTGAAGCCTTGAATCTATACAAAAAAATTAACTAGGTTTAAAGATATACCTACGACTGATTTGGGCATATGTATAGCTGTTAAAAAAAAAAACTGTAAAAGAAAAAGAAAAAGAATTTTTAAAAAATTAAGTTTAAAAATAGCCAAAGGAATGAAGAAAATACAATTAGATACAAGAATTACAGAGTTCACAAAATAAAAACAAAGCAATGATTGTAAAATTGCAAGTAAGTATGCGATAAATTTGACAACCTGCATAAAATTGACAAATTTCCTTCTTTCTTTCTTGTTTTAATGCAGTTTACCAAAACTTACTCAAGAAGAACTAGAGGGCTTCCCTGGTGGTCCAGTGGGTAGAGAGTCCACCTTGCACTGCAAGGGATGCTGGTTTGATCCCTGCACTGGGAAGATCCCACATGCCTCTGAGCAGCTGTACCAGCAAGTTCAATTATGAGCCAGTGCTCTGGAGCGCATGCACCTGAGCTGGTGCGTGTCCAATTAGGAGCCAGTGCTCTGGAGCGCATGTACCTGAGCCGGTGCTCTGCAACGGGAAAGGCCACTGCAATGGGAGGCCCCACACAGGCAGAAGAATAAAGATGGATGGAAATAAATAAACCAATAAAAAAAAAAAAAAGGCCAAAAATTACCAAAAAAAAAAAAAAAGAAGAAGAAACAGAAATTCTGGAGCCTTTATTTACTAAAAACAAATAATCTTGTAATTAACCAGAGGCTTAAAAGCAGAATATAACATTCTATACACATTCATGTGACATTTTAGCAAGTTAGAAACAGAAGGAAACTTATCCAATCTGATATGTGGTGGTTTAGTTGCTAAGTTGTGCCCAGCACTGTCAACCCCATGAACTATAGCCTGCCAGGCTCCTCTGTCCATGGGATTTCCCAGGTAAGAATATTGGAGTGGGTTGCCATTTCCTTCTCCAAGGGATCTTCGAAACCCATGAACTGAACCTGTATCTCCTGCACTGTAGGTGGTCTCCTGCATTGAAGGCAGATTCTTTACCATCGAGCTAGCAGGGAAGCCCATCTGATGTGAGCAGATGTCAAATGACAGAACTGCCCCTAAGGGACTTAGAGCACAGGCAGAGCTGCCCTGCAGCCAGGAGAGTGGAACAAAATAGCAGCCATCTCCTCTGACTCTGGCACCTTGTAGACTGGAAGTGTGGGCATCTATTGACAGCATCCTGGCACAGCCATGACATTCTAATATACTTGGGCAGTTGTACTGCTCTGTCCAGCAGTTTCCCTGATGGTTGTCATGAAGAGAACAGGCATTTGGGCAAGTAAGGGAGAGCTGAGTTAAGCACCCCTGGAGGACTGAGATCAGAACAGCCAGAGGGTTATGACTAAAATGGACATACAAGGGGCTTCTGGCATGCTCTAGGAATAATCTCTTCTATGATCTGGAGGTTGGCTAAAAACATGCGTTCAGTTTATAAAAGTCAATTCAGCCGTACCCTTTTAATAAGCATACTTTTCTGTGTATTATACTTCCAGTAAAAAATATTTTTTAATAATTTGAAATATTTTTAGCCCCTCTATGCCCAGTACCAGAAGTTACAAAGATCCCAATGACTTGGCCTCTTGCATTAAAGTTCAAGCAACTGAGAGTCTAGGAACTCCTGAATCAAAGGACTCAGTGTTGTGAAGGTGCCACAGTGGCATAAGATAAGCAGCACGTGTTCTGTGTGGCTGTAAGAGGACAGGGAGAGGCAGACAGAGGGACCTGAATTCTGCTGTAGAGGGTCATGAATGGTGATTTTTAAGTTGAGGCTTGGAGGTCAGATAGGAGCCTTTTCCATCAACCAATGTGTAGATGCTCAGAGTAGGGGGAGGAGAGATGGTGGGAAGGAGGGCATTCCAGATCCACAAGAAGGTAAAAAACCACTGATCTCCAATGCCAACAAATACACAGTCTTAGCAGAATGAAGATCAAACTGGTTAATCCTAAATGAAATCAACCCTGAACGTTCATTGGAAGGACTGATGCTGAAGCTCGAGTATTTGGTCACTTGATGAGAAGAGGCAATTCACTGGAAAAGACCCTGATGATGCAAAACACATAAGGCAGAAACAGAAGGGGACAAAAGAGAACAAGATGGTTGGATGGCATCACCAATTCAATGGACACAGGAGTTTGAGCAAGCTCCAGGAGGTGGTGAAGGACAGGAAAGTCTGACATGCTGCAGTCCATGGGTTCATAGTCAGACACAACTTAGTGACTGAACAACAATGGCAGAATGAATAATGTTTCTCAAAGTAAAATGTGCAGCGTGTTAAGTCAGCCTTATGACAGCTATTGGACACAGTATCTGTTGAGAACAGAGGTGGCAGGAGGAAGGAAGCTTCTGCTTTAACAACATAGGTCAGCAACCAGCAGCCCTTCTCGAGGGCCACTGTATAGACTGCTTACAGGTTTTTGCCTTTTTTCACTCAAGATGAAAAATTTTATAGATTACCAAACTAATTTATGTTCTCACAACTTTGATTACCTTACTGGTTATGAACTGGAGAAGTATCCACAGGAAAAATAGGCATTGCTTTGTACCACTGAAATACTGAGACATATTTATATTTATTTAGATACATTTGAGAAATAGTATCACAGGGACATATTGAAATTAACTTTTACCACCTTTACTGATGCCTTATTTGTAAAAGTAGTATGTGTCTATTGTTGAAAACTCATATGATTGACGAATACATCAAGTAAAAACAAACTGTAAACAACAAAACTCTGTAAAAGTAAAAAGTAAAATAAAAAGAAAAAAAAAAGTGCCAGGTCCTTTCCATCTTTTTTCCCAAAGGTAACAGTTTGGTCTTTTTATCCTTCTAGACTTTTTAACATACTTTTTTTCAAGACTTTTTAATAGAGACATACTGCGTATTCTGGTTAATAGTAATGAATTACTATATTCTTAACTAATAACATACCTTCAAAAATAGTTCCAATACACATAGGTTCACCTCATTTGTTTCATTGGCTGTATACGATTTCATTATGTAAATGTCTCATAATTGATGTGATCATCCTCTGATGAGCCTTTAGGTTGTTTCTAATTCTTCACTCTTGCAAGCAATGATGCCATGAACATCCTTACAAAATTGGGATGATTTACCTGAATATTCTGATACCTTGAAGCATGTCTAAAAGGGAGGGACAAATAGATCTCCCAGGAAAGGGCTCATCCCAAGTAAAAGTTAATTTTGGGCCCACTATTTATACTCTGGGAAAACAGGCTATCACCACTGGGGACAAGTAAATGTGAGTACAGGATGGTGCGTCACTTGAAGTGTCCTCTCACTGGTCAACCCTGCATTCACTAGTTTTCTAGACTCCCTAGGGACAGTAAGAGCATGTGGTAGAATCAGCAGATCCTATAATCCTGGAGCCAGGGCCTCCGGGGCTGAGGGAAGCCGGTCTGGCTGCACCGTAGGGATGCTGCTGCAGGCGACGCGAGTCGAGGACTACAGGAGTGTCCCCGGGGACTCAACAGTGAGGAATCTTTAAAGAAAGCTGGGGATTCAAACTGGGGGAGAAAAAGAACCAGGCTGCAGATTTAATTGGGTATGTCCTAAAAGTAATCATCTTTATGTTTAAATTATTTGTGTTCAATGCAGCTCATACTATGTTCAACAGAAGTAAACTGGGGCATGCTGTCACGTGTTGAAAATAGTAACAACATAAGGGCAAACGTGAGAATGGCCCCAAGGAGCCACTGGGCATTTACTTCTTAAATACAAACACACATAAGCACAAAAATGGCATAAATGAAAAAAACGTTACGCCTAGCACTATTGAGAAGTATTATTAAGATGAGCACATCTTAAAACAGACTAGTCAGAGCTTGACATGACAAAGTGGGTCACCTTCTGTACCTACTGCCAAAACGCACGTGGCAGTTGCTTGCCGCAGAGGCTCCAGTGCTGTGTGACTGATCTGCGTAATTCAGAGCAAAGAACCAACAGCTTGGATACCTCTCTTAGAAATATTTCAACCCTCCAAGAGCACTATTTATCACGGCTGAACTTGTAGATTTTGAAACCTGAATAATGGAGGAGATAGCCGTCTGCTGGTGGTCCTGGTTTCTGTCCAAAGGCAGACCAGGAACTTGGAGACCCTGGGTCAGCAACTGCAGGAACAGCAAGGGGAAGGGAAGGTCCACAGAGGCGGCCAAAGCACTGGAGATCGAAGGCTAGCTCTTCCAAAGCTCCCTATGCTCAGTCAAAGGCATGGCTGCACCAGCTGGTCGTAACCAGGTGAAGACAGTTAGCAGGGCAGTGAAAAGCACACTGAGCTTGGTTCAGTCAATTATAAGCTATAAGAAAACCACAAGTTCTCTGAGTAATGCAAGGCCCCAGGGTCGTTATGAAGACAAAACAGAATGCTCCCGATGCACGTGCTATATACAAATGTGTACAGGTTACCAGGACCCACAGCGTAATTAGCAAGGTCCAACCTGAAAGGAACATGTAGGGCACTCTGTTCAAGGAATTTCAAAAGGGGTGGCAGCGTACATCAAACAAAAGACCCTTCCAAGTGGGAGGCCCGGTGGGGCTGCGCAGGCCACAGGCCCATGAAGCCAGCCCCAGGAGTCACCACCCCCCAGATGGGCGCATCACCCTAACTGCAGAGTGGAGTCTGAGAACCAGGCTGCAGATTTAATTGGGTATGTCCTAAAAGTAATCATCTTTATGTTTAAATTATTTGTGTTCAATGCAGCTCATACTATGTTCAACAGAAGTAAACTGGGGCATGCTGTCACGTGTTGAAAATAGTAACAACATAAGGGCAAACGTGAGAATGGCCCCAAGGAGCCACTGGGCATTTACTTCTTAAATACAAACACACATAAGCACAAAAATGGCATAAATGAAAAAAACGTTACGCCTAGCACTATTGAGAAGTATTATTAAGATGAGCACATCTTAAAACAGACTAGTCAGAGCTTGACATGACAAAGTGGGTCACCTTCTGTACCTACTGCCAAAACGCACGTGGCAGTTGCTTGCCGCAGAGGCTCCAGTGCTGTGTGACTGATCTGCGTAATTCAGAGCAAAGAACCAACAGCTTGGATACCTCTCTTAGAAATATTTCAACCCTCCAAGAGCACTATTTATCACGGCTGAACTTGTAGATTTTGAAACCTGAATAATGGAGGAGATAGCCGTCTGCTGGTGGTCCTGGTTTCTGTCCAAAGGCAGACCAGGAACTTGGAGACCCTGGGTCAGCAACTGCAGGAACAGCAAGGGGAAGGGAAGGTCCACAGAGGCGGCCAAAGCACTGGAGATCGAAGGCTAGCTCTTCCAAAGCTCCCTATGCTCAGTCAAAGGCATGGCTGCACCAGCTGGTCGTAACCAGGTGAAGACAGTTAGCAGGGCAGTGAAAAGCACACTGAGCTTGGTTCAGTCAATTATAAGCTATAAGAAAACCACAAGTTCTCTGAGTAATGCAAGGCCCCAGGGTCGTTATGAAGACAAAACAGAATGCTCCCGATGCACGTGCTATATACAAATGTGTACAGGTTACCAGGACCCACAGCGTAATTAGCAAGGTCCAACCTGAAAGGAACATGTAGGGCACTCTGTTCAAGGAATTTCAAAAGGGGGTGGCAGAGCGTACATCAAACAAAAGACCCTTCCAAGTGGGAGGCCCGGTGGGGCTGCGCAGGCCACAGGCCCATGAAGCCAGCCCCAGGAGTCACCACCCCCCAGATGGGCGCATCACCCTAACTGCAGAGTGGAGTCTGCAGGACAGCCTGAGTTTGGTAAATAGTCCAGAAACATTGAGGATTGCATTACAATAAAAGGACATGGGATTTCATACCTTAAAAAAGAATTCTTTCATTTTACAAGACAAACATTGGGAGAAGGGCAAAAGTACCTTTTAATGTACACTGCCTATAAAGTAGGAGCTTTACGTATATTTTACCTATTTTAACCTTTACACCCTAGAAAGTAGATATAAAAATCATCTTTTCACAGCTGAAGAAATTAAGACTCTGAAAGTTGAAGAAACTTGTCTATGGTTACACCATTTTTCTCAAACAACTCATTCATTCATCTGATAATGTTTACAGAGCTCCTTTAATGCTAGGAAGAAAACAGCAAGATACAACAACCACCTCTCCCCAGTCCCGTCCATGGTCTCCTGGAGTTAAACAGCTTAGTCAGAAGAGAGAGATACTAATGAAAGAATCACAGTGTTTCTTTTTCTTTTTTTTTTTTTCACAAAAAAAGGAAGTGGCAAAATTAATGGGCTTTACAAACAGATTTGCCAGATTTAGCAAATAAAAATACAGAATGCTTAAATGAATTGAAATTTCATATAAGTAATAAACAATGCTTTGATATAAGTATGCCTCATGCAATATTTGAGTCATTCACATTAAAAAATGAATTCAAATTTAACTGAACATTCTCTCTTTCTCTGATAGCCTTATAAATAAGGAAAAGTACACTGTGACTGGAGAGGGAATTTTAACCTCACAAAAGAGGTTTGGGAGGCTTTCCCAGAAAGAGAAGACTTGGCTAAAATCTAAACAGCCTAAGGCATGAACGTGATGAATAATAAGGTTGCCATAGCACGGAAAGAGTGGTATTTGAAGGTTGCTAGGATGGGAGAGATTCGGGGCTTATGTGACTCGAGGTTACAGAAGTGGGGCCAGACCACCCAGAGCCTTGAAATCTGAAGGCCCAGGCTTTCAGTCTTTATGCCAGTACACAGGTTGGTCATACGTCATGTTCCCTCTGCCTACGTCCATCTGTCTCCACAGAGTCCCTCCCAACCACAGACCTCACTTTGCCTCTATTACCAAAGAAGCTAGCCATCTTGAAACCTGCCTTGCCAGTTAGAATGTGATTTCTCTGAGAGTTTCAAGCAGATATTTCATTAGCATCAAAAGAGAACAGCACGGCTTAGAGAGTCATGTGTTCCAGAAACATTGAGGATTGCATTACAATAAAAGGACATGGGATTTCATACCTTAAAAAAGAATTCTTTCATTTTACAAGACAAACATTGGGAGAAGGGCAAAGTACCTTTTAATGTACACTGCCTATAAAGTAGGAGCTTTACGTATATTTTACCTATTTTAACCTTTACACCCTAGAAAGTAGATATAAAATCATCTTTTCACAGCTGAAGAAATTAAGACTCTGAAAGTTGAAGAAACTTGTCTATGGTTACACCATTTTTCTCAAACAACTCATTCATTCATCTGATAATGTTTACAGAGCTCCTTTAATGCTAGGAAGAAAACAGCAAGATACAACAACCACCTCTCCCCAGTCCCGTCCATGGTCTCCTGGAGTTAAACAGCTTAGTCAGAAGAGAGAGATACTAATGAAAGAATCACAGTGTTTCTTTTTCTTTTTTTTTTTTTCACAAAAAAAGGAAGTGGCAAAATTAATGGGCTTTACAAACAGATTTGCCAGATTTAGCAAATAAAAATACAGAATGCTTAAATGAATTGAAATTTCATATAAGTAATAAACAATGCTTTGATATAAGTATGCCTCATGCAATATTTGAGTCATTCACATTAAAAAATGAATTCAAATTTAACTGAACATTCTCTCTTTCTCTGATAGCCTTATAAATAAGGAAAAGTACACTGTGACTGGAGAGGGAATTTTAACCTCACAAAAGAGGTTTGGGAGGCTTTCCCAGAAAGAGAAGACTTGGCTAAAATCTAAACAGCCTAAGGCATGAACGTGATGAATAATAAGGTTGCCATAGCACGGAAAGAGTGGTATTTGAAGGTTGCTAGGATGGGAGAGATTCGGGGCTTATGTGACTCGAGGTTACAGAAGTGGGGCCAGACCACCCAGAGCCTTGAAATCTGAAGGCCCAGGCTTTCAGTCTTTATGCCAGTACACAGGTTGGTCATACGTCATGTTCCCTCTGCCTACGTCCATCTGTCTCCACAGAGTCCCTCCCAACCACAGACCTCACTTTGCCTCTATTACCAAAGAAGCTAGCCATCTTGAAACCTGCCTTGCCAGTTAGAATGTGATTTCTCTGAGAGTTTCAAGCAGATATTTCATTAGCATCAAAAGAGAACAGCACGGCTTAGAGAGTCATGTGTTCTGGATCCCTGCTGCACTGCCTACTACTAGTTCAACCACTAGTTTCTGCAACTGTGGTCCCCAAACGACAGCATCCAGCCCACTGGACAGAGCCTGATAAACAGCGTACTCTGGGCCCACCCACAAAATCATTCACGTTCAATGTCTAGGACACACTCAGACATTTCCACGTGAACAAGCATCCCAGGAGGATGTGATACACATGACTATTTTAGAACTCTAGCCTATTAGGTTATTCTAGAATTCTAGTTTATAGAGTTTTCCAATAGGGGCAAATGACAAGGGAAAGCACTGTAACTTGTCATAATAAATTTCATCCTGCTCTTGAATTGTAAGAGGGCCCTAGTGCTAGAAGAAGGCTAAAACCCATCAGTACAGTTCACAGGGTCTGGAGTAAACCATTTGTATTACATACTGTCCACAGGAAAAGATAGAGCACACCCAATGGTGTGCTTTAGGTGGTCAAGAGAAAACATTTAAAGTGCTGTCATGTTAAATTGACCTCAATATTCACTTTACATTAAACTGAGATTATTATTTTTCAAATTTGGTCTTTTAAAAACATTTTAACTCATATCCCTTGTGGCATAATAAAAAATTTAACAGACTAATCATGGTATAAACACACAGCCCATAGACCCATGTAACATTTAAATATGAGTTAAAAACAATTCTTATATTTCTATTTACAACAAAAGTTCAAATTTAAAATCTGATGTTACATATTTCTTATATTTCATGAAGGGAAAGAACATTAGAACCAGAAAGAACCAAACCCAAACCATCCAATCCCGTCCTCTCAGTTCATCTAATTTTGTTCATTTCTTCTCAAGGTTCCCATGACATGCAACCACTACTGACCTCTCCTAATTTCAGTCTTTATGCCAGTACACAGGGTGGTCATACGTCATGTTCCCTCTGCCTACGTCCATCTGTCTCCACAGAGTCCCTCCCAACCACAGACCTCACTTTGCCTCTATTACCAAAGAAGCTAGCCATCTTGAAACCTGCCTTGCCAGTTAGAATGTGATTTCTCTGAGAGTTTCAAGCAGATATTTCATTAGCATCAAAAGAGAACAGCACGGCTTAGAGAGTCATGTGTTCTGGATCCCTGCTGCACTGCCTACTACTAGTTCAACCACTAGTTTCTGCAACTGTGGTCCCCAAACGACAGCATCCAGCCCACTGGACAGAGCCTGATAAACAGCGTACTCTGGGCCCACCCACAAAATCATTCACGTTCAATGTCTAGGACACACTCAGACATTTCCACGTGAACAAGCATCCCAGGAGGATGTGATACACATGACTATTTTAGAACTCTAGCCTATTAGGTTATTCTAGAATTCTAGTTTATAGAGTTTTCCAATAGGGGCAAATGACAAGGGAAAGCACTGTAACTTGTCATAATAAATTTCATCCTGCTCTTGAATTGTAAGAGGGCCCTAGTGCTAGAAGAAGGCTAAAACCCATCAGTACAGTTCACAGGGTCTGGAGTAAACCATTTGTATTACATACTGTCCACAGGAAAAGATAGAGCACACCCAATGGTGTGCTTTAGGTGGTCAAGAGAAAACATTTAAAGTGCTGTCATGTTAAATTGACCTCAATATTCACTTTACATTAAACTGAGATTATTATTTTTCAAATTTGGTCTTTTAAAAACATTTTAACTCATATCCCTTGTGGCATAATAAAAAATTTAACAGACTAATCATGGTATAAACACACAGCCCATAGACCCATGTAACATTTAAATATGAGTTAAAAACAATTCTTATATTTCTATTTACAACAAAAGTTCAAATTTAAAATCTGATGTTACATATTTCTTATATTTCATGAAGGGAAAGAACATTAGAACCAGAAAGAACCAAACCCAAACCATCCAATCCCGTCCTCTCAGTTCATCTAATTTTGTTCATTTCTTCTCAAGGTTCCCATGACATGCAACCACTACTGACCTCTCCTAATTTCAAAGGGTGTGTGATAAAAACTATATAGGGTCTTCATACCCTCATTGCAGAAAGAATTAAAACAGTACGTTTATCCTCCCTGATTATTTCAGCTAGCTGTGTCAAAAAGAAAGAAGCTTCAAATTCTATCCACTGCAGCATTTCACACAGGCTGCTCAACAGAGCTGGAATTAAAAAATCAAAAGTAATTTAGCAATGTTGTATCAACACTGCATGATGTTGGGAGGGGAGGGGGGTGCCTCTCCAAGGCTTAATAAATAAAACTTCATCTAAATGATGAGTTTGTGTTAAATGAACAATGATATATAGGTTGAAGACCATGGCTCAGACAGAAACCTCAGCAACATGGAACCAAGAAGCAGTGATGAATCGTAAACTTTCTCGTGATGCAGTTGCACAGAATTAAAAGGACATCTTAACTTTTACTCTGCACAGAAATTTACCATTATGCATGAGTAACATGAATAGCAATGCCCCCTGGTTAGGGAGGCATTCTGACACATCAAATATTTTTATTCATGAAATGTGTCATCAACAAGCCTACCTCAAAAGAGCTAATATCCCTAATTACAGCAAATGGATTTTCTGGTACTTGTGGTCATGTAATAGACTGCACATTTTGATGCCTTTTGCAGTAATCACCTTGAGGGTGGAAATGACATCCTGTTCTCTGAGGTGCCTTCCACCCTTACGGAATATGACAGTATTAATAAGGGGTGGGGGCTTTAGGTGGTCAAGAGAAAACATTTAAAGTGCTGTCATGTTAAATTGACCTCAATATTCACTTTACATTAAACTGAGATTATTATTTTTCAAATTTGGTCTTTTAAAAACATTTTAACTCATATCCCTTGTGGCATAATAAAAAATTTAACAGACTAATCATGGTATAAACACACAGCCCATAGACCCATGTAACATTTAAATATGAGTTAAAAACAATTCTTATATTTCTATTTACAACAAAAGTTCAAATTTAAAATCTGATGTTACATATTTCTTATATTTCATGAAGGGAAAGAACATTAGAACCAGAAAGAACCAAACCCAAACCATCCAATCCCGTCCTCTCAGTTCATCTAATTTTGTTCATTTCTTCTCAAGGTTCCCATGACATGCAACCACTACTGACCTCTCCTAATTTCAAAGGGTGTGTGATAAAAACTATATAGGGTCTTCATACCCTCATTGCAGAAAGAATTAAAACAGTACGTTTATCCTCCCTGATTATTTCAGCTAGCTGTGTCAAAAAGAAAGAAGCTTCAAATTCTATCCACTGCAGCATTTCACACAGGCTGCTCAACAGAGCGGGAAATTTAAAAAAATCAAAGTAATTTAGCAATGTTGTATCAACACTGCATGATGTTGGGAGGGGAGGGGGGTGCCTCTCCAAGGCTTAATAAATAAAACTTCATCTAAATGATGAGTTTGTGTTAAATGAACAATGATATATAGGTTGAAGACCATGGCTCAGACAGAAACCTCAGCAACATGGAACCAAGAAGCAGTGATGAATCGTAAACTTTCTCGTGATGCAGTTGCACAGAATTAAAAGGACATCTTAACTTTTACTCTGCACAGAAATTTACCATTATGCATGAGTAACATGAATAGCAATGCCCCCTGGTTAGGGAGGCATTCTGACACATCAAATATTTTTATTCATGAAATGTGTCATCAACAAGCCTACCTCAAAAGAGCTAATATCCCTAATTACAGCAAATGGATTTTCTGGTACTTGTGGTCATGTAATAGACTGCACATTTTGATGCCTTTTGCAGTAATCACCTTGAGGGTGGAAATGACATCCTGTTCTCTGAGGTGCCTTCCACCCTTACGGAATATGACAGTATTAATAATGAGTAGGGTTTTTACCTAGCTCATAGGCTAGTCTGCTGCTCAGGCCAGACAGAGAAGCTACTTTTAAATGTCATTGGGTCATGAAAAATAAATTTCTTTACTACATCACGAAAAACACTCAGATGTAATCCAGAGCTTTTCCGCCCTCTTTCTCCAGCCAACCAGCAGTTAATGGCATTTGATTTTATATTAGACTTCTAGAAAAAGTCTACTGTCTGCATTTGCTGACACCAAGGGCCAAATTTCATTAAAGGAACAGTGCCCGGGAAGTCGCCAGAATTTTTTTTAAAAGATGAGTGTTTTCTTTTTCCTTAAAGGGATTTTGTTTGATAATATTTTCTGTAGAAAATACTGTATTCCAGAACTCCCTGAGATGCTTTCTTTTGTCCTCAAAACAACTTTTAAATAAGAGTTAGTCTCAGCTATTTTTCACATTTCTCAAATATGGAGGATGAATCCAGGAGGTTAAGTTGCTTTCCCATAACATAGGATGACATAACACAATATGTGGGAAAATGAGACTCTGGTCTTTGGCTCTGTTGGCTTTAGCAACTACTTTCCCTCCTGGTTCCCTTCAATACTCCCAACCCCATCAGCCCTTTTCATTCCTTCTATCACACAGACTGCAGCTCTGGACTCCTTCAGGAAAGCCAGTAGAAAAACCATTACGTTTCCAGAAAGTAGGGTCCTTATTTTCTTCATAATGAAACGTGGATTGGGTTTTTTATTTTCTATCAAGGAATGCATTTGTAGTACGGTTTTCAACGTGTTTTTAGAAGGAATGCGGCACATTGTTTTTGCAAGCCTGTTTCAAGCTCCACTTTGAGGCCAGGTCCCCTGACAAAACTCCTGAAGGAATGGATGAGCGCAACAGAATGTGAAGAACCTTTATCGAAGCTTTCACATGAAAACCTGCCGTGAGCACGAAGCCCTTCGCAACTGGCAACTGAAAATCCGTGGACGCCGAAGAGATGAATGTCAAAGTCTCCTCCAGGATTAAGGATGGGAATTAAGCGGAAACAACTTTCTCGCGCTGTCCGAAGGCTAAGAAGAGAGGGAGGAGGTCCAGCGCGAGAGGAGACCATCAGGGAGTCCCGGTCGTGGCGCCATAAAGGATGCCCCGTCTTTTCGATCCCCGGGGAGCTGCGGCGCCTTCCCGGCACTGCGGCGCACTGCGGAGCCACGCGCCCGCCCGCAGCCCCGGCCCTGCGGGGCTTCCCCCAGGCGCCGCCGCCCGCCCCCGCCGCAGTCTGCCCGCCCCCTCCTCCACCCGCGCCTCGCCGGGTCGCCGCGGTCCGCGCCGACTGCGCTGCGGGGCATCCATCATCCCAGAGCCTTTGACGCACACAGGCGCGCTCCGAGACGGAGACGCCGCCGCCTCCTCCACCCCCCACCCCCGCCCTCGCTCCAGCTCGTGGGTCCGCATTTGCATCATTCACGCACGTAGCCTGTGACGCGAGCGCCCTCCATCACCCCTACCCCACCCCTCCAGCTCCCCACCCCCCCGCCCCGCCTCGGGCCGTCCAGGCTGCACCTCCAGCGCGTGTGACTCAGCCCCTCCCTCCCCGCCCCCGCGCGGGCGCCTGAGGTCCCCGCACGCCCGCCCACGCTAAGGTTCGGAGTCGCGCGTCTGCGGCGGGATGCCCGTTGCCCCCAGCCAAGTTCATCACCGTATTCCGCAGTCCTGGTGGGCTCAGCCCCAGGCGGTCCCCTCGGCACGCTGGAGAAAAGTCTTGCCAGTTCTAGAACCCAGAAGGAGGGGAACGAGCCCTCCAGGAGAAAGGGTCAATTAGGCTGAGTGACCGCCTGCACCGCCCTCCTTAGCACCTGAAATCACTTCGGTGATTATTTACAGGTGACGGCCCCTCGCCCAGCGGAGCCTCACACCAGCAGGTCTATTTCGCCGCGCGGGGCGCACACTAGGCGCCCAATAGGGTTTTACTGAATGAAGGCACAGTGTAGTGAAGCGCAGACACAAACAGCCCCACGGGTTTCCCTGCTCTCCAGCCCTCGCTTGTTCTCGGGTGGACACTAGATAGACGGGGCTTCAAGGAATGAGGGGAATAGTTTTTAAATCTCGGATGTTCCGTTTAGGTTCCCTCAGTGCCTTACTTACGGCGGCCGCTTCTGCTCGACCCACCGCCCGCACGTCTGCCAAGGGATTCCCGGCTAAAAGTTGAGCCCAAGGTTGGGCAGGGGTGCAGGGGTACCGGCGAGGCGCGGTCCGACACCTGGCCAGGGTTTCGGAGCTACTCGTTTTAAATCAGCCTTCTCCTGCCTATCGAACCGCGCAAGCCAAGGACAGTGGCGATCCTGCGAAAGGCGGGCGCGGCCCCCACATCCCCACAGCTGCCCACCTGCCTCCGTCCGGAATCAGGGATCCAGAGTCCCCGCTTTCCCCTGGCAACCGGGGGCCACTCCGTCTGCCTTACTCCTATTTCCTCGGCCCTGCACCCTCAGAGGCACCGGCCGGGCAGCACCTGGGACCTGAAACCACCTTCCCGGGGGCGGGTGGGGTGGCTGTTCCAAAAGCCCACGAAAAAGTTCCCCAGGCTGCAGCGCCCAGTCTGCCGGTCCGAAAAGCAAATGAGGCTGCGGCGGGAAATCCCGCCACCGCGGCCAGGGTCCCCTACTCACCGCTGCAGCCGCCGGGGACCCACTTCCCGGGATGGGGTCAAGGCTTCAGCCGCGGCCGCGCGGGCGTCGCTCCGTCTGTCACTCTCTCCCGCAGCGCGCCGAGTGGTGACTCCTCGGAGCGCGGCAGCCGCGAGAGGAGGGGCGGCTAAGAGCTCGGGCTCGCACGCTGCGGTCCTCCGCCGCCTCCTCGCCTCCGCCCCCCGGTGCTGCAGTGCCGGGCGGCGGCCTGGCGAGAGTACGAGCGGCGCGCGAGCCGGAGTCACGGCGCGCGGGGGAGGCGGGGGCCACGCACGACTCGCTGCGGGGCGGGCCGACGAGCCCCGGGGAGTCGCGGGCTAGGCGCTGCGGTGGCGCGGGCTGGGGGCGGCTAGGGTCACCCCCGAGTCGCAGGTACTTTTGGAGAAGTCAGGGCTCAGAGTTCGCAGCTGGAGGATGGAAAGGGCCCCAGTCCTCAACTAGTCACTGGGTGTCACGGGGCGCTGCGCACCTGGGGGCGGCGCCTCGAGGCTGGCCGGTGGGACCACAAGGAATCCTGAGCGCTGGAGCAGGCTGGAGCCCCCTGGGCGGAAGGGTTAAATCTCGGATGTTCCTTACCCAGTGCCTTACTTACGGCGGCCGCTTCTGCTCGACCCACCGCCCGCACGTCTGCCAAGGGATTCCCGGCTAAAAGTTGAGCCCAAGGTTGGGCAGGGGTGCAGGGGTACCGGCGAGGCGCGGTCCGACACCTGGCCAGGGTTTCGGAGCTACTCGTTTTAAATCAGCCTTCTCCTGCCTATCGAACCGCGCAAGCCAAGGACAGTGGCGATCCTGCGAAAGGCGGGCGCGGCCCCCACATCCCCACAGCTGCCCACCTGCCTCCGTCCGGAATCAGGGATCCAGAGTCCCCGCTTTCCCCTGGCAACCGGGGGCCACTCCGTCTGCCTTACTCCTATTTCCTCGGCCCTGCACCCTCAGAGGCACCGGCCGGGCAGCACCTGGGACCTGAAACCACCTTCCCGGGGGCGGGTGGGGTGGCTGTTCCAAAAGCCCACGAAAAAGTTCCCCAGGCTGCAGCGCCCAGTCTGCCGGTCCGAAAAGCAAATGAGGCTGCGGCGGGAAATCCCGCCACCGCGGCCAGGGTCCCCTACTCACCGCTGCAGCCGCCGGGGACCCACTTCCCGGGATGGGGTCAAGGCTTCAGCCGCGGCCGCGCGGGCGTCGCTCCGTCTGTCACTCTCCCGCAGCGCGCCGAGTGGTGACTCCTCGGAGCGCGGCAGCCGCGAGAGGAGGGGCGGCTAAGAGCTCGGGCTCGCACGCTGCGGTCCTCCGCCGCCTCCTCGCCTCCGCCCCCCGGTGCTGCAGTGCCGGGCGGCGGCCTGGCGAGAGTACGAGCGGCGCGCGAGCCGGAGTCACGGCGCGCGGGGGAGGCGGGGGCCACGCACGACTCGCTGCGGGGCGGGCCGACGAGCCCCGGGGAGTCGCGGGCTAGGCGCTGCGGTGGCGCGGGCTGGGGGCGGCTAGGGTCACCCCCGAGTCGCAGGTACTTTTGGAGAAGTCAGGGCTCAGAGTTCGCAGCTGGAGGATGGAAAGGGCCCCAGTCCTCAACTAGTCACTGGGTGTCACGGGGCGCTGCGCACCTGGGGGCGGCGCCTCGAGGCTGGCCGGTGGGACCACAAGGAATCCTGAGCGCTGGAGCAGGCTGGGGCCACAGGGGAAAGGTGCGCCTCCTATTTCTGGGCCTGGGGCTGACCTGTGAACTTTGACTCGGCTTCCCGGGAGCCACCGGGCCGGGCTAGGGGGCCCATTCCCCCTCCCCCACCCCCACGCTGACAAACAGGTGGAGGCGATGCTTGAGGCGCAGCAGGAGCAAACGGGAGGAAACTTTGCCAGGTGCCTGGGGTCACCCCAATGCCAGGTAGCGCCAGACAGCCGGACTCACAACAGACATTTAAAATGGCCTTTGGGGGGCATTTTACTAATTAAAAAAATAATAATTACCTAATATATTTTTAAAAAAATTAATAGCAAAGGGAATTTTGTTTGTATTTTCAGCAACGTTTCGCCCCTTGAAGTGCTGGGGACGCCAGCAGGAGCGTCCCCCATTTCAAAGTGGCGGGGTTCAGCGGCTCCGGAGAAACCTGCCCCGTAGAGGCCACACCCAAGGCTGGGGCGGCCACCCGAGCCGCGCAAGGGAGGGCGTTGCCTCCAGCCGCCGCCTCTTCCTCCTCTCCACCTCCGGCGCTGCCACCTAGACGCTGCTGGGGCGGGGAGGCGGGTGGGGGAGGCGCTTCTCCTAGTTCCCGACCCAGCTAGCTCCGCGCTCACACTGAACCAAAGTAGGGTGGGAGTCGGCCGCAGAGGCAGGTGCCTCGCGGGGGATCGCTCGGGTGACGGGTGACCTGAAGTGAAACAAAGCAGAGCGCCTGTGTAGGCTTCCGTGGGTGGAAATCACACACACACAGCGTCTCTCTGCCAGTGTGTTTTATTCGTGTATATATGCCTGGATGATTAAATGGACGGAAGTGTGGCTATAAATGTAAATACTACATGTACACGCGCAGGAGAAAAGGAGGTGAATGGTACCTTAGGCAGTCTGCGGCCCAGAGAGGGTAGTGAGCATGAGGCGGTTCAGTCTGAGCGGTGTTGCAACGTGAGCTTTCCGGCTTGGTTTGTGTCACTATGCCCGATACTGTGGAGGGAAGAAAATACAATCCTTGGCCTGTGACTTGCCCTTCTCCCATTTCGGGCGCTCCAGAATTCAGGATATGATTCCTGTGTTACATAGAACCTGCATTAGTCTTTGGAAGCCTCGTTTTGGTTAAAGATTTTGCAGTTTGCAACTGTATATGCTCCTGAAAAGTGGTCAGGCAACATGAAAACCAGGGAGCATACTCATCTGCATTTCATGGATCCTTCTGCATTAACAAATTATTTCAATTAGGTAGGCTAAAATTATTGTTGTTACCTTAAGAAGGAAAATATATCTCATATGTATGTTCAATATTGCAAATAAAATTATAAAAATTTAAAAAATCTTCTTACCCAGATGCTTATGTATTACACACACACACACACACGTAATTATGAGCTCCAAATTGCAAAATGTGCTGGTAATTCATTAGGTTCCCAAGTGGAAGCCTCTCAAGGACTTACCCCAAATGTCACTGTATATAATGGGTTGTGTTTCTAGTAACAGAAATTCAGAAAATTATGAAACAAACCTTAAAATGATCAATGTCCTCTGTGTCATTCTCTCTCTCCCTTAAATCATTCCTTGTACTGTCCATGGAAGATGTTTAAAGGAGTGTATCAGCTTTTCTTGAGGCTGAATTTTCAAGTCTTGATGCACTTGAAGATAACAGCTCCTACAGGAAAATCCCTGAATGTATCTTTGCAGGAAATGGCCAGTTCAAGACCAGGGTGTGTTGGAGGAGGGTCTTTTCATGTCGTGCCTCTGGAGCACGGAACTCACAGTGATGGTGGGCCGAGGCTTCTTAGCTTGTCCTCCAGAGTCACTCTCATTCTTGGTGCACCTCGTGGCCCCAGACCTACTGGATCTGGCACTGAGAACAGTCTTCTTCATACCTTCATTATAAGGACATGTTTCTCTCCTTAAAGCATTTGTCTTGTAGAAGCCAATGGAAGGTAAAAGGGACCCTGTCTTGTCTCCGCAAATTCCCGTGTTTTAAAATTGCCACACACCTATGAAATCAGGAATTTAATACTTGTGATGCTAGAAAGCAAGCTGTTAAAAACACCTAAGGAGCATCAAAGATCCATCCTTGTAACTGCAAAGCGAGTTCAAGAATAATAATTCATACTTAGTACAAATGCCATGGTGATTAGATTTGATAACATATTCAAGAAGCATAGTGCCTAGCACATAGTGGGCACAGAGTAAGATTAGTTCCCTTTTAGTCACCAGAGTGAGGCTTTCCAAAAGCTCTGCCATGGAGCACTAGTCCTATACAATGACGCTCCTGCAGCTCAGAAAAACATCTAGCTTCTAGAACTAGCGCCATTAACAAATTATTTCAATTAGGTAGGCTAAAATTATTGTTGTTACCTTAAGAAGGAAAATATATCTCATATGTATGTTCAATATTGCAAATAAAATTATAAAAATTTAAAAAATCTTCTTACCCAGATGCTTATGTATTACACACACACACACACACACGTAATTATGAGCTCCAAATTGCAAAATGTGCTGGTAATTCATTAGGTTCCCAAGTGGAAGCCTCTCAAGGACTTACCCCAAATGTCACTGTATATAATGGGTTGTGTTTCTAGTAACAGAAATTCAGAAAATTATGAAACAAACCTTAAAATGATCAATGTCCTCTGTGTCATTCTCTCTCTCCCTTAAATCATTCCTTGTACTGTCCATGGAAGATGTTTAAAGGAGTGTATCAGCTTTTCTTGAGGCTGAATTTTCAAGTCTTGATGCACTTGAAGATAACAGCTCCTACAGGAAAATCCCTGAATGTATCTTTGCAGGAAATGGCCAGTTCAAGACCAGGGTGTGTTGGAGGAGGGTCTTTTCATGTCGTGCCTCTGGAGCACGGAACTCACAGTGATGGTGGGCCGAGGCTTCTTAGCTTGTCCTCCAGAGTCACTCTCATTCTTGGTGCACCTCGTGGCCCCAGACCTACTGGATCTGGCACTGAGAACAGTCTTCTTCATACCTTCATTATAAGGACATGTTTCTCTCCTTAAAGCATTTGTCTTGTAGAAGCCAATGGAAGGTAAAAGGGACCCTGTCTTGTCTCCAAATTCCGTGTTTTAAAATTGCCACACACCTATGAAATCAGGAATTTAATACTTGTGATGCTAGAAAGCAAGCTGTTAAAAACACCTAAGGAGCATCAAAGATCCATCCTTGTAACTGCAAAGCGAGTTCAAGAATAATAATTCATACTTAGTACAAATGCCATGGTGATTAGATTTGATAACATATTCAAGAAGCATAGTGCCTAGCACATAGTGGGCACAGAGTAAGATTAGTTCCCTTTTAGTCACCAGAGTGAGGCTTTCCAAAAGCTCTGCCATGGAGCACTAGTCCTATACAATGACGCTCCTGCGAGCTCAGAAAAACATCTAGCTTCTAGAACTAGCGCCAAGAGAGAGCCTCACACACTTGGTCCAAGGCCATACCTCTTCAGTTCTCCTTACTTTCATCATCAGGGATCAAAAGGTAGGCATAGACATCAACCCTTCTAACTCCCAAAACTCAGAGCTTTCCCAACAGTCTATTAATCTCATTAAGCCCTTAACGCCTGTTTGTATCCTTTATCACTAAGCAGCCCCAGAATTCCAAGTGCATTTCTCTCCGTTACATTCTAACGCTCAGCACATCCTGTATCTTCTTTTTCCTCTGTCCACTTCCTGATACCCTAGACTAGGCCTTATGCAATGCACAATCCACCATTATTACCAAAATGTCCTTTGTCTTCTCTGAATGTTTCCTTCACTTCCTGCTCTCAGGGAAGCCTGGTTCACCCCAAGGAGGCTACTCTCCCACATCCCTCACAAGTGATGGCTTTTTTTGTTTTTCCTTCTCCACTTCCTGTATCACTGTCTGGAGGCAAGAAGGTGATGTCCTTCTTGTTTCTCAGTGCTGCTTCCTGAACATTCTTAATCCCTTCTCTCTAAAAACCTGCAGCTTTGAATCTTACCCCATCAGGTTGTGTCACTCACTACTTTTTAAAAAACTGACGTAGAGTTACTTTACAATGTGGTGTTAAGTTTCAGGTATATATAAAGTGATTCAGTTATATATATGTGTGTGTGTGTATATATATATATATATATATATATATATATATATATATACATGTTTCATATTCTTCTCCACTATAGGTTATTACAGATACTGAATATAGTTTCCTGTGTTATATCACCCAATGGTTTTAAACATTGCTTTCATGTTCAGACCTCCAGGTCACTCTGCACCTTGCCTGACAATTTTAGCTCCTGACTCAAGTTACTGCCTACACTCTAATCCTGCCTGAATCCTTATCAATTTAATATACACAGAGATGCTCATTACAACCAGTAGTACTCTTAATTCTCAGCAAGATTTGATGAGGGAGCTCTGAGCTTTAGAATGCTTTACTTAAAAGTAAAAAATTTCCAAATATCCATTAAATTATGAATTCAATTTCATATTAGGCTGGTAGTTTCCCAGGGTACTGGCAGAAGGAAATGAACATACTTTTTGGAGGTGCTCTCCTTCCTCCTATACATCAAGAAAAAAAAACAAAACTGCCTCCAGCACATTTTTAATGAAAATTAGAAGCACACAACTGAACACACAAGGAAGAATGGCATCATGAAGGAGAGTCAGCAGACAGAACAGAAGGAACTCAGTCCTTCCTTAAAAAAAAGACTTTAAATGTTGTAATTATTGGTCACAATTCTTATTTTACCTGAAGAAAATAAAAAGACAAGCTTAAAATTATTTGTAAATAACAGGAAGCTATAGGGAATGACCAATCTTATTTGAAAAGGCACCAAGTCAACCTTCTATCCAACTTTGCTGGTTGCCTTACCATCATCCAATCCAACTTACACACACATATACAATTCTTACTACCTCCTTAAAAAACTCTGATTTTATTTCTGGATCCACCTTGCTTTTTTAACTGTGCACATATGCTTAACAACAGAGTTTTGCACAGAATAGTCAGGATTTTTATTTATGTTTAACATAAAGGCTTGAAGTTCTATTAAAATTCATAACATTGCACTACCAAATCTAACTCGTAAATAGGTGAATTATAATTTGTTCAGAAGTTAAAGTCTTAATGACAATAGTCATTATTATATTAATAATTAGATTAATAATGATTGACTGAAAAATAAATTCAAGAAATGGTAAATAAAATTTTACACGATCTCATGTTCCTGAAGAAGGTGATACCAGATTTGGAGGAGTTTTTGCTATGTCCAGATAATCTCTGATTTTGAACTTCTGTGACTTCAGCTTCATGGATCATAAATTCCCTTTTGCTAGACATTACACTACCAATATTTTTTACTTGATGACCAGGTCTTTTAAGATCTGTAAAAACAATTTCAAAATTGAAGTGTGTGTCCCTCTTTCTAGGTTCTGGGTTGACTTCTTTTACTTTTTTTTTTTTTTTTTTGGTTGGGGGGTGGGAGAGGGAGGGGGTGGGCGGGCCACTTCTGTTGGTCTTTCATTCATCTATTTGCATCTATCTTTGTTCTTTGGCCCGTGTGGACCTCCCATTGCAGTGGCCTCTGTTGTCGCAGAGCACCAGCTCTGGGCGCATGTGCTCCAGAGCTCCGGCTGGGTAATTGGGCACATTGGTCCAGCCACTCCACGGCACGTGGGATCTTCCCAGGCCAGGGATCGAACCAGCACCCCTTGCACTGCAAGGCAGAGTCCTTACTCACTGGACCACCAAGGAAGCCCAGTTGACTTCGTTTACTAGTCACTTCTTTCAAGGTTGCATCCATTAAAGATTTGCAGCTAGTAGGGCCCCTGGAAAATGAGTCCGGCCCATTCTGCCATTATTGGGGGCAAAGTTCCATGGCGGAAGCAGTTCACATGTCTTCTCCCAGGCGACTCCACCACCATCTTCTTCCTTCTGCCAGCAAGAGAGATACTCTGACCTCTGACCCCTGCAGTGAACCAAGAGCCACCATTTTTCACATGGCCACATGCTTCAGGGTTGGCCTCAGGACTTCTTGATTGGGTCCAAACCAGTCATCTAATCCTCTAGTGGATGATTTTGGGTATAGACCTGTTACACAATTCTGATGATCTGTGAAGAACACACTTCTAGAGAGTTTTTGGCAATGGCTTCCTCACTTCTGAAACTATGAATAAAGAACAAAAGTCTCATTTCTGTTTTTAGACAGTATCATACATAAACGTGCCATACAGAACTTTTCCAAATGTCCTGTAATCCTGCTAGGGAGGTAGTCTAATGACGAAACACATGAATGCTGTAAGAGCCAAGTGAATCTCAGAGGTGGAGTCAGAGCCTTGTAGCCCACCTGGATCAGCCCTGCCTCTGTGGTCTGGTAATGCATTTCCTTATTTCAAAAAAGCCACTTCAAGTCAGTCTTTTCCTTGCAGCTGAAAGCATTCTCACAAGTGCACTATTCCCAGCTCTAGAAGAGTATCTGGCACACAAGATTCTCTGCAAAAGTCTGCTGATTTAAATTGAGCTGTGTGTCAAGTTCATTTCTGTTGAGAAAACAAGAAAGACGTCTCCATCTGTTGGTCCCTAGATCATAGACTGTGTTTGGCAAACATTTGCTTAAAGCCAGAATGGCTTCAGGATCTTAACAAGCAAGATGGAAACTTCAGGAGTCCAGATGGAGGTCTGAAAATGAAAAGAAAAAAAAAAAATCAGTGAAAACTCAATTTCTGAAAGAATCTTCTGTTCAGATTGCCAGGGAAGGAGTTGCTCCAGGTAGGGTCAGAAAATGGGAAGAGGAAGACGGCTCTAGGTTCCTCTGGTGGCCCAGAGGGAAGGCAGTGTGTCACCTAGGAGTCTGTGTGAGAGCGAGACAGGGAAGGGAGTGGAAACAACCACAGGAGACATACCTTGGTAAAAAGAGACAGAATGTGATGTCTGGAAACCCTTCTTGTTAAGAAGGAACGACCTAAATTCAAGGAAACTGTGAGCTATTCAGTGCAACTCCCTGAGTATGCTCCTGGGCCCAGAAACGACCCCCTCTGTGCAGCCTGTTCTCCTATGTATCCACATGGCTAGAAGAAAGCAGTGCTGTCACTCAGAAAATGTCCAGCTTCAGTGCATGGAACTACTGATAAGACACAGTGTGCAGGCTGTGCTCCTGAAGTCTCAGTCCCAGGAAGAAGAGTCCCCATATCTGAACAGGGGCCCAGAAAACAGGATCCACCTCACACAACATTGTGGGGTCCCAGCCATGATGAGCAAATGTCTGGGAGAAGCACTGCTGTGAGAGGACAACTCGCCGGGTCCAGACCGCTCTCAGTGTTGACCGCACAGTGCCTGCCTCAGCCTATGCGTTGTGTCTCATGTCAATTCCCACCAGGGAGCCTTTGGCACAGAGCAAGCACTGAATGACCAAGTGGCCAGGGTGACGCAACCAGTCTCTGACTTAGCCACCCTGGGGCTTGCACAGTGGGCCTGTGTGAATCCTCTACCATTGAAGGGTGGGAGTGGATAGGTGCTTATTTCGGTGTTCTTGTCCCATGCAGGGACAATTCTGAGGACTGTTCTGTATGATGAGTTAGTGCCCAGGTGCCCAGAATGGTAAGCAACTTATTAACCAACAGTTTACTGACATCTCCCTTCTTTGTCTTACTTTCCCACCTGCTCAGTGTACTCCACAGTGTCATCCCTTTAGTAACTACACATACATCCAGAAGTGAAGCGAAAGTGTTAAGTCACTCAGCTATGTCTGACTCTTTGCAGCCTCATGGATTGTAGCCCACTAGGCTCCTCTGTTCATGGAATTCTCCAGGCAAGATTACTGGAGCAGGTTGCCATTCCCTCCTCCAGAGGATCTTCCTTACCCAGGGATCAAACCCAGGTCTCCTGCATTGCAGGCAGATTCTTTACCATCTGAGCCACCAGGGAAGCCCCCTCACACCCTAACCCCACACTAAGACAAACCTCTGGGCAAGGCCAGCCACACTCAGCATCACACTCTCACCAGCTTGGTTCTCAGGATATCTGCCTCATCTCTTATGGCCCCACAGCCTCATGAAAGCCCATAAACTTGCCCAACACAGTGTCTTCTATACGAGAGGTGTTCTTTTAAATAACTGTCCGAACATTTAATTAATCTCATATATTTCTTCTTGAACAACTCCTTCCAAAATGAGATTTATCAAGGGTCTTCCCATATTGGACACTGACAGCTGCAAGTCCTGCAGAGCCTTCTCTGGAGGGGCAACACCACCACCACACTCTGAGAAAGCTCCAGCATTTCTACAGGTTTGATATGTACATTTTAGAATAAAAAGTAAACAGATGCCCACTTCATGGCAAGAGGGATGTCTTGGAATATTTTCCTTCTCTTTTGCTTTCAGTGACGTCTATCACTGCTCTGAGCTCTTTAGCAAATTCTCTGGATCATCTGTATCCAAATAATTTGTAGCTCAAATATGAATATTCCCTTTGGGTCTTCCATATTATCACTGGCTGGATTTTCTTTTTTAACATTTGACCACAGGTTTGTCAATACATTGAACTCTATTAAAACTACTTTCATGTTCCAGGAGAATTATCATTTCCAAGTCCAGAATTTGTCTTGCATAATCTTCTGCTCTAAATTGTCCCATGCAGGGACAATTCTGAGGACTGTTCTGTATGATGAGTTAGTGCCCAGGTGCCCAGAATGGTAAGCAACTTATTAACCAACAGTTTACTGACATCTCCCTTCTTTGTCTTACTTTCCCACCTGCTCAGTGTACTCCACAGTGTCATCCCTTTAGTAACTACACATACATCCAGAAGTGAAGCGAAAGTGTTAAGTCACTCAGCTATGTCTGACTCTTTGCAGCCTCATGGATTGTAGCCCACTAGGCTCCTCTGTTCATGGAATTCTCCAGGCAAGATTACTGGAGCAGGTTGCCATTCCCTCCTCCAGAGGATCTTCCTTACCCAGGGATCAAACCCAGGTCTCCTGCATTGCAGGCAGATTCTTTACCATCTGAGCCACCAGGGAAGCCCCCTCACACCCTAACCCCACACTAAGACAAACCTCTGGGCAAGGCCAGCCACACTCAGCATCACACTCTCACCAGCTTGGTTCTCAGGATATCTGCCTCATCTCTTATGGCCCCACAGCCTCATGAAAGCCCATAAACTTGCCCAACACAGTGTCTTCTATACGAGAGGTGTTCTTTTAAATAACTGTCCGAACATTTAATTAATCTCATATATTTCTTCTTGAACAACTCCTTCCAAAATGAGATTTATCAAGGGTCTTCCCATATTGGACACTGACAGCTGCAAGTCCTGCAGAGCCTTCTCTGGAGGGGCAACACCACCACCACACTCTGAGAAAGCTCCAGCATTTCTACAGGTTTGATATGTACATTTTAGAATAAAAAGTAAACAGATGCCCACTTCATGGCAAGAGGGATGTCTTGGAATATTTTCCTTCTCTTTTGCTTTCAGTGACGTCTATCACTGCTCTGAGCTCTTTAGCAAATTCTCTGGATCATCTGTATCCAAATAATTTGTAGCTCAAATATGAATATTCCCTTTGGGTCTTCCATATTATCACTGGCTGGATTTTCTTTTTTAACATTTGACCACAGGTTTGTCAATACATTGAACTCTATTAAAACTACTTTCTTGTTCCAGGGAGAATTATCATTTCCAAGTCCAGAATTTGTCTTGCATAATCTTCTGCTCTAAATTAGTGTTCTAACGCTCGACTTTTCCTTTTTAATAATAGACATGCTGATTTTCCCCATATGATCCAGCTATTAAAAATGCATGTAGTATGCTTTCAGGAAGTTAGATTCATTCCTATTTTTAACATGACCCATAGGTATTGATGCTGACCAACTTTGGGCCACAAACGGCATTTTATTTTAAGAGGCAGCAACGCCATGAATGTTAATGATGGAAAGTTTTGGTATTGATAGTTGGTCTAATTCATGTTTCCATTTTCTGTATACTTAGACTAAATCCATTTCCTGTTGATAAAAAATATTTTAAAAACAACCTATCCTTTTGTTCCACTCCCACTCCAAGAAGAGTTTTCTAGGCACCATCTTAATCATTTTCTCCATAAAAATGCATCCTATGTAGATATTAGATCTCCCACAATACAATTTGAGCTCATTTCTACATTCAGTGACAGCCTAGAACTGTTGTTGTTCAGTTCCTCAGTTGTGTCTGACTCTTTCAGACGTCATGGAATGTAGCACACCAGGCTTCCCTGTCCTTCACTATTTCCTGGAGTTTGCCCAAACTCATGCCCATTGACTCAGTGATGCCCTGCAACCATCTCATCCTCTGTCACCCCCTTCTCCTCTTGCCCTCAATCTTTTCCAGCATCGGGGTATTTTCCAGAGTCAGCTTTTCTCATCAGTTAGCCAAAGAATCAGGAGCTTCAGCTTCAGCATCAGTCCTTCCAATGAATATTCAGGGTTGATTTCCTTTAGGATTGACTGGTTTGATCTCCTTGCTGTCCAAGGAACTCTCAAGAGTCTTCTCCAATGCCACAGTTTGAAAGCATCAATTCTTCAGTGACCAGCCTTCTTTATGGTCCAACTCTCACATCCCTACATGACTACTTGAAAAATCATAGCTTTGACTATACAGATCTTTGTCAACAAAGAGATGTCTTTGCTTTTTAATATGCTGTCGAGGTTTGTCATAGCTTTTGTTCCAAGGAGCAAGCATCTTTTAATTTCATGGTTGCAGTCACCATCCACAGCCTAGAATTATAGGTTCTTTAATAATGGGACCTGGGGGATCAGGTGAAGCTTCCCACACACTCGCCAGGGGTTCTCTGCAAATCCCAAGAATGTAGTTTCCCACCTTCATGACACAAAGTCAGCCAAGCTCATTCCACACTATTTCAATTCCAAGGGAGGGAGCAGGAAGTCTCATTTTGGCATTAGGACTAAGAGACAGCTTACCAAAAGTTTAGTATTTGCAACTATGAGGCACTTACTTGTTCCCTTAGGGAGGAAGCTTCTTTCTTTCTCTCCACCTCTTTCATTCAGTCCATGAGGGGCAGAGACAGGTTAATAATGTATGCCTTAAAGGTACAGTGGCTCCATCTTGTCCCTTTGACTCACTACCTCAGATGTCACTTTAATGCTGTGAAATTCCTGTCTCCAAAAGAGGCAGCTCATTCCTGAAGCTCTATGGGGATGCAGGCTCAGGCACTGTTTGGAAGACTAGAAGTTGGCCCAGAATTTCCATTGAAGAGATCTGCAACATTTCTTTAGGTTATCCCAGAGGCAATGCAGACATGGTACAGCAGGTACAGAATATTTCAGAATACTGGTTCTCAAAATGCTCAGTTAAAGAGATTTGGCATATCATCCAGGCAGATTAAGACCAACAGGTAATAAAACACAGTTTTTATAAGGTACTAGAGGATGGCTACAACTTAATACACAGGCCAAATCTCATCTTGGTAAAATACAATTTCCATGGGGGGAACTGGGGGCATGGGGACCATGGATATGCATATGACTGATCTGGGAACATACATGTCTATGAACAACAAAACTCTGTAAAACCTTTAAAATAAAGAATAAAAAAAAAAAATACAATTTCCAAGGTCACCTTCCATGATCACCTTTCCAAAAGAAGACAAGATCCAGACAGCCTGGAACAGAGAGCTTACAATCAGTAGGGATGGTCAGTGGTCTTAGAGATGACTGTGTTGAGACCTCAGGATCCTGGAGAAGGCAGGTGTTTGCATTCTTATTGCAAAGGACATAATCATCAGAAGGAGACCAAAGTGCTATCTTTATAGAGAGCCTTGACCTTGGGGATGGTAGATACCTGCCTGGTAGAACAAGGCCTGGGCATGAGACCAAAGCCACAGTTGTCAAGATGGTGGGAGGTGACAGAACCTCCTCTTCGTCTTATCTGGAAACACCTATGCACAAATAGGGTATTTGCTGAGGACTCTTAGAGTAGGATAGCAAGTTGGCAGAACTCTGCTTAGAACACGGGAAGGTGGGCAGCAGAAACCTGACAGGAGTTCAGGTTGGTGAAGTCTCCCAGGAACTCAGGGCCCTATGCCTGCTCTTCTCTTCCAAAAAAGTTTAGTATTTGCAACTATGAGGCACTTACTTGTTCCCTTAGGGAGGAAGCTTCTTTCTTTCTCTCCACCTCTTTCATTCAGTCCATGAGGGGCAGAGACAGGTTAATAATGTATGCCTTAAAGGTACAGTGGCTCCATCTTGTCCCTTTGACTCACTACCTCAGATGTCACTTTAATGCTGTGAAATTCCTGTCTCCAAAAGAGGCAGCTCATTCCTGAAGCTCTATGGGGATGCAGGCTCAGGCACTGTTTGGAAGACTAGAAGTTGGCCCAGAATTTCCATTGAAGAGATCTGCAACATTTCTTTAGGTTATCCCAGAGGCAATGCAGACATGGTACAGCAGGTACAGAATATTTCAGAATACTGGTTCTCAAAATGCTCAGTTAAAGAGATTTGGCATATCATCCAGGCAGATTAAGACCAACAGGTAATAAAACACAGTTTTTATAAGGTACTAGAGGATGGCTACAACTTAATACACAGGCCAAATCTCATCTTGGTAAAATACAATTTCCATGGGGGGAACTGGGGGCATGGGGACCATGGATATGCATATGACTGATCTGGGAACATACATGTCTATGAACAACAAAACTCTGTAAAACCTTTAAAATAAAGAATAAAAAAAAAAAATACAATTTCCAAGGTCACCTTCCATGATCACCTTTCCAAAAGAAGACAAGATCCAGACAGCCTGGAACAGAGAGCTTACAATCAGTAGGGATGGTCAGTGGTCTTAGAGATGACTGTGTTGAGACCTCAGGATCCTGGAGAAGGCAGGTGTTTGCATTCTTATTGCAAAGGACATAATCATCAGAAGGAGACCAAAGTGCTATCTTTATAGAGAGCCTTGACCTTGGGGATGGTAGATACCTGCCTGGTAGAACAAGGCCTGGGCATGAGACCAAAGCCACAGTTGTCAAGATGGTGGGAGGTGACAGAACCTCCTCTTCGTCTTATCTGGAAACACCTATGCACAAATAGGGTATTTGCTGAGGACTCTTAGAGTAGGATAGCAAGTTGGCAGAACTCTGCTTAGAACACGGGAAGGTGGGCAGCAGAAACCTGACAGGAGTTCAGGTTGGTGAAGTCTCCCAGGAACTCAGGGCCCTATGCCTGCTCTTCTCTTCCAGGATGAGAGAAGCCTACCATTCTGGGTCTGGGCTGGGGCCCTGAGGCTCCAGGCTGGTCTGATTTGTGAGGCAGGGCTAGATTCCAGGCTGCAGAGCTTGGAGGGGGATCTGAGAGCTGCCAGGAATGCAACCAAAGTGACAATCCAGCAGTCAGCACAACTGAGACTGTGTTCCAAAGGGACTGCACAGAGCTAGAATCCAGGTATGAGGCCTGTCGCAGTGTGGTGTTTGCAACCCACAGAAAATGAAGCTAACTTACGTCAAATAAATAAATAAAAGTACCAGACTGGAAGACAAATGAGTCAGTCAGAGTCCCAGGAAGAACCAAAGAGCCAGGCATAAGAAAGATAGGAGGCCAGAGATAGCTGAACTTTGAGAAGCATCCTTTTGAATTTTGTCTTTGGAATGTTTCAGCTGCCTCTGTCTTTAGCTCTTTGTGACTAGCCTGGGATTCTCAGGAGAGTCTGAACGGGTACCTGAGGCACACATCCACCGGGATTCACAGGGCCATTTGGGAAAAGGAACATAAGGTGCAGCTTCCAGAGAAACAGAGAGGAGGAGATTCTGTGCGAGACAAAAAAGGAGAGCTCCACATCTGGGCAGCTGAGCGAGTTGAGTTGCACTCAGGGGTGTGGGGCCTCGACTGGAAGGTGGAGACGGCAAGGGTCGCGTTCTTCAGCCCCAGCAAGGGACAAGGATGAAGGGGGCTGTCGAGACACAGGAGTGGCATCAAGTCACACAGATGGCCTGCAGGAAGACAGCTGGTTAAGCCTCAAATTATATGATGTTGACACAGAAAACCTGCAGCCCAGATTCTTGGCAGAGGTTGATGATAACTGTTTGTTTCTTATCAAGAACTCAATTGTAACAAAAATATAGATTATTTCAGGGAGGGCCTGAAGACCAGCAATGAATCCATTTGAAACTTTGAATGTTTTATTTGTATTATGTCAGACCATCTGAGAAAGCTATTAATATATACCTGAGATGGTATCCTCTCTTTTTGCACTTTGCTTTTTGTTGCACTTTGTTATTTTTATTCACTGTACTTGGACACTATTCTATCAGCCTACATATCAGGATATTATAGGAAACAATCTCATTAGTGTGGGGGGAGGGGATAATGGTGAGGTTGCTAGGTCAGTCAGCACAGCCTCTGAGTAACCCCAAGGGAAAGCTTCTATTTTTAGTATCAGTAAAACTTATGATCCTTCTATATACATAGTCCATTTTGTCCTAGTTATACTTTATCCTCTTTTATAGGCTTTGGAAAAAGTCCCCAGTTCTTGAAGTGCTTTAGGATTTAAATAAGAATATAAACAAAATTATTTTTTCAACATTTTTGGTCAGATAATTGCTATTATGAAGGGTAAAAAAACTGGAAGCTAGCCAATTATGAAACTAGAAACCCATGGTATAAAACACTTCACAGCAATAATACAAAAAAGGACAAAAACTACAGGCAAATCTCAATTATAAATATAGATACAAGGGCTTCCCTGGTGGTTCAGTGGGTAAGGACACTGTCTTGCAGTGCAAGAGGAGCCAGTTCAATCCCTGGCCTGGGAAGATCCCACGTGCCGTGGAATGGCTGGACTGATGTGTCCAACTACCAAGCTGGAGCTCTGGAGCACACGCACCCAGAGCCGGTGCTCTGCAGTGACAGAGGCCACTGCAATGGGAGGCCCACAGGGGCCAGATAACAAAGATGGATGAAAATAGATAAATGAAAGACCAATAGAAGTGCCCCCCTCCCCCCAAATATAGATAGATACAAAATTCCGAAAATGCAAGCAAATTGATTTTGGTAAAATGGAAAAAAAGGGTAAACCATGAGTTCATAGGTTTTACCAAAATGAAATTATAGTCCAATATTCGAGAATGTGTTAATAATAATCAGATGGTCACATAAGAAAATCGTATGATTGAATCTCAGTATATATTGAAATGTTAATCCTTAAAGTTTCACACTCTTGACTCATTAGAAACCTAGGTATAGAGATATACTTTCTTGAAAATATATTTATATCAAACTGACAGTCATACTATTATTAGAGAAATACTGGAGGCATTCCTACTAAAATGACAAATTAAATTTGAAAAGCCCATTATCATTATCATCATTTATCTTGGTAAGCACTGGCCATGGAATAAAAATATGAACCAAAGACTGTAGATATAACCACATGAAAAAAGTAGAAAGAACCACTGCTGTATGCAATTGTTACGACTGTACATATATCAAAAAAATTTTAAGAAAAATGGCCGAATATGGATAGACATCCCAAAGGTCATGGCTTACAAAACAGAAATAGAGTTACAGATATAGAAAATAAGTTTATAGTTACCAGAGGGTAAGGGGGACACAGGGCTAAATTGGGAGATTGGGATTGACATATATACACTGCTATATATAACACAGATAATAAATAAGGGCCTACCGTATAGCACAGGGAACTCTACTCTGTAGTCTTTAATGGCCTGTATAGGAAAAGAAGCTAAAATAGAGGGATATAGATACATGAATAACAGGTTCACTCTGTTGCACAGCCAAAACTAACCCAACATTGTAAATCAAGTATATTCCAATAAAAATTAAAGCAAAGTCCATAGCTACTCTCTATATTGGTAGTAGTAATTGTAAAGTATACTGGAAAAGATCCTAATCACAAAATAAAGAGAAAATGTAAAATATCCAAGAGTAAACTTAGCAAGAAAATTGTGGAGACTGCATAAATAAAATTACCAAGTTTTACTAAAGTAATAATTGAATACGTGGAGATACATATTCTTATAAGGACAATTTAAATACTATAAAAATGTCTTTCTCCCAAGGTCAATTTATAGATTTAATAAAATACAAAATACTTAAGAAATTTTGGAGAATATTATCAAAACAACTGGAAGTGTACCCAGACAAATAAAATAGGTAAGAAGTGATTAGGTATTTTTGGTGAAAGAACAATATTGAGCACCCATTCCCCAAGCATTATACAGTGCAATAAATAATTCAGTTTGACACTGGCATAGAATAATTTGTAAAGCCAGTGGAAGATAATGCATGACCAACAGATCCTATTATATAAGGGCTTTAAAGAAATCACAAATACTACTACCACAAATTCAATGGTGCTTTCAAAGCCTGCTGTGGAGATCTGATTAAGTAACAAGGGAACTTTTCAGTTAAAAATGAGACAAATAATATCAGAAAGAAAATTGGTAAATACTTGCAACAAATATGAAAAAGATCAATAGCCTTGATAAACTTAATGCACAAAACACTTCTATGAATTATTGAGGAAAAAGACTGTAGATATAACCACATGAAAAAAGTAGAAAGAACCACTGCTGTATGCAATTGTTACGACTGTACATATATCAAAAAAATTTTAAGAAAAATGGCCGAATATGGATAGACATCCCAAAGGTCATGGCTTACAAAACAGAAATAGAGTTACAGATATAGAAAATAAGTTTATAGTTACCAGAGGGTAAGGGGGACACAGGGCTAAATTGGGAGATTGGGATTGACATATATACACTGCTATATATAACACAGATAATAAATAAGGGCCTACCGTATAGCACAGGGAACTCTACTCTGTAGTCTTTAATGGCCTGTATAGGAAAAGAAGCTAAAATAGAGGGATATAGATACATGAATAACAGGTTCACTCTGTTGCACAGCCAAAACTAACCCAACATTGTAAATCAAGTATATTCCAATAAAAATTAAAGCAAAGTCCATAGCTACTCTCTATATTGGTAGTAGTAATTGTAAAGTATACTGGAAAAGATCCTAATCACAAAATAAAGAGAAAATGTAAAATATCCAAGAGTAAACTTAGCAAGAAAATTGTGGAGACTGCATAAATAAAATTACCAAGTTTTACTAAAGTAATAATTGAATACGTGGAGATACATATTCTTATAAGGACAATTTAAATACTATAAAAATGTCTTTCTCCCAAGGTCAATTTATAGATTTAATAAAATACAAAATACTTAAGAAATTTTGGAGAATATTATCAAAACAACTGGAAGTGTACCCAGACAAATAAAATAGGTAAGAAGTGATTAGGTATTTTTGGTGAAAGAACAATATTGAGCACCCATTCCCCAAGCATTATACAGTGCAATAAATAATTCAGTTTGACACTGGCATAGAATAATTTGTAAAGCCAGTGGAAGATAATGCATGACCAACAGATCCTATTATATAAGGGCTTTAAAGAAATCACAAATACTACTACCACAAATTCAATGGTGCTTTCAAAGCCTGCTGTGGAGATCTGATTAAGTAACAAGGGAACTTTTCAGTTAAAAATGAGACAAATAATATCAGAAAGAAAATTGGTAAATACTTGCAACAAATATGAAAAAGATCAATAGCCTTGATAAACTTAATGCACAAAACACTTCTATGAATTATTGAGGAAAAAAGTAAGGAGGGAGAAGAATGAGTGAAATAGATGAGGGATATTAAATACAAATTTTCAGTTACAAAATAAATGTACAGCAGAGGGAATATAGTCAATAATACTGCAATAGCTTTGTATGGTGACAGATAGCAACTAGACTTATGGTGGTGTTCATTTTGTAATGAGGAAAATGTTGAATCACTATGCAGTACACCTGAAACTAATATTGTAAGTCAATTATACTTCAATTAAAAAACAGATAAATAAGACCTTAATTGGGCAAAGGAAACAGATTGGAAACTGCCAAGGAGGAACTACCAATGTTGTTCTAGCACTTGATTTCATTAGTACTTTTAAAACAAAATACAATTTAAAGCAGCACTGTATTTTTTTTTTTTATAATTTAAAGTCGTGACAATAGTTTAGTTATTCGCACACATACAAAAGTTAACTTCATAACTTATTTTTTTGTAGGAACAAGTTCATTTAAAATATTTTGAACTGTGCATACAATTATCACTTAGATTCTTTCCTTCATGACTTTGTAGAGACAAAGAGTCAATTCTGCCTGTAAATTTCTCACTAGACAGTTCTACAGACTAAGAATTCTGCCGCTCTCACACACGTATACCAAAAAAATTAAAAAGCAAGGAAAGAGTTTGCATCATCGAGTTTTGCTTAGAATTTTCTGAGGACTCCAGAAAGGGGTTTGTGGTTCTGTATACCACATGTGTCTTTCCAATCAAATGGGAACCAAACTAAAAGGAAGTATGAGTGTCTGTGTGGTGGGTGATTTTTTATCATCAGGAAAATTTAATGAAAATTATTAACTACTTAGATCACATCTACTAAAGCAGTTTAAAGCCAGTGGAAGATAATGCATGACCAACAGATCCTATTATATAAGGGCTTTAAAGAAATCACAAATACTACTACCACAAATTCAATGGTGCTTTCAAAGCCTGCTGTGGAGATCTGATTAAGTAACAAGGGAACTTTTCAGTTAAAAATGAGACAAATAATATCAGAAAGAAAATTGGTAAATACTTGCAACAAATATGAAAAGATCAATAGCCTTGATAAACTTAATGCACAAAACACTTCTATGAATTATTGAGGAAAAAAGTAAGGAGGGAGAAGAATGAGTGAAATAGATGAGGGATATTAAATACAAATTTTCAGTTACAAAATAAATGTACAGCAGAGGGAATATAGTCAATAATACTGCAATAGCTTTGTATGGTGACAGATAGCAACTAGACTTATGGTGGTGTTCATTTTGTAATGAGGAAAATGTTGAATCACTATGCAGTACACCTGAAACTAATATTGTAAGTCAATTATACTTCAATTAAAAAACAGATAAATAAGACCTTAATTGGGCAAAGGAAACAGATTGGAAACTGCCAAGGAGGAACTACCAATGTTGTTCTAGCACTTGATTTCATTAGTACTTTTAAAACAAAATACAATTTAAAGCAGCACTGTATTTTTTTTTTTTATAATTTAAAGTCGTGACAATAGTTTAGTTATTCGCACACATACAAAAGTTAACTTCATAACTTATTTTTTTGTAGGAACAAGTTCATTTAAAATATTTTGAACTGTGCATACAATTATCACTTAGATTCTTTCCTTCATGACTTTGTAGAGACAAAGAGTCAATTCTGCCTGTAAATTTCTCACTAGACAGTTCTACAGACTAAGAATTCTGCCGCTCTCACACACGTATACCAAAAAAATTAAAAAGCAAGGAAAGAGTTTGCATCATCGAGTTTTGCTTAGAATTTTCTGAGGACTCCAGAAAGGGGTTTGTGGTTCTGTATACCACATGTGTCTTTCCAATCAAATGGGAACCAAACTAAAAGGAAGTATGAGTGTCTGTGTGGTGGGTGATTTTTTATCATCAGGAAAATTTAATGAAAATTATTAACTACTTAGATCACATCTACTAAAGCAGTTTAAAAGTACAATGTTGGCTTCCCTGATTGTCCAGCGGGTAAGGACACTGCCTTGCAGTGCAAGGGGCGCCGGTTCCATCTGGGAAGATCCCAAGTGCCGAGGAGCAGCTGGACCGATGTGTTCAGCCACCGAGCTGGAGTTCTGGCGCGCATGCGCCCAGAGCTGGCACTCTGCAGCGACAGAGGCCACTGCGATGGGAGGCCCACGGGCCTAAAAATAAAGATGGGTGGAAAAAGATATATGAGAGACCGTTAGAAGTGGCCCCCCCAAAAAATATAATAAAAAATAACCTGAGAAAAAAAAAGTATGATGACATAAAAATCATTTTTAAGGTAAGAAAACCAAATCAAAGTCAAAATAAGATTAAAATAAGTTTGACCTTCAAATAATAAGCCCTCTGTGATTGTGGAAAGTGAACCACAGCCTGATTTCTGCAACCTCTGGTGGCCAGAGAAGCAGACACTGGGATTTGTGGGCTCCATTTGATTAATAGTAGTCATGGTTTAGTCCCTAAGTCATGTCTAACTTTTGAGACCCCATGCACTGCAGCCCACCAGCTTCCTCTCTCCATGATATTTCCCAGGCAAGAATACTGGAGTGGGTTGTCATCTTTCTGACCCAGGGATTGAACCTTCATCTCCTTCATAGAAAGCAGCCTCTTCCATTACAGGTATATTGGATTAGACATCAGTTGTTTACTAGGGACACAGTGTTCCTTGGCAGTAAAATCTGAGAGCAATTTCTCCCCTGTCTTCCAAATGGGTCAGTAAATGTCTTCAACAGCACCTGTACAAAGAGAGTATGTATGGTGTTTTCCCACAGTACATGGTATAATTTGATCTGAATTTCAATTCAGTCATTTTTTAAAAGGAAGAGGTGCTTATGAAAATGAAATAACATAGAATACTAGTTATAGAACATCATGAAATGTCCTTTCTAATGAACTTCAATGAAAGTTTAAATTAGTGCCACTGGGCTTCCCTGGCGCAATCTGCCTGCAATGAAGGTTCAATCCCTGAGTTGAGAAGATCCCCTGGAGAAGGGGATGCCCTGGAGAATACACCAGTATTCTTGCCTGGAAAATTCCATGGACAGAGGAGCCTGGACAGGCTACAGTCCACAGGGTCACAAAGAGCTGGAGACAACTAAGTGACTAACACACACGAGGAAACAATTTTAAGTACATGCCAAGAGCTTTAAAACCACCCCTACTGTTTGATACAGTAACCCCCTTTCAGAGTCTATCCTAAAGCATAACTCTAAAAATAGAAAATTTTACCTGCGAAGCTGTTAAATGCAGTATTATTTAAAACCACACAAAACTGGAAACAACCTAAATATCTAATAACAGAAGACTTACTATACCTTATTATACCCAGAAGGCTTAGCATACCTTAGTAGGCCTGTATAACCATACAAATGTTTATAGAATATCACATAATCATTCAAATAACATTAATGAACAGTTTCTAACAGCATAGGGAAATCATTAAATTATATTAAGAAAAAAAGCAAGGTATAAATAGTAGATTACATATACTATATATCTAATAGAATCACATGAAGGAAATATTCAACATTTTGTATTTTTCTATACTTGTCATAACAATAACAACATACTTATCATAAAAATAAGATACTTAAGAAAAATAAATTTTAACGTTCATAGAAGACAGATGACTTACCAGATAGATGTAATGACTGTGCTTAGTGCACCCACCTCCACACACCTTTCCATCTCCATGCCAATGAGCCTAGTCGAGTGTTTCATCATGTCTTTGATTTTTAAGATTTCTGGTTTGCCCTTTTTTGACAGATAGTCCACTGGCATGGATGCAAAACACTTAACACATTTTACTTTTAAAAAGTATATTTCAGTTCATATTTTTAGACAGAGGTTACAGTTGGGTTATACATTCTAGGAATTTTATCAGGCAATTATATACTTAAGTATGCTACTACACTTCAAAAACCATAAATGTATCCATTTGCTGAGGCTACATACTCTGAAGGTTCAGGGAAGTATTTTGTTCCTCCTTAAAATCTTGCTTCTATATTATAAACAATAATTCTCGGGGCCTAAAACATTCAGAGAATTTTTTACAGTGAGGTTTAAATTTGATATTAAATAAGACCTATTAACATCAAAACCAACTTTTCATATATCAAAGATAGTAATAAATTACAAGGTTTGTCTTCCTTTTAAAGTTTATTTTAGATATCGTACATAGGAAACAAGAGGTAGGAGGTAGCTTTCCATAGCTTGTTCCTTTGATTATCCACTAAGTCCATTATTGTTAGAAGTTTGTTGTTTGATCTTAAAATCACTTTAACAAAACACTAACAGTGAATAGAGCATTTTGATGTTCTCAGAAAACTGATACTTAAAGAAGGACAGGTTTGGCATAGGTTGATCTCAACTTTCTAACCGTCTCAGCTAAGTTCCAGCCAAGAAATAAAATGAGTTTCCACTGTGAGGGGTTATGGGAAGGAGGGCAAGGCTGAGATCTGAATTGTAAACTTCTGGTAGGCAAGAGCAATTTCTTCCTGGTTTGCTCTGAGTAGAACCTAGTGAAGTAACCCACAAAGAGATGCGTTTAATAAATGCTTTGGGGGATGATGATGGAGAAAGTGACATCCACATGCAAAACTAAAGCAGAGCTCTAAGCCAGGGGACTCACCTCGAGTAGAAACAGCTATTTACGTAACAGGTGGAATGCAGAGTGTTGATTCTTCTACTTGTGTAGAGTGAGAGCGTATATAGTTGTATTTATGCTGTAACACTCTTCACGCTGTTTTGTGACTTCCCTCCTTTATCATTTCACTCCTTTATTGTCACTATTCACGTGTTCTTTTTTTTATCATTTATGTACTTTTTTTAGATAAATTTTTCTTTGGCCTATTTTATTGGCTATTTATTTATTTCCATCCACCTTTATTCTTTGGCCTGCGTGGGCCTCCCATCGCAGTGGCCTCTCTTGCTGCAGAGCATCAACATTGCGTGCATGCACACCAGAGCGCTGGCTTGCAATTGGAAACACCAGCCCAGCTGCTCCATGGCACATGGGATTTTCCCGGGCCAGGGATCAAACCAGCGCCCCTTGGACTGCAAGGCAGACTCTTTACCCACTGGACCACCAGGGAAGCCCCATTTATGTATGTTTTGATTGGACATTCAGAAGCATCCAGGCTCACGTCTGCCTTTCTGAATTACTCTCAGGTTATCACATATAACTGTCTAAAATTCAAGGTTTGTCTTCCTTTTAAAGTTTATTTTAGATATCGTACATAGGAAACAAGAGGTAGGAGGTAGCTTTCCATAGCTTGTTCCTTTGATTATCCACTAAGTCCATTATTGTTAGAAGTTTGTTGTTTGATCTTAAAATCACTTTAACAAAACACTAACAGTGAATAGAGCATTTTGATGTTCTCAGAAAACTGATACTTAAAGAAGGACAGGTTTGGCATAGGTTGATCTCAACTTTCTAACCGTCTCAGCTAAGTTCCAGCCAAGAAATAAAATGAGTTTCCACTGTGAGGGGTTATGGGAAGGAGGGCAAGGCTGAGATCTGAATTGTAAACTTCTGGTAGGCAAGAGCAATTTCTTCCTGGTTTGCTCTGAGTAGAACCTAGTGAAGTAACCCACAAAGAGATGCGTTTAATAAATGCTTTGGGGGATGATGATGGAGAAAGTGACATCCACATGCAAAACTAAAGCAGAGCTCTAAGCCAGGGGACTCACCTCGAGTAGAAACAGCTATTTACGTAACAGGTGGAATGCAGAGTGTTGATTCTTCTACTTGTGTAGAGTGAGAGCGTATATAGTTGTATTTATGCTGTAACACTCTTCACGCTGTTTTGTGACTTCCCTCCTTTATCATTTCACTCCTTTATTGTCACTATTCACGTGTTCTTTTTTTTATCATTTATGTACTTTTTTTAGATAAATTTTTCTTTGGCCTATTTTATTGGCTATTTATTTATTTCCATCCACCTTTATTCTTTGGCCTGCGTGGGCCTCCCATCGCAGTGGCCTCTCTTGCTGCAGAGCATCAACATTGCGTGCATGCACACCAGAGCGCTGGCTTGCAATTGGAAACACCAGCCCAGCTGCTCCATGGCACATGGGATTTTCCCGGGCCAGGGATCAAACCAGCGCCCCTTGGACTGCAAGGCAGACTCTTTACCCACTGGACCACCAGGGAAGCCCCATTTATGTATGTTTTGATTGGACATTCAGAAGCATCCAGGCTCACGTCTGCCTTTCTGAATTACTCTCAGGTTATCACATATAACTGTCTAAAAATTGTTTGTATATCTTCAAATGTGTTTTAGAAACAGAAAAAAAAAAAAAAACCAAATACATCCTTTAAGAATTAAATGCAGATTTCTGGCAGAGGCAAGGTTATAAAATTATACTGTTGAATACAACTGTTTGTTACTAATGAAAATTGTCCATTTCTATATCTTTCACAGTCCTTAGTTGTAAACAGAAGAGCATGAGACAATTCAATCAGAAAAGGAACCTTTTAAAGGTCTTCACAGTATGCCTGACAGTCCGCATAGTGTGAGCTCGTGTCCCAGCCACACTGCAGGAGGCTCCAGTGAAGAAGTAAGAGCCACCCACGTGGACCACTGATACATCACACCACCACTGATGGAAGGTCAGAACCTTCACCTCTGCTGTTGCCTGAAAATGGCTATCCTAACGTCTGCTGCCTCACTTCCTATTCTTCTGAATCAAAGCCTTTCATACGGATATCCTTGGGATTGGCAGAACCTGAGACATGTGCCTTTGGAAGCTGGGACAGAATTTCTAGCTTCCCCCTGAGGAATGAGGTGGGGGGACACAGAATATAAGGAATCTTATAAATACATGGGGCAACAGAGCAAGACAATTCAATAGGGATAAACAATTCATCAGCTCCAGGAAGGGGTGGAGTTCTGTGGAGAGATGGTCACTTTTTAATTAGACACAAGGAATCACATTTAATGATACAGGGACTAATTTTATCATCCAGTGTAAAGCACGTCATTCTGATGGACTGGAAAAGGTGTTCAGAGACCTGAATAAAGTACACAGTGTGAAAGAACCACTCACCTTGTAGGAGGCAGGGCAACATGGAGGAGACGTGGGATGATTCTTGCCTTTCCACAGCATATAAGTCTGAATGCCTGCTTCCTGGTTGCACTAACAGTGCAACCCAGCCCAGCTGCTCCATGGCACTGGGATTTTCCCGCCAGGGATCAAACCAGCGCCTTGGACTGCAAGGCAGACTCTTTACCCACTGGACCACCAGGGAAGCCCCATTTATGTATGTTTTGATTGGACATTCAGAAGCATCCAGGCTCACGTCTGCCTTTCTGAATTACTCTCAGGTTATCACATATAACTGTCTAAAAATTGTTTGTATATCTTCAAATGTGTTTTAGAAACAGAAAAAAAAAAAAAACCAAATACATCCTTTAAGAATTAAATGCAGATTTCTGGCAGAGGCAAGGTTATAAAATTATACTGTTGAATACAACTGTTTGTTACTAATGAAAATTGTCCATTTCTATATCTTTCACAGTCCTTAGTTGTAAACAGAAGAGCATGAGACAATTCAATCAGAAAAGGAACCTTTTAAAGGTCTTCACAGTATGCCTGACAGTCCGCATAGTGTGAGCTCGTGTCCCAGCCACACTGCAGGAGGCTCCAGTGAAGAAGTAAGAGCCACCCACGTGGACCACTGATACATCACACCACCACTGATGGAAGGTCAGAACCTTCACCTCTGCTGTTGCCTGAAAATGGCTATCCTAACGTCTGCTGCCTCACTTCCTATTCTTCTGAATCAAAGCCTTTCATACGGATATCCTTGGGATTGGCAGAACCTGAGACATGTGCCTTTGGAAGCTGGGACAGAATTTCTAGCTTCCCCCTGAGGAATGAGGTGGGGGGACACAGAATATAAGGAATCTTATAAATACATGGGGCAACAGAGCAAGACAATTCAATAGGGATAAACAATTCATCAGCTCCAGGAAGGGGTGGAGTTCTGTGGAGAGATGGTCACTTTTTAATTAGACACAAGGAATCACATTTAATGATACAGGGACTAATTTTATCATCCAGTGTAAAGCACGTCATTCTGATGGACTGGAAAAGGTGTTCAGAGACCTGAATAAAGTACACAGTGTGAAAGAACCACTCACCTTGTAGGGAGGCAGGGCAACATGGAGGAGACGTGGGATGATTCTTGCCTTTCCCACAGCATATAAGTCTGAATGCCTGCTTCCTGGTTAGAAAAGCCCATGCACTAACAGTGCAAGAGGGTTCCCTTTTCTCCACACCCTCTCCAGCATTTATTGTTGTAGACTTGATGATGGCCATTCTGACTTGTGTGAGATGATATCTCATTGTATTTTTGATGTGCATTTCTCTCATAATGAGGGATGTTGAGTATCTTTTCATGTGTTTGTTGGCCATCTGTGTGTCTTTTTTGGAGAGATGTCTGTTTAGGTCTTTCTCCTATTTTTTGACTCAGTTGTTTGGTTTTTTGCTGTTGAGTTGTATGAGCTGCTTGTATATTTTGGAAATTAATCCTCTGTCAGTTGTTTGATTTGCTATTATTTGTCCCATTCTGAGGGTTGTCTTTTCACCTTATCTATAGTTCTTTTGCTGTGCAAAAGCTTTTAAGTTTAATTAGGTCCCACTTGCTTATTTTTGGTTTTATTTCCATTACTCTAAGAGGTGGGTCAGAGAAGATCCTGCTTGGATTTATGTCATCAAGTGTTCTGCCTATGTTTTCCTCTAAGAATTTTATGATTTCTGGTCTTACAGATAGGTCTTTAATCCATTTTGAGTTTATCTTTGTGTATGGTGGTAGGAAGTGTTTCAACTTTATTCTTTTACATGTAGCTGTCCAGTTTTCTCAGTACCACTTATTGAAGAGGCTGTCTTTGTCCCACTGTATATTCTTGCCTCCTTTGTCAAAAATAAGGTACCCATAAGTGTTTGGGTTTATCTCTGGGTTCTCTATCTTGTTCCATTGGTCTATATTTCTGTTTTAGTGCCAGTAACATACTGTCTTGATGACTATTGCTTTGTAGTATAGTCTGAAGTTAGGGAGGTTGATTCCTCCAGTTCCATTCTTCTTTTTCAAGACTGCTTTGGCTATCCGGGGGTTTTTGTGTTTCCATATGAATTGTGATATTTTTTGTTCTAGTTCTGTGAATATTGCCTTGGTAATTTGATAGGGACTGCATTGAATCTGTAGATTACATTTGGTAGATTAGTCATTTTCACAACATTGATTCTTCCGACCTAGCAACATGGAATATCTTTCCATCTATTTATGTCATCTTTGATTTCTTTCATCATTATCTTATAATTTTCTGTGTACAGTTCTTTTGTCTCTTTAGGTACTGTGGAAGATAGTATGGAGATTTCTTTAAAAACTAGAAATAGAACCACCATATGACTCAGCAATCCCACTACTAAGCATATACCCTGAGGAAATCAAAACTGAATAAGACACATGCACCCCATTGTTCAGTGCAGCACTGTTTACAATAGCTACAACATGGAAGCAACCTAGACGTCCATCGACAGATGAATGGATAAAGAAGCTGTGGTACATACACACAATGAAATATTTCTCAGCCATAAAAAGAAATACATTTGAGTCAGTTCTCATGAGTTGGATGAACCTAGAACCTATTATACAGAGTGAATAAGTCATAAAGAGAAAGATAATTGTATACTAACACAAGGAATCTAGAAAGATGGTACTGATAAATGTATATGCAGAGCAGCAATGGAGAAATAGACATAGAGGACAGACTTATGGACATTCGGGGGAGGGAAGAATGGGCAAGATGTATGGAAAGAGTAACATGGAGATTTATATTACCATATGTAAGATAGACAACCAATGGGAATCTGGTGTAAAACTAAGAGAACTCAAAGAGGGACTCTGTAACAAACTAGAGGGGTGGGATGGGGAGGGAAATGTGAGGGAGGTTCAAGAGGAAGGGCACATATGTATACCTAGGGCTGATTCAGGTTGATGTGTGGCAGTAAACAACAAAACTCTGTTAAAAAATTTTTTTTTTTAATAATAATAATAAAAAAGAAAAGCTCACACAATTCAAAGGAGAAACTGCTCTGTTCTCTGTACCTCTGTAAGAGTTTATTTAGGCGCAATTAAAAGCAACTCCAATGACTTGGTTGATTGCCATGGTAAGAAACTAATCTCACTTTTGATACTTTCATCTTCAAACTGACAAGCATGTGACATGGTCCTCAATAAAGCGCCTTTCATACTTCTCAGGATTTTTAAAAAAGTCTCCAGAGTAAAGAGCAGTAAAGCAGTAATAGAAATTGAACACAGGAAAATTGGGTAGCTTTTTCTTTTTAGGTACATGAAATCCCTGATACCCAAACTCACATAACCACCAGACCCCTTCCTACCTACCCCTCCCTCTTCAAACTCTAAAAACTGCATCAAATAAAGAACTTGCCTGGTTTTTGTTAGACAAAGATGGCAGCAGATTTTATAAATATTTTAGGGGCCATTAAGGTACTCGCCTCAGGGATAAAGAAAACTCAGGAACATGTGAACTGTTTCAGTTCCACATTCCTTCCTGGTTTCACATACTAAGAGGATTTTAGAAAAAATGAACTAAAAATACAACTCCCTGTATAGAAAATACTGTTTTTGTTTTGTGTTTGACATAGTGATCATTCTGTAGATTACTTGACTCCTTTTTTTTTTTTTTTTTGCAGTTCTCTTGATGTATATTTATTTCACAATGTCCACTTTAAAGTTCCAAGTAAATAAACACAGTAGCATACAATTTAGGGGCAAGTTTCCATGCTTCTTTGTACTCTATACAATCATGCATGTGGTGGGGCCTCTATACACGTTAGCTGATGAAAATAATGATGATTGATTCTTTACCCGAAAGGGAAGAGTATAAAGGGAGAAGGTATGGTCTATTATTACACACAGATAGATATAACTCTTACCCAGAATACAGTCTGGGGTGGAGATAGGGTCGTATTTCATCTCCTTCTTTCTGACATGGCTATTCTCAGAATCAAGGTAAGTTTCTTGCTGGAGTAAAGATAACAAATCTAGGCTTTGAGAAATTATTATAAAACAATATGGGAACTAATTTTAGCTATTTAAAATAATTATATTACCCATTATTCCATTATTTATCATAAGTCAAAATATTTATGATTGGTTACAGTACTTTGAAAATAATTTAATATATTTATACTAAGGCATTCCAAACTTAAATAGATATATAAGATCATATAGAATTTTATTTAAAAAATCCCAGTTTTATAAAACTTTGCTATAAAATATATATGTACTTAACTTAGTATTCTGAAGTGATCTTGAAGCATTTTTATTTATATTTTAAACTATCGGATTTCAACTGCTAGTCACACTCATTAGGCAAATCACCTTCCAATTTATTCTGTTTTAATTTAACTTGGTAATAGAAGAAATAGAATGTTCAGTACTTGGAATATTCTCTTTCAGCTCTTAGAAAGTTTCTAGTCTGTGTCTATATTCTAACAAGCACTTAAAAGTATGCCTTTACTAGCATTTATTTCCCTTAACTCTAAGCTGTTACTCCACAGACATGAACATCTGATCAGCCATGACAGTTGGAACATATAAACCTACCTGGTTCTAGGCTGGCTTCAGGAGTGTGACAGGATTGGACAGGAGACGGCCAGGTTGGTGTTGTCCTGGCATTAGGTCACTCAAGGGTCGCAGCGAACTCAGGACTGATGGAGGGGATCTGGTGCACCTCAGGCTAGATTAAAGACCTGAAAGGGGCTCCCCTGGGAACCTGAGATCCAGGATACACCAGGCTTACTCATAGTCACATCAGTGGAGGTAGCTCAAGGGAAGAAACAGTTCCAAGGCTTTCCCCACCATTGCCAATTTCCTGTTTACAATGCACTCCTGACATTAATCCAGACATAATGCCTGATTCAGCAGATTTATTCCATAAATAAATGCCAACAAGAGGAGAAATCAAATATACCATAACAGTACTTCTGCGTGGAACAAACTTTAACCATAACTAAAATATTCTCTCTAAAGACATAATCATTAAATAGTCTTTATAAAGGAGTTCTCTAAAGGATACAGAAAAAAAGAACAAATAATTCAAATCACTAATAAATATTAACCTTGATTGAAGGAGAAAATTTTGCCATAATTTTCCATAATGACCATAAACTTTGATCAAAACTGTTAGAACAATTAGTGAGACTTTAACTTAACCCAGATTAATGATAATAGCAATTTCAGCCTTCACATTGCTCTATACTTTTGCATTCAGCATAGTCCCTGACACTGATAAAACTCTTTAAGTGAAAGGCACTGATATGTACAGGTGAGTCTTAGAGATTAAATAACTTGTCTGAGGTCATGTATAGTCAGCAGCAGAAGCAAAATTAAAAACTATTACATTTAACATATAAGTAAAGGACTGTAGCTCTACTTATACAATGAAGGTAATTTTATGTAAAAATTCCTTCAATCTTTTTTTTCTCATTAGTTATGATTAATAATTTCCATCTCCATAGTATCTTAACTGCTAATATTGCGTTTGATCCTCAGCACACCCTATGATGTTTGTAGGGCGTGAAGTAGGATCTTCTTTTCATGGACATGGGACATTAAACTCAGAAGTTTGGATTTGCCAGGTAACAAAGCTGGTACAGATGGACTTGGAATTCAGCGGTTTTTCATAACACACACAGCCTCCCTGAAGCACATCTCAACATTAACAGAGAATGGCCATTAAAGAGGCACAATGGAATTACCTAGAAACAAAACAATAAAACCAAACAAAAAACACTGTGAGCATTTGAGAAAATGATAGTTCTAGACCAGAACTAGTGATGGAAATCTATTCCTTTATTGTAAAGGACAGGGCTCTTGTAAAATTACTTCCTGCAAAATAACGTTGGACAATGAAAATATCACTCTTGGTCTTTGACTCACTTAAGCACAGATGCAAACAGATCAAACTCACAGCATCACACATCAATCAATCAGCTTTCTGCCAGTCCATCACCCAAAACTGAATGACAGGTGACCTCTGAACCACCGAAGTGTCTGCTATCTGACCTGATGGCTGGTATATTCCAGACTAAAACATACCTTTCTCTGATTTCAATTCCAGAGACTAGCACTGTAGCACAGAGCTTGCATCAATCAGGGAGTTCTGTTGAGCAGTGTGACAAAGATTCATGACCCCAAGTGTTGAACTGAAAGATAAACGACACCTGAAACAAACAAAAAAAGGTCAAGTTTCTTCAGGCACAGATGGTTGCTGTGAATTTTAGAATCTACAATAGCTATCTGAAATTTTTTTTTTAAAGATTTATTTATTTATTTTGGTGAGGGTGGGGTGGGGAGGGAGGGGAGCAAGCGGGCCACTTCTATTGGTCTTTCATTTGTCCATTTTCATCCATCTTTGTTCTTTGGCCTGTGTGGGCCTCCCATCGCGGTGGCATCTGTCATTGCAGAGCACCAGCTCTGGGTGCATGCGCTCCAGAGCTCTGGCTCAGTAGTTGGACACATGGGTCCAGCCACTCCGCAGCACATGGGATCTTCCCAGGCCAGGGATCGAACCGGTGCCCCTTGCACTGCAAGGCGGTGCCCTTACCCACTGGACCACCAGGGAAGCCCTATCTGAAATTCTTGAATGTTCCACTTCTTCAGCTGCAGACAGTTGCTGTGAATTTTAGAATCTACAATTGTTATCAGAAATTCTTGAGTGTTCCACTTTATTGGGCCCATATAGAAAAATTAGGAATTAAAATATTGTGTACAGTCCACAGCCTAAGCCAGCCTTATAAGTCAGTGAAGTGCAATGGAGAATACATTCTTGTTGTTTTATTTTTCTGGGACTGACATTTTCAAATTAGTAGATTATTAATACATATGATTATAGCAATTCATATAGTTTTTATATATATGGTAATATATATAGTGTTATATTATACATAATCTGAGATTTAATTTATAACAATATAAACTCTCCAAGAGAGGTTAATAAACATTATTATACCAGAATTTATTTCTTGTATTTTATTTTGAAGTAGCAGAAGTATTTTATTTAGAATTAAATTCTGTTGGAAGAAAGAGGATTTTGAAGGGAGAAATCATAGCGATTGAGTTTTAGGAAGAACCTCTGGTTGGGACCCTCTTTTGAGAGTCTGAGAAGTGAGCACAGCATGATGAGCTGGACCAGCGCCCTGGCCTTGTGATGGGCGGACAAGGACAAAACACAATAGACATGGGTTCTTCCAGGTCCCAGGTTCCTGGCAGCCATGGCACTGGGGTTCAGAATCTTAGAAGATTTTGATGACACTCAGAGCCCAGCATTTCACGTAAGTCAGACTACAATTCAGTCACCAGCCTTTTATAAGTTTTAAAACTACAGTATCTTCTTCATTTACCTCCCAGTGATAGCCTGCCCTTGGTGATGGCAACTCACATCAATCTAATCAAAAATTAGACAGGAGAATCTGACCTCCTGCTCACAATCCCTAATATGGATATGCTTAAAGCTTTCTCAAGCATAGTGATCTCAAAAAACAAAATGTACCTAATCAGTTATATAATTAATAACATGTAATCTTTAGGAAAAATGAATTTTAAAATTTTCTCAGACTTGACTTACCCCTAGAGGTAATATCCAGGATTTTTTTGCACATTCTTGCTTGGATGCTTGCCTGTGACATCATTCTGCTGATTTTGTACACTCCTACTCTCTAACCTCCCTATCTCCAAAGGTCCATGTGTTTTATCATGGAAGAAAAGTGACATCATGGTCCTTGACCTGTGTTGAGACCAAATAAATAATACCACGTACAGCATCTCTCCAATCATAAATATTTTAATAAATACTAATTGAATAAGTTGTGCAGCATTTAGCCACCATCTACAATGTGAGCGATGGTACTTGTAACAAGAGCAAATACTGATCAAGGGCTTACTGTATGTCGAGCATCACTTCAAGTGCTTTATATGTATTAAGTGCTATGATGACTCAATGAGGTAGGTATCATTTCTGGCCACATTTTGCTGATGAGGTACACAAAGCACAGAGAGGCTGGATTAATGGTCCCAAATCACACGGCTAGTAACTGACAGAACCAGAGAAGATTTGTCCTAAACTGTTTGGCTCCTGAATTTCTGCCCTGCAAAATTTTATATAGTTTTATATATAAAAAAAACATAATCTGAGATTTAATTTATAACAATATAAACTCTCCAAGAGAGGTTAATAAACATTATTATACCAGAATTTATTTCTTGTATTTTATTTTGAAGTAGCAGAAGTATTTTATTTAGAATTAAATTCTGTTGGAAGAAAGAGGATTTTGAAGGGAGAAATCATAGCGATTGAGTTTTAGGAAGAACCTCTGGTTGGGACCCTCTTTTGAGAGTCTGAGAAGTGAGCACAGCATGATGAGCTGGACCAGCGCCCTGGCCTTGTGATGGGCGGACAAGGACAAAACACAATAGACATGGGTTCTTCCAGGTCCCAGGTTCCTGGCAGCCATGGCACTGGGGTTCAGAATCTTAGAAGATTTTGATGACACTCAGAGCCCAGCATTTCACGTAAGTCAGACTACAATTCAGTCACCAGCCTTTTATAAGTTTTAAAACTACAGTATCTTCTTCATTTACCTCCCAGTGATAGCCTGCCCTTGGTGATGGCAACTCACATCAATCTAATCAAAAATTAGACAGGAGAATCTGACCTCCTGCTCACAATCCCTAATATGGATATGCTTAAAGCTTTCTCAAGCATAGTGATCTCAAAAAACAAAATGTACCTAATCAGTTATATAATTAATAACATGTAATCTTTAGGAAAAATGAATTTTAAAATTTTCTCAGACTTGACTTACCCCTAGAGGTAATATCCAGGATTTTTTTGCACATTCTTGCTTGGATGCTTGCCTGTGACATCATTCTGCTGATTTTGTACACTCCTACTCTCTAACCTCCCTATCTCCAAAGGTCCATGTGTTTTATCATGGAAGAAAAGTGACATCATGGTCCTTGACCTGTGTTGAGACCAAATAAATAATACCACGTACAGCATCTCTCCAATCATAAATATTTTAATAAATACTAATTGAATAAGTTGTGCAGCATTTAGCCACCATCTACAATGTGAGCGATGGTACTTGTAACAAGAGCAAATACTGATCAAGGGCTTACTGTATGTCGAGCATCACTTCAAGTGCTTTATATGTATTAAGTGCTATGATGACTCAATGAGGTAGGTATCATTTCTGGCCACATTTTGCTGATGAGGTACACAAAGCACAGAGAGGCTGGATTAATGGTCCCAAATCACACGGCTAGTAACTGACAGAACCAGAGAAGATTTGTCCTAAACTGTTTGGCTCCTGAATTTCTGCCCTGCAGGGTTATAATGTACTATTTGCCTGAGAATTCTGTCTTGCCTTGAGTAGAAACAATAATATCATTAAAGCCATGTGACATGACGATTGAAGCCTTTGCTACAAAATAAGCATGAAAATTAAGCAAAAACAAATGTATAGTGTCAGTTGCTACTTACTGAAACACCAGCTTCCTCTGCTGCTCCTGCGTTAAGTATTTAATGCAGAAAAAAAAAAAAAAAAATTCAAAACAGAAAACAAAACTTGACAAAACCCAGTAACCTCAAAACAAAAAATAAAACAAAAAATTTTGTTTCCTCCTATTCTGGCTGACTTTCAACCCAAAGCAAAATTATTTGTGTAATTAAACAGTAGCAGATACTATTTTCTTGAGTTTCAAAATCAGTGTAAACAGTAACTGCAGTCACAAAATTAAAAGACACTTGCTCCTTGGAAGAGGAAACCTATGACAAACCTAGACAGTATATTAAAAAGCAGAGATATCAATTTTGCTGACAAAGAAAGGTCCACATAGTCAAAGCTATGGTTTTTCCAGTAGCCATGTACAGATGTGAGAGCTGGACCATAAAGAAGGCTGAGCACCGAAGAACAGACACTTTCAAACTGTGGTGCTGGAGAAGACTCCCGAGAGTCCCTTGGACTGCCAGGAGATCAAACCAGTCAATCTTAAGGAAAATCAATCTTGAATATTCATTGGAAGGACTGATGTTGAAGTTAAAGCTCCAAAACTTTGGCCAACTGATGTGAAGAACCAACTCACTGGAAAAAGTCCCTGATGCTGGGAAAGACTGAGAGCAGGAGAACAGGATGACAGTGGATGAGATAGTTGGATGACATCACTGACTCAATGGACATGAGTTTGCGCAAACTCTGGGGAATGATGAAGGACAGAGAAGCCTGAAGTTCATGGGGTCACAAAGAGTTGGACACAGACTTAGTAACTGAACAATGACAATTACAACACTCTAAATAGAATCCTAGCATCTTAGAACTGGGGTCATCTAGTGTTACTTGTTTCCAATCCACTGCAGACATTTCTTTTGCGAAGCCCTGCCAATCATTGTGCAGCTCCTCCCTAATGGCAGACCCACATTCACATAGTCTCATCCATAGTAAGACGGCCTCTTTGGTGGATAGTTTTCTTACTTAAAGATAAAATGTGACTATCAGTAAAGTTCATGTATACATTCATCAAATGTTTGCTGAATCTCTCTGCACCTAATAAGACCTCACTATGAAAATGGATCTGTGAATCCGCTGGGGACTAAAATATACACATTGCTTTCAAGCAGCTTGTACAATATTCTCTAAGTTTATTCTTTTTTGTGGGGGAGGGAGGCCGGGGAGGCGGGTTGGGGAGGTGGGGGCGGGCCACTTCTATTGGTCTTTCATTTATCTATTTTTCATCCATCTTTGTTCTTTGGCCCATATGGGCCTCCCATCGCAATGGCCTCTGTTGTTGCAGAGCACCAGCTCTGGACGCATGGGATGGCCGGAGTTGGCATTGGTCAGGCCAGTCCTTGGAAGAGGAAACCTATGACAAACCTAGACAGTATATTAAAAAGCAGAGATATCAATTTTGCTGACAAAGAAAGGTCCACATAGTCAAAGCTATGGTTTTTCCAGTAGCCATGTACAGATGTGAGAGCTGGACCATAAAGAAGGCTGAGCACCGAAGAACAGACACTTTCAAACTGTGGTGCTGGAGAAGACTCCCGAGAGTCCCTTGGACTGCCAGGAGATCAAACCAGTCAATCTTAAGGAAAATCAATCTTGAATATTCATTGGAAGGACTGATGTTGAAGTTAAAGCTCCAAAACTTTGGCCAACTGATGTGAAGAACCAACTCACTGGAAAAAGTCCCTGATGCTGGGAAAGACTGAGAGCAGGAGAACAGGATGACAGTGGATGAGATAGTTGGATGACATCACTGACTCAATGGACATGAGTTTGCGCAAACTCTGGGGAATGATGAAGGACAGAGAAGCCTGAAGTTCATGGGGTCACAAAGAGTTGGACACAGACTTAGTAACTGAACAATGACAATTACAACACTCTAAATAGAATCCTAGCATCTTAGAACTGGGGTCATCTAGTGTTACTTGTTTCCAATCCACTGCAGACATTTCTTTTGCGAAGCCCTGCCAATCATTGTGCAGCTCCTCCCTAATGGCAGACCCACATTCACATAGTCTCATCCATAGTAAGACGGCCTCTTTGGTGGATAGTTTTCTTACTTAAAGATAAAATGTGACTATCAGTAAAGTTCATGTATACATTCATCAAATGTTTGCTGAATCTCTCTGCACCTAATAAGACCTCACTATGAAAATGGATCTGTGAATCCGCTGGGGACTAAAATATACACATTGCTTTCAAGCAGCTTGTACAATATTCTCTAAGTTTATTCTTTTTTGTGGGGGAGGGAGGCCGGGGAGGCGGGTTGGGGAGGTGGGGGGCGGGCCACTTCTATTGGTCTTTCATTTATCTATTTTTCATCCATCTTTGTTCTTTGGCCCATATGGGCCTCCCATCGCAATGGCCTCTGTTGTTGCAGAGCACCAGCTCTGGGCGCATGTGCTCCAGAGCTCTGGCTCGGTAGTTGGACACATTGGTCCAGCCGCTCCGCAGCATGTGGGATCTTCCCAGGCCAGAGATCAAACTGGCACCCCTTGCACTGCAAGGCAGTGTCCTTACCCACTGGACCATCAGGGAAGCCCCTGTTTCTTCTTTTGCTTATAATGATAGGGTATCCACTAACAGCATAATAACTATTCTTATCAATAAGTTTCATAAACTGTGTTTAAAGCAATCAGCTAAGTGCTTTCACACCATACTGGAATAATCCAAAGGCTGTCAACAGCAGAATGAAGAGGAACAAGGTGGTCTAATCATCATATGGATACTCTATGGAACACTGCACAACCCAGGAATCCGCAAGGTACAACCACGGGCACCACATGGACTCATCCTACAGATGTAACACTGAGCAAAAGAAGCCCCGTGAGAAAGAGTATATACTCTGTGATTCCATTTATAACTACACAATGTTCAAGTTATGTAAAATGTGCCATAATTATTAGAAGTCAGATTGTAATTACCCTTGGCATAACCACTGTCCCTTTGCGGATAGTGACCGGGAGAGACATGAGAGGGCTTGGAGGATTTGGGAAGACTTTACTTTTATATATATATATATATATGAATTTGTAGTTGTGGCATGCAAGATCTAGTTTCCCCACCAGAGACTGAACCCAGGCCCTGTGTATTGGGAGCATGGAGTCTTAGCCCCTAGCCACAGAAGTTCCTCAAGGTCTGTTTCTTAATTTGGGTACTGGTTACTCACATGTGTTCATTTTGTGAAAATGTAGCAGACTGTACACTCAAGATTTTTATAGTTCCCTGTTTGTACATTACACTTAAATCAAAAGTACACAAAAAGAAAACAATTATTAGAAACATTAGATAACAGTCCATTAGCCTTAAAAAGAGCATAGGTCAGAAAATGGAAAAAATTCAATTTACATTTTTCAATGGCATGCATATAAGATCTCAGTTCAGAGGATGGATTGGAAGAGAGCCAAGGCATTACCATTAATAAATACAGTCTTGGAGAAAATATAGCCCCCATTTCCGTAATGGGAAAAGTCACTGGTAGAGCTCTGCCACATAAAAGAATGAACAAAGGCAGTCACATTCAGACCTTCTGTAAGAACTTGAGGAGTTTTGCTCCCAGAGGCCATCTGCAAGTCCCTTGGGGAACCCTGCGTCCAGGCCACCCCCTCCTCAGGGGAGGTCTCCCTGGCTCAGAGCCAGGGCCTTTTTCATTTTAAAAGCGCTGACTAGTCAGTTTCATTCCTTATGAGAGCACTGCTTCACGTTCTTTGCATTTCATTTGAATGCCCTAGTGCTACAGAGGGCATGCTGGCTTTTAGAAAATGAGTTCCCATTCAGTAGGAAAACCTTCTATGGCTTTATGTTTGAGATAGCAAACCAGCATACAATCCTATAGATTTGAGTCTAACAGTCAGTGTTTTGGAATAGATATATACGAATGTACTCAGAGTTTCCTCAATGATCATCCTCTCCCCTCCTTTCTCCTGCTAATTTTTTAAGACCCCAATCAAACACCACCTCCTCCATGAAGCCTTTGCCACGTCCTCCGTGAAGCTGTCCACAAAGCCCCTGCTTTCTCATTTCCTTCTATTGAACTTTGTATCTTTATTTTAGCTTTTCTAAAGCAAGATATCATGGTACAGTGGTATGGCGGCCTTCAAATTGTAAAGATCAAAGTTCCCTGATCCCAAATTTTCTTATTTTTCAAGTTACAGGATTGGAATATCTTGATGAGGAGGAGCACCTACAACACACTTGGAATAGAGAACTGATCCAAAAAAAAAAAAAAGAAAAGATGATTCTTCCTCATCCTGTTCTATGATTTTCAGCTATGTGTGGTACCTTTAGCTTTCATATATTAAGTTTATTCTTTAGTATTTGTCCCCTCAGAAGCTCTACACATGCCACGTGTTTTGTTCACAGATGAGTTTCCAATGCCTAGAACAATGCCTGCAATGATGCAGATGCTCCAAAAATAGCTGGGGAATGAATGAGTGAAGGAATTCCTTCTCACCCCTCCTACTCTCCCACCAAGTTCAATCATTTGCGACTGAACAACAAAGTCATGTCCAACTCTTTGTGACTCCATGGACTGCAGCCAAGCTCTTCTGTCCTCCACCATCTCCCAGGCTTGTTTCAAATTCATGTCCATTGAGTCAGTGATGTTATGTAACCATCTCATCCTCTGCTGCCCCCCTTTCCTTCTCCTTTTGCCTTTAATCTTTCCAGCATCAAGGTCTTTCCCAATGAGTCAGCTCTTTGCACTAGTCCCTCCAATGAATATGCACTAGTTTCAAGCTGTGAGAGGGCAGCAGGCCTCCCCAGTGCAGCTTCTTTTAGCCCCCACAGAGCAAGACCTACTGCCTTGCAAGAAGGAAACTACTGAGAAGTCAGCAGCAAGTAACTTTAACACTCATACATAAAAACAACATAAAATAGATTTAATAGGTGAAGTTTAGAGGACAAAACCTTAGCATTAGCAGCATGAAAGAGAACTAACACATTAGTCCAAAGGCAGCATCCTGGGGCACAGTGGATGAATGCATGTGCTATTTGGCTTAAGACTGCAGAAAAGACTCCTGATACATATCAGTAAGAAAAGATAAGAGGAGAGAAAAGAAATCATAGAGAAAAGAGAGAACTGCCTGATGTTATTAAAGGAAACATTTTTCTAGTTTATTTTATACTACAGAAGAAGAAGGAACAGGTACACGTAAAGAAATGAAACAAAATATTTGGATGAAGCGCTGGAAACAATAAAGATAAATAATTAAAGTGACCACACCGTTTTCTTGGCTTACACTATATGAAGATTTGTGGTATAATAAATCTAATGCAGTTTCACTTTGGTTCAGTTCAGTCGCTCAGTCATGTTCGATTCTTTGCAACCCCGTGGACTGAAGCATGCCAGGCGTCCCTGTCCTTATCCTCCCATCCTGTTCTATGATTTTCAGCTATGTGTGGTACCTTTAGCTTTCATATATTAAGTTTATTCTTTAGTATTTGTCCCCTCAGAAGCTCTACACATGCCACGTGTTTTGTTCACAGATGAGTTTCCAATGCCTAGAACAATGCCTGCAATGATGCAGATGCTCCAAAAATAGCTGGGGAATGAATGAGTGAAGGAATTCCTTCTCACCCCTCCTACTCTCCCACCAAGTTCAATCATTTGCGACTGAACAACAAAGTCATGTCCAACTCTTTGTGACTCCATGGACTGCAGCCAAGCTCTTCTGTCCTCCACCATCTCCCAGGCTTGTTTCAAATTCATGTCCATTGAGTCAGTGATGTTATGTAACCATCTCATCCTCTGCTGCCCCCCTTTCCTTCTCCTTTTGCCTTTAATCTTTCCAGCATCAAGGTCTTTCCCAATGAGTCAGCTCTTTGCACTAGTCCCTCCAATGAATATGCACTAGTTTCAAGCTGTGAGAGGGCAGCAGGCCTCCCCAGTGCAGCTTCTTTTAGCCCCCACAGAGCAAGACCTACTGCCTTGCAAGAAGGAAACTACTGAGAAGTCAGCAGCAAGTAACTTTAACACTCATACATAAAAACAACATAAAATAGATTTAATAGGTGAAGTTTAGAGGACAAAACCTTAGCATTAGCAGCATGAAAGAGAACTAACACATTAGTCCAAAGGCAGCATCCTGGGGCACAGTGGATGAATGCATGTGCTATTTGGCTTAAGACTGCAGAAAAGACTCCTGATACATATCAGTAAGAAAAGATAAGAGGAGAGAAAAGAAATCATAGAGAAAAGAGAGAACTGCCTGATGTTATTAAAGGAAACATTTTTCTAGTTTATTTTATACTACAGAAGAAGAAGGAACAGGTACACGTAAAGAAATGAAACAAAATATTTGGATGAAGCGCTGGAAACAATAAAGATAAATAATTAAAGTGACCACACCGTTTTCTTGGCTTACACTATATGAAGATTTGTGGTATAATAAATCTAATGCAGTTTCACTTTGGTTCAGTTCAGTCGCTCAGTCATGTTCGATTCTTTGCAACCCCGTGGACTGAAGCATGCCAGGCTTCCCTGTCCTTCACCATCTCCCAGAGCTTGCTCAAACTCATGTCCATTGATTCAATGATGCCATCTGACCATCTCTGTCATCCCCTTTACTTAGAAAATGAAATATGTATTGGCTCCTATATAGGAGTGGGGTAGGGCTTGGGGGGCTGTTACTAAACAATAAGAAGTGTATTTTGGGCTCTCCTAAATTCTAGGAGAAATAGAAGGTGCAGCAGTTAATCACCTGGGCTTTGAAATCCTGCAGCCTGAACCTAAATTTGGGATTCCCTACCTGCAACCTGTGAATGACTCTTGTCAATTTTACTTATGCTCCATGACAGCTGAATTTCTCCAGAGAAAGTGGTGGAAGAGAAAGATGAAAGTCACAGTCTTTTGTATCTTATTCTCAGGAGTGACATTCAACAAGTCATTGGTCACAAAGACCAATCCTAGTCCAAGAAGACTACACAAGAGTGTGAATTCCAGGAGCTGGGGATCACTGGGGACCATCCGGGAGGCTGGCACACAGATGGCTGAACAGCTGGGTGTTGGCAGGAATCTTGGTATCTACAAGCAGGATTTCTGTGTAACTAGCTTGGGCTTCCTCATCACACTCTCAAGGTGATCAGGTTTCTTTTTTTTTTTTTTTTTAATTGATGTTTTTATTTTTTAAACTGTGTTGCTGGAGAAGACATTTTTTTTTTTTAAACATTTATTTATTTATTTATTTTTTGGCGAGGCGGGGTAGGGAGGGAGAGGGGGCGGGTGGGCCGCTTCTATTGGTCTTTCACTTGTCTATTTTTCATCCATCTTTGTTCTTTGGCTCCTGTGGGCCTCCCATCGCGGTGGCCTCTGTTGTCGCAGAGCACCGGCTCTGGGCACATGTGCTCCAGAGCTCCAGTTCAGTAACTGGACACATCAGTCCAGCTGATCCATGGCACGTGGGATCTTCCCAGGCCTGGGATCGAACTGGCGCCCCTTGCACTGCAAGGGGGTGTCCTTACCCACTGGACCACCAAGGAAGCCCGGTGATCAGGTTTCTAACAAGGCAATCTGCCTCTCTGAGAGTGAGCAATCTATGGCAAAACATGGAAGCTTCCAGTCTTCCTAAGGTGTGGGCTCAGAATTACTGGAAATTATACCTGACCTCAAATGACTGTTGAAAGCACTCACAGAGTCCGCCGGGTTTCAAGGGTAGGAAACCTTTTGCAAGAAAGGATACTGGATCAGAGAGGTCAACTGCAGCTCTTGTTGGAAACACAATCTCCCATATGTGGTAGAGGAGTGGCATTGGTTCTTTGGAAGAGGTTAATACTAAGCTAGGTTTGGACACAAATGGAAATCTGGAATTGGAGAGAGGAGATCAACGACAGAAGCTGCTCAAGGGCTGAACGTACTGGACCTGTAATGACAGGAGCAGAGCTGTGGAGGCCACAAAGTGTGAGTCACTTGTGAGGATGTACGGATTTACTTGGCAGGAGCAGGAAAGTCACATCAGGGACAGACAAGAGACAGGAACAAAGACAATTTCCAAAGGCTCTGAATGATAAATGGAGAACCCAGACTTAGAAGCAAACTACACATTTTGGAGGAAATGATGCCCTTAGAAATACTTTTTTTTTTTTTTTTAATTTTTGGCCTCTTTTATTGATTTTTTTACCCATTTATTTTCATCCATCTTTATTGTTTGGCCTATGTGAGCCTCCCATTGCAGTGGCCTCTCTCGTTGCGAAGCTCCAGCTCTGGGCACATGCGCTCCAGAGTGCTGGCTCAACTGCACACACCAGTTCAGTCGCTCCATGGCACGTGTGATCTTCCCAGGCCAAGGATCAAACCAGTGCCCCTTGCACTGAAAGGCGGACTCCTTACCCACTGGACCACCAGGGAAGACCCTTAGAAATACTTTTGAAGTAAGAACCTGGACATCTGAGAAACATTTACCAGGAGTCATGCACTAATACGTCAGTTCATCTAATTCTTACACTATGCCTACATGGTGAGTATATCATCTTCATTTTTCAGAAAAGGAAATGGAAGCTTAGGGAATCTGAGTAGCTTGCCAAAGTTTACAAAGCTAGTGAGTGGCAGATCTGGGCTTCCACCCCAGATCTGTTTGACACTCCATCCTCTCGACTGACTTATTTGTTGTCATTGTAAAGTCCCAACAGAAGGAAAGTTTTTGGGCATTATTAAAATGAATGAAGCAGACCTGAGGGATTGACTTACAGTCATGATGGCCATGACGTCCAGAGTAACCAACAACCATGTGAGCAGCAGCACGTACAGAACCGGGGGGCAGCGGTGGCTAGGTGAGCTGTGCATCATGCAGGGCACGGCTTGGCTCTCCAGGGTCACGAGGAGGGACACAAGCACCTGTGCGTGTAAAACGGGCTGAGGGAGCCAGTGGAAGTAACCAGAGGGCTGCTCTGAGTGCAGAGCAGGGGAAGTCTTTTAGATTTGGGAGGAGCTTCCATAAGGGAGGAGCTTCCTCTATCTGCGGGTGATGGCTCATGTGAGCAGCTTTAGGAGGGCTTCCTAGGTGGCACTAGTGGTAAAGAACCCATCTGACAAGGCAGGAGACACAGGAGATGAAGGGTTGATCCCTGGGCCAGGAAGACTCCCTAGAGGAGGGCATGGCAACCCACTACTGTATTCTTGCTTGAAGAATCCCATAAACAAGGAGCCTGACACGCTACAGTTCATAGGGTCTCAAAGAGTCATGACTAAACAACATGACTAAAATGACATAGCACACACGCAGTTTTACATGGAGCAATGATGGAGGAAAAAATCCCCACCAGAGAGCCAGATCAGCTTTGTCTTAGTTTGTCTTCAGGGTTTCCAAATCCTTGTATCTAAGTCCTTCTTTTCTTCCCCAAGGTGAATTCTACCAGTGCTCTGTGCATCCTTCGGACTGAAGTGGGACCAAAGAGGCTATGGTTCAGCTGGCCAAGGAGGTGTAAAAGGAACTTGAATGTGCAGACTAGGATGTCCACACAAATGTTCATGAACCCTTTTCAAGGAAGGATAAAGCCGGAGGTAGGAAGACAATGGGTTCTGACTAGGGACTGGGGCTAGACTCGCAGAACTTGAGGTTTTAAATTTGAACCTGATCTTCCAGAACCTGTTCTGATATTCTGAAGTTATATTTCTGAAGGCAGGAGGATGGAGTATATTTTAATATCTTTGGTTAGCTCACCCATAACTTTAAATTTTTGCATGTACAGAGCATAGAACTCTTTGTCTTCACGCCGAAGTCCCAGAGGAAGTTGCCTGGGAATCCGGGCACAAGCTTGAATGAGCTGTTTATTAGACCTGCCCTCTCCCCCCTCCTCTCTGCTTCTCCCAGCCAGCTCCACTTGCTGGTCCCTCTGCCTGACAGCACCCCTCTCTCCAGTTCCCCAGGTGTGAAGATGGCAGTCCTTGACCATATGCCTCAAGACAAGTAGAAAGTTGCCAGTTTCAGAAAGCTATGCTATCACAATTTCCCGCTTCTCGAAGCAGATGATTTTTAACAGTCTAAACCGCCGTGTTAAACGGGCTGAGGGAGCCAGTGGAAGTAACAGAGGGCTGCTCTGAGTGCAGAGCAGGGGAAGTCTTTTAGATTTGGGAGGAGCTTCCATAAGGGAGGAGCTTCCTCTATCTGCGGGTGATGGCTCATGTGAGCAGCTTTAGGAGGGCTTCCTAGGTGGCACTAGTGGTAAAGAACCCATCTGACAAGGCAGGAGACACAGGAGATGAAGGGTTGATCCCTGGGCCAGGAAGACTCCCTAGAGGAGGGCATGGCAACCCACTACTGTATTCTTGCTTGAAGAATCCCATAAACAAGGAGCCTGACACGCTACAGTTCATAGGGTCTCAAAGAGTCATGACTAAACAACATGACTAAAATGACATAGCACACACGCAGTTTTACATGGAGCAATGATGGAGGAAAAAATCCCCACCAGAGAGCCAGATCAGCTTTGTCTTAGTTTGTCTTCAGGGTTTCCAAATCCTTGTATCTAAGTCCTTCTTTTCTTCCCCAAGGTGAATTCTACCAGTGCTCTGTGCATCCTTCGGACTGAAGTGGGACCAAAGAGGCTATGGTTCAGCTGGCCAAGGAGGTGTAAAAGGAACTTGAATGTGCAGACTAGGATGTCCACACAAATGTTCATGAACCCTTTTCAAGGAAGGATAAAGCCGGAGGTAGGAAGACAATGGGTTCTGACTAGGGACTGGGGCTAGACTCGCAGAACTTGAGGTTTTAAATTTGAACCTGATCTTCCAGAACCTGTTCTGATATTCTGAAGTTATATTTCTGAAGGCAGGAGGATGGAGTATATTTTAATATCTTTGGTTAGCTCACCCATAACTTTAAATTTTTGCATGTACAGAGCATAGAACTCTTTGTCTTCACGCCGAAGTCCCAGAGGAAGTTGCCTGGGAATCCGGGCACAAGCTTGAATGAGCTGTTTATTAGACCTGCCCTCTCCCCCCTCCTCTCTGCTTCTCCCAGCCAGCTCCACTTGCTGGTCCCTCTGCCTGACAGCACCCCTCTCTCCAGTTCCCCAGGTGTGAAGATGGCAGTCCTTGACCATATGCCTCAAGACAAGTAGAAAGTTGCCAGTTTCAGAAAGCTATGCTATCACAATTTCCCCGCTTCTCGAAGCAGATGATTTTTAACAGTGCTAAATCTCTTGTTTCTCAGTTTGAAAATATGACCAGAAGAGCAGCATTCAGAACTCCTGCAGCCTTTCAAGGCAGGCAGCATTGCAAGGTGACAGAGCTGTGAGTGTGGGCTCAGCTGTTCTCAACACACTGCTCCTACACCAGCAACTTTCCAGAGGCTGAGGGAAACTTGGCTTCCACACTCTGTGTGTGCTAATGTTCAGATCTAGCCCATTTGCTTTGAAAGACACATCCGGGATTTAAAATGTTACTTTTCCATCAGATCGTTCTTCCTCCCCAGACTTGCTTTCTTTGTGCCTGCTTCCTTATGCCAGCCAACAAATACAATTCCAAGAAGTCTTCATGGGGTTGAATACTGTAATACTATTGAATTTGGTACCATTTCTGCATTTTCTACCTGATGATATCAAAGGCATTTTCTGTTGCATTATTCAGTATCCATTGAAGAAAAACCCATGCAATAAATTCCTCTTACAATTCAATGCCTGGAAACAGTTTGTTTTACTGGAAGATCTGAAATGATTCATTTAGAGAGATAACAGCTGACCTTTTAAACCATTCGTTTTTCTTTTTTGCATTGGCTGCTAAGAATCTCCAAGTTAAATTTAATACTCATAGTAATTGTCTGATTCTAGTTTCCTGAATCCCTCATCTCCTTTGTTCCTTGGAAGATCTGAAATGATATTTCTGAAGGCAGGAGGATGGAGTATATTTTAATATCTTTGGTTAGCTCACCCATAACTTTAAATTTTTGCATGTACAGAGCATAGAACTCTTTGTCTTCACGCGAAGTCCCAGAGGAAGTTGCCTGGGAATCCGGGCACAAGCTTGAATGAGCTGTTTATTAGACCTGCCCTCTCCCCCCTCCTCTCTGCTTCTCCCAGCCAGCTCCACTTGCTGGTCCCTCTGCCTGACAGCACCCCTCTCTCCAGTTCCCCAGGTGTGAAGATGGCAGTCCTTGACCATATGCCTCAAGACAAGTAGAAAGTTGCCAGTTTCAGAAAGCTATGCTATCACAATTTCCCCGCTTCTCGAAGCAGATGATTTTTAACAGTGCTAAATCTCTTGTTTCTCAGTTTGAAAATATGACCAGAAGAGCAGCATTCAGAACTCCTGCAGCCTTTCAAGGCAGGCAGCATTGCAAGGTGACAGAGCTGTGAGTGTGGGCTCAGCTGTTCTCAACACACTGCTCCTACACCAGCAACTTTCCAGAGGCTGAGGGAAACTTGGCTTCCACACTCTGTGTGTGCTAATGTTCAGATCTAGCCCATTTGCTTTGAAAGACACATCCGGGATTTAAAATGTTACTTTTCCATCAGATCGTTCTTCCTCCCCAGACTTGCTTTCTTTGTGCCTGCTTCCTTATGCCAGCCAACAAATACAATTCCAAGAAGTCTTCATGGGGTTGAATACTGTAATACTATTGAATTTGGTACCATTTCTGCATTTTCTACCTGATGATATCAAAGGCATTTTCTGTTGCATTATTCAGTATCCATTGAAGAAAAACCCATGCAATAAATTCCTCTTACAATTCAATGCCTGGAAACAGTTTGTTTTACTGGAAGATCTGAAATGATTCATTTAGAGAGATAACAGCTGACCTTTTAAACCATTCGTTTTTCTTTTTTGCATTGGCTGCTAAGAATCTCCAAGTTAAATTTAATACTCATAGTAATTGTCTGATTCTAGTTTCCTGAATCCCTCATCTCCTTTGTTCCTTAGTTGCTCTACTAGTCTCACTTATTTCACCTTTATTTGTAACTATTCTCTTGCATGTGTTTTACTGTTAAAAGTTCTTTTTTATGTATTAAACTCTTTCTTTTGTTTTGGAGCTTAGTCAATTCACAGGTGGCACTAGTAATAAAGAACCCACCTGCCAGTGCAGGAGACATAGAGACATGGCTTCGATCCCTGGGTCAAGATCCCCTGGAGGAGGGCATGGCAATACCTACTCCAGTAGTCTTGCCTGGAGAATCCCATCAAAAGGGGGCCTGGTGGACTACAGTCCACAGGGTCGCAAAGAGTCGGACACAGCTGAAGTGACCTAGTATGCATGCACTCATAGTCGATTCAAAATGTTGTGACAGTTTCAAGTGGGGAGCAAAGGGACTCAGCCATACAAATACATGTATCCATTATCCCCCAAACTCCCTGAGTGCATCTTTTTTAGAAGCAGGTAGATACATACATTTTATTATAAATAAAGAAAGTATGTACATTCTTATTTTAATAGGCTATCCATTCTATCAGAATGCTATTATTATTACTAACTCGTAGGAGAACACATAGTTTGAATTTTCATAGTCATGAGTTGAAAGGTGACACCTATTTTCTCTTTCTCTGTTTCCTTTAAGTTATCAAATTCTGTAGAAGAATAGGCATACATCCACATGACCTAGAAGAGATACTGGCTGTAGTTTTCAAAAGCAAACACAAGAAGGGTGTTGGATCAGTTAAGATCCCTCATAGATTCATGTTTTCTACTCCATGCCCTAAAACTTAAACAACTAGAGGTAAAGAACTTGTGAACATGAGATGACCTATGGTTTTCCTATTTGGTCGTTTGACATGCTCCTGGATGGTCAGTTTTCCTAGGGAGGAGACAGGAGCTGTGTCTCCAGAATTGGGACAGCAAGAGTTCAACTGAGTCATGTCAGAGGCAACAACTAGTCATTACTGTTTAAGGCTAATCCAGAAGCCACGGATAGTGCAGGAGCCCGTGGTGATCAAGCCTGGGTGGCAGGCTTACGGCCTTATCAGTCTCATTGTTTTCTCTAGGGTGTGCCCGTATCTTATGCTGACCTGAATGCCGAGCCCTGCCTAAAGCATCTGCTTAAAAAAAAAATAGCCAATATCACTATAGGAACACTAAAATGAGAGCCTTTGAGAAATGAAGCTGTGTATAGTATGTCACGCTGCTTGGAAAAGAGGCAACCTAACTGAAGTTAGCTCATGTGTTACTGTGAGCATTTACAAAGCAAGCTGCATATTGGCTCGATCATGTGATTTTTCCGAGCTGTTCTTCATCAATACGAAGGGGAGATGATAGATGTGGTCTGAGCTGCCTCGCAGAAAGCTTTAATCTTCTCAGCGATATTTCATACGCTATTAGAGAACTATGCAAAACACAAAAGGCTTTGATTCCCATCTTACTTTTGTGTCATGAACTCAGAGTCTACGGAGAGTATTTTTTCCTCTGTATCCTGAGAGAGTTTGAGTGCTCTTTAGGATTCATGTTTTCAGTAAATGATGTGAGTGACTAGTAATGTGATAGTGTTTCCACACTGTTATCACTTACTATGTGCTTAGAGCTTTTTGTGACTTATTTATCATTTATATGGCAACTCTGCAATATAAATATTATTACCATCACACAACCCTCATTGCACGAATTTTGAAACTGAGGCCTATAAAAGTTAAGTGGCAAGCTCAAAGACACATGACAGGTAAGTGCTAGTCTGGGATTCTGGCCAAGATCTGCCTGGCTCCCAAATGCATGCTATTTCCACTACAGAGCACTCTCTCTGAACCCTCAATTCTGCCACTTCTGGCCTAAGAAAGAACCTTTCATTCATTCATTCATTCAAATATCTGTTTTGTTTTGCAAAATTAGCATACCAGGTCTTCTATACAATGCAAAAAGAACAATAAATAATACAGTCCCTGACCCTAGAAAAGTCACATTATTTTCTCCCATGAAACAGTTAATCAGTAATAATAAAACAACTGTGCTCTTTGAATATGCAAAATTAATTATATCACTTAATAATATGTATTTATATTCAATCCAATCCCAAAGGAAAGATTTTAGGAGGCTTCTTCCAAAACAGAAGCAAATATTTAGATATATATAGAGAGACTCCCCATTTCACTAGATTTTCTCTGGGTCTTATAAACTGATGAATAAACTATCTTTTATCTTACTCAGACTAGGCTAGAAGGTTACAGTCCATATAACATCTCAGGAAGCTCAGGGCAGCAAGTCAGCTTTTGGGAGGTTAAACACCAAGTAGTTGGAGAAGGCTCTGGGTAAGTTTCTCAGCTACTGAAGTATTTCTATTCCTACTCTAAAGAACATTACAGTAGCTGAATCAAGTAGTAGACATAATTAATAGTATAATTTCAAATGTCAACTCATTAATTCAAGCTGATTGTTGTAGAATGTCACTTTGATCATCAACAGATGAGTCTCTTGTTGCAGTGTGACCTAGGTAATAACAGAGACATTGAATATATTAACACCTCAGGTAGTCTATGAGTGAGGCCATTTTGGAACATAATTGCTATTTGATTAGTAGATGCTTGGAGGATTCAGGTAAAAAAATCTATGAGTGAGAGCACAGGTAGACTGGTACCTTTTCGGGGAAAACTAGTAATGTGATAGTGTTTCCACACTGTTATCACTTACTATGTGCTTAGAGCTTTTTGTGACTTATTTATCATTTATATGGCAACTCTGCAATATAAATATTATTACCATCACACAACCCTCATTGCACGAATTTTGAAACTGAGGCCTATAAAAGTTAAGTGGCAAGCTCAAAGACACATGACAGGTAAGTGCTAGTCTGGGATTCTGGCCAAGATCTGCCTGGCTCCCAAATGCATGCTATTTCCACTACAGAGCACTCTCTCTGAACCCTCAATTCTGCCACTTCTGGCCTAAGAAAGAACCTTTCATTCATTCATTCATTCAAATATCTGTTTTGTTTTGCAAAATTAGCATACCAGGTCTTCTATACAATGCAAAAAGAACAATAAATAATACAGTCCCTGACCCTAGAAAAGTCACATTATTTTCTCCCATGAAACAGTTAATCAGTAATAATAAAACAACTGTGCTCTTTGAATATGCAAAATTAATTATATCACTTAATAATATGTATTTATATTCAATCCAATCCCAAAGGAAAGATTTTAGGAGGCTTCTTCCAAAACAGAAGCAAATATTTAGATATATATAGAGAGACTTCCCATTTCACTAGATTTTCTCTGGGTCTTATAAACTGATGAATAAACTATCTTTTATCTTACTCAGACTAGGCTAGAAGGTTACAGTCCATATAACATCTCAGGAAGCTCAGGGCAGCAAGTCAGCTTTTGGGAGGTTAAACACCAAGTAGTTGGAGAAGGCTCTGGGTAAGTTTCTCAGCTACTGAAGTATTTCTATTCCTACTCTAAAGAACATTACAGTAGCTGAATCAAGTAGTAGACATAATTAATAGTATAATTTCAAATGTCAACTCATTAATTCAAGCTGATTGTTGTAGAATGTCACTTTGATCATCAACAGATGAGTCTCTTGTTGCAGTGTGACCTAGGTAATAACAGAGACATTGAATATATTAACACCTCAGGTAGTCTATGAGTGAGGCCATTTTGGAACATAATTGCTATTTGATTAGTAGATGCTTGGAGAGGATTCAGTGTCTTGAAAGACAAGTGCAATTTCATACCTACTGGAACTGTGGTAGCCGACTGCAGTCAGGTAACTGGACCTGAGAGTAGCCCTCAGTAGGCAAGAGAGAGATGGAGGTGACAGTGGCCATCAGAGAGAAGGCAGGGCTTGCCTGCTGTTCCAGAGCTAGCCAGCATTACTGGGACAGCAGCCCAGAGAGAGGGGTCAGGGACGTGGGAAGTAGGTGCCATTATTGGCAGAGTCAGAGATGGCGTTTCTCTGAGTCCAGAATGTGTGGGAAGCACTGGCATCAAAGTGTGTATCTAGATGTGATGTGCAGGCAGAGTGTCCAGTGAGTGCAACAGAGCCCCAGGAGGCAGGAACCAGAAGATAGCCAGTTTAATGGCAAAGTTACTGGAAGTGCTTGATGCAATCCCTTCGCCAAATGGAGCCTCAGACAGGAGCACCATTTAGCCAGTAATAGTCAGATCAAAAGGTCACACCTGAAACTGTTAAAATGCAGCATATCATTTCAAAAATATTAGAACAATTTGCTGAATAATTTGCACAATTTATTTGGGTTGGTGAGTGGTTCCCTGGTGGCTCAGATGGCAAAGAATCTGCCTGCAATGCAGGAGACCTAGGTTTGATCCCTGGGTCAGGAAGATCCCCTGGAGAAGGGAATGGCAACCCACTCTAGTATTCTTGCCTGGAGAATTCAATGGACAGAGGAGGATGACGGGCTATAGTCCATGGGTTGCAAAGAATTAGACGTGACTGAATGACTAACACTTTCACTTGCACTTGCACAATTTATTTGGCTTGGTGAACAGTTGTATACTATATCATTTAATTGATTTAGAGAATAGAGAAAATGTTATAAATGTTGCATTTATATATTAATTTATATTACCATGCTCGTTGTTAGAGTATTTTGAATACCACTCATGAAAGTCCCCATACTGGGGTCAGCAAAAAGTCCAGAGGCTGTCTGCATTCCAGAAGGAGGCACATTTCTAAGCAAGATTGCCCTGAGAGAGTCAATCAGAAGAGGGCTGCCAATCACACATGCCTCCCAGAATTATGCAAAGTCGTGGCTCTGAGCCATAGATGTGTCAAGAATGCATCCTTTCCTAGTGCCTATTACATCATTATTAGAACAGCTGGGTTCCTTTCATTGCTAAAATAATAGTTCGCAGATGGCAACTACCTCTTTGAATTCCCGAGCCATTCCTCTGAGAATGCTCTGTGGCCAATGAGTCTGTGCACTACTCTAAGGCTCTTTTCTTCTCCAAAAGCTCTTGGGTGTGTGAGCAAGTGATTCCTCTGTGTGTGTGTGTGTGTGTGTGTTCGTCATTTCAGCTCTGTGACCCCATGGACTGTAGCCAGCCAGGCTCCTCAGTTCATGAAGTTCTCCAGGTAAGAATACTGGAGGGCTTCCCTGGTGGTCCGGTAGGTAGCAAGTCCACCTTGCAGTGCAAGGGGCACCAGTTTGATCCCTGGCCCGGGAAGATCCCACGTGCCCATGGAGCAGCTGGACCGGTGTGTCCAATTGCGAGCCAGTGTTCTGTAGTGCATGCGCCTAGAAATAGGCAATCATTAAAGTCTTTACCCTTAAAGTAATTTTCCTGACCCTACAACCCTATGAAATAATCACCATAGAAAGTGGAATCTGACTCTGGAATTGAAGGGCTCTAGTCAGTCAAGTTCTGGAATAAGTGACGGATGCAGAGATTGAACCACTTTGAAAGCTTCCTCTGATTACAGACTCTGGTTGATGGTTCCACCCAGAGCTCTTGTTAAAAGATACCAGACTGAATTCTAAGCTGACATTCTAATTTTTATCCCAAAGCAAACATCAAATGGTAAAAGTCATTATAATAGACAGTTGCAGCTTCGGCTGAATATTTTAAAAGTAAATTCTTCTTGGACCCCTAGAGGACTCAAATATTTGTTTTGTCCTGCCCTTGAAATCACATATACCTACTGAGTAGGGCAGATAAAAATGGCTAGAGACTTTTTAATCCGTGTAAGGGAACAGTGGGGTGGCCTTCCCCTCAAATAAATGCTTTGTAACACTGTAGTCTCTGAGCTTTCTCTGATTCTGGCTGAGAAATCACTGTAGTGCCTGTGCAAATGAAAATTTCTGTGTGCCACCTCCCATATTTTGAATGGTGTTTTGAAAGTGGAGTTTAGAGAGTCTACATATTGACAAGAACAGACTAATTATTAAGAACAGTGAGATCTGGGAATATCTGTTCTTTGAGTCAGCAGCTGATGACGCTCATTCTTTCCTGCTATTCATTTATTCACATGCTCACCCCACAACCATTTATTGAGTGCACTCTCCTGACTGTTGGCATATAGAAATAAAGAGAGTACAGTTTATGTTCTCCAGCAGCTTAAGGTCTAGATTTAATTTGCACCAGTATTTCTCAGCTGAAAGTCATATGCCCCTCAGGGGACATCTGGCAACTTCTGGAAACATTCTTCCTTGTCATGACTGGGGAAGGGGCTGGCATCCAGTGGGTAGAGGCCAGGAAGCTGCTATAAACCCTGCAGTGCACAGTTTCCTCCCTGGTTGAAACCAAAATGGCCCACCTCAAAATGTGAGTAGTGCTGAGGCTGAGAAATCACAATTTTCACCTTACTGATTCATTCAACTGGGACAAGCATCAGAGTTATCTAGAAGCTTTGCAAATGCCCACATCCTCCAAAGTACTGTCCAACAAAATGCACGTTTGTATTTAAAAGTGGAGCTGGAACGTGAATCTGTGGGCTGTGATCTTAGACGCTAGAGTTAAACAAATCTTGCTTTACAATGTCAACAACAGAAGGAACTTTCATCTGTGGCATAAAAAGGCCCCAGTGATGTGATACAGTTACTCCAATGACATGATTCATAAATAGAGACACGTTGCCAAAATGATCTGGATTATCTCTACATTCCCAATTAACCAATAGTCCAGATATCATTGCCTTTTTTTTTTTATTGTGGTATATTTGTTTTACAATGTTGCAGATTGCGTTGTTTAATTAACAACTTACCATCCTTAATAAATACTGTGATCTTCCAGCCAAGACATTATTTATAACAGGGACTGGATTCATCTTCCCATCTGAAATAACGATGACAACAACAACAACAAAAAATCCAGACCAAATATATGAAAAAACTGTTTTAAAGACACTGAACTTTAGGCAACAAAGGACAGAGACCCTGGTGGTAAAAGAACAAATGTGATGAGCCCTATGACTGCTTCGGGTCTGCTGCCTGGAGAGTTTCTAAGCTGTGATGCAGGGAGGGAAAACGCAGGTGACACCCAGCAGACATCTTGAATTGAGGAGACACTGTGCTTAGAGTTCAAGAAGATCAACGCTGCTACATTTTGCAGGATAGAGGTCCAGAGAGGAGAATGCTGCTATGAGAGAGAACTATAGAAATCTACCTAGGAATTCCCCCAAGGATTCAGCTGGGTACTGGTCTCCACATGCACTGGAGGCTAGGGAAGGAGTCCTCAGAGAGGATTAGAGGTAACAGTATCTGAAGCTCACACCGGACATGGAACAGTGCTGGTTCCCATTCAGGATAATAACTTTCAGCAAATTAGGATTCAAAGGGAACTTCCTAAACTCCATGTAAATGACCTTACAAAATCCTACAGCTCACGTCATATCTAATAATAAATGCTTTCTCCCCAAGGTCAGAAACAATTCATTCTCACGGCTTCTTTTCAGCCAAAGCGCTAGCCAGTGGAAAAGGGAATGAGAAAGTAATAAGATGCACCCAGATTAGAAAACAAATACAACTGTCTTTCTCACTGAGGAAAAAATAATGTAGAGTATTGACTTAATAAACTATGAGACTCTCCAAAGTTTGAGAATTAAACATTATCCAATTATAAGACTTATAAAGGGGCTTCCCCTGGTGGTCCAGTGGGTAAGGACACCGCCTTGCAGTGCAAGGGGCACCGGTTCAATCCCTGGCCTGGGAAGATCCCACGTGCCGCAGAGCGGCTGGACCGATGTGTCCAATCACCGAGCCGGAGCTCTGGAGCACATGTGCCCAGAGCCGGAGCTCTGCAGCGACAGACACCACCGCGATGGGAGGCCCACAGGAGCCAAAGAACAAAGACGGATAAAAATGGAGAAATGAAAGATCAATAGAAGTGACCTGCCCGCTCCCCTCCCTCCCCAACCCTACCCCCGCCCAAAATAATAAATAAATAAATAAATCTTTAAAAAAAAAAAAAAGACTTACAAAGCTACTCTATTCAAGACAGCGTGGTATTGGTGTCAAGTTAGACAAATATATAAATGGAATAGAGAGTCCAGAAATAGACTTACCCAAATGTGGAGAACATTTTGACAAAGGCATAGAGACAAATCAGTGGAGAAAAGGCAGCCTGGAACAATATGACAGCCTGGAACAATATGACAGCCTGGTACTGGAACAAACAGATATCTATAACAAAAGATAAATCTGAATCCATACCTTATCATATGGAACAACTAACAAAAAAGGATCATAGACGTAAATGTAAAACCTAAAATTGTAAATATTCTTAAAGAAAACAGGGGGAATTCTTTGTAGACTTGGGTCAGACAAGATTTCTTAGATACATCAGTAACATCAAAAGTGTGATTCAGAAAAAGCTTCTATATTGCTTTTTTAAAGTCATACACCTCAGAGAGGATTAGAGGTAACAGTATCTGAAGCTCACACCGGACATGGAACAGTGCTGGTTCCCATTCAGGATAATAACTTTCAGCAAATTAGGATTCAAAGGGAACTTCCTAAACTCCATGTAAATGACCTTACAAAATCCTACAGCTCACGTCATATCTAATAATAAATGCTTTCTCCCCAAGGTCAGAAACAATTCATTCTCACGGCTTCTTTTCAGCCAAAGCGCTAGCCAGTGGAAAAGGGAATGAGAAAGTAATAAGATGCACCCAGATTAGAAAACAAATACAACTGTCTTTCTCACTGAGGAAAAAATAATGTAGAGTATTGACTTAATAAACTATGAGACTCTCCAAAGTTTGAGAATTAAACATTATCCAATTATAAGACTTATAAAGGGGCTTCCCCTGGTGGTCCAGTGGGTAAGGACACCGCCTTGCAGTGCAAGGGGCACCGGTTCAATCCCTGGCCTGGGAAGATCCCACGTGCCGCAGAGCGGCTGGACCGATGTGTCCAATCACCGAGCCGGAGCTCTGGAGCACATGTGCCCAGAGCCGGAGCTCTGCAGCGACAGACACCACCGCGATGGGAGGCCCACAGGAGCCAAAGAACAAAGACGGATAAAAATGGAGAAATGAAAGATCAATAGAAGTGACCTGCCCGCTCCCCTCCCTCCCCAACCCTACCCCCGCCCAAAATAATAAATAAATAAATAAATCTTTAAAAAAAAAAAAAAAGACTTACAAAGCTACTCTATTCAAGACAGCGTGGTATTGGTGTCAAGTTAGACAAATATATAAATGGAATAGAGAGTCCAGAAATAGACTTACCCAAATGTGGAGAACATTTTGACAAAGGCATAGAGACAAATCAGTGGAGAAAAGGCAGCCTGGAACAATATGACAGCCTGGAACAATATGACAGCCTGGTACTGGAACAAACAGATATCTATAACAAAAGATAAATCTGAATCCATACCTTATCATATGGAACAACTAACAAAAAAGGATCATAGACGTAAATGTAAAACCTAAAATTGTAAATATTCTTAAAGAAAACAGGGGGAATTCTTTGTAGACTTGGGTCAGACAAGATTTCTTAGATACATCAGTAACATCAAAAGTGTGATTCAGAAAAAGCTTCTGTTTCTAGCCTGAATTGCTTCTTTTTGTAAAGTCTCTGATAATTTGTTACAATGTTAAATGTGCATAGCCTTTGGGTAGGAAAAAAACGTCCGCTCCTAAATCATCACAATACTGTAAAGAAATTATCCTCCAATTAAAAATTAAATTAAATTAAAACTTCTGCTTCTAGAAAGCACTGCTAAAGAGAATGAAAAAGCAAATGATAAATTGATGAAAAATATTTTGTAATCATGTATTTGAGAAAGGACTTGTATGTAGAATACACAAAGAATTTTCCAACTAAATAAGAAAGCAAAGAATCCATGTTTTTCAAAGGGCCAAAGATTTAGAAAGACTCTTTATCAAAGAAGATATGTAGGGACTTCCCTGGTGGTCCAGTGGCTAAAACTCTGTGCTCCCAATGCAAGGGGCCTAAGTTCAGTCCCTGGTCAAGCAACAAGATCCCACATGCAACTAAAGATTCCTCATGTCACAATTAAAACCTGGTGCGGCCAAATAAATATATATTTTTAAAATGAAGATACACAGATTGAAAATAGACACATGAAAAATGCTCAGTATCACTGATTATTAGACAAATGTAAACTAAAGCTACAACAAAATGCCACTACATATCTATGAAAATAGCTCACATGAAAATAATTGGTCATACCAATATTGGTCAATACACTGTTATTGAAACAGTTTAGAAAACAGTTGACCATTTTTTTTTTTGGAAAATTGTACACCTATCATAAGAGCCAGTCATTCCCCTCTTTGGTATTTCTGCAAAAGAAATAAAATTATATGTCCATGCAAAGATTCATATATAAATATTTACAGCAGCTTTATTTGTAACAGCCATATGCTGGAAACTACACAATACCCATCCACAGGTGAATGAATAACAAAACTCTGGTGTATCCATACAAATGGAATACCTACCCAGCAATAAAAAGAGTGGATATTGATAAACCTTACAATATAGATAAATCTTTACATAATTATCTGAGTGTAATAAAACAAACTTAAAGGGGTCCATGCTATATGCTCACATTTGTACAAAATTCTGAAAAATGGGGGTTTCCCTGGTGGTCCAGTGGGTAAAGAGTCTGCCTTTCAGTGCAGGGGACACTAGTTCAATCCCTGGCCTGGGAAGATCCCACATGCTGTGGAGTGGCTGGACTGATGTGTCCAATTACGAGTCAGTGCTCTGGAGCACATGCGTCCAGAGCCAGTGCTCTGCAATGAGACAGACCACTGCAATGGGAGGCCCACACAGGCCAAAGAATTAAGATGGATGAAAATAAATAAATGAAGGACCAATAAAGGAGGCCAAAATTAAAAAAAAAAAAATCTGAAAAATGCAAATTAATCTACAGTGATAAAAGAGAGATCAGGGTAGTATTTTGTATGGTTTGTGATTCTGCTTTATGAGTTCACTTTCTGGGCTTGTTTTTTTTTCCTTTACTATGTTGCTATGTGCTGAGTCGCTCAGTCATGCCTGACTCTTCTTGACCCCATGGACTCTAGCCCGCCAGGCTCCTCTGTCTACGGAGTTTTCCAGGCAAGAATACTGGAGTGGGTAGCCATGTACTTCTCCACGGGATCTTCCTGACCCAAGGACTGAACCCACATCTTTTGCTTTGCAGATGGTTTCCTGCACTGCAGGCATATTCCTTACCGCTGAGCCACATTTCCTTTACAAGTGTAATTTACTCCCAACTGTGAAAGTATTTTCACTTAGTTTTTGCTTTGAATTGATTCTGCTAAGGGCTATAGCATTCTGCCTATCCAAAACTATGTTTTGTTTGTTAGAGGTACAGAACTGATGTTTTGATTTCTCACAGGACACTTTTTTCCTCTAAACACCCTACAAAAGGCATATTTCTTTATTTTTTACCTGCATTGATGGGAATATGAATTACTTCCTTGTCATGAGGGAACACTGTCCAGAGGCCCAGTCTTCTGCAAATGGTCTTGGGTCTAGCTTCATATGTTGAACAGACGCAAGTCAATTCTTACCTATTCATGTACTTGTGAAAATCCTATCTTCCATAACAATCTCAGCTGTCAGGGCAATTGTCCATTTTCAACTCCAGGTCCCCAGAGCAACTGGTTGGTCACTGCTATAGCTTTGAGGTCTTTCTTCACTTTTCAGCCAGAGAGGTCTATCTCTTTTGCATTCATCTCTTTAAATGTTTCCTTTGTTATATTTGAGCCAATCTTTCTATATGTTTCCAGTGGGAGGATTAACAGTGGCAGGTTTTTCTTTTCTTTTTTTGTCTCATTACTCTGTTTATTTATCTAAGTCCCTCAACGAGACTGTCAAAGTGGGTAGGGATCATGTCTTAGACCTTTAGAGTCCTATCTCCCACCTAATAGATCCTCAATAATTATTTTATGGTGAATAGAACTGTGTTAGGCTCACCAATGTTCATTGGTTGAAGGATGAATAAAAGTAAATGGGAAAAAATCTTATTTTGTACACTTCATTGCACCTAGTACAGTACCACCTACAGCTGCCTTTTCATAGTACTTGAAGAAATATTCTTGAATTTTAAATAAATAGTTCTTAGTTCTTTTCATCCCCAACTCATCTGAGGTACATTATAATTTCCAATGATGTTTGGCTTACCTGTCACTTTGGATAGGATGCCTTATATCAGAATTCAGGGCAAGATGTGTAGATTTAAAATGCCTTCTACACCCATCTCCTACCATCCTGGTTGAAAATCACGACCTTAGTCACCCAAACTTCTGAAAAGTACTTCTCATCTAAACTAAAATTTCCCAGTGTTCATTATTCATTTTGCATCAACACATGTTTGGAATGGTCAGGCATGAACAAGCATTAATACTCTGACTGGCTTCCTCAAAGCCATACAGAAGGTTAATGGAGTGATACAGCACATATGGGCCATCTGACTTCCATTTTTCTCAGTGCGCTATTAAACATGTGAACTTCTGGTCACCATACTGCATTTTTCTGGGTATCCAGCTGCAAGTATGTATTAAACAGTGTGGCAAATCATGCGTGTAGAAATTAATAGACACAGTGTCTCAATACAGAAACTAAAGGCTTGGTTTTTTGCCTTTTTTTTTTTTCAAAAGCGCAGAATTTTACCAGATGTGATATTGCAAGGAATGCTTTCTTAATACAACCATTCTCTTACAGGGAAGGGATTTCCAATGTGATATGATGCTTAAAGTATTAGGTGGAGGTTCTAAAAGCTCAGCTTCCTTCTGCCATAGATAAACAGCCCAGCAGTTTGTGAAAAGGCCTTATGCCATCTGAACATATTAGTCTCCTGGCTGTCTTTATCAGACTATGTATGCACTTCCTTGCTGAATGTTCACTGGCATAATTCCCAGCCAGGAATGCCTCATAGCCATCTGCTCTATCTCTGGTACCCTACTTAGTGCCAGGGGGATAGAAATCTTCCCCTAAGTACTACTTAGGTGTTTGGAGTACTGTAAAAAAAGCAATGTAGGAAAATTATGTGCTCAGAGCATGTGGGCTGTTTCTGTGTTATGATATTTTATTACACTTTGCTTTCCTGTGTTTTCAAATTGATTCTACTCGCTGTAAGCATGCACAGATGGAGGGTGGAGGGATGAAGGAGGAACAGCTGCCTGCAGGCAGTGATGGGTAAGAGGAAAGCCCTGGGTGAGGAGCTGTGTCTTGTCTCTGTTCCACTTTTAACAGAATGTGCAACCTTGAGCAAGTCACTGCCACCTTTTGCTTTCCTTATAACATATTAAAAAGGAAAGGCTTTTCCCCAAGCGTGAACTTATAAAACTGGTAAAAACTTACAGCATCAAAAACAAATCCAAAAGATATATGATTGACTCTTGATTCAAATGATTCAAAACTCTCACAATCAAACTGCAATAGTTACAGAAAAGGGCTAATATCCCTAACAAAGAACGCTTGCAGACCAGTGAAAATAAAAAGCACAGGGAACCCATAAAAATAAACCAAGGACATGAGCGGTTTCAGAGAATGTGAATTGTAAATGAGTAACAACACGCTCATTTAATAAGCTCAACATGTCAATAAATAAGTAACAACATGCTCACAAATGGTCAGGAAATTTTAAAATAAAAGCAACATTGGGACACCAGGTTTTTATGCATCTGACAAGCAAAAAGAAAAAAGAATACTTAATGCCCGGTGCTGGTGCCCCTGGAGGGACACTTTCTCACACTGTGGTGGGAATCTAGACTGATACAAACTCTTAAGAAGGTAATTTAAGAATGCTTTTTATAAACTTTCCCAGCAATCGTGTGTGCCACAAGTGGAGCAACACTTTCCCACACTGTGGGGGGAATGCAGATGCCCACAAACTCTTAGGAAAGTAATTCGACAACACTTATCAACTTCCCAAGCAATCTTGTTTGTTACAATCTACCTTACAGAATCAGAAGCAATGCTGTTTAAAGATACACGGATGGACATTTTTATTGCAGAGTGGGAGGAATAAAACAGAAGATAACCTGACTCCTGATTGACAGAGAAATGATTGAATAAATTATTCTGTGCCAGTGGTTCTCAGCTGGGAGGGACTGCGGTCCTCAGAGGACATTTGGTTGTCACAATGGGGCTATAAGCGTTACTGACATCTCATGAGTAGAGGCCACAGGTACCACTCTGCACAGGCAGCCACCCCAAACAAAGAAGTATCTGGCCCCAAGTATCCACAATACCAAGACGAGGAAATTTTATGTGTGTATGCATGAAAGTGAGTCCTTGAGAAAATAAATTAAAAAGTTACAGAGTAAACTTATAATATTCTATTTTTAAAATATTAGAAAAAAATGCCAAGCACACACACATATTTGCATAAACATGATATAAAATATGGAAATATTTTTACCAAACTGGTAACACAGCTTACCTTGGGAAGAACCAGGAGAAGCTCGGAAGGAATATGCACCCCCACATGACTTAGCAACTGAACAACCACACACACGTACATACACAAACACACATGGGCTCCTGTATTCCTGGTCTGAGACAGGTGAATTGTGATCACCTGTTTTTAATTCACTTTAATGTTTTATTTAATCATATGGAACTGCTTTAAAAATTATGTATTTCCTTTGCAAATAAATTCATCTGTACCATTTTTCTAGATTCCACATATAAGCAATATTATGCAATATTTACTTTTCTCTTTCTGACTTACTTCTGCATGCTAATCTCTGACCGACTCCCAGATGTAGAGAGCAAACTTACAGCTACCAAGAGGTGGAAGGGGGTAGGTAGGACAAATCGGAAGATTGGAATTGATATACATACACTACTATGTATAAAACAGATAGTTAATGAGAAACTCCTATATAACACAGGGAATTCTCAATTCTACTCAATGATCTGTGGTGACCTACATGGGAAGGAAAACTAAAAAAGAGGGGACATATGTACATGTATAACTGACTCACTTGGCTGTAGAGCAGAAACTAACACTGTAAAAACTATATACTCCAATAAGAAAAGAGAAGCAGGTATTATTAACAAAAATTTTATATTACATATTATGCCATATTATATATTATACATAAATTTATAGCTTAAACATTGATATAATTTTTAAAAATATTTTAATTGGTATTTCCTGTTCCTAATCCACAGTTCTTGGATTGAATACCATGAATCTGAATATGTATCCTCAGGAAATCAAAATGGAAAGAGACACATGTATTCCATTGTTCACTGCAGCACTATTTACCACAGCTAGAACATGGAAGCAACCTAGATGTCGATCGACAGAAGAATGGATAAAGAAATTGTGGTACATAATAGGGCTTCCCTGGTGGTCCACAGGGTAAGGACACCGCCTTGCAGTGCAAGTGGCACCGGTTCGATCCATGGCCTGGGAAGATTCCACGTGCCACGGAGCGGCTGAACCAATGTGTCCAACTACCGAGCCGGAGCTCTGCAGCACATGTGCCCAGAGCTGGTGCTCTGCGACAACAGAGACAGAGAGAGGAAATTGATAAGTGATACTTCTAGCAGGTGATATGGTGAAAACGCTCTGCAAGGCTAACTGCATTTGTTATAATATGTGAGACTGCATGGGTGAAACAAAACATAGAGAGCAGTGTGGATCAGAGGCTGGGTCTTGTGATGCTCAAGTATGTACTGTTCTGATCTAGCACCTGCCACTCATGAAAGTTCACATACTTGGGAAGGTACTTTGATATTTTACGGCCATGAGGGCATCTGTCAATGCACCAGGCATGCTGAGAAAAGCAAATCATCTTTTAGTGCACTCAGTAACACTGGTGAGTTAATGCAGCTGTTAGGCATTTAGGTACCAGGGAGCAAGCAGGCGGCAGAGGAGAGCTGTCTCAGTGAGCTGCAACCTCTCAGCCTAGCCTTGCAATGGCTACAAAATGGTTTGAAGTAAGTCATTTTGAACTTGGCTCCAGGTTCTGTTAAATGGGATTGTTAATGCCTGCTGTAAAGAATCAGGATGAGAAAAGACCCACGAAAGGTTTAAGAGGACACAACATGGTTTTAATAATTTCAGTGATTTTAAATGATGTTTATTTTTGAGAGCAAGGTCAAATAACTTCTATCCACCTAAAGAACTTTATGTAATAGAAGGCCAGTTAAAAGCTTTCATCATGATTTAATACCCATGCACTTTTGAATATTAAATTATGAAACTAAATCTTCCAAAGCATTAATGGGATGAAATGGAAGACAGAGAAGTTTCAAATGATTCATCAGCAAAAATGTCCTTTCAATTATAAAATAACTTTTCCAGGAACACAACAAAACTTTTAATATTAGGACAAATAAATGACTAAAGGATCTTTAGAACTGTCCTGCATGACTTGTAATTTCATATTTTCAAATTAAGTTGTTTCCCAAATATTAATTAGGCTCTTACTATGTGCAAGGTATCTTGCTAGGTGCTAGGGAGAGTAGTTAAACGTGGAATAGGACAAAGATGGAGCATGACAGTTGCCATCAACACAGCTAACAGAACTGATAAAAAATCAATCTGTACCATGGTAACTGAATAGAAACTTGATATACTACTAATAAGATGCAATTCGTCTCTAGAATGAACATTCCTTGTTATAATCAAGTATTTCCTACTTTCCTTGCTAGGAAATGTTGCTTTAAACTCATAAAATTAACATATTCATGTTTCATAAAATTGAACAAATCAAGTTATTGTGTATTCATGGTAAATATATGAATTTAAAATTTAACAATTTAACGTAAGTTGAATTGAATTGAATTGAATCCTCTTCTAGCATCTCAAAATCTCCTGCATTCAGCAGGCAATGAGAAAAGAGAGAGGGTAGAAAAGGCACACCTGCTTTGTTAACCCATTCTGCCCAAAAAGAGACTTCTACTCACATTCCATTGAAAGCTGCCACTTTGCCATAACTAACCGCAAAGGACTCTGGGAAATATGGTCTAACCCAGAGCCTAGGAGGAGGAGGAGAGGAATAGGCTTGATTCACAGTTAAGCACACTGTCCAGTCTCTGGATCCTCCTACAAAGAGAATGCATTCAGTCCCTCCATGAGGGAAACTAAGTCATATTCCCAGTCACCAATCCCAGAGCCAAGTCCAGTGTCTTCAAGTGACAAACTGCCCTCACCATCAATAACCTTATTTTTGAGAGCAAGGTCAAATAACTTCTATCCACCTAAAGAACTTTATGTAATAGAAGGCCAGTTAAAAGCTTTCATCATGATTTAATACCCATGCACTTTTGAATATTAAATTATGAAACTAAATCTTCCAAAGCATTAATGGGATGAAATGGAAGACAGAGAAGTTTCAAATGATTCATCAGCAAAAATGTCCTTTCAATTATAAAATAACTTTTCCAGGAACACAACAAAACTTTTAATATTAGGACAAATAAATGACTAAAGGATCTTTAGAACTGTCCTGCATGACTTGTAATTTCATATTTTTCAAATTAAGTTGTTTCCCAAATATTAATTAGGCTCTTACTATGTGCAAGGTATCTTGCTAGGTGCTAGGGAGAGTAGTTAAACGTGGAATAGGACAAAGATGGAGCATGACAGTTGCCATCAACACAGCTAACAGAACTGATAAAAAATCAATCTGTACCATGGTAACTGAATAGAAACTTGATATACTACTAATAAGATGCAATTCGTCTCTAGAATGAACATTCCTTGTTATAATCAAGTATTTCCTACTTTCCTTGCTAGGAAATGTTGCTTTAAACTCATAAAATTAACATATTCATGTTTCATAAAATTGAACAAATCAAGTTATTGTGTATTCATGGTAAATATATGAATTTAAAATTTAACAATTTAACGTAAGTTGAATTGAATTGAATTGAATCCTCTTCTAGCATCTCAAAATCTCCTGCATTCAGCAGGCAATGAAAAAAGAGAGAGGGTAGAAAAGGCACACCTGCTTTGTTAACCCATTCTGCCCAAAAAGAGACTTCTACTCACATTCCATTGAAAGCTGCCACTTTGCCATAACTAACCGCAAAGGACTCTGGGAAATATGGTCTAACCCAGAGCCTAGGAGGAGGAGGAGAGGAATAGGCTTGATTCACAGTTAAGCACACTGTCCAGTCTCTGGATCCTCCTACAAAGAGAATGCATTCAGTCCCTCCATGAGGGAAACTAAGTCATATTCCCAGTCACCAATCCCAGAGCCAAGTCCAGTGTCTTCAAGTGACAAACTGCCCTCACCATCAAATCTATGTGTGCAACCTTGTGATCTTCTTGAACTAGAAAGATTTTCTGTCACTCTATGCTCCTTCTCTCAGTATACAATGATTGAGCAAGGATAGAATAATAAAACTCCCATACGGAAAAATGAAGAGTGGAAAACATACAACTGTCTCTTGTCCACAGCAATGATGAAATCCTACATACACTTTTGAGGTTTCTTGTGACTTGTGTAGGGTTATTCCCTTGGTTTGACCCAGATTCTACATTCTGGAAGTAACTCCCTACCCACTATTCTTCCTGGCCCCTGGATGTTCCCTTTAGGAAGTTCTTCCTTTTCTACCATCCTCCATGGCCACATATGAAATAAGCACTGAGCACTGTGCCCTTCTAGAAAGCCATCCAGCTCACCTGGAGCCAGGGCAAGCTTAGAGACCCAAAGGTTGTTTTAAAACTATAATAGTCAAAGGGTTTTTATTCTGAGGCCATTTGGCAATACAATTCCCATAAAACCTTAGTAGGCTTGTGATTATTTGTTTTAAATCACTTAAGTTGTGGGTTACATCACCTGGTTTAGTTCAGTGGCATGGCTCATAAAACCTTATATTCTATCACGAAAAACTTAGTATCATTCCACTATTTACTTGTATGCAAAGAGTTTGCAAGGACATCCAATTCATTATCTATGGCAACACTTCTTCAAATCCCTTCCCCTTTCCTTCCTACTCTACTGTGTTTTAAATATTCTTCCTTACCCTCTCCAATAGTCTCTTCACTTCCCCCATTTGTATGGCCTTCTTTTCTTCTCTTCTCCCTCTTTAATTTTTCTCTCACTCATGCATAAAAAACATAAATCCCTCATTTCACATTCTTGGATTTTCTTTACACAATCAGCCCAACTGATATAGTAAAGCCCAGATATATTACAGTGTAGGAATATGACGCAGGTAACACCCAAACTTGACACTAAAGGTACAGGTACACTAAAGGAAAAAACCCTTACTCTTATAGGAATAATTTTTCCTTATGTCTTGAGGAATAATTTTTTCCTTGTATGTCTATCATCTCTTTCTCTACTGTCTCTTCTCCCTGAAGAAACATCCTCAGATTAACTTAACACAGTGCTTCAGCCACATCCTCATCCCTCTTTATTTCATTATCATTATCTTGAAAGGCTGGCATATTCTTTTTTCCATTTCTCACACTCTTTACTTCTCAAACTACTGCAATACAGCTTTCGCCCTTAAGCGTCTATCAGAATTTCCCTAAGATCACAGAAATGGTCAGCAAATTGCTACATCCAGTGGTCTCTTACATTCAGTGGTCTCTCTGAAACAGCGAATACCTCTTGATGTTGTCTCCTGAAAACTTGCCTTCTTGACTTCCCAGAGCCTCACTTTTGCTTCTCTTTCTTCCTTTTGTTCCACAGCTCAAACAGTGATCCAGCTATCGATTAGACTCCCTAATGCTAGTTGCTTTTTTCTCTTTTCATTAGTCTCGTTTTCCTCAAGAAAATCAGTACACATACCCCAGGAGCAGGTGAGCACATCATTAAGTGGCATCTCCTGAAGCCACACAAAAACATCCCTGCTACATACTGGAAATCCATGAGCCTTCACCATCCTCAACCTTTTCCTATTTCACGTTGAGATTTTTATTTACACAGTACTACATGAAGAACGGCAGTACTTCTCTCTCTCCCCTTTATTGGTGAAACTTAAATCAGTCTCTGGGGCACCAGTTACCTGTTTTAAAGCCTCTCGGTGTTTAAAAGGATTTTTCCTTTGAATTAACACTCAGAGTTCTTGCAAGGACATCCAATTCATTATCTATGGCAACACTTCTTCAAATCCCTTCCCCTTTCCTTCCTACTCTACTGTGTTTTAAATATTCTTCCTTACCCTCTCCAATAGTCTCTTCACTTCCCCCATTTGTATGGCCTTCTTTTCTTCTCTTCTCCCTCTTTAATTTTTCTCTCACTCATGCATAAAAAACATAAATCCCTCATTTCACATTCTTGGATTTTCTTTACACAATCAGCCCAACTGATATAGTAAAGCCCAGATATATTACAGTGTAGGAATATGACGCAGGTAACACCCAAACTTGACACTAAAGGTACAGGTACACTAAAGGAAAAAACCCTTACTCTTATAGGAATAATTTTTCCTTATGTCTTGAGGAATAATTTTTTCCTTGTATGTCTATCATCTCTTTCTCTACTGTCTCTTCTCCCTGAAGAAACATCCTCAGATTAACTTAACACAGTGCTTCAGCCACATCCTCATCCCTCTTTATTTCATTATCATTATCTTGAAAGGCTGGCATATTCTTTTTTCCATTTCTCACACTCTTTACTTCTCAAACTACTGCAATACAGCTTTCGCCCTTAAGCGTCTATCAGAATTTCCCTAAGATCACAGAAATGGTCAGCAAATTGCTACATCCAGTGGTCTCTTACATTCAGTGGTCTCTCTGAAACAGCGAATACCTCTTGATGTTGTCTCCTGAAAACTTGCCTTCTTGACTTCCCAGAGCCTCACTTTTGCTTCTCTTTCTTCCTTTTGTTCCACAGCTCAAACAGTGATCCAGCTATCGATTAGACTCCCTAATGCTAGTTGCTTTTTTCTCTTTTCATTAGTCTCGTTTTCCTCAAGAAAATCAGTACACATACCCCAGGAGCAGGTGAGCACATCATTAAGTGGCATCTCCTGAAGCCACACAAAAACATCCCTGCTACATACTGGAAATCCATGAGCCTTCACCATCCTCAACCTTTTCCTATTTCACGTTGAGATTTTTATTTACACAGTACTACATGAAGAACGGCAGTACTTCTCTCTCTCCCCTTTATTGGTGAAACTTAAATCAGTCTCTGGGGCACCAGTTACCTGTTTTAAAGCCTCTCGGTGTTTATGTTCAAATAGGATTTTTCCTTTGAATTAACACTCAGAGTTCTTGCAAAATAAGAGAGACGTATCAACATTTTTCTTTAACACCCTTCCTTGAACTTCCTTCTCCTGACTTTTGCCACACTTAATCATTAAAATGGCCAATTTTAGTGCATATTCTAGTACCACTGATGCATTATTGAAAAGTCAGCTATTGGCCTGATAAATGGAAGACTTATTCTCCATGATTTACATGCTGTGGAATTTGGATTTAAAAATTCAAATATCTTAGCAGTATCTTACACATACGCTGTTTTCATTTATGCTATCCCACAAAATTTTCAAAAACATACTAATTTTTCTATTATTTTTTCCTTAAAAATGTCTTTACCTTCATACTATTATTAAGAAGCCTACAGGGCTTCCCTTGTGGTCCAGTGGGTAAGGACACCACCTTGCAGTGCAAGGGGCACTGATTCGATCCCTGGCCTGGGAAGATCCCATATGCCTCAGGGCGGCTGGACTGATGTGTCCAATTGCCAAGCCAGAGCTCTGGAGCGCATGCGCCCAGAGTCAGTGCTCTGCAGTGAGAGGCCACTATGATGGGAGGCCCACACGGCCAGAGAACAAAGATGGATGAAAATAGATAAATGAAACACCAATAGAAGTGCCCCCCCAACAAAAAAAGAAGTCTACAAACATTGGACTTTTTGAAATTAGATGGGAACCACAGAATTATGACAAAATTTTCTTACTTTTTAGTAGAGAGATAAATCAATTCCTATCTCAAGTTACAATTTGATACATGAAGCAACTAGAGAGTTGAAGACAAATTTTTAATGTAATTTGAGAGTTAAGCTGCAGAGAAGAAATCCCATGTTACTAGTTTAAACTGAAGGGATTTGTTAGAATCTATCAAATGACTTACAATCATTGGGACAGTGAGTCTCTTGGATGAGTTTTCAGGGACAATCCTAAATTCACATGACAGAATTAGGCCACTCTAGAACAAGGCTGCCACAGCCATAATCAGGTTGTGATCTAAAAGCACAAGGCTGCTACACTATGAACAACAAACAAGTAAAATGGATACCCCTTGCCCCACCTCCCACAAAATTTGTGACTTTGTCACAAGCCTATGCACTGTACATTTTAGCAGCAGCAGCAGCGAACTCAGTGTGGCTTCCCCATCATTGCAACTTCCCCAGATCTTGCATGAGTGTATGTGGATGGCACCTAAATCACATGCAAAAACTTAGATGCAAGGAAATGTGAGAGAGGCGTATCCTCTTATTCAGCAGGATAAGATAGAACAAATTCCTAAATTGAGGAGCTGTACTGGACACTAAATGGTTTTTGTACTGGCTAAATATGAAGTTCTGAAAGACTAATCTACACTATGAAGATTAATCAGAAAATGCCAGTTAAAGTCACATTTGTAAAAACTCAGTGATAGAAAGTACTTTATAAACATTTATTTGTTAGTATTAGTAAAGCAGCAGGCCCAGTGGAATGGCAAGTTTTGGTTAGGTCTCAGATGACATATTCAGTGGAAAAACAATACTGAAAATAAAAAGGTTTTTTTTTTATTTTAAACAAAAAATTACTGAGGGTAAAGTCAGAGGCTGACAGAAAGTCAAGGAAAGAAAGGCAATGAGTGTTGCCCAGGGTTAATTTTTTTCATGATAAAATTATAGGGGATATATTTGTAATCAAATGAACTATAATTCTCCACCTCCCACTAATGAGTGAGAAATTACTGTGGAAATGTTGGTGAATTATGATAATAAACACAGCTGCTGCGATGCCACTAACGCAGGTGTGCATTTTAGTAATGCTAATGACTCTTACTGACTTGGCTTACTGAACCAGGCAAGGAGATCCCCTCTGCAAATAGAGTGGGGAAGGAAGCCAACCATGCCCTTAAGCGTTTCTACAACAATGGCCATTGTATAACAGTGTGGTGTTTCATGTGGTAATTCAATACCAAGTAAACTGGATTCAGGCTGCCCTGTACTGAGTATCTTCTGCAATTCACATTGAAAAAGGTGCCTGACATTGTTTTACTCATTACATCAAAACAAGAATCCTGGATGGCCTGCATTATTTACTGTTTATACTGTTTCACAGATGAAAAACCTCATGTTCAGAAAGGATAAATAATTTATACAAGGTCAGGGAAATCATAAGATACTGAGAGGTTTCAAACCCATATGTGTCTGAATTCATAGTAGAAACATGTTGATCTTGTTTACCCAGCATTCTTCTGTATTCTTGTGGTCTGGCAACCTGGAATTGGTGTGGGACCCAGGTATAGCTCATCAGGTCATTGTGTCCTACAGGGCACAGTGGCCAGAAGTGTCAAATGACATGACCAAAGTCTATCGGAGAAAACTGCATGGCTTTTTCTGGAGAAAACAAGAGAGGGGCTGTCTCTCTTTCTTGCTACACTGGGATTTTGAGGGCATGCACCTACAATGGCTGGTGACCTCTTGCTACCAAGGAGAGAACCTGCTAAGAATGGGGCCAAGATAGGGGAAAGAAGAGAAGAAAGATACAGGGAGACTAGTTTTTTTTTTTTTTTTTTTTAAGATTTATTTTATTTATTTACTTTGGGCGGGGGTCGGTTTGGGGAGGGAGGGGAGTGGGCAGGTATTGGTCTTTCATTTCTCTATTTTCATTCGTCTTCGTTCTTTGGCTCCTGTGGGCCTCCTATCACGGTGGCGTTCTGTCGTTGCAGAGCACCGGCTCTGGGCGCATGCGCTCCAGAGCTCCGGCTCGGTGATTGGACACATCAGTCCAGCGGCTCCGCGGCACGTGGGATCTTCCCAGGCCAGGGATGGAACCGGTGCCCCTTGCACTGCAAGGCGGTGTCCTTACCCACTGGACCACCAGGGGAAGCCCGGGAGACTAGTTTTAATGACAGTTTTTTAAGTGTCTAAATTCAGACATCCCTGAACCCAGTGAACCCATGGACTTCTCAGGCATATAAGGCAATCAATTGCTTTACTTCTTTAAGTCTATTTAATCCAGACTCTGACACTCATGTTCTTTCCATTCGGTAACACTGTTTTAAATATCAGGAAAGAAACAATGTCCTAAAAGGAATTAAGATTTAATATAGTATATGACAGTAAAGAATCTGCCTGCAATGCAGGAGACACAGGTTGAATCCCTAGGACAGGAAGATCCCCTGGAGAAGGGAATGGCTACCTGCCGTTTATTTTTCAGATAAAATGTGGAAATAATTTATACAAGGTCAGGGAAATCATAAGATACTGAGAGGTTTCAAACCCATATGTGTCTGAATTCATAGTAGAAACATGTTGATCTTGTTTACCCAGCATTCTTCTGTATTCTTGTGGTCTGGCAACCTGGAATTGGTGTGGGACCCAGGTATAGCTCATCAGGTCATTGTGTCCTACAGGGCACAGTGGCCAGAAGTGTCAAATGACATGACCAAAGTCTATCGGAGAAAACTGCATGGCTTTTTCTGGAGAAAACAAGAGAGGGGCTGTCTCTCTTTCTTGCTACACTGGGATTTTGAGGGCATGCACCTACAATGGCTGGTGACCTCTTGCTACCAAGGAGAGAACCTGCTAAGAATGGGGCCAAGATAGGGGAAAGAAGAGAAGAAAGATACAGGGAGACTAGTTTTTTTTTTTTTTTTTTTTTTAAGATTTATTTTATTTATTTACTTTGGGCGGGGGTCGGTTTGGGGAGGGAGGGGAGTGGGCAGGTATTGGTCTTTCATTTCTCTATTTTCATTCGTCTTCGTTCTTTGGCTCCTGTGGGCCTCCTATCACGGTGGCGTTCTGTCGTTGCAGAGCACCGGCTCTGGGCGCATGCGCTCCAGAGCTCCGGCTCGGTGATTGGACACATCAGTCCAGCGGCTCCGCGGCACGTGGGATCTTCCCAGGCCAGGGATGGAACCGGTGCCCCTTGCACTGCAAGGCGGTGTCCTTACCCACTGGACCACCAGGGGAAGCCCGGGAGACTAGTTTTAATGACAGTTTTTTAAGTGTCTAAATTCAGACATCCCTGAACCCAGTGAACCCATGGACTTCTCAGGCATATAAGGCAATCAATTGCTTTACTTCTTTAAGTCTATTTAATCCAGACTCTGACACTCATGTTCTTTCCATTCGGTAACACTGTTTTAAATATCAGGAAAGAAACAATGTCCTAAAAGGAATTAAGATTTAATATAGTATATGACAGTAAAGAATCTGCCTGCAATGCAGGAGACACAGGTTGAATCCCTAGGACAGGAAGATCCCCTGGAGAAGGGAATGGCTACCCACTCCAGTATTCTTGCCTGGAGAATTCCATGGACAGAGAAGTCTGGCAAGCTACAGTATCAGTTCAGTTCACTTCAGTTGCTCAGTCGTGTCCAACTCTTTGCAACTTCATGGACTGCAGCATGCCAGCCTTCCCTGTCCTTCACCATCTCCTGGAGTTTGCTCAGACTCATGTCCATTGAGTTGGTGATGCCATCCAACCATTTCGTCCTCTGTCTTCCCCTTCTCCTTCTGCCTTCTGTTTTTTCCCAGGCTACAGTCTATGGGGTTGCTAAGAGTTGGACACAACTGAGCAACTAACACTTTCACTCTTTTATTAATTACACATACAATTTTAGGATATATTCTCTAGTTTATCTGTAAAAGTGATTATTAAAACCACTGAAAAGATCTGAGTAAACAAGATGTAAATAATTTTGCCACAAGGGAAATTACTTTAATGTGTCATAAAATCTTATTGGGGAATTTCCTAAGATAAGTCTATATTTTTTTTTTTTTGATTTATTTATTTACTTATTTTGGTGGGGGTGGGGCAGGCAGGCCACTTCTATTGGTCTTTCATTTGTCCATTTTCATCCATCTTTGTTCTTTGGCCCCTGTGGGCCTCCCATCGCGGTGGCCTCTGTCGTCGCAGAGCACCAGCTCTGGGCACGTGTGCTCCAGAGCTCCGGCTAGGTAATTGGACACATCGGTTCAGCCGCTCCGCGGCACGTGGGATCTTCCCAGGCCAGAGCCCCTTGCACTGCAAGGCGGTGTCCTTACCTACTGGACCACCAGGGATGCCCAAGATAGTCTATTATACACTAATACTAGCTTACCTCTTAAAAATTGTATTTTACATGCCTTCTGCATCACAAGCCAATAATAAATGGTATATATGAAAAGGCTTTATAAAACTAAGAAAATAATTAGTCCATAAATAGAAAAGACATTTCTTTAAGATTATTTCTAAGAATCGGACTTACTGGCAATTGTAGTATTTCTCCATAGAATGTGTCTCAAAAGCATAGATTAAAGACAGGCAAGGTCCAATGACCCCAAGGGGAAGTAGGGAAGAGAAGGTCTCCTTCTTTCTGATTTTAATTATTAACAAAGTAGATGTATCAGGCAAGCTAGGCCAGATGAGGCCAGGCAGTTAAATAAAAAGTCTCACATTGCTAGGATTTTGTGCTCAGCTTCATGTTTTGCTTTTGCTATTTGTGCAATATGGCTCAAGACTCTGCTCCATAGAATCACTCAGAGATGGAGGCTCCCCCAACTTATAGCTGAACCACCTAGAAAATTTACCTTCCCTTATCTGCTGTGGCAGAGCGAGAAAGGATGAGGAATTCGTACTCGTTAAGTACTCTGCTAGAAGAAACAGACACCACTTCTCCCAACCTTAGGCCAAATTAGTCACATTGCCCCAACGTTAATGAAAAGAAAAGCTGAAAAGTGGAACACATGGAATACTTGGAGAACAACAACTGTTTTCTACAGTATCAAAGAGCAACGAAGAATGGAGTGGAAGGCACTGTGCTTTGATGAGGCTCTAACTCCATTGAGTTTATAAGTAAATCTTTCACTCAGTCATGACTCTCTTTAGGCTTTTTAAAAAGCAAATTTCTATACTAATCAAGTAATCTCTGGTAAGCGTAAATATTAAAATTATCAACAATTCTGGAGTCTGTGTAATTATATGGGTAGCTTGCATTGGGGTTAATATACTTTCAGTTAGATACTCAAGTAGCTAGAACCATCTAAGCTGATAAAAGGCAACTACATACGTGTACTGCAGGAGGCAGCCCGTGTGCAATGGGTGTCCACCCTCAGTCTCAGGAGAATGTGAAGAATATGCCTATTTGGTCTCCCTCAACTTCATGAATGGGAGGAAAGATGGAATATTCAGACCTAATGAGTGATTCAAGAAACCCTATGATGTATTTTTACAGAGCTCTGGATGACAGAAATCTTTGTTAAGTAGTTTAAACCCTTCAAACTGGCCTGAATTTTGCAAACAGTTCATAAAGAAGATGGTATGACCACTTACAGAATGTTTTGAAAATTTGTGGTAGTATGTTTTGTGGAGTTTTTTTTTCCCCTTTGTTTTTTTCTGTTTGTTTGTTTGTTTATTAAAATAATTGGGAGGTCCCAATTATTTTAATACTGGTCCCAATACTGGCTGGCACTGTGTAGACAGCAGTTCTGCATCTCTAGACATTCAGAAGTCCCAGCGAGCATTCATGTTCATCATCATCTGAGCCTAGATAACTAAAATATACTGTACACAGAAACAGAAGAAAATACAGGGGATGTCGACTTTCAGTTTTATTAAATTTAACAAGAATGCAATTGATGGGAGGTCGCACTTTGTTTTGCTGAGTCTAACCAAAAATTGTTTTCTATTTCAGAAGTTCATGTTTCCCCTGGCAACACTGCTAATAATATTTGGATTCATAATGATTCTTTACATACATGCAAGCACCTGACAGCATTACTGTATTTTCTTATGCAATCACACTTGCTTATTTAGATATCTGAATACATATTATTATAGAATACTTTCTTCTCTATTATATTCAGAATATTGAGTATTTCTCAAAATTATAGGGTTAGTCAATAGTAATATCTATGAATTTGATTTTAGAATAATCAAGGAACATGTGAGATGCTTACTGTGAAGGCATCAGCTCCGGAAAGGTCGAGAAAGCAATGTGGTTTAAAAGCATGGTGTTCAGAGTTAAATAGATCTAAGCTTCAGCCTAGTTCTATATAACCTCATGCAAATAGTTTAACTTCACTAGACCTTAGTTCCCTCATCTCTAGAATAGGAGCACTGTCTGTTACATTAGTTATTTTGAGAGCTAAATCAAAGATTTAGGTACCTATTTGGTGTCTAGCTCTTAGCAAGCAATAGGTAGATTATAAATATTATTTCTAGTTATTATTACTAACATAGTTTAAAATCCAACATAAAACATACAGAACTCGCCAGAGTCTCAGTGTCTTAGAGAGCTTACTTGGGAATATCAAAATGGCTGCCTCCTTCTTCTCTTCAGTTTTCCTTGGTGTGGGAGGGATGTATTTTACAGAGCTTTCAAGAAACCCTATGATGTATTTTTACAGAGCTCTGGATGACAGAAATCTTTGTTAAGTAGTTTAAACCCTTCAAACTGGCCTGAATTTTGCAAACAGTTCATAAAGAAGATGGTATGACCACTTACAGAATGTTTTGAAAATTTGTGGTAGTATGTTTTGTGGAGTTTTTTTTTCCCCTTTGTTTTTTTCTGTTTGTTTGTTTGTTTATTAAAATAATTGGGAGGTCCCAATTATTTTAATACTGGTCCCAATACTGGCTGGCACTGTGTAGACAGCAGTTCTGCATCTCTAGACATTCAGAAGTCCCAGCGAGCATTCATGTTCATCATCATCTGAGCCTAGATAACTAAAATATACTGTACACAGAAACAGAAGAAAATACAGGGGATGTCGACTTTCAGTTTTATTAAATTTAACAAGAATGCAATTGATGGGAGGTCGCACTTTGTTTTGCTGAGTCTAACCAAAAATTGTTTTCTATTTCCGAAGTTCATGTTTCTGGCAACACTGCTAATAATATTTGGATTCATAATGATTCTTTACATACATGCAAGCACCTGACAGCATTACTGTATTTTCTTATGCAATCACACTTGCTTATTTAGATATCTGAATACATATTATTATAGAATACTTTCTTCTCTATTATATTCAGAATATTGAGTATTTCTCAAAATTATAGGGTTAGTCAATAGTAATATCTATGAATTTGATTTTAGAATAATCAAGGAACATGTGAGATGCTTACTGTGAAGGCATCAGCTCCGGAAAGGTCGAGAAAGCAATGTGGTTTAAAAGCATGGTGTTCAGAGTTAAATAGATCTAAGCTTCAGCCTAGTTCTATATAACCTCATGCAAATAGTTTAACTTCACTAGACCTTAGTTCCCTCATCTCTAGAATAGGAGCACTGTCTGTTACATTAGTTATTTTGAGAGCTAAATCAAAGATTTAGGTACCTATTTGGTGTCTAGCTCTTAGCAAGCAATAGGTAGATTATAAATATTATTTCTAGTTATTATTACTAACATAGTTTAAAATCCAACATAAAACATACAGAACTCGCCAGAGTCTCAGTGTCTTAGAGAGCTTACTTGGGAATATCAAAATGGCTGCCTCCTTCTTCTCTTCAGTTTTCCTTGGTGTGGGAGGGGATGTATTTCCTCAGGTTCTAGCTATGCCATGTCAAAGCAGCTGTGGGAAGTATAAGTTTTGGTGTATCTAGGTAGAACTCCTGGATTTCTTTGTCAGCATCTTTCTACTTTCTTTTCCCTCTTAAGAAATAGTTCTTTTATCTAAGAATAAGCTATCAGCTAACAATACAATGTACCATCTACTCCCACAGGCTGCCTTCTTTATCGGAGTGAAAGGATGCTTCCATTGTTACCTGCCTTCAAGAGATAATTCATGGAAAATAGGCAACTCTGCTCTTTCAGCTGGAAACGTGTTTCTACTCTGCTTTAAAGTCAGACATAACACAAGGTTTTAATGATAGCATTAGTAAAATAGGCTTCATGAGATTAGCAATCTAAACTAAACTGGGTGATTCTTGCTAAAACCTCCCTCTTCTTCTTAAATTTAGTTTCATAGTGTGGCTACTAATCATACAAAAAGAGACATTTTCAACTCCTATCCTCGACCCTTGCAGATTTGAGACATACTACCTGAACACTTTCTTCCCTCCAGTCACCTGAAAAACTATATGATGCCAAGAAAATACACTGAAGCTTCTCAGTTTTTACCCAATCTTAGTGTCACAGTACAAAATAACTAAAACTGATGTCTTATTTTTATTTAATTTTGTTTTCTTTTTCCTCAAAAGTTAACTGAACATTAAAGGGTTAAAATAAATCCTAAGTGGGAGAAGGAGGATTTCTTACAAGATAATTTTGAAGGTCATTTTTCTTTCTATTTCAAAGCTGTTCTTCTATAAACTCCCATAAGACCAAAGTCTAAAATTTTATAAGATTCATCCTGTTCGACACCCATACTATCTAGTTCTAAGAAAATTGCTGTGCTTTATAAGCAATATCATAGTTCAACCATCTTTTCCTTGAATAATTACAGTGAGTGATCACCCACTCTGAGAAGCAGGCATGACACCCTTACTGAGCCCACAGCTGGGCTCCCAGTAATTATGAACTTCTCTGCACCCTGAAAAGCTTGGAAAGAGGGGGCTTGAGGCTGGCTTGCTTTACATCCTGGAACTGGATCCCTTCTGAAGAAACCACTATTCATTCAGGAAGTAGGTACTGAACTCCTATTGTGTAACAGATGCCATTCTAAGTACTGAACATACAGTAGTGAAAGCCAAATCTTTACCTGGGTAGTTTATAGTCTAGAGAGAAAAGACAGATAATAAGCCAACTATATAATTTGATATTGTACTAGAAGGTGATAAATTCTAACAGAAAAAGTAGAGAAGGGCGTTGAGAGTGGCAGGGAAAGGGATGCAGCTGTAGTAGGCCAGACCCTGTCCAGTGCACCACGGAGACCTCCTGGGGGAGAACGCTCCAAGCAGAGGGCAGCTGCTGTGGAAAGGTCTGTTTGGAGAATAATGCATTCCTGTGGTCAAAGAGGTGAGCGAAGGGGTTGTGAAGGTGAGGACAGGAAGGTCACAGGAGCCAGATCCTCTGGGGATGGTAGACCTTCCTAACCATGTCGGCTTTCCCTCTGACTGAGATGGGGAGTCACTGCAAGGTTCTGATCAGAGGAGTGACATGATCTGAATGAACTTTTAAAAGGATGGCTCTGGACAAAGGCCTCGCCTTCAGGGCTCCACACCAGAGGGCTGACCACACAACAAGCACTCAGCAGGCCAATAACCACATCTTCTTGGCTACCTGTTATCCAGAAATCTGTTTTTGTTTAGTTGTTTGGTTGTCTCTGACTCTTTTGTGACCCTTTGGACTATAGCCCACCAGGCTCCTCTGTCCATGGGATTTCCCAGGCAAGAATACTGGAGTGGATTGCCATTTTCTTCTCTGGGGGATATTCCTGACCCAGGGATGAAACCCATGTCTCCTATCTCAGGTGGATTTTTTACCGTCAGAGCCATCTGGGAAGCCCATAGAGAAGTCTAGGGACACCATTAACTGCCAGATAGGAGCCTCTTATGATTAGCACAAACCCTGGGACACAGGCTTCAGTATGATTAAGAACAACACAAATATTAACACGAATACCAGATCCTGATGCTGCACACATCGTATAATAAGGACTAATCTGCATGCTTTATACATCTCATCTTAATCCTCACAATCACCCTATGAGGCAGTCCTCACTTTACAAATGAGGAGACTGACACTTAGCTTGTCTTTCTGCACATTCACCTGCTGTGCTGATATAACCCAGCCACTTCATGGCCAAGGCCAGAAATAGGTTTCACTGGCAGCAACCGTGCACTCTGAAGGAAGAATTTTTTGCTGGTGAGGGTGGTTTAGCAGTCCTCTGGCTCTGTTCATCCCAGGGGATATTAGACATCATTCTCCTTGGAGGTTTTGCTGACTGCCTGGATGGTGGAACTACTAGATCCCATGATTCTCTGATTTGGTCCTAGGAAGAGTTGAGAAGGAACAAGGAATTGGGAGTTTGAGCCATTAACACTTCCTTCCCCATCCTTGTCTCGCTTCATCCAACCTAAACACACTCACAGTTCTCTAAAGCCCACTGACATCGCCTCTGTTTAACCCCAACTCCACTCTCTGCTTCAAACTCTCCTGTCTCATAGGGCTTCTTCCTGGGACTGTGCATTTAATTCTCCCTCATGGCCTGGCCTTTTCTCATCAGCAGCTCACTTGAACAGTTTACTCAACCTTTGCTTTGGTTTCTCCCTGAGGCACCCCAGAGTTCTCTTAGTTCCACCCCTACAGATCCAGGAAATGGGATATCTTGACCCAGATCTCATATCCCAACTGGCCTCTGCTTTTCCCTGAAGGGAATTGAATATGCTGGGTTTGTTTGGTTCTATTATATTTTCTGAGGCAGACAAGGTTCTCTACTTAATAGTCACCTTTTGTTCTTTTTCTACCCCTTTCCCCATCCCCAAGCTCTAAGATGTCTGGGTAACACTGTTTTTAAAAAAGGCATTACTGTCCCCAAGCTCTACAAGCACAAACTGAAGCAGAGGGCTTTGAAGTCTCTGAAATATTAAGAGGTGACAGGGATATAGGCTAGAAGTCACGGCTGCCTGTCTATGAACTGCTGTTGCTGAAAATTCAATTATTATAATAACAGTATGTGAACAATCTCACTCATCTCAGTCCACCCACATCATCCCAGTGTCTGCTCCTGGGAAATGCTGCATATTTAAAAATGCTGCATTTTTTTGCGGAGATGGAGCCCACACTCTCGCCTCCTCTTTATGTTCCCTCTGGTTACTTTACTCATTTAAAAAACACAGAAGTAATGAGTAGGTGAAGCAAAAGAAACAGATCTTTTATTTTTTATCACTTTTATCTATGCTTCTTGAAAAGCTTCAGAATTACTCTCCTCCCAACTTGGATAACAACATTTCCTGCAACGTGCCCTTAGCTTTTCTGACACTTAGTCTTTTGAAGCCTGGCCAGAGTCAGATTAGAATTCACAAAGAGGCTAGACCCTCCTCTGTTACTTGTGGTCCTAGATGCTTCCAGTGATTTAAAAAATACATGCAGTATTTCACTGAGATATAATTCACATACCATACAATTTTCTCATTTAAAGGGTATAACTGGATGGGTTTTAGTATATTCACAGAGTTGTACAGCCATCACCACAATCAGTTGTAGAACATTTTCATTAACCCCCCAAATGACCCCATGTCCACTAGCTGTCACTCCACCCTCTCCTTCCCCCAGTGGTTCTTCAATTGTCACAGATGGGCAGCCAAGATTTCAGAAATGCTATTGCATGTTTGATGATCTCTTCACTTAGATTTCAACTCCACGTGTCCTTGACTAGGCTGGAGGAGTGACACTTGCCCCCAAGAGGTTCAAGGGTCACTGCATTATGAGAAACTCCAGTGCAAATGACTCAAGGTGATAAGTTAGTAGCTAACTGAGAGTTTGTTTGGTTCTATTATATTTTCTGAGGCAGACAAGGTTCTCTACTTAATAGTCACCTTTTGTTCTTTTTCTACCCCTTTCCCCATCCCCAAGCTCTAAGATGTCTGGGTAACACTGTTTTTAAAAAAGGCATTACTGTCCCCAAGCTCTACAAGCACAAACTGAAGCAGAGGGCTTTGAAGTCTCTGAAATATTAAGAGGTGACAGGGATATAGGCTAGAAGTCACGGCTGCCTGTCTATGAACTGCTGTTGCTGAAAATTCAATTATTATAATAACAGTATGTGAACAATCTCACTCATCTCAGTCCACCCACATCATCCCAGTGTCTGCTCCTGGGAAATGCTGCATATTTAAAAATGCTGCATTTTTTTGCGGAGATGGAGCCCACACCCCGCCTCCTCTTTATGTTCCCTCTGGTTACTTTACTCATTTAAAAAACACAGAAGTAATGAGTAGGTGAAGCAAAAGAAACAGATCTTTTATTTTTTATCACTTTTATCTATGCTTCTTGAAAAGCTTCAGAATTACTCTCCTCCCAACTTGGATAACAACATTTCCTGCAACGTGCCCTTAGCTTTTCTGACACTTAGTCTTTTGAAGCCTGGCCAGAGTCAGATTAGAATTCACAAAGAGGCTAGACCCTCCTCTGTTACTTGTGGTCCTAGATGCTTCCAGTGATTTAAAAAATACATGCAGTATTTCACTGAGATATAATTCACATACCATACAATTTTCTCATTTAAAGGGTATAACTGGATGGGTTTTAGTATATTCACAGAGTTGTACAGCCATCACCACAATCAGTTGTAGAACATTTTCATTAACCCCCCAAATGACCCCATGTCCACTAGCTGTCACTCCACCCTCTCCTTCCCCCAGTGGTTCTTCAATTGTCACAGATGGGCAGCCAAGATTTCAGAAATGCTATTGCATGTTTGATGATCTCTTCACTTAGATTTCAACTCCACGTGTCCTTGACTAGGCTGGAGGAGTGACACTTGCCCCCAAGAGGTTCAAGGGTCACTGCATTATGAGAAACTCCAGTGCAAATGACTCAAGGTGATAAGTTAGTAGCTCCAACTGAGAGTTTGTCCATATGGACCGAGTTACTTATAAATAGAATATTATTTTTTTTTCCTTCCCCCCATACCCCAGGAACAATTCCTGAACTGGAAGAGAAGTTTTTAAAATTACCTGTCAAAAGTCCCTGGTGGTCCAATGGGTAAAGAGTCCACCTTGCAGTGCAAGGGGCACTAGTTTGATCCCTGGCCCAGGAGGATCCCACGTGCTGCATAGTGACTGGAATGGAGTGTCCAATTACGAGCCAGTGCTCTGCAGCGCCTATGCCCAGAGCTGGTGCTCTGCAATGAGAGAGGGCACTGCGATGGGAGGCCCACACCAGCCAAAGAATAAAGATGGCTGAAAATAAATAAATAAAAAACCAATAAAAGAGGCCAAAAAATTTTTAAAAAGAAAAGAAAGAAAAGAAATGGATAAAAAGAAAAAAGTCTATGCAAAACTTTCTTCCCATGGCCTTCTAGCCCACCCTTGGAATCCTTCCATTTTCAGTGCTCTCAGAACTCAGGGCTCTCTCATGACCCCAAGGGACAAGAATCCTCACCAGGGGGCCTTCCCTGGTAGCTCAGTAGTGAGGAGTTCACCTGCCTATGCAGGAGACACAGGTTCGATCCCTGAACTGGGAAGATCCCACATGTTGCGGAACAACTAAGCCCATGAGCCACAACTGTTGAGCTTGTGCTCCAGAGCCTTGGAGCTGCAACTATTGAGGCCATGTGCCGCAACTATTAAAGCCCATGTGCCCTAGAACCCGAGTTCCACAACAAGAGAAGTCACCGCAACAAGAAGTCTGCTCACCTCAACTAGAGAGTAGCCCCCACTTCCTGCAACTAGAGAAGAGCCTGCAGCAGCAGTGAAAACACAGAATAGTCCAAAATAAATAAATTTAAAAAAAAAAAAGGAATCCCCACCTGGCTCAGGCATAGTTCCACACTTCTTATACCTGCTTTCTGTCTGTCTATTCCTCAGCCCTTATCAGAGATGACTCCCCCTCTTATTCCCTCCAGGCACTAGTTTTTGTCATTGCAGTGGATGGTGCTAGGTTAATATGCCCTCATCCTAGTTAATACAAAATCTAAGCCCCGTGTGAAGAAACCACTCTGAAAGCTGCTGTAACACTTAAACAATCAATATTCTAAATAATTGCATGCGAGAACAAGAATGGGTAGAGAAGGGGAGAGAAGGAAATATGATTCTTCCAGGAATTAAATGCATTTGAGTCAGAGGTCTGTGTCAGAGGCCAAACTACAAATCTGTGGAACAGCAGTGGACGAAATAGCTTCCTCGTCAGAGAGCATTTCCTCCCTGGATGTGTTGTCCTTTTGTTCCCTAAATGTCTTATTTTTAAAATTCTCAGGTAGCCTGCTAAAAAATATTTTTCAGTGCAAATTAATGTACATACTAAATGCCTTTTACTGATGAATTTAGGGGTGGTAAGTGTGTAGTAAATGCTAGCGCAAGCCTTAGTGTGCAAAAGAATCCTAAGGAGCTTGCTAAGATCCCAAGTCTTAGGTCCCACCCGAGTTCCAGCAGGTGCGGGCAGGCCCAGTATTACTCAGGTTCACAAGCGGTTCCTAGGCCACAGTTTGAGAAACACCATGCCAAAGAAGCTCCAGACAAGCATAACAGCTGCATGATGCCAGCTAGGCATTTATAGGTGTTACAAGCTTCCCTCCTATCTTCCTCCTCTGTACTTGCCATGTAGAGAGCAAACACCTAGGGAGAGATGAGTACCTAGCAGATATGTTACCAGAAAGCTTGCAGGAGGCAGCTAAAGGTTTCAAAGGCTTAAGGAAAAATGCTCGAAATTCTCTTCTGAAGAAATTTAAACCTGCAAGATGGCTGATACAAGTGAATATCCCACACTAGACACAACAGCTGTTAATCTTGTCAGACCCAATGTCACTTCTCACTATGTAGAGACTTGCTTCCCTTTGATCAGATCACCTGAAAACACACTTCAAACTTCATGGCAATTCACCTCTAACTTCTCCCATTTGTGTCTCTCATGAATATGGGCATTATCCTATACAACCACATCACCACTGCCACATTTTAAAAAAACCAACATTAATCCAATAATATCACAGCTGTACAAAAATTTCCCTCCCCTGTGCCAAGTGGCCAACAGAGCTGTGTATCCATCCAGGCTGTAGTCAAGGCTCACACATCATATTAATATTTGGTTATTATGTCTCATTGTTGTCCCCAACCTAAAACCAAATCTGCACGTCCCTTGGTGTGTCATAATGTTGAATCCACTTTAGAGTCCAGGTCAGCGGTCCTACAGAATATCCATGTTCTGGATTCTTCTCTTTCCTGGAATTCAATTGTGATTAGACACTTAAGGCAAGGATCCCACACAGCTGTGACTAAGTACTTTCATTTCATGACTTGAGGGCACATGCGATAAAAAGTCATCACATGGAAGGAGACGGCATAGGTATTCTCTGTATTACTCCGCTCATGGGGGCTGGGTGGGCGGGGAGAGTAGGGGATCACGCTTTTATGGAGGTAGATTTTACTATCATTCCGCTACCATTAATGTCTGCCTAACTCTCCACTGTGGCATGGCTCACAGAGCAGGCCTGCTGTTTTCAGTTCTCCACTGTATATGAATGGCACTCTCTCCTGTCTCCTAGTTATACTGTAGGCTTTAACTACAGGTTCTATTTTCCTTATTGATAAATATGCTTTTTGGAAAAGTATGGAACATTTAGAAGTCCTGTCATTTTTCTGTGAGAAGTGCTGGATGATCTTTTAATGTCGTATGCTTTTGCCAGATACAAGCTATAATATAACCAATTGACTTTGCTTCTAGTTTTTAATGTTAAAGCTTGCAGGAGGCAGCTAAAGGTTTCAAAGGCTTAAGGAAAAATGCTCGAAATTCTCTTCTGAAGAAATTTAAACCTGCAAGATGGCTGATACAAGTGAATATCCCACACTAGACACAACAGCTGTTAATCTTGTCAGACCCAATGTCACTTCTCACTATGTAGAGACTTGCTTCCCTTTGATCAGATCACCTGAAAACACACTTCAAACTTCATGGCAATTCACCTCTAACTTCTCCCATTTGTGTCTCTCATGAATATGGGCATTATCCTATACAACCACATCACCACTGCCACATTTTAAAAAAACCAACATTAATCCAATAATATCACAGCTGTACAAAAATTTCCCTCCCCTGTGCCAAGTGGCCAACAGAGCTGTGTATCCATCCAGGCTGTAGTCAAGGCTCACACATCATATTAATATTTGGTTATTATGTCTCATTGTTGTCCCCAACCTAAAACCAAATCTGCACGTCCCTTGGTGTGTCATAATGTTGAATCCACTTTAGAGTCCAGGTCAGCGGTCCTACAGAATATCCATGTTCTGGATTCTTCTCTTTCCTGGAATTCAATTGTGATTAGACACTTAAGGCAAGGATCCCACACAGCTGTGACTAAGTACTTTCATTTCATGACTTGAGGGCACATGCGATAAAAAGTCATCACATGGAAGGAGACGGCATAGGTATTCTCTGTATTACTCCGCTCATGGGGGCTGGGTGGGCGGGGAGAGTAGGGGATCACGCTTTTATGGAGGTAGATTTTACTATCATTCCGCTACCATTAATGTCTGCCTAACTCTCCACTGTGGCATGGCTCACAGAGCAGGCCTGCTGTTTTCAGTTCTCCACTGTATATGAATGGCACTCTCTCCTGTCTCCTAGTTATACTGTAGGCTTTAACTACAGGTTCTATTTTCCTTATTGATAAATATGCTTTTTGGAAAAGTATGGAACATTTAGAAGTCCTGTCATTTTTCTGTGAGAAGTGCTGGATGATCTTTTAATGTCGTATTTTCTTAAAGCTTCTATGAGTTTGAGCCAGATACAAGCTATAATATAACCAATTGACTTTGCTTCTAAGAAAATTTTTATAATGAGTTAAACTTTGTTGTTTATTTGCACTTGAGATGAAAATAAAGCGTATATAGGCAGTGGCTGATAGTTCTTTTTTTTTTTTAATATTTATTATTTATTTATTTTTGGGGGGCGGGTTGGGGAGGGAGCGGGGCGGATGGGCTACTTCTATTGGTCTTTCATTTATCTATTTTCATCCATCTTTGTTCTTTGGCCCGTGTGGGCCTCCCATCGCGGTGGCCTCTGTTGTCGCAGAGCACCGGCTCTGGGCGCATGCGCTCCAGAGCTCCGGCTCGGTAATTGGACACATCGGTCCAGACGCTCCACAGCACATGGCATCTTCCCAGGCCAGGGATGGAACCGGCGCCCCTTGTACTGCAAGGCGGTGTCCTTACCCACTGGAGCACCAGGGAAGCCCTGATAGTTCTTAAAATGAGTATGAAGGTAGTTATTTTATTTGTTTTTATTTTTTCACATTTTGTTTCAAATTATTTAATAGCATTTTTAATGATATTATGTGAATGATGTTTCATCTTTAATATAGTCTATTTCTGTAGAAAAATCTTAATCACTTGCAGTCATGGACTAATCTGTGCTACCAACCAATCGATGAAGCAATATAAAATACTCTTGAAAACTTCTAGAATCCAAGACCTGTCTCAGTTTAGTTGAAGATAGTAGCCATAGTAGAAGATTGGGTTTAAAAAAAATGTCCTCATGTATGCAAGCCCAAGAAATAAAGTGGTGGGAAGTCACCTTAAATTCTTTCTGGAACAAGACTGGGTGTTTAATTCCACTTTTAAAATTAATTTATTGACACCAGATGGCCATCCAATTAAAAGCATTTCTCATGAAGAACTGTTACATATTCTTCATGAACATGTGATAGTTCATGAGAAGCATGTTCTCATGAAGAGTTACATAGCGGCTGAACATCTTAGATATCTCCTTCAATCCTCTCATTTTACAAGTGAAGAAGCAAAGGCTAGAAAAGATAAGGAACTAGTGCAAGGTCATACCGCTCATCCAAGGCAGATCCACAAAGGCTCTTAAGGCATCCAGATAAAGGCAGGAAGTACGTGAACTTACCCAAGACATATATCCAATGAGACAGATCTTTGGGTTTCTCAAATTACACCTCAGAACTACAGGCAGAACATCTATAAATACTGCTGGCTCTGTCTTTCATGCACCTTTCTTCCCTAGAAAATGCTACCCATTCTGTCCAAGATTACATCTCACTGTCCGACTTTCTTCTTAGAACTCTCTCTCTAAACTGATCACATTATAGACATGATTTACCTTTTTAAATTTGCTCATGTGTACCACTGCAGACTCCTTTATTGGCCCCAAAATAGCAATGGTCCCAAGTGAGCCATTAAAATTCAATGACCTTGTTAAGCACAGCCAGTCCTTGCTGGCTTTATAAATTACTTTCACAACACTGTAGAGTATCATTAAGAATTATTAAGCAAAAATCCGCGCCTTGTACTGCAAGGCGGTGTCCTTACCCACTGGAGCACCAGGGAAGCCCTGATAGTTCTTAAAATGAGTATGAAGGTAGTTATTTTATTTGTTTTTATTTTTTCACATTTTGTTTCAAATTATTTAATAGCATTTTTAATGATATTATGTGAATGATGTTTCATCTTTAATATAGTCTATTTCTGTAGAAAAATCTTAATCACTTGCAGTCATGGACTAATCTGTGCTACCAACCAATCGATGAAGCAATATAAAATACTCTTGAAAACTTCTAGAATCCAAGACCTGTCTCAGTTTAGTTGAAGATAGTAGCCATAGTAGAAGATTGGGTTTAAAAAAAATGTCCTCATGTATGCAAGCCCAAGAAATAAAGTGGTGGGAAGTCACCTTAAATTCTTTCTGGAACAAGACTGGGTGTTTAATTCCACTTTTAAAATTAATTTATTGACACCAGATGGCCATCCAATTAAAAGCATTTCTCATGAAGAACTGTTACATATTCTTCATGAACATGTGATAGTTCATGAGAAGCATGTTCTCATGAAGAGTTACATAGCGGCTGAACATCTTAGATATCTCCTTCAATCCTCTCATTTTACAAGTGAAGAAGCAAAGGCTAGAAAAGATAAGGAACTAGTGCAAGGTCATACCGCTCATCCAAGGCAGATCCACAAAGGCTCTTAAGGCATCCAGATAAAGGCAGGAAGTACGTGAACTTACCCAAGACATATATCCAATGAGACAGATCTTTGGGTTTCTCAAATTACACCTCAGAACTACAGGCAGAACATCTATAAATACTGCTGGCTCTGTCTTTCATGCACCTTTCTTCCCTAGAAAATGCTACCCATTCTGTCCAAGATTACATCTCACTGTCCGACTTTCTTCTTAGAACTCTCTCTCTAAACTGATCACATTATAGACATGATTTACCTTTTTAAATTTGCTCATGTGTACCACTGCAGACTCCTTTATTGGCCCCAAAATAGCAATGGTCCCAAGTGAGCCATTAAAATTCAATGACCTTGTTAAGCACAGCCAGTCCTTGCTGGCTTTATAAATTACTTTCACAACACTGTAGAGTATCATTGAGAATTTAAGGAAAAATCCTCACTTAGAGCCATTGACAGAAACTGTATTTCTTTTTTTTCCTCTTGTTTCTTCCTTGGCTTGAAAAAATCTTTGTGCTTTCATTCTCCTTCCAAGCCCAGGACATCAATCCACGTCTGGCTATCGGCCCAGGAAAGATGTGCCTGAACCCATTAGGCTGAAAGGGTTTCACTGTGTCACTGTGCTGGAAGATTAAGTGGCCAGAGTGACGTCACACAAAGAACTGGAGTGAGAACTCTCTCCTTCCCTGACACAGCACTAAGGCAGTAGACGTCCTTGACCTCAACAACCTCGTCTCCTGAAGGAAAGAAGCAAGGAGGTGCACCCAGACAACCAGGACCAGAAACACTTTCTACTCTTACAAGCAAAAGCTTCAGACATTTATTTGGACGTTATGTTGAAATAAACTGATTATAGGGAAGGATCTTCCTTATTGTTTTATTGAGATCTAATCAAGTTTAAGATGTACAGCATAACGTGACTTATAAATATTTTGAAATAAAGAGCTTCCCTGGAGGTTCAGTGGGTAAAGACACTGCCTTGCGGTGCAAGGGGCTCCGGTTCCATCCCTGGCCTGGGAGGATCCCACGTGCCCTGGAGCGGCTGGACTGATGTGTCCAACTACCGAGCCGGCACTCTGGAGTGCAAGCGCTCAGAGCTGGTGCTCTGCAACAAGAGAGGCCACTGTGATGGTAGGCCCACACAGGCGAAAAGAACAAAGAAAAATAAATGAAAGACCAATAGAAGTGGCCAAAAAAAAAAAAAAATATATATATATACACTGTGAAATGATTACCAAAGTAAGTTCAGCTTACATCATTTCCTATGGATACAAAAGGAAAAAATGTTTTCCTTGTGATAATAACTTTTAGTCTTTACTCTCTTAGCAACTTTCAAATATATCATCCAATAATATTAAGTATAGTCATCATGTTCTACATTATATCCTCAGTACTTATTTATCTTATAACTGGAAGTTTGTACCTTTTGACCATCTTCATCCAATTCCCCTACCCTGTATATACATTGTATACACATATACATATACACACCACATTTTCTTTGGGCTTCCCTAGTAGCTCAGACAGTAAAGAATCTGCCTGGAATGCAGGAGACCACGGTTCAGTCCCTGAGCTGGGACGATCTTCTGAAGGAAGGAATGGCTACCCACTCCAGCAGTCTTGACTGGAGAACCCCATGGACAGAGGAACCTGGCAGGCTACAGTCTGTGGGGCTGCAAAGAGTTGTATGACTAAGCAACTAAGCATGCACACACACCACATGTTCTTTACCCATTCATTTACTGATGAACATTTTGGTTGTTTCTGTGTCTTGGCTATTGTAAATAATGGTGCAGTAAACATTATTCAACATTATAATAAGGCAGCTGTCTATCTGACATAGTGATTTGGTTTCAGGAAGGATCTTTTTGAGTGTCAGTGTTACCACATAACTCAGTTGTAGCACATTTATCCTCTGGGCCAGTGGTGGTCTCATGGGCATTTTCTTACTGAGGTGAATTTTTTTCTTTTCCTGCCATCTGCTCTGAGCTATGGGATTTCTACTCTGCTTATCATTCTTGCTCACCCTGCCTTCTTGTTTTCCTTAGTACAAACTGTGCTCACTTTGTCTGATAGTGCATCACCATAGGAAGTGACTGTACAAGCTGAAACTATGCAAAATGATCTTATCAATGGAAACAATTACAGCTGTTCTGTGAGCTTTACAAATTGTTGTCTGAGAGATAATAGAACATATATATTGGTCTCTGTCCCCAATTCCTGGCACATAACCCTTGAAACCTTTGTAATTTCCTAAGTGACAAGAGCAGGAGGAGCATCTTTTGTTCCACTGTGGTGAGTCTGGATGGCTCCTGGATGGGGCTGGTCACCAGAAAGGCCAAGCCATGATTAGACACTTGGGATTTTCAGTCTTGCCTCCTTCCTCCATAAAGGAGAGAGAAACTAGAAACAGAGTTAATAACTTATCATTCCTGCCTGATGAAACCACCATAAAATACAAATAGTACTCGGTTTGGAGAGTTTCTAGGTTAATGAACCCATCCACACTGGACGGGTGACACACTCCAACTCCACAAGGACAGTAGCTCCTGTGCTCAGGACTCTTACAGGCCTTCCCTTATCTATCTCTTCATCTGACTGTTCATCTATAGCCTTTAATAAACTGGTAAACATATGTGTTTCCCTCAGTCCTGCACGCTGTTTTAGCAAAGTAACTGAACCCGAGAAGGAGGTCATTGGAATCTATAGCTAGTATGTCAGAATCACAGATAATAACATGGGTTTGTGACTGGCCTTTAAATTGTGTGTGTGTGTGTGTGTGTGTGTGTGTGCACGCGTGTGCGCGCGCGCGCACATGTGTGTACGTGTGGAGCTGGGGATGTAAGGGAAGCAGTTTTATGGGACTAAGCCCTTCTCCTGTGGGGTCTGATATTATCTCCAAGTAGACAGTGTCAGAATTCCATTGAATTGTAGAACACCCAGGTGGTGTCCCAGAGAACTGCCTGTGTGCATGTATCCTAAGTCACTTCAATCATGTTCAACTCATTGTGACCCTATGGACTGTGGCCTGCCAGGCTCTTCTGTCCATGGGATTCTTCAGGCAAGAATACTGGTGTGGGTTACCATGTCTTCCTCCATGGAATCTTCCAGGCTCAGAGATCAAACCCATGTCTCCTGTGGCTCCTACATTGAAGGTGGATTCTTTACCACTGAGCCACCAGAGAGGCCCTAGAAAATTACCTGATATGGGGCAAAAACCTCCACACATTTGGTGACCAGAACTGTCAGAAGGGTAACGCTTGTAGGTATAGTTAAAGAGACACAGGAAGGAAGCTCACAGTAGGGAAAACTGAGTTTTCCCAAACAGAAGGGAAAAGCTCGAGTTTTTTAATTTACCATTGCCCAGGCATTAAAAATTCTTGCTGTTGGTAATAAATGTATAAAGAAATAGTAGAATTTAATACACTGTAATTTGGAACATTAGAAAAAATGAGGATGAAACTGTTCTATTTCTCTTTATATCTTGAAAATACTTTCTTAAGAGTAATTTGAACAGTAATCTCTTTGTTATTGTATAATTTATGATAGGAGTAAGCATCTTTCCATTGTCTTGGCAAATTGTCGTACTCCTTTTAAAGTCTGGATCAGTCTCCAATGTTTTACCCTGTGCATTTTCAATGCTATAATGTGTCTCCAAGGTTTCTTTTAACTTGAAAGTTTTTGCCCTTGTCAATTCCTGAGACACACTGATCCTTTCTGTCACCACTACTTATAAAATTTATGTCAGTTGTTATTTGTTCCTCTGACTACAGATCGAGAGTCTTTTGAAGAGCAGTGGTATCAATGTTCTCTCAGTCACTACAGCTTCTATAATTCTATTTACATTCAATTCATATTTTGGCATTATCACATTGTTTTTTGGCTGCAGTTTCATCTTCATGTTATGCCCTCTTTTGATTATCCATTTTTATAGAACATCAGACAGGCTTATCACTGGAGATGAGTTTAACACAGTTACCCTTTACTACCTGTGGCTGAACTGAATAATAGATATGCAATGACCCAGTACTACCAGACACTACAAGAAGAGACAGAACTGATCAATGCATTGATCTGTTACGCATGTAAGGATTTGTAGGCTGAAGAGCTAGCAGTAAGATATGCACTTTATGCAATTATCATAGTATACTACAGTAACTAAAATTTGAACTATATTGCTGGAGACTGATGCTATTAACTAAACCATAGTAGTATGAAAACCATGTATAGTGAGGAGTACCTATGTAACTTAACTGTATGTACATGTCATATTTTATACAGTTTTCATCGTCCTGGAAAATATAAAAGGGCTTGTCCTGCTTGGGCAAAATGGAAAAATGATGTCAACGATCTTGCCCTTCCTCAACTAAGCAAGTTATTTACAGCCCTATCTCACTGAAAACCAGCCCAAGAAAATTGGACATATAGTCCATGATCTGGATAGGGAATCTACAGTATTCTAAAGATGTCAGCTGCTTTTTCACAAATTCATCTAGCGATAAAATGAAAACCCAGAGGAATTTTAGGAGGAAGAGAGGCTTGACTAAACAGTTTTAGAAGTTCATCTGGAAAACTAAGTGCATAAAATACAAGAAGAGAAATTGAAAAAAAGGAGAATGGGAAAGGTCCTGTCCTATAAGATATTAAAATATAAAGCTATCATAATTAAAATTAGAAGGAAGTAGCACCAGAATAAGCAAATTATCTGATAGAGCTGGCATTTCCAATCAAAAGAAGAGAAGTGGACCATGCAACAACTGCCCCATTCAAAGAAGTGATAGAAAGCAGGTCCATTTCCCTGGTAACCATTAAGGAGAAGCTGAAGCAATGAGAAACTATGTATGACTGTCAGACTGTCATATACTGAAGAGAACAATTCCCAATGTTGATGATGTTGTGATAATGGGCAAATTGTCACATTTATGAATAGTATTATATATAAAACCCTTTAAAAGGTGCATATCCCTTTGACTTAGCATTTGTGAGGAGTTAGGCTCCTGGATAAAACCCTATTTGCGGCTTTTCAGCCCTGACCACAGGAATTACAAAGGCTTTCCCTTGCAGGCCTCACCAGAAGTCTGTCCTCCTCACAACAGACTGGGGTCACAGCCACACACTGTCAGCGGAAGGGGCATGCACCCAAGGACCCAGGTCCCCTTCGCTGCTCACACTGCTCACATATCTCTATGACAAGCCTAACATCTTCGTGTCTGGGTGTCCAAGGCTTGGGGTGAGGTCCTCAGGTGCCTCTGTAGAGGGGGGAAGAAAGAGAAACCAGGAGGACACCTTCCCCATTCTGGCCTGGTCCCCAGTACTCTTCCACTCCTGCTCCTTTCCTCTCATACTCCCCACAATCTCAGAATCTATACAACTGCTGGAATCCTCTGTTCAGGACTCCCTGAACAGTGAGACAATCCCCAGGTTTGCACTGATCCTCCTGACCCTCCACCAGGGCACAGCTCCACGGAGAAAATTCAGGAGTGCCAGTGCTTTTTTCCAGCTCTAGTCTTTCACTTCAATTATTGTAGAAAGTGAGTAAAGCCTTAACTGTAACTTTAATTTTGACTCGTTGCTTTAATTGACTCTAACAATTGACAGACAGCTTAATAGACAGACAGCTCAGCTGTCTTCAAACCAGCTTACATTCCAAATAAATACTAAAACAAATGTGCAAAGTGCTGTATGAAGATGTTCAACACAGCACTATTTAGAATAGGGAGAAGCTTTAAAAAAAAAATCTAACTGCTCATCAACAGGGGAATGGTAGGTGCTGCTTGGAAGGTATTTTGTAGATGAGATTAAAATCTAAAATAAGCTTACTTTAAGAAAGGAGGATTATCCTAGATAATTTGGATGGACCTGATTCAATTTGAAAAGCCTAAACAGAGGAACTAAGGGCCCTCTGAAGAAGAAATTCCACCTGCAGATTGCAGCTTCAAGCCCAAGAGTTCTAACCTGTCCTTCCTGATAGCTCTAGTAGCCTGGCCCACGGATTTTGGATTTGCCTAGCCAGCCATCACACTCACACAAACCAGTTCTTTCCTAGACGCTTCTCTCTTCCCCTTCTATCTCTAATCAGTTTCTCTCTACTTCCAATTGGAACCTTGACTGATATGCTGAGTAAATTATTCTCTCTGATTTTTAACCCCTTCATCTGTAAAATGTGCATACTAATAATCTCACAGGTTTGCTGCAAGAGTTATATTTGATAACTTGATAAGTGAGGTAAAGCATCTAGCATCATGACTTGCATAGCAGAACCTTAAGAAATGATGATCCTATTGATACCTTCTCGTTGACATTTATTAGGTGATCTTCCTTCTGCCAGAACTGAAATCTGCTTTTCTGATCCACAAATCCTAATTCTGCCTCTGCAACCAAAAGCAGTGTGTCTATTCCTGTGTTCATACAGTTTATCTTAGACTATGTGAACTCAGTTATTTACATTTATTTAGCTCTAGATGGGTGGGAAATTTAGGAAAGGGTCAGCCAGACATGCTTCTTATCTTGACTTGTTCCTCTCATTTGACTGTTGTCTGATTTAAAACAACCTCAGCATGGGTAAGGGGAGTGTTAGAAAAGTGAGTGCCAGTGCTTTTTCCATAGCTTTCACTTCAATTATTGTAGAAAGTGAGTAAAGCCTTAACTGTAACTTTAATTTTGACTCGTTGCTTTAATTGACTCTAACAATTGACAGACAGCTTAATAGACAGACAGCTCAGCTGTCTTCAAACCAGCTTACATTCCAAATAAATACTAAAACAAATGTGCAAAGTGCTGTATGAAGATGTTCAACACAGCACTATTTAGAATAGGGAGAAGCTTTAAAAAAAAAATCTAACTGCTCATCAACAGGGGAATGGTAGGTGCTGCTTGGAAGGTATTTTGTAGATGAGATTAAAATCTAAAATAAGCTTACTTTAAGAAAGGAGGATTATCCTAGATAATTTGGATGGACCTGATTCAATTTGAAAAGCCTAAACAGAGGAACTAAGGGCCCTCTGAAGAAGAAATTCCACCTGCAGATTGCAGCTTCAAGCCCAAGAGTTCTAACCTGTCCTTCCTGATAGCTCTAGTAGCCTGGCCCACGGATTTTGGATTTGCCTAGCCAGCCATCACACTCACACAAACCAGTTCTTTCCTAGACGCTTCTCTCTTCCCCTTCTATCTCTAATCAGTTTCTCTCTACTTCCAATTGGAACCTTGACTGATATGCTGAGTAAATTATTCTCTCTGATTTTTAACCCCTTCATCTGTAAAATGTGCATACTAATAATCTCACAGGTTTGCTGCAAGAGTTATATTTGATAACTTGATAAGTGAGGTAAAGCATCTAGCATCATGACTTGCATAGCAGAACCTTAAGAAATGATGATCCTATTGATACCTTCTCGTTGACATTTATTAGGTGATCTTCCTTCTGCCAGAACTGAAATCTGCTTTTCTGATCCACAAATCCTAATTCTGCCTCTGCAACCAAAAGCAGTGTGTCTATTCCTGTGTTCATACAGTTTATCTTAGACTATGTGAACTCAGTTATTTACATTTATTTAGCTCTAGATGGGTGGGAAATTTAGGAAAGGGTCAGCCAGACATGCTTCTTATCTTGACTTGTTCCTCTCATTTGACTGTTGTCTGATTTAAAACAACCTCAGCATGGGTAGCAGTGCTGGCTGAGATGGCTGGGACAGGTAGGCATTTCAGCTCTCCTCTGCTGTTTCCTGTATCCTTCCTTCAGACTACTAAAGTAATGCTCTTATGGCGTAAGGAGAGAACAAGAATGAACAAGCTAATCATGCAAGAAGGGAAGCAGAAAGCACAAGTACTTTTTAACTTTATACTTGGATGATATTTGCTAACATTCTGTTAACCAAAGCAACACATGAAGATAAGCTCAGAGAAAGGCAGGGAGTTATACAGTTATAAGCACAGGGCATGGATATGGGGAAGCCATTCAGTGAGGTGATTAATACAACTAGTCTACTACAGTCTACTCATTTAGTCAGTACTGTTCACAATCCCTCCTACATGCAAAATATATTCATTACCTGTAAAGGCCTCTTAAAATCTTATCCAAGCATGGCATCTGGCTCAAAGCCCATGATTCTGTTCTATGCATCAGATTAAGTGTGTCTCTTTTTAATCTTGAGACTTATGAGCAACTGGATTATTTTTTTTCTTTTTTTTGGAGGGGGGGCAGGTTGGGGAGGGAGGGGAGCGGGTGGGCCACTTTCATCGGTCTTTCATTTATCCATTTTCATCTGTCTCTGTTCTTTGGCCTGTGTGGGCCTCCCATCGCAGTGGCCTCTGTCATTGCAGAGCACCGGCTCTGGGTGCATGCGCTCCAGAGCTTCGGCTTGGTAATTGAACACATTGGTCCAGCCGCTTCACGGCACGTGGGATCTTCACACGCCAGGGATCAAACCGGTGCCCCTTGCACTGCAAGGCAGTGTCCTTACCCACTGGACCACCAGGGAAGCCCGCAACTGGATTATTGGTAACATAAACAAATATGACCATGCTCTGTGGCAAGAGCAACTTACTTCATGGCCCCTGACTGGATGACAAAAATTATAAGATGGCATCCACTGTAAGACAACCTAATTTCAGAAACAGTAAAATGTGGGGAGAAACATTGTCTTAGAGTTGGTGGAATACGGTAAATTTAGAGTTCTACAAGACTCACTGCACTCAATCAGCATGTTGAAGCCATGGGACCAGCTGACACTGACTACGTAGTGAGCGTATGTAGAAAAGAGCTTGCAGAACTGAGCCCTGGGACACTCCACTAATTAAAAACTAGGAACAGCAAAGAAGAGCTACAAAGTACAGGTAATGTGGTAAGAGCAGAACCAAGAGAAAGAGTGTCACACAATGAGGTGAGGAAACAATTTCAAGAGGATGGAGTCAGGTGCTGACTCAGCTGAGTCAGATGGTTTAGACAGAGTAAGAACAGAGCTGAGAGCTGACTCCTGGCTCACAGCAATTTGGAGGTCATTAGTGATGATGTTAGCACGAGCTGTTTCAGTGAAGTGGTAGAGGTAAAAGCTGGATAGGCATGAGTTCAAGAAAGAATGAGAGGTCAAGGAGTGTGAATGGTAAGGAAAACTTTTAAAAGCAGTTTTGCAGGAAAAAATGGCAAAGGGAGCTAAGCAATCAGCATTGGGAGGGTGATGCCAGGCCAAGGTATAGGCTTTTCAGATAGAAGATACTGAAAAATGTTTGGATGCTAATGGGAATGATTCAGTGCAGAGAGCAAATCTGATCGTGGTTGAGAGAGGCAGTAAGTGTAAGAGTGATGCCCTTAACTAGGTGAGAAGGATAAGAGTCAGGGCATAGGTGAAGGGCTTGGCCACGGGTAAAAGCCAGGATCCTACACCCATCATAAAAGGCATGGAGGTGATGCATGGGTTGGTAGATATGCTAGTGAGAGTGTCACTTCCAATGGCTGTTTTCTAAGTCAGGTTAGAAAGTTTAAGTTAAAAAAAAAAAAAACATGGTGTTGTCCAATTGGCCATGATGTTTTTGTTGTGTGACCTCTCAGAAAGACCCTAAGAGGAAGAAATACAACCACCGAGATAGAAATCTATCTGAAATCCTGTCATTGTTATGCACACTGCAGCCTCTCTGCACAGTTCATGCCAATCTGATTGCAGAGAAAATTATGAATTAACAGCAGTTGATGAAGAGTTTAAATTCCTTTTTTTTCCCTCTTGCAGCCTCTCAGGCAAGAAACAACTACATTCGTCCCTCTGTATCCATAGGGCTTTGGTTCCAGGACTTTCTAGGGATACCAAAAACCACTGGATGTTCAAGTCCCTTATATAAAATGGCAAAGAATTTGCATATGACCTACACATATCCTTCCATTTACTTTATTTTTTATTTATTCATTTATTTTTAAACAAGAGATTTTATTTGGAGGGGGGCAAGGGGCAGGTTGGGGAGGGAGGAGGGTGGACGGGCCACTTCTATTGGTCTTTCATTTATCTATTTTCATCCATCTTTGTTCTTTGGCCCGTGTGGGCCTCCCATCGCAGTGGCCTCTGTTGTTGCAGAGCACTGGCTCTGGGCGCATGTGTTCCAGCGCTCCGGCTCGGTAATTGGAAACATCAGTCTAGCCTCTTCGCTGCACGTGGGATCTTTCCAGGCCAGGGATCAAACCGGCGTCCCTTGCACTGCAAGGTGGTGTCCTTACCAACTGGACAACCAGGGAAGCCCTCCCATTTACTTTAAATCATCACTAGATTACTTATAATACCCAATAAGTGCTATGTGAATAGCTGCCAGCAAGTGGTAATTCGAGATTTGCTTTTTGGTATTTTCTGGATTTTTTTTTTTTTTCCAGAATATCTTCTATTCACTGTGGATTGGACCCATAGATGCAAAACCCATAGACAAGAAGAGTGACTAGACAGGTCTTTTTCTGTACTCATTAAATGGCCTTCACATTTCTTATTTTGTGATTATCCTCATTCCATGGAGGTGATGCATGGGTTGGTAGATATGCTAGTGAGAGTGTCACTTCCAATGGCTGTTTTCTAAGTCAGGTTAGAAAGTTTAAGTTAAAAAAAAAAAAAACATGGTGTTGTCCAATTGGCCATGATGTTTTTGTTGTGTGACCTCTCAGAAAGACCCTAAGAGGAAGAAATACAACCACCGAGATAGAAATCTATCTGAAATCCTGTCATTGTTATGCACACTGCAGCCTCTCTGCACAGTTCATGCCAATCTGATTGCAGAGAAAATTATGAATTAACAGCAGTTGATGAAGAGTTTAAATTCCTTTTTTTTTCCCTCTTGCAGCCTCTCAGGCAAGAAACAACTACATTCGTCCCTCTGTATCCATAGGGCTTTGGTTCCAGGACTTTCTAGGGATACCAAAAACCACTGGATGTTCAAGTCCCTTATATAAAATGGCAAAGAATTTGCATATGACCTACACATATCCTTCCATTTACTTTATTTTTTATTTATTCATTTATTTTTAAACAAGAGATTTTATTTGGAGGGGGGCAAGGGGCAGGTTGGGGAGGGAGGGGGTGGGCGGGCCACTTCTATTGGTCTTTCATTTATCTATTTTCATCCATCTTTGTTCTTTGGCCCGTGTGGGCCTCCCATCGCAGTGGCCTCTGTTGTTGCAGAGCACTGGCTCTGGGCGCATGTGTTCCAGCGCTCCGGCTCGGTAATTGGAAACATCAGTCTAGCCTCTTCGCTGCACGTGGGATCTTTCCAGGCCAGGGATCAAACCGGCGTCCCTTGCACTGCAAGGTGGTGTCCTTACCAACTGGACAACCAGGGAAGCCCTCCCATTTACTTTAAATCATCACTAGATTACTTATAATACCCAATAAGTGCTATGTGAATAGCTGCCAGCAAGTGGTAATTCGAGATTTGCTTTTTGGTATTTTCTGGATTTTTTTTTTTTTTCCAGAATATCTTCTATTCACTGTGGATTGGACCCATAGATGCAAAACCCATAGACAAGAAGAGTGACTAGACAGGTCTTTTTCTGTACTCATTAAATGGCCTTCACATTTCTTATTTTGTGATTATCCTCATTCCTTCAAAAGAGGGGGAAAAAATTTTGTAAGCGTCTACTTAAAGGAAAAAAGTAGTACTGAAGAGACGAAGTGAAGACCAACGTGGCACTGAATCCACTGTTTCTAAACAATTCAGCATTAAACAAACTATCAATTCTATTTTACTCTTTGCTTACAATTCTCAATTAAACTCTACCTGCCATCCAAATGTGCTCTTCAAATGAGTCATTGCTCTATCATTTCTGTACGATTTCAGTAAATACATGTGCATCTCAGCTCTTCTGCAGTGTTGGTTTAAAGTTAATGACTTGAGATTGCAGTTACTGGCATAGAACCCTTCTATTTTGGAACAGGAAAGCACAGTATAAGCTTCTCCCCTCTTTGTCTCTCACACAGGACAGTTTAATGTAGGGTTGTAAGAGACAGAGAGACTGATGCTGCCTGAGCTTCACTGCTCTCCTGAGTTTATTGTGTCAGTGTGTAAAGACAGCTGTGCTCTGAGCCTTTCCCTAGAGCCTCACCAATCCAATCTCTCTCTCTCTCTTACAGAGCTTATGATGCATGCATCCTGAGGTTCTGCATATAAAGCATAATTAAAACAGACTTTCCTCCTGGAAGCCAGAATGTCCTTTCATTGCCAGTTCTTAGGACCAGAGAGCAAAGTTTCAGGTGCTGACTCCTCTATAAAGAGTCCGTCCTGCTATCACGGAGCCTGAGAATGCTTGAGATCATCTCCCGTGCACATTACTATCCCCCTTTGATATATAATACAGCAAATAAATTTCAGGCATCCTTTAAGTTTTAAATAAATTCCCACGTGAATTGAAAATAAAACGTGCCTACAGACATGTAGCCAAGATTTTGACATAGCAGACGACATCATTTATATCCAAGTTCAGTGGATAAATTCACAAGCCCATCTTTTCCTTTAATTTTAGGCAGACATAAAACTGACCTGAAGAGAGAAAGATGCTACCATCGATTTAGTAAAATTCCAAACCATCAAAATGCACACAAATAGTGTTTCATCGGGTGTACTCCTGTGAAATTTTCTGAATTTATGTTCTAGCAATCCCCCTGATTTGTGTTTGAAAACCACCAACCTGTAATACTGTTAAAAAAGTAAAATTCCCCAAAACCAGGTCCAAGATGGTGAAGATTTGACTTCTAGCAGACCTTGAGTCTACTTAAAGGAAAAAGTAGTACTGAAGAAAGTGAAGACCAACGTGGCACTGAATCCACTGTTTCTAAACAATTCAGCATTAAACAAACTATCAATTCTATTTTACTCTTTGCTTACAATTCTCAATTAAACTCTACCTGCCATCCAAATGTGCTCTTCAAATGAGTCATTGCTCTATCATTTCTGTACGATTTCAGTAAATACATGTGCATCTCAGCTCTTCTGCAGTGTTGGTTTAAAGTTAATGACTTGAGATTGCAGTTACTGGCATAGAACCCTTCTATTTTGGAACAGGAAAGCACAGTATAAGCTTCTCCCCTCTTTGTCTCTCACACAGGACAGTTTAATGTAGGGTTGTAAGAGACAGAGAGACTGATGCTGCCTGAGCTTCACTGCTCTCCTGAGTTTATTGTGTCAGTGTGTAAAGACAGCTGTGCTCTGAGCCTTTCCCTAGAGCCTCACCAATCCAATCTCTCTCTCTCTCTTACAGAGCTTATGATGCATGCATCCTGAGGTTCTGCATATAAAGCATAATTAAAACAGACTTTCCTCCTGGAAGCCAGAATGTCCTTTCATTGCCAGTTCTTAGGACCAGAGAGCAAAGTTTCAGGTGCTGACTCCTCTATAAAGAGTCCGTCCTGCTATCACGGAGCCTGAGAATGCTTGAGATCATCTCCCGTGCACATTACTATCCCCTTCGATATATAATACAGCAAATAAATTTCAGGCATCCTTTAAGTTTTAAATAAATTCCCACGTGAATTGAAAATAAAACGTGCCTACAGACATGTAGCCAAGATTTTGACATAGCAGACGACATCATTTATATCCAAGTTCAGTGGATAAATTCACAAGCCCATCTTTTCCTTTAATTTTAGGCAGACATAAAACTGACCTGAAGAGAGAAAGATGCTACCATCGATTTAGTAAAATTCCAAACCATCAAAATGCACACAAATAGTGTTTCATCGGGTGTACTCCTGTGAAATTTTCTGAATTTATGTTCTAGCAATCCCCCTGATTTGTGTTTGAAAACCACCAACCTGTAATACTGTAGGAGTAAAAGGAGAGAAGGTAGCAGGGTACGACCCTTAAAAGAATGACACAGCCACAGGACATGAGAAAAACTGATTAGAACTAACCAGGTCCAAGATGGTGAAGATTTGACTTCTAGCAGACCTTGAGTCTCATTATATGCTCATGGTATTACACTAGCATATGCTACATGACACACCCATCAGCGCCATGACATTTTTGAGGCCAGTCATCAAAGACCAGGAAGTGGGCAGTGGCCCAGTTCCTGGAAATCTCTGCCCCTTCCCACAAATAGTTGGAATAGTCCTCCCTCTCAGTAGCCTATGAAATTACCCAGCCCGTAAAACTTAACCACGTCATATTTCAGGGCCTCTCACCTTCTGAGATGGCCCATACTTTGTGTGTGGAGTATGTTTCTCTTTAAATGAATCTACTTCTTACCTATTGCTTTGTCTCTCCCTGAATTCTTTCCAAGAGGAGACATCAAAAATATGAGCTTCAGTCCTGAGATCAGGTGTCTGATCTCCACTAAAAGGTAGTAGGCTGAAGTCTCAATCTGAGTTTTTCCTTCTTTGCTATACCTTCCTTCCCAATTTGTATTGAAGGCAGGTAATTAATAAGGTGGGAAATACTTGACTTCTGGAAGCCATATAGAGTGTAATTATAACAGGGTCTTTGCTCCCATAAATGCTGAACCTTGTGTTCAGAAGCTCAACACAGTGACAATTGTAGCTTTTTTTTTTTTTTTTTTTTTAACTGCTCCATGAAGCTGATGATCTGGAAAGATATAATATAGGATTTAATCTCTTGCCCTTATGTGTCTGCATTTTTAATAGTTAAGTACATCTATGCCAGGTGATTTTTATTATCTCTTTGGAAAACTGAAGAGAATCTTCCAGCATTTGGAAAAGCTCTAGTATTTGCTCTTCCATCATCTCCAGCAACGACTGAGTAGCAGACAGAATTCTAAGACTCAGTCTAGAATAAATGTGTAAAATTATATGAGGAGGACCAACTCTCATCAAGATATACTGCCAAAAAAAAAAAAAAAAAACAGAAAATTATGTGTTGGTAAGTATACGGAGAAATTTTAACATTTGTGCACTGTGGTTGGGAATGTAAAATAGTACAGCTGCTGTGGAAAACAGTACAGTGGTTCCCTGAAGAATTAACAGAATTACCTTACGATCCAGCAATTCTACTTTTGGGTATGTACTCAAAAGAACTGAAAGCAAGGACTCAATTTTACATTCCTACACCATATTCAAAGCAGCATTATTCACAATAGCTAAAACATTGAGACAAACTGACAGATGATGGATAAACAAAACGTAGTATATGCATACAGTAGAATATAATTCTGCCTTAAAAAAGGACGGAAATTCTGACATATACTACAACATGGATGAAACCTGAGGACATTATGCTAAGTAAGTAAAATAAGCTAATCCCAAAGGGACAAATAATATATGATTTGATTTATATGAGGTATGTAAAGTAACTATCATAAAGGCAGAAAATTGAATGATGCTTGCCAGGGGCTGAAGCATGGAGAAATGGAGAGTTATTGTCTGGGATATGGATTTCAGTTTTTGCAATGTGAAAAGAATTCCAGATATGGATGGTGGTGATGGTTGTACAATATGAATGCACTTGATACCACTGAACTGTGACTTAAAAAATGGGTTAGATGGAAATGATATGTCATATGCATTTACCACAATAAAATTTTAAAAAATATTCTCCCAAGAGGAGAGGAATCTGCTCTACTTTATTACTCCATAATGCTCTGCAAGCATATAATTAACTCTACTTTGCGAGAGTCTAATGTCTCTGAGGTCAAGGTGATTGGCTTGATTTCCAGGTGGATGGTGCACCCCAGTCTCTACAGCATGGTCACTGATGTTACCCTTATTCTTACCTCCTACTCTTACAATGAGTGTGCCCTTGACCATAAGTGGAAATAAGTGAATGTATCTAAAGATTCATGATCTCTGCATAAAGACAGTCTTATGCATCTGTCCCTCAAATACTGTCATCTTAAATATCAAAAGGAAGAGCTTTTATTTATATGTCATATTGGGCTGCACCAGTGAATATATTATTATAATTATGGTTTCATTAGGAAGCTAAGGATTTTTTAAATCTCTTCCTATCATCTTGTTTCTGTTACTAGTTATAAAAATTGCTTTCATTGTTGCAAAAGAAAGAGAAATTTCACTATGACTACTGAATATACATATTTATTAACCTCTTCTGCTACCCCCAAAATCCATTAATATGAGAGCAAAAGGATAAAAGAGGAATAAGTACATAGAAGTACAGGGACTAACAGGGGAGTCCTGAATGGATTAGAGATTTCAATAAATTTCTGAAAGAAAGTGGAGGAAGTATGTTGTTTGGGAGAACATGGTGGAGAAAGCCTTACCAAAGAACATTCTAGAAAGAGCTTTGATGGAAGAGGATAACCAGAGAAGTTCAAGCCATGGATTCAGCAGGTATAAAGGTTAAGAATGAGGAGGTGACTGAAAACATGATGGGGGAATTCTCCTAAGAGCCTGATATCAAAGGAACTATGTAAATGGTTTCACTCTCCTACCTCAGGAATTAGTACAGGATTTACAACAGGTGCATGTACTAGGAATCTCATAATATGAAACAATTATATTACTTTAGAAATTGAATGATGCTTGCCAGGGGCTGAAGCATGGAGAAATGGAGAGTTATTGTCTGGGATATGGATTTCAGTTTTTGCAATGTGAAAAGAATTCCAGATATGGATGGTGGTGATGGTTGTACAATATGAATGCACTTGATACCACTGAACTGTGACTTAAAAAATGGGTTAGATGGAAATGATATGTCATATGCATTTACCACAATAAAATTTTAAAAAATATTCTCCCAAGAGGAGAGGAATCTGCTCTACTTTATTACTCCATAATGCTCTGCAAGCATATAATTAACTCTACTTTGCGAGAGTCTAATGTCTCTGAGGTCAAGGTGATTGGCTTGATTTCCAGGTGGATGGTGCACCCCAGTCTCTACAGCATGGTCACTGATGTTACCCTTATTCTTACCTCCTACTCTTACAATGAGTGTGCCCTTGACCATAAGTGGAAATAAGTGAATGTATCTAAAGATTCATGATCTCTGCATAAAGACAGTCTTATGCATCTGTCCCTCAAATACTGTCATCTTAAATATCAAAAGGAAGAGCTTTTATTTATATGTCATATTGGGCTGCACCAGTGAATATATTATTATAATTATGGTTTCATTAGGAAGCTAAGGATTTTTTAAATCTCTTCCTATCATCTTGTTTCTGTTACTAGTTATAAAAATTGCTTTCATTGTTGCAAAAGAAAGAGAAATTTCACTATGACTACTGAATATACATATTTATTAACCTCTTCTGCTACCCCCAAAATCCATTAATATGAGAGCAAAAGGATAAAAGAGGAATAAGTACATAGAAGTACAGGGACTAACAGGGGAGTCCTGAATGGATTAGAGATTTCAATAAATTTCTGAAAGAAAGTGGAGGAAGTATGTTGTTTGGGAGAACATGGTGGAGAAAGCCTTACCAAAGAACATTCTAGAAAGAGCTTTGATGGAAGAGGATAACCAGAGAAGTTCAAGCCATGGATTCAGCAGGTATAAAGGTTAAGAATGAGGAGGTGACTGAAAACATGATGGGGGAATTCTCCTAAGAGCCTGATATCAAAGGAACTATGTAAATGGTTTCACTCTCCTACCTCAGGAATTAGTACAGGATTTACAACAGGTGCATGTACTAGTCAAGAAGCATCTCATAATATGAAACAATTATATTACTTTCAAGTTTGCACTTATAAGAACTAAATGTAATATATGTTTGGAAATGTATACTAATTCTTCACACTGACAACTAGATAGCTCTTGAAAATGAAAAATGCAAATGGTTTATTTTAAATAATTTAATGTTATATAATTAAAATTTCAAAACAGATTAAATTTCAGGTTTTAAAAATAATTTTATTTACTAGGTTTAGATTTATTTATTACATTTTGCAATTTTAAATAAAATAATATTTTAGAAACAAATATAGTAACTTGTTTCTATTTTTTATTTACTTTTTTTAAACATTCTAATTGTATTTCATTTCTATACATTTACATTCAATTTTTATTCCTTTACATCATTTCTTTCAAGAGACCACAAATAATCTAAAACTCTTGATTATATTAATAGCTAGGCAATCAGTGAATTTGCTAAAATGAAGGTAAGAAAAACCAATGTAATGGAAAATATGTAATGATTTATGAATTATATATATGTCTTTATTACGCATCCAAATAGCACTAGTTCACTGATATGCAAAAATAATTACATCACCTAGACATAGGCTAAAAATAATGAAACCAAGTCATGTTTGATATCTGCTGTTAGTTCCGATATTCAGTCATAAAGGAATCGTGGCTTTACATGTATTTTTTAGGTTGACAGATATGAATGTATATTTGCAAGGTTAAGATGAGTGAGCATATTTTATTTAGAGATGCAATAGCTTAATATTTAACTTTAAAGTACTTATATGCAGATGCACGGTGCATGGCTTCCATATATATTCTTGCCAAAACCTATAAATATTAAGAGAGGGCCTTCAAAGAGGAACAAGACAGAGTCCCTTGGAGTCAATCCATCCACTGAGATAGCCCAGTGGGTGCAGCTATAATCGTGGTGAGCACAAAAAGGTGTCAGAGCCCAGGGCAGGGGGAGGACCCTGTCCCTTCATCCTTGTATGTCTGAAATGAACACTCAGGAAATGTGTGGGGATGGAAAAATGAATGCATGCAGGCATGCATGAGGTACTTATGAACATAAGAATAAATAACAACTATAAATATTAGAAAGAGGTTGTAAAAAGTCATAAAAACAGAGCAGTAGACAGTCTTTGGCACTTAATATCGTAATATAATATATTCATATATCTGAGTTTGTTGATATTTGATTGACCTTCAAGGTCATATAAAAATAACATCAGGAAAAAGTAGAATGGGGTGGGGTCATGCTAAGCAAGAAAATTTTATAATCCCATGAAACCACTCTTGAGCTTGGATATAATTTCTCACTATAAAATCTTTTCTGCAAATTCATTCTGCAATAAAAATGTGATACAGAAGCATTACTGCTAATTTTGTCTGAGGAAGCAGTAATGATGCTCCAAGACTTGAGCATTGATTTTTAGTGCAATTTCTCATTTTTGTGTGAAGAGAACTGGCCTTACATTTCTTTTTCCCTCTACAAGAAAGACATTTGCAAAATCAGGTATTTCCATCTTAGGACTGACAGAAGATAAAGAGAGAAGATGTGAACAATGGACCCCACCAAGTAATAGTGAAGTACTATTATCTGAAGTATAGGCCATCTCTGTGAATTTACAGAATTGGCATTTCTCCCAATGATCATAGAACCTAGACTAAATCTGAGCAGCAGCATGATTTTAAGGATGTTGTGTGCATGTATGTTTCATTGATAAGCTTCAACTCTAGCTGCATTTTAGAATCATTTGGGGAGCATTTTAAAAGTACCATCATCATGCTCCCCACGCCCAAACATGAAGAGAGTGGGAAACCACCGCATTGGTAGACAGGAGTGATCAGTTCTAACTACTCAACACCTGTGAGATGTTAAACAGGCTAAGTGTGGAGGCAATCACTTGCCTCCAGACTATATCTGGGATTTCCTTAGAAGAACCACCAAAGGACAGAAATTCCCGAAAGGGGCTGTTTTATTCAGGTGGCAGGCAAGGAGGGCAGGGGTCCTCTACAGGCAGCCTCTGCTGCCAAACAGCAGAAAATCAGGAAAGAGGCCCTTTACCTGCCTGGCTTCGAGGCACAGTTTGTTCCAATCTGGAATTCTCAAAGCAGAAACCCTGTCTTTACCCTTGTGTCACTAGCAGCCACATCGTGCATGGAGCAGTGTCTAATAAATACCTGGAAAAAGAATATTTGCATGAATAAATAAAACTGAAATTAAAGACCCTGCTACAGCTTTGGTGTGAGGCCTGAAAAGGGTTTGGACCTGAGCTTGAGCAAGCTCCAGGAGATGGTGAAGGACAGGGAAGCCTGGTGTGCCATGGTCCACAGGATCACAAAGAGTTGGACATGACTGAGTGACTGAACTGAAGAGGGAGGGGAACAAAGAAGGGGAGAGAAACTGGCCCACATTCGCCAAAGGGAGCTGCCAAATCATCTATAAAAGGAAGTGTTTTGAAACTCCTATCCCAATACCATACTTCAAGAGTATGGGGGAAGAGATCAGGGAGAGGATTTCCTCAGAGAGAAGTGCAGTATGCTGTGAACATCCCCACCTTACTATGGGAGGGGCTGGGGGCCTGCCTCCTTTTCAAGTGTAATGAAAGATGCTTCTAGGAAAACCGTAGGGAACCTGTTACACATCTCCTGAGCCTAGGAAGCCAGCAGAGATCTACTCTTGAGAAACCTTCAAGGCCAGAGGCAGTGACTGAAAAGTGAGGATGAATGGCCAAGTTGGAATAAGTCTGCACTAGAGTTAGTCAGGACAACAGAAATGGGCATGTCTTCTGGGAACCAAGTGTGGTCCAACTGAAGCCTGCCTTAAGAGCATGTGCCCAAGAGGACTTCCTGCCAGGGGCAAGTGTGCCTGAAGAGAAGGAAGCAGGGAGATACGAGCAGATACAGGTGTCTGGGGATGCGGAGTAGGGGCTTGCTAGTTTGGAAAGAAATCAGTTCCCTTACATCTACAGAATTTCAGATGAAAAAATGACCAGCTATAAGGTATCTCCAGGCATCCTTGGCAGCTCAGATGGTAAAGAATCTGCCTGCAATGCAGGAGACCTGGCGTTGATCCCTGGGTCAGGAAGATCCCCTGGAGAAGGAAACGGCAACCCACTCCAGTATTCTTTTTTTTTTTTTTTTTTACAGAGTTTTGCTGTTTACTGCCACACTCTAGAATTATTGCCTGGATAATTCCATGGACAGAGGAGCCTGGAGGGCTATAGTCCACAGGGTTGCAAAGAGTTGGACATGACTGAATGACTAACACTTTAGCTTTCTTTCACAAGGTGTCTCCAAAGAATCCACATGCATTGCAAGAGAAACAGTTTTGAAAACTTGCTAGGCCCATTGAAAGTCAGCTTCTACACCAACCAAACCCAGAAAGTGCCATCTCAGGTCATGAAAGATCACCTGAAGAAGTTCTTTCCCTGCCCCAATCTCCCCTAAAAAACTCCCATGTGGGACCTGAGGGTGAATAACCTCAGCTGCCTTTCTAATTGCACGTCCAAACAATGCGAGAAAAGAAGCTTTAATTTCAAGTTGAGTTTAGAGTTCTCATTATTACACAAGGATTTTTAAATTCTTGCAATAAAACTGACTTTTGTGTACATACACATGTGTGTGACCAAGGGCAACTAGAAAACTGTTATTGTCTATGTATAAGTGGCAAAAAAAGCTCTAGGTCTTCCAGAGATTGTGTCCAAGGGAGAGAAGAAATAACCCACCAAGTGGGTTTGATCAGGCAAATAAAATTGCTTTATGATTATGCTCTATAAAATGACTCCTGTTCTGTGTAATGGCTAAACTGGTTACAGTCCGAACTCAAAGTCATTGGTAGTTTAAAAAAGAAGACTTTCTAAATTTCAAGTGTGTATGCTATCTAGATATTCCCAAGGGGATTCACAAGTGGTTTATAAGTTATGTAGACTATATGCTGACGTCTTTTCGTTAATGGTGGAGAGTGAACAGCAAACCCGGGTTTGAGAATGCTGATTCTAGACTCGGAGTCTAGGCTGTGAGATAATGCTTCCCTTTTGGCTTTGTGTCCACTCTTTTTCCCATTGGTGATTGATTAGATGGCACCTTAGTTTTGTAAGGGAGTAGGGAAGTGAGGCAGGGAGGGAAGGCAGCTAAACAGTGTGTATTACCTCTGTAGGCAGCTGGAAAATAGTGTAAAACTCCCACCTCAAGAAGATCCCCTTGAGGGGTGAGGGAGCTGGGGTTCTCAGCACCAATTATTGTCAGTCTTTAGTGATGGTTGTTCCTTGGGGTGTGAATTCCCCTGCATTTAAGACCTGGTGTGCATGAGGGAAGACCGCTCTTTGGTGTTTCAGAGAAAGTTCCCAAGCACAGAAATACGGACTGGAAGTGGCAGCTGGCTGTAGCCCCAGTGGTTGGTGAGTCTGAGGCACTGCCAGCATCTGGTATAGCATGTCTTTTTCATCACTCAAGTGCCCTGGTGCCCTATGTTAACATGCATTGCAAGAGAAACAGTTTTGAAAACTTGCTAGGCCCATTGAAAGTCAGCTTCTACACCAACCAAACCCAGAAAGTGCCATCTCAGGTCATGAAAGATCACCTGAAGAAGTTCTTTCCCTGCCCCAATCTCCCCTAAAAAACTCCCATGTGGGACCTGAGGGTGAATAACCTCAGCTGCCTTTCTAATTGCACGTCCAAACAATGCGAGAAAAGAAGCTTTAATTTCAAGTTGAGTTTAGAGTTCTCATTATTACACAAGGATTTTTAAATTCTTGCAATAAAACTGACTTTTGTGTACATACACATGTGTGTGACCAAGGGCAACTAGAAAACTGTTATTGTCTATGTATAAGTGGCAAAAAAAGCTCTAGGTCTTCCAGAGATTGTGTCCAAGGGAGAGAAGAAATAACCCACCAAGTGGGTTTGATCAGGCAAATAAAATTGCTTTATGATTATGCTCTATAAAATGACTCCTGTTCTGTGTAATGGCTAAACTGGTTACAGTCCGAACTCAAAGTCATTGGTAGTTTAAAAAAGAAGACTTTCTAAATTTCAAGTGTGTATGCTATCTAGATATTCCCAAGGGGATTCACAAGTGGTTTATAAGTTATGTAGACTATATGCTGACGTCTTTTCGTTAATGGTGGAGAGTGAACAGCAAACCCGGGTTTGAGAATGCTGATTCTAGACTCGGAGTCTAGGCTGTGAGATAATGCTTCCCTTTTGGCTTTGTGTCCACTCTTTTTCCCATTGGTGATTGATTAGATGGCACCTTAGTTTTGTAAGGGAGTAGGGAAGTGAGGCAGGGAGGGAAGGCAGCTAAACAGTGTGTATTACCTCTGTAGGCAGCTGGAAAATAGTGTAAAACTCCCACCTCAAGAAGATCCCCTTGAGGGGTGAGGGAGCTGGGGTTCTCAGCACCAATTATTGTCAGTCTTTAGTGATGGTTGTTCCTTGGGGTGTGAATTCCCCTGCATTTAAGACCTGGTGTGCATGAGGGAAGACCGCTCTTTGGTGTTTCAGAGAAAGTTCCCAAGCACAGAAATACGGACTGGAAGTGGCAGCTGGCTGTAGCCCCAGTGGTTGGTGAGTCTGAGGCACTGCCAGCATCTGGTATAGCATGTCTTTTTCATCACTCAAGTGCCCTGGTGCCCTATGTTAAGTCCCCTCTGTCCTATCACTGATTCTTCAAGGTGGAAGCTGGTCACAATTTCTTAAAAGAAAGACCTGTAATGACAGGAGGGGGAGTAAGACAAGATACAATCCACACTGCTGTAGCTAGTCCTAAGTGACACTGGTCATCTTCCGTCCCACCCTTCTGCTGTTTAATCACTTCAGTTGTGTCTGACTCTGTGTGACCCCAAGGACTGCAGCCTGCCAGGCTCCTGCATCCATGGAATTCTCCGGGCAAGAATACTGGAGTGCGGGCTTCCTTGGTGGTCTAGTGGGTAAAGAGTCCACTTTTCAGTGCAAGGGGCACCAGTTTGACCCCTGGCCTGGGAAGATCCCATGTGCAGCAGAGTGGCTGGACTGGAGTGTCCAATAACAAGCCAGAGCTCTGGAGCACATGCATGCAGAGCCAGTGCTCCGCAATGAGAGAGGCCACTGCAATGGGAGGCCCTCACAGGCCAAAGAATAAAGATGGATGAAAATAAACAAAAAACCAATAAAACAGGCCAAAATTAACAACAACAAAAAAAAGAATACTGGAGTGGGTTGCCATGCCCTCCTCTGGGGGATCATCCCAATCCAGGGATGAAACCCAGATCTCCGACATTGCAGGCAGATTCCTCATCACTGAGCCATCAGGGCAGAAATAGATATAGATACAGATATAGATATATTTGAGACCTCATGGACTGTAGCTCGCCAAGCTTCTCCATCTATGGAATTCTTCAGGCAAGAATACTGGAGTGGCTTACCATTTCCTTCTTCACCCTTCTAGACTCATCTCATTCTTGAGTAGCACTTCTGCTGGTCTAGGTTGCTTGCTCATGGGTGGATTACACCCACCTTCAGCCATGAGAGGTCAGAGCACTTGGGTCCAACCCAGGCTATGGTTGCTGTAACTGTCCCTCTATGAACATAGAAGCACTAAGAGATGTCTTGCGAGTCTCCTGTAACTCTAGCTTTAGTAAAATTCTCTCTGTGTCTCTTAGGAAATGTGTCCCTCTCCTGAGAGTCAAGACTTCTGATCACACAGAGCCTAGAACTGTATGTATGGGAAGCGCACATTTCCCAAGTGGGCCACTGAGAATAATGGTGAGTGGGTTCACTCCTACTTTAACCTCTTGTGTTATACCTATTATTCAGGAGATTTTTGGATAATATAAGGTAGGATCAAAGGATATTGTGACTGTAAAGTTCACTGTTGGATGTCTTTTACCCTTATGTTGGTCTCTGGTTCACAACATGGTCAATAGGTTTCCAAGAGAAATCAGAGACTCCATGTGCTTGGACTGGGTGAGAAGTCATGGGGCAAGGAAGGCAAATGCACATTCAGAATGCGTGTTCTGATTCTAGGAAGAATGAACCACTGTCCCCTCCGAGATGGCAGGCGTTTGATGGAACAAGCCTACTATCGTATTTCCTCACAGTGTCGTACTACACCGAGGACTCAGTATCAGTCTCTGCTGTTTCCACGTCAGATACTCAGCAAGGACAACTTCCAGAGCATCTTTGGTGATCCCATGCTGTGGGCTCATGAAGAGCCTCTATCTCTGCCATCCTGGCTTCTCAGTCCCTTGATCTATTGTACAAACACTGGAGAGACTAGTCTGCAGAGCTGGCTGACGTCCACTGGACAAGCCTTCCTCTCTATCTCATTGGTAAGTGTCTCTTCTGTGGTGGATGGCGTCTGTTTGATACTGATACGAGATCTGATGGGAAAGGAAAACAAATGTGGGACAAGACTGTCCTGGAAATCAGAGGAAGTGAAGAGATTCAAGTTCAATAACACAGATGAATTATCTTGGTCAGGGTTATTTCAACTTTCTGTCCTTCAGTTTCACTAAAAGCAAGTTGGAATATCAATCTTTATTCCACTTTCAATGGCTATACTTCCTGAACCATTTAGGTTATAATAAAGACTTGTGAGTTCTTTGGGTTACACGAGTATGATTCCTTATTATTTTTACTACTGCTCACCAATCACTTCAAAAGATTCCCTTGCTTATGGGAGAAGCAGGGGAGATAACAATTAGTTTTTTCTATGATCTTACTTCCATTGCTATAAAATGAGCTCCTTGGTGAAACGAAGTTTTATGTGGGGCGCCATAATGCTGTATAAAGCTTTCCGTGTCTGCAGATAGTGCTGTTGAAAGAAATACGGTGATAGAGAAGGCAAATCCATGTCTATACCCATAACGAATGTCTTTTTCAGTGAAAACAAATCATTGCCCTCTCTTTGATGGAGATACATATATCTGTATGTATATATACATATATTTCTTTTTCTCTCTGTGTGGAGCATCTCTATATGATCAGCTGAATCCCTGCCCCTAAGACAGTTATATTAAATTGGAATCTCCTTTGTTATTTCCTTATTAGCCCAAAATACCCCGGTGAAGCACAGGTTAGGGATGCAGGGGTACAATTTAGAAAGGCTCTCCAACCTCGAAAAACTTGTAAGCCTTGGATCTGAGAGAGCCTTGCTGAAATGGAATAATTTTTTCATTCAGCTTAAGAAGCTGTCGTGGTTCCCATTTCCCAGCAGGCAAAAGCAGAATGATCAATTCTGAATAGAATCTCTACTGAGAGCATTTTAATCAACGAGAATGAGTACAGAGCAGCTGGCTCCCCTCCAAGAATTCACAGCCGTGTTTGCACCCAATTGGAAAACAGTAAACAGCAGGCACCAGGCCAGGTCCATTTGCTGTATTAATTTCTGAGTCTAAAATAGATCTTCAAGGCAAACAGTTTTTCTACTCTCATACACTTGGCCCTTTCTTCCTGTCATCTAGACTATCTGAACAGAACTATCTCCAACCCAGCCTACAGTCACCAACAGTTGTAGTATCCTATGGCATTTTTGTGTATAAATCCACAGATCAAGAATAAAAACAGACAGACAGAGAGCATGGGTACAGAGAGTTAACACAGAATTTAATTTCACCTTTTTACATTTTGCCTAATTTTTCAGATTATTAGAATTATTCACTTGACTTTGAACATGTGGCTATAACATATACAGACTTCAATAGTAGAGCTTACGTATCTAAATGAAGGTAGACACCATGGAAGAAACATGATTATTAAAGGGATTATTGCCATTGTTCAAAAATATTTTTACTATTTTTTTGCTCACCAATCACTTAAAGATTCCCTTGCTTATGGGAGAAGCAGGAGATAACAATTAGTTTTTCTATGATCTTACTTCCATTGCTATAAAATGAGCTCCTTGGTGAAACGAAGTTTTATGTGGCGCCATAATGCTGTATAAAGCTTTCCGTGTCTGCAGATAGTGCTGTTGAAAGAAATACGGTGATAGAGAAGGCAAATCCATGTCTATACCCATAACGAATGTCTTTTTCAGTGAAAACAAATCATTGCCCTCTCTTTGATGGAGATACATATATCTGTATGTATATATACATATATTTCTTTTTCTCTCTGTGTGGAGCATCTCTATATGATCAGCTGAATCCCTGCCCCTAAGACAGTTATATTAAATTGGAATCTCCTTTGTTATTTCCTTATTAGCCCAAAATACCCCGGTGAAGCACAGGTTAGGGATGCAGGGGTACAATTTAGAAAGGCTCTCCAACCTCGAAAAACTTGTAAGCCTTGGATCTGAGAGAGCCTTGCTGAAATGGAATAATTTTTTCATTCAGCTTAAGAAGCTGTCGTGGTTCCCATTTCCCAGCAGGCAAAAGCAGAATGATCAATTCTGAATAGAATCTCTACTGAGAGCATTTTAATCAACGAGAATGAGTACAGAGCAGCTGGCTCCCCTCCAAGAATTCACAGCCGTGTTTGCACCCAATTGGAAAACAGTAAACAGCAGGCACCAGGCCAGGTCCATTTGCTGTATTAATTTCTGAGTCTAAAATAGATCTTCAAGGCAAACAGTTTTTCTACTCTCATACACTTGGCCCTTTCTTCCTGTCATCTAGACTATCTGAACAGAACTATCTCCAACCCAGCCTACAGTCACCAACAGTTGTAGTATCCTATGGCATTTTTGTGTATAAATCCACAGATCAAGAATAAAAACAGACAGACAGAGAGCATGGGTACAGAGAGTTAACACAGGGGAATTTAATTTCACCTTTTTACATTTTGCCTAATTTTTCAGATTATTAGAATTATTCACTTGACTTTGAACATGTGGCTATAACATATACAGACTTCAATAGTAGAGCTTACGTATCTAAATGAAGGTAGACACCATGGAAGAAACATGATTATTAAAGGGATTATTGCCATTGTTCAAAAATATTTTTGAATTTCTTCTTTGGATTGCCTCTCAAGGCCATCAGGAAATTCAATCAAATAGGCCCAACTCACACTTAAGAGCAAAATGTTTCCTAATTTATTAATTCATTTATATCTGGCTTGACTTTTTTTTTTTAAAGATTTATTTATTTATTTTGGGTGGGGGTCAGGTTGGGGAGGGAGGGAAGCGGGCGGGTCACTTCTATTGGTCTTTCATTTCTATATTTTCATCCGTCTTTGTTCTTTGGCTCCTGTGGGCCTCCCATCGCGGTGGCGTCCGTCGTTGCAGAGCGTCGGCTCTGAGCGCATGCACCCCAGAGCTCCGGCTCGGTAATTGGACACATGGGTCCAGCCGCTCTGCAGCACGTGGGATCTTCCCAGGCCAGGGATGGAACCGGCGCCCCTTGCACTGCAGGGCGGTGTCCTTACCCACTGGACCACCAGGGGAAGCCCCTATATCTGACTTGACTCTTAAGTGATGTGTGGCAGTTTTAGAAATTAAAATTCACCCTCAAAAGATATTTTGCCATCTCTAAGGATTCTCAAAGCAATATGCATATGGAAGGATAGTGCAAACTGTAGTCTCACTAGTCTTTAGAATTTAGTCATCAAAAGGGACTACTTCAAAAGAGGGAGCATTCTTTTGCATGCAGAAAATTCTCATGTTTGTTAAAAATTAGTCATATTACTTTACTAATAATTAGTAATTTAAAATTTGACAATACTCATAAGCATTAGTAATGCTAGTACAATTAGATAAAACTAGTAATACTTATCATTTTATAATTTATCAAAATAGGAAATAACTTTCCAATTTTTCCCCTCCATGTGTGGTCTTCTTGAAAACCATAACATATATGATGGTGGTAATTTATTAAACTCTTTGGTGATGCCTGTTTCTCAGTTGTGTTCTCTTCATACCATCTCCTTGTTCAATTCAGGTCAGTACGGTTTATTTTTGAAGTATGTACCATGAAACAGGCTTCCCTGGTGGCTCAGACAGTAAAGAACCCGTCTGCTATGCTGGAGGCCTAGGTTCGATCCCTGGGTCAGGAAGATTCTCTGGAGAAGAGAAAGACAACCCACTCCAGTATTTTTGCCTAGAGAATCCCATGGACAGAGGAGCCTAGCAGGTTACAGTTCATAGGGTCACAAACAGTCAGACACGAATGAAGCAACTTAGCATGCACACCCATAAAACCACAGAAGTGGATGTGGACAAACCATTAGAGTAAGTGGGTAAGTAGTTTCTTAGTCAGAACTAGAATTATGAATTAGTTCTCCTGGTTTGGGGCTTTGTTTTGTTGCAACAATTCATATCCTGCCCTTTGTTTTTAATGACTAAAAACACTGATACACTTTTGCTCAAATAAATTAATTCTCCTCTTTTCACAGGAAATTTGGCAGCAATAAAATGTTATCCTGCTAAAGCAAGTAGAGAAGGGTGTGGGGGATAAAGACAGGGATGGAGGAGTCATCTAATACATATCAAAACAAATACTGGCACTTCCAAATAAGGCTATAACCAAAAAAGGGAGGCCATGGCTATGCTCTTAGGGAAGAGACTAGAGAACATGGATTTCCATATTTTAGGACAATAAAATTGAAGTCAGGAGAGGTGACATGTTTTATTCAAGGTCAACCATCTATCTCCTTATTACCCATGTTTCAGAATTTACCATAGCAGTTATGGATGGAGTGGTTCATTTTGAGAAACATCACTTTATGATTTGAAAATGTGTAAATTATAAATCTCTTGCAGTACTGAGCAAATAAGATGGGAAATCAAAAATAGAAAATACTAGTGGTACAGAAACAAGAAAATGAATGAATTGAAAGAGGATAGACTACTGCATCCTGGAAAAAAAAGGAGGAGGAGGAAGAAGAGGAGAAAGAAATGCAGAAATTCTAAGTTCCATAGCCAACTGTACCGGGAACAAAATATTTTTTGCCATTTGAGAACAATGTCACATTGAAATAATACCCATCAACAGCTGTACCCACTTAAAAGCCAGTTGCTAATTGAAACGTATTTAATATATTTTATTTATCTCTCAAGCTGTATCACAGACTCTGTCTAGACCTCTTTATCCACAGTCTCATGACTCATCAGCTAAACCCTGTTCCTGAAGGGTTTATTCTTTGTTAGAATGTGATCACATTAGAATGTGATCTTGTTCATGTATATAGTTCCAAAGCTATACTAACAGGCACTTGAAGTCCCAGCCCTATATAGCCGTATTTCAAGTCAAATTTCTTAGTCTGAATAATACAATGCTAGTCTTAATAACATAATCTTCCTTTAACAGAACCCTGAAAATACAGCAATTTGATAAGCTAACTCACGTTAAACCCTTTTTTCCTGTAAGGTTATGACATGAAGTGGATGTGGACAAACCATTAAAGGGTAGTTTCTTAGTCAGAACTAGAATTATGAATTAGTTCTCCTGGTTTGGGGCTTTGTTTTGTTGCAACAATTCATATCCTGCCCTTTGTTTTTAATGACTAAAAACACTGATACACTTTTGCTCAAATAAATTAATTCTCCTCTTTTCACAGGAAATTTGGCAGCAATAAAATGTTATCCTGCTAAAGCAAGTAGAGAAGGGTGTGGGGGATAAAGACAGGGATGGAGGAGTCATCTAATACATATCAAAACAAATACTGGCACTTCCAAATAAGGCTATAACCAAAAAAGGGAGGCCATGGCTATGCTCTTAGGGAAGAGACTAGAGAACATGGATTTCCATATTTTAGGACAATAAAATTGAAGTCAGGAGAGGTGACATGTTTTATTCAAGGTCAACCATCTATCTCCTTATTACCCATGTTTCAGAATTTACCATAGCAGTTATGGATGGAGTGGTTCATTTTGAGAAACATCACTTTATGATTTGAAAATGTGTAAATTATAAATCTCTTGCAGTACTGAGCAAATAAGATGGGAAATCAAAAATAGAAAATACTAGTGGTACAGAAACAAGAAAATGAATGAATTGAAAGAGGATAGACTACTGCATCCTGGAAAAAAAAGGAGGAGGAGGAAGAAGAGGAGAAAGAAATGCAGAAATTCTAAGTTCCATAGCCAACTGTACCGGGAACAAAATATTTTTTGCCATTTGAGAACAATGTCACATTGAAATAATACCCATCAACAGCTGTACCCACTTAAAAGCCAGTTGCTAATTGAAACGTATTTAATATATTTTATTTATCTCTCAAGCTGTATCACAGACTCTGTCTAGACCTCTTTATCCACAGTCTCATGACTCATCAGCTAAACCCTGTTCCTGAAGGGTTTATTCTTTGTTAGAATGTGATCACATTAGAATGTGATCTTGTTCATGTATATAGTTCCAAAGCTATACTAACAGGCACTTGAAGTCCCAGCCCTATATAGCCGTATTTCAAGTCAAATTTCTTAGTCTGAATAATACAATGCTAGTCTTAATAACATAATCTTCCTTTAACAGAACCCTGAAAATACAGCAATTTGATAAGCTAACTCACGTTAAGAAGTTACCGACCAGAATACCTTAGTATGTCTCCTCTCCCAGAAGAGTTGAGTTTTAAGAGGGAAATCTAGATGATATGCTTTAGTCCCCAGAAATAAATTAGGAATGCTGGGAATTTATGTATCAGTTACGATCCAGGTTTAGGTCCAATTGTAGAAAAGGGCAAAGAAACAATAGCTTAAACAAGTTAGACTTTTTTTCTGTCACATAACTGACTGAGGTAGGCAACTGAAGCTAATAAGAGTTGTTCCATGGGGCTGGAGACCCCAGTCCTTTCTGTCTCATGGCTTAGCCATTCTCAGCACACAGCTTCTATCTCATGATCCAGCATGGCTGCTCCAGCTCTGCCCCTCATGTCTAAGCTGTACCTTGTGAGTAGAGGAAAGGTGCGGGGAGATCACATGCCTCTCCTTTTAAATGAATAACCCCAGAATGCATGTAGGTTCATAAGATGTAACAAATGAAACACTCTAGTGGGGGATGTTGATAATGGGGAGGCTGTGCATGTATCAGGGCAAGGAGTACGTACATGGGAAATCCCTGTATCTTCCCCTCAGTTCTTCTGTGAACCTAAAACTGGCCTAAAAAAATCAAAGTCTATGAGAGAAGGAAGTAAAGAAGGAAGGGAGGCAGAGAGACAGGAAAGGAAGGAAGGAAAGAAAGGAGGAATGGAGAGGAGGAAGAAAGAGAAAGATTACAATCAACTACAAAATAACAGGAAATAAAAACAGTTTAGGTCTTAGGAAAGTAATAAAATAGACACAGAATTACATTTGAAAACTACTCTTGTGACCTAAGGGTTATCCACTTCATTTATAAGTAACAAAAGATTAAGAACCTCTTGCAATTTAAATCCATTTAGTCCTTAAACCTTCCAATCTTATTTTCTCATCATGAAGTAGTGCTGTAATGACTATAGGATTATTTGCCCTTTCCTCTAACTCTCTTTTAATGATTTGGTACAAGGCGACGCTAATAGGCAGGAGGGCAGTCACACTTTGAAGTAAGAAACACACCCACTAAGAAGTAAATCAAGTATGACAGAGCTCTTGTCTATGAGATACTAGAGTCTCTGTGGACTGTGCAGGGCCTGCAACTTTTGGGGAGGGGCGGGGTTGGGTTGGGGAGTGAGAGGAGCGGGCGGGCCACTTCTATTGGTCCTTCATTTCTCTATTTTCATTCATCTTTGTTCTTTGGCTCCTGTGGGCCTCCCATCGCGGTGGCGTCTGTCATCGCAGAGCGCCGGCTCTGGGCGTATGCGCTCCAGAGCTCTGGCTCGTTGATTGGACACCTCAGTCCAGCCGCTCCGCGGCACGTGGGATCTTCCCAGGCCAGGGATCGAACCGGCGCCCCTTGCACTGCAAGGCAGTGTCCTTATCCACTGGACCACCAAGGCTGCTCCAGCTCTGCCCCTCATGTCTAAGCTGTACCTTGTGAGTAGAGGAAAGGTGCGGGGAGATCACATGCCTCTCCTTTTAAATGAATAACCCCAGAATGCATGTAGGTTCATAAGATGTAACAAATGAAACACTCTAGTGGGGGATGTTGATAATGGGGAGGCTGTGCATGTATCAGGGCAAGGAGTACGTACATGGGAAATCCCTGTATCTTCCCCTCAGTTCTTCTGTGAACCTAAAACTGGCCTAAAAAAATCAAAGTCTATGAGAGAAGGAAGTAAAGAAGGAAGGGAGGCAGAGAGACAGGAAAGGAAGGAAGGAAAGAAAGGAGGAATGGAGAGGAGGAAGAAAGAGAAAGATTACAATCAACTACAAAATAACAGGAAATAAAAACAGTTTAGGTCTTAGGAAAGTAATAAAATAGACACAGAATTACATTTGAAAACTACTCTTGTGACCTAAGGGTTATCCACTTCATTTATAAGTAACAAAAGATTAAGAACCTCTTGCAATTTAAATCCATTTAGTCCTTAAACCTTCCAATCTTATTTTCTCATCATGAAGTAGTGCTGTAATGACTATAGGATTATTTGCCCTTTCCTCTAACTCTCTTTTAATGATTTGGTACAAGGCGACGCTAATAGGCAGGAGGGCAGTCACACTTTGAAGTAAGAAACACACCCACTAAGAAGTAAATCAAGTATGACAGAGCTCTTGTCTATGAGATACTAGAGTCTCTGTGGACTGTGCAGGGCCTGCAACTTTTTGGGGGGGGGAGGGGGCGGGGGTTGGGTTGGGGAGTGAGAGGAGCGGGCGGGCCACTTCTATTGGTCCTTCATTTCTCTATTTTCATTCATCTTTGTTCTTTGGCTCCTGTGGGCCTCCCATCGCGGTGGCGTCTGTCATCGCAGAGCGCCGGCTCTGGGCGTATGCGCTCCAGAGCTCTGGCTCGTTGATTGGACACCTCAGTCCAGCCGCTCCGCGGCACGTGGGATCTTCCCAGGCCAGGGATCGAACCGGCGCCCCTTGCACTGCAAGGCAGTGTCCTTATCCACTGGACCACCAAGGGAAGCCCAGGGCCTGGAACTTTTGCTGGTGAACCAAGACCATTAACTGGTAGGAAACAACTTCAGTCCCATCAAAGTAAAGGTTATCAGAATACTAACAAAAACAAAACCTGAAGCCATGGGTGAACGGAAGTGCCAAATATTATTTCAATGGTGCTTATAGAACGCCTGTTATATGCCAAGCATAGTACTGGTATTAGGAACCACACAGGTGTATAAGCAAGGTTTTCCTCTTTAGGGAGCCTCCAGTCTTGAGGTAGAGACATTTCTGCACATATAATTTCAACATGGGATGATAATTAAAGGACTAAATTCCCAGAGAAGTAACCTTAAGTGGAAATTATGCAGGGGCAAGGAAAGGTTTGTTGGAAGAGACAAAAATGAATTCAGATTTGAACTAAAAGACAAAGGAAGACAGGTGAAAGAGAGGAGGAAAAACCTTCTAGGCAGGAAGGACAGTTGACAGAAGGCATGGAGACCTGAACAGACATTGTATAGGCTGTGGGCAACTGCCAGAGCAGGACAGAGTTCAGGTTTGGGAGGAACAGATTTGAGAGTCAACTGCTTTCAGAGCCAAATATTCAGGAGCATCATCTTCGTGGTCTAAGACTCCAAGCTGGGGAACCCAAGGAGACCTTCAGACTCCTAGGTCCTTGGTAAAATCCTCTGTGACTTGTAATTATCCTCCTTTTGGGTGTTACCTACCTATGGTATGGATCTTGGCTCTATCTCCGCCCTCCCTATCCATCTTGTTGTGGTTCATTCTTTGTATCTTTAGTGGTAGAACATCTTTTATGCTTGTCATCAGCTTTTCTCATTAATGGTTGCTCTGTAAATGGTAGTAATTTTAGTATGCTTATGACAGGAGGTGAGCTCAGGGTTTTGCTACTCCTCCATCTTGGCCACTTTTCTCCTCAGTAAATATTTTTATGCATGTCCTTTGAGGAATACATGTATGCATTTTTGATGAGCATATGCAGGCAGCTCCCAACATGCACAGTACAAATATGCACAACTTTTAGTTGCCACAGTTTAAATAACACCAGTCCCCAAATAATCCACTTTGAATTTCAGTTAAACTGTACATTAACTGTGAGTAACTGAAGAATATACAGACTTCACTACTAACCTCTCAATTCACAAATCACTATGTAAAACATAAGATGGACATCATGATCAGAGCTCAATCATGGACTCGGAAAGAAGCCTACACCTCTGTTATTCAGTTAAACAAAGCAAAATCTATCACTCTGCTGCCTATTTGTTTCCCAGTGATAAAACAACATGACACTTTATAATAAGGAAAATAGCCAATTAAAAATAAAGTACAAAAGTGGTAATACTGGAGGTGAAATCTGAATCAAATATAGAGTTATAAAAGAAATGCTATTATTTATAGTATACTAGATAAGAGTAGCTTTACTATCTTTTTTTATTTCCCTACAGAAGAGTGACAGGAAGAGAGTTTTTAAAGTTCTGACAAAGTTTTTGAAAGATCACAGAGCAATCATCGTTTCCCCACTGACTACTAAGACTGTTTGGGATGGCCTCAGCTTTCATGGTTGTGTTTATATCCCACACTGCTTTGCAAGGCAAGTGCTGCCTGTATCGAGAACTGATAATTGCTACAGTAACAAACATTTGACACACTGCTCAACAAGCATTCAGTGTCTGTCATAAACCCATGTCCTAGTGCAACAGCCTTAAAATCTATGTTCCAGTGAAGATCAGTATAAGTGGAAATGAACTCATGTCCTTGGAAATAAACAAAGGTAAAACAAAACGAAGAATGAACAATCATTAGACACTAGCTTAAAATCTCTATTGGCAAGTTCTTCTCTCTACTCATAACATATGATGTTTGCCTTTAGTCATATGAACTCATGCTTTGTGCCAAAGTAACACATCTCTTCGCTTGGTCCGGCTCCACCCCTTGTGTCACTGCCCATGAACTTCTTACAGGACAGGCTTTTCTATGCAAGACGTGGCTGCACTTATAGCAGAGCAGGACCTAAACCAAAAACAGTGACTATATGTGGACAAATTTTCCAATACTATTAATAGTCAGAAATTAATTTCAAAAATCAAATATTAGAGTTAACCAATAGAATCAAAATCTTTATTTAAAATGTTTCCTCAAACTTCCTCTGCCCAAAACAGTGATGGGCCTGTAAAATCATAGACCCGAGGATGATTCAAAACAAACAAACAAAAAGCAGAGGAGGTCAGTCTGCAGAAGGGAATTGAGCAGATGTGCAAAGAGAAACAGATACAAGAAACTCTGGGGTTCTGGAAAGAGAGGCAAGCTTCAGGACTTCCTTGATCCGTAGAGGCAGAATTGTATGAGTTTCCTAAGATGCTCCTACTTTTTTTTCAATAAATCTCCTTAATTCTACTCATGCTTTTTTAATGAGTTTCTTTCCTTGTTACAAAATATACCCTAAGGTCACATTGCAATAATCTCCCAATAAGGTAGCATAATTCAAATGTCACATGTAGCATGCATAGAACTCAGTTTTTACTAGAAATCTATCATTTTAATCTAACTAAAAATTTGTAGATTCTCACTAATAACTTTTCATTTCTGTTATAATACTACAAAGGTATGTTATGTATGGATAGTCAGTGTAGACAAAGATAAATGATACAGAAATGTACAGAGAAACTGTGAATCAGAAAATTCCTATACTTCCTCCCAGAGACTCCCACCATATGTGTTCTCCAGAGATAAAAACAAACAACAACCTTTCTGATCCTTTGTATGCCTCTATGTATATAAATGTCATCTATTCCTTAACAAAAGCAAGGTAATACTACATTTACTCTTTTATAACTTGCTTTTGCAGGCTTTTAAAATTTCATCTAATTCACATTTGAGTATCTAATTAGACTATATGATTTTATATTAGAAAATCAGATATAAAATTTCAACCATTTCTGAGAAAACTTAGTATATAAACGATTACATTATAGGTAAGATATATTTTTAAAATAGGCATTTTTATAAGAAAATTCATCATGTGTTTAAATACATTGGTAACATTTTTCTTTTCTTTTTTTTAATTATTTATTTTTCTCCCATCTTTACTCTGTGGCCTGTGTGGGCCTCCCATTGCTGCGGCCTCTCTTGTTTCAGAGCACTGGCTCTGGGCACATGTGCTCCAGAGCAGTGGATCACAACTGGACACATCGATTCAGCTGCTCCACGGCACGTGGGATGTTCCTGGGCCAGGGATCGAATCAGTGCCCCCTGCACTGCAAGTTGGGCTCCCTACCCACTGGACCACCAGGGAATCCCTACATTGGTAACATTTTTATATGACGGTATTATATGCTTTTATAAGCAACTGGCATTTTTCCATTGGGTAAACAAAGTTACTACACAAGTCAGAGAGCACAAGATGACTGAAAATGAAAAAAAAAAAAAAAACTTGTTTTCCTCAGTTTGCTCTTGTCCATCAGACTGGCACCAATGTGTGTTCACTGCTTATTCCCTGATCCTCTCCATCCTTGAGGAGAAGAGGATATAAGTGCAAATGGCCTCAGAATGGCCATGGACCCTCACCACCATAAGAAGACTACAACTCAAAAGCAAAACTAGGGGCTTCCCTGGTGGTCCAGTGGGTAAGGACACCGCCTTGCAGTGCAAGGGGCGCCGGTTCGATCCCTGGCCTGGGAAGATCCCACGTGCCACAGAGTGGCTGGACCCATGTGTCCAATTACCAAGCCAGAGCTCTGGAGCACATGCGCCCAGAGCCAGTGCTCTGTGACAACAGAGGCCACCGCGATGGGAGGCCCACAGGAGCCAAAGAACAAAGACGGATGAAAATGGAGAAATGAAGGACCAATAGAAGTGGCCCGCCTGCTCCCCTCCCTCCCCACCCCACCCCCACCAAAATAAATAAATAAATTAATTTGAAAAAAAAAGCAAAATCAACAAGACAATGACACAACAAGACTGATTTCTCTAAGGTCTGAGTCATTCTATTTTCCTTTTTAAAAAATCCTTTATGTTTCAAAACAAAGAAACCAAAGCAGAATTTAAAACAAAATCTGTTTCCTAGGAAATAAAGCAATGTCCTTTGTCTTTGAGTTACGAGCATAGTCTAATGAGTTGCAGTATTAAGAATATAGGTTGACCCTGCAGTCAGATCAGCTGAGTTTGAATTCCAATGTCCCCTCTTACCTTGAATAAATCACTTTCATCATCTAAGCTTCATAAAATGGAGATACTAATAGTCACTACTCAACAGAATGGTTGAGATTGAGCAGGAACTGAAAGCAATCATCCTTGTAACCTTTTCCACCTCTGTCTGATACACCACCTAAATACTAAGTCAGAGATCTAAGTTACAGTGGAGTTTAATAGTGATTCTGTGTTCTAGCCTAAGGTAAGAGGGTCTCCGCAAAGGCTATGAACCTATAGGGGAACAAGGTGCCTTCACTGAGGGTGGATGCCGTGGTAAGAGCAAAGCCAGGTAGGCAAGGTGAAAACGTGAAGTGTAAGGAATCATAGATCAGAGGTCAACAGAAGAAAGGAGGTAACTAAGGCAGGAAAGTGAGAGGAGGCAGAGATTGCAGCACTAGGCTGGATCCCAGCAGGTTCCCTCGTAGATGCAGAAGGTACTTAGCCACATCAAAACCTTTACCTTAGCAGTTTGCTGTGGTGGTGCTGGTCCTGCACCAGCATAGCCCAATCCAGTCTAGCTTCCTGAACAGTGATTTTAAGGATAAAAGTGGCAAGGGGCTAGAGATATTCAGGCCTTCCCTTAAGCATTCTCCAGGCCATTCATTCACTGGGCCATTATTTGTTGAACACTACTAGGGGCTAAGCACTGGGATAAATGTCAAGGACACAGTGGGTACAAACTGGTAAACAGACAAGTAAATATATAATCACACGCTATGAACAGTTCAATGGAGAAAAAGGAAAGAACATGAAAAAAAAAAGAGGAAAAATCTAATTTATACTGTTAGGTTGAAGATGATGGTGAGGGCAGCCCTAGGAAAAGCTTCTCTGAGAAAGTAACCTTTAGGCTGAGAACAGATAAGCAAGAATTAGACAGAGTTGGAAGAAGAGCTTTGATGAAGAGGAAACATCAGGTAGGTACAAAGATCCTAAGGTAGGAGAGAACAATCCAAGATCTGCAAGTAGACTGGAGTACAGTGCCCTGGGGCGCCAGAGGCACAAGATGAAGCTGGAGAAGTAGACAAGGACCAGATAATATAGGGCTTTGCAGACCACTGATGCAGGCTGGGTTCTGAGATGGAGTTTAGTTTGCAGTACGTTTATTCAAAAGTTCCCTCTGGATCAACATCTGTGGAAAGAGGGAAGGAAGGAAGCAAGATGGACAGAACAAGAAGTGAGTAGACACTTCAAGCCCAAATGACAGCTGGAGTCAAATCCATGTGGATCTAGAATAGTTCTTTAGGCTAAGATGCTCAAGTCTTTACCCACAGCATTGACCTGTTACTGTATGTGGGCCACCATGGGAAGGGTGGGACCTTGGGCAAGACAGCTCCCTACCACTGGAGGGACTGACAGCTGAAGGCATCCATCAACAGCATTCTCAGTAGCCAGAGCAACAGGTCCTTTTTTAGAGGGATCTGGGCAAGACAGTACGATGTTTCCCATAGCCAGTCATCACCACTTTGAACCACAGCATTTTAGAGCTGGAAAGTGTTGGTTGCTCAGTTATGTCCAACTCTTTGGCACCCCACAGACTACAGAACAGGAGGTTCCTCTGTCCGTGGAACTTTCCAGGCAAGAATACTGGAATAGGAATGTAAATTGATACAACCACTATGGAAGACAGTATGGAGATTCCTCAAAAAGCTAAGAATAGAAGCACCATATGACCCAGCAATCCCACTATTAGGCTTATACCCTGATGAAATCGAAATTGAAAGAGACACCTGTACTCGCAATGTTCATTGCAGCATTCTACACAATAGCTAGATCATGGAAGTAACCTAGATGTCCATTGATGAACGAATGGATAAAGAAGCTCTGGTACATATATACAATGGAGTACTTCTCAGCCGCAAAAAGAAATACAGAAGAATCAGACCTAATGAGATGGATGAATCTAGAACCTATTATACAAAGTGAAGTAAGTCAAAAACAGAAGGACTAGTATACTAACATACATAAGATCATACTGATAAATACACACACAGAGCATCGATGGAGAAAACAGTCATAAAGAACAGACTTATGGACATTAGGGAGAGGGAAGAGTGGGTAAAAGATATGGAAAGAGTAACACGGAGCCATATACTATCATATGTAAAAGAGATAACTATTGTCAATGCACTGTGGGTTAAGGGCTCTTACATGGGGGCTATGCAATGATCTGGAGGTGTGAGATGAGATATACATATGACTAATCTGGGATTATACATTATACATATTAAACAACAAAACTTGGTAAAAGCAAAAGAGCAAGATCTTTTTTTTAATGGCAACAAAATAAAATTAAATTTAAAAAAATTTAAGAAAAGAATACTGCCATTCCCTTCTCCAGGGGATCTTCCAGACCCAGGGGTCAAACCCCAGTCTCTGGAACTGCAGGCAGATTCTTTACCTCTGAGCCACCATGGAAGCCATATTTAGAGCTAGAAGGGACTATAAAAGAACATATGATTCAGCTATTCCATTTGACAGTTGAGAGATTGAGAGTCAAAGTAGCTGATGCATTTATGACCACATAGGAGATCTGAGACAGACATAAACTAAACTCTAGTTTTCTCACCTGTGCATTTACCACTATATCATGACCCATTCAAATGACCAGAGATGGAGGAAATGCTGCAGGGTAGAGCCCCCTTAGCAAGTTATTCCTAAAATGAGGGTTCTCTCTCTTAGAACATGACAAAGAGTGTTTGTTTACTGACTCTTCACCAGAAGAAATGGATTGTCAAATCAATATAAACAGTCCATAAAATATTTAACATATTATTTTCAAATGTGTCTTTCTCTCAAATGTAGATTTTACTCACATTAAAATTTCCTGAAAACTCCCTCAAGCTTCAAATGTGTCATTAGAAGAATGCTTATACTCATGGATTTCCAACTTTCATATCATCAGTCGGCAGTGTCTTTTTCATAAAGGTCAGTGAACAGAAATTGCATTCTGAAATGTCATCTCCTGTGTTACAAACCTTCCAGAGAATTCTGTGTGGTGTCCAAGCTATCACACACACTGTGGAACCAACTGCTGACCCATGAAAGTAATAGCATGTCATGGAGACCCTTTGTATGATTCCTTTACAGAACCAGTGAGCCTCAAGTGAATTCAGTCTTAAAATTCCAGCACATCACAGATGGGCATCCTGTCCACAGAGGAATATGCGTCTTTCCAGATATTGTAAAACTTAAAATTGGCAACTTTTGTTCTTTTCCAGAATAATGTGACAAAGCATGAAACATTTCTGCTTTCATTTACAAATGTTTCCTTTCCCAAATATTTCCACATTGCACTTGAGAAAATTCAACGGGTGTTGCCAGACTTAGCAAGGAGAGGGGAGAGAAACAGAGTGGAGGGAAAGAGAGGATGAAGAAGTGGAAAGAGAGGGGAAAGGAGAAGGGGGAAGGGAAGCAAAAGAGAAGGATGTAGAAGAGAGGGGGAAAAGAAGAAGGGAAAGATAGAGGGAGAAAGAAAGAAAGATGGAATGCTCATGAACCACTCTCATCAAACTTTCTTTCATTGCTTACTCTTAGAAAATAAGAAGAATTTGGGGAAATACCCATAAAAATCTATTTTTGTTGGTATGACAGAATTTTATCAGTGTAAGTTCTGATAAACATGAAACACACACAACTAGTCTGTATTCAGGACTTCCAGAGCTTTAAGATCCAGCCAATATTTTATTAAATGTAAATAAACATAAAACAAATAAATATTTCTTTTATTTAAAAAAAAGCACTTTGTTTCTTTTAAAATATAAAAGATGGACCATGCTCAATATCCAACCAAAGACTGACAGCAAAGCATGAGACTAAATAAAATATATAAAGTTATTAGCTTGATACTGAAGGAGCTCAATACAAATAACATTATTATTATTATTCGTGTAAGAGTCCAACTCAATAAAATTTACAACAAAATTAACAGGACACAAATTACCTGCATACATAAATGTTAGTACATGTAGTAATTATCCATAAGCAAATTCTCATAAATTTTTTAAATTAATAAATATTACCTTTACAGAGCCAGATATAGTTTTTCTCCTTTCTGTTTGAGAAACCTTCCAGAGAATTCTGTGTGGTGTCCAAGCTATCACACACACTGTGGAACCAACTGCTGACCCATGAAAGTAATAGCATGTCATGGAGACCCTTTGTATGATTCCTTTACAGAACCAGTGAGCCTCAAGTGAATTCAGTCTTAAAATTCCAGCACATCACAGATGGGCATCCTGTCCACAGAGGAATATCGTCTTTCCAGATATTGTAAAACTTAAAATTGGCAACTTTTGTTCTTTTCCAGAATAATGTGACAAAGCATGAAACATTTCTGCTTTCATTTACAAATGTTTCCTTTCCCAAATATTTCCACATTGCACTTGAGAAAATTCAACGGGTGTTGCCAGACTTAGCAAGGAGAGGGGAGAGAAACAGAGTGGAGGGAAAGAGAGGATGAAGAAGTGGAAAGAGAGGGGAAAGGAGAAGGGGGAAGGGAAGCAAAAGAGAAGGATGTAGAAGAGAGGGAAAAGAAGAAGGGAAAGATAGAGGGAGAAAGAAAGAAAGATGGAATGCTCATGAACCACTCTCATCAAACTTTCTTTCATTGCTTACTCTTAGAAAATAAGAAGAATTTGGGGAAATACCCATAAAAATCTATTTTTGTTGGTATGACAGAATTTTATCAGTGTAAGTTCTGATAAACATGAAACACACACAACTAGTCTGTATTCAGGACTTCCAGAGCTTTAAGATCCAGCCAATATTTTATTAAATGTAAATAAACATAAAACAAATAAATATTTCTTTTATTTAAAAAAAAGCACTTTGTTTCTTTTAAAATATAAAAGATGGACCATGCTCAATATCCAACCAAAGACTGACAGCAAAGCATGAGACTAAATAAAATATATAAAGTTATTAGCTTGATACTGAAGGAGCTCAATACAAATAACATTATTATTATTATTCGTGTAAGAGTCCAACTCAATAAAATTTACAACAAAATTAACAGGACACAAATTACCTGCATACATAAATGTTAGTACATGTAGTAATTATCCATAAGCAAATTCTCATAAATTTTTTAAATTAATAAATATTACCTTTACAGAGCCAGATATAGTTTTTCTCCTTTCTGTTTGAGAGCTTTGAATCTTTATAGTATGTCATGATTTTAATTTTCCCTAACTGCAGATTAACCCTCTTTCTATATTCCTGATAACTCTGATCCTGGAAGCCATAATATTCTTCCAGAGAAGGTGTCCCTGATTCCCCACACTTGATCTGAGGCCTGCTGACTCTACAGAGTATGGAGTGTGGACAGAGCAGAGCAGGCCAGCACTGCCTGGGGGCAGGAAGGCTCAGGTAAGACAAAGGATGTCAGTGAGCCATTTCATTTCTATGCAGAATTCTTCTAGGCCAGGAGACAGCAGGAGTTCTGAAAGAAAACTCCAGCCTAGAATATTTTAACCAGCAAAGCTGTCCTTCAAAAATGAAGGAGAGATGAAGACTTTCCAGACAAACAAAAGCTGATGGAGTACATCACCACCAGATCTGCCTTACAAGAAACACTAAAAGGAGTTCTTCAAGGTGAAATGAAATAACACTAACCAGTAGTATGAAAACACATGGAAATATAAAGCACATTGGTAAAGGTAAGTATATAGTCAAATTCAGAATATTCTAATACTGTAATATGGTGGCATGATAATCACTTAACTCTACTATGAAGGCTAAAGGACAAAAACATTAAAAATAACTCTAACTACAATAATTTATTAATGTGTGGTAGTTTAGTCACTAAATCATGTCTGACTCTTTGTGATGTCATGGACTGTAGCCTGCCAGACTCCTCTGTTCATGGGATTTCCCAGGCAAGAAAACTAGAATGGGTTGCCACTTCCTTCTCCAAGGTATCTTCCCAACTTAGGAATCGAACCCAAGTCTCCTGCATTATAGGCAGATCCTTTACTGCTGAACCACCAAGGCAGTCCCAACTTACTGATGGACACAATATAAAAAGATGCAAATTATGACATCAAAAACATGAAATGGAGGGGAGTAAATGGATAGAATTTTTATATAAAACTGAAGTTAAGTTTTCCTATCAGATCAAAACAGACTGCTATAATCATACGATGTTTGGGAAGGTAGCAGTTTATACATTTAATATAGCAAATTCCAAAAAAAAATTTTTTTGAGCCAGATATAGTTTTCTCATTTCTGTTTGAGAGCTTTGAATCTTTATAGTATGTCATGATTTTAATTTTCCCTAACTGCAGATTAACCCTCTTTCTATATTCCTGATAACTCTGATCCTGGAAGCCATAATATTCTTCCAGAGAAGGTGTCCCTGATTCCCCACACTTGATCTGAGGCCTGCTGACTCTACAGAGTATGGAGTGTGGACAGAGCAGAGCAGGCCAGCACTGCCTGGGGGCAGGAAGGCTCAGGTAAGACAAAGGATGTCAGTGAGCCATTTCATTTCTATGCAGAATTCTTCTAGGCCAGGAGACAGCAGGAGTTCTGAAAGAAAACTCCAGCCTAGAATATTTTAACCAGCAAAGCTGTCCTTCAAAAATGAAGGAGAGATGAAGACTTTCCAGACAAACAAAAGCTGATGGAGTACATCACCACCAGATCTGCCTTACAAGAAACACTAAAAGGAGTTCTTCAAGGTGAAATGAAATAACACTAACCAGTAGTATGAAAACACATGGAAATATAAAGCACATTGGTAAAGGTAAGTATATAGTCAAATTCAGAATATTCTAATACTGTAATATGGTGGCATGATAATCACTTAACTCTACTATGAAGGCTAAAGGACAAAAACATTAAAAATAACTCTAACTACAATAATTTATTAATGTGTGGTAGTTTAGTCACTAAATCATGTCTGACTCTTTGTGATGTCATGGACTGTAGCCTGCCAGACTCCTCTGTTCATGGGATTTCCCAGGCAAGAAAACTAGAATGGGTTGCCACTTCCTTCTCCAAGGTATCTTCCCAACTTAGGAATCGAACCCAAGTCTCCTGCATTATAGGCAGATCCTTTACTGCTGAACCACCAAGGCAGTCCCAACTTACTGATGGACACAATATAAAAAGATGCAAATTATGACATCAAAAACATGAAATGGAGGGGAGTAAATGGATAGAATTTTTATATAAAACTGAAGTTAAGTTTTCCTATCAGATCAAAACAGACTGCTATAATCATACGATGTTTGGGAATACCTTGGTGGTCCAGCAGTTTGGACTCAGTGCTTTTACTACCAGGGTTCAGGTTCAGTCCTTGGTCAGGAAACTAAGATCTGGCAAACCATGCAGCACAGGCAATAAATAAATAATAAGAGTTTTGTTTTCTTTTTAATTATTGACTGTCTTATGGAAGCCTGCCTCGTAGCCACCATAAAACAAAGACCTATAGTAGATAAGTATTGATAGCAAAGAATTTATTAATGATATCTTATGAAGATAAGGGAACTAAAGCATACTATTATAGGAAATTTTTAATTCATAAAGGAAGACTGTAAGAAAAGAACTAAGAAATTTCAAAACAGCCAGAAAACAATTCATAAGATACCATTAATAAATTCTTTGCTATCAATACTTACTTTAAATGTAAATATATTAAATTCACCAATCAAAAGACACAGAGTGACTGGATGGGTAAAAACAAGTATATGCTACTTATAAGAGACTCACTCCACCGTTAATTTCACTAAAAATACATGTGGAAAGTTACGGAATGGAAAATATTTCATGAAAATGGAGACCAAAAGAGAATAGAAGTAGCTATACTTATTTTAGATAAAATAAGAGTTTAAGTCAAAAACCATAGTAAAAGACAAAGAAGGCCATTATATAATGATAAAGAGTTCATTTTTTAAAGAGGATTTAATAATTGTAAATACTATACACCCAACACTGGAGTATCTAAATGTGTTAGATCTGAAGGGAGAATCAGACAACAATTTAGTAATATTAGGGGACTTGAGTATCCCATTTTCAAAATGGATATATCATCCATACAGAAAATTGATAACAAGCTATTGAACTTTAGATTATACATAAGAACAGATAACTCAAAAACAATACATACAGAACATCTCATCCAACAGTAGCAGAATACATAATTCTTCTCATTCATGGAAGCTTCTCCATGATGGATCACATGTTAGGCCATGAGTCTCAACAAATTTCAGAAGACTGAAATCATATTGAGCATCTTTTCTGCTAGCAATGTTATAAAACTGTAAATCGAAAACAGGAGGAAAACTCAAAAATTCATAAATACGTGAAGATTAAACAAATGCTCCTGATCAAAGGATATGCAAACTGATACAAATTGATCAAAAGAGAAAGCAAAAATATCTTGAGATAAAAGAAAATTACTAATAAACACAGATGTAAAAATCCACAAAAAATGTCAGCAAATTGAATTCAAAAGCACATTAAAAGGAAAATATATCATGATCAAAATGGGAGTTTTTCCTGGGATGCTAATATGGCTCAACAAAAACAAATTAATCAATGTGACATACCACATTAACAGAATAAAGGATTAAAATAGCATGATTATCTCAATAGATGCAGAACAGCATTTGACAAAATTCAACATGCTTTTATGATTAAAAACTCTCAAGTAAATTGGGTATAGATGGTATGTACTTAACAGCACAGGAAACCATTGACAAAATCAAAAGACACTGAGGGTAGCAAGGGCAGCCTCCCTGGTGGCGTGCGTCCCATGTTCAACATAACACTGGAGGTCCAAGCCAGATAAATTACGTAAGAAAAGGCATCCAAATCAGAAAGGAGGAAATAACACTGTCTCTGTTTGTAAATAATATTACATAATACATGGAAAACTCTAAAGACTCCATCAAAAACTTTCAGAACTAATAAATAATTTCAGTAAAGTTGCAGGATACAAAATAGGTATACAAAAATCAGTTGCAGATTTATATAAAAATGAACCACTGAAAAGAGAAATTAGGAAAGGAATCCTGTTTACAGGTGCATCAGAAAGAATAAAATGTGTAGAAATAAATTTAGCCAAGGAGGTGAAGACCTATAACTGAAAACTGTAAGATATTAATGAAAGAAACTGAAGAAGATACAAATAAAAGGAAAGGTATCTCGTGTTCATTAATTCGAAGAATTAGTATTGTTGAAATGTCCAAACTATCCAAAGCAATCTACAGATCTGATGCAATCTCTATTAAAAATTCTAATGGCAGTTTTCACAGAAATAGAAAAAGCAATCCTAAAATTTATAGGGAACCATAAAAGATAACCTAACAGCCAAAAAATCTTGAGAAAGAAAAACAAAGCTGGATGTTTCATGTTCCCCAATTTTGAATCATATAACAAAGCTACAGTAATAAAAACTAGTATGGTACTGGCATAAGAACAGACATATAGACCAATGGAACAGAACTGAGAGCCCAAAAGTAGACCTATATATATATGATTAACCAATGCTGACATGGACACCAAGAACTCACAATGGGAAAAGGACAGTCCCCTCAATAAATGGTGTTGGACAAATTGGGTAGTCATATGCAGAAAAATGAACCTAGGCCTCTATCTTACACCAAAAAAAATTTACTCAAAATGGGGGCTTCCCTGCTGGTACCGTGGGCAAAGAGTTCGCCTTGCAGTCCAAGGGGTGCCGGTTCGATCCCTGGTCCAGGAGGATTCCACATGCCGAGAGGCGGCTGGGGCAGTGTGCCCAATTAGGAGCCAGCGCTCTGGAGAACATGCACCCACAGCCGGTGCTCTGCCACAAGAGAGGCCACTGCAGTGGGAGGCCCACACAGGTCAAAGAACAAAGACGGATGAAAATAAATAAAATAAAATAAACCAATAAAAATAGGCCAAAATTTTAAAAAATTAACTCAAAATGGATTAGAGACTTAAATGTATGATCTGAAACTGTAAAACTCATGAAAGAAAATACAGGGCAAAATGCTCCTTGACACTGCTCTTGGCAATGTTTCTTGGATATAACACCAAAACCACAGGCAAAAAAAACCAAACAAATGAAAGGGGCACTATATTAAACTAAGAAGCTTCTGCAAAGCAAAAGGAACAATCAAAAAAATCAAAAGACAACATACAGAATGGGAGAAAATATTTGCAAACCATATATCCAATAAAGAGTTAACATCCAAAATATGTAAGGGATTTATACAACTTAAAAGCAAAAACAACGGGCTTCCCTGGTGGTCCAGTGGGTAAGGACACTGTCTTGCAGTGCAAGGGGCACCGGTTCGATCCCTGGCCTGGGAAGATCCCACGTGTCACAGAGCGGCTGGACCCATGTGTCCAAGTACCGAGCTGGAGCTCTGGAGCGCATGCGCCCAGAACCGGTGTTCTGTGACAACAGTGGCCACCGCGATGAGAGGCCCACACGGGCCAAAGAACAAAGATGGATGAAAATAGATAAATGAAACACAATAGAAGTGGCCCGCCTGCCCGCCTCCCTCCCCAACCCAACACCCCCGCAAAAGAAAAAAAAAAAAGCAAAAACAACAACAACAACAATATCAAAAAAAATCAACCATATAACCCAATTAAAAAGTGGCCAAAGAATTTGAATAGACATTTTTCCGAAGAAGACATGCCTACAGGTACATGAAAAGGTGCTCAACATAATAATCATGAGGGAAATGTAAATCAAAACCACTAGATCTCTGACCCCTGTTGGGATGGCTATTATCAAAAAGGCAAGAAATAACAAGTGTTGCTGAGGATGCGAAGAAAAGGGAACCCTTGTTCACTGTAGGCATACTGGTACAGCCACTATGGAAAACAGTATGAAGGTTCCTCAAAAAATTAAAAATAGAACTACCATGTGATCCAGCAATTCCACTTCAGGATCTGGGTAAACATCTGAAGGAAATAAAATCATTATCTGGAAGAGGTAGCAGCATCTCTGTATTCACTGCAACATTGTAACAGTCAAAAGGAGCTCTGTAGGCTCTCCCTATTACACTCCTTCCAGGAAGAAACTCACGCCTCTGGCCTACTATGAACAGGGTTGGGGTCAAGCTACAGAGATTAAAAGAAACTACTAAAAAGAATGTTTTTAATGGTTAACATATTAAGATGCTATACCCTATTCCTCAGTTGTGAGGATTGCTCACTGTAAGATTTTGACCCTTTGTAGCTTTGGGCAAAATGAGTCTGGCAGGACTGTATCTTATATGTACTTTTCATCCACATCAGCCTTTTTCCTCCATATCTGCTGGCAATATCTGGCTATATACAATGTACGTTCATCAGGAACATACACCGAAGAACATCTGGCCTCCAGTACTATTCAAGTATTGGATTCAGAACCAGGAAAATTCAGGCACTAAACAGGAAAAACAAAAATAGGAAAGATGTATGTATCTAAGAATCATTAATTATTATCATTTGAAGCAAAAATGATTGCAAAAATTATCAATAGCAAAGCTCATTAGTTCTTTCCACGTCAACTGAAATGCCAAGAATCCCTTCTGTCTTTCCAAGAATGTATTGTTATACTTGGTTAACTTTGCTATTGAAATGAACTAAAATAACTCTGAAAGAAACTTCTATTTTACAGCTGCAAGTCCTGGAGCAGATATAAATTTGGGTAAGCTTAGTGAAAATAATTTATATCTGCATCAAGCTACCCTGGCCTGTGAGTCTTTTCCTAAATTACATACAACTTTGATTAAAGTGAATATTGCTATTTTCTATCAACCACCATTAAATGGGGCCTATATGGAAGTCATTTCAAACTGAAATTTAAAGGAGCCCAATGTCAGTGTTTCAATAATTTCAATGTTCAATCATTTTTAGTGTCTTGTTGTCTCTGGCTTAGATATCAGTCAAAAAAAAAAAGGGGTAAAAGAAACCCAAGTGGTTCATAGAAATCTATGATTTGGAGGTGATCCAGTTCATTTTATGTCACATTTCACCACACCAGGGGATGAGAAATCATCCAATTTTTAAAAACCATAACCTCCTAAAATTATTCTGCAGCCTATGTTCTTTGCATTAAAAAATCTTCCCTGTTTATAAAATAAATATATTTTTTTAACTGTACATAATGTGCAAATAATGAGGCATTCTCCCTTTCCGCCCCCATGGCACAGACACCTAGTGCTAATCACTAAAATGCAAGCAGACCTTCACTTGTTGAGTCCATGGGTGACTCAGGTGTACCTGGGGCTTATCTGTTCAACTTCAGGAGCTGCCCTCTGGCACCCTATTTGTTAAAGTTGGGGAAGCCTTTGGGAGGGCCCTCTCCTGGAGGAGTGTCAATGATGAGAGCCACCTGCTGGTCAAGCCCTCCGTTGCTGGAGAGAAGTGGTTCTGTACGCTGTGTATGCGGAGTATTAGACTTGCTATTTCACGTCTGATCTCGGAAGCTAAGCAGGGTCGGGCCTGGTTAGTACTTGGATGGGAGATTTGGTATTTCAGCCCTGGGTGGGGACGGGAGGATCTGTAAATAAAACTGTAAAAAACAATTCCTCTGCACTCTGACATACTGGGGCCCAATCAACACCACCCTGACATCCATTTACAGACACTGAAATGACAAAAGAGATGCAGGCACTCTTTCTTGGGGCCCAAAGATGGTGTGGGCGCCTCTATGATAAGCCTGGTACAACAGAGGTCTGGCCTCAGTAACCACTGGGAGTGTCTTCACTGTGACAAACACATGTAAAAAACTCTTACATGTACACTTGTACCTGATAACATTTTATATTCTACAGCCTTAAAAAATAACCTCCCAAGTATTATTTTATCAAATGCTCATGGCAATCTTTGGCATAAGCTTGGTAGATACGTGAACATCTAAAACAAAATGCTAGGGGAGCCCCAAACATCTGTCACCCTGTGTTCTTTGTGTCCTTTGCTGTTAACAGATAGAAGCAGACTCAATCTTCAAGCCATGATGTTAGTACCACATCCTTTTCCTCATCTCCTAGACGACACTCTCCTTCTTTCTAGCTCTACCAGAGTCTACTCTCAGGACACCTGCTATACCCTCAGACCCCTTCTAAAGAAGTCATATCCATAGATTTTTTTTCTTAAGAAAGTTGCTATAGCTAATTTATTGAACTTCTATGGCTATATCCTGTGCCATGTACCTCTGTCACCTGACTCTACGTTTTGCACCAGAAGAGGGATCAGATCCACAGGCAATAAATCCTCAACTGACATTCATCCCATAAGAGATCTGACAGTTCTGTTTTGTCCAACAAGGACAACAGAAGTTAATCAAACTAACAAAATTCTTACACTTCTGGAATTTTGAGTTTAAAATACAGAATTTGGAATGAAGTGAAGGAAGATGAGCAGAAAGACACAAGAGAATGCAGTGCACAGTGCCACTGTCAGATCCTGGCTCCCAACATACCATGAAAACAACCAGTTGCTAAGACTGAATGATAAGACTGATGATAAAACTGAATGTATTATTGACCTCCAACAAATACCATTGAAAAGTAATAAGCTATTACTATCTCGGAAGCTAAGCAGGGTCGGGCCTGGTTAGTACTTGGATGGGAGATTTGGTATTTCAGCCCTGGGTGGGGACGGGAGGATCTGTAAATAAAACTGTAAAAAACAATTCCTCTGCACTCTGACATACTGGGGCCCAATCAACACCACCCTGACATCCATTTACAGACACTGAAATGACAAAAGAGATGCAGGCACTCTTTCTTGGGGCCCAAAGATGGTGTGGGCGCCTCTATGATAAGCCTGGTACAACAGAGGTCTGGCCTCAGTAACCACTGGGAGTGTCTTCACTGTGACAAACACATGTAAAAAACTCTTACATGTACACTTGTACCTGATAACATTTTATATTCTACAGCCTTAAAAAATAACCTCCCAAGTATTATTTTATCAAATGCTCATGGCAATCTTTGGCATAAGCTTGGTAGATACGTGAACATCTAAAACAAAATGCTAGGGGAGCCCCAAACATCTGTCACCCTGTGTTCTTTGTGTCCTTTGCTGTTAACAGATAGAAGCAGACTCAATCTTCAAGCCATGATGTTAGTACCACATCCTTTTCCTCATCTCCTAGACGACACTCTCCTTCTTTCTAGCTCTACCAGAGTCTACTCTCAGGACACCTGCTATACCCTCAGACCCCTTCTAAAGAAGTCATATCCATAGATTTTTTTTCTTAAGAAAGTTGCTATAGCTAATTTATTGAACTTCTATGGCTATATCCTGTGCCATGTACCTCTGTCACCTGACTCTACGTTTTGCACCAGAAGAGGGATCAGATCCACAGGCAATAAATCCTCAACTGACATTCATCCCATAAGAGATCTGACAGTTCTGTTTTGTCCAACAAGGACAACAGAAGTTAATCAAACTAACAAAATTCTTACACTTCTGGAATTTTGAGTTTAAAATACAGAATTTGGAATGAAGTGAAGGAAGATGAGCAGAAAGACACAAGAGAATGCAGTGCACAGTGCCACTGTCAGATCCTGGCTCCCCAACATACCATGAAAACAACCAGTTGCTAAGACTGAATGATAAGACTGATGATAAAACTGAATGTATTATTGACCTCCTGAGACAATACTACCTTGGTAACATCTCAAAGAATAAATGGCAAGGTCAGAATACTGAATGAAATTCTGAAGTCCGGTTCTTTCCATGAGTGGGAGGGGCCTATAACTCCTCACACACAAAATTGTACTGAGGGCTGTTGTGCCTCAGACATCTCTGCGATGATCAAGTTCTTCCTCTTATTTCTCCAGCTCAGCCTTTTTTTCTTAGAACTTCCATCTTTCACCAAGATAAAATGTTTGTTTAGTTAAAAAGTTACCGAAAACTGTTTTGCCACTGAAATGACAACAAATATGCCGCTATCATTCTGTTCACTTGCTTATGGCTCCAGCTTTTATTTCTTCCAGAGACTTGGATATAGGTAATTTGTTTGGGTTTACTATATTTACCAATGTGTTAGAGCGATGTTTAGAGCAACTGACGGAAGGTTACTGTTTCCTGAGGAGCATGACATGGGATAATTTCAGTCCTGCAAATAACTGGTTCTGTGGCCTTGCATAAGCCACTGAAAATAAGACTTGTTCATTCATTAAACAAATATTTTTTCCAGTTTAACTATGCCTTATTGCAACAGTACAAAGATTTCTTCTGTTGTGTATTTTAGTGGTATGTAACCTGCAAGTTCCGTTCAAATTCTCTAGCTTTTTCAGAAGAAACCAGAATCTGTTCCCTCTCTTTTTTCTAAGAGTTCCATTTCTGAAACACAGGTAATGAGGGTTGATGTCTTCCAACTACTTTTTTTTAAGATTTATTTATTTACTTATTTGGGGGTGGAGTTGGGAGGGAGGGGAGCAGGCGGGCTACTTCTACTGGTCTTTCATTTCTCTATTTTCATCCATCTTTGTTCTGTGGCCCGTGTGGGCCTCCCATCTTGGTGGCCTCTGTTGTCACAGAGCACCAGCTCTGGGCGCATGTGCTCCAGAGCTCTGGCTCGGTAATTGGATACATCAGTCCAGCCACTCCGTGGCACGTGGGATCTTCCCAGGCCAGGGATCGAACCGGCGCCCCTTGCACTGCAAGGCGGTGTCCTCACCCACTGGACCACCAGGGAAGCCCCTTCCAACTACTTTTGACACATTCATCCTACAATCCTGGAACCTAGGAAGTCCCTGGAAGCTCAGTAGGGTCGTTCCCATCAGAAGATGGGACTGAAATCAGTCTTGCCATTCTCTATATAACTACACACATTGTACATGTAGTGAACTCACAAGCTTTCAGAACTATAGGCCCCTCTACCCCAAAACTGCTTCCACATCTACTTAACCTCCGATCTTTCCAAGATTTTCTAATCCTCTCCCTCTTTCTAGTACTTAGACTTAAGCCCTTTACAAGCTCATTTCCAAGTGATCTTGAGATGTATCTTGCTCTAACTTATACCAAACAGTGTAAGTTGGATCTTTCCCTCCAAATGCAATGGATTATCCAAAAGCATAATACTGATACCTATGGGATTTCAAGTATGGTCAATTTCTGGAGACTCCTGATTCACAAATTACTCACTAGATTAGATATTGGGGACTTCAACACTTTCAATCTGCTCCTTAATACACTCTCATTTGGGAAACCCTAAGTTACTAGGTTGGATCTTAGCACCTGGTATCTCTCTCTCTCTCCCACTGGCCCATTCCTGTGATCCAGCATGCTTCACAGAAAACCTAGTTTGCATTTACCAGGAAAGAATTGGGGCCTGGTTTGAATTGACCTAAAATAGATCAGGGCCATCCTTGGATTTTTGCTTTTATGGCTTCCACTGTATCCTAAATCAAATGTATTCTTCCACCATATGGGAAAAAGAGAAATTTGGCCAGTTGAGCGTTATTCCAGCCCACCTGGCTTGATCTTCCCCTTGGGCAATGTAATTTCAGCAAATAGTCCAAAACCTGTTAAGCTAAAGAACATTATTTTGGCTTTATTCTGAAAGAATTCTGCAAATATTTTCTGTGGAAAACTTTTAAACAGTCCTCTGTTTCTGCTCCATGGTGTTCTGGAGCTGGAGGGTGGGGGTGCTCACATGATTCTTTGTGATTTTATGTCTTTTGTGAGGAGGATGGGAAAATAAGTATAATTTTACCACCTATTATTTGGGGAAGTTGAAAAACAAAAATGGTAGCACTAAGATGGTAGCATAGGTCATCCTCAACTCAGTTTTCCTTCATATTCACAAGACACCACTGAGAAAAAATCCTAGAACAAACTTAACAGCAGCTTGGGTTTAGAGAGAAAAATAGGCTAAGCACAACATATATTAATTGCTACATATGCTCTCCTAGTGTCACAACAGTCACTTTATGGAAAGAGATTGAAAGCACAAATTTTACCACTCAACACTGATGTTAAAAAAAAAAAAGAAAAAAAAAAAAAAAAAAAAGAATGCCTTCAAGAACAAAGTCTCCTCCTCTACCTTGAGCCCACTTGTTGTCTCCCTGGAGCCTCTCTCCCACAGACACACCATTTTCTAGTCCTATAGTCCTCCCACAGCTCATCAACAGGAATGAGAGCATGTACTCAGCAACTGCAATTAGCTAGTCATCGAGATGGTGCAGATCCACTCACCTCCCCCGTTTAGACTAAGTGACATTAAAGCAGCATCTGTGGTGCCGGAAAAAGGGCAAGCAGGAGCTCAGATGCCTCTGCCGCCTTCAGATAAGAAGGGCAATTCTTAGTGTCTTACCAAGGTGGCAGGGAAAGCAGTCAGGTCCCTGGCACATGAGGATGGGCTGTCATTTGCAGACGGATTCGGCCATACCTTGCTGTGGTTAACAATGCACAGTGGAGGGGCTTCCTTGGTGGTCCAGTGGGTAAGGACACTGCCTTGCAGTGCAAGGGGCGCCGGTTCGATCCCTGGCCTGGGAAGATCCCACGTGCCGCGGAGCAGCTGGACCAATGTGTCCAATTACCGCGCTGGAGCTCTGGAGCGCATGCGCCCAGAGCTGGTGCTCTGCGACGACAGATGCCACCGAGATGGGAGGCCCACATGGGCCAAAGAACAAAGATGGATGAAACTAGACAAATGAAAGACCAGTGGAAGTGGCCCGCCCACCCCCCTCCCTCCCCACCCCTGCCTAAATAAATAAATATTAAAAAAAAAAACACACAAAAAAACAATGCACAGTGGAAATCAGCATGCCCTTTAGGAGGAAGAGAGAGTCAGCTAACCAGATTCTGCAGCCAATGTTACTGCCTCTGGCTTTTGAGGCTCAGTATCTCTACCAAGTGAGGACAGTAATATCCACCTTCCTACAGTCAAAAAGCATGATGCCTATAGGAACCACTAACACTGAATGTTGAATTGTTGAATGTAAGAGGGATTTAAGTACAAAATGAGGCAACTTTGTAAAAGTTTATTATACAAGATGATACTGCAGTGCTGGAGAGGTTATAAAGCACTTAAAAAGGGACTGGCAGAGACTGTTGGAACCAATGATAATCCCACAGAGTTGGAGGAACAGGGGTGGATGGAACTGTGGGAAATGCTCAGTGACTGGCATAGCCAAATACAGATGTCTGTGGAAAGAGAGGAAGGGACATTGCTGGGGCTTAAATATACTCACAGGCCCTGAATTACCAGTTGGGTAAGAGTACTCGTCCCAACGCCACAGCCAGAGCAGCTCACAGGTACACAAACTGAGGGGCAGAGTGGAACTCATAGTTTCCTTTGCTAATCTGATAATTAATACAAATTATTGCTGGAAACAATCTAAATACCTACCAATTGTTAAATGAGTAAAGAAAAAGTCAAACATGCATACAATAGAATATTATTCCATAACAAAAAGGAATGAAGTACTGATAACTGTTACAGCATAAGTAAACTTTGAAAACACTATGCTAAGTGAAAGAAGCCAACCAAAAGGCCACATATATGATTTCAACTGTATGAAAAATCCAGAACAGGCAAACCTACAGAGACAGAAAGGACAGTAGAGGTCACCTACTGCTGGAGGACAAGGGGAGTGGGGAGTGACTGCTAAAGGGTAGTCTTCTGGAGATGATGAAAATTCTCTCAAGTCAATATATACACTAAAAACTAACAAAGTGTATGCTTTACATGGGTGAACTGTATGCTGGTTAAATTAAAAACCAACTCCGCTTACCTTCAAAGACCTGTTTTAAGCAAACAAAATATCCTAGCCTAAAGAAATAAATATTAAAAAAAAAAACACACAAAAAAACAATGCACAGTGGAAATCAGCATGCCCTTTAGGAGGAAGAGAGAGTCAGCTAACCAGATTCTGCAGCCAATGTTACTGCCTCTGGCTTTTGAGACTCAGTATCTCTACCAAGTGAGGACAGTAATATCCACCTTCCTACAGTCAAAAAGCATGATGCCTATAGGAACCACTAACACTGAATGTTGAATTGTTGAATGTAAGAGGGATTTAAGTACAAAATGAGGCAACTTTGTAAAAGTTTATTATACAAGATGATACTGCAGTGCTGGAGAGGTTATAAAGCACTTAAAAAGGGACTGGCAGAGACTGTTGGAACCAATGATAATCCCACAGAGTTGGAGGAACAGGGGTGGATGGAACTGTGGGAAATGCTCAGTGACTGGCATAGCCAAATACAGATGTCTGTGGAAAGAGAGGAAGGGACATTGCTGGGGCTTAAATATACTCACAGGCCCTGAATTACCAGTTGGGTAAGAGTACTCGTCCCAACGCCACAGCCAGAGCAGCTCACAGGTACACAAACTGAGGGGCAGAGTGGAACTCATAGTTTCCTTTGCTAATCTGATAATTAATACAAATTATTGCTGGAAACAATCTAAATACCTACCAATTGTTAAATGAGTAAAGAAAAAGTCAAACATGCATACAATAGAATATTATTCCATAACAAAAAGGAATGAAGTACTGATAACTGTTACAGCATAAGTAAACTTTGAAAACACTATGCTAAGTGAAAGAAGCCAACCAAAAGGCCACATATATGATTTCAACTGTATGAAAAATCCAGAACAGGCAAACCTACAGAGACAGAAAGGACAGTAGAGGTCACCTACTGCTGGAGGACAAGGGGAGTGGGGAGTGACTGCTAAAGGGTAGTCTTCTGGAGATGATGAAAATTCTCTCAAGTCAATATATACACTAAAAACTAACAAAGTGTATGCTTTACATGGGTGAACTGTATGCTGGTTAAATTAAAAACCAACTCCGCTTACCTTCAAAGACCTGTTTTAAGCAAACAAAATATCCTAGCCTAAAGAAATAACAGGTAATAACTTTACAGGCAATAATTTAATCACTGAATCAGAAGAAGAAAAACTCAACCAGGGCCTATGTAACAACCTAGAGGGGAGGGAGGATAGGGAGGGAGATGAGAGGGAAGCTCAAGAGGGAGGGGAAAATATGTATACCTATGGCTGATTCATGCTGATGTTTGGCAGTAAACAACAAAACTCTATAAAGCTATAATCCTTCAATTAAAAAACCAAACTAAAAAAGGAGAAAAATAAAAAATTCTCTTCCTAACCTGAAACTACATCAAACTATATTAAAAACTTATAAAAATCCACTCCTAAGTGAAGAGCACAGATTTGGTCTTCAGCTTAAATATGTAATTCATGCCTTCAGTATCCATGTGTGCGTATGTAAACCTCTTTAACCAATTCTCCCCAAATGGTTTTATTCCATGAGTGTGCATTCCATAATATTATACTAATTTATGGCTTTTTTCCTTTGAATAAAGGAGGAATGCAAGTAGAAATCTGAGCTTACTGTAAACAAGAATTTAAACCTCAAAACAAAATTCTAAAGCAGAAGTTGATAATCCTGCCAACCTTGGTGGCTTCAGCCCCCACAGTTCCCCTAATATCCAATCAACTGTACTAGTTGCCACAGATCCAAAGTCCCTGTTCTCCTTGGCAACTTCTTTGGGCTCTAGCAAGAATGTCTGTCTTCCTCTATCTCATTTCCTTCCAGCGTCTTTCCTTTGTGCCTTTCACATGGCAGTTGCCAAAAAAAAGGCCACATAAGTACACTTTGAAAACACTATGCTAAGTGAAAGAAGCCAACCAAAAGGCCACATATATGATTTCAACTGTATGAAAAATCCAGAACAGGCAAACCTACAGAGACAGAAAGGACAGTAGAGGTCACCTACTGCTGGAGGACAAGGGGAGTGGGGAGTGACTGCTAAAGGGTAGTCTTCTGGAGATGATGAAAATTCTCTCAAGTCAATATATACACTAAAAACTAACAAAGTGTATGCTTTACATGGGTGAACTGTATGCTGGTTAAATTAAAAACCAACTCCGCTTACCTTCAAAGACCTGTTTTAAGCAAACAAAATATCCTAGCCTAAAGAAATAACAGGTAATAACTTTACAGGCAATAATTTAATCACTGAATCAGAAGAAGAAAAACTCAACCAGGGCCTATGTAACAACCTAGAGGGGAGGGAGGATAGGGAGGGAGATGAGAGGGAAGCTCAAGAGGGAGGGAACATATGTATACCTATGGCTGATTCATGCTGATGTTTGGCAGTAAACAACAAAACTCTATAAAGCTATAATCCTTCAATTAAAAAACCAAACTAAAAAAGGAGAAAAATAAAAAATTCTCTTCCTAACCTGAAACTACATCAAACTATATTAAAAACTTATAAAAATCCACTCCTAAGTGAAGAGCACAGATTTGGTCTTCAGCTTAAATATGTAATTCATGCCTTCAGTATCCATGTGTGCGTATGTAAACCTCTTTAACCAATTCTCCCCAAATGGTTTTATTCCATGAGTGTGCATTCCATAATATTATACTAATTTATGGCTTTTTTCCTTTGAATAAAGGAGGAATGCAAGTAGAAATCTGAGCTTACTGTAAACAAGAATTTAAACCTCAAAACAAAATTCTAAAGCAGAAGTTGATAATCCTGCCAACCTTGGTGGCTTCAGCCCCCACAGTTCCCCTAATATCCAATCAACTGTACTAGTTGCCACAGATCCAAAGTCCCTGTTCTCCTTGGCAACTTCTTTGGGCTCTAGCAAGAATGTCTGTCTTCCTCTATCTCATTTCCTTCCAGCGTCTTTCCTTTGTGCCTTTCACATGGCAGTTGGAAAGTAATTTTGTTGAATCATATCCCAGTTTGACCAGAAGCTAGTCAAACCCACAGAAAATTTTATAGAACTCATGGATCACAGCCTTGTAGTGGTGAAGGGGTTTGCATAACTCAATGAAGCTATGACCCATGTCGTGTAGGGCCACCCAAGGCGGAATGGTCACAGTGAAGAGTTCTGACAAAATATGGTTCACTGAAGGAGAACCCTATCCAGCATTCTTGCCTTGAGAACCCAAGGATAGTACACAAATGCAAAAAGATATGACATCAGAAGATGTTCAATATGCTACTAAGGAAGAGCAGAAATGCAATTTCTAATAGCTCCAGAAAGAAGGCAGCAGCTGGGTCAAAGCAGAAATGGTATTCAGTGGGTGTGTCTAGCAGTGAAAGTAAAGTTTGATGCTATAAAGAACCACATTGCGTAGGAACCTGGAATGTTAGGTCCATGAATCAAGGTAAATTAGATGTGATCAAGCAGGAGATGGCAAGACTGAACATTAAAATCTTACAAATCAGAGAAATAAAATAGATGGCATTGCACAAATTTCATTCAGATGGCCATTGTATCTACTATGGTAGGCAAGAATCCCTAGAAGAAATGTAGTAATCCTCTCAGTCAAAAAACAGTCAGAAATGCAGTACTTGGGTACAATCTCAAGAAGACAGAATGATCTCAGTTTGTTCCCAAGCCGGCCCTGAAGTAAGGATTGGTATTTCTGTGCAAGGCCAAAATCAAATCTAAAGAACAAAAGAGGCCAAACATTTAAAAGGCAGGTAAAAGAGTTTTAACTTGGAAATGGAGGCCAAAGTTTAAGATTATGAAAAGCACATCAAGCAGTAAGAAACAAGTGGTCAAATTTTGTTATGGAGGTCAGGGGTTATCAGGCTCTAAGCTATTTTAATGGACCAGCACGCTGAAGACATTTTGGGTCTGTGCCTTATCAAAGGTCCCTCCTGGCCCCAGACAGATCTCGGCAACACAGAATGGGTGGTGCCAGCTCACAGTCTAGACACAGCCCTAATAAAGATGAAAGAGGAGAAGGAAATTTATTCTACAATTCAATTATGCCAGTCAGTGACACATTTCTTTCCCAAGTCACAAACACATTTGCATAGTCTGAGATTGCAAGGCAGATACCTCAAAAAATAAACTTCTGGAATGAAAGAAAATGGATTTTAAATTGCAGAGGTAACATTTCTATTTTGCACCATCTATGATAACTCAAATTTCCAGCAAATATATTATTCACTAGAAATAATGCAGGAAAGATAGAGATCAAAATTATGTTATAGAAAAGAAAGATATTTTTAAATGACGATGAAATAGATCATTTTTAAAGTAATGAATCAGAAGATGTTCAATATGCTACTAAGGAAGAGCAGAAATGCAATTTCTAATAGCTCCAGAAAGAAGGCAGCAGCTGGGTCAAAGCAGAAATGGTATTCAGTGGGTGTGTCTAGCAGTGAAAGTAAAGTTTGATGCTATAAAGAACCACATTGCGTAGGAACCTGGAATGTTAGGTCCATGAATCAAGGTAAATTAGATGTGATCAAGCAGGAGATGGCAAGACTGAACATTAAAATCTTACAAATCAGAGAAATAAAATAGATGGCATTGCACAAATTTCATTCAGATGGCCATTGTATCTACTATGGTAGGCAAGAATCCCTAGAAGAAATGTAGTAATCCTCTCAGTCAAAAAACAGTCAGAAATGCAGTACTTGGGTACAATCTCAAGAAGACAGAATGATCTCAGTTTGTTCCCAAGCCGGCCCTGAAGTAAGGATTGGTATTTCTGTGCAAGGCCAAAATCAAATCTAAAGAACAAAAGAGGCCAAACATTTAAAAGGCAGGTAAAAGAGTTTTAACTTGGAAATGGAGGCCAAAGTTTAAGATTATGAAAAGCACATCAAGCAGTAAGAAACAAGTGGTCAAATTTTGTTATGGAGGTCAGGGGTTATCAGGCTCTAAGCTATTTTAATGGACCAGCACGCTGAAGACATTTTGGGTCTGTGCCTTATCAAAGGTCCCTCCTGGCCCCAGACAGATCTCGGCAACACAGAATGGGTGGTGCCAGCTCACAGTCTAGACACAGCCCTAATAAAGATGAAAGAGGAGAAGGAAATTTATTCTACAATTCAATTATGCCAGTCAGTGACACATTTCTTTCCCAAGTCACAAACACATTTGCATAGTCTGAGATTGCAAGGCAGATACCTCAAAAAATAAACTTCTGGAATGAAAGAAAATGGATTTTAAATTGCAGAGGTAACATTTCTATTTTGCACCATCTATGATAACTCAAATTTCCAGCAAATATATTATTCACTAGAAATAATGCAGGAAAGATAGAGATCAAAATTATGTTATAGAAAAGAAAGATATTTTTAAATGACGATGAAATAGATCATTTTTAAAGTAATGAATCAATTTTTTTTAACTTAAAACGTACTCAGACATTATTGATTATGCATCAGTGCTCTTGGATGGACCAAAAGGATGATATAGTAAACCTAGAACAAAATCACACATCATGTCTATTCTACAGATCTCCCCGCACTGGTAGTGAGGTGTGGGCATCTGCCTTAGGAGTGTTCTACTCTGCAGAGTCCCTGAAATCAGAGATGGTGGGTAAAGGCACCTGGTCCAGGATCAGGAGTTCTGAATATTTCTTGTTTCTCCACTGCAGGCACAGGTAAATCCAGTGTTTGGATCTGATCAATAACCAAAGTCTCAAAGTCCTTAGTTTTTAGTACAATCAATATCAGTTACTGATTTGTGTCAAATGAGATGGTTAGATAGCATCATCAACTCAATGCACATGAATTTTAGTGAACTCCAGGAGATACTGGAGAACAGGGAAGCCTGGCATGCTTCAGCCTATTGAAATGCAAAGTCAAGACATGGTTTAGCGACTGAACAACAACAACAAAATTAGGGCCAGTACAGTATCTCAGAATCAAAACATTCAGTCCACCAGATAATGTGGTTAATAATAAGAAAAACAAAAGAGAGTAAGATCCCAGCGCCTCCCCCCTCACCCACACAGCAATGTAGTTCAGGGAAGGAAAGAATATTTCAGTAGCATTGTGACCTAGTATCTACACATGCCCAACCAGAAACAAAATAAGGGAAGACTTTCTTAACATGAGAGGCACAGTCACTGGGTGTCCTCATTCACCTCTGCTGACATGGATGCAGAAGCCCTGGCCCAAATCAAGGACAGACCTCTCCCCACCGGTGTAGTCAGCAGGTCCTGAAGTCCAGGGAAATGGGTACCAGTGTCATTCTCACTGTAGGCAGTCCCTATGCTTGCTTCATTAAACATCAAAGGGGCCTCAACAAGGGAGCCTAGGCAAAGAGGTATGCACTCTGTAGATACCTAGTTCAGAAGACAACATGTATACCTTCCTCCAAGCAGGGATCAACCTAGTGGATCTAAATGTTGTCATCATGCTATCATCTTTTTCTGCTTTTCCCTTCATAGTGGTGGAATAACGGACATTTGCAGAAATAAGGAAGGTGAGCATTTAGGATCGTATACAGTTAAGCATTGGCTTTTAAGGCTGCTAAGCGACTGCCACATACTGTTCAAAAACAAGGCCTAACCCTCTTCCCCACTCTGTCCAACCCATGGGGAGAACAAAAGTGGCTGCAAACTATTCTATAAACCATCACTGAACTCTATATACGGGGATACCTCAGAGATGGTGGGTAAAGGCACCTGGTCCAGGATCAGGAGTTCTGAATATTTCTTGTTTCTCCACTGCAGGCACAGGTAAATCCAGTGTTTGGATCTGATCAATAACCAAAGTCTCAAAGTCCTTAGTTTTAGTACAATCAATATCAGTTACTGATTTGTGTCAAATGAGATGGTTAGATAGCATCATCAACTCAATGCACATGAATTTTAGTGAACTCCAGGAGATACTGGAGAACAGGGAAGCCTGGCATGCTTCAGCCTATTGAAATGCAAAGTCAAGACATGGTTTAGCGACTGAACAACAACAACAAAATTAGGGCCAGTACAGTATCTCAGAATCAAAACATTCAGTCCACCAGATAATGTGGTTAATAATAAGAAAAACAAAAGAGAGTAAGATCCCAGCGCCTCCCCCCTCACCCACACAGCAATGTAGTTCAGGGAAGGAAAGAATATTTCAGTAGCATTGTGACCTAGTATCTACACATGCCCAACCAGAAACAAAATAAGGGAAGACTTTCTTAACATGAGAGGCACAGTCACTGGGTGTCCTCATTCACCTCTGCTGACATGGATGCAGAAGCCCTGGCCCAAATCAAGGACAGACCTCTCCCCACCGGTGTAGTCAGCAGGTCCTGAAGTCCAGGGAAATGGGTACCAGTGTCATTCTCACTGTAGGCAGTCCCTATGCTTGCTTCATTAAACATCAAAGGGGCCTCAACAAGGGAGCCTAGGCAAAGAGGTATGCACTCTGTAGATACCTAGTTCAGAAGACAACATGTATACCTTCCTCCAAGCAGGGATCAACCTAGTGGATCTAAATGTTGTCATCATGCTATCATCTTTTTCTGCTTTTCCCTTCATAGTGGTGGAATAACGGACATTTGCAGAAATAAGGAAGGTGAGCATTTAGGATCGTATACAGTTAAGCATTGGCTTTTAAGGCTGCTAAGCGACTGCCACATACTGTTCAAAAACAAGGCCTAACCCTCTTCCCCACTCTGTCCAACCCATGGGGAGAACAAAAGTGGCTGCAAACTATTCTATAAACCATCACTGAACTCTATATACGATACCAATTTGCCTAAGAGGGAGGTTTGCTAATACTCCTCCTCTGAACTAGTGTACCTATTTTGCAAAACACTGGTCAAGGCAAATGAAGGAACAGTGACAAACTTCTTAAACACTGTCTTCATTTTCATATATAACTTAAAGTTTAACTTTCATATGATTTTCATTAATAAGGAAAGTGGCTCTCTAAACATACTGGAAAGTACGTAGGAGGCCAGGCATCTCAGTTTATATGCTAATCAGCAACTCCTTAATTATATGATCTTTGTTTGACAAGTGCCTAAACTTATGAGGCCTTCTTTTCTTCAAAATTAGGGGGACTGAAATGGATTAGTGATACTTAAAAGACTATGCATTAGGGCTTCCCTGGTGGTCCACTGGGTAAGGACACCGCCTTGCAGTGCAAGGGGTGCCGGTTCCATCCCTGGCCTGGATAGATCCTACCTGCTGCGGAGCAGCTGGACTAATAGTCCGACTACCGAGCCAGAGCTCTGAAGTGCATGCAACAAAAAAGATAAGTGAGTAAAGGATCAAAAAAGTGGCCATAAAAACCAAAAACACTATGCATTAGAAGGACCTCTGAGCCTACAGAAACACTGATGCCAATAGCCAATTCAATCACTTAACCCAGCATCCTACAGCAGGATCTCAGACAAGCATTGGGCTTCCTTCTATTTTACAGTCCTTGAATACTATGATAATTGTGAAATCACTTATTCATTCTATATATATATTTATTCAGTGTTTACTATGTGTCAGAGTTTTGCAGGCTAAATTGTGTCCCCATAAGTCATATGTTGCAGTTCTATGCTGTATTTGCAAATTGGATCTTTATAGAAGTACTTAAGTTAAAATTAGGTCATTACTAGTCATACCAGTCTAGTCATACTAGGTTTAGTCTAGTATGGCTGGGGTCCTTACAAGAAGATGACAGATATACCTTCCTCCAAGCAGGGATCAACCTAGTGGATCTAAATGTTGTCATCATGCTATCATCTTTTCTGCTTTTCCCTTCATAGTGGTGGAATAACGGACATTTGCAGAAATAAGGAAGGTGAGCATTTAGGATCGTATACAGTTAAGCATTGGCTTTTAAGGCTGCTAAGCGACTGCCACATACTGTTCAAAAACAAGGCCTAACCCTCTTCCCCACTCTGTCCAACCCATGGGGAGAACAAAAGTGGCTGCAAACTATTCTATAAACCATCACTGAACTCTATATACGATACCAATTTGCCTAAGAGGGAGGTTTGCTAATACTCCTCCTCTGAACTAGTGTACCTATTTTGCAAAACACTGGTCAAGGCAAATGAAGGAACAGTGACAAACTTCTTAAACACTGTCTTCATTTTCATATATAACTTAAAGTTTAACTTTCATATGATTTTCATTAATAAGGAAAGTGGCTCTCTAAACATACTGGAAAGTACGTAGGAGGCCAGGCATCTCAGTTTATATGCTAATCAGCAACTCCTTAATTATATGATCTTTGTTTGACAAGTGCCTAAACTTATGAGGCCTTCTTTTCTTCAAAATTAGGGGGACTGAAATGGATTAGTGATACTTAAAAGACTATGCATTAGGGCTTCCCTGGTGGTCCACTGGGTAAGGACACCGCCTTGCAGTGCAAGGGGTGCCGGTTCCATCCCTGGCCTGGATAGATCCTACCTGCTGCGGAGCAGCTGGACTAATAGTCCGACTACCGAGCCAGAGCTCTGAAGTGCATGCAACAAAAAAGATAAGTGAGTAAAGGATCAAAAAAGTGGCCATAAAAACCAAAAACACTATGCATTAGAAGGACCTCTGAGCCTACAGAAACACTGATGCCAATAGCCAATTCAATCACTTAACCCAGCATCCTACAGCAGGATCTCAGACAAGCATTGGGCTTCCTTCTATTTTACAGTCCTTGAATACTATGATAATTGTGAAATCACTTATTCATTCTATATATATATTTATTCAGTGTTTACTATGTGTCAGAGTTTTGCAGGCTAAATTGTGTCCCCATAAGTCATATGTTGCAGTTCTATGCTGTATTTGCAAATTGGATCTTTATAGAAGTACTTAAGTTAAAATTAGGTCATTACTAGTCATACCAGTCTAGTCATACTAGGTTTAGTCTAGTATGGCTGGGGTCCTTACAAGAAGATGACAGATATGCACAGAGGGAAGACCATGTGAAGAGAGAGGGAGCTGGCCCACTTTAGATGATGTTGGCAGGGAAGGACTCCCTAAGGCACTAACACTGGAGCTGTCAAGCTGATGCCCCAGGAAGAGAATGAAACAGCTACGTGAAGCTAAAGGAAGAGGCTTCCACTCTAAGGAAGCTGTAGATGAAAAGACCCAACCAGGAGAAGGAAATACGCTTATTTGGGGAAATGAAATGGCCTGGTGGCCAATTCATAATGAAGGAAGTGACATGAAAATGGGGTGGGGTGAGTGGGAAGGGGTGTCAGTACATTAAAATCCACAGTAGGGCTTTCCTGGTGGTCCAGTGGGTAAAGAGCCCACCTTGCAATGCAAGCGTCACCGGTTTGATCCCTGGCCCAGGAAGATCCCACATGCCAAGGAGCGGCTGGGCGGGTGTGCCTAACTACAAGCCAGTGCTTTAGAGTGCACGCACCCAGAGCCAGTGCTCTGCAACAAGAGAGGTCACTGCGATGGGAGGCCCACACAGGCCAAAGAATAAAGATGGATGAAAAATAAATGATGACTTAGAGGCAAAAAAACCAAGCCTTCTCTCCTAAGAAGTTTACCTCTAAAAAAAAAAAGAAAGAAAACACAGTAAAGAGCTTAAGTTTTATTCCAAGTTAAAAAAAAATTAAAAACAATAAACAAAGCAATTGATGGGACTTCCCTGGTGGTCCAGTGGCTAAAGACACTGTGCCTCCAATGCTGGGGGCCTGGGTTCAACCTCTGGTCAGGGAACTACATCCCACATGCTGCAACTAAAGATTCCACATGCCACAACTAAGACCCATGCAGCCAAATAAACACATAAATTAAAAACAAAACAAAACAAAAAAACCCAAAGCAATTAAATTTAAATTTTATTTTTCTTAGTTCAAAGTACTTTTAAGCACAGCCACAAATAAACCATGCCTCCAGCATAATGCTTTTACTGGAGTCACAGGGCTGTGAGCAAAGTGTCAACACCTACCCCACCCCCAGCCTCCCACCTGCTGCACTGTGCTGAAGAGCCCATAGAGTTCTTGCCTGGTTACAGTGCAGATTGAGGAAAATGTGAAGAGAGAGGAGCTGGCCCAAACTTTAAAAGTTTTTTGGATTTTTGGGCCCCAAAGGAAAGGCCCCCTTCTCCCAAGGGGAAAAATTTAACATTTGGAGCTGTCAAGCTGATGCCCCAGGAAGAGAATGAAACAGCTACGTGAAGCTAAAGGAAGAGGCTTCCACTCTAAGGAAGCTGTAGATGAAAAGACCCAACCAGGAGAAGGAAATACGCTTATTTGGGGAAATGAAATGGCCTGGTGGCCAATTCATAATGAAGGAAGTGACATGAAAATGGGGTGGGGTGAGTGGGAAGGGGTGTCAGTACATTAAAATCCACAGTAGGGCTTTCCTGGTGGTCCAGTGGGTAAAGCGCCCCCCTTGCAACGCAAGCGTCACGGTTTGATCCCTGGCCCAGGAAGATCCCACATGCCAAGGAGCGGCTGGGCGGGTGTGCCTAACTACAAGCCAGTGCTTTAGAGTGCACGCACCCAGAGCCAGTGCTCTGCAACAAGAGAGGTCACTGCGATGGGAGGCCCACACAGGCCAAAGAATAAAGATGGATGAAAAATAAATGATGACTTAGAGGCAAAAAAACCAAGCCTTCTCTCCTAAGAAGTTTACCTCTAAAAAAAAAAAGAAAGAAAACACAGTAAAGAGCTTAAGTTTTATTCCAAGTTAAAAAAAAATTAAAAACAATAAACAAAGCAATTGATGGGACTTCCCTGGTGGTCCAGTGGCTAAAGACACTGTGCCTCCAATGCTGGGGGCCTGGGTTCAACCTCTGGTCAGGGAACTACATCCCACATGCTGCAACTAAAGATTCCACATGCCACAACTAAGACCCATGCAGCCAAATAAACACATAAATTAAAAACAAAACAAAACAAAAAAACCCAAAGCAATTAAATTTAAATTTTATTTTTCTTAGTTCAAAGTACTTTTAAGCACAGCCACAAATAAACCATGCCTCCAGCATAATGCTTTTACTGGAGTCACAGGGCTGTGAGCAAAGTGTCAACACCTACCCCACCCCCAGCCTCCCACCTGCTGCACTGTGCTGAAGAGCCCATAGAGTTCTTTAAGTGGTAAATAATCCTCCTTTGACAGGCACAAGTTCAAAATTTACACAATGGACTGAGATGAAACCTTTAAAGTATAAAGAAGTGTTACTTTTAAAATTTGCTATAGCCAAATACAACTTATGAGATTCTTTTTTCAATTACAGTAGAATAAAAGTTTATTCTTATCTTTCAAAAAAAAAAAAAAGCACAACCCACAATCGAATGCTTTTAAGCAGGGAACTGACACTGACGGAATGGAAAGCAAAATGAGGTTCTTGCTACCTCAGATCTGGCTGCAGCCTTAAGAGACACCACATTCTGAAGTCAGACACATACTAACAGTTCACAGTAGGTGTCTAAAAAATGGTTAGATGAAACCAACATTTTGTGTGTACTTTGTGTCTAAAAAGATTAGGACCTATAGATTAAAGAAGAGAATTTTAAAAATTATTTTTGGAGAGAGCTATAGCAATGCCCTAGATCCTATCGTACATGGCGCAGAATACCACATTAGTCCACAGTGTTAATTGCACTTTGGATAAGCAAGAAGCAACAAGTATATTAGAAGCCCTTTTAGAGTACTGTATCTCAATGGATGAGAGATGAACTGAGAAGACGCAGGTTCCTGCCCCGTCTATGAAGATTTTAGAGGTCCAGTGGTCTGGGACATGTCAGGATATCCCCTCCAAAGTGAAGGACAAATGCTACATCTTGCACTTCCCACCTAGTGCACAGAAGCACCATGCCTCGTGGGCATAGACTGACTAACTTAACTATCTCCAATTGTCCAGTTCTGGGTGAGTTTCTTGGGTGCAGGATGTCCACTGCTAAAACTAAACAGTCCCAGGCAAACAGTCCCAGGCTAGTCAACCTAGCAGGCCTCTTATTTTTAAAAAGCCACCCTGAGTTAAGTGTTTGTTTCTTACAGCATTCTAACTTATGCTACTCCAGAGTTTCAAAGAGATCTGGGCACAAAGTAGGAACGTTGTTAAGTGGTCTCCTGATTAAACTGAGCTCAGGGTTGAACTGTCACTGTGAAAACAAGAGAGTATCTGCAACTATTAGATCCTAAGTGTCTGGCACAACCCCTAGACCAAAGAAGGTGTTTGGCAAATATCTGCTTAAAGCCAGATGGCTTCAGGATTTTTGCAAGTATAGACAAATTTAAGAAGTTTGAATGGTAGACTGAAGATGTGAAAAAAATTCAATGAAAACTCAAGTTCTGGAAGAATCTTCCTGCTCAAATGGACAAGGAAGGACCTGCCCCAGGCAGGGTCAGGAAAAGAGAAACTGAAGAAATCTCTAGTCTCATCTCATGGCTCAGAGGGGAAGGAGGTGGGGAGTGAGTGGAAACACCCACTGGAACCAGCCCTTGGCAAGAGGCATAGTCTTGATGGCAGGAAACCTCCTTAGAAAGGATAGAAATGAATCAAAGAAAACTCCAAGTTATCCCACCTGTACCCGTTTCAGTCGCTCATGGGAGTGATGGCCACTGAGAGATCTCAGCCAGGTTCAACTCCTGGACTCGCCCTCAGCTAACCCAAGGTCAAGTCCCCTTCTTGGGAACAGCCCAAATATAAAGACTCTGTGCAAACAGCATGCAAACCAAGCCTCTCTCTCCCGCTGAACAACACGGAAAGGCCATCTTGGCTTCAGAATGGTCCATAGGTCTAGGCTTGTGGCTGACCTGAAGTTCAACAGCTTAACTTTTCCCTCAGCCCAGCCCTCTTTCCTTTGGTCCCACAACGGTGTCTGTTGCTCGCAAGAGGATCTCCTGTTGACTTTGTGCTTGTAAATCTCCCAAAAACCTAGTTGCACAGAAGCACCATGCCTCGTGGGCATAGACTGACTAACTTAACTATCTCCAATTGTCCAGTTCTGGGTGAGTTTCTTGGGTGCAGGATGTCCACTGCTAAAACTAAACAGTCCCAGGCAAACAGTCCCAGGCTAGTCAACCTAGCAGGCCTCTTATTTTTAAAAAGCCACCCTGAGTTAAGTGTTTGTTTCTTACAGCATTCTAACTTATGCTACTCCAGAGTTTCAAAGAGATCTGGGCACAAAGTAGGAACGTTGTTAAGTGGTCTCCTGATTAAACTGAGCTCAGGGTTGAACTGTCACTGTGAAAACAAGAGAGTATCTGCAACTATTAGATCCTAAGTGTCTGGCACAACCCCTAGACCAAAGAAGGTGTTTGGCAAATATCTGCTTAAAGCCAGATGGCTTCAGGATTTTTGCAAGTATAGACAAATTTAAGAAGTTTGAATGGTAGACTGAAGATGTGAAAAAAATTCAATGAAAACTCAAGTTCTGGAAGAATCTTCCTGCTCAAATGGACAAGGAAGGACCTGCCCCAGGCAGGGTCAGGAAAAGAGAAACTGAAGAAATCTCTAGTCTCATCTCATGGCTCAGAGGGGAAGGAGGTGGGGAGTGAGTGGAAACACCCACTGGAACCAGCCCTTGGCAAGAGGCATAGTCTTGATGGCAGGAAACCTCCTTAGAAAGGATAGAAATGAATCAAAGAAAACTCCAAGTTATCCCACCTGTACCCGTTTCAGTCGCTCATGGGAGTGATGGCCACTGAGAGATCTCAGCCAGGTTCAACTCCTGGACTCGCCCTCAGCTAACCCAAGGTCAAGTCCCCTTCTTGGGAACAGCCCAAATATAAAGACTCTGTGCAAACAGCATGCAAACCAAGCCTCTCTCTCCCGCTGAACAACACGGAAAGGCCATCTTGGCTTCAGAATGGTCCATAGGTCTAGGCTTGTGGCTGACCTGAAGTTCAACAGCTTAACTTTTCCCTCAGCCCAGCCCTCTTTCCTTTGGTCCCACAACGGTGTCTGTTGCTCGCAAGAGGATCTCCTGTTGACTTTGTGCTTGTAAATCTCCTCCCAGTGTCAAAATCCCCTCCTCCTCAGTGTCAAAAACTGAAGGGTCTGCAAGCTAACAAGCTATACTGACAAAGCTACAGTTTTTCCTGTAGTCATGTATGGATGTGAGAGCTGACCCATAAAGAAGGCTGAGCACCGAAGAATTGATGCTTTTGAGTTGTAGTGCTGGAGATGATTCCTGAGAGTCCCTTGGACAGCAAGGGGATCAAACCAGTCAATCTAAAGGAAATCAACCTTGATTGTTCACTGGAAGGACTGATGCTGAAACTCTAAAACTCTGGCTACCTGATGTGAAGAGATGATCCATTGGAAAAGACCCTGATGCTGGGAAAGATTGAAGGTAGGAGGAAAGGGGGAGGCAGAGGATAAGATGGTTGGATGGCATCACTGACTCCATGGACATAAGTTTAAGCAAACTCTGGGAGATGGTGAAGGGCACAGAACCCTGGCATGCTGCAGTCCATGGCGCTGCAAACAGTTGGACATATCTTAGTGACGGAACCACCACAACAATCTTATTGGAAGATGCATAGGAAATAAAGTGAATTTTGAAGAGTCAAACTCTAGAAAGCTTAGAAGCAGAAAATTATGATAAGATAATCCACATATACAAGTGTTTTTTAAAAGAATTTATTGAGTAAACAGATAGTATAGCTGTAGAAACGTTGGCCACCTGTAGAAAGAAGGCCTTCAGCAATAGTTCTTATCTTTGAGCAATGGCCTGCTCATTTTAAATCTTTCTTTTCTCTTGTTAAGACTCATTAACTTCTAGAGCTCTATTCCCTCCTTCTTCAGCACAGTGTTATCAAAGAAAAATCATATTTCTTTAAGTATGTTGTATTATTCAGATTGTTTGTTAGCACAGCCTGATTTTTTCTTCTCTTCCATTTCCTACCAGCCCAAATATAAAGACTCTGTGCAAACAGCATGCAAACCAAGCCTCTCTCCGCTGAACAACACGGAAAGGCCATCTTGGCTTCAGAATGGTCCATAGGTCTAGGCTTGTGGCTGACCTGAAGTTCAACAGCTTAACTTTTCCCTCAGCCCAGCCCTCTTTCCTTTGGTCCCACAACGGTGTCTGTTGCTCGCAAGAGGATCTCCTGTTGACTTTGTGCTTGTAAATCTCCTCCCAGTGTCAAAATCCCCTCCTCCTCAGTGTCAAAAACTGAAGGGTCTGCAAGCTAACAAGCTATACTGACAAAGCTACAGTTTTTCCTGTAGTCATGTATGGATGTGAGAGCTGACCCATAAAGAAGGCTGAGCACAAGAATTGATGCTTTTGAGTTGGGGTGCTGGAGATGATTCCTGAGAGTCCCTTGGACAGCAAGGGGATCAAACCAGTCAATCTAAAGGAAATCAACCTTGATTGTTCACTGGAAGGACTGATGCTGAAACTCTAAAACTCTGGCTACCTGATGTGAAGAGATGATCCATTGGAAAAGACCCTGATGCTGGGAAAGATTGAAGGTAGGAGGAAAGGGGGAGGCAGAGGATAAGATGGTTGGATGGCATCACTGACTCCATGGACATAAGTTTAAGCAAACTCTGGGAGATGGTGAAGGGCACAGAACCCTGGCATGCTGCAGTCCATGGCGCTGCAAACAGTTGGACATATCTTAGTGACGGAACCACCACAACAATCTTATTGGAAGATGCATAGGAAATAAAGTGAATTTTGAAGAGTCAAACTCTAGAAAGCTTAGAAGCAGAAAATTATGATAAGATAATCCACATATACAAGTGTTTTTTAAAAGAATTTATTGAGTAAACAGATAGTATAGCTGTAGAAACGTTGGCCACCTGTAGAAAGAAGGCCTTCAGCAATAGTTCTTATCTTTGAGCAATGGCCTGCTCATTTTAAATCTTTCTTTTCTCTTGTTAAGACTCATTAACTTCTAGAGCTCTATTCCCTCCTTCTTCAGCACAGTGTTATCAAAGAAAAATCATATTTCTTTAAGTATGTTGTATTATTCAGATTGTTTGTTAGCACAGCCTGATTTTTTCTTCTCTTCCATTTCCTACCAGTTAATAACCTTACAGCCAGAAACAGAAGTAGAATTACCAGGGGCAGAAGGCAAAGGTCAAGCAGTACAGAAAGGCTAGGCTCTGAAAGTGACATGGAGACAGGGAATAAAAAGGAACTCAGGAGGTGATGGATATAATTTGAGAAAATGGGGGCTGCAAGAGGAAACAAAGGGGAAACAAAGAAAAGGATGGAATGAGGAGAGACCACAGAACAGGGCGAGGAGCTGGTGCAATGGGAGATTTCCTGGCAAAAGGAAACCTCAGAGCAGTCATCAGACAGGGAATGCAAATGGGCCGAGCTCCATTTGTTCTCTGAGAACATCTGTAGATTGCAAGGGTTCCAGGAATTCAGAATTGAGGAACAATGTAGTATGATCCTCAAGTCTTACAAAAACATCTCTTAATCATGAATTATCTTTGCAAAAAAAAAAGGTTTTGATTTTTATCTTTTTTTTTAAAGCTTCATATTTTCATAAAAACAGCAAGAATCTTATAAAATTTGAGGAGCCAAGTACCAGTTTAAGAGGTTGTTGCGTCAGGCCAGAGGGCAAATCTACCGAAGTACTGCCTAAAGAAGGCTCTGGAGCTGTGGGCTGAGGACACAGTACACACTGACATTTCAACGAAAACAGATCACTGGTGCTGCCTGTCGGACTTGTTGCTTAAAAAAGTAGGAGTTGTAAGAACAGTGATGATAAGGGCTAAGGCAAGGAACAGGAGCACACACAGAAAATGAATATTACTTTCTCTAATGATTTAGCAAAGTCTCCAAAAAGTGATCACTAATCTCTAACGTTATAGCCCAGAAAGGACTCTACAAGGTCATTTAACTCAGCCCTTCAGATATTCTGGTAGCCAAACTCTAAGGGAGAAAAGAAAACGTCAAGTCACATTTAAGTTTCAACTTTTCTTGGACCAGTCATACCAAAATAACAAGTTGTCACAGATTGTCAACTACCCAAATGTGAAAATTCAGCTTTCCTTACCAGTGAGCAAACATTATTATAAATACAGCTTGTCTAAAAGCCTTTATTTGAGAGTGCGTTGCAATATACAAGGGAAATTCTGCAGCCCAGGATGCTGAATCAGAATTTGTGTGCTGTACTACCTAACTGCAACCAGAGGCAAGATTGGGAGTTGCGGCACTGTTTGCCCACCCACCAACTTCTGTGCCACACTCACACTTGCTTTGGTCATGGAGCAGAGAATACTCACAACATGTGTAGATACCCATAGGGCACTGCGCCAAGGACATGTGCTATGGCTCTAGGGTAAACTGTGCCTGAGAGCCCTGCCTCGAAGCTTGTGGACCCTTACTTGAGCTCTGACTCTGCAACTCCGAGCTCTATGATTCCAGAGGAAGTGGGAAGAGAGGGAAGAGATAATAAGTAAGAAATAATGTACCTACCTCATAGATTACTGTAAGGGCAAAATGAAGAAATTTAAGTTAGATACTTAGAAGAATACCTGGAAACTCCTTTTAAAAAAAAAATGTCAAACGCTATTAGCATTAGCAGCTGCAAGAGCAACACCAGTATCAGTAGTGGCTTTAGAATCTCTGTATTAAAAGCATTTCTATATTATTGTAAGGCTTAGAGGGGGCAATTTAATTAGAAACGAAAGGAGTTTGATAGGATGGGATGTTCAGTTCTATTTGTGTGGTAAGAAGATTCATAATGCGTATTTATTCAGAATGGTTTAGAAGGGAGGCAAACCTCTCTAGGCACTACCACTTACCATTATTATTTTTGCTTTGTCCTGTAATTACTAGGCTGTAATTACTAGGCTGACTACTACAATGTTTGCTACCTGAAGAAATGTATCTGGGTACCATGTCTGGAGAGAAATGGCTCCTAAGGATCAATGCTTTACATCAAAGCCCCCCATAGTCAGTGGTGGAACACAGGGCAAGAGAACTAAAAGGAAATAAATGATCAGGCACCAATATGGGTGGCTCCAGAACAAACCCTGTGGAGTCCTGGGAGCTTTCCATAAGATACCTTATGAATTCTCTGAATAGCTCTGTGATGCAAGTATTCTTAGCCCCATCTTTAGAGAGCCAGACTTCCTGGCTTTGCTACTTATTAGTCATTTGACCTCAGCAAGTCATGTACCCACTTTCTGCCTGTTTCCTCATATTTAAAATGGGGACAATGATTTACCTACTTTGTAGAGTTCTTATGAGGATTCAATGAGCTAATGAATGTAAAGCATCTAAATAGTGTCTTGCACATAGTAAATGCTTCAGAAGTTGAGGTGAATATTATTTTATAGCTAAGTTGACACGAAGAAGTTGAGGGATGTCTCATCAGTGCAAAACACTAGGCATCCCTAGACTCTTAAGTAGGGCTTCCCAGGTGACTTAGTGGTGAAGAATCCGTCTGCCAAGCAGGATATGTGGGTTTGATCCCTGTGTTGGGAAGATCCCCTGGAGAAGGAAATGGCAACTAGCTCCAGTATTCTTGCCTGGAAAATTCCGTGGACAGACGAGCCTGGTGGTCTACAATGCATGGGATTGCAAAAGACTAGGGCCCAATTTAGGGACTGAACAACAACAAAAAGACTCTAATTACGGTTGGGTGTGGCAGGGGTGACAGGATGGTGAGGAGGAGTATTTACTTGGTAATCCCTATGATTTGTTTTGTCACAAAGAGTCACACTTTGGAACAATGAGCACTAAATTTCTTGTATGTGTCACATCTCTAGGACAAACAAGCTCTGTAAAACCTTCACATGCTGAGTCATGAATGCATTAAGGGCACTCAAAATAGCCTTTCTTCTATTGTTTCCTTGCTTCTGTTGCCTTAAATTTCAAGTATTATTTAGCATCTTAAATGTCACAAAGGTTTCTATTATTATCACTAATGGTGCTGTGAAGATCCAGTACTATTTGCACACTAGAGTGAAGCATGTTGTTATTGAGTTTGATACAGTTCTTTTTCTTTACAATGTGTTTTATTGATCATTTAGATAAGTCTGCAACATAACAAGCATACCTCAACCCAGTTTTACATTGTGATAATCAAGTTCATCAACCCTGTCTATGAATAGTCAGAAAAGGCAGGTCTTCCATTATTCTAGAACATAAGGCTGTGGTTTCTGTAGGATATTATTTAGCCATGTAAAAACAAAGTGTATTTTTTATTATTAGAGTTAAAATAGTCTCTTATTATGCACAGTTTGAGATAAATGACATAAAAGCAATTACGGTGCAATCAGGCAAAATGGCATTGTTGGCAGGTTCCACTTATCATTCCAAAATTACCACATTAACAAAAGTCAAGCATTTATTAGGCTACAGCAAGCCAATCAGACAGTCTATTCACATGGGCCCCTTTGCTAAGGCTGTGCTCACACCTGTGGAGCATGATTAAGTCAGTGTTATTTTTTGTTAGACTGCAGTTAATCTTTACAAGTTTAGCAGAACCCAAACTCACTTTTGTTGAGCCTCGGTCTTTACTAATGTTAGGGTGGTAGGCTATTAAAGCGTTAACACAGCCGCGGAGATTCCCCAGCACTAAATAGTCATAAGAAAGGGCCAAGTTGTTAGGGTCAACACCGCGACCAGACTCCCGGCACCAAATCAGGGGGTCAGTTGCTTACCTGCTGGCGCCTGAGAGTCTCCCTAGACCTGCGATAAGGAGATAGCCTTGGCCATAAAAATTCCTCACAAAGTGTCAAGAACTTCACACCCCCAGCCCGCTGCCACCTCAAGGATAGTGGGCTCATCACTGGACTTCCCGCCAAGCTTAAACAAAGAACTCGTTTCTGCGCCTGCCCTGAGGGATCCCCCTCCCCTTTTCTCCTGCTCCCCTTTCCTCCCTAATAAAACCTCCTCGTCCCATCTCGGGGCGCGATTTCCCTGGCCCATCTCTCGGACCTGTGGATCTCGCCCGGGAACTCTTCCCAAATAAACTTCTTCCCTAACAGCTTGCAGCCAGCGGTGTCTTTACGATTCTTACAACTAACTTCTTTACCAATCAGGATTTTCATTTGCTTCCATCTTCACTTATCAGAGTGGCTGGTAAATAATACCACTGTGAAAAGGCCTTGACTAGAACGTTCAGACAATGCTCACCTCTAGCTAATGCTGTTTCCCAGTTAACAAGATAAACCAGAAATACACCTGAAACAACTCAGCTTGTTGAAAACTTTTCTAAAATAATATTATGTACTTTCAAGATCTAATAAGTTTACTAAAAAAAAATAGTTCACACTCTGTAGTATTTATCATAGGCCAGCTACTATGCTTTACATATATTAATTCATTTGCTTTTCACTGTAAACAAGGAGGAAGCTACTACTTTTTTTAACTTTTATTTTACTTTTAACTTTTACAGAGTTTTGTTGTTTACAGATATATATGTTCTCAGATTAGTCATATGCGTATCATCCCCATGCCACCCCTCCAGACCATCATACAGCACCCCTGAAGGATCTGCTTTTCTCACAGAGCAATGACTATAGCTGTTTTCTTCACTTATGATAGTACAGGCCTTCATGCTACTTCCTTTATGCCTCTCACTCACTGTTCCTTCCCGACAATGTCCATATGTCCACTGTCCATGTCTGTCTTTCTGTCGCTTCACTGCACGTGCCATCATCACCATCCTACTAGATTCCATAGATATGTGTTAGTATATTGTACTTGTCCTTCTCTTTCTAACTTCACTTTTTATGATAGGTTCTAGATCCAGCCACCTCATTAAGGCTGATTCTTCTGCATTTCTTTATACAGCTGTGTAGTATTGCATTGTATATATGTACCAGAGCTTTTGTATCCATTTGTTCCTCAATGGGCATCTAGGTTGGGAAGCTACTACTTTTTACCGAGAAAATGATTAATCTCCTCAGATTAGTTGATTTACCCAAGGTGAAATGAATTGTAAGTCCAAGTGAAGATCTGGACCAGTACTCCAGTTCCATCCATTCAAGTACTACAGTCTATGGTAAGCCAGTGTAGGGTTTATATTTAATTGCTCTATAATGATTTATTATCTTATATTATGTCAAGACTCCTATTATGGACATGAATTCTCATGGAGGAAAATGTAAAGTAGGTGTAAGAACCTGTGTGCTAGGGAAGGAGAGAAGAGGGTTTTAGACCTTGAGAGGAGTTAATCTGGGGACTTTAAAAACTGTTGCAGCTTCCTCTGTGAAATAGTACCAATCCATATTGATCAAGAAAAATCATGAACATATAAAAAAGAAAGAGTAAATAATATCCATTTTCCTGCCATTAATAACGTTTTAAAGGATATTTTATCAGTCTTTCTATATCTAATAAGTTTACTAAAAAATAGTTCACACTCTGTAGTATTTATCATAGGCCAGCTACTATGCTTTACATATATTAATTCATTTGCTTTTCACTGTAAACAAGGAGGAAGCTACTACTTTTTTTAACTTTTATTTTACTTTTAACTTTTACAGAGTTTTGTTGTTTACAGATATATATGTTCTCAGATTAGTCATATGCGTATCATCCCCATGCCACCCCTCCAGACCATCATACAGCACCCCTGAAGGATCTGCTTTTCTCACAGAGCAATGACTATAGCTGTTTTCTTCACTTATGATAGTACAGGCCTTCATGCTACTTCCTTTATGCCTCTCACTCACTGTTCCTTCCCGACAATGTCCATATGTCCACTGTCCATGTCTGTCTTTCTGTCGCTTCACTGCACGTGCCATCATCACCATCCTACTAGATTCCATAGATATGTGTTAGTATATTGTACTTGTCCTTCTCTTTCTAACTTCACTTTTTATGATAGGTTCTAGATCCAGCCACCTCATTAAGGCTGATTCTTCTGCATTTCTTTATACAGCTGTGTAGTATTGCATTGTATATATGTACCAGAGCTTTTGTATCCATTTGTTCCTCAATGGGCATCTAGGTTGGGAAGCTACTACTTTTTACCGAGAAAATGATTAATCTCCTCAGATTAGTTGATTTACCCAAGGTGAAATGAATTGTAAGTCCAAGTGAAGATCTGGACCAGTACTCCAGTTCCATCCATTCAAGTACTACAGTCTATGGTAAGCCAGTGTAGGGTTTATATTTAATTGCTCTATAATGATTTATTATCTTATATTATGTCAAGACTCCTATTATGGACATGAATTCTCATGGAGGAAAATGTAAAGTAGGTGTAAGAACCTGTGTGCTAGGGAAGGAGAGAAGAGGGTTTTAGACCTTGAGAGGAGTTAATCTGGGGACTTTAAAAACTGTTGCAGCTTCCTCTGTGAAATAGTACCAATCCATATTGATCAAGAAAAATCATGAACATATAAAAAAGAAAGAGTAAATAATATCCATTTTCCTGCCATTAATAACGTTTTAAAGGATATTTTATCAGTCTTTCTCTATATCATATAGATGTATTTAAAGAAAGGAAAGTAAGGTAAGTAGATTACGTCAACTTAAAAAAGATGAACAACTTGAGAGCTATGGGTTGTTTTATTTGGGGCACAATAAGGATTGCACAGCATCTCAGAGGAAAGTCAAACTGATGCCCAAAAAGAGTATGCCAGTTAACATTATTACCTTGGGTAGAAGAACACATGAATCTGTGAGATTAAACCATTATGATTATCTCTAATATTTGCCAATTTTGTTAACAAATGGTGACTCATTTTAATTGGATTTATCTTATGCTAATGCAACTGAATTTTTTATATATATGCTGAGCACTTATATTTCATGATAATTGCTTTTCATACACTTTGTCCTCATTTCCATTGGGGTTTTTATGTCTTTCTCATTGTTTCCTAAGAGTGTTTCCCATTTTCACTTACTGATTCGTAAATTCAACAAGTATTTATTATTGGCACCTATTGTAGTCAAGTTTTATAACCTCTGTTTCAAGGATTATGACATTTTGTTTTCATTACTTTCATGTTTTATACATAATGATTTTAACAGATAATCTTAATTTTTAGGTAGCTAAAATCTACTAATATTGTCTTGTGGTTTCTGACTTTGGTCCTAAAAGGTCTTTCTTAGAGTTGTATAATATATTCACCTCAGATTAGTTGATTTACCCAAGGTGAAATGAATTGTAAGTCCAAGTGAAGATCTGGACCAGTACTCCAGTTCCATCCATTCAAGTACTACAGTCTATGGTAAGCCAGTGTAGGGTTTATATTTAATTGCTCTATAATGATTTATTATCTTATATTATGTCAAGACTCCTATTATGGACATGAATTCTCATGGAGGAAAATGTAAAGTAGGTGTAAGAACCTGTGTGCTAGGGAAGGAGAGAAGAGGGTTTTAGACCTTGAGAGGAGTTAATCTGGGGACTTTAAAAACTGTTGCAGCTTCCTCTGTGAAATAGTACCAATCCATATTGATCAAGAAAAATCATGAACATATAAAAAAGAAAGAGTAAATAATATCCATTTTCCTGCCATTAATAACGTTTTAAAGGATATTTTATCAGTCTTTCTCTATATCATATAGATGTATTTAAAGAAAGGAAAGTAAGGTAAGTAGATTACGTCAACTTAAAAAAGATGAACAACTTGAGAGCTATGGGTTGTTTTATTTGGGGCACAATAAGGATTGCACAGCATCTCAGAGGAAAGTCAAACTGATGCCCAAAAAGAGTATGCCAGTTAACATTATTACCTTGGGTAGAAGAACACATGAATCTGTGAGATTAAACCATTATGATTATCTCTAATATTTGCCAATTTTGTTAACAAATGGTGACTCATTTTAATTGGATTTATCTTATGCTAATGCAACTGAATTTTTTATATATATGCTGAGCACTTATATTTCATGATAATTGCTTTTCATACACTTTGTCCTCATTTCCATTGGGGTTTTTATGTCTTTCTCATTGTTTCCTAAGAGTGTTTCCCATTTTCACTTACTGATTCGTAAATTCAACAAGTATTTATTATTGGCACCTATTGTAGTCAAGTTTTATAACCTCTGTTTCAAGGATTATGACATTTTGTTTTCATTACTTTCATGTTTTATACATAATGATTTTAACAGATAATCTTAATTTTTAGGTAGCTAAAATCTACTAATATTGTCTTGTGGTTTCTGACTTTGGTCCTAAAAGGTCTTTCTTAGAGTTGTATAATATATTCACCTATGCCTTTCTAATTTTCTTAATGAATTTATTTTTCATACTTCAGTATTTTAACTATCTAGAATTTTCCAGAAATTAGAGATGAATTATATTAAATGCCTTTTTTGCGTCTATCTGGATGATCATATACCTTTTTTCCTTTGGCCTCCGATGGCATACTGCATGAATAAATTTTCTAATATTAAACAGTCCTTTCAATTCTGAAATAAACCCCACCTAACCTTGGCACATTATTTTCACATTATGCTGAACTGATTTACTTATTTTTCCCCTCACATTTCAAAATCTATACCTATGTGAAGCTATCATGTTATTTCTTCTATTATATCCACCAGATTTTGACATTAGGCTTATGCTAAACTTGTTTAAATAAATGGAAAAGATTTCCATCTTTTCTGTGCTCAACCATAAGATGAATATAAGAAAAGTAACAATTCTCCAGATGTATAATAGAACCTGCTAACAATATTTATACACACGTGACCTTTTCATCTTCTTAAAATGTAACCCTTTATTTTAAATTCCTTTCTCAATGCCTGTGTTGTAAAATCTCTATGTCACAATCTTTCTCTCTCAGAAGTCTGTAAGGGTTACTCCTTTATCTTTAGACATTTGATAGAAGAGAAACCCTGGTGCTTCTCCTTCCTAGTAGGTAACTTTTTATGAACAGGTAAAGATTTTTAGCTCATCTTTAAAAGCCAAAATATTTGCCAGGCTATTTCTAGGTATTGATCTTATTTAATTTTACCAGAACTTGTTGACCTTAATCTGAAAACAGTTAATGTTTAACCTTTTTTCAGTTCCAGAAACTTTAAATCTATTTCCTAACTATTTCACTTCCTACACCTCCTCTGTTCTCTTTTTCTGAGATCTCTCTACGTGTATTATTAGAACCTCTGGCTCAGTCCTTCATTACTTATCTTTAAAGATTTTTTCACATTGTTTCATCTCTTTATTCCTCTGAATCCTGGATAAATTCCAGGGCTTTTGATTGATTTCACCAACTGAACTTTCTGCAACCACAACCTGATCTTCATTTAGACTTTAAACAGGACAATCAATTGTTTTTCTTCTGTGCTCTTTTTCCTAACCTCAGATTGTTCTTTGTAATCACCTTGTTTCCTTTTGTAGACTCAATAACCTCTTCTCTAGCATGTGAAGATCCTAAACTTAACACTTGAACTTTTCCCCTCTCTTCTGATCAGTAACTGCAGTTCATGAGAAGGCACTTGCTCCAGCTCTACAGCATAGCTCCCTCTTTTTAAACAACAGTACCTTTTTACATATCAGATGGATTTGTCCTGTTTGCTCATCCTTAAAGAGGTATCTGCACTTGTTCAGTTGTGGAAGCAAGAAGAATTCTGTCAAAGATCATCTGGATATTTGTCCAGGCCTCTCAGATTCAGATAAAAAAAAGAAGGTTGAGATTTAATGTAATTTTCCATTCAGAATGTGAATACTGAACCACCTGGGTCACTAAGCCAGAGCTAAAGCCAGAGGCAGTCACAGCAGGAAGAGCAGTGCTTAGGCGACACTCAGCTCTGTGTTTACTGAGCAGCCAGGAATTCACTGCAGCAGGGCCCCGATTCTTTGTCTGGCATGTTTCCCCTCGTGAGGAGCCAGATGAGTCTCTTTGTCTGTGAAGGATGTCTGTGTTTAGAGTACGCCAGGAACAAAATCATGCCTGGCCCCACTAAGCGTGGCCTGGCCCACACTGTGTGCCTGCCAGACTACCATGCCGGGTGTCCTCTTAAGTAAGGGAAGGAGAGGAGGTTCTGCCGAAAACTAAGTTCCTTGACTGCCCAGGTTCAAAGGAGAGAGCCTTGATTAACTTTAGCCCATCCATCTTTTCAGTCTCATCTGTCCCTGCCGCTGACCAACTTCCTGGCAAACTGAGCCACCCTCTCATATTTCCCATTATCAGTTTCTGATATTTCTATTGGGCTGTTTCACAGGTGTGTAAGTGGAAATCTACAGAACCTGTGGTCTTCTTGTCTGTGCTCCATTAGTTTCTTACCCAGGGATCACTGAGTTCTTTTCTAACCTGCGCTCAGGAAAGTGTTCTTGTACACTCTGGAGAATGGGATGAAAGCCATGACCGTTTTCTTCAAGAACACAAGAGAAAAATATCATCTTTATTTATACGCTTAGTAGGCTGTTCTTCACAAACTGTTTTATTTTGTTTTTTCCTTCTTTCTTCTCTTGGTTAAGAGAAATAACGCAGAAAAACTCAGATAAAGGGTGTAGTGGGAGCTGCAGACTCTTCTAATTTACTGAACTTGCTAAAGATTAAAATTTACTTAATTTCTTCAGCCTAAGTCAGTAAATCATATTTCCTTTGCCTAAGACAGCATAATACCACCAGGTATTAGAACTACACAAATTTGATTTTTGATCAAATTCAGGCTGAATTTGAGAAAAACTATTAACATTGTCCAAATACAAAATTGTAAGAGGTTTGTAGGATTAAGAAGGAACATACCCAAACATGTTTGGCATTTCTTTCTAATTAAAACCTGCAAGAAGATAAAACGCTTGCTTGGCTGTTCCTTTTTAGGTTTAATTGCCTTAATAAAATATTGTCTCAGTTAAGTAAAGAAGGAAAACTCAGAATTGTGATAGAAATCTCTCAAGCAAAACCTTTGCCTTGCAACTCATGCCAGGAACCAGAGAAGGCTTGTCAGGAGAACCTGTCAACAGTCGTGGCCATGGAGTAGTGGGAAACAAGCGTGGTGAGTGGGTTTTCTGGAGCAGAAAGATGCTGGCTTAGCTCCCAGTCTGCCTACCCTTCGACGTTGCCACCACCGAGTTCTGGGGCTCTGCATCCTCACCTCCAAGTTCCTTCTTAATCCTCAGCTGCATGACTGTCAACTCTCAACTCATGACAGAAGAGCTTTTTATTGGTGGCTACAGTGAAGAGAAGGTTTTTAAGTGAGTCTTGATAAGCAAACTGCCTCAGGTAGTTTACCACCTTCTCCTTCAGAACAAGTATTTCCTGGTCTGGCCCCAGGACTGTGTAACACAGAGACTCCCTCCCTCCAGGCTTGCTCCCTCTGACCCACCTCACATACAGTAGTCAAAGTGCTCACTTCAGAGAACAAATGTATTCATATTACTCACCTAGTTTTGTTTTTAAATACCCCCTCATAAATGGCAGAAGAAAAAAAAAATCAGTCCCTGAAGAGTTTCATATTCAAGTGTTTTATGAACTGGTTCTAATCTCATCACTTCTAAGGGGACTTCCCAGGCCCTGCTGGTACATGCTAGCTAATTCTAGCTAGTCCTTCAGAGTCTAATTTCTTATCCTCTTGACAGCCAGGCTATGCCAGGACTGAACCCCTGACAGCCTCCAGAGGAGGTGGGTGGGCTCTTGAGGAGACCCCAGGCCACTATGCTGGGTGGGACTCCAACAGTGTGAACTGAGACTTCAGGGGAGACCACAGAGCCAGACTCCCCAGGGATACCCACCCAGATGACCACAGCCTTATTTCAAGGTCCTTTTTCCAGTCAAAGAAAGTTGATGTAATACATCTGCCTTGGCTGGCAATTTCCATCTCTTTAGGAAACTTGATTCTAACTATCCAGTCTGGAATCTGACCCTCACCTGTGTCAGCTTTCACTCCAGGAGCTCAGAGCAGCTACCCAGTGGGTACTGTTTGGTAAATAAACTGAACAAGCAGTGGTTTGGAAAACCAGAGATATGATTTTTAAAAACTCAGTTTTGTATTATTTCTAAATAAAGCAGACAATATCAAGCATTTTCAAGGTTTTATTTCTTATCGAACCAGAGAAGGCTTGTCAGGAGAACCTGTCAACAGTCGTGGCCATGGAGTAGTGGGAAACAAGCGTGGTGAGTGGGTTTTCTGGAGCAGAAAGATGCTGGCTTAGCTCCCAGTCTGCCTACCCTTCGACGTTGCCACCACCGAGTTCTGGGGCTCTGCATCCTCACCTCCAAGTTCCTTCTTAATCCTCAGCTGCATGACTGTCAACTCTCAACTCATGACAGAAGAGCTTTTTATTGGTGGCTACAGTGAAGAGAAGGTTTTTAAGTGAGTCTTGATAAGCAAACTGCCTCAGGTAGTTTACCACCTTCTCCTTCAGAACAAGTATTTCCTGGTCTGGCCCCAGGACTGTGTAACACAGAGACTCCCTCCCTCCAGGCTTGCTCCCTCTGACCCACCTCACATACAGTAGTCAAAGTGCTCACTTCAGAGAACAAATGTATTCATATTACTCACCTAGTTTTGTTTTTAAATACCCCCTCATAAATGGCAGAAGAAAAAAAAAATCAGTCCCTGAAGAGTTTCATATTCAAGTGTTTTATGAACTGGTTCTAATCTCATCACTTCTAAGGGGACTTCCCAGGCCCTGCTGGTACATGCTAGCTAATTCTAGCTAGTCCTTCAGAGTCTAATTTCTTATCCTCTTGACAGCCAGGCTATGCCAGGACTGAACCCCTGACAGCCTCCAGAGGAGGTGGGTGGGCTCTTGAGGAGACCCCAGGCCACTATGCTGGGTGGGACTCCAACAGTGTGAACTGAGACTTCAGGGGAGACCACAGAGCCAGACTCCCCAGGGATACCCACCCAGATGACCACAGCCTTATTTCAAGGTCCTTTTTCCAGTCAAAGAAAGTTGATGTAATACATCTGCCTTGGCTGGCAATTTCCATCTCTTTAGGAAACTTGATTCTAACTATCCAGTCTGGAATCTGACCCTCACCTGTGTCAGCTTTCACTCCAGGAGCTCAGAGCAGCTACCCAGTGGGTACTGTTTGGTAAATAAACTGAACAAGCAGTGGTTTGGAAAACCAGAGATATGATTTTTAAAAACTCAGTTTTGTATTATTTCTAAATAAAGCAGACAATATCAGAATGCATTTTTCTAGAAGGTCCTTCTGTCTTTTATTTTCTCTTATCTGATAAACAAAACCCTGAACTATTAAACAGAATGTGTGTTTTATATTGTTTCTCGTGTTGTTCATAAAATAGGAGACTATAAACATGATGTTTAGGATATTACATTAAAATTGTTTAGAATAATTCCAATTATTGTGAATCCAAAGTTATACTATTTAGGGCTGATTATAAATTGCTTTCTGTACATAATGGGCAGAAAGTTGAGTATGTTCAAATGCATATTAGCCATATATTGGAAACTGAAACCATGTATTGAAAATCGATACAGTTTAAACATCCTTTAGTAAGCTAATTGAATCCAAAGAATAAATCAACAGAGAAATGAAATTTGGGGTTCTGGGAAACAATAGGGAAAAATGACATTCAGTCAGCTCAGAATGAAATTTGGGCACAAAATCTTATTTGGTAAATGAGCTATAATTTCACTATCAGAATATAAGCCTTTAAAAATATCTCAAGCACTAATGTCACCAAGTGAGTCAGAGCCAAACAGTTGGGCAAAACCTCAAAATGTGAAGCCATGACATTGCATTAGAAATTCTTTTAAACCAGAGCAGCTGAGGGTAAAAAAGACAAGTTTAAAAAGCCACAGGTGAGGGAAAACAGCCCCAGAACCTCTTAAATAGTCTACACAAATAATCCAATTATTTGTAAATAAGAAGACATTTATTTACACATTTCCAGTATTAAAAGCAAAGGCAATCAGTACTCAAAAATAATAACTTTCTAATTTTAGTTTTCTGTTCTCTATGTTCTTAAAATATCTGTTGTTCAAAATGGCTAAAAGAAAAAAAATGGCTTAAAGATTTAAATATAAGACAAGGCATCATAAAACTCCTAGAAGAGAACATAGGCAAAACATTATCTGAAATAAATTGTACCAATGTTTTCTTAGGTCGGTCTCTCAAGGCAGTAAAAATGAAAGGAAAAATACAGACATGGGGTCTAATTAAACTTACAAGCTCTTATACAACAAAGGAAGTATTAAAAAAAAAAAAAAAAGAGAGAGAGAGAGAACCTAATGGAATAGGAGAAAAAACTTGGAATGATGTGACCAAAAAGGGCTTAATTGCCAAACTATACAGACAGTTCATACAATTCAACAATAAAACAACCCAATCAAAAACTGGGCAGAGGGCTTCCCTGGTGGTCCAGTGGGTAAGGACACTGCCTTGCAGGGCAAGGGACGCCAGTTCAATCCCTGGCCTGGGAAGATCCCACGTGCCACCGACCATCAGGACCGATGTGTCTAATTACTGAGCCAGAGCTCTGGAGCGCATGCGCCCAGAGCTGGTGCTCTGCGACAACAGAGGCCCACACGGGCCAAAGAACAAAGATGCATGAAAATAGACAAATTAAAGACCAATAGAAGTGGTCCACCTGCCTCCTTCTCACCCCACCCCACTCCCCCCAAAAATAAAAAAATAAAATAAATAAATGTAAAAAAAAAAAAAAACTGGGCAGAAGACCTAAATAGATCTTTCTTCAAAGAAAACATACAGAGAGCCAACAAAAGGCACATGAAAAGATGCTCACATTGCTAATTGTTAGAGAAATGCAAACCGAAACTACAATGAGGTACCACCTCACACTGGTCAGAATGGCCATCATCCAAAAGTCTACAAGTAACGAATGCTTAAGAGGGTGTAAAGAAAAGCAAACCCTCCTACACTGTTGGTGGGAATGTAAATTGAGGCAATCAATATGACAAACAGTATGGTGGTGCCTCAAAAAACTAAAAAAAAGTTTCTATATGATTCTGCAGTCCTACTCCTGGGCATATCTCTAGACAAAACCATAACTCAAAAAAGATAGATGTACTCCCCATGTTCACTGCAGCACTATTTATAATAGCCAAGACATAGAAACAATTTAAGTGTCTATCAACAGATAAATAAAGAAGATGTGGTATATATGGAAGTACAATAGAGTATTACTCACCCATAAGAAACAATGAAATTATGCCATTTACAGCAACATGGAATGACCTAGAGATTGTCATACTAAGTAAGTCAGAAAATCAAATACGAAATGATATCACTTACATGTGTAATCTAAAAAATGACCTAAATGAACTTTTCTACAAAATAGAAACAGAGTCACAGACATAGATAACAGATGTATGGTTGCCAGTGAGGGTGGGTGGTACATGAGGGATGGACTGGGAGTTTGGGATCATGAGATAAAAAAATACATAGAATGGATACATAAGCGTGGATAAACAAGGTCCTACTATATAGCACAGAGAACTATATGCAATATCCTCCGATAAACTATAATGGAGGGGCTTCCCCTGGTGGTCCAGTGGGTAAGGACACCGCCTTGCAGTGCAAGGGGCGCCGGTTCGATCCCTGGCCTGGGAAGATCCCACGTGCCGCGGAGGGGCTTGACGCATGTGTCCAATTGCCGAGCCGGAGCTCTGGAGCGCATGCGCCCAGAGCCGGCGCTCTGCAGCGACAGACGCCACCGCGATGGGAGGCCCACACGGGCCAAAGAACAAAGACGGATGAAAATAGAGAAATGGAAGACCAATGGAAGTGGCCCGCCCGCTCCCCTCCCTCCCCAACCTGACCCCCGCCCAAAATAAATAATAAATAAATAAATAAATCTTTAAAAAAAAAAAAACTATAATGGAAAAGAATATGAAAAAGAGTGTATATATGTATAACTCAATCATTCTGCCATACAGTAGATATTAACACAACACTGTAAATCAACTATAAATCAATAAAATAATTTTTTTAAAAAAGACCTTATCTGTTGTGTCCCTGTTGTGGAAATGCTACTTAATGTTGTTCCACCGTGCATCTCAAGGTCACTAACATCCCATTGGTAGTTTGAAATCAGCCATGGTGGGAGTATCTACATCACGGAAATTGATGAACACTGTTAAGAGTTTTTCTTGTTCAGAAGCCTCATTGACAAACCAGTAGCATGTCCTGGCAGCATGCATCACCCATCTCCTCCATCTCCATGTCTGATACTGTGGAAGCTCTCCAAACTCATCCTTTCGGGGAGCTATAGAGACCTCATTAGATAGTCGGCTTGATTGTATCACAGATAATAAAGAAGATGTTGGTATAAAAAATGGAAAGGTACAATAGAGTATTACTCACCCATAAGAAACAATGAAATTATGCCATTTACAGCAACATGGAATGACCTAGAGATTGTCATACTAAGTAAGTCAGAAAATCAAATACGAAATGATATCACTTACATGTGTAATCTAAAAAATGACCTAAATGAACTTTTCTACAAAATAGAAACAGAGTCACAGACATAGATAACAGATGTATGGTTGCCAGTGAGGGTGGGTGGTACATGAGGGATGGACTGGGAGTTTGGGATCATGAGATAAAAAAATACATAGAATGGATACATAAGCGTGGATAAACAAGGTCCTACTATATAGCACAGAGAACTATATGCAATATCCTCCGATAAACTATAATGGAGGGGCTTCCCCTGGTGGTCCAGTGGGTAAGGACACCGCCTTGCAGTGCAAGGGGCGCCGGTTCGATCCCTGGCCTGGGAAGATCCCACGTGCCGCGGAGGGGCTTGACGCATGTGTCCAATTGCCGAGCCGGAGCTCTGGAGCTCATGCGCCCAGATCCGGCGCCTGCAGCGACAGACGCCATCACATGGGAGGCCCACACGGGCAAAAGAACAAAGACGGATGAAAATAGAGAAATGGAAGACCAATGGAAGTGGCCCGCCCGCTCCCATCCATCCCCAACCTGACCAACGCCCAAAATAAATAATAAATAAATAAATAAATCTTTAAAAAAAAAAAAACTATAATGGAAAAGAATATGAAAAAGAGTGTATATATGTATAACTCAATCATTCTGCCATACAGTAGATATTAACACAACACTGTAAATCAACTATAAATCAATAAAATAATTTTTTTAAAAAAGACCTTATCTGTTGTGTCCCTGTTGTGGAAATGCTACTTAATGTTGTTCCACCGTGCATCTCAAGGTCACTAACATCCCATTGGTAGTTTGAAATCAGCCATGGTGGGAGTATCTACATCACGGAAATTGATGAACACTGTTAAGAGTTTTTTCTTGTTCAGAAGCCTCATTGACAAACCAGTAGCATGTCCTGGCAGCATGCATCACCCATCTCCTCCATCTCCATGTCTGATACTGTGGAAGCTCTCCAAACTCATCCTTTCGGGGAGCTATAGAGACCTCATTAGATAGGTCGGCTTGATTAAACCATTGGTCTCTGGTGATAGAATTCAACTGCCAGCCTCTGTCCCCTCTCAGGAGGCGGGGCAGGGGGAGCACTCAGAGTCCCACCCTTCTAATCCCATGGTTGTCTCCCCGACAACAGTTCCCATCCTTAGGTGTGAGTCCAAAATTCACATCATTAACATAAACACAGTTTGGGTGGAAAGGTGTTTGTAGTGACTAAGGCCCCACTTCACCTTTATGGCTCTCAAGTGATTTCAGAAACAGGACAAGAAACCAGTTGCTACGACCAAAGATGCTCCTATTCATCTTGTCACTCTGAAAATTCCAAGTGTTTTGGGGAGCTATGAGCCAGAAACCATGTACTAAGACCAAATTTATCGTTTCTTATTAATTACAATATCACATTTCTACAACCTAGCCTGAAGTGGAAGTGCCTACACTAGTTCTTTTATTTTATTTTTTGGTTCTACCTGCTTATTGCTACCAGCCCATTTCCGTCCACCCCCTTGACGCATGCATGCTCAGTCCTGTAACCCCACAGACTGTAGCCCACTCGGCTCCTCTATCCATGAGACTTCCCAGGCAAGAATACTGGAGAGGGTTGCCATTTCCTTCTCCATAGTTACTTTATTTTTAAATATAGTCTTAAGAGAAGAATACGGGCTTCTGATTCAGATAGTTATGAACTTAAAATTTAGGCTCAAAGTTATATCATAATTCAAAACTACATCTACTAGCAGGATATACTTTGGCTAGCAGCTAATATACAAAATATTATCTAGTTGGTAAAAACCATTTAAGATACCCCAATGATGCATCCTTTATATCAAACCATCACATTGTATCCTTTAAATATATTCTGATTTTAGTCATCAATTATGCCTCAATAAAGCTGGAAACAAGTAAACTTTGACAGATGAAGAAAAAGATACTCCATAGAAAAAGAATAAACTACTGTGAGGTAATAATGTCTGCTGAAATTTCCTGGGTCACCTTGCCTAGCTAGAATTGGAGCTAGTGACCCAACAAAAACTGAATACCAATCTGTCCGATAGCCTGGAATTTAACAATTAAATTCTGACTAGTGTTAGGTAGTCATGGTAACAAATTGGTCATTTTATTCTCAGAAATGAAAAGTAATGGTCCACTCAAAAAGCTAATTTCATATTATTGATTCGGAGGGGAGCACTCAGAGTCCCACCCTTCTAATCCCATGGTTGTCTCCCCGACAACAGTTCCCATCCTTAGGTGTGAGTCCAAAATTCACATCATTAACATAAACACAGTTTGGGTGGAAAGGTGTTTGTAGTGACTAAGGCCCCACTTCACCTTTATGGCTCTCAAGTGATTTCAGAAACAGGACAAGAAACCAGTTGCTACGACCAAAGATGCTCCTATTCATCTTGTCACTCTGAAAATTCCAAGTGTTTTGGGGAGCTATGAGCCAGAAACCATGTACTAAGACCAAATTTATCGTTTCTTATTAATTACAATATCACATTTCTACAACCTAGCCTGAAGTGGAAGTGCCTACACTAGTTCTTTTATTTTATTTTTTGGTTCTACCTGCTTATTGCTACCAGCCCATTTCCGTCCACCCCCTTGACGCATGCATGCTCAGTCCTGTAACCCCACAGACTGTAGCCCACTCGGCTCCTCTATCCATGAGACTTCCCAGGCAAGAATACTGGAGAGGGTTGCCATTTCCTTCTCCATAGTTACTTTATTTTTAAATATAGTCTTAAGAGAAGAATACGGGCTTCTGATTCAGATAGTTATGAACTTAAAATTTAGGCTCAAAGTTATATCATAATTCAAAACTACATCTACTAGCAGGATATACTTTGGCTAGCAGCTAATATACAAAATATTATCTAGTTGGTAAAAACCATTTAAGATACCCCAATGATGCATCCTTTATATCAAACCATCACATTGTATCCTTTAAATATATTCTGATTTTAGTCATCAATTATGCCTCAATAAAGCTGGAAACAAGTAAACTTTGACAGATGAAGAAAAAGATACTCCATAGAAAAAGAATAAACTACTGTGAGGTAATAATGTCTGCTGAAATTTCCTGGGTCACCTTGCCTAGCTAGAATTGGAGCTAGTGACCCAACAAAAACTGAATACCAATCTGTCCGATAGCCTGGAATTTAACAATTAAATTCTGACTAGTGTTAGGTAGTCATGGTAACAAATTGGTCATTTTATTCTCAGAAATGAAAAGTAATGGTCCACTCAAAAAGCTAATTTCATATTATTGATTAAAAAATAAGAAACTCCAGTTTCAAAGCCTGTCTTTAAAAACCTAATAAAAACATTAGTCTTTTGTATTTATTAAAATGAATACATCCCAGCAAAAGTATCTTTTTTGCATATGTATAACACAAATCAACAGAAAATCAACCTGCCTCAAAGCTGAAAAGTATGATCAATCACATCGATAACTGGAGTGGACAGTGCCTGAATATATTTATAAAACTCATCTTTTGATTTAGAGCATATAATTCAGTAAATCATTCTGCACACAAAGAAGTACTTAGTAATCATTTGTTGGTCTCCTAACATCTAATTTTACCTATTAAATCTGCTTAATAAAAATCTGCAATCAACAGGGAGACAGAAGAAGTTCTCCTCATAGTAGTGATCTCTGAAGCTCTAATTCCACCTTAGGGCAGGACTCAACTTCCATTTATTGATAAGTGTTTTGAATACCTACTGTGTGTCAGACTGTGTTAGAATTGGGGATACAGCCATGCATAAGAATTCTGTAGCCTCTGTCCTTTAAAAATTTACCATGTTCCAGAAAGACAGACATTAGACAATCATTACAATGGTGATAAACGCCACAATGAAGTACAGAGAACCACTAGAGTGTTACAAAAAAGGATAACCTAATCTGGAAGCTCCCGTCCAGAAAATAAAGTTTAACTGAGGCCGGAGGATACCCCGCAGTTAACAGACTCCTGTGGGCCCATAACACTCATAGCAGCAGAAAGTCTCAAAAGGAGAGAAAGCAATTCAAGCTAACTTCTTGGTTGCACTTTCTCATTAGCTACGCCAGGGAATTTGCATTCAATTTTATGGATTCTGATTTAGTCATCAATACCAAAGCTGGAAACAAGTAAACTTTGACAGATGAAGAAAAAGATACTCCATAGAAAAGAATAAACTACTGTGAGGTAATAATGTCTGCTGAAATTTCCTGGGTCACCTTGCCTAGCTAGAATTGGAGCTAGTGACCCAACAAAAACTGAATACCAATCTGTCCGATAGCCTGGAATTTAACAATTAAATTCTGACTAGTGTTAGGTAGTCATGGTAACAAATTGGTCATTTTATTCTCAGAAATGAAAAGTAATGGTCCACTCAAAAAGCTAATTTCATATTATTGTTTAAAAAAATAAGAAACTCCAGTTTCAAAGCCTGTCTTTAAAAACCTAATAAAAACATTAGTCTTTTGTATTTATTAAAATGAATACATCCCAGCAAAAGTATCTTTTTTGCATATGTATAACACAAATCAACAGAAAATCAACCTGCCTCAAAGCTGAAAAGTATGATCAATCACATCGATAACTGGAGTGGACAGTGCCTGAATATATTTATAAAACTCATCTTTTGATTTAGAGCATATAATTCAGTAAATCATTCTGCACACAAAGAAGTACTTAGTAATCATTTGTTGGTCTCCTAACATCTAATTTTACCTATTAAATCTGCTTAATAAAAATCTGCAATCAACAGGGAGACAGAAGAAGTTCTCCTCATAGTAGTGATCTCTGAAGCTCTAATTCCACCTTAGGGCAGGACTCAACTTCCATTTATTGATAAGTGTTTTGAATACCTACTGTGTGTCAGACTGTGTTAGAATTGGGGATACAGCCATGCATAAGAATTCTGTAGCCTCTGTCCTTTAAAAATTTACCATGTTCCAGAAAGACAGACATTAGACAATCATTACAATGGTGATAAACGCCACAATGAAGTACAGAGAACCACTAGAGTGTTACAAAAAAGGATAACCTAATCTGGAAGCTCCCGTCCAGAAAATAAAGTTTAACTGAGGCCGGAGGATACCCCGCAGTTAACAGACTCCTGTGGGCCCATAACACTCATAGCAGCAGAAAGTCTCAAAAAGGAGAGAAAGCAATTCAAGCTAACTTCTTGGTTGCACTGTTGCTCATCTTCAGCTATCCTGAACAACCGGTTTGATGGTTGAAATTTGTTGCATTCAACTATTTCATGGATTATCCCTAGGATGGATTTCTTTTTCATCTAGACTTGCAGCATCTACTAAACCAGTTTTATTCAGATCATAATCCACTTACCTGAGCATCAGTTTGTAGGAAATGCAGGCTCTTGACCAACATCTGAGCAGCCTAGGGCAGCTCTAACGATGTACAATAAAGCAACAAAAATGTATTCCCTTACAGTTCTGGGGGCCAGAAGTTGGAAGCCAAGGTGTCAGCAAGACTGGGAGTCCTTCCAAGTTCTAAAGAAGAATCATTCTTTGCCTATTCCAGCTTCTAGTGGCTTCAGGTGTTCCTTGGCTTTTGGCTCCAAAGCCCCAATCTCTACCTTCACCTGGCTGTCTCCCCTCTGTCCCTCTTCCTCTTCCATGGATCTTTTATAAAGACTCTTATAAACACTCTTATCTTTATAAGATTTACAGCCCACCCCCATAATCCAGGATGACCAGATAAGTTCTTATTCACAGATTTCAGGGGACAAAATGTGAATATATCATTTTGGTGGCTACCATTCAATCAACTACATTCTCGATTAAATCCAAATCTCTGGGTATAGGGCTTAGAGAGTTGCAGTTTAACAAATTCCCCAGGTGGTTCTCATAATGCCAAAGTGCGAGAATCATTGGGCCAAAACTTTCCCTCTCAGCTGAAATCTATGATCACCCCCTAAATAATTCTTTTCTGCTGCTGGTCTCAGAGAAAGATCTTTACAAGAGGCAAAAAAACGTTTTTCTATCTTATTCAATGACGACACATACAACTAGTTATTTTCAAAAAAAAAAAAAAAAACCCACAAGAATTAATCTTTTCCTTTTCTCACAAATAAAAGAACATTTACTTATAACTTGGTCGGACTGTCATAATATAAGGGCAGACCGCCTGTATATACAGCATTCCTTACGAGGCAAAGAATATGGAAATCAAATGAGGAGGATTTTCAAGAAAAACAGAGTTAAACAGCTCCACTATGTCAAGGATATTAAATCTCTTTAAATATTAGAAACATAAAATTGTATTCCTTCAGAAAACTATTACCCATCATTCCTAGCAGTTACGATAAAAATTAAACTATAGTTCTAAAGAAAAGAAAGAAAAAAAGTATACTATGTCCTAATGCCATTATCTTTTAGAATTCTGCTCTTGATTTCAAGGTCAATTCTGTTTCTCATTTTATAAATAAGCCAGGTCTAAGGGCTAATAGTATTCTAAAAATTTACAGGGGTTTTGAAATGTCAAATGAAAATCTTTAAAATTTTTCTTCATCTTTATAAGCTATTAAAACTTCTTAAAACACTAGAAGTTTTAAAAGATTCTTAAAGCATTAGTACTGGCCTTGTGATATAGTTAAATTCTATTATCTACATTTCTCATATAGAAAAACTCATTTTGCATATGATGGATGGATAGATAAATAGATACAGAGATCCAAAACAAGCAGATCAGATTGAAAAATCTAGTCCAGGTATTTTAGACACTCAGAAGCACACAGAAGAAACAGACACACATACACACTTCCCCATAAACGTGCACACACTGTTGGAAAACACACCATGTGTGCATGCTGAGTCGTGTCTGACTCTTTAAGACCCCATGGACTGTGGCCCTCCAGCTTCCTCTGTCCAGCTTCCTCTGAATTCCTCTGTCCATGGGATTCTCCAGGCAAGAACACTGGAGTGGGTTGCCATTTCCGCCTCCAGGGGATCTTCCCAAGCCAAGGATAGAACCCACGTCTCCTGCATTGACACCTGGATCCTTTACCACCTAGTCATCTTGGAAGTGCTGGAAAACAGAACGGTGGTCTATAAAAGTGTGATTCAACAGCTCAGGAACTTTTTGTCCATGTGGACCATGGATATCTGTTCCCTTTCTATTGAGTACATATGTATGCATATGACTTAATTGTTTTCTGTGTCCCTCCCTTTGATCAAAACCTGCTCTCCGGGGCTTCCCTGGTGGTCTGCGGGGAGCTGCCCTGTTTCAAGGGGTTTCTTTTAAGGAAACATAGCCCTGGGAGCTGCCCTGGAAACAGGGGCTGATAACAGCATAGCTCTCTGTCCCGCCACCCCAGGTGTTGTGAAGACGTTCCTGAGCTATCGTAAAGAACACCTGGAGCCTCTTTACAGGTTAACCCTTTCATTTTTTAAAAAAGAAAAAATTGTATTCCTTCAGAAAACTATTACCCATCATTCCTAGCAGTTACGATAAAAATTAAACTATAGTTCTAAAGAAAAGAAAGAAAAAAAGTATACTATGTCCTAATGCCATTATCTTTTAGAATTCTGCTCTTGATTTCAAGGTCAATTCTGTTTCTCATTTTATAAATAAGCCAGGTCTAAGGGCTAATAGTATTCTAAAAATTTACAGGGGTTTTGAAATGTCAAATGAAAATCTTTAAAATTTTTCTTCATCTTTATAAGCTATTAAAACTTCTTAAAACACTAGAAGTTTTAAAAGATTCTTAAAGCATTAGTACTGGCCTTGTGATATAGTTAAATTCTATTATCTACATTTCTCATATAGAAAAACTCATTTTGCATATGATGGATGGATAGATAAATAGATACAGAGATCCAAAACAAGCAGATCAGATTGAAAAATCTAGTCCAGGTATTTTAGACACTCAGAAGCACACAGAAGAAACAGACACACATACACACTTCCCCATAAACGTGCACACACTGTTGGAAAACACACCATGTGTGCATGCTGAGTCGTGTCTGACTCTTTAAGACCCCATGGACTGTGGCCCTCCAGCTTCCTCTGTCCAGCTTCCTCTGAATTCCTCTGTCCATGGGATTCTCCAGGCAAGAACACTGGAGTGGGTTGCCATTTCCGCCTCCAGGGGATCTTCCCAAGCCAAGGATAGAACCCACGTCTCCTGCATTGACACCTGGATCCTTTACCACCTAGTCATCTTGGAAGTGCTGGAAAACAGAACGGTGGTCTATAAAAGTGTGATTCAACAGCTCAGGAACTTTTTGTCCATGTGGACCATGGATATCTGTTCCCTTTCTATTGAGTACATATGTATGCATATGACTTAATTGTTTTCTGTGTCCCTCCCTTTGATCAAAACCTGCTCTCCGGGGCTTCCCTGGTGGTCTGCGGGGAGCTGCCCTGTTTCAAGGGGTTTCTTTTAAGGAAACATAGCCCTGGGAGCTGCCCTGGAAACAGGGGCTGATAACAGCATAGCTCTCTGTCCCGCCACCCCAGGTGTTGTGAAGACGTTCCTGAGCTATCGTAAAGAACACCTGGAGCCTCTTTACAGGTGAAAAGGGCTTGAGGGGCATTATGACCCAGAACCATTGTAATCTAAAAAGCTTTGAAAATGTTAATAACACACCAGGAGGTAACACCTAGTTTATGATCGACACCTGGCCTCTAAAGCACGTGTACACAATTGCTTGTTGTGTGAAGTATAAAAGGTATGAGCGAATTCAATAAACTCGTCAGCAACTTGTCAGCAACCTGTAGAGTTGTCTGCCTTCTTGCTGTCCCTCTCAACCCCATCTTTTCTGTCCTTCTTCCTTTTCTTAGCCTATCTGCCACTCTCTTCAGGATCTGTTCTACTGCCGGCTGGCCCGGCAGTGGTCCAGTGGGTAAGGACACTGCCTTGCAGGGCAAGGGGCGCCGGTTTGATCCCTGGCCTGGGAAGATCCCACGTGCCACGGAGCGGCTGGACCCATGTGTCCAATTACCGAGCAGGAGCTCTGGAGCGCATGCGCCCAGAGCCCATGCTCTGTGACAACAGAGGCCACTATGATGGGAGGCCCACACGGGCCGAAGAACAAAGATGGATGAAAATGGACAAATGAAAGGCCGATAGAAGTGGCCCACCTACTCCCCTCCCTCCCTACCCCACCTCCACCAAAATAAATAAATAAATAACCTGCTCTCCTGAGATTCATTCACAACCATCTTCCATTTACATCACTGAAGTCTAAATTTTTCCTTTCATTTGGGATTTACCCAATGGGTAGAACCCACTTTAACACAGCCAGCTACCTCTCCAGACTCCTTCCCAAATTATCCACGCAACAGCTACTTATTGGGTACCTACTTTGCACCAGACGCTATGGATACAGAACTAAATAAGGAAGAAGCTTTACCTGCATGGTGTCTTCTTTTATGGTGAGGGGTGGGAGGGCTTAGAGGCCGGATGTGGATAAAGGTGCACACTGGAGGTCAAGAATAAGACCCTGTTTTTCTGCTGATGGATATTACGCAGCTTCCATGTTCTGGTTATTCTAAATAGTGCTGCAATGAATACTGAGTTATGGTTTTGTCTGGGTATACACCCAGAAGTGAGATTTCTGGGTCATACTGTAATCCTATTTTCAGTTTTGTAAGGAACTCCTGTACTGTTTTCATAGCAGCTGTACCAATTTACATTCCCACCAATAGTATAGGAGGACTCCCTTCTCTCCACACTCTCTCCAGCATTTCTTGTTTATAGATGTTTTGCTGATGGCCACTCTGACCAGTGTGACATGATACCTCATTGAAGTTTTTATTACAGTTCTCTAATAGAGATGTTGAGCATCTTTTCATGTGCTTTTTGGTCATTCGTATGTCTTCTTTAGAGAGATGTCTATTTAGATTTTCCACCCATTTTTCAATTGAGTTATTTGTTTTTTTTTTCAATATTGAGCTACATGAGGTATCTGCATATTTTAGAGATTAATCCCTTGTCAGATAAATAAGATGTGGTACCTATATGCAATGGAATATTACTCAGCTATAAAAAAGGATAAAATAATGTCATTTGTAGCAACATGGATGGACCTAGATATTGTCTTACTGAGTGAAGTAAGACAGACTTAGAAAGGCAAACAATGATATCAGTTACAGGTAGAACCTGAAAAAGGGAGGTACAAATGAACTTATTTCTAAAACTGAAGTAGAGTCACATATGTAGAAATATAATTACCAGAGGATGGGTGAAGAATAAATTGGAAGATTGAGACTGACATTATACGCTACCATATAAAAAATAGATAACTAATAAGAACTTGCTGTACAGCACAGGGAACTCTACTCAATACTGTGTAATGGCCTATACTGGAAAAGAATCTTTAAAAAACAAAATAAATATATGTATATGTATAACTGATACACTTAGCTGTGCAACTGAAACTAACACAACACTGTAAATCAATTACATTCTAATAGAATTTTTAAAAGAGGATATGATACTGCAATTTTATTCCAGACATTATACACAAAAAGTATAGCATTTTTCATCTCATAACCTCACAACAGCCCTATGAAGTTGAACATTTCATATTTCTGCAGATGAGAAAAATAAAACTGAGTAGTATCAAATAATTTTCCCCAAAACAGAAAACTAGTTGCCTGTTTCAGATTGTTTGCTCTTGATCATATCACGAAACCATTCCATATTGGGTAGAAACATCCATACGCTGCTCCTTCACCTTGCCCCTCAAGCTTTGCCGTTCTGACACAACAGCAGGCTGAGCCACATAGATACAGATTAACAGGGTGCAAACACGTTTGCTTTATTTATATAACAATTAAAGCTGTTTCCCCTGTCTGTACAATGGGAGGTAACTTAAAACAAGAAGTTCCTGAATTTTCTTGGTCCAAGAGTGATTTTTCACTCAATCAATTCCAACCTGTAATCAAATCACTTACCAGGTTAAACCTTATTCCACAGAACACGCAGCCTTCCTCCACCGTCTCTGGGATACCATGAGCCCACGCAGGAGCCCTGCACCACCAGCAGGCCACACGTCACCTCTCGGAGCTCCTGCCTCCGCGAGTGCCCCCGGGGCATAACCTCTCTGTTCTCTTGGTGTAAGGTGTTCAGTGCTTCCTCGGGCAGAGATAAATAAGATGTGGTACCTATATGCAATGGAATATTACTCAGCTATAAAAAAGGATAAAATAATGTCATTTGTAGCAACATGGATGGACCTAGATATTGTCTTACTGAGTGAAGTAAGACAGACTTAGAAAGGCAAACAATGATATCAGTTACAGGTAGAACCTGAAAAAGGGAGGTACAAATGAACTTATTTCTAAAACTGAAGTAGAGTCACATATGTAGAAATATAATTACCAGAGGATGGGTGAAGAATAAATTGGAAGATTGAGACTGACATTATACGCTACCATATAAAAAATAGATAACTAATAAGAACTTGCTGTACAGCACAGGGAACTCTACTCAATACTGTGTAATGGCCTATACTGGAAAAGAATCTTTAAAAAACAAAATAAATATATGTATATGTATAACTGATACACTTAGCTGTGCAACTGAAACTAACACAACACTGTAAATCAATTACATTCTAATAGAATTTTTAAAAGAGGATATGATACTGCAATTTTATTCCAGACATTATACACAAAAAGTATAGCATTTTTCATCTCATAACCTCACAACAGCCCTATGAAGTTGAACATTTCATATTTCTGCAGATGAGAAAAATAAAACTGAGTAGTATCAAATAATTTTCCCCAAAACAGAAAACTAGTTGCCTGTTTCAGATTGTTTGCTCTTGATCATATCACGAAACCATTCCATATTGGGTAGAAACATCCATACGCTGCTCCTTCACCTTGCCCCTCAAGCTTTGCCGTTCTGACACAACAGCAGGCTGAGCCACATAGATACAGATTAACAGGGTGCAAACACGTTTGCTTTATTTATATAACAATTAAAGCTGTTTCCCCTGTCTGTACAATGGGAGGTAACTTAAAACAAGAAGTTCCTGAATTTTCTTGGTCCAAGAGTGATTTTTCACTCAATCAATTCCAACCTGTAATCAAATCACTTACCAGGTTAAACCTTATTCCACAGAACACGCAGCCTTCCTCCACCGTCTCTGGGATACCATGAGCCCACGCAGGAGCCCTGCACCACCAGCAGGCCACACGTCACCTCTCGGAGCTCCTGCCTCCGCGAGTGCCCCCGGGGCATAACCTCTCTGTTCTCTTGGTGTAAGGTGTTCAGTGCTTCCTCGGGCAGAGCTCAGGTTCTCTTCTGCAATCTATCCCCTCCTTGCCTGAAACTGCAAACAGCGTTCTTTTCGTGAAGACCTTCTTACCCCTGTAAAGTGACCTCCTGGCAGATGGTCTGAGCTCTCACTCAGCGCTAACTTCCGTGCCCCACGCTGGGAACCCCAGGAATAACTAAGTGAGGGAGCCGTGGGAAACGTGGTGTGTTTTCTGAGAAGAGGGGAGTGTCTCTGTCCCACTTTTTTCCACCTATAACATTCTGCCATTTTGTTTAGAGAGCGTGGAGCAAGGGATTTATTTCTCTTGGAGGCTTGCAGTTGTTTCAGAGTTTTCCTGGGACTTCCTTCTCTGTGGTCTTGAAATGTAAGGAAGATTTGAGAGAGTGGAGACAGGCACTTGCGTGTGAAGTCACTCCGCTGATTCTAATTTCCTTTGCCCCCCACTCTCTCTCCTCACCTCCGGCTTAGATGTCATTTATCGAGTTTGAGGATTAGCAGGTAGAAATATAAACATATTCTTTCAGTTCCTCAAATCCATTTCCAGTCTCTTCTATCTCACAATCACCTCAAACCTAGGATCAAGGAGTAAGTCGGCCTTGTCCTCAAATGTGAATTATTCCTACATAAGCAAGTTCTTCCTGCCACGTGGGAAAAAGTGGGCAACTATACAAGGTGGGCTTGAAATTGTGCAGCAGATGATTTAAAATATTATCCTGAAACACCAACAATAAGTATTTAAGAGAATTCTAGCTTTAGAGCATGTCCTCCTTTAAGTCAATGTGCACGGGCAGACACAACTGTAAAAACTGAACTTATGTGCCAGGACTGCTTAGACTCCACATTTTCTTAAATACCAATATAGATATTTGATCAACTGCAAGAGGTGGGACGAGAGACAGTTAAACCATTCCACGTAACACCACCATTCCTTATTCCACAGAACACGCAGCCTTCCTCCACCGTCTCTGGGATACCATGAGCCCACGCAGGAGCCCTGCACCACCAGCAGGCCACACGTCACCTCTCGGAGCTCCTGCCTCCGCGAGTGCCCCCGGGGCATAACCTCTCTGTTCTCTTGGTGTAAGGTGTTCAGTGCTTCCTCGGGCAGAGCTCAGGTTCTCTTCTGCAATCTATCCCCTCCTTGCCTGAAACTGCAAACAGCGTTCTTTTCGTGAAGACCTTCTTACCCCTGTAAAGTGACCTCCTGGCAGATGGTCTGAGCTCTCACTCAGCGCTAACTTCCGTGCCCCACGCTGGGAACCCCAGGAATAACTAAGTGAGGGAGCCGTGGGAAACGTGGTGTGTTTTCTGAGAAGAGGGGAGTGTCTCTGTCCCACTTTTTTCCACCTATAACATTCTGCCATTTTGTTTAGAGAGCGTGGAGCAAGGGATTTATTTCTCTTGGAGGCTTGCAGTTGTTTCAGAGTTTTCCTGGGACTTCCTTCTCTGTGGTCTTGAAATGTAAGGAAGATTTGAGAGAGTGGAGACAGGCACTTGCGTGTGAAGTCACTCCGCTGATTCTAATTTCCTTTGCCCCCCACTCTCTCTCCTCACCTCCGGCTTAGATGTCATTTATCGAGTTTGAGGATTAGCAGGTAGAAATATAAACATATTCTTTCAGTTCCTCAAATCCATTTCCAGTCTCTTCTATCTCACAATCACCTCAAACCTAGGATCAAGGAGTAAGTCGGCCTTGTCCTCAAATGTGAATTATTCCTACATAAGCAAGTTCTTCCTGCCACGTGGGAAAAAGTGGGCAACTATACAAGGTGGGCTTGAAATTGTGCAGCAGATGATTTAAAATATTATCCTGAAACACCAACAATAAGTATTTAAGAGAATTCTAGCTTTAGAGCATGTCCTCCTTTAAGTCAATGTGCACGGGCAGACACAACTGTAAAAACTGAACTTATGTGCCAGGACTGCTTAGACTCCACATTTTCTTAAATACCAATATAGATATTTGATCAACTGCAAGAGGTGGGACGAGAGACAGAAGCAAATAGAGCATTCATGTGGTGCAAATTTGGATATACAGTTAGACTGGTGGTGTTTGAAAGCATTTAGAATTATTCAGGATGGAACTGAAGATTTTCATGATTCTTCACAAGTTTCTACCCTCAGCTGTTTAAGAAAAAAAAGCAGTATGTAAACCTATACAAAAAAACAGTGAAGGAAATGACAATGTACAATCATTTGGAAACCTCAGTTTGTTCAAAAACAAAAAGTGGTCATAAAAGTAGTGGCTTACCTTAACAGAATTTAAAAAGGCAAGTAATTTGAAATTAAAAGCACATGGGCAGCTTCTCTGGTAGCTCAGTGGTAAAGAGTTCACCTGCCAATGCAGAGGCACAGGTTTAATCCCCCATCCAGAAAGACCCCACATACTGCGGAGTAACCAAGCCTTTGAGCCACAACTCTTGAACCCATGTGCCACGACTACTGAAGCCCACGTGCCCTAAAGCCCAAGTTCTACAACAAGAGACATCACCCAACAAGAGGCCTGCTCACCTCAACTAGAGAATAGCCCCCACTCCCTGCAACTAGAGAAGAGCCTGTGGCAGGAGTGAAAACTCAGAATAGCCAAAAATAAATAAAGCACAGGGGTGTTTAATATGTTGAGTTGCTTAGAGAGTGGTTTAATGCAAATTAGCTGGATCAATGTTTCCCTGGTAGAAATATAAACATATTCTTTCAGTTCCTCAAATCCATTTCCAGTCTCTTCTATCTCACAATCACCTCAAACCTAGGATCAAGGAGTAAGTCGGCCTTGTCCTCAAATGTGAATTATTCCTACATAAGCAAGTTCTTCCTGCCACGTGGGAAAAAGTGGGCAACTATACAAGGTGGGCTTGAAATTGTGCAGCAGATGATTTAAAATATTATCCTGAAACACCAACAATAAGTATTTAAGAGAATTCTAGCTTTAGAGCATGTCCTCCTTTAAGTCAATGTGCACGGGCAGACACAACTGTAAAAACTGAACTTATGTGCCAGGACTGCTTAGACTCCACATTTTCTTAAATACCAATATAGATATTTGATCAACTGCAAGAGGTGGGACGAGAGACAGAAGCAAATAGAGCATTCATGTGGTGCAAATTTGGATATACAGTTAGACTGGTGGTGTTTGAAAGCATTTAGAATTATTCAGGATGGAACTGAAGATTTTCATGATTCTTCACAAGTTTCTACCCTCAGCTGTTTAAGAAAAAAAAGCAGTATGTAAACCTATACAAAAAAACAGTGAAGGAAATGACAATGTACAATCATTTGGAAACCTCAGTTTGTTCAAAAACAAAAAGTGGTCATAAAAGTAGTGGCTTACCTTAACAGAATTTAAAAAGGCAAGTAATTTGAAATTAAAAGCACATGGGCAGCTTCTCTGGTAGCTCAGTGGTAAAGAGTTCACCTGCCAATGCAGAGGCACAGGTTTAATCCCCCATCCAGAAAGACCCCACATACTGCGGAGTAACCAAGCCTTTGAGCCACAACTCTTGAACCCATGTGCCACGACTACTGAAGCCCACGTGCCCTAAAGCCCAAGTTCTACAACAAGAGACATCACCCAACAAGAGGCCTGCTCACCTCAACTAGAGAATAGCCCCCACTCCCTGCAACTAGAGAAGAGCCTGTGGCAGGAGTGAAAACTCAGAATAGCCAAAAATAAATAAAGCACAGGGGTGTTTAATATGTTGAGTTGCTTAGAGAGTGGTTTAATGCAAATTAGCTGGATCAATGTTTCCCTGGTAGAGAAGCAATTATACTTAAAAAAGTTTTAAAAGATGGTTACTAAGCAACTACATTCAGCCCACACACATTGTTCATCATCTCTGGTAAATTACAGAAAATGACAGCCTGTCATTATAGAACAGAGACATACAAAATTAGAGCATTGTTACTCTATGTTCCCCTACAGGAAGAAGATCAATTATACCTTTGGCACAATTATTAGGTTAAATAACTACAATAAGTGTTAAATGTTACTGGGCCATGGTGAAAATGTATAGAAGCCCAGGAGTTTTTCAAAGAATGACCCTCATCAGCAGGTGCCACCCTGCCCTGACCAAAGACTCACTTAATATTCTTCTCATAAAGTTGCACGTGTTGAGCTGCTTCTTGCTGTTACCAGAAAGAAACAATGTGAAATCAGATCGGGGAAGGTTGTACCTACTGACAAAGATCATTATTTGAAAAACTCCTGGGCTTTTTACATATTTTCACCATGACACACTAATATTTAATACTTATTATTTAACATAATAATTTGTCTAATTATCCCTTTGGATTAGAAGATCAATACATAGCAGTAGATGAAATCCAAATACCCCATTTAAGAGCACTGTGAAAACATCTGAAAAAAAAAAAAGAGTACTGTGAAAACACCTAGTTTCTTGGGTAACAAAATATATCTTTGAAAAGTGTATACCACCAATACAATCAGACAAAACTTATAATTCCAAAAGATACATGTACCCTTATATTCACAGAAGCACTATTCACAATAATCAAGATGTAGAAACAACCTAAATGTCCATCAACAGATAAATGGATAAAGAAGATGTGGTACATATATACAATAGAATACTACTCAGCCATGAAAAAGAATGAAACCATGGCTTTGGATGGACCTAGAGATTTTCACACTAAAGCAAGAGAAAGAGAAAAACAAATGTCATATGACATCACTGATATGTGGAATCTAAAATATGACACAAATGAATTTATCTATGAATAGACTCATAAACATAAAGAACAGACGTGTGCTTGCCAAGGGAGAGATGAGTAGAGAAGGATGGATTGGGAATATGGAGTTAGCAGATGCAAACTATAATATATAGAATGGATAAACAAGGCCCTACTGTAAAGCATAGGGAACTATACTCAATATACTGTGATAAACCATTATGAAAAAGAATGTATTCATGTGTATAAATGAATCACTTTACTGTACAGCAGAAATTAACACATTTAAATCATATTTGGATAAAGTAAAACTTTTAAAAGCATATGTCACCAAATCAAGTAATCATGTGATCAGTATATACCAGATAACGCTGATGTTCTCAAATTTCAGGGAAAACCTGTTGAACAAATGTATTTTGATGTTTTCTTCATTTCTTATTCACAAATACAACCCCTGTGATTAGATAAAACCAGATATCTACCAGTTACTCATTGCCATTTCAAAATGCTTTCAGAAACAATCCATCGTTAGAAGTAACATTGTTTTCTTGGGCCCACTTCCCATCCTCTTCCCAGCCTGGAATAATCATGAGCAGAGTGGTTCTTTCTCCCTGCTCAACAGCACCCCTTCGCCAGGTAATTTCTCTCACATAGTGCTTCTCGTCATCATATCAGTAACAACTCTGAGCTAAGAAGAAACTTGTTCCCCAGCCTCATTCATTTCAGCACATCTCATTGCCAGGTAGGACACTGTTATTACCTGTGACCTAGAAAACCGGCTAAGAAAAATAAGCCCGATGTCAAAAACAATGAAGAAACTGGAACTGAACAGGAACGGCCAGATGGGATGCCATTCTAGACAGCCCTTGTCTTATTAGGGCCCCTCCCCAGAGCTACATGAATTTTGCTTCACTTCATTTCTCCTTCTCTCTTCACTGTATCTCTACTCAACAGATGTCCTGCTTTCTCATAGTTTCTGCATCTTCACAACCTTGGCTTATCCGTTGCCTTGTCTATTTTACATGGTAGTCTTTCATCTCTACCTCCCACTTCTAACTAGATAATTCCCTTGCATTACCTAGTTTAAATTTTGAAAAGAGAAAATAATTAACCCAGTTCATCTTTTGAACCAGACCATGTTACAGAATAGACTCAAAAAGCAGATGCTGAAGAATGAGTAGAAAGGATGGATTGGGAATATGGAGTTAGCAGATGCAAACTATAATATATAGAATGGATAAACAAGGCCCTACTGTAAAGCATAGGGAACTATACTCAATATACTGTGATAAACCATTATGAAAAAGAATGTATTCATGTGTATAAATGAATCACTTTACTGTACAGCAGAAATTAACACATTTAAATCATATTTGGATAAAGTAAAACTTTTAAAAGCATATGTCACCAAATCAAGTAATCATGTGATCAGTATATACCAGATAACGCTGATGTTCTCAAATTTCAGGGAAAACCTGTTGAACAAATGTATTTTGATGTTTTCTTCATTTCTTATTCACAAATACAACCCCTGTGATTAGATAAAACCAGATATCTACCAGTTACTCATTGCCATTTCAAAATGCTTTCAGAAACAATCCATCGTTAGAAGTAACATTGTTTTCTTGGGCCCACTTCCCACTCCTCTTCCCAGCCTGGAATAATCATGAGCAGAGTGGTTCTTTCTCCCTGCTCAACAGCACCACTTCGCCAGGTAATTTCTCTCACATAGTGCTTCTCGTCATCATATCAGTAACAACTCTGAGCTAAGAAGAAACTTGTTCCCCAGCCTCATTCATTTCAGCACATCTCATTGCCAGGTAGGACACTGTTATTACCTGTGACCTAGAAAACCGGCTAAGAAAAATAAGCCCGATGTCAAAAACAATGAAGAAACTGGAACTGAACAGGAACGGCCAGATGGGATGCCATTCTAGACAGCCCTTGTCTTATTAGGGCCCCTCCCCAGAGCTACATGAATTTTGCTTCACTTCATTTCTCCTTCTCTCTTCACTGTATCTCTACTCAACAGATGTCCTGCTTTCTCATAGTTTCTGCATCTTCACAACCTTGGCTTATCCGTTGCCTTGTCTATTTTACATGGTAGTCTTTCATCTCTACCTCCCACTTCTAACTAGATAATTCCCTTGCATTACCTAGTTTAAATTTTTGAAAAAGAGAAAATAATTAACCCAGTTCATCTTTTTGAACCAGACCATGTTACAGATCACTACCTAGCCTATGGGATGGGTGGAAATTTAAATATACCCAAAACCCCTGTACACCCTTCCCATCCAAAGATGACAGTGTATGTCTTCTCCCATCGAACCTAGGTTGTGTGACACCATAGAGGTGACACGCTGCAGGTTTCCAGAATCTGGCCTTGAGAAACTAGTAGCTTGCTCTTGGAATCCAGACACTATGCTGTGAGGAAGCCCCACGCCACACAGAGGAGTCAGAGAGGTTCTCGAGCTGAGGTCCTAGCCAAAAACCAGCATCAAACATCACACATGTGTGAGTAAGCTGCTTCCATATGATGCAAGACCCCAGCCATTCAATCATTCCTGGCCTTCGGGTTTTTCTAGCTGATGCATCAGGCATCATGGAGCAGTGACAAATGGTCCTTCTTGTGCCCTGTCAGAATTCTGGATTGACAGCACATATGAGCATAAAAAATGCATGCTTTAAAAAAAAAAAAAAGTGCATGCTTTAGACCACTAAGCTTTGGATTAGTTTGCTATATACCAATAAATTATTAGAAAATATTTGGTACTATAAGTACATTATCTATAGCTGTAATAGTTAACAATATACTTTAGAGCTTGGAACCACAACCATCATTTTCTTTTCTTTCCTGTTTCTGGGGGGTCAAGGATTTAAGAAGCACTCAGCTGAAGAGCTGTGGCTCAGGGTCTCCCATGCAGTCGTAATAAGATGAAGGCTGGAACAAGACAACCACTGAGGGTGAAGCAGCTGGCACCTGGGCAGGCACCTCTCTTTGTTCTGAGGTTTCAGGGACTCTCTGTGCAGTCTCTCCACATGGGTAATTAAGGGTTCATTGCAGAATGGCAGTCTTAAGGTGAAAAAATTCTTACATGGTGTGTATTAGTCCAATGTGACTATTCCAGTGAACCATGTGAAAGACGTTGTGGTAATTGCTCATTTGTGTCAGACTCTGTGTGACCTCACAGATTATAGCCCATCAAGCTCCTCTGTCCATGGCATTTTCCAGACAAGAATACTGGAGTGGGTTACCATTTTCTTCTCCAGGGGATCTTCCCAACCCAGGGATCAAACCCAGGCAGATTTTTTGCTACCTGAGTCACAAGGGATATGGCTTTTTTTTTTTTTTTAAACATTTATTTTATTTATTTATCTTTTGGGGGGAGGTGGGGAGGGAGGGGGACGGGCGGGCCACTCCTACTGCTCTTTCATTTCTCTATTTTCATCCGTCTTTGTTCTTTGGCTCCTGTGGGCCTCCCATCGCGGTGGCCTCTGTCGTCACAGAGCAGCGGCTCTGGGCGCATGCGCCCCAGAGCTCCAGTTCGGTAATTGGAAACATCAGTTCAGCCGCTCCGTGGCACGTGGGATCTTCCCAGGCCAGGGATCGAACCGGCGCCCCTTGCACTACAAGGCAGTGTCCTTACCCACTGGACCGCCAGGGGAAGCTCGGATATGGCTTTTTTTGACCTAGCTTCCTAATTTTTCAAAGAAAGGAGTTTCAAAGAATTTGCTAACATCTATTAAACCGCCACAGTTTAGTTCTGGGCCAAAGTGAGTTCCTTCTAATGAGCTATGCCCAGGGTTGGTGGGGTCATAGTGTACCTACCATTTTGTTCTAAATTATTAGAAAATATTTGGTACTATAAGTACATTATCTATAGCTGTAATAGTTAACAATATACTTTAGAGCTTGGAACCACAACCATCATTTTCTTTTCTTTCCTGTTTCTGGGGGGTCAAGGATTTAAGAAGCACTCAGCTGAAGAGCTGTGGCTCAGGGTCTCCCATGCAGTCGTAATAAGATGAAGGCTGGAACAAGACAACCACTGAGGGTGAAGCAGCTGGCACCTGGGCAGGCACCTCTCTTTGTTCTGAGGTTTCAGGGACTCTCTGTGCAGTCTCTCCACATGGGTAATTAAGGGTTCATTGCAGAATGGCAGTCTTAAGGTGAAAAAATTCTTACATGGTGTGTATTAGTCCAATGTGACTATTCCAGTGAACCATGTGAAAGACGTTGTGGTAATTGCTCATTTGTGTCAGACTCTGTGTGACCTCACAGATTATAGCCCATCAAGCTCCTCTGTCCATGGCATTTTCCAGACAAGAATACTGGAGTGGGTTACCATTTTCTTCTCCAGGGGATCTTCCCAACCCAGGGATCAAACCCAGGCAGATTTTTTGCTACCTGAGTCACAAGGGATATGGCTTTTTTTTTTTTTTTAAACATTTATTTTATTTATTTATCTTTTGGGGGGAGGTGGGGAGGGAGGGGGACGGGCGGGCCACTCCTACTGCTCTTTCATTTCTCTATTTTCATCCGTCTTTGTTCTTTGGCTCCTGTGGGCCTCCCATCGCGGTGGCCTCTGTCGTCACAGAGCAGCGGCTCTGGGCGCATGCGCCCCAGAGCTCCAGTTCGGTAATTGGAAACATCAGTTCAGCCGCTCCGTGGCACGTGGGATCTTCCCAGGCCAGGGATCGAACCGGCGCCCCTTGCACTACAAGGCAGTGTCCTTACCCACTGGACCGCCAGGGGAAGCTCGGATATGGCTTTTTTTGACCTAGCTTCCTAATTTTTCAAAGAAAGGAGTTTCAAAGAATTTGCTAACATCTATTAAACCGCCACAGTTTAGTTCTGGGCCAAAGTGAGTTCCTCTTCTAATGAGCTATGCCCAGGGTTGGTGGGGTCATAGTGTACCTACCATTGTTCTTTTGTTATGGGCTAGGAACAGGGAGGTCTCCCTTAGAAGGAGCTACATTGACCTATTCAGAGAATGACACCCTTTTCCCACCTGGTACCTAGGATTCTTCTTTCTCTTCTGTGTGCCCTCTGCATCCTATTGATGCCATCTGTTGGAATTCTCTTGAACTTCTTTTCAGTGGCAGCTACAGTCTTTATACAAAATTTGGAGAACACAGAAAACTGAAAGGAAATACCTCATTCCGTGTATACAATTCCTAAGATAACCTTTCTCAACATGGTCTGACTGATATGTTTACAACCATAAATATGCTGATCTTCTGATAAGAGCAAGGCACTTCAAAATCATAGCCAGTTATAACATCCTGAAAAAAAAAAAATCAAGGACTGCTTAAAAGCTGTTTGCTTATCAGAGTTCAGCATCTTCAAAGGTATGTAGCCTTTTTCTCTAGGCAGTTCTCCTTTGGCTCTGTGCCCATCCAGATGTTATTTCTTACCCATTCATGGACTCCAACTGACTAATAGCAAACGTCAAAATACAGTGAATACAACAAAGAAAAGTAAGTAATATTTATAACAATTTTTATTTGAGTACAGACGGAAAATAAAGAACCATCTTTTTTTTTTAACTTTTTTTCCCCATCATGCCTCTTTTTAGTTTTATATTTATTTTCATCCATCTTTTTTATTCTTTGGCATGTGTGGGCCTCCCATTGCAGTTGTCTTCTCTTTTTGCAGATCTCCGGCTCTGGGCACGTGCACTCCAGAGCGCTGGCTTGTAATTGGACACACTGGTCCAGCCGCCCCACGGCACGTGGATCTTCCCGGGTCAGGGATTGAACTGGTGCCCCTTGCACTGCATGGAGGACTCTCTGTCCACTGGACCACCAGGGAAGTCCATCTTTTCATCCTGACATTCTAGACTAAAATCTTTGGGATCAAGCAGTATCTACAAATCTGTATTCTGCATTTTCTTAATATTAGAATTTTTTTATCATCATTATAATCTCTTATAAGGTCTCCCTTAGAGGGAGCTATGCCTATTCAGAGAATGACACCCTTGGTGGGGTCATAGTGTACCTACCATTGTTCTTTTGTTATGGGCTAGGAACAGGGAGGTCTCCCTTAGAAGGAGCTACATTGACCTATTCAGAGAATGACACCCTTTTCCCACCTGGTACCTAGGATTCTTCTTTCTCTTCTGTGTGCCCTCTGCATCCTATTGATGCCATCTGTTGGAATTCTCTTGAACTTCTTTTCAGTGGCAGCTACAGTCTTTATACAAAATTTGGAGAACACAGAAAACTGAAAGGAAATACCTCATTCCGTGTATACAATTCCTAAGATAACCTTTCTCAACATGGTCTGACTGATATGTTTACAACCATAAATATGCTGATCTTCTGATAAGAGCAAGGCACTTCAAAATCATAGCCAGTTATAACATCCTGAAAAAAAAAAAATCAAGGACTGCTTAAAAGCTGTTTGCTTATCAGAGTTCAGCATCTTCAAAGGTATGTAGCCTTTTTCTCTAGGCAGTTCTCCTTTGGCTCTGTGCCCATCCAGATGTTATTTCTTACCCATTCATGGACTCCAACTGACTAATAGCAAACGTCAAAATACTGTGAATACAACAAAGAAAAAGTAAGTAATATTTATAACAATTTTTATTTGAGTACAGACGGAAAATAAAGAACCATCTTTTTTTTTTAACTTTTTTTCCCCATCATGCCTCTTTTTAGTTTTATATTTATTTTCATCCATCTTTTTTATTCTTTGGCATGTGTGGGCCTCCCATTGCAGTTGTCTTCTCTTTTTGCAGATCTCCGGCTCTGGGCACGTGCACTCCAGAGCGCTGGCTTGTAATTGGACACACTGGTCCAGCCGCCCCACGGCACGTGGGATCTTCCCGGGTCAGGGATTGAACTGGTGCCCCTTGCACTGCATGGAGGACTCTCTGTCCACTGGACCACCAGGGAAGTCCATCTTTTCATCCTGACATTCTAGACTAAAATCTTTGGGATCAAGCAGTATCTACAAATCTGTATTCTGCATTTTCTTAATATTAGAATTTTTTTATCATCATTATAATCTCTTATAATGTTTTCTTTGTTTTCTCTAAACAAATTAGTCAAATGAAGAAAAATCAGAGGAAATATCTAATAATATAAGCAACTCTTTCCATTTTTCATCATCCTACTATTAATAACAAAAAATTTTAGTTTTTAGTTGAATTACCACCAAACTAATTTTTTTAGTTACAACTCTATCAATATAATCACTTCTTATAAGATTTTTCATAATTTAAAATGTGATACATAAATATGTGAGTAAACTTGGTTGATTGAATATAATTATTTTTTCTTTATTTCCTTTGCAATCCCACTAAAATGAAAGGAATGGGAATTTGAAACTATGCATCCACAGGAAAAAAATAAAGGATAACTGCAGCATATGAAAGATGTCAACAAAATCTGGAAACTGAAAAACAGTAAGTGAAAAAACAACTTAATAGACCAGAGAAGAAATAAACTTCAATTCGTAATGGAAAATCCAATAAGTAAGCTAATTATGTGTCAAAAACTTGATAAATTACTGAACCTTGGGAATTTTCAAAAAATGCATACACCAGATATCACTGAGTCCAACAGTTAACATTGGGCTAACAGCAAGAGGACTGATTGAAAATCTTTATAAGTAGATAGGTGCCCAATGCCCAGAGAACTCCAGCAGCCCATTCAGACAGGGCATAAAGAAGAGCAAAAAGACCAGCGATCAGAAGATCTCCGTACCTTAGGCAAGATGAATCAAAATCAAGTGCAGGGATGAAGAGACTTAATAAAAAATAAACACTGTTAAAATGTCAGTACTGCTCAAAGCAATCTATAGATTTAATGTGATTTAAATCAAGATCCAAAAAGCACTTTTTTTTTTTCAGAAATTAAAAAAAGAATAAATCTGTCCTGCCCTAAAATTTACATAGAATCTCAAAGGATCTTAAATAGCCAAGACTATCTTGAAAAAAAAAAGAATAAAGCTGAAAGTTTCACACCTCTAGACTTCAAAACTTATTACAATATCACAATAATAAAAAGTCTGGTACTGGCATAAAGACAGACATACAGATCAGTGGAATAGAATAGAGACCCAAGAAATAAACCCTCACATGTATGGGCCAATAATTTTTGACAAAGGTACCAAGATTATTCAATGGAGAAAGAACAATCTTTTCAACAAATGGTCTGGGAAAACTGGATGCCCACATGTACAAAGAATGGATTTGGACTCAACCCGCATGCAAAAATAAATGGACCTAAAATGTAAGACTTGAATCTACAAAATTCTCAGAAGGAAATACAGGGGGAAAGGTTTTGTGACATTGGACTTGGTAAGGATGTGGGGGATACGATACCAAAAGCATAAACAATAAAAGTAAAAATAGATCACTGGACTACATCAAAATAGAAAACTTGTTTATGTCAATCAGCAAAATGAAAAGGCAACCATGAAGCGAGAGAAAATATCTACAAATCATATAACTGATATAAGGAATTAATACAGAGAATACAAAAAGAATAAGTACAATTCTACAACAAAAAATAAACCTAATTAAAAAATAAGCAAAGGACTTCTCGAAAGAGGTTGTAAAAATACCCAGTAAGCTTATAAAAAGATGCTAACATTACTAATAATTAGGGAAATGCAAATCAAACCAGAATGAGATATCACCTCACATCCAATAAGATGGCTGCTATAAAAAACATAACAGAAAAGTAACAAGTGCTGGGAATCCCCTGAAGGTTAGGACTTGGCGCTTTCACCGCTATGCCCAAGGTTTGATCCCTGGTTGGGGAAAAAAGATCCCTCAGACCAGTGGGCATGGCCAAAAGAAAAAGGAAGAAACAAATGCTGACAAGGTTGTGGAAAAAGTGCACTGTTGGGGAGAAGATGAAATTGCAGCCACTACAGAAAACAGTGTAATGGTTCCTCAAAAAACTAAAGCTAGAAATACCATATGAACCCCCAATTTCACTTCTAGATATTTAACCAAAAGAACTAAAAGCAGGGTCTCAAAGAGATACCTGCACATGCACGTTCATAGTGGCATTATTCACTACAGCCAAAAGTGGAAGCAACCCAAATAAACAATGATGAATGGGTAGATAAACAAAACATGGTACATATATACAATTCAGTATTACCCAGTCTTTAAAGGAAAGGAAATTTTGACACACACAGCATGGGTGAACCTTGAGGACATGATACTGAAAAAAGTACTGTATAATTCCACTTATGTGAGGTATCTAGATAGTCAAACTCGTAGAAACAGAAAGTAGAATGGTAGGTGGCAAGGGCTGTGGGGAGAGGGAAAAAGGGAGTTCATTTCCTTTTTTTTTTTTACTTAATTATTTTTATTTTGCTTTTTGTTTTTACATAGTTTTGTTGTTTATATATATGTATAATCCCAGATAAGTCATATGTATATCCCTGACAAGGGGGAGTTTCTGAGTATGAAAAAGTTGTGAAGATTGGTTACACAGCATTTTGATACACTTAACACTACTGAACTGTATGCTTTAAAGTGGTCGAGATGGTAAATTTTAAGCTATGCGGCTTTAACCACTGGACTTCCCTGGTGACTCAGTGGTAAAGAACCCACCTGCCAATGCAGGAGATACAGGAGATTCAATCCCTGGGTCAGGAAGATTTCTCTGGAGAAGGAAATGGCAACCCACTCCAGTATTCTTGCCTAGAAAATCCCATAGACAGAAAAGCATGGGGGACCACAATTCATGGGGTCACAAAAGAGCAGAACACGACTAAGCAACAACAAGTTTAACCATATATTTTTAAAAACGTTAGTGGAAATGTAACCATACACTACTTGGCTCAGCTATGGACATGTATATACACATTCATAATATTGTTAGCACTCATTAACTTAGACAAAAATTGTGATATAACTACTTACACAAGATAGAGAAAGCTCAGTATGGAGAAGGGAATATTTTGTCCTTCTGTATTTCATCCTTCATCTCATCTATCTAATAAGGGAAGTATTTGAGCTCAGTAGGTTACAATCTCCATGTTGTCACGTCAACTGAAAACATCTGGTTTGTCCCGTGGATGGCACTGTCAGAAAACTGAATGGCAAGAGGAGAAGAGAAGACAGAGTATTTCTTTTTCTTCTGCTATGTCATAAATGCCATTTCAAGCAGTGTTTGTGTCTCTCCCATGGCTCCAGCTCCAACCAGACAAGCCCACTCAGTGGTTGAAGATTTCTGTTTAGAACAGCACCTCCTCCCTTCATCTCCCATACCAGGCATCCTGATGTTGCAAATCTTTGATTCGCTCACCAACACATATTACTTGGTTTCTCAGCTTTTCCATTACAGATTCCTGCATTATAATTCCCCTATTGCAAGAATTTTATTTCTGCCTAGCATGTAGCTGGAAAGGTATCATTCTCATCCCAAGTATTAAAAAAAGAAAAAAGGATGAATTTGTTTGATAATTTACAACCTTTTTAACCTATCAGAGTTGAGATCAAAGGTCAATGAAATAGACTTAAAAGCAAAGACAGGAGCCTCCAAGGAAGTAGAAGCATTGGCTTACTTGTGGCAGAGTATGGGAGAAAGAGACACTGGACAGCATACAACTGGGCAAGAAGAATGCAGCTAAAATTCTTAACAACTTGCTAAAGGCCCATAAAGTGGTGTGATACCACAGAATCCGTGGGAGCTCCAGACACAAGCGGAGGTCATATTCACTGCAGTTCTTCCACACAGGCCTTGAAAGGGTGCTCATGAGAAAGATGAGGCAAGGTGAGTGACAGGAAAGGGCTTCCGTCAGTAGAGTGGGGAAAGCACAAAGCCCACCTGAAGCCTATCTTCCTGCTGAAGTCACTGGGGAAAAAGCAACAAACTCTGTGTGCACGCACACTCAGTCATTTCAGGCGTGTCTGACTGTGTGACCCCGTGGTCCGTAGCCTGCCAGGCTCCTCTGTCCATGGGATTCTCCAGGCAGGATACTGGAGTGGGTTGCCAAGCCCTCCTCCAGGGGATCTTCCCAACCAGGAATTGAATCGTGTCTCCTGCATTGGTGAGTCACTGGGAAATCCCCTAACGCACTCTGCCACCCCTCAATGGAAGATGACCAAAAAAGGTGTACATTCAAAACTAAAAAATAATTTCTAAAAACAAACAAATCAAGGACAGCTAATAAGTCAACAGTGTAAAGAAATGAAACAAAATACTCAATCAACCCCAGAAAAGAGGAAAAGGGAACAAAGAACACAGCAGATTAAAAAAAGGTGATGAAAGAGTAGTTTTAAATCCAACCATATCAATAATCACACTAAATATAAATAATCTGTATGTTCTAATTAAAAGTCAGAGATTATCAGAGTGAATTAAAAGAATTGTACAAGAATGTTGTTAGAAGTTCCATTCATAATAGCAAAAACCTTGGAAAAATCCAAATGTCCATCAATAGGTGAATATATAAGTTGATTTATTCCTTCCCTAGTGCCACTGTGTTTTAAGAACTATAGATTGTGGGGACCTCCCTAGTGGTACAGTGGTTAAGAGTTCCCCTACCAGGGGCTTCCCTGGTGGTCCAGTGGGTAAGGACACCACCTTAAAGTGCAAGGGGCGCCAGTTCAACCCCTTGCCTGGGAAGATCTCACGTGCCATGGAGCGGCTGGATCAATGTGTCCAACTACCGAGCAGGAGCTCTGGAGCGCATGCACCCAGAGCTGGTGCTCTGCAACAAGAAAGGCCACTGCGATGGGAGGCCCACGCAGGCCAAAAAGAACAAAGATAGATGAAAATAGGTAAATGAGAGACCAAAAGAAGTGACACCCCCCACCTAAAAAAAAAGAGTTCCCCTGACAATGCAGGGAACACAGGTTCGATCCCTGGCCCAGGAAGATTTCCACATGCAGAGGAGCAACTGAGCCCCTGCAACACAACTACTGAATGTGCCTGGGCCTGTGTTCCACAGTAAGAGAAGCCACCACAGCGAGAGGCCTGTGCACTGCAACAAGACGAAGCCCCCACTCACTGCAACTGGAGAATGCCCTCGTGCAACAACGCAGACTCAGCAACCAAATATAAGTAAGTAAATTATAAAAATAAATAACTATAGATTATAATAAATTTTAATACCTTGTCTGGAAAATCTTTACTCCTATTCTTTCAACTGTGTGTGTGCATGTGAATTCCTATGTTTTTCCTACAAATTAACTTTAAAATATTCTTTTCAACTCACCCTTCACCCTCACCCAAACTCCTGTAAGTCTTATTTAAGGAAAAAAAGTTTCATACAAGGTTCTATCTACCTACCCAAAGGTATAGATTATCTTTACTTCTTCAAGTGCACCTAAAGAAATGGAATTGCCTTTATTTGTTACCTGCTATCCTATATTACAACCTCACTTCCAGTATCTTATTTAGGATACTTTAAGTTTTCTACTAAGAGTTGTTTTCCAGCGTTTGGGGCTATGGTGAGGAGGAGATCTGCTGTCCTCTTCACAGTTCATCATGTGCCCTGGGCCAGTTCTTCACAGGCACGTTCAGGATCAGAAAGAGGGATGTTTGTTATTTTATGGAATTCAGTTCAAATTGTTATCATATATTGTGCACCAATTTGTGTCAGACAAGGTGCTCATACTATGAGCATCACAGGTAAACAGCCATGGGCTCTGCTGTCAAGGATCTTCTCCAATAAGAAGGAAGCAACCACATGAACCAATAAGGCTTCATGGAAGGCAAAAACCTCCAAAAGATGCAGAGAGGTTACATGGACACAGAGACTTCTTCTTTATGTAAAAAAGAAATGAACGGGCTTCCCCTGGTGGTCCAGTGGGTAAGGACACCGCCTTGCAGTGCAAGGGGCACCGGTTCGAGCCCTGGCCTGGGAAGATGCCACGTGCCGCGGAGCGGCTGGACTGATGTGTCCAATTACCGAGCCGGAGCTCTGGAGCGGATGCACCCAGAGCTGGTGCTCTGCGACAACAGACGCCACCGCGATGGGAGGCCCGCAGGAGCCAAAGAACAAAGACGGATGAAAAAAAATGGAGAAATGAAAGACCAATAGAAGTGGCCCGCCCGCTCCCCTCCCTCCCCAACCCCACCCCCACCCAAAAAAAAAAAAAAAAACTTAAAAAAAAAAAAAAAAAAAATGAAATGAACATGATAAACTGTAACATTCTGTGTAAAAATACTGATTCAACTCTTGTATCTCTTAACAAACCCTGAGACCAGCATTCTGCTGAACCTGGTGCTTTGGGGACTGAGTCCAATTTACTTCATTGTTCTTCCAATTGCAAGGTTTACAACATCCTGAGCTTGTATTTTGTTTTGCAATCATATTTCTTACATTACTTGCTTAGGTGACAATTTTTTTTTAGCTAAGAATAAAACTTGCTGAAGAATTAAAGAGAGGAATTAAGGTAGGAGTGAATTGAGGGGCAACTCTCCATTCAACGTTTTATTGTTAATTATAAATTTGCAGCAAAATTTCAGTTCCTAAGGAAGCCTAACTTCTGTTCTAATTATGGGAGTCTAAATGCAGTTCGCATCATTTTTTTTGATACTTTAAGTTTTCTACTAAGAGTTGTTTTCCAGCGTTTGGGGCTATGGTGAGGAGGAGATCTGCTGTCCTCTTCACAGTTCATCATGTGCCCTGGGCCAGTTCTTCACAGGCACGTTCAGGATCAGAAAGAGGGATGTTTGTTATTTTATGGAATTCAGTTCAAATTGTTATCATATATTGTGCACCAATTTGTGTCAGACAAGGTGCTCATACTATGAGCATCACAGGTAAACAGCCATGGGCTCTGCTGTCAAGGATCTTCTCCAATAAGAAGGAAGCAACCACATGAACCAATAAGGCTTCATGGAAGGCAAAAACCTCCAAAAGATGCAGAGAGGTTACATGGACACAGAGACTTCTTCTTTATGTAAAAAAGAAATGAACGGGCTTCCCCTGGTGGTCCAGTGGGTAAGGACACCGCCTTGCAGTGCAAGGGGCACCGGTTCGAGCCCTGGCCTGGGAAGATGCCACGTGCCGCGGAGCGGCTGGACTGATGTGTCCAATTACCGAGCCGGAGCTCTGGAGCGGATGCACCCAGAGCTGGTGCTCTGCGACAACAGACGCCACCGCGATGGGAGGCCCGCAGGAGCCAAAGAACAAAGACGGATGAAAAAAAATGGAGAAATGAAAGACCAATAGCAGTGGCCCGCCTGCTCCCCCCCCCCCCCAACCCACCCCCCACCAAAAAAAAAAAAATAAATCTTAAAAAAAAAAAAAAAAAAAAAATGAAATGAACATGATAAACTGTAACATTCTGTGTAAAAATACTGATTCAACTCTTGTATCTCTTAACAAACCCTGAGACCAGCATTCTGCTGAACCTGGTGCTTTGGGGACTGAGTCCAATTTACTTCATTGTTCTTCCAATTGCAAGGTTTACAACATCCTGAGCTTGTATTTTGTTTTGCAATCATATTTCTTACATTACTTGCTTAGGTGACAATTTTTTTTTAGCTAAGAATAAAACTTGCTGAAGAATTAAAGAGAGGAATTAAGGTAGGAGTGAATTGAGGGGCAACTCTCCATTCAACGTTTTATTGTTAATTATAAATTTGCAGCAAAATTTCAGTTCCTAAGGAAGCTTAAATTCTGTTCTAATTATGGGAGACAAGTGGTGTGTATCAGAAGCAGCTGCTCCAGAAAGAGCTTTTGCTAATAGTCATTTTCAAATTGCACACACACGAATGATTCAGCTTTGTTTCTTTCCATTTCAATTTTGATTGAAATATGTGGGTTTGTCATTTAATCACATAAAAAAAAAATCAGTTAATCTCTCAAGATTTGATTATGCCTATTCACTTAAGTTTCTCAAATCTATGAAAAGTAGGATAACCCAGTTACAATCACTTTTTAAAATATAGGGATTGAGGGAAGAAGAAAGGGAGAGAGAGAGAGAGAAAGGGACTAAGGGAGAGAAGGAAGAGAAAAGATGGAAGAAGGGCAACAAAGGGTAAAAAGGACGAATGGAAAGAAGTTTGAATAGAGAGCAGACTACTGAAAAGAACAGAATGAAGACAAAAACATAAACTATTGCACTGTTTCTGCATTATAATTAAAAACTTCTGGCCTAAGAGTCAACTGTTAGCTAAAATGTTATAGCTTGGAATCAAGATTCTCTAGGATCATTCCTGACTTCCTGCCCTCTACTAACTGTGAGGCCCTGGACAAATTATTTTCTAAGTCTTAGATTCTCCATCTATAATATGGATTTAATAATAATATCTTCCCCCTAAGTTTGACATCAGTGAGAGGAAAATAAGAACTATATTCAGTCACATTCACCAGATAAGCAAATTGTTAATATCTGATAATAACAAGTGTTGTTGAGGGAGGTCAGGAAATAAAATTCTCATACAGTTGATGGCAACATAAAGGGAAAGCAATTCAACAATAGAAAACTTAGAAGCGCACCATACTCTGTCTCAGGTGTTTCTCTCCTAGGGCATCCCCTGGAAAATCTCTTTTAAAAGTGAACAAAGGGGCTTCCCCTGGTGGTCCAGTGGGTAAGGACACTGCCTTGCAGTGCAAGGGGTGCCGGTTTGACCCCTGGCCTGGGAAGATCCCACCTGCCACGGAGCGGCTGGACTGATGTGTCCAATTACCGAGCCGGAGCTCTGGAGCGCATGCGCCCAGAGCCAGTGCTCTGCGACAACAGAGGCCACCACGATGGGAGGCCCACAGGAGCCAAAGAACAAAGACAGATGAAAACAGAGAAATGAAAGACCAATAGCAGTGGCCTGCCCAGCCCCCTCCCTCCCCAACCTGCCCTCCTCCAAAAGAAACCATTAAAAAAAAAAAAAAAAAGTGAACAAAGACACACACAAGAATGCTTACTACTATATTATTCATAGTTGCCAAAAACAGAAAAATTCAAATGTTCCTCAACAGAAAAATGGGCAAACCATAGTACACTGACATAGTGGAAAGCAAGATGTAGAGCCACATGTCAATACAGAAGACTTGTCCATACAAATTAAGTATGAAAAAAGGAATCAAGTCTGAGGTCTTAGAATGTCAAGGCAGAATCACAATGGAACGAGAAGAGGGATGAATTCTACCCAGAGCCTAAACTTGAAGCTGGTTACAGTAACTCATATTTTCCTGGTTTAATTTTTCATTAGCATTTAAAATTTGAAGACAAAAACATAAACTATTGCACTGTTCTGCATTATAATTAAAAACTTCTGGCCTAAGAGTCAACTGTTAGCTAAAATGTTATAGCTTGGAATCAAGATTCTCTAGGATCATTCCTGACTTCCTGCCCTCTACTAACTGTGAGGCCCTGGACAAATTATTTTCTAAGTCTTAGATTCTCCATCTATAATATGGATTTAATAATAATATCTTCCCCCTAAGTTTGACATCAGTGAGAGGAAAATAAGAACTATATTCAGTCACATTCACCAGATAAGCAAATTGTTAATATCTGATAATAACAAGTGTTGTTGAGGGAGGTCAGGAAATAAAATTCTCATACAGTTGATGGCAACATAAAGGGAAAGCAATTCAACAATAGAAAACTTAGAAGCGCACCATACTCTGTCTCAGGTGTTTCTCTCCTAGGGCATCCCCTGGAAAATCTCTTTTAAAAGTGAACAAAGGGGGCTTCCCCTGGTGGTCCAGTGGGTAAGGACACTGCCTTGCAGTGCAAGGGGTGCCGGTTTGACCCCTGGCCTGGGAAGATCCCACCTGCCACGGAGCGGCTGGACTGATGTGTCCAATTACCGAGCCGGAGCTCTGGAGCGCATGCGCCCAGAGCCAGTGCTCTGCGACAACAGAGGCCACCACGATGGGAGGCCCACAGGAGCCAAAGAACAAAGACAGATGAAAACAGAGAAATGAAAGACCAATAGCAGTGGCCTGCCCAGCCCCCTCCCTCCCCAACCTGCCCTCCTCCAAAAGAAACCATTAAAAAAAAAAAAAAAAAGTGAACAAAGACACACACAAGAATGCTTACTACTATATTATTCATAGTTGCCAAAAACAGAAAAATTCAAATGTTCCTCAACAGAAAAATGGGCAAACCATAGTACACTGACATAGTGGAAAGCAAGATGTAGAGCCACATGTCAATACAGAAGACTTGTCCATACAAATTAAGTATGAAAAAAGGAATCAAGTCTGAGGTCTTAGAATGTCAAGGCAGAATCACAATGGAACGAGAAGAGGGATGAATTCTACCCAGAGCCTAAACTTGAAGCTGGTTACAGTAACTCATATTTTCCTGGTCATTCATAAGATGTTTTTTGACATTAGAATGAGGCATTTAAAATTTCTCCTGGGCTTCCCTGGTGGTCCAGTGGGTAAGGACACCACCTTGCAGTGCAAGGGCTGCCGGTTCGATCCCTGGCCTGGGAAGATCCCACGTGCCGCGGAGCAGCTGGACCGATGTGTCCAACTACTGAGCCGGAGCTCTGGAGCGCATGCGCCCAGAGCGGGTGCTCTGTGACAAGAGAGGCTACCACAATGGGAGGCCCACATGGGCCAAGGAACAAAGATGGATACAAATAGATAAATGAAAGACTAATAGAAGTGACCCGCCTGCCCCCTCCCTCCCAACCAGCACCGCCCCCAAAATAAATAAATATTAAAAATAAAATAAAATTCCTCCTGAAAATCCATGTGTGATTTGGAGGGGAAGGAAATGAGCCTCAAAGTGGTAGAAAGTGGTATTTGTTCTTATCTATCCAGCATTCCTAGCCTTTTATTTGTTAATCATACATTTTTTCTTGTCGATCATAATTCCCTTAAAACCTTCATCCCAACCAGAGATGGATACATTATTAACTAACATCCCTAGTTTTTTCAGATTTCCTTACTTTTTACTTAGTGTCCTTTTTCTGTTCTAGAAGTTCATCCAGGATACCACATCCTGTAGCCAGCATGTCTCTTTAGGCCCTCTTGGCTGTGACTGTTTCTCAGACTTGCCTTGTTTTTGAGCATCTTAGCAGGTTTGAAGTTGTTTACTGACGAGATACACTGCAGGAAGCCTCTGATTTTTTTCTCACAGATAGACTTATGGGGAGAAAGATCACAGAGGTAAAGTATCATTCTCATCATCACATTAAGGGTACATTCTGTCAACATGATTCATGACCACTGATGTTGACCTTGATCACCTGGCTGAGTATGTTTATCAGGTTTCTCCACTGAAGTCACTCTCTTCACCCATCACTTTCCATACTGTATTCTTTGGAAGGGTCCAGTTCAGTCACTCAGTTGTGGCCAACTCTTTGTGACCCCATGAACTGCAGAGAGCCAGACTTCCCTTCACCACCTCCCAGAGTTTGCTCAAGCTCATGTCCATTGACTCAGTGATACCATCCAACCATCTCACCCTCTGTTGTCCTCTTCTCCTTTTGCTACTTTTCCCAGCATCAGGGTCTTTTCCAATGAGTTCTCTCTTTGCATCAGGTAGCCAAAGTATTTAGCTTCAGCTTTAGCATCAGTCCTTCCAATGAATATTCAGGAATATTGGAAGGAAGTCACTTAAGGAAGTCAGTCCACACTTAAGGAGTGGGGTGTTATGCTCCCCCTTCTTTAGGGCAAAGTACCTAGATAACTTATTTGGAACTCTTCTGTATGGAAGATATTAATTCCAGCATACACGATGAGTAGTATTAGACTTGTTAATCTGCAACCCCATGAGAAACAACTACATCAACTAGAGCAGTATCACCGCCCCCAAAATAAATAAATATTAAAAATAAAATAAAATTCCTCCTGAAAATCCATGTGTGATTTGGAGGGGAAGGAAATGAGCCTCAAAGTGGTAGAAAGTGGTATTTGTTCTTATCTATCCAGCATTCCTAGCCTTTTATTTGTTAATCATACATTTTTTCTTGTCGATCATAATTCCCTTAAAACCTTCATCCCAACCAGAGATGGATACATTATTAACTAACATCCCTAGTTTTTTCAGATTTCCTTACTTTTTACTTAGTGTCCTTTTTCTGTTCTAGAAGTTCATCCAGGATACCACATCCTGTAGCCAGCATGTCTCTTTAGGCCCTCTTGGCTGTGACTGTTTCTCAGACTTGCCTTGTTTTTGAGCATCTTAGCAGGTTTGAAGTTGTTTACTGACGAGATACACTGCAGGAAGCCTCTGATTTTTTTCTCACAGATAGACTTATGGGGAGAAAGATCACAGAGGTAAAGTATCATTCTCATCATCACATTAAGGGTACATTCTGTCAACATGATTCATGACCACTGATGTTGACCTTGATCACCTGGCTGAGTATGTTTATCAGGTTTCTCCACTGAAGTCACTCTCTTCACCCATCACTTTCCATACTGTATTCTTTGGAAGGGTCCAGTTCAGTCACTCAGTTGTGGCCAACTCTTTGTGACCCCATGAACTGCAGAGAGCCAGACTTCCCTTCACCACCTCCCAGAGTTTGCTCAAGCTCATGTCCATTGACTCAGTGATACCATCCAACCATCTCACCCTCTGTTGTCCTCTTCTCCTTTTGCTACTTTTCCCAGCATCAGGGTCTTTTCCAATGAGTTCTCTCTTTGCATCAGGTAGCCAAAGTATTTAGCTTCAGCTTTAGCATCAGTCCTTCCAATGAATATTCAGGAATATTGGAAGGAAGTCACTTAAGGAAGTCAGTCCACACTTAAGGAGTGGGGTGTTATGCTCCCCCTTCTTTAGGGCAAAGTACCTAGATAACTTATTTGGAACTCTTCTGTATGGAAGATATTAATTCCAGCATACACGATGAGTAGTATTAGACTTGTTAATCTGCAACCCCATGAGAAACAACTTCATCAACTAGAGCAAGTGTTCATAAATAGTTCTTTCTCAAATCATCAAATTCCACTCATTTTCAAAGTGATTTAGATCAGTATATCTCCCTTTACCCACCTCAGTGAGATCGTTTAAAACATCTGTATTGCATTCAGAGTTTTCTGTCTCAGTCTGCATTCCATGTTGGACTAGCCTGACCTCCTAAATGATTTTTTCTTAATCGTCATACACTAAAGTTCACCATTTGTGCTACAAAGTTTCATGGGTTTTGACAAATGCATAATGTCATGAATCCACTATTACAATATCATATAGAAGTTTTACCACCCACTTTAAAGTCCCCTGCATTTCACCCACTCATCTCTCAATCTCCCCTTGAATCTTTGGCAACTACTAATCTTTCTACTATCTGTATAGTTTTGCCTTTCCAAAATATCATATAGTTTGCCCTTTTGGAGGGGGGGAGGGTTGGGGAGGGAGGGGGCAGGCGGGCCACTTCTATTGGTCTTTCATTTGTCTATTTTCATCCATCTTTGTTCTTTGGCCAGTGTGGGCCTCCCATCGCAGTGGCATCCGTTGTCGCAGAGCACCCGCTCTGGGTGCATACACTCCAGAGCTCCGGCTCGGTAGTTGGACACATGGGTCCAGCCGCTCCGCAGCACGTGGGATCTTCCCAGGCCAGGGATGGAACTGGAGCCCCTTGCACTGCAAGGTGGTGTCCTTACCCACTGGACCACCAGGGAAGCCCCATATAGTTTGAATCATACAGAATGAAGCCCTCAGACCAGCTTCCCTCACTTGGAAATATGCATATAAGTTTCCTCCATGTCTTTTTATGGCTTAATAGCTCATTTCTTTTTATCACTGAGTAATACTCCATTGTATAAATGTGCCACAGTTTGTTTATTCATTTATCTATTGAAGGACATCTTACTTGTACACAGCTTTTAAAGACTATGGACACAGTGCTACAAGCATTCACATACAGGTTTCTGTGTGGACTGAAATTCTTAATCCATTTAGGTAAATACCTAAGAATGTGATTTCTGGGTCCTATAGTAAGACTTATGTTTAGCTTTGTAAGAAACTGCCAAACTGTCTTCCAAGTGGCTATACCATTTTACATTCTGACCAGTAATAAAGGTGAGCTGCAATAACAACTTAAAAAAAAAACTGCAAGAACAAGCAAACCTTAAATTACACAAAATCTCGTTCCTATAAAACAGCTCTGGGGCTTCCCTGGTGGTCCAGTGGGTAAGGACACCGCCTTGCAGTGCAAGGGGCACCAGTTCCATCCCTGTCCTGGGAAGATCCCACGTGCTGCGGAGCGGCTGGACCCATGTGTCCAACTACCGAGCCGGAGCTCTGGAGCGCGTGCGCCCAGAGCCGGTGCGCTGCGACAACAGAGGCCACCGCGATGGGAGGCTCACACATGCCAAAGAACAAAGATGGATGAAAATAGATAAATCAAAGACCAACAGAAGTGGCCCGCCCACCTCCCTCCCTCCCCACTCCACAAAAAAAAACACAAAACTTTCTGTATTCCATATGCAATTAAACACATGCCAACTCTTAGTCAGGATCTCAACAATTCATTTGTTATACATGCTGATGGCCCATCAACATTCTGACCATTTTTTCCCAAGTCATAAATCAACATCTTTCTTTTCCCAGTTAGAAGCTCCACTGTTATTCTAAATGATGAGCTGGAATATTGATCAATTATCTAGCCTGTCAGATCCCTAAGGGCAAGTATAAGCCTAATGCAATTATTTTGTTGTTGTCAAGCATACTTTTGATGGTGAGAAAAGTAACAGGTGTTTTTCTTCACTGCTAGTCAACTTGAATCTCACCCACAAATAAGTAGAATTAACTTTAGTTATTAGACAAAGAGTCAATCACCATAGTGATGTTATACTTCAAGGTGAGTTTTTTCCTTTTTTGACTAAAGGAACCTCACCACAGAGGGGAAGAGGGCTTAATGAGCTTGAAAATGAGTAATACTCCATTGTATAAATGTGCCACAGTTTGTTTATTCATTTATCTATTGAAGGACATCTTACTTGTACACAGCTTTTAAAGACTATGGACACAGTGCTACAAGCATTCACATACAGGTTTCTGTGTGGACTGAAATTCTTAATCCATTTAGGTAAATACCTAAGAATGTGATTTCTGGGTCCTATAGTAAGACTTATGTTTAGCTTTGTAAGAAACTGCCAAACTGTCTTCCAAGTGGCTATACCATTTTACATTCTGACCAGTAATAAAGGTGAGCTGCAATAACAACTTAAAAAAAAAACTGCAAGAACAAGCAAACCTTAAATTACACAAAATCTCGTTCCTATAAAACAGCTCTGGGGCTTCCCTGGTGGTCCAGTGGGTAAGGACACCGCCTTGCAGTGCAAGGGGCACCAGTTCCATCCCTGTCCTGGGAAGATCCCACGTGCTGCGGAGCGGCTGGACCCATGTGTCCAACTACCGAGCCGGAGCTCTGGAGCGCGTGCGCCCAGAGCCGGTGCTCTGCGACAACAGAGGCCACCGCGATGGGAGGCTCACACATGCCAAAGAACAAAGATGGATGAAAATAGATAAATCAAAGACCAACAGAAGTGGCCCGCCCACCTCCCTCCCTCCCCACTCCACAAAAAAAAACACAAAACTTTCTGTATTCCATATGCAATTAAACACATGCCAACTCTTAGTCAGGATCTCAACAATTCATTTGTTATACATGCTGATGGCCCATCAACATTCTGACCATTTTTTCCCAAGTCATAAATCAACATCTTTCTTTTCCCAGTTAGAAGCTCCACTGTTATTCTAAATGATGAGCTGGAATATTGATCAATTATCTAGCCTGTCAGATCCCTAAGGGCAAGTATAAGCCTAATGCAATTATTTTGTTGTTGTCAAGCATACTTTTGATGGTGAGAAAAGTAACAGGTGTTTTTCTTCACTGCTAGTCAACTTGAATCTCACCCACAAATAAGTAGAATTAACTTTAGTTATTAGACAAAGAGTCAATCACCATAGTGATGTTATACTTCAAGGTGAGTTTTTTCCTTTTTTGACTAAAGGAACCTCACCACAGAGGGGAAGAGGGCTTAATGAGCTTGAAAATGAACCCATTCACTTGAACTGAACAGATCAACACACTCACTCTCCTTCACCTCATACTGACCCCCTGTTCCTGTTATGGAGAACACTGGTGGCATTAAGAATGTGGAGGGCCAAAGCTCACACACTCACAGTGCAGTGTCTATCCAGGTCTTCAGCATTGCTGGATAAACACGAAGCAAAATTTCCTTCAGTGATTCCTCACCTTCTGGAGTCTTCACAGGTAGATTTCAGTATGTTTCTGTCTTATTTCATCCTATTTTGCTGAGTATAATTCTGACTAGAATTATACTGCTAGAATTTGAATATTCCCATAACTGGATTCAGACATGGGCAACCAAGTAGCAACCAGCTATAATGGGCATTAAAACAGATCTGGAGCAGAAATACAATGCCACTAACTCAGGCTTTCAGAATCAATTATTTACATAATTGGCAAAATGTAATTTGGCCCCACTTCCTCTAAAATAGAAAGTAATCTTGAGTGATGGAGAAAAATGTTCTTTGCCAGAGCCAACCTGTTTCTTGAGTATTTTTGTGACATACAAGTTGCACGGCCCAATCGTCAGTGGGAGCAACACTGAGACTAGTCATCTCACAGAAGCCTGGAAGCTAACAAGACCACTGAGCTAAATGATGCACAGTATAGTGTATTTATCGAGAAGAAGAAAGAAATTTTAAGTTCTGTAATGTACCTCTAAAGAACTTGTTTCCTCTCTTGCTTACCTAAGAAAACAGAAGGCAAAACAAGATGCACAGACAAGTGGAAAAAAATAGCTTTAATAGAAGAACAGGACTCCCACCAAATCCTCTGTTACCTCTGTCATTAGAGAACTGGTTATAAGGCACAATAGGAAAAACTGGTAAATGAAAGATAACTTAGAACCAGTAAGAATTGTTCAGAACTGACAATATAGGTTTAGAACATTAAAAAGTATTACATTATTATTAATAGAAAATTGGTTTCTTTATTAACCCATAAAAGTTTGTATTTGTTTGTTTTTAAGAAAAATTGGCTTAAAGGGGCCAAAGGTATCAGGGTGCCTAGGATACTGACATATCTCACTCCAGGTTATCTGCATGTCTCTGGATCTTTCCTCTGCCTCATGGATAAACGGTCTTTCTCAGCTTTCACTTATAATGACTAATCCTACAAGCACAATTTCTATGGCCAAATCACTGGACCCAGATCCCAACTCTGCCACTTTTTTTTTTTTTTTTGCAGTGCACAGGCCCAGTACCTGGGGATGGAGGTGAGAGTGGCTAGATTAGACAGGTCAGCCTAGCCAGCCTTCTTCCTCCTTGTATCCACACTTACAGTGGCTATCTAAGGGACTGTGGCTAAAACCCCAGGTTGGGATCCCAGAGAGTCCCAGGGAAAGACCAGAGTCTGGACTCTACCTCACTCCATCTCAACACACCACAGCCACACAGTGGCCCCACATATGTTGTTGTTGTTTAGTGGCTCCCAACTCTGCCACTTTTTACCTATATGACCTTAGTCAAATTTCTTAACCTCTGTATGCTTCAGTCTCTTTATCTGTGAAACCTGACAGTCATACTATTACTACACATGGTTAGTGTAATGGATGACTGTCCAAAAACACATAAAGTGCTTAGAATTCATGGGAGACAGCAACACTCAATAAATTATAATGTTGAGCATTACCATAACTTTAGTGATGATACATGGGTTTAATTCTATATTAACTTAGTATTTATTTAGGTGTCACTACTTTAAAATAGCTTTATTGGTATATAACACATTACACATCTTTATAATTTGAGAAGTTTTAACATATATATACCTTGAACCATCACTACAAACAAGATAATGAACACAGTCACCACTTCAAAGTTTCTATGTGTCCCTTTATGATCTCTCTCCTGCATCCTAATTCTCTGGTGGCTCAGGCCATAAAGAAACTGCCTGCAATTCAGGAGACCTACGTTCCATCCATGGGTCAGGAAAATCCCCTGGGGAAAGGAATGGCTACCCACTCCAATTGTTCAGAACTGACAATATAGGTTTAGAACATTAAAAAGTATTACATTATTATTAATAGAAAATTGGTTTCTTTATTAACCCATAAAAGTTTGTATTTGTTTGTTTTTAAGAAAAATTGGCTTAAAGGGGCCAAAGGTATCAGGGTGCCTAGGATACTGACATATCTCACTCCAGGTTATCTGCATGTCTCTGGATCTTTCCTCTGCCTCATGGATAAACGGTCTTTCTCAGCTTTCACTTATAATGACTAATCCTACAAGCACAATTTCTATGGCCAAATCACTGGACCCAGATCCCAACTCTGCCACTTTTTTTTTTTTTTTTGCAGTGCACAGGCCCAGTACCTGGGGATGGAGGTGAGAGTGGCTAGATTAGACAGGTCAGCCTAGCCAGCCTTCTTCCTCCTTGTATCCACACTTACAGTGGCTATCTAAGGGACTGTGGCTAAAACCCCAGGTTGGGATCCCAGAGAGTCCCAGGGAAAGACCAGAGTCTGGACTCTACCTCACTCCATCTCAACACACCACAGCCACACAGTGGCCCCACATATGTTGTTGTTGTTTAGTGGCTCCCAACTCTGCCACTTTTTACCTATATGACCTTAGTCAAATTTCTTAACCTCTGTATGCTTCAGTCTCTTTATCTGTGAAACCTGACAGTCATACTATTACTACACATGGTTAGTGTAATGGATGACTGTCCAAAAACACATAAAGTGCTTAGAATTCATGGGAGACAGCAACACTCAATAAATTATAATGTTGAGCATTACCATAACTTTAGTGATGATACATGGGTTTAATTCTATATTAACTTAGTATTTATTTAGGTGTCACTACTTTAAAATAGCTTTATTGGTATATAACACATTACACATCTTTATAATTTGAGAAGTTTTAACATATATATACCTTGAACCATCACTACAAACAAGATAATGAACACAGTCACCACTTCAAAGTTTCTATGTGTCCCTTTATGATCTCTCTCCTGCATCCTAATTCTCTGGTGGCTCAGGCCATAAAGAAACTGCCTGCAATTCAGGAGACCTACGTTCCATCCATGGGTCAGGAAAATCCCCTGGGGAAAGGAATGGCTACCCACTCCAATATTCTTGCCTGAAGGATTCCATGGACAGAGGAGACTGGAGGGCTACAATCCATGGGGTCAAAAAAGTTGAGCATGACTGAGTGACTAGCACTTTCACTTTCACGCCCCCAACACAAGGCAATCACTATTTTGTTCTCTGTTGCTATGTTTGCATTTTTCTATATACTAGTGATCCTACAGAAAAAGTCTGTCAACTCGTGACATTGGCTATGAAACATTCTGACTCAATATAAAACATCAGCATACCCAACTCCAATTTGTGTTGTTCACATACTGGTCAGTTGGAGAAAACTCTTAACCTCGATGACTGATTTTTGTCATATTTTCTATGAAAGAACATTTATGCTCTTGCTCATTCTCCTCAATTGCGACATAGTATCACAAGTTAAGAATGTGATAATAAATATAGTTTATTATTTGCAATACATGATATGGCTTTCATACATAAAGTATAAGTGTAAAATATCATTTGCAAACTTGCTGGAGTATTTTTTCTGAATTGCTTTATTTTTAGAGGCACTTTTTGTTTGGACAGGAGGAATCCTCCTAAATTATTTATATAAAATATATTATCACCCTTTTGTTGGATCAGTGAACTAGATGACAACTCAATCTGGGTCAGTAAAAAAACCTTCAGGGGAATCATTTGTGATCTTGGCCAAAAAAAAAGAACCCTTTCAGAATACAGATCATGTGATACTGAATAAGAAAACTGTAGGGGCATCCCCTGGTGGTCCAGTGGGTAAGGACACCGCCTTGCAGTGCAAGGGGCGCCGGTTTGATCCCTGGCCTGGGAAGATCCCACGTGCCGTGGAGCGGCTGGACTGATGTGTCCAATTACTGAGCCGGAGCTCTGGAGCGCATGCGCCCAGAGCCGGCGCTCTGCGACAACAGGGGCCACCGTGATGGGAGGCCCACAGGAGCCAAAGAACAAAGACAGATGAAAATAGAAAAATGAAAAACCAATAGAAGTGGCCCGCCTGCTCCCCTCCCTCCCCAACCCGACCCCCGCCCAGAATAAATAAATAAATAAATCTTTAAAAAAAAAAAAGAAAACTGTAACTGTAAGAGAATAAATATTTGTGTGACAGCAACATGCCCGCTCACTGAAATGAGAAATTTTTTAACAAGTCGCAATGAGGAAAATAAAACCAGAATGCAAATACATTTTCAATCAATTCAGAATAAAGTTGCAGTATTTAGGAAGGCTGAAAACAATTCTTGCAAAATTTAACTGTTTCTTCATCAGGAGTCAGAAAGACCACATTAATTAATGGTATGAGTAGAAACTGGAACAACTGCTACAGAGCAATTTTTCAATGTGTGTGTTTGTGTGTGTGTGTGTGTGTATATATATATATATATATTTACATATGTATTTAGGGGGGCTTCCCCAGTGGTTCAGTGGTAAAAAATCCACCTGCAATGCAGGAGACATGGGTTCTATCCTTGGATCTGGAAGATCCCCTAGAGAAGGGAATGGCAACCCACTCCAGTATTCTTGCCTGGGAAATCCCATGGACAGAGAAGCCTGGAGGACTACAGTCCATGGGGGTCACAAAAAAGTCAGATATGACTGAGCAACTAAACAGAAACAACAATATATTTAGAATTCTGAAAGTATTTATGTCTTTTAAACTCAGTTTCCTGAGGAAAAAACCTGAAATGTGGATGGATAGATATATGTGCATGGCAGCATTACTCATCAGCAAAAACAGGAATAATATAAATTAACTAAATATCTACTGTGGCTCAGACATTGTGTTAGATTCTGGACTGAAGACAACAGGCTTTGGTGAGAGAGTAACATTTCATCTGTAAAAACTGTAGGGGCATTCCCTGGTGGTCCAGTGGGTAAGGACACCGCCTTGCAGTGCAAGGGGCGCCGGTTCGATCCCTGGCCTGGGAAGATCCCACGTGCCGCGGAGCGGCTGGACTGATGTGTCCAATCACTGAGCCGGAGCTCTGGAGCGCATGCGCCCAGAGCCGGCGCTCTGCGACAACAGGGGCCTCCGCGATGGGAGGCCCACAGGAGCCAAAGAACAAAGACAGATGAAAATAGAAAAATGAAAAACCAATAGAAGTGGCCCGCCTGCTCCCCTCCCTCCCCAACCCGACCCCCGCCCAGAATAAATAAATAAATAAATCTTTAAAAAAAAAAAAGAAAACTGTAACTGTAAGAGAATAAATATTTGTGTGACAGCAACATGCCCGCTCACTGAAATGAGAAATTTTTTAACAAGTCGCAATGAGGAAAATAAAACCAGAATGCAAATACATTTTCAATCAATTCAGAATAAAGTTGCAGTATTTAGGAAGGCTGAAAACAATTCTTGCAAAATTTAACTGTTTCTTCATCAGGAGTCAGAAAGACCACATTAATTAATGGTATGAGTAGAAACTGGAACAACTGCTACAGAGCAATTTTTCAATGTGTGTGTTTGTGTGTGTGTGTGTATATATATATATATATATTTACATATGTATTTAGGGGGGCTTCCCCAGTGGTTCAGTGGTAAAAAATCCACCTGCAATGCAGGAGACATGGGTTCTATCCTTGGATCTGGAAGATCCCCTAGAGAAGGGAATGGCAACCCACTCCAGTATTCTTGCCTGGGAAATCCCATGGACAGAGAAGCCTGGAGGACTACAGTCCATGGGGGTCACAAAAAAGTCAGATATGACTGAGCAACTAAACAGAAACAACAATATATTTAGAATTCTGAAAGTATTTATGTCTTTTAAACTCAGTTTCCTGAGGAAAAAACCTGAAATGTGGATGGATAGATATATGTGCATGGCAGCATTACTCATCAGCAAAAACAGGAATAATATAAATTAACTAAATATCTACTGTGGCTCAGACATTGTGTTAGATTCTGGACTGAAGACAACAGGCTTTGGTGAGAGAGTAACATTTCATCTGAGAACCAAAATAACTATAAATTAACCTCCCACATGAGTTAGAGAGAAAATACATGTTGTCTGATGACTGTTCTGTTACATAAGATGTTAACACAAGAGAAGCTGAATAAAAGGTATATGGAAACCCTGTACTATCTCTTTTGCATCTCTTCTGTAAAGTTTAAAATTAATTCAAAATAAGTTTTTAAAAAAGCAATGAAGAACCTTGTGTATACTATGCTTCCATTTGTATACAAGGGAGAAAAAAAGAAAAAGAAAAATGAATGTGACTTTACATGGTTCGACTATCTTTTAAAGTGCATATACAGAACTGGTAACACAGGCTAACTCTGAGAAGTTACCACGGAATGGAAGGTCAAGGACAGGAGAATGAATTTCCTCTGGGTATTGTTTTTTGAATATTTTGAACTTTCTTTTTTTTTTTTTTTGGCGGGAGTGTCAAGTTAATTTTACTATGATCCATGATGAACTACTACCAGTGCAACATCCTATCCACTGTACATTTCCAAAAAAAAAAAAAAAAAAAAAACCACATACTAAACAAAATTTCAGTTGATAAATGGAAATGAATAATTGAAAGTCTTTATGAATCCCATATAGATAATATGTGGCTAGCTGAAATTGTCTATCACAAAGCATTTAGATATAAAAAGCCTCATGCTAGTTTGTTAAACACAAAGGCTATCAGACAACCATTTAACTGCAGTACACGTGGGAGGCTCTCAGACGACCCACAGGTATAGTGCTGTCCACAGTGCGAGGGGGTGGAGAACTGAAAACATGCAACCTTCATATCTAAAGCGGATTTAGTCTTCAGGTCTGGACTGAATTCCACAGCTGCTGTGTGTCTCAACCAACAGTAAATGTACACTTTGTGCAACAACAATAATGATAACAGCAAGGTCTTTTTCTTTTTCCCTTTAAGCAGAAAGAATGAGCTCAATCATCACTGGCAAATTTTATACCCATCTTACATGTTTCAAATTGTGTTTCTAATTCAAAGAATTCATATCCTCTGCTTAGAACAGGTCCTGATAAATCTTTATCATAACAAAGTTAGCTAGAAAACCCTGCATTCCTTATCCCAACGTTAATTAACAGAGATCTTAAATTGGCATTGTCTTACCACTTTAAAACATAATGAAAGTGAAAAACTGGACAACGTGGAAAGGCTAAGCACTTCTGGAAGGCTCCAGAGTTCTCCATAAAGTGAGCAGAGGCAAATCAACTTCTCTTTCTGTCGAATCCTCCCCAATCCTGACTCCCAGGACACTCACTAATAAACACACTGCATGCTAAACTCCTCTTCAGAGTGTGTCCCCAGGGAAGGAACCTTATAGCCACTCTTTCAGCAAATTTGTAAAATCTGCAGAAGTTAGATATCTTAGATAATTGGTTAAGATTACTGACTGTCCATCTCAGCTTCTGCTCTTTCACGTTTCCCATCATGCCATGTAGTGCTGGAGGGGCTGTGGCTCCCAGGGACTCAGTTAAGTGCTAAGTTCAGCTGCAGGAAAATTTCATGAGTTGATGGGATACATTTATGTAGTTCACAGACAACTAAGCAAGTTATGGATAGCTATCCTCTTGTGGAGATGGTTTCCAGGAATACTACTACCACCTACTAAAGTGCCAATTCAACATCAGGACACAATGGTGCAAGGACAGTCATCATATTGAGATGTGATTGCGTCCTATGGCACATGGCACTGGAATTTTCTGAGCAGTGGTGAGAAAACAGTATGATAGCTAAGGAGACAGATGCTCATCTGTGGAAAACCCTTTCAACATCGGACATATAAAATAGTAAGTAAAAAATATTCTTATCAATGCCTAGACAAAATGGAGTTTATCACCTGTCAGATAATGTAAACCTCATAATATACTAAGAAATTTAGGACAACCTTTGATGACCTGGTAAATGAGCATCAATGAGCACTTTTTGTCAATTCAAAAAAGTACTTAAGATTAGTTACTGCACAAGAAAACTTAAAATGAAATCTTAGAGCTCATATGTAAAGGAAACTTCACACAGATTTTCCAAAATTTAACAAGAACCCTAAATACTATGTGACATTACCAAGAATGAATAGTCAAACTAAATGACACTTTTTTAAGGTATTATAAATTCTAATCAACTATAAGAAAAGAAAGATTAAATTATCTTTCTATTCTTTTTATAGAAAACATTACAAAATGACTGTCATATGAAGAGTAGGGTCAAATAACAGAGATCTAAATTGGCATTGTCTTACCACTTTAAAACATAATGAAAGTGAAAAACTGGACAACGTGGAAAGGCTAAGCACTTCTGGAAGGCTCCAGAGTTCTCCATAAAGTGAGCAGAGGCAAATCAACTTCTCTTTCTGTCGAATCCTCCCCAATCCTGACTCCCAGGACACTCACTAATAAACACACTGCATGCTAAACTCCTCTTCAGAGTGTGTCCCCAGGGAAGGAACCTTATAGCCACTCTTTCAGCAAATTTGTAAAATCTGCAGAAGTTAGATATCTTAGATAATTGGTTAAGATTACTGACTGTCCATCTCAGCTTCTGCTCTTTCACGTTTCCCATCATGCCATGTAGTGCTGGAGGGGCTGTGGCTCCCAGGGACTCAGTTAAGTGCTAAGTTCAGCTGCAGGAAAATTTCATGAGTTGATGGGATACATTTATGTAGTTCACAGACAACTAAGCAAGTTATGGATAGCTATCCTCTTGTGGAGATGGTTTCCAGGAATACTACTACCACCTACTAAAGTGCCAATTCAACATCAGGACACAATGGTGCAAGGACAGTCATCATATTGAGATGTGATTGCGTCCTATGGCACATGGCACTGGAATTTTCTGAGCAGTGGTGAGAAAACAGTATGATAGCTAAGGAGACAGATGCTCATCTGTGGAAAACCCTTTCAACATCGGACATATAAAATAGTAAGTAAAAAATATTCTTATCAATGCCTAGACAAAATGGAGTTTATCACCTGTCAGATAATGTAAACCTCATAATATACTAAGAAATTTAGGACAACCTTTGATGACCTGGTAAATGAGCATCAATGAGCACTTTTTGTCAATTCAAAAAAGTACTTAAGATTAGTTACTGCACAAGAAAACTTAAAATGAAATCTTAGAGCTCATATGTAAAGGAAACTTCACACAGATTTTCCAAAATTTAACAAGAACCCTAAATACTATGTGACATTACCAAGAATGAATAGTCAAACTAAATGACACTTTTTTAAGGTATTATAAATTCTAATCAACTATAAGAAAAGAAAGATTAAATTATCTTTCTATTCTTTTTATAGAAAACATTACAAAATGACTGTCATATGAAGAGTAGGGTCAAATATTGTGTATCCAAAAAAGAAAAAAGTAGGGGTAAAAGTATTAGAGAGGTTCATATGTCAAACATAACATTATGTTACTTTTCTGGATTTTTGTGATGCCAGCTTTTCAAGTGTACTGTCTTGATTACCTTCTCTCATTCTAAGTAAGTTGTCACATTTGTATCTATCTTACATTTTCTTCTTAAAGAAGGCCTAAAATTTTTTTTGATTAGTTTTCAGGTCCTACAAAACCTATGTGAATCCATGAGAGCCATACTTTGAAAATGTTGTTTTCAAATATCTAAGATAGCATTACTACTATATGAGGATTCTATAATGCCTCTCAGCTACAGTATCTCTCAGAACAGAAATCCTGGTAGTGGAGACGTCATGTGCTCCCAGGGGATGGTTGTACAGGAAAACCACAGAGCACTTGTCTGAATATTAGTGCACACTATTGCAACATAAGGCTCACAAAGGAGATTATTAACTTCTCTATTTTAATATCATTTATACATTCATTTTATTTTTCAACCATATCTTGTGGTCAAAGCATTGGGAAGCAAGCACTAACCAGTGCTATTAAACAATTAAAAGCTGCTGTGCATCACTGGTAATCTTCCCTTATTGTCCCCATTTCCTTTGCCCCATTTCTATGAAACTGACAATCTCTAACTCCTGTGCATTAAATAGAGTAACACACATATGCCACAAACATCACTGGGCAAAATGTGAAAAAGAAAAGTTTAGGGTTCCCCAATGACTAATCACACCAAAAGACAGCAGATACCATCATTGTTATTGGAAGCAGTCATAAGCTTCAGCTTACATATTTGCATATAAACTGGTCCCTGCCAAAATGGATGGTGATGTGAACTGAAGAGTGTGAATGTACACTGATATTACACTCAAGAAAACTTAAAATGAAATCTTAGAGCTCATATGTAAAGGAAACTTCACACAGATTTTCCAAAATTTAACAAGAACCCTAAATACTATGTGACATTACCAAGAATGAATAGTCAAACTAAATGACACTTTTTTAAGGTATTATAAATTCTAATCAACTATAAGAAAAGAAAGATTAAATTATCTTTCTATTCTTTTTATAGAAAACATTACAAAATGACTGTCATATGAAGAGTAGGGTCAAATATTGTGTATCCAAAAAAGAAAAAAGTAGGGGTAAAAGTATTAGAGAGGTTCATATGTCAAACATAACATTATGTTACTTTTCTGGATTTTTGTGATGCCAGCTTTTCAAGTGTACTGTCTTGATTACCTTCTCTCATTCTAAGTAAGTTGTCACATTTGTATCTATCTTACATTTTCTTCTTAAAGAAGGCCTAAAATTTTTTGATTAGTTTTCAGGTCCTACAAAACCTATGTGAATCCATGAGAGCCATACTTTGAAAATGTTGTTTTCAAATATCTAAGATAGCATTACTACTATATGAGGATTCTATAATGCCTCTCAGCTACAGTATCTCTCAGAACAGAAATCCTGCTAGTGGAGATGTCATGTGCTACACGGGGATGGTTGTAAAGGAAAACCACAGAGCACTTGTCTGAATATTAGTGCACACTATTGCAACATAAGGCTCACAAAGGAGATTATTAACTTCTCTATTTTAATATCATTTATACATTCATTTTATTTTTCAACCATATCTTGTGGTCAAAGCATTGGGAAGCAAGCACTAACCAGTGCTATTAAACAATTAAAAGCTGCTGTGCATCACTGGTAATCTTCCCTTATTGTCCCCATTTCCTTTGCCCCATTTCTATGAAACTGACAATCTCTAACTCCTGTGCATTAAATAGAGTAACACACATATGCCACAAACATCACTGGGCAAAATGTGAAAAAGAAAAGTTTAGGGTTCCCCAATGACTAATCACACCAAAAGACAGCAGATACCATCATTGTTATTGGAAGCAGTCATAAGCTTCAGCTTACATATTTGCATATAAACTGGTCCCTGCCAAAATGGATGGTGATGTGAACTGAAGAGTGTGAATGTACACTGATATTACACTGAACAAGAAGAAAACAAGACATTTCTGGTCCCATCATTGAAAAATATCCAAGAACAGGAAAGCGGCATACACCGCAGGCTATCTACTGATATCTAATCCCCTTTCTCATGAACAGCACCCTGATTTTTTGGGGGGGGGCCACTTTTATTGGTCTTTCATTTATTTATTTTCATCCATCTTTGCTCTTTGGCCTGTGTGGGCCTTCCATCGCAGTGGCCTCTCTCATTGCAGAGCTCCGGCTCCGGGCACACGCGCTCCAGAGCTCCGGCTTGGTAGCTGGACTCATCGGTCCAGCCGCTCCGCAGCACGTGGGATCTTCCCAGGCCAGGGATCGAACTGGCAACCCTTGCACTGCAAGGCGGTGTCCTTACACACTGGACCATCAGGGAAGTTCCAGCCTGATTTTTAATATGCTGACAATGTACCCAGCTTATAAAATACATTTCCCAGCTTTCTTGAAACCAAAAGTATCTACGGGACAGAGTTTTGGTCAATGAACTGAAAGTACAGGCCACAAGGCAGGGCTCCCAGAATGCTCTGTAAAAACAGACCAATCAGGTAACAACAGCTTTTGCCCTTTCTCTTTCCTGGGATTCAGAGGTGACACTGTAGTAGAGGGCTTCCCAGGCAGCACAGCGGTAAAAAATCCGCCTGCCAGTGCAGGAGACATGAGAGACACAGGTTTGATCCCTAGATCAGGAAGATCCCCTGGAGGAGGAAATGGCAACCCACTCCAGTATTCTTGCCTGGAAAAATCTCACGGACAGAGGAGCCTGGCAGGCTATATAGTCCATGGGGTCGCAAAGAGTCGGACACGACTGAGCACACCCGCACATACGCGTATATACTGTAGTAGAGGCAGTCATCTTACAACAAGGGGCATCAGAAATGAAGTTTAAAAGCTGCATGACCTGCAGCTAATGAAGGCATGGAGGAAGTGTCTTATCAAATGACCTAAGAACAGATATACAAGATATCTGGGGAAATCTGGAAAAGAAGGTACTAACTGAAATCCAGCACCCCCATAATTAGAACATCATAATTTTCCTCTAACGTATAAAATATGATGATCCAAGACTAATAAATATAAGCTAAAGGGACAGACCCGAATACTGACCTAAACACAAATATACATAAAAATTTGGTTAATGCTCCAAGGTGGTATTTCAATTCTGTGAAGCAGAAATGTTGGAACAACAGGATAACCATTTGGAAAAAAAAGCTGGATTCCTAACCCACTTACTCCACCCAAATAAATTTCAGAGAAATCAAAAATTATAATAACTGAAAATGGCACAAGCACTGTTCGGGGGTAACAGAAATACTCTGAAATCAGATCACAGCAGATTATGACTGCATAACTCTGAATTCACTAAAAGTTACTGAACTTTATAAAGTTCATATAAGTTTATATATTTAACATGGGTGAACTTGGTAGTATGAAGACAACATAAATTTCAAAATACATTAAATGAAAGACATTAAACAAAATCAAAAGAAAAAGGCAAACTGTGATATAATGCAGAACATGTATGACCCAGCACTAATTTCTTTCATACAGTCAATAACAACAAAACTAACTCAGTAAAATAACAATACAAATAATTCCTGCATTCATCCTGTCTCCACACATGATAAATTATTACCACTATATTATCACCAACTCATACCGAATTTTACCAGTTTGATAGTTCTCAAAATCTTTTTGTCTCCTAATACAGTGCTGAACAAAAACCAGCAAATTGCTAAGTTCAATTTCATGGTGTTTTTCGTCATCTCTGCAGTCAGTTTACAGCTGGGAAAAACATGATTGACTTTCAGACTGTTACACGTCCTGTGTGGGGGCAAGATGGACTTGACAAATGAGTCACAGAAAAACAAGAACTCGTATAACTGGATAAAAGGCTGACTGATCATATGCTTGTCCACACACAGTGGACCTCTTCTGCGGATTCCCGTTTTGTCTCTCATCTATCCCCGAGGGCCCACCTCAGTTGTAACCAGTAACGTCACCACAGATCTCTGGTACAAACTTTGTATTAGATGACCGTGACTGTGCAAAGACAGCATGCTCCCACACAACTTCCTTCCTTCCTCTGGAATTTTCACTTTCTGTACGACATCCTCTCGGCTTCACAGATAGTGGCATAGCATCATTAAGTAATTCCAGAAGCATTAACTGAGGACTTCCCACATATGTATTAGTCACTTAATAGGATCTGAAATGTACTCTTTCCATTACCAAGAAATGGGGTCCAAAACTGTTTCCTAATTATTTATAAGAAACCCTTGCTTGTTATAGGAAGACTTGTCATTTTCACTGTCCTCTGGCAACCACTCACACTGCACCAGCCTTGCTCAGCTGGCAGCCACGAGCATTGCAAAGGCGAGAAATCTAGAGGAAACTTATTTTTAAATTCCATGTTAACTGTTCAGTGGCACTTCCACACAGTATGTTTAGAACATTTCTGGGTGACATATAATAAATACACCGTTCTCCCATGTTTCCAGATGCTCCCAAGGAGAAACGCTTTTCCAAGTAACTTACATCAATGTGGTCACAACACATCAGCTTAACCCAGAAGCTTGTAAAAAATGCAGAGTCTCAGGCCCCACTCCTGCTCTGCTCAACTAGAATCCGCATTTTAACAAGGTCCCAGGTGATTCATACGTCTGTTCATGTTTCAGAAGCATTGTCTCAAAATATCACGTTCCTTTTCTGCTGGACCATTTCTGCTTCGAAGGCAAAATTCCCATCTAACAGTGTTTGAAGTCTTCTGATGTTGCTATACTGCTTGGGAATTAATCATCATATGTAGAAGGCCACAAGGAAAACATCACATGTAAGGTGAAGAGGTGACATGCATCCCTTTCCATTAATTCAAGAAATCCTTTTTTTTTTAAATTCATTTATTTTTTGGCTATTCTGGGTTTTCACTGCTGCCACAGGCTCTTCTCTAGTTGCAGGGAGTGGGGGTTACTCTCTAGTTGAGGTGAGCAGGTTTCTTGTTGCACTGACTTTTTTTCTTGTTGTGGAACTTGGGCTCTAGGGCACACGGGCTTCAGTAGTTGCAACACATGGGCTCAACAGTTGTGGCTCCAAGGCCCTAGAGCACAGGCTCAATAGTTGTGGTTCATGGGCTTAGTTGCTCCGCAGCATGTGGGATCTTCCCAGATCAGAGATCCCAACTCATGCCTCCTGCATTAGCAGGAGAACTCTTTACCAATGAGCTACAAGGGAAGCCCTAAACCAAGAAATATTGATGATAAAATAAATACATTTTCCAGAAACAATCAATATTTTTGTAGTTTTTCTTAAATTTCCAATCCTACCCACTTTACTGTAACCATAAATACTCTGAACAATTACTGGCAAAATCATATCATTATTAGACACAGTTGTTTCTCACCATGGAGTCATAATTTCTTAGCTAAGTTTAAGGAATCTATGCACAGTGCTGAAGAACTGATGCTTTGGAATTGTGGTGCTGCAGAAGACTCTTGAGAGTCTCTTGGACTGCAAGGAGATCAAACTAGTCAATCTTATAGGAAATCAACCCTGAGTATTCATTGGAAGGACTGATGCCAAAACTGAAGTTGCAATATTTTGGCCACCTGATGTGAAGAGCCAACTCACTGGAAAAGACCCCAACACTGGGAAAGACTGAAAACAAAAGGAGAAGGGGGCAACAGAGGAAGAGATGATTAGAGAGCATCACCGACTTAATGGACATGAATCTGAGCAAACTCCGGGAGATAGCAGAGGACAGGGGAGCCTGCCATGCTGCAGCGCATGGGGTCACAAAGAATCAGACACGACTTAGCAACTGAGCAACCACCACCACCTTATCAGGACCATCACCACTCATGCTTCATCACCTTCAAGTAAACAGTCCAGCTAAGCCATAAGATGGTGCAGACGTCTAAGGCAGATTCTCAGGAGAAAACTGTTCAAGTAGATTTCCCTAGAAAGGTTGCCAGGTTTCTCTGCCTTCAACGGTCACTCCCTGTATAACGAGTGTCATTTCTACCAAAACACTTAAAGGGCAGTTTAGTCTGTATTTCTCTAGATGTCCCCTTTGGTCATAAATTCTGTATGCTGCCCTGTCTTCACCTAGCCTCACATTCTTTAAATAATATTGGAGAGGGTCTCCAGATCAGGTTTCTTGTTGCACTGACTTTTTTTCTTGTTGTGGAACTTGGGCTCTAGGGCACACGGGCTTCAGTAGTTGCAACACATGGGCTCAACAGTTGTGGCTCCAAGGCCCTAGAGCACAGGCTCAATAGTTGTGGTTCATGGGCTTAGTTGCTCCGCAGCATGTGGGATCTTCCCAGATCAGAGATCCCAACTCATGCCTCCTGCATTAGCAGGAGAACTCTTTACCAATGAGCTACAAGGGAAGCCCTAAACCAAGAAATATTGATGATAAAATAAATACATTTTCCAGAAACAATCAATATTTTTGTAGTTTTTCTTAAATTTCCAATCCTACCCACTTTACTGTAACCATAAATACTCTGAACAATTACTGGCAAAATCATATCATTATTAGACACAGTTGTTTCTCACCATGGAGTCATAATTTCTTAGCTAAGTTTAAGGAATCTATGCACAGTGCTGAAGAACTGATGCTTTGGAATTGTGGTGCTGCAGAAGACTCTTGAGAGTCTCTTGGACTGCAAGGAGATCAAACTAGTCAATCTTATAGGAAATCAACCCTGAGTATTCATTGGAAGGACTGATGCCAAAACTGAAGTTGCAATATTTTGGCCACCTGATGTGAAGAGCCAACTCACTGGAAAAGACCCCAACACTGGGAAAGACTGAAAACAAAAGGAGAAGGGGGCAACAGAGGAAGAGATGATTAGAGAGCATCACCGACTTAATGGACATGAATCTGAGCAAACTCCGGGAGATAGCAGAGGACAGGGGAGCCTGCCATGCTGCAGCGCATGGGGTCACAAAGAATCAGACACGACTTAGCAACTGAGCAACCACCACCACCTTATCAGGACCATCACCACTCATGCTTCATCACCTTCAAGTAAACAGTCCAGCTAAGCCATAAGATGGTGCAGACGTCTAAGGCAGATTCTCAGGAGAAAACTGTTCAAGTAGATTTCCCTAGAAAGGTTGCCAGGTTTCTCTGCCTTCAACGGTCACTCCCTGTATAACGAGTGTCATTTCTACCAAAACACTTAAAGGGCAGTTTAGTCTGTATTTCTCTAGATGAAATCCTTCCCTACTTAAATTGAGGATTCATGAAATTATTCTGTATGCTGCCCTGTCTTCACCTAGCCTCCATTCAATTCTTTAAATAATATTGTTATCATTTAAAAATAAAAGGTTATACATTCAGAAAAAATAACTTTGTTAAAGTAGAAATCTAAAAAAAAAAAAAAAAGCAGAAATCTGAAAGTAGAAAAATTACTGTGGTTTGCCTACTTTGGCCACCTGAACGTGGTCTCTGATCTACAAGTAGGCTATATTCAGTTCAGGTATATAACACTACCTACATGGATTTAACTTGATCTTCACAGAGCCAAGAAAAGCTTAATTGGAACAACTGAACCCAAACTCTGTGACTTAATGATTTCTAAATGCTGGTCCACAGAACAGTTCTGTACTGCCTCATAAGAATCACCCAGGGGTATATTTTTAAAGGATAGATCATAAGGTCTAGTCATCTGGATTCAGATGTCTTAGGTTAGGGATGATATCTGAAATGGGCTTTTTTCCCACAAACTTCTAGAGTTGGGTATATGTACAACTAAAGCTGAGTACACTTCAAGAACTTTGGGTTCCAATATCTCACTGCTCTACATTTATTACATGGTAATAACTATTCCCATGGCATATCCATACTATATTCAACAGGACACACTTTATGTCAGATATTAACAATAAATATATAAATGAGTAAGTAAAAATAAGGTTTTATATTCAAAACGTTTGAGAAATACTGGGTTTAAATAAAGTCAGACTGCTTTTTGACTTCATAAAACTACTGTGTACTACACATCTCCACCTGGGAGGATATAATAGGCAGTTACTTTCTAAATTATTTTACCATGGAATCTCTTTTTGGTGTGTCCTATTTTGGTCATGTGATATGAACAGCTGACTCGTTGGAAAAGTCCCTGACGCTGGGAAAGATTGAGGAAAGAAGGAGGAGAGGGCATCAGAAGAGGAGATTGCTTGATGGCATCACCAATGCAATGGACATGAACTTGAGCAAACTTCAGGAGATGGTGAGGGACAGGGAAGCCTGGTGTGCTGCAGTCCAAGACCTGGACATGACTGGTCAACTGAACACAAACATACACCTCAACAGAACCTGTGTTCTACAGGACACAGTTCAGGAAATTGTCTTAACTGGAGTAATCAAGAAATAGTATCTGGGATGCTGCTGTCTGGATTCTCTGCTGTGAGCCCAGTTGCTCCTGTCCCTCTCCCCACTTTCTCCACAGGCTGTGCTGTCTTCTTTGCCAAGAGCCCCTTGTGTCTGGTCACAGATAGCTCTCACTCTTGGCCCACGGACTTGTTCATGCTGAGGATTAAATCCACACCATTGATTAGCAGGAAAGGCTCTTTAGTCAGGTCTGCAGTACTATTGTGGCTATGATGGTTAGTGCTCTGTGTGTGTGTGTGTGTGTGTGTGTGTGTGTATGTGTCTTTCTGTGTGCTTCTGTGTATGTCTCTTTCTCACCATAGGGCAGGTTCTTTCTTCAGGTTATTATAATTTATTATTATTTCTATAGGATATTACAGTTTTCCTTCTTTGTATCAAATGTTGTATGGGTAAAACTAAACAGTTCCTACAAATGCAAGAACCTGTTCCCCATCAGCCACAATCTCTACAGTCTTGAAGGATGCTAGGAAAATTTTTTTAAAGATGGTATCCTTCACTATTATTATGGGGATCAGTCAACATCCAAGTCAGAAATAAATGCTCACATGCACAATAAGCTCTATTACTTCCCAGTTCTACTTCCCTATGAGACAAAGAGAGATCTAGAGTAGTTTCAGATCCCATCTTGACCAGAAGGCCTTATGGTGAAAACAGGTGGTCACTGTACATAAAAAATGCATATTCTTTGCATTTACTAATCCATACCCCACAAGCATCTAATGTAAAGAATTGGGAGAGAGGCTTCCCCTGGTGGTCCAGTGGGTAAGGACACCGCCTTGCGCTGCAAGGGGCGCCAGTTCGATCCCTGGCCTGGGAAGATCCCACGTGCCATGGAGCAGCTGGACCGATGTGTCCAATTACCAAGCCGGAGCTCTGGAGCGCGTGCGCCCAGAGCCGGTGCTCTGCGACGACAGAGACCACCACGATAGGAGGCCCACACAGCCCAAAGAACAAAGATGGATGGAAATGGACAAATGAAAGACCAATTGAAGTGGCCCACCTGCCCCCCTTCTGTCCCCACCCCACCCCTCTCCCCCCAAAAAAAAATTAAAAAAAAAAAAAGAATTGGGAGAGAAGAAAAAAATAAAGGAATACCTAGAAAAACCATCATGCAAGTATATAGCCACTCAAAACCAGGCTGCACTGGGGAGGGAATGTCAGATAATAAGAGAGAAAATTTGAAAGTTTTTTACCTCTCAGTGCTATTTTAATATCAGACCTCTGTATGATGATTACTAGTGCTCTATGTGATTGATTCATAATTACCTATGTCCTAAAAAGAGTACAAAGCCGGCCTAAAATCAAGGTCTGTGAAGTCTGGGTCACCTAAGAGTGAGACTGCAAACTGACCCATGTGGCATCACCATGGTGACCACACTTGAAACCATTCCTCCAAGGGTGACTTGACAAGGGTAGTAACAGAGCCATTAACTAAACTCCTCTCGAAGCAAATGGAACTGACAACTTATTTGTAACTTCTGAGGACAGATGAAACCCCAAGGAGAAGACAGGAACTAGTCTTCTCCAGCTTTTGCCAGTGCTTGTTATTCCTAGGTCTTGACACTTCTCCAAGGTGGACCCCTCTGGCAAGCAATGGCGATTAGCTATTGGAATTGGAGATGCTTTTATGATTAAATATTTTTGAACTTCTGTTTCTTTGAACTACTATTTGTTCCAATATTTTGGAAGTAGTTATGCCAGAGAACTTTAACAAGGAGGACTGTTTGCATTCCTCATTTGTTTTTGTTTTTTTTTAAAGATTTATTTATTTATTTATTTTGGACGGGGTCGGGTTGGGGAGGGAGGGGAGCGGGCTGGCCACTTCTATTGGTCTTGCATTTCTGTATTTTCATCCGTCTTTGTTCTTTGGCTCCCGTGGGCCTCCCATCGCGGTGGCCTCTGTCGCTGCAGAGCAACGGCTCTGGGCACATGCACTCCAGAGCTCCGGCTCAGTAATTGGACACATCGGTCCAGCCGCTCCGCGGCACGTGGGATCTTCCCAGGCCAGGGATTGAACCAGCGCCCCTTGCACTGCAAGGGGGTGTCCTTACCCACTGGACCACCAGGGGAAGCCCCTCATTTGTTTTTTATTGTTCTTAATCCAACACTGGAATAACGAAGAACCAACCTGTCAGGTCTAAGTAGTCAATGTACTGGTGGTCATAAAGCAGTGAGATAGATATTTTCTGAAATATTCAATAAGCCGATGGCAAACAGAAGTTAGGCCAGGAAGCTTGGTGGCATTACTGAATGAACTCAAATTCACAGAGGAAAATATACATCATTAATTACAAACTACTCAATAAAAATCAGAAACTATAGGCCCTGCACCCAGCACTGTGTATAGACAAATTAGAATATTTTGGACAAATGATACACTTCTAGATTTCCGGGTGTAAATGCTGTGCAAGTGCACCATTCAGCTCTCCTGCTGGCATGAGGAGAATGGATCAGCAGCCCAGGTGCATCCCTGGAAATGCAGGTCTGCACCAAGGCCATGCCTTCTTTCTGCTGGGCTTTCCCAAGCCTCGGCTCTGCATGGCAGTGGTACTAAAGCAGGTCCAGCTTGCAGGATATGAAACTCCTGCAATGAGTGACTTAGGCTGGAGAACTTTTCATTGATGGCTGACAACCTCTAAGACCTGCACTGCAGTCTGAGACTCTTCTGTCAAATTCTCCTTTCTTTTCCTGCTCCTTCAAAACTGTCTTAACTGCACCACAGTCTGAAGCACTCCCTACCTACTCCAGTTCTCTCTCCTTTATCTTCCACATACATTTTCCTCAAAAAAATCTTCTGCAAATCTGAACCCATTCTGGTGACTGCTTCTGAGAGAATTCAAAGTGATGCAGAGAGTTTACATGAAATAGCCAATATCTGAATAATTATTTTCCTTCAAAGTCTTTTTTTCTTGGTACATAATCTTATTGGCCTCATACAACTATTTGCAAAGTTTTCTTGAGATCTTTCATGAATACAGAATTTCTTCTTCCTTAAATGAATAACAATACCCTATTAGTACCTGTGACCACACACAGCTATTAAGAATAAGCTGTTGCGATTCAACAAATATTCATTCAGCAAATACTGAGACACTTCTATGCACCCAGTGACACAGACTCTTTGCCTGGTCAAACTTTATTTAGGCTTCCGAATCCTAGAAGGCTCTTCTGTGTACACCTTGTAAAATCCAGTTTTAACAAGAATTTTAAGTCATAATAAGAACACCCCACCCACCTGATATTTGATAAGATCTTCTCATCCTCTACCAACTGCCAGGTGATACCTGATTACCTTGGCCTATCTTCAATAAGACTCCTGTTATAGAGGTTTAGCCAGAATTCCACCTTACTCCTGATATTTTCCTTAGTAATTTTTCATTCACTGACCCCCATCCTACATTCCCACTTGCCCATGCTGTATTCAGAGCTGAACCCAATCTCTCTCCCCACTGCAAAATTCTATCAATGTGGTCCCTACACTTGTCACAACAGAACTGAATCAAGTCTGCCTTACCATCTTTAACCATCTTTAACAAAAGCTGTGAATAATTTCTTTTCACCATCTTTCACACCATCTCTGTGCTAGACTTTCTTGACAATATAGCAGGTGAGAAAGAAAGAACTGGTAATTACCCTAATGAACTCACTACATATATATATATATATATATATATATATATATATATATATATACACACACACACACATACATATGTGTGTGTGTGTGTGTGTGTGTGTGTGTGTGCATATTGTCAACTTTTTAAGTTCTTTTTGGGATTAGAGACACTCAGGAAAAGATGATGAGTAAGGGGAGGAGTCTAGTGAACCTAGTTTTGGGAAATGGCTTAGAGAAGGCTTCCATATGACCTAACACTGAAGTTCGGTTCATAAGGATGAGTGGATATCATCTGGCTAAGGGTAGCTGAATTAGTATTGGGGGCAGAGTAGTGCCACTGAGTAGATAGGGAAGGAGGAAAAGTCATTAGGCTGGAAGCAACTAGAAACATCCCGCGAACTAAAAAAGGATCAGTGTGCTTTGGAAGCAGACAGCAAATAAGAGGGAACCACCTGATAAGACTGGAAAGACAGGCAGAACCTGTGACATTCAGTGCTTCTTGGCCAGAGGAGTTTCCAAGATTTACTTATATTTACCTCTAAAATAATTACAAAACACTAGGTACCCACTCACAAGGCATTAATTCACATCTAAATTATTTTATTTTAAATTTACATGGTTGCTGTAATAGCATATTTATATTGTTTTTGTAAGAGACTGAGATCAATATACCTCAAATACTAGAAAAAGAAATAGCAAACCACTCCAGTAGTCCTTCCTGGAAAATCCCATGGACCAAGGAGTCTGGTAGGAACAGTCTGTGAGGTGGCAAGAGTCAGACACGACGTGCTGACTAAACCACCACTATCGTACATCAAATACAGACTTCTTCATCTTCTGTATCTCCATACAATGCATGTAATGAGTTTTATCATTTAGAATGATTATGTAGAGTTTCTACAAGGTCTTAAATTATCATAAATTTCATTACGTTCACTTGAAGCAAATATAAACTTAGTAAAGGTTGTAATAAAGCAGAACTTTTGGATAATAAAAATTTACATGATTGCAAAGGATATGGTTTTGGGTATATTGAAAAGTTGACATTTAAAAATAATGGAATAATTAATATGTCAAAAATATATAAATACCAAAGCTATAAATACCGTGCATTGAAATATATATATTTATATGAATGAGCTGATCATCAACACTTGTTGACATTGTAGAAATGTTGTATCATTCTTTTTTCTCCTTGAACTTGTATTTCCATTACAACTTTCCCATAGAATATCTTAATCTTTCATTTAGTGGCATCTTCTATAGCCTAATAACAAGTTGGGAAAACTAAGATATTGTTAATTACATTCCATACTGTTAACATGTTTTCAGTAAGTTGAGTTAAATCTTCAGCTTGCATATTTTTAATACCAGACATTTAAAATACCTAGTATTAACAAAGGTATATCAAAAATACTCATCACATAACCTAATTATCAAAACTATTTCTCATTGTCAAACCAATAGCCAATCAGCATTCTCACTCTGTTTTTCATTTTAAATAACTCTGCCTTCTGAATTTTAATTGTCGATGTGCAGGTAAGTAAGACATGAAGTTCTGACTGACTTTGTCATCTGGATATGAGAAAGGCAAAGATAGCCTCTACTCCAAGAGCAAATATGGATTTTGGTGTGAATCATTTATTTTCTAAAAGGAATTATATATATTGTACTATGCAAGTATAAATACATCTACTTAAAATGTATAGAAATAGGCATTTGCAATAAAATATGTAATTATTATGACTGACATATGTTTATATTCAATTAAAATTATTTAATGATTAGGCTGATGCCATAGTTACAAAATATGATCAAACAGAAAATCTTTTAGGTGAATTTTATAATGGAAAAGGACAACGGATGAAGTACTCATCACCTGCTACATGAAAAATGCTGCAGTAGATTCTCGTGTGGTGATCAAGAGAAGTTCCATTTAATTCACTCATAAAACAGTTGCTTCTCACACAGCACCACATCTGTATTGCATACACAATAAGCCATGCATGTAATGAGTTTTATCATTTAGGAATTTTTTTTTTCAAAAATATAACTTAGTAAAGGTTGTAATAAAGCAGAACTTTTGGATAATAAAATTTACATGATTGCAAAGGATATGGTTTTGGGTATATTGAAAAGTTGACATTTAAAAATAATGGAATAATTAATATGTCAAAATATATAAATACCAAAGCTATAAATACCGTGCATTGAAATATATATATTTATATGAATGAGCTGATCATCAACACTTGTTGACATTGTAGAAATGTTGTATCATTCTTTTTTCTCCTTGAACTTGTATTTCCATTACAACTTTCCCATAGAATATCTTAATCTTTCATTTAGTGGCATCTTCTATAGCCTAATAACAAGTTGGGAAAACTAAGATATTGTTAATTACATTCCATACTGTTAACATGTTTTCAGTAAGTTGAGTTAAATCTTCAGCTTGCATATTTTTAATACCAGACATTTAAAATACCTAGTATTAACAAAGGTATATCAAAAATACTCATCACATAACCTAATTATCAAAACTATTTCTCATTGTCAAACCAATAGCCAATCAGCATTCTCACTCTGTTTTTCATTTTAAATAACTCTGCCTTCTGAATTTTAATTGTCGATGTGCAGGTAAGTAAGACATGAAGTTCTGACTGACTTTGTCATCTGGATATGAGAAAGGCAAAGATAGCCTCTACTCCAAGAGCAAATATGGATTTTGGTGTGAATCATTTATTTTCTAAAAGGAATTATATATATTGTACTATGCAAGTATAAATACATCTACTTAAAATGTATAGAAATAGGCATTTGCAATAAAATATGTAATTATTATGACTGACATATGTTTATATTCAATTAAAATTATTTAATGATTAGGCTGATGCCATAGTTACAAAATATGATCAAACAGAAAATCTTTTTAGGTGAATTTTTATAATGGAAAAGGACAACGGATGAAGTACTCATCACCTGCTACATGAAAAATGCTGCAGTAGATTCTCGTGTGGTGATCAAGAGAAGTTCCATTTAATTCACTCATAAAACAGTTGCTTCTCACACAGCACCACATCTGTATTGCATACACAATAAGCCATGGTCCATGTCCTAGCAGAACTTGTATTTTTACTGACTAGACAATATATATCCTTACCCATTTGAAATTAAAAAGTCAAAAGGTGGTAAAGAATACATACTGTCCTCCAAAAGGCAAAAGGGGTAACCGTGAATCTGGATAGTTAGAACAAGCTTCAAGGAACTTGATCTGAGCCTTGAACAGCAGGTTCAATGGAAAATTCACATTCTGGGTAGAGGAAAAAATATAGGAAAAGACTTGGAGATAGTTCAATGAGCAGTGAAGAAAGCAAATAGACTGTCAAGGTAGATTTGGACTGGGGAACAATGTAAGAAAAAGCATGGCTTATGAAGAGCGTGAAATGAACCCATAAATATCGGGGCTTGATTGTATAGGCAATGGAGAGCCATAGAACCCTATTGTACAGAGCAACACAAAATAACTTATGTTTTGTAGATGAAGATGTACGAGAGGAGAGACCAGAAACAGCTAAGAACGTGTTGAGATAAGCCAGGTCTCAGGTGGTGATAGCAGTACATGATAGACCTGAAGGGCACTAAACTTTAACAGCTTCTAGTTCCAGCTCCGCACTATCCTGCTTAATCATCTTGGACAAGACTCTTAATCTCTGGACCTTTGTTTAATAAGTACCTTTGAAGGTGACAGTAAGCCAAGAAAAATGGACCAAACAAAAATAGGTCTGTAACCTTCATGTCTACCCTTGCTTCAACCAAATCAGACTGAGCAGTAGTAATAGTAACATTGGTAATTTGGGAGCTTATAGGTATCATTCAGAGGGAAGCTTCTGTTACTTCAATAAGTGCTGCAAAAAACCTGACTATAGGAGTTTCCTTCTAAGACACAAAATCCGTGATTCTAATGCAAGAAAACATCTACTTAAAATGTATAGAAATAGGCATTTGCAATAAAATATGTAATTATTATGACTGACATATGTTTATATTCAATTAAAATTATTTAATGATTAGGCTGATGCCATAGTTACAAAATATGATCAAACAGAAAATCTTTTTAGGTGAATTTTTATAATGGAAAAGGACAACGGATGAAGTACTCATCACCTGCTACATGAAAAATGCTGCAGTAGATTCTCGTGTGGTGATCAAGAGAAGTTCCATTTAATTCACTCATAAAACAGTTGCTTCTCACACAGCACCACATCTGTATTGCATACACAATAAGCCATGGTCCATGTCCTAGCAGAACTTGTATTTTTACTGACTAGACAATATATATCCTTACCCATTTGAAATTAAAAAGTCAAAAGGTGGTAAAGAATACATACTGTCCTCCAAAAGGCAAAAGGGGTAACCGTGAATCTGGATAGTTAGAACAAGCTTCAAGGAACTTGATCTGAGCCTTGAACAGCAGGTTCAATGGAAAATTCACATTCTGGGTAGAGGAAAAAATATAGGAAAAGACTTGGAGATAGTTCAATGAGCAGTGAAGAAAGCAAATAGACTGTCAAGGTAGATTTGGACTGGGGAACAATGTAAGAAAAAGCATGGCTTATGAAGAGCGTGAAATGAACCCATAAATATCGGGGCTTGATTGTATAGGCAATGGAGAGCCATAGAACCCTATTGTACAGAGCAACACAAAATAACTTATGTTTTGTAGATGAAGATGTACGAGAGGAGAGACCAGAAACAGCTAAGAACGTGTTGAGATAAGCCAGGTCTCAGGTGGTGATAGCAGTACATGATAGACCTGAAGGGCACTAAACTTTAACAGCTTCTAGTTCCAGCTCCCACTATCCTGCTTAATCATCTTGGACAAGACTCTTAATCTCTGGACCTTTGTTTAATAAGTACCTTTGAAGGTGACAGTAAGCCAAGAAAAATGGACCAAACAAAAATAGGTCTGTAACCTTCATGTCTACCCTTGCTTCAACCAAATCAGACTGAGCAGTAGTAATAGTAACATTGGTAATTTGGGAGCTTATAGGTATCATTCAGAGGGAAGCTTCTGTTACTTCAATAAGTGCTGCAAAAAAAACCTGACTATAGGAGTTTCCTTCTAAGACACAAAAATCCGTGATTCTATGAAGGACAGCAGTTTTTAAAGAGAAAACTTAGAACTGTACTCAAACTATAGCTTATCTTGTAATAAAACACAATGGAAAAGAATGTGAAAAAGAGTATACATGTACATACGAATCACTTCACTGTATGCTTAAAACTAACACAACATTGTAAATCAATTATACTTCAATTTAAAAAAAGACTTGGTAGGACTTAGTAACTGATTTTTATAGAGAAAGAAAGTATGAAATATATCAAAGAAGATCTAATGACTGCAAGACATCAAGCAACAGTGATCATAAGGAGTAGGAGTAGCTTTCTTGGAGAAAACATTTCATTTTGCCTTATTCCTCCAGTTTGAAGGAATAATCCAGTAGAAAAATATGTGTTTTCTCTTCAAATTTGTATTGCCTCTCCAAGTGGATCTTTCTCTAAAATATGCAACATTCAAAAAGAGAATACTTATGTTCTAAACATAATCTAAAATATTAGATATGCTTTTATTATTAATTAAAAGGCAATGCAATCTCTAAAGATAAATTTTCTTTACTGTGTACTGAGACAAAATACTTTCACTTCAGTTATTCAAGTATTTGCAGTAAACCTTTCAGGTTTAAATTACTGGCTTCCATTTCCTGCATTGAAATAAGAAAACTCACAATCTCAAAAAGTATTTTTCTCCTAAGATAATTCTTTTCACGAAAAGGGAATATTAATTTGACATATCCTCTTCGGAAATGCCACCTTTGCCCTGGATTTTCATATTATATTCTAGAAGGAAAAATATGTTCAAGAATGTCTTGAACCAGTGAAACTATAATCCTTCCATATGTAAAGTCAGCATATATTTTAAATTTTCTTTCATAATCAACAGTATCGCATGCCACTGGGAACAAAAGCTGCAGGGAACAAAGTGTAATGGATCGTGATGACTGTTTCAGAACAGCTTGAGCCTCCTTACAGCCTACAAGAAGGCTATGTGAGCTGAATTCAGAAGTGCTGAAAATGGATTTTACTGCAAGCTACACACTGTTGGAGGCAAATATGCTTTTTTATTATAACTACAGAAGTATTCTCAAGTAAAAGGATCATGTCAAACCAATCAAAAGATGTTTTATCCCTCATGTCCTTCCATTTTGTATATGTTTCTCTTAATACAAAGCAAAACTTAGAACTGTACTCAAACTATAGCTTATCTTGTAATAAAACACAATGGAAAAGAATGTGAAAAAGAGTATACATGTACATACGAATCACTTCACTGTATGCTTAAAACTAACACAACATTGTAAATCAATTATACTTCAATTTAAAAAAAGACTTGGTAGGACTTAGTAACTGATTTTTATAGAGAAAGAAAGTATGAAATATATCAAAGAAGATCTAATGACTGCAAGACATCAAGCAACAGTGATCATAAGGAGTAGGAGTAGCTTTCTTGGAGAAAACATTTCATTTTGCCTTATTCCTCCAGTTTGAAGGAATAATCCAGTAGAAAAATATGTGTTTTCTCTTCAAATTTGTATTGCCTCTCCAAGTGGATCTTTCTCTAAAATATGCAACATTCAAAAAGAGAATACTTATGTTCTAAACATAATCTAAAATATTAGATATGCTTTTATTATTAATTAAAAGGCAATGCAATCTCTAAAGATAAATTTTCTTTACTGTGTACTGAGACAAAATACTTTCACTTCAGTTATTCAAGTATTTGCAGTAAACCTTTCAGGTTTAAATTACTGGCTTCCATTTCCTGCATTGAAATAAGAAAACTCACAATCTCAAAAAGTATTTTTCTCCTAAGATAATTCTTTTCACGAAAAGGGAATATTAATTTGACATATCCTCTTCGGAAATGCCACCTTTGCCCTGGATTTTCATATTATATTCTAGAAGGAAAAATATGTTCAAGAATGTCTTGAACCAGTGAAACTATAATCCTTCCATATGTAAAGTCAGCATATATTTTAAATTTTCTTTCATAATCAACAGTATCGCATGCCACTGGGAACAAAAGCTGCAGGGAACAAAGTGTAATGGATCGTGATGACTGTTTCAGAACAGCTTGAGCCTCCTTACAGCCTACAAGAAGGCTATGTGAGCTGAATTCAGAAGTGCTGAAAATGGATTTTACTGCAAGCTACACACTGTTGGAGGCAAATATGCTTTTTTATTATAACTACAGAAGTATTCTCAAGTAAAAGGATCATGTCAAACCAATCAAAAGATGTTTTATCCCTCATGTCCTTCCATTTTGTATATGTTTCTCTTAATACAAAGCACAGACATCACTACACACAGAATGATTTCCAAACCAATATGTTTGGGTTTTTTTTTAAAACCAATACGTTTTGTTTCAATTGCATGCCACTAATGCAACAAACTTTTCTATCATTTTACTAGTGTTATTGTTGAGTCTTCAGAATGAAATTATTACTGTTACAGCAAATATATAAGATTTTAATGTTTTGAGGCAAAAGAGAGGGACAAGAGTGATTTTTGATTCATTGTCTCCATCTTCTAAATGTATCATACCTATATTTGAAATAATTTATTAAGCACAGAAAGAAGGAGGAAAGCAGAGAAATGTACCACACTTCCAACCTATTCCAGCTTTCTATATCCTCAAGGTATGCTGCCCTTGTCCTATAGCCTCGGAAGTAACTCCCACTGAGTTCAGGGCCATTATGTTCAAATTAAATTCTTTAAGCTATGCTCAGCTTCAGCTTAATGAACAGAAGCCTCCCACTTCCCAGAAAATCATGTCTTTTCAGGGTGACTGGGACGACATCCTTTAAGTTTCCACTGAGCGATTACAAGAAAATGTATATGGGGAAGACTAAAGACCAAGGAGATGTGACATCTGGTAACGCTGTTCCGCCACTAAGGTGATCCCTCCCCCGGCCCCTCCCCCCTCGCTGGAAACCCGCCACGCTCGAATGGAACCTTCCATCAGGGGAGAATGCCACTGTTAAAAGCGGATTATGGTTCAAGAATGTCTTGAACCAGTGAAACTATAATCCTTCCATATGTAAAGTCAGCATATATTTTAAATTTTCTTTCATAATCAACAGTATCGCATGCCACTGGGAACAAAAGCTGCAGGAACAAAGTGTAATGGATCGTGATGACTGTTTCAGAACAGCTTGAGCCTCCTTACAGCCTACAAGAAGGCTATGTGAGCTGAATTCAGAAGTGCTGAAAATGGATTTTACTGCAAGCTACACACTGTTGGAGGCAAATATGCTTTTTTATTATAACTACAGAAGTATTCTCAAGTAAAAGGATCATGTCAAACCAATCAAAAGATGTTTTATCCCTCATGTCCTTCCATTTTGTATATGTTTCTCTTAATACAAAGCACAGACATCACTACACACAGAATGATTTCCAAACCAATATGTTTGGGTTTTTTAAAACCAATACGTTTTGTTTCAATTGCATGCCACTAATGCAACAAACTTTTCTATCATTTTACTAGTGTTATTGTTGAGTCTTCAGAATGAAATTATTACTGTTACAGCAAATATATAAGATTTTAATGTTTTGAGGCAAAAGAGAGGGACAAGAGTGATTTTTGATTCATTGTCTCCATCTTCTAAATGTATCATACCTATATTTGAAATAATTTATTAAGCACAGAAAGAAGGAGGAAAGCAGAGAAATGTACCACACTTCCAACCTATTCCAGCTTTCTATATCCTCAAGGTATGCTGCCCTTGTCCTATAGCCTCGGAAGTAACTCCCACTGAGTTCAGGGCCATTATGTTCAAATTAAATTCTTTAAGCTATGCTCAGCTTCAGCTTAATGAACAGAAGCCTCCCACTTCCCAGAAAATCATGTCTTTTCAGGGTGACTGGGACGACATCCTTTAAGTTTCCACTGAGCGATTACAAGAAAATGTATATGGGGAAGACTAAAGACCAAGGAGATGTGACATCTGGTAACGCTGTTCCGCCACTAAGGTGATCCCTCCCCCGGCCCATACCCACTGGCTGGAAACCAGCCACGCTCGAATGGAATCTTCCATCAGGAGAGAATGCCACTGTTAAAAGCTATTTGGTTGTTTGAGAATCATGACACACAGAGATTTCGCTGCCCATCGAGCAAACATTAGTTTTTTTTTTTTTTTTTCCCTGGGAAAACAACAGAAAACGTTTTTCATTAATTCCATTTATCCTCACACTCCCATATTTCCCCCTTTGTTGTGACTCTCCAAACTATTTCTTATAGGAAGACTCAAGCAAACATTTAATGGTGCAGAACAAGCAAGGCAGCTCTCTCTGCAGTACACCCCATCACAATGAGTGTGCTCCGCATGACTCAGAATGAATCAGATGGAGAGGAAAAAATAACAGCACAAAAGTGCAGGTTAAAAAATAAATGGCAACTTATGATCTTGAGAAAGAAGACTGCATTGCCAATCACAGTTACCCAAGAACTAGTTGCCCAGGCTTCGGCATTCTTCAAAAAACAGAACATTAAACAGGTTTTCCTTCCAGAGGAAATCAAAATATTCTGTTGTTTAAACACACTCTGGAAAAATCAATCATTTATCTCTGTTCTCCCCAACTATGTTGTATCAAGAGCATAGGTACATGTCAAAAACCTGTTCTTTACATTTATATTTTTTATTGCCTCAAAGTTCTGCCCTTTGTATTTGAAGCTTTATTATGTATACACACACACATATAAACACACTCAAATACAAAATGCATATATGCATTGTATATATATGGGTGAATGTGCGTGCATTTGCATTTCAAAATATTTATGCCTACTTCCTTTTTCATTACTTCTAATTAAAACACAGGAAGTTCTTCACCAGGAATAGCCAGCAAATTTGCTTATATGTAATAGCACTTAGCTTGTACTCATCCAGATCTACTTTCTTTCTACTTGCTACTGGAATTTTCCTTCCTTCCATCCTCTCTTAGTGGCTTTAATTTGCATTTCCCTACTGGCTAAAGATCTGAAGCAACTTTGCATGTGTTTTTCTGCTATCCTTGTTGAAGTAACTGTTTAAACCCCTTTCTCATTTTCTAAGCAAACTGTCTTCTTCCTGTTGTGTTTAAACATTTTTTAATATATTCTGGAAATACTGATTTTTTTTTACTTTATAGGTCATACTTTTTGTGTTATGTTTAAGAATTCTTTGCCTAATCTTAGGTCATTAAGACTTTCTTCTGTATTTTCCTCCAAAAGTTTTACCATTTTACACTTAAACGTATAGTAAATTTTGAGTTTTTGTTTGAGGTGCACTCTCTTTTCAGTTACCCAGGCAAAAATTTTGAAGTTACTTCTAACTTCTCTGTATCTCTTACACTGACTTCAAACCATTAGCAAGTTCTACTGATTCTCCCTTCTCACAAGTTCCACATATACAAATCTGTCCTGACCCACTATTATCTCATCTGGATTACTACATATGGCTCTTAATTAATCTCTATTTCCTTACCTTGTCCTGTACACTTTATCCTCAGCACAGCAGCAAAAGTAACCTTTTAAAGTGTAAGAAAGATCAGATCATTCTTCTGCTAAAAGCCCTCCAGTGCTTCCCATTTCTACACAATCTGCTCCCCCCCTTTCCTTTTTTAACTACATGCCTTGGCCCTTTACACTGCCTCCTTACAGGCTTCCTTGTGCTTTTTCCACCGTGCCAGGCATAGTCTCACTCGGTCATTATACAGCTGTTCCCTTGACTGAAACATTCCTCCCCCAGAGAGTCTTATGGCTAACTTCCTCATCTCTTGTAAGACTCTGCTCACATATCATCTTTCTCATAAGGCCTAAAATTTCTACCTGCTCCTTGTCACCTACCAGCACTCCCAATCATCCTTACCTTGCTCTATTTTTTATTTTTCCATAGCACTTAACATCTCCTGATCCATGTCCTAAGATACGTATTGATTATATCTACTGTCTTATTGTCAACCACCACCTCTGCAAGAAAATAACTTCCACGAAAGCAGAGCTCCTTGTCTTGTCCACCAACAGTCCCGTGCACACAGAATTAAGTAACAGGAATTCAATTAAGTCTTTTCACAAATGATAGCAACTCAAATTCAATTAGTGATTCTCAAAGTATGATCTGCCAACTCTTGGAGATTTCCCCAAACAAGTGTTTTTCTGCTATCCTTGTTGAAGTAACTGTTTAAACCCCTTTCTCATTTTCTAAGCAAACTGTCTTCTTCCTGTTGTGTTTAAACATTTTTTAATATATTCTGGAAATACTGATTTTTTTTTACTTTATAGGTCATACTTTTTGTGTTATGTTTAAGAATTCTTTGCCTAATCTTAGGTCATTAAGACTTTCTTCTGTATTTTCCTCCAAAAGTTTTACCATTTTACACTTAAACGTATAGTAAATTTTGAGTTTTTGTTTGAGGTGCACTCTCTTTTCAGTTACCCAGGCAAAAATTTTGAAGTTACTTCTAACTTCTCTGTATCTCTTACACTGACTTCAAACCATTAGCAAGTTCTACTGATTCTCCCTTCTCACAAGTTCCACATATACAAATCTGTCCTGACCCACTATTATCTCATCTGGATTACTACATATGGCTCTTAATTAATCTCTATTTCCTTACCTTGTCCTGTACACTTTATCCTCAGCACAGCAGCAAAAGTAACCTTTTAAAGTGTAAGAAAGATCAGATCATTCTTCTGCTAAAAGCCCTCCAGTGCTTCCCATTTCTACACAATCTGCTCCCCCCCTTTCCTTTTTTAACTACATGCCTTGGCCCTTTACACTGCCTCCTTACAGGCTTCCTTGTGCTTTTTCCACCGTGCCAGGCATAGTCTCACTCGGTCATTATACAGCTGTTCCCTTGACTGAAACATTCCTCCCCCAGAGAGTCTTATGGCTAACTTCCTCATCTCTTGTAAGACTCTGCTCACATATCATCTTTCTCATAAGGCCTAAAATTTCTACCTGCTCCTTGTCACCTACCAGCACTCCCAATCATCCTTACCTTGCTCTATTTTTTATTTTTCCATAGCACTTAACATCTCCTGATCCATGTCCTAAGATACGTATTGATTATATCTACTGTCTTATTGTCAACCACCACCTCTGCAAGAAAATAACTTCCACGAAAGCAGAGCTCCTTGTCTTGTCCACCAACAGTCCCGTGCACACAGAATTAAGTAACAGGAATTCAATTAAGTCTTTTCACAAATGATAGCAACTCAAATTCAATTAGTGATTCTCAAAGTATGATCTGCCAACTCTTGGAGATTTCCAAACCCTTTCAAAGGACCTACAAGGTCAAAATAATTTTCATAATAATCCTAAGAGGATACTTGCCTTTTTCATTGTATTGACATTTGCACTAATGATACAAAAGCAATGTGGGTGAAGCTGCTGTTGCCTTAGCACCAATCAAGTCAGCCTACCAAACCATTCTACCAGTTGCATAATTGGCATGCACTCACCGTTTAAAAAAAAGTCACTTTCACTTAAGAATGACCTTGATGAAGGGCTTTCCCTGGTGGTCCAGGGGGTAAGGACACTGCCTTGCAGTGCAAGGGGCGCGGGTTCCATTCCTGGCCTGGGAAGATCCCACGTGCCGTGGGCGGCTGGACCAATGTGTCCAATCACCGAGCCTGAGCTTTGGATCGCATTCGCCAGGAGCCCGTGCTCTGCAGCGACAGACGCCACCGTGATGGGAGGCCCACAGGAGCCAGAGAACAAAGACGGATGAAAATAGAGAAATGAAAGACCAATGAAAGTGACCCGCCCGCTCCCCTCCCTCCCAAACCCGACCACCGCCCAAAATAAATAAATAAATAAATCTTTAAAAAAAAAAAAAAAGAAAGAACGCCCTTGAAAAAACACTAAAAATTCTTAGTTGTCAAGCCTGGAGTATACTTCTTTTTTAACATTCTATGTTACAAATGCAAAGCACCCTTAAGACACTTCTGTCATATACCAAAGAACAATAATTGGCTAAAAGAAAACTTGTGTGAGTATTTAAGTCCCAGGCTGAACTATACACTTTTTTTCAAGGCATTCCACTGTTTTGAAAACAGCATTTTAAAGAAAACTAGTTCACATATCATCTTTCTCATAAGGCCTAAAATTTCTACCTGCTCCTTGTCACCTACCAGCACTCCCAATCATCCTTACCTTGCTCTATTTTTTATTTTTCCATAGCACTTAACATCTCCTGATCCATGTCCTAAGATACGTATTGATTATATCTACTGTCTTATTGTCAACCACCACCTCTGCAAGAAAATAACTTCCACGAAAGCAGAGCTCCTTGTCTTGTCCACCAACAGTCCTGCACACAGAATTAAGTAACAGGAATTCAATTAAGTCTTTTCACAAATGATAGCAACTCAAATTCAATTAGTGATTCTCAAAGTATGATCTGCCAACTCTTGGAGATTTCCAAACCCTTTCAAAGGACCTACAAGGTCAAAATAATTTTCATAATAATCCTAAGAGGATACTTGCCTTTTTCATTGTATTGACATTTGCACTAATGATACAAAAGCAATGTGGGTGAAGCTGCTGTTGCCTTAGCACCAATCAAGTCAGCCTACCAAACCATTCTACCAGTTGCATAATTGGCATGCACTCACCGTTTAAAAAAAAGTCACTTTCACTTAAGAATGACCTTGATGAAGGGCTTTCCCTGGTGGTCCAGGGGGTAAGGACACTGCCTTGCAGTGCAAGGGGCGCGGGTTCCATTCCTGGCCTGGGAAGATCCCACGTGCCGTGGAGCGGCTGGACCAATGTGTCCAATCACCGAGCCGGAGCTTTGGAGCGCATGCGCCCGGAGCCCGTGCTCTGCAGCGACAGACGCCACCGTGATGGGAGGCCCACAGGAGCCAGAGAACAAAGACGGATGAAAATAGAGAAATGAAAGACCAATGAAAGTGACCCGCCCGCTCCCCTCCCTCCCAAACCCGACCACCGCCCAAAATAAATAAATAAATAAATCTTTAAAAAAAAAAAAAAAGAAAGAACGCCCTTGAAAAAACACTAAAAATTCTTAGTTGTCAAGCCTGGAGTATACTTCTTTTTTAACATTCTATGTTACAAATGCAAAGCACCCTTAAGACACTTCTGTCATATACCAAAGAACAATAATTGGCTAAAAGAAAACTTGTGTGAGTATTTAAGTCCCAGGCTGAACTATACACTTTTTTTCAAGGCATTCCACTGTTTTGAAAACACACTGACAAAGTATGGTTATTCAGATTGGGGCACTGGTGGACATTTTCACTTCACATTCCAGTCACTTTAAGGAACATAGCATTTGTTGCCAATTACAAACTCATCTTTCAAAACAAATTAGAATATTGGAAACTCATATTCTCCACCATGAGCTTGTCAGCTTCCCAATACTTAGGCTTTTCTTTTTTTTTTTTTTTTTAATTTTTTTCCCCTGGCCACTTCTCTTGCTTTTTCATTTATTTATTTTTCATTCATCTTTGTTCTTTGGCCTGTGTGAGCCTCCCATCGCAGTGGCCTCTCTCCTCACAGAGCAGGGGCTCTGGGAGCATGTGCTCCAGAGCTCTGGCTTGGTAGTTGGACATATCAGTCCAGCCACTCTGGTGCTATCTTCCCAGGCCAGGGAGAACTGGCACCCCTTGCACTGTAAGGCGGTATCCTTACCCAATGGACCACCAGGGAAGCCCAGGCTTTTCTTATTTTACTGCTCAAGTTGTAAATATAAACAGACATAATCTACATAAACAAAAGTTCTTTGAGTTCTTTAATAATTTTTTAAGAGTGTAAGGGGTCCTAAAAACAAACGGTTTGAGAATGGATGATTTGTCCCCAAAATTCTCCTTCTGTACAACCTTAACTACTTCCATAAGTATGTGACACAGCAGGAGAACACCCAGCTCTGTGCTCTCACACTAGGGGGCCTTGACCCACTGGCACTCTAAATCATTCATTTTTGGTGTACAACTAAGGGCTGCGTTTAAGGTAGGGCCTTTTATAAACGCTATCATTGCTCAGTGGAAGGGGGAGGGGCTGGTGATCTGGAGAAACCAGGAATTCGCTCTAAGACTCACTAACCCAAAATGAACTTTTGAGGTTTACAAGACTCCAGACATTATTTGATATCCTGGGATTTTCAGACAAATTCCCAAAAGAACTGCCTCGCCATTTGATTTACTGTATAGAGTGAATACTGTAGATCAGCAAGTTCTTCTCATGCTTGACATGCACCTCAGACCTTAATTCCCTAGCCTTGGAAGCAAAGCTGCACATACAAAATAAAATTCTAAATATATATACATATTAATTAGTTCACTCTCCAACATTCACAAACTTATTTGGAATTGGAGGCTAGGAGACAAAAATATCTGAATATCTGTCGCTGCTGAGGCCACTGAGTTCCCTGGGGAAATCTAGGTGATACAGTTTAACCACTTATTTTAACCTTAGTCTAGTTCCACATACCTCCAGGGAGCCATATGCAGCGTCCGTAGAGTTTCCGGTACAGAACTGCCACAGCAACACCCCATTCCATGGACACTGTGCTGAAGAGCCGCTCCCCCTATCTCAATACAAGATGGCTGCGCCGGGCACGTCCGTCTGACGTTCAGTGAGCAGCGCGCCTGCGCCGTACAGGCAGGCCCTCCGCTGAATCCCCTCCCCTCACCACAAGACACCTATAAAGCCGCCCCGCCGGAGGCATGGGTGAAGAGCGTGTGCTCAGGAGCCAGACTCCTGTCGCTCCAGTAATAAAACTTTTCTTTGCTCCTAAGCTGGACTCGATCTTGTTCTACTGGAGTGAGTGACACTGGGCAGGAGGATTCTTCCTGAGCTTCAATTCAAAACAAAAGTTCTTTGAGTTCTTTAATAATTTTTTAAGAGTGTAAGGGGTCCTAAAAACAAACGGTTTGAGAATGGATGATTTGTCCCCAAAATTCTCCTTCTGTACAACCTTAACTACTTCCATAAGTATGTGACACAGCAGGAGAACACCCAGCTCTGTGCTCTCACACTAGGGGGCCTTGACCCACTGGCACTCTAAATCATTCATTTTTGGTGTACAACTAAGGGCTGCGTTTAAGGTAGGGCCTTTTATAAACGCTATCATTGCTCAGTGGAAGGGGGAGGGGCTGGTGATCTGGAGAAACCAGGAATTCGCTCTAAGACTCACTAACCCAAAATGAACTTTTGAGGTTTACAAGACTCCAGACATTATTTGATATCCTGGGATTTTCAGACAAATTCCCAAAAGAACTGCCTGCGCCATTTGATTTACTGTATAGAGTGAATACTGTAGATCAGCAAGTTCTTCTCATGCTTGACATGCACCTCAGACCTTAATTCCCTAGCCTTGGAAGCAAAGCTGCACATACAAAATAAAATTCTAAATATATATACATATTAATTAGTTCACTCTCCAACATTCACAAACTTATTTGGAATTGGAGGCTAGGAGACAAAAATATCTGAATATCTGTCGCTGCTGAGGCCACTGATTTCCCCGGGGGAAATCTAGGTGATACAGTTTAACCACTTATTTTAACCTTAGTCTAGTTCCACATACCTCCAGGGAGCCATATGCAGCGTCCGTAGAGTTTCCGGTACAGAACTGCCACAGCAACACCCCATTCCATGGACACTGTGCTGAAGAGCCGCTCCCCCTATCTCAATACAAGATGGCTGCGCCGGGCACGTCCGTCTGACGTTCAGTGAGCAGCGCGCCTGCGCCGTACAGGCAGGCCCTCCGCTGAATCCCCTCCCCTCACCACAAGACACCTATAAAGCCGCCCCGCCGGAGGCATGGGTGAAGAGCGTGTGCTCAGGAGCCAGACTCCTGTCGCTCCAGTAATAAAACTTTTCTTTGCTCCTAAGCTGGACTCGATCTTGTTCTACTGGAGTGAGTGACACTGGGCAGGAGGATTCTTCCTGAGCTTCAATTCAAAACAGTAACACATCCCAGAGTAATTTTCTCGTCTGTGTGCTTAGTTGCTCAATCGAGTCCACCTCTTTGCAACTCATTGGACTGCAGCCTACCCAGCTCCTGTGTCCATGGGGGTTTTCCGGCAAGAATACTGAGTAGATTACTATTTCCTTCTCCAGGGGATCTTCCTAACTGAGGGATCTACCCGCATCTCCTGTACGTCCTGTATCGCAGGTGGATTCTTTACCTGCTTAGCCATCCAGTAACAGCATAAAACTATCCTTTCCTCTTAGGGGTGTTGTAAAGCAAGAGCCATTGAAAACTTCCAGTATAAAAAGATGCTCCGACAAAAAGCTTCCTACTACAAGATAAGACAGAATCCCTGTCGTTCTGTACTCACTGTTTCCACAATTGAGCATCTTACAAAGACAATATGAAGTTTTTATAAATAGGCAGTGTTTGACTTATAATATTTTTCAGAATTATTTTCTATTATTTTAAGAGCTGTTTGATTTGAGGGAGTGGAGTAAACTGACACTAGAAAATCAATCGCCTCTCACTCATCCTATCCTACCTGACTATTCAAGACAGAAGAAATTTAAATTGTCAATAAACTATTACAAAAGTGGAGACGAGTTAGACAATTCACTGGACAACTTATGTGAGAAATAAACCATAGATAGGTAGAATGTGAGGACTTTCTAAGTGGTGCTAGTAGTAAAGAACCTGCCTGCTCATGCAGGAGACATAAGAGACTCGAGCTAGATACCTGGGTTGGGAAGATTCCCTGGAGAAGGGAATGGCAAACTCCATTCTTGCCTGGAGAATCCCCATGGACAGAAGAGCCTGACAGGCATGGAGTTGCAAAGAGTCAGATAGGACTGATATGACTTAGCACGCATGTATGCAGGTAGAGTGTGAACCTATGGAATAGAGATTAAGGTTTTGGGGTCTTTTTCCCCCGAAACACTGCAGACTAATGTTTCCAGATGTTAGTATAGTTAAAGTCATAATTGTCTCTTAATTTTGTGAAAGGATTTCAATCCAAACTGGAACTAGAATATGTGAAATGGAAAATCTCATGCCTGTGCCCTCAGGAAAATGAAAGTTAAGAACAGAAAAAATTATTTCCCCTGAATGCCTGATTTACAGAAGAATGGAAACTTCTTTTTGACCAATAAACATCCACCACCAAGAGTCTCTCACCATCCTCAAGCCAATCAACTAACTGCTTGGACTTTGGCTGGATGTGCTGCTCTTTGTGTATCTTTTCCATAAATGCACTCTATCCCAAATCTTCAACAGACTTGCCTATAGCCTGCTACAATTTGCATTTCCTGAATTTGTGCAGTTCCTCTTCTATTCCAGAATAAACTCTATTTCTGGTCATTTAAAATTGCCTCAGTTTACCTCTTTATTTAGCTTGACAACTTGTCCACAAAATGCAAGTCTACATATCACAGCATTCTCGTGTGAAGGTCTCCAGTTGCAGTGGACACGGTTGGTGGCCCATACATACCCTCGCCACTTCAGTGCATGCAGCCTGTTTAAAATTGAGCATCTTACAAAGACAATATGAAGTTTTTATAAATAGGCAGTGTTTGACTTATAATATTTTTCAGAATTATTTTCTATTATTTTAAGAGCTGTTTGATTTGAGGGAGTGGAGTAAACTGACACTAGAAAATCAATCGCCTCTCACTCATCCTATCCTACCTGACTATTCAAGACAGAAGAAATTTAAATTGTCAATAAACTATTACAAAAGTGGAGACGAGTTAGACAATTCACTGGACAACTTATGTGAGAAATAAACCATAGATAGGTAGAATGTGAGGACTTTCTAAGTGGTGCTAGTAGTAAAGAACCTGCCTGCTCATGCAGGAGACATAAGAGACTCGAGCTAGATACCTGGGTTGGGAAGATTCCCTGGAGGAGGGCATGGCAAACTCCATTCTTGCCTGGAGAATCCCCATGGACAGAAGAGCCTGACAGGCATGGAGTTGCAAAGAGTCAGATAGGACTGATATGACTTAGCACGCATGTATGCAGGTAGAGTGTGAACCTATGGAATAGAGATTAAGGTTTTGGGGTCTTTTTCCCCCGAAACACTGCAGACTAATGTTTCCAGATGTTAGTATAGTTAAAGTCATAATTGTCTCTTAATTTTGTGAAAGGATTTCAATCCAAACTGGAACTAGAATATGTGAAATGGAAAATCTCATGCCTGTGCCCTCAGGAAAATGAAAGTTAAGAACAGAAAAAATTATTTCCCCTGAATGCCTGATTTACAGAAGAATGGAAACTTCTTTTTGACCAATAAACATCCACCACCAAGAGTCTCTCACCATCCTCAAGCCAATCAACTAACTGCTTGGACTTTGGCTGGATGTGCTGCTCTTTGTGTATCTTTTCCATAAATGCACTCTATCCCAAATCTTCAACAGACTTGCCTATAGCCTGCTACAATTTGCATTTCCTGAATTTGTGCAGTTCCTCTTCTATTCCAGAATAAACTCTATTTCTGGTCATTTAAAATTGCCTCAGTTTACCTCTTTATTTAGCTTGACAACTTGTCCACAAAATGCAAGTCTACATATCACAGCATTCTCGTGTGAAGGTCTCCAGTTGCAGTGGACACGGTTGGTGGCCCATACATACCCCCTCGCCACTTCAGTGCATGCAGCCTGTTAAATTGATGAAACAAGGAGGCCATTAGACTGAGGTTGTAATGCCCTGGCGACTGGCATAGACAAACCCAAATCTGAGCCTGTAACCATCTCAAGGTTATGAAATGGAAACCAGCAGATAGCAGATCACAAACAGCCAGCTGTGCTTTAAGCCATAGCTAATCAATAAATGTCCTTATTTTGCTTCTGCCTTTCTCTGTACAAGTCTCTCCCCCAGCCCCTCTAACCACTTTCGGCGTCACTGCCCAATTCACATCCATTTTTGGCTCAAACTCTTAATTTTACTTGGCCTCAGTTTATCATTTAACATGACTTACTTCCACCTTACAAGATCCCCATTTCTTTACCCAAGTGCCTTCTCCAGCCACCCAAGCACACAGTGGTCCACGTGGGTAGGTAGAAAGAGCAGAGATTCATTACTGATGAAGTGTTAGCATCAACAGTAATGCTGGAGATTGTGGGGACTCTGCTGGCATAGGCTCAGCCATGGACCGAAATTCAGTTGCCCATGGCAGGGTGGAGAGGGTAGCTGGCTTGATAAGCACACACTCTTATGACTACCTTCAGTTCCTCTCTCAAGCCCCCATAGCCATGCCTTCACCTGTCACATAAACTAGTCAGTCCTCCCTCAGTATGAGGGGATTAGTTTCAGGACCCCTGCAGATACCAAAATCCACAGATGTTCAAGTCCCTTATATAAAATGCCATAGTATTTGCATATAACCTACGCACACCCTCCTGTGTACTTATAATCATCTGTAGATTCTTCATGGTACCTAATACAATGCAAATGCTATGTAAGTAGTTGTTGACCGGCAGCAGATTCAAGTTTTGCTCTTGGGAAGTATCTGGAATTTATTTCAAGTATTTTCCCTCTGAGGTTGGTTGAATCTGGGGATGCAGAATCCATGAATACAGAGGGCTGACTGCACTCTTTTTTTAAATTTTTCAACTTATTTTTTAAATTGAAGAATAATGGCTTTTTAAATTGAAGGATAATTAGGTTTTGTTGTTTACTGTTAAACAACATGAATCAGTCATAGGTATATGTTCCCTCCCTCTCGAATGTACTCTTATTGAATCCTTGTTTAAGGATTTGTTTCTAACACAAGAGACAAACAGAAAAGAATAAAATGCCAAGTTTTGAGTGGGCTAACCAGGTTTTTCTTATACTTTTAAGTACAGAGAACATCCCCCTGCATCTTTAGGAGGTATAGCTGAGAAATAAGTGTTGTACATAAGGTGTGCAATGTGATGATTTAATATTTGTACACTGAGTTGATCACCACAATCAGCTATTTAACACATCCACCACTTCACACAGTTGCCATTTGTATGTATGTGGTGAGAACATGTAAGATCTATACACTTATCAAATTTCAAGTTTATACTAAAGTATTATTAACTATCAGGAGCATGATGGGAAAGAATCCATCTGCCAAAGCAGGAGATCCAAGAGACGCCGGTTTGAATCCTGAGTCAGGAAGATTCCCTGGAGTAGGAAATGACTATCCACTCCCCATATTCTTGCCTGAAAAAATTCCATGGACAGATGAGCCTGGCAGGCTACATTCCATGAGGTTGCAAAGAGTCAGACATGACTGAGCAACCGAGCGGAGCACACATTACCTATAGTCACCATGTCAACCATACTGTATGTTAGGCTCCCAGAATTTATTCATCTTGTAACTGCAAGCTTGTAAAATACACAAACCTAGTCCAATAATGTCCCCTGTCTCCAGCAGCCACAACTTTGCTACCTTTAATAAACTTGGAGACGTATAGGAGCAAAATTGAGAGGAAAAGTCCTGAGAATATAAGTACTTGACTCCCTCATGAAACCATTTAGTGTCTCCCTTAGACCCCTCTTCAAAACCAACATGTAAAAGAATGTTAAGTGAAGTTAATGAGGGGAACCAGGTTTATCTGATTCCCTGACTCAACCTTCAGTCTTTCTGAGCTGAAATGAACAGGTTAGAAGTAAATGGGTGTGGGAGGGAGAAAGATGGGAGGAAAGAGGAGGTAGACTCACCATTGAGTGTGTAGCTGCAAATTGCTATGCTGTTCCCTCCTCTGACCTCCTTGGTGTCTGTGAATTTTAACAAACTTCAAGGACAACATCCTTTGGTTATCACCCATATGGCAGGTTATGGTTATCACCCATATGGCAGGGAATCTAGCATTACATTTTTTGATTTACAATATGTTAGTTTCAAGTGTACTACATAGTGATTCAGTACTTTCATACATTATACTCCATTTAAAGTTATTATAGGGGGCTTCCCTGGTGGTCCAGTGGGTAAGGACACCGCCTTGCAGCGCAAGGGGCGCCGCTTCGATCCCTGGTCTGGGAAGATCCCACGTGCCACGGAGCGGCTGGACCGATGTGTCCAATTACTGAGCTGGAGCTCTGGAGTGCATGCGCCCAGAGCCGGTGCTCTGCGACAACAGAGGCCACCGCGATGGGAGGCCCACAAGGGCTAAAGAACAAAGATGGATGAAAATAGAGAAATGAAAGACCAATAGAAGTGGCCCGCCTGCTCCCCTTCCTCCCCACCCCCCCAAAATAAATAAATAAATCTTAAAAAAAAAATAGTTATTATAAAAATATTGGCTCTACTCCTTGTGCTGTGCAGCATATCTCTCTAGCTTTCTTATTTTACATATAGTAATTTGTACCTCTTATCTCCTCACCCATTTTGGTCCCTTTCCCCATGCATTAAGTTTAAAAAGAATATTATTTCACTGGTTAAAAGAAAAAAGGTAGCTCTTGAAGAAAGAAACTTGAGGTGTTCAGAAAACTTACTCTAACAGATTCTTCCCCCAAAAGGCATAGAAGATATTTATACTGTGCTCTAATATCATATTCCTTCTATGTTTTTTTCATTTCTTTTTCTCAATTAAATATTTTAAAGGCAAGTCATTAAAGCGTTTGTGTTTCACACATAGTAAGTATTCATTTAAGTGATGTTTGGCAAGTACTATTCTAAATGAGTAATTTTAAAACAAAAGGTATTTTGCTCACAGTTGCTCATAGATAATCAGAATAAACATATAAATATACAAAGAAATGCCAACAAATATCTTACTCCTGTCACAAATAATCACGGAGAAAGATGGGAGGAAAGAGGAGGTAGACTCACCATTGAGTGTGTAGCTGCAAATTGCTATGCTGTTCCCTCCTCTGACCTCCTTGGTGTCTGTGAATTTTAACAAACTTCAAGGACAACATCCTTTGGTTATCACCCATATGGCAGGTTATGGTTATCACCCATATGGCAGGGAATCTAGCATTACATTTTTTGATTTACAATATGTTAGTTTCAAGTGTACTACATAGTGATTCAGTACTTTCATACATTATACTCCATTTAAAGTTATTATAGGGGGCTTCCCTGGTGGTCCAGTGGGTAAGGACACCGCCTTGCAGCGCAAGGGGCGCCGCTTCGATCCCTGGTCTGGGAAGATCCCACGTGCCACGGAGCGGCTGGACCGATGTGTCCAATTACTGAGCTGGAGCTCTGGAGTGCATGCGCCCAGAGCCGGTGCTCTGCGACAACAGAGGCCACCGCGATGGGAGGCCCACAAGGGCTAAAGAACAAAGATGGATGAAAATAGAGAAATGAAAGACCAATAGAAGTGGCCCGCCTGCTCCCCTTCCTCCCCACCCCCCCAAAATAAATAAATAAATCTTAAAAAAAAAATAGTTATTATAAAAATATTGGCTCTACTCCTTGTGCTGTGCAGCATATCTCTCTAGCTTTCTTATTTTACATATAGTAATTTGTACCTCTTATCTCCTCACCCATTTTGGTCCCTTTCCCCATGCATTAAGTTTAAAAAGAATATTATTTCACTGGTTAAAAGAAAAAAGGTAGCTCTTGAAGAAAGAAACTTGAGGTGTTCAGAAAACTTACTCTAACAGATTCTTCCCCCAAAAGGCATAGAAGATATTTATACTGTGCTCTAATATCATATTCCTTCTATGTTTTTTTCATTTCTTTTTCTCAATTAAATATTTTAAAGGCAAGTCATTAAAGCGTTTGTGTTTCACACATAGTAAGTATTCATTTAAGTGATGTTTGGCAAGTACTATTCTAAATGAGTAATTTTAAAACAAAAGGTATTTTGCTCACAGTTGCTCATAGATAATCAGAATAAACATATAAATATACAAAGAAATGCCAACAAATATCTTACTCCTGTCACAAATAATCACGGACTTTAAAATATCAATTTACCTTAATTGTCCAAGCAGCTCATGAAAATTCATTGTCAGGGGAAAAATGAAATGAGTCAAGAGAACAAAGTGTTCTTTGTCTTTTACTTCAATTATCTTTACATAATTCCTAATTTTGTGATGAGACATTTTAGAATCTTGATTGCTTTCTTAAAAATCTACTGATTGCCTCAATACGTACCAGAGGTTCAGTTGCGTATTTAAGAAGTATGCAGGAAAGAGAAGTTCCAGTAAATTAATTATAAATCTTACCTTGCAAATGGAATTATTTGCTATGGAATAAATAACTCTTGCTTTGGGGGAACTTGACAGTCTTTTTTTTTTTTTTAAACATTTATTTTATTTATTTATCTTTTGGGCGGGGAGGGGGATGGGCGGGCCACTTCTATTGGTCTTTCATTTGTCCATTTTCATCCATCTTTGTTCTTTGGCTCCTGTGGGCCTCCCATCGCAGCGGCCTCTGTTGTCGCAGAGCACTGGCTCTGGGCGCATGTGCCCCAGAGCTCTGGCTTGGTAATTGGACATATCAGTTCAGCCGCTCCACGGCACGTGGGATCTTCCCAGGCCAGGGATCGAACCGGCACCCCTTGCACTGCAAGGCAGTGTCCTTACCCACTGGACCACCAGGGAAGCCCAAACTTGACAGTCTTTAAAGCAATAACTTTCGGGTATGCTGGGAAGAATAAAAGGCAGAAGGAGGAGGGTACAACAGAGGATGACATGGTTGGTAGCATCACTGACTCTAAGGACATGATTCTGAGCAAGCTCCAGGAGATAGTGAAAAGACGAGGAAGCCTGGTGTGCCGCAGGTCATGGGGTTGCAAAGAGTCGGACATGACTGAGCAACTGAAGTAAACTGAAGGCAGTAATCTTCAGCAGCATTCCACACTTAAGGAAGAGGACATTCAAGCCAGGTGTCAATAGCTGTAACTCTATGGATGCAGGGTAACTGCTCCTCTCTGGACCCACCTTTGGGTACAGTGGTTTAGGGGTTACATTGCTACAGCTGAAGAGTCTGCCTCATAATGACATTGTAAATTGTACCATTAGTCACCCCAAATGTACAATGTCCTCTGGGGAGTCTCTGTGTTGCCATCAGAATATCTTCAACTTAAGTCTTTTTGTGTTAGGCCCCAATAATTGTCCAAGCATTGAACATTGTCAGGGGAAAATGAAATGAGTCAAGAGAACAAAGTGTTCTTTGTCTTTTACTTCAATTATCTTTACATAATTCCTAATTTTGTGATGAGACATTTTAGAATCTTGATTGCTTTCTTAAAAATCTACTGATTGCCTCAATACGTACCAGAGGTTCAGTTGCGATTTAAGAAGTATGCAGGAAAGAGAAGTTCCAGTAAATTAATTATAAATCTTACCTTGCAAATGGAATTATTTGCTATGGAATAAATAACTCTTGCTTTGGGGGAACTTGACAGTCTTTTTTTTTTTTTTAAACATTTATTTTATTTATTTATCTTTTGGGCGGGGAGGGGGATGGGCGGGCCACTTCTATTGGTCTTTCATTTGTCCATTTTCATCCATCTTTGTTCTTTGGCTCCTGTGGGCCTCCCATCGCAGCGGCCTCTGTTGTCGCAGAGCACTGGCTCTGGGCGCATGTGCCCCAGAGCTCTGGCTTGGTAATTGGACATATCAGTTCAGCCGCTCCACGGCACGTGGGATCTTCCCAGGCCAGGGATCGAACCGGCACCCCTTGCACTGCAAGGCAGTGTCCTTACCCACTGGACCACCAGGGAAGCCCAAACTTGACAGTCTTTAAAGCAATAACTTTCGGGTATGCTGGGAAGAATAAAAGGCAGAAGGAGGAGGGTACAACAGAGGATGACATGGTTGGTAGCATCACTGACTCTAAGGACATGATTCTGAGCAAGCTCCAGGAGATAGTGAAAAGACGAGGAAGCCTGGTGTGCCGCAGGTCATGGGGTTGCAAAGAGTCGGACATGACTGAGCAACTGAAGTAAACTGAAGGCAGTAATCTTCAGCAGCATTCCACACTTAAGGAAGAGGACATTCAAGCCAGGTGTCAATAGCTGTAACTCTATGGATGCAGGGTAACTGCTCTCTCTGGACCCACCTTTGGGTACAGTGGTTTAGGGGTTACATTGCTACAGCTGAAGAGTCTGCCTCATAATGACATTGTAAATTGTACCATTAGTCACCCCAAATGTACAATGTCCCTCTGGGGAGTCTCTGTGTTGCCATCAGAATATCTTCAACTTAAGTACCTGTTGTCTAAGAATATGAGTACATAGAGGCCCCAAAACAAGGAATATACGTCAAATTCACTTAGATATGAGGATGAAGTGTTGTAGCCTGTGAATGTCTGTGTTATTCCCCAGTGCCATGGCCCCATTATTCACTTGTGCCTTCCTTGCTGCAGTAGTAGAGGAGTCCATCTGGCTCTGATTCCACTTACCATCACTGAGGATCAAGGAACTGTTGCAACATGTGACTGATCTGGGAACATGCATGTCTGTAAACAACAAAACTCTGTAAAAGTTAAAAGTAAAATAAAGGTTTAAAAAATAAATTAATTAATTAAAAAAATTAAAAAAGGAACTGTTGCAGTGATGGTTTCAACACAGGGTAAAGAGGCAAAGGGATATTTTTGCCTCAACCTCCCAGCAAAGAACCGACTGCTATCCTCTTTGTTGGTTATGATGTTTTCCGTTGGCCCTGTAAATATACACATGAATATTCTAAATAAAATATTAACAAATCAAATCCAGCAACGTGTAAGAACAGATAATACATAGCAACAACTACAGTCAGAAGTATTTACCAAAGAAAATGAAAACATATGCCTATAAAAGTTCATATGTAGACATTAATAACAGCCTAAGCTGGAAACAACCCAAGTGTCTATAGGTAAATAGATAAACAAAGTGTATGTTTATTCAATGGAATAGAAGTCAGAAGGAGGAGGGTACAACAGAGGATGACATGGTTGGTAGCATCACTGACTCTAAGGACATGATTCTGAGCAAGCTCCAGGAGATAGTGAAAAGACGAGGAAGCCTGGTGTGCCGCAGGTCATGGGGTTGCAAAGAGTCGGACATGACTGAGCAACTGAAGTAAACTGAAGGCAGTAATCTTCAGCAGCATTCCACACTTAAGGAAGAGGACATTCAAGCCAGGTGTCAATAGCTGTAACTCTATGGATGCAGGGTAACTGCTCCTCTCTGGACCCACCTTTGGGTACAGTGGTTTAGGGGTTACATTGCTACAGCTGAAGAGTCTGCCTCATAATGACATTGTAAATTGTACCATTAGTCACCCCAAATGTACAATGTCCCTCTGGGGAGTCTCTGTGTTGCCATCAGAATATCTTCAACTTAAGTACCTGTTGTCTAAGAATATGAGTACATAGAGGCCCCAAAACAAGGAATATACGTCAAATTCACTTAGATATGAGGATGAAGTGTTGTAGCCTGTGAATGTCTGTGTTATTCCCCAGTGCCATGGCCCCATTATTCACTTGTGCCTTCCTTGCTGCAGTAGTAGAGGAGTCCATCTGGCTCTGATTCCACTTACCATCACTGAGGATCAAGGAACTGTTGCAACATGTGACTGATCTGGGAACATGCATGTCTGTAAACAACAAAACTCTGTAAAAGTTAAAAGTAAAATAAAGGTTTAAAAAATAAATTAATTAATTAAAAAAATTAAAAAAGGAACTGTTGCAGTGATGGTTTCAACACAGGGTAAAGAGGCAAAGGGATATTTTTGCCTCAACCTCCCAGCAAAGAACCGACTGCTATCCTCTTTGTTGGTTATGATGTTTTCCGTTGGCCCTGTAAATATACACATGAATATTCTAAATAAAATATTAACAAATCAAATCCAGCAACGTGTAAGAACAGATAATACATAGCAACAACTACAGTCAGAAGTATTTACCAAAGAAAATGAAAACATATGCCTATAAAAGTTCATATGTAGACATTAATAACAGCCTAAGCTGGAAACAACCCAAGTGTCTATAGGTAAATAGATAAACAAAGTGTATGTTTATTCAATGGAATAGAAGTCAATAATAAAACAATGAGTTACTGACAAACAGAACAACTTGGATATATTTCACAAGCATTACAGTGGGTAAAAAGTGGCCAGGCATGAAAAGAGTGTATACTAAATGATTCTATTTATATGAAATTTTATAATAAGTTAAAGCTCATCTACAATGATTTTTAAAAAATGAAACCAGTGTTTCACTAAGGTGAAGATGGAGGGAGCGTTTGGTTCATTTGAGCTGATGCAACAAAATACCATAGACTGGGACAGCTTAAACAGCAAATATTTATTTTTCTCAGTTCTAAAGTCTGGGAAGTCCAAGATCAAGGTACTGGCAGATTCAATGTCTGGTGAGAGCTTGCTTCTTGCTTCATAGACGGGTATCTTCTTGCTTTGTCTTATATGGTGGAGAGAAGTCTAGTTAGCTCTCTGGCCTCTTTTTATAAGCGCATTAATGCCATTCATGGGGTTCCCTGGTGGCTCAGTGGTTAAGGAAAAAAAAAAAAACAACCCACCTGCCAAAGCAAGAAATGCAGGTATGATCCTTGGGGCAAAAAGAACCCTGGAGAAGGAAATGGCAATTCACTCCAGTATTCTTCCCTGGGAAATTCCACAGACAGAGGAGCTTGCTGGGCTATAGTCCGAGGGGGTCACAAAAGGCTTGGACACAACTTAGCAACTAAACAGCAACAGCAAATGCCATTCATGAGGCCTCCACCTTCATGAACTGATTACCTCCCAAAGATCCCACTTCTGAAAACCCTCATACTGGAGGTGAGGATTTCAACAAAGAGATTGGGGGTGGGAGATGGGAATGCAGGACAAACATACAGTCCATTGAAGAGAGACTGGCTGCAAAGTGACACAGGTGAACTTTGGAAAGATGGCAATCTTCTACATCTTAGTTTTGATTGCAGTTACATGTGTGCTCAGTTGCTCTAGCTCTTTGCAACCCCATGGACTGTGGCCCATCCTCTGTTCATGGGATTTTTCAGGCAAGAATATTGGAGTGGGTTGCCATTTTTCCCTCCAGGGGCTCTTCCTGACCCAAGGATCAAACACAAGTCTCCTGCGTCTCCTGTACTGGCAGGCAGATTCTTTATCAATGAGTAAATACATACGTGTATATATTTGTCAAATCATCAACTCACATACTTAAAATACACGAATTTTACTATAAATTACATACTAACGTTTTGATTTAAAGAAAGAATATTACTGAAAATAGATAAACAGTACCTTTTTTACCAAAAAGAAATTTTTAATCTCGATGTCAATGATTACATTCTCTGAGCACCACTTTCTCCCTCTCCCATTCACTCCAAATATTACCAATGCTTCGACCCCAGTGGGCCCTCCAAATTTTCATTCTCCCTCACCTACCTGTGTCCTTTTCTCCCTTATCTCACTTTTTTCTAAAGTCTGGGAAGTCCAAGATCAAGGTACTGGCAGATTCAATGTCTGGTGAGAGCTTGCTTCTTGCTTCATAGACGGGTATCTTCTTGCTTTGTCTTATATGGTGGAGAGAAGTCTAGTTAGCTCTCTGGCCTCTTTTATAAGCGCATTAATGCCATTCATGGGGTTCCCTGGTGGCTCAGTGGTTAAGGAAAAAAAAAAAACAACCCACCTGCCAAAGCAAGAAATGCAGGTATGATCCTTGGGGCAAAAGAACCCTGGAGAAGGAAATGGTGACCCGCTCCAGTATTCTTCCCTGGGAAATTCCACAGACAGAGGAGCTTGCTGGGCTATAGTCCGAGGGGGTCACAAAAGGCTTGGACACAACTTAGCAACTAAACAGCAACAGCAAATGCCATTCATGAGGCCTCCACCTTCATGAACTGATTACCTCCCAAAGATCCCACTTCTGAAAACCCTCATACTGGAGGTGAGGATTTCAACAAAGAGATTGGGGGTGGGAGATGGGAATGCAGGACAAACATACAGTCCATTGAAGAGAGACTGGCTGCAAAGTGACACAGGTGAACTTTGGAAAGATGGCAATCTTCTACATCTTAGTTTTGATTGCAGTTACATGTGTGCTCAGTTGCTCTAGCTCTTTGCAACCCCATGGACTGTGGCCCATCCTCTGTTCATGGGATTTTTCAGGCAAGAATATTGGAGTGGGTTGACATTTTCTCTTCCAGGGGATCTTCCTGACCCAAGGATCAAACACAAGTCTCCTGCGTCTCCTGTACTGGCAGGCAGATTCTTTATCAATGAGTAAATACATACGTGTATATATTTGTCAAATCATCAACTCACATACTTAAAATACACGAATTTTACTATAAATTACATACTAACGTTTTGATTTAAAGAAAGAATATTACTGAAAATAGATAAACAGTACCTTTTTTACCAAAAAGAAATTTTTAATCTCGATGTCAATGATTACATTCTCTGAGCACCACTTTCTCCCTCTCCCATTCACTCCAAATATTACCAATGCTTCGACCCCAGTGGGCCCTCCAAATTTTCATTCTCCCTCACCTACCTGTGTCCTTTTCTCCCTTATCTCACTGAAAGTTCATGGTCTATTTGAGAATCACTCCTTTGCATCCCTTAACATTTTTGCCCTGCACTTCAACTGGCTGAACTATATCCCATACTAAATTACTCTAGCTATTCCACACCCACACCTAATCACCTGAACATGGTCGGAAAGAAACCACCCAACTACGATAACTGGACTCCAAGTCACGATAACTGGACTCATTTTAAAGTCATGACACTGTAGTGGCCCATAGTCCTATCAGCATGGCCCTGGTTACTCCTTTGCCTCACTTTTCTCAACAATTATCTTATCTTCTCAGGAATAATCCCATGCCAAGGGTTTCACATAATAAAGAGGAATTCTGTAACTAGAAGACAAATGAGATACTGGTCAAACAAAAGCAAGTCTTCTATTCTCCTTTACTAAAAGACTAGTACTTTGCTAAATTACTCTTTGATATCAAATTTAAATGCTTCCTTGTATGAACATTAAAATTCCTAGTTTTGAACATTAAAATGATTCCCATTTTCTTTTCTTTTCTTCTTTCAGGTAAATTTTCATTTATTCAACTCCTTTCCAATACTACACTAAAACATCAAAAAAGAACATTTTAAAAGGACACAAAACCATGAGGACAAAGAAAAAAGGGACAATTCCAGTATAATTTGGAAAGCTGGATGAATAAGTCTTAAATTAGCAGCGGAAGAAGCCAAGAAGAAATCCAATATGCTTTGCAGAATCTATACGAATTCTGGAGTTGGCAACATTAGGTCCTCTATTTCCCTTTTACTTACAAAAAGCATTTTACTTATGGATATAAGTATTAAAATGACTTTTAACTCAGTTTTGGCTGCTTTATCTCATTTGCTGAATCTTTATCAATCTAGATTATAATTATTATATTGTATTATATTACTATATTGTTGTCTTCCTTTTTTTTCCTTTGTTCCCTATAAAACTTTCCCTAGACTTATAAAACAATAAAGTTTTGACAGCTTATCCCAAAATTTATGTCTGTAAAAAAATAGTCTGTCCTGTCATTTCTTGTTCAGGATTTTCTAAGTGACAAACAACAGGACCCATGTTGGAAGGTTTAAGTGGAAAAGGAATTAATTAAAGGCTAGTAAGTAGTTCAGAGAAGCTTCAAGAGGGTCTGAGACCCAGTTTTGGATGCTGAGCAGACAGGAACAATGTTCAGTTACTTGGCAGGAGATACACTACAGCTCAAACGTCCCTGCTACCACTGGCTGGTGCCTCCCCCATGACTATACAGGTACTGTCCAGCTCACACTGATGATGGTCAGGAGACACCAGAAACTCTGGCAGTGATGCTCCCAAAGAACACAACAGTACTGTCGCCGTGCTTGCCAGATGACAAGTTCTACAAGCTTCCTTTTTCCCATTGCTCACTGCTGATCGAAGTCACGTGTAAGAGCGTCTGATTGATGGAATCCAGGCCATACACACCAGTGCCCTTATAGCAAGGGAACCTGGCAAAACTAGTCTTTTGCTTCAACCTGGGCAAGTGAAACGCGTAAGACAGGACATTTTCCAAACATAGAGTCCTCATAAGATTCTAGGTAATCAGAAATGCACTACATGACAAATGTCCACAATAACCCCTAAAGGAGAGATTTGTCTCTGTTGGTGAGTGCTTCCTCTTACAGTTACACAAATACTCAGAAAGCCCACTGAAATGGAAAACGTGATAATACCTGTCGTAAGGACAGGACATTATCCATCTCGTATAATTTGGAAAGCTGTAATAAGTCTTAAATTAGCAGCGGAAGAAGCCAAGAAGAAATCCAATATGCTTTGCAGAATCTATACGAATTCTGGAGTTGGCAACATTAGGTCCTCTATTTCCCTTTTACTTACAAAAAGCATTTTACTTATGGATATAAGTATTAAAATGACTTTTAACTCAGTTTTGGCTGCTTTATCTCATTTGCTGAATCTTTATCAATCTAGATTATAATTATTATATTGTATTATATTACTATATTGTTGTCTTCCTTTTTTTTCCTTTGTTCCCTATAAAACTTTCCCTAGACTTATAAAACAATAAAGTTTTGACAGCTTATCCCAAAATTTATGTCTGTAAAAAAATAGTCTGTCCTGTCATTTCTTGTTCAGGATTTTCTAAGTGACAAACAACAGGACCCATGTTGGAAGGTTTAAGTGGAAAAGGAATTAATTAAAGGCTAGTAAGTAGTTCAGAGAAGCTTCAAGAGGGTCTGAGACCCAGTTTTGGATGCTGAGCAGACAGGAACAATGTTCAGTTACTTGGCAGGAGATACACTACAGCTCAAACGTCCCTGCTACCACTGGCTGGTGCCTCCCCCATGACTATACAGGTACTGTCCAGCTCACACTGATGATGGTCAGGAGACACCAGAAACTCTGGCAGTGATGCTCCCAAAGAACACAACAGTACTGTCGCCGTGCTTGCCAGATGACAAGTTCTACAAGCTTCCTTTTTCCCATTGCTCACTGCTGATCGAAGTCACGTGTAAGAGCGTCTGATTGATGGAATCCAGGCCATACACACCAGTGCCCTTATAGCAAGGGAACCTGGCAAAACTAGTCTTTTGCTTCAACCTGGGCAAGTGAAACGCGTAAGACAGGACATTTTCCAAACATAGAGTCCTCATAAGATTCTAGGTAATCAGAAATGCACTACATGACAAATGTCCACAATAACCCCTAAAGGAGAGATTTGTCTCTGTTGGTGAGTGCTTCCTCTTACAGTTACACAAATACTCAGAAAGCCCACTGAAATGGAAAACGTGATAATACCTGTCAAGTGTTGCAGAGTGTGTTATTTCATGGAAGAATATGGTAGATACCAGAATAATTCAGTTATTCCTTATCTCACCACATCCCAAATTCAGAGGGACTTCAGTTATAATTCCAGCTTTAAGACAATAATACACGCGTGAAAAACATTTTGCAGAAATCATTCACCTGCCCCAAAACTCAATCATTTTATAACTTCAAACAAAAAAACTACTTATTGAGAATCAGATTAATCTCAATTTTTGATAGGCAGTATAGTCCTGACAAATTTGAATTCCAAAGAATAATTTTATCTTCTACAGCTATTCTCATATTTTAAAAATCATATAATAGCAAGAACTTTCAACATGGTCATTTCTATTCCCTTAGTAATGCAAATCTTTACTATCGTCTGCAAGGATACATACATATTTATTTCTCTGTGTACCTGTTGGCAGTGCAAATAATAAGACGTCCTTTTTTCACTTTTCCCTGTCAGCAGATATCATATAAATCACACAAATCTTGGAGTCTCTCATTAAAATATAGCTGAGTTCATTTAACCCTTTTGTGTTAAATTATTTTCAAACGTTTTCTTTGTAGAATCACTGCACTGTTTTTCCTTATACACTTGCCTTGATGGCCACAAAGGCGTGGGTCACACTGCCACCTGGCGCGGCTGGAACAAACTTCTTTCCATTCCGTAGAAGCTACCCGGGGGCAAGGACGACATTGCTTAGTCATGCTGCCTCAGGCTGAGCTTTATTCTGGAGTTCGAAGGTCTAAGTGAAATGAGGAGAAAGATTTACATCAAAAATGAACACAAATACTTTTATAAAGGAGGGGAAAACCATATGCATTAGCATTTTTAATTCAGCAAATGTTTACTTAGGACCCACTGCAGGTAAGGTCTGTGCTCAAACCCACAGGTGGCACAAAAATGCAGCAGGCACAAATACCGTTCAGAGGATTTAGCAATATAGGACATAATACAGTATGAATTAAGCATACCAAGTGGGGAACAGATCACAAGAAATAATACAGTTACACAAATACTCAGAAAGCCCACTGAAATGGAAAACGTGATAATACCTGTCAAGTGTTGCAGAGTGTGTTATTTCATGGAAGAATATGGTAGATACCAGAATAATTCAGTTATTCCTTATCTCACCACATCCCAAATTCAGAGGGACTTCAGTTATAATTCCAGCTTTAAGACAATAATACACGCGTGAAAAACATTTTGCAGAAATCATTCACCTGCCCCAAAACTCAATCATTTTATAACTTCAAACAAAAAAACTACTTATTGAGAATCAGATTAATCTAAATTTTTTGATAGGCAGTAGAGTCCTGACAAATTTGCATTCCAAAGAATAATTTTATCTTCTACAGCTATTCTCATATTTTAAAAATCATATAATAGCAAGAACTTTCAACATGGTCATTTCTATTCCCTTAGTAATGCAAATCTTTACTATCGTCTGCAAGGATACATACATATTTATTTCTCTGTGTACCTGTTGGCAGTGCAAATAATAAGACGTCCTTTTTTCATTTTTCCCCTGTCAGCAGATATCATATAAATCACACAAATCTTGGAGTCTCTCATTAAAATATAGCTGAGTTCATTTAACCCTTTTGTGTTAAATTATTTTCAAACGTTTTCTTTGTAGAATCACTGCACTGTTTTTCCTTATACACTTGCCTTGATGGCCACAAAGGCGTGGGTCACACTGCCACCTGGCGCGGCTGGAACAAACTTCTTTCCATTCCGTAGAAGCTACCCGGGGGCAAGGACGACATTGCTTAGTCATGCTGCCTCAGGCTGAGCTTTATTCTGGAGTTCGAAGGTCTAAGTGAAATGAGGAGAAAGATTTACATCAAAAATGAACACAAATACTTTTATAAAGGAGGGGAAAACCATATGCATTAGCATTTTTAATTCAGCAAATGTTTACTTAGGACCCACTGCAGGTAAGGTCTGTGCTCAAACCCACAGGTGGCACAAAAATGCAGCAGGCACAAATACCGTTCAGAGGATTTAGCAATATAGGACATAATACAGTATGAATTAAGCATACCAAGTGGGGAACAGATCACAAGAAATAATACAAAAACAAAAAACAGACTTCTTAGAGGAGGGTTATTTGCAACAAGCATTAAAGGAAATTGAGGGGGTTTATGGACTGCAATAGGAAACTGAGGAGAAAGAGGAAAAATAACAAACTCAAAATGATAAAATGATAAATAAAAGCCTCCTTTTAGGTATTCATTAAAAAAAAAAAGCTGTTGACCTTTTTTTGCCATTCAGTCATAAGTAGAGTGTAGAAAAAAAAATTTGTAGCTTTCAGTCACTTGTGATTAGAATTTTACTATTAGAAAGATGAGTTAATTAGAAATACTGAAATATTTTGCTTTCCCTGAAAAGTAAGTCCTAAATGATAGTGTTAGATAACAATATTTCCATTAAGTTTTCTTCAAATCTCTTTTACCTCAAAAAAGAAAATAGATAGACCCCTATTACAAATGTTTCATAATTTTAAGACAGGATTACTTAAAATATATACCCATATTATCATGTTCATAATACTATATATTCATTGAGCATAAAGGAATTAATAGCTGTTTATTTTTTAAGCTTCTTTTAAAAATGCTTGCAGGAATGAATTCCTTGGCAGTTCAGTGGTTAGGACACAGTGTCTTCACAGTCAGGGTCCAGGTTTAATCCCTGCTCAGGGAACTAAGATTCCACAAATCCAGCAGTGGTTGAGGGTGAGGAGGCAGGAAGATGCCTGAGTAGTCATTGTTACTTGACTTAGAAATTCTGGGTAACAACTTCACTCCCTCATTTACTTACATGGTCACACTGCCACCTGGCGCGGCTGGAACAAACTTCTTTCCATTCCGTAGAAGCTACCCGGGGGCAAGGACGACATTGCTTAGTCATGCTGCCTCAGGCTGAGCTTTATTCTGGAGTTCGAAGGTCTAAGTGAAATGAGGAGAAAGATTTACATCAAAAATGAACACAAATACTTTTATAAAGGAGGGGAAAACCATATGCATTAGCATTTTTAATTCAGCAAATGTTTACTTAGGACCCACTGCAGGTAAGGTCTGTGCTCAAACCCACAGGTGGCACAAAAATGCAGCAGGCACAAATACCGTTCAGAGGATTTAGCAATATAGGACATAATACAGTATGAATTAAGCATACCAAGTGGGGAACAGATCACAAGAAATAATACAAAAACAAAAAACAGACTTCTTAGAGGAGGGTTATTTGCAACAAGCATTAAAGGAAATTGAGGGGGTTTATGGACTGCAATAGGAAACTGAGGAGAAAGAGGAAAAATAACAAACTCAAAATGATAAAATGATAAATAAAAGCCTCCTTTTAGGTATTCATTAAAAAAAAAAAGCTGTTGACCTTTTTTTGCCATTCAGTCATAAGTAGAGTGTAGAAAAAAAAATTTGTAGCTTTCAGTCACTTGTGATTAGAATTTTACTATTAGAAAGATGAGTTAATTAGAAATACTGAAATATTTTGCTTTCCCTGAAAAGTAAGTCCTAAATGATAGTGTTAGATAACAATATTTCCATTAAGTTTTCTTCAAATCTCTTTTACCTCAAAAAAGAAAATAGATAGACCCCTATTACAAATGTTTCATAATTTTAAGACAGGATTACTTAAAATATATACCCATATTATCATGTTCATAATACTATATATTCATTGAGCATAAAGGAATTAATAGCTGTTTATTTTTGAAGCTTCTTTTAAAAAATGCTTGCAGGAATGAATTCCTTGGCAGTTCAGTGGTTAGGACACAGTGTCTTCACAGTCAGGGTCCAGGTTTAATCCCTGCTCAGGGAACTAAGATTCCACAAATCCAGCAGTGGTTGAGGGTGAGGAGGCAGGGAAGATGCCTGAGTAGTCATTGTTACTTGACTTAGAAATTCTGGGTAACAACTTCACTCCCTCATTTACTTACATGGTAAAATTAATACTTTTATACTGCACACATTTCTTTCCATATCTTCAACTGAATTTCAACAATTTGAATTACAGTCCAGGAAGATCTATCATGACATTTAGCAATCTTGAATTTAGAATTTGATTTTATAGAACAGCATGTCCTTAACACTTTCGTTTTAGAATTCCAAAAGTGTTGACATAAATTTTATACCTGTTCAGCGTCATAAAAATAAAAAATAACTTGAATTTTTATTAGAATAGTCTTTAAATACATGTCCAGTAATTTTGAAAAAACAATGATTTATGTAAATTGAATAATAACCAAAATTATTCTTGAATATAAAATTCTATCAACCCATAACTTTAAACATGTTTATTTTATTATTTATTTTATTTATTTAATATTTATTTGGCTGCACTGGGTCTTTATTGCTGCCCACAAGCTTTCTCTAGCTGCAGCCCCAACGGGGGCTATTTTAAAGTACAGGGATTAAGGATCCTTCCTCCTTCAGCAGAGAACGTCTGGTCTTCATCACAGGCGTGCCACCACCTGTTCCCCCATCAACAGGCAGGCCCCGAGCAACTCTGCCGGCAACAGGGCCCAGTGCATCTTTGCAGTGTCTATCAGCATCTTTCACCTGCGCTGTTTTGCCCCTGCGGCAACAGAAAAGCAGGCAGTACCTTGGCAAGGGTCTGCGAGCAGAGCCACGGAGACAATAGGGGATGTGGGGTGACGGCACCCTGGGCACCTGCAGTGTCTCTGGGGAATCTGAGGTCTCAGCAGTGTGTCACTTCTGAGTGGAAGGAAGGCGGGGGCAAGGGGAGGGTTGAGGTAAGGGAGAAATCCTGAGTAAGAAAGGAAGAAAATGGTAAGCTTCTTTTAAAAATGCTTGCAGGAATGAATTCCTTGGCAGTTCAGTGGTTAGGACACAGTGTCTTCACAGTCAGGGTCCAGGTTTAATCCCTGCTCAGGGAACTAAGATTCCACAAATCCAGCAGTGGTTGAGGGTGAGGAGGCAGGAAGATGCCTGAGTAGTCATTGTTACTTGACTTAGAAATTCTGGGTAACAACTTCACTCCCTCATTTACTTACATGGTAAAATTAATACTTTTATACTGCACACATTTCTTTCCATATCTTCAACTGAATTTCAACAATTTGAATTACAGTCCAGGAAGATCTATCATGACATTTAGCAATCTTGAATTTAGAATTTGATTTTATAGAACAGCATGTCCTTAACACTTTCGTTTTAGAATTCCAAAAGTGTTGACATAAATTTTATACCTGTTCAGCGTCATAAAAATAAAAAATAACTTGAATTTTTATTAGAATAGTCTTTAAATACATGTCCAGTAATTTTGAAAAAACAATGATTTATGTAAATTGAATAATAACCAAAATTATTCTTGAATATAAAATTCTATCAACCCATAACTTTAAACATGTTTATTTTATTATTTATTTTATTTATTTAATATTTATTTGGCTGCACTGGGTCTTTATTGCTGCCCACAAGCTTTCTCTAGCTGCAGCCCCAACGGGGGCTATTTTAAAGTACAGGGATTAAGGATCCTTCCTCCTTCAGCAGAGAACGTCTGGTCTTCATCACAGGCGTGCCACCACCTGTTCCCCCATCAACAGGCAGGCCCCGAGCAACTCTGCCGGCAACAGGGCCCAGTGCATCTTTGCAGTGTCTATCAGCATCTTTCACCTGCGCTGTTTTGCCCCTGCGGCAACAGAAAAGCAGGCAGTACCTTGGCAAGGGTCTGCGAGAGCAGAGCCACGGAGACAATAGGGGGATGTGGGGGTGACGGCACCCTGGGCACCTGCAGTGTCTCTGGGGAATCTGAGGTCTCAGCAGTGTGTCACTTCTGAGTGGAAGGAAGGCGGGGGCAAGGGGAGGGTGGAGGTAAGGGGAGAAATCCTGAGTAAGAAAGGAAGAAAATGGTAACGCACTTCCCAGTACCTGAGGGGCTGCTTTGTGACTCCCAGAACCAATTAAGAATAAGGCTTTGTTGTCAGGTTGGTGTGGACCAAACAAAAGAAACAGTACAGAGATTGGGGCTTTACTCCATGGCTGCCGTGAGCTTGAAACTGCAGTTCTGAAAAACCATTTCATGGGAGTGATGAGATAGGATATGGGAAGTATCTGAACTTATCTAGGAGCCAAAGCTGTAGAACTTCGTCTCCTCAGAAGCCAATTCACCAGCTTCCATTATGGCAGCTCTGAAGCAGGGGTCAGAAGTCTGCTAAAAGCTACTGGAGGGAAAAGGTGTGACACAAACTGGCATTCAGGATCACGTATCTGCCACAAACAGGATGAGCTAAGACCTGGTGCAACTTAGAACAGGTGGTGAAAAGATGCGCTTCAGCAGGGTGGGTTTGCTGGGGGTTGGACATGCTACAGGCAACTGAAAAGAACAGAGAAAACTGGGGTGAAGAGAGAATGAAACTTCCAAGACTCAGCAGCCCAGAGGTGACCAGGTGAACAATTGTTGAGAACAGGGCTGCAGTGTTTAGTCTGGAAACATATCTTTGGGGCTTAGGAAGGGAACAGACTTCAACCTGCAGAGGACCAGATATGAAACTTGGAGTGTCCAAGGCTGAGCCATAGAAATGTCTAACAGTGACAGGCTGGGGAAGGCTGAAGCTCGAAGCTAGAGAGCATGACTCACAAAGGAGGGCAGGACAGGACTGACCCAGGACAAAGCTGTGGCCCCTGGACCAGCAGCATCGTATCACCTGGAAATCTGTTGGAAAGGTGAAGTGTTGGGCCCCAACCTTCAGCCTACTTAATCAGAAAATCTGAGGGTGGAGCCCAGCAAGCTTTGTTTTAGTAAACTATTATGCAGACTACGGGATCTAGGAGACCCAAGGGGTGGAAGGGAAGGGGGATAAATAACAGAGATGAGTATCAGACTTAAGACAGACCTCCACCAATAAGCAATAGGATGGAACCTGTGATCTGGGATGCTTTTACCCACTCTCCCAGAGATTCTGAAATAGGAAACACGTTAAGACACACACACAGGCCATACATAGGGAGACTAGTAAGTATTTTGTGTGAGGCTGGCCTGCACATGTGCTCAGGAGGACTAGGAGCATGGCAACCCAAGGTATTTATCTCAGAGCAGAAAACGTAAATTGCTTCATGCTCATCTCACCATGTCTTCTCCTCTCCTGCCATCCTCCCCTCCATTCCCTAGGCCTTCAATAACATGTTCATGGAGCCCCCCAAAAAAGTGTATCCTCACATCCCTTTTCTTTCTCATCAGCTTCAAGATAGGCACACAGTAAAATGTGTGTCATTCGGTGTTATTTCTCCTCTTTGTGACATCTTCCAGCATTGCAAAAATCTTTTCTACTCTTTTTGTTTCTTTCTGAATATTTCAGCCCTATTATGAACTCAAAATGGGGCTGATCTTGGAGTTAAATATTTTCTTTTTTTTTTGTAGAAGAATGATTTTTCAACTACAAACAATAAATTTACAGTTGAACTTTAGAACATGTTCATAGATAGAGGTGGACTGATAGGTATGGCCTATCACATGCAAACTGGAAAAACAACAAAAATCTATTCAAAGGAGATGAAACAGAGTGTTCAAGTCAGCTTTGAAGTGCTGAATTGTTTCTCCCTTCCTTCAAAAAAAAAAAAGCGGGAAGGGCACAGTCATAATTTAGAAGTGCATAGAGTGAAACTTGGAGTGTCCAAGGCTGAGCCATAGAAATGTCTAACAGTGACAGGCTGGGAAGGCTGAAGCTAAGCTAGAGAGCATGACTCACAAAGGAGGGCAGGACAGGACTGACCCAGGACAAAGCTGTGGCCCCTGGACCAGCAGCATCGTATCACCTGGAAATCTGTTGGAAAGGTGAAGTGTTGGGCCCCAACCTTCAGCCTACTTAATCAGAAAATCTGAGGGTGGAGCCCAGCAAGCTTTGTTTTAGTAAACTATTATGCAGACTACGGGATCTAGGAGACCCAAGGGGTGGAAGGGAAGGGGGATAAATAACAGAGATGAGTATCAGACTTAAGACAGACCTCCACCAATAAGCAATAGGATGGAACCTGTGATCTGGGATGCTTTTACCCACTCTCCCAGAGATTCTGAAATAGGAAACACGTTAAGACACACACACAGGCCATACATAGGGAGACTAGTAAGTATTTTGTGTGAGGCTGGCCTGCACATGTGCTCAGGAGGACTAGGAGCATGGCAACCCAAGGTATTTATCTCAGAGCAGAAAACGTAAATTGCTTCATGCTCATCTCACCATGTCTTCTCCTCTCCTGCCATCCTCCCCTCCATTCCCTAGGCCTTCAATAACATGTTCATGGAGCCTCCGTCAAAAAAAGTGTATCCTCACATCCCTTTTCTTTCTCATCAGCTTCAAGATAGGCACACAGTAAAATGTGTGTCATTCGGTGTTATTTCTCCTCTTTGTGACATCTTCCAGCATTGCAAAAATCTTTTCTACTCTTTTTGTTTCTTTCTGAATATTTCAGCCCTATTATGAACTCAAAATGGGGCTGATCTTGGAGTTAAATATTTTCTTTTTTTTTTGTAGAAGAATGATTTTTCAACTACAAACAATAAATTTACAGTTGAACTTTAGAACATGTTCATAGATAGAGGTGGACTGATAGGTATGGCCTATCACATGCAAACTGGAAAAACAACAAAAATCTATTCAAAGGAGATGAAACAGAGTGTTCAAGTCAGCTTTGAAGTGCTGAATTGTTTCTCTCCCCTTCCCTTCATTAAAGAAAAAGAGGAAAAGGAAAGAAGGAAGGCGAGAGAGAGAGGGGGAAGGGCACAGTCATAATTTAGAAGTGCATAGATTCTCAGAAGATCTAGATAAACATTTCTCCAAAGAAGACATATGGCCAAGAGGAACATGAAAAGATGCTCAACATCACTAATTATTAGAGAAATGCAAATCAAAACTATGAGGTATCACCTCATACTAGTCAAAATGACCATCATCAAAAAGTCTACAAATAATAAATGCTAGAGAGGGTGTAGCAAAAAGGGAACCCTCCTACATTGTTGGTATGAATATAAATTGGTACAGCCACAATACTGCACCAATAATAATACTGAGGTTCCTTAAAAAATAATACTGAGGTTCCTTAAAAAACTAAAAATACAACCACCATATAATCCAGCAATCCCACTCCTTGGTATATATCTGGAAAAGATTAAAACTTTAATCTGAAAATATATAGTGGCACTATTTACAACAGTCAAGACATGGAAGCAACCTAAGTATCCACTGACAGAAGAATGGATAAAAAGGATGCGATGAGGCTTCCCCTGGTGGTCCAGTGGGTAAGGACACCGCCTTGCAGTGCAAGGGGTGCCAGTTCGATCCCTGGCCTGGGAAGATCCCAAGTGCCGCGGAGCGGCTGGACCGACGTGTCCAATTACCGAGCTGGAGCTCTGGAGCGCATGCACCCAGAGCCGGTGCTCTGCGAGGACAGACGCCACTGCGATAGGAAGCCCACAGGAGCCAAAGAACAAAGACTGATGAAAATAGAGAAATGAAAAGATCAACAGAAGTGGCCCGCCCGCTCCCCTCCCTCCCCAACTCGACCCCCGCCCAAAATAAAAAAAAAAAAAAAACGATGCGATGGTGAAGAGGTTCGGGGTCAGGGGACGATTATACCTATGGAAGATTCGGTCAAGGTGTGAAAGTAAACAACAAAACTCTATAAAAAATAAAATAAATGTTTTAAAAATAGGTGTAATAGATATAAATATAAAATGGAATATTACTCAGTCATAAAAAAGAATTAAAACTGCCATTTGTAGCAACATGAATGATCTCTTCATAGAGATTAATATACTAGGCTAAGTAAGTCATTTAAGCAAATAAGACTCTATAAAAAAATGTCATTTCGTCTTCAAGTCAGCTTTGAAGTGTTGAATTGTTTCTCCCTTCTTCATAAGAAGGAAAAGGAAAGAGAAGGCGAGAGAGAGGGAAGGGCACAGTCATAATTTAGAAGTGCATAGATTCTCAGAAGATCTAGATAAACATTTCTCCAAAGAAGACATATGGCCAAGAGGAACATGAAAAGATGCTCAACATCACTAATTATTAGAGAAATACAAGTCAAAACTACAATGAGGTATCACCTCATACTAGTCAAAATGACCATCATAAAAAAGTCTACAAATAATAAATGCTAGAGAGGGTGTAGCAAAAAGGGAACCCTCCTACATTGTTGGTATGAATATAAATTGGTACAGCCACAATACTGCACCAATAATAATACTGAGGTTCCTTAAAAAATAATACTGAGGTTCCTTAAAAAACTAAAAATACAACCACCATATAATCCAGCAATCCCACTCCTTGGTATATATCTGGAAAAGATTAAAACTTTAATCTGAAAATATATAGTGGCACTATTTACAACAGTCAAGACATGGAAGCAACCTAAGTATCCACTGACAGAAGAATGGATAAAAAGGATGCGATGAGGCTTCCCCTGGTGGTCCAGTGGGTAAGGACACCGCCTTGCAGTGCAAGGGGTGCCAGTTCGATCCCTGGCCTGGGAAGATCCCAAGTGCCGCGGAGCGGCTGGACCGACGTGTCCAATTACCGAGCTGGAGCTCTGGAGCGCATGCACCCAGAGCCGGTGCTCTGCGAGGACAGACGCCACTGCGATAGGAAGCCCACAGGAGCCAAAGAACAAAGACTGATGAAAATAGAGAAATGAAAAGATCAACAGAAGTGGCCCGCCCGCTCCCCTCCCTCCCCAACTCGACCCCCGCCCAAAATAAAAAAAAAAAAAAAACGATGCGATGGTGAAGAGGTTCGGGGTCAGGGGGACGTATTATACCTATGGAAGATTCGGGTCAATGTGTGACAGTAAACAACAAAACTCTATAAAAAATAAAATAAATGTTTTAAAAATAGGTGTAATAGATATAAATATAAAATGGAATATTACTCAGTCATAAAAAAGAATTAAAACTGCCATTTGTAGCAACATGAATGATCTCTTCATAGAGATTAATATACTAGGCTAAGTAAGTCAGAGAAAGACAAGTGTTTTATACCGCTTATATGTAGAATCTAAAAAACAGTACAAATGAACTTATTTACAAACCAGAAACAGACTCACAAACATACAAATTTATCATTATCAAAGGTGGGGGTGTAAATTAGGAGTATGAAATTAACAGATACACACCACCATATACAAAATAGGTAAACAAAAAGAACCTACTGTATAACACAGGGAACTATATTCAATATCTTGTAATAACCTATAATGGAAAAGAATTTTTAAAAAGAATATGTACATATGACAATCATTGTGCTGTCTGCCTAAAACTAACACAACACTGTAAATCAACTATGCTTTAATTAAAAAATTATAGATGAACAAAAGAATTGCACAGAAGCCCTAACAACTCAAGAATACAGCATCTGTATAGTACTCAAAATACCAGTGGGATTCAGTAATACTGTCCTCTGAAAAACTAATTAATCTACCTCTCACAGCTAGGCCTAGATTGTTTTATCAGTAGAAAGAAATGCTAAGGGTAAGGAAGTTTTCATTTGGCTAAAGGATGCTAACAGAGACGTTCCAGGGCATGTCTATAATTAGGAAGCACAGACGCAGATGGTAAGAGCTAAGAAACAAACTGCCTTTTGCCATAAAAAGGCCAGGGAATGCTGTGTTGCAAAATGCAACTGTGGATTCCTGGGATTCAAAATATTCTGAATAAATACCCACAGCAACTCCCTCTATATTTGGTTAATGACAGTCTTTCTCCCTTTCCTCTTCATCAATTAAATGTGTTCAATACATTCATCTTTTTTGGCTCGCAGTGGATGCAGGGATTCTAAACACACTGTGTAGTCCAACTACAGAACTTCTATGTAAGGATATGCATTGTGAACCACTTGTCCCAAAATAATCTACCATGTTCTTTGCACATCTTCCTGCTGAAACTCAGATTTCACCATCAAGTCACTAGCCTGATTTAGAAAAACCAGAGTATTGTTTCCAGAAGGCCAGCACTCAGAGTTCATAAGAAATGGACCTCTCTGGAGAGACATGCCTCTCTCATCTGTGGAAGTTAAATTATTCTTTTTTTTGGTAGGGGGGAGCGGGTTGGGGAGGGAGGGGGGTGGGCGGGCCACTTCTATTGGTGTTTCATTTATCTATTTTCATCCATCTTTGTTCTTTGGCCTGTGTGGGCCTCCCATCGCTGTGGCCTCTGTCGTCGCAGAGCACCGGCTCTGGGTGCATGCGCTCCAGAGCTCCAGCTCGGTAATCGGACACATCGGTCCAGCCGCTCCGAGGCACATGGGATCCTCCCAGCCAGGGATGGAACTGGTGCCCCTTGCACTGCAAGGCGGTGTCCTTACCCACTGGACCACCAGGGAAGCCCAATTACTCTTGTCAGCCACTAGTAACCTGGGGAAACAAAGCCCAGCCTGAGAGGCTATGACAAAGGCAGGTATATTTACATCAAGGAGTGGATGATGAAAAAAAAAAAGGGAAGAAAAATCTATGAGTCTAGCAATCTTGTTGAAAAAATACCCATCAGGCTAGCTGTAACGTATCAAGACCTCAGAGCCCATCATGGGCGTCTCACCTAGCACAGCCCAAAAAAGGAAGATGCTAAGGGTAAGGAAGTTTTCATTTGGCTAAAGGATGCTAACAGAGACGTTCCAGGGCATGTCTATAATTAGGAAGCACAGACGCAGATGGTAAGAGCTAAGAAACAAACTGCCTTTTGCCATAAAAAGGCCAGGGAATGCTGTGTTGCAAAATGCAACTGTGGATTCCTGGGATTCAAAATATTCTGAATAAATACCCACAGCAACTCCCTCTATATTTGGTTAATGACAGTCTTTCTCCCTTTCCTCTTCATCAATTAAATGTGTTCAATACATTCATCTTTTTTGGCTCGCAGTGGATGCAGGGATTCTAAACACACTGTGTAGTCCAACTACAGAACTTCTATGTAAGGATATGCATTGTGAACCACTTGTCCCAAAATAATCTACCATGTTCTTTGCACATCTTCCTGCTGAAACTCAGATTTCACCATCAAGTCACTAGCCTGATTTAGAAAAACCAGAGTATTGTTTCCAGAAGGCCAGCACTCAGAGTTCATAAGAAATGGACCTCTCTGGAGAGACATGCCTCTCTCATCTGTGGAAGTTAAATTATTCTTTTTTTTGGTAGGGGGGAGCGGGTTGGGGAGGGAGGGGGTGGGCGGGCCACTTCTATTGGTGTTTCATTTATCTATTTTCATCCATCTTTGTTCTTTGGCCTGTGTGGGCCTCCCATCGCTGTGGCCTCTGTCGTCGCAGAGCACCGGCTCTGGGTGCATGCGCTCCAGAGCTCCAGCTCGGTAATCGGACACATCGGTCCAGCCGCTCCGAGGCACATGGGATCCTCCCAGCCAGGGATGGAACTGGTGCCCCTTGCACTGCAAGGCGGTGTCCTTACCCACTGGACCACCAGGGAAGCCCAATTACTCTTGTCAGCCACTAGTAACCTGGGGAAACAAAGCCCAGCCTGAGAGGCTATGACAAAGGCAGGTATATTTACATCAAGGAGTGGATGATGAAAAAAAAAAAGGGAAGAAAAATCTATGAGTCTAGCAATCTTGTTGAAAAAATACCCATCAGGCTAGCTGTAACGTATCAAGACCTCAGAGCCCATCATGGGCGTCTCACCTAGCACAGCCCTAGCCAGGGTTCTGAGCCTGAAATCTCTCATTTCCACCCCTACTCCTTTTCTCTGGATTTCTCTTTATTTGTCACTTTTTTCCGCTCTCCAGATTTGCAACTCAAAGAAATCAGTTCTTTATATATTCATCCTTCAGGTCTCAGCTAAACTGTACTTTATCACACAGGCATATCCGGATTTCTCCTCACTTAAAACATAATTCACAATTATTTATGCATTTGTGCGGGGACTTTGTTGTTAACTTTGTTTTTCTGCAGTTAGACTAAGTTCCATGAGAGCAGACTGTCTATTTTGTTTTTCACTTTATTCCTAGTACCAACAAAATGTGTTGCATATGATGACTATTAGATAAATACCTGTTGTTGATCATAATTATGCAGGATTCAGGATGGCGATTCAATTTTCATGGATTTATAAGGCCTGTAGCCTCCTCTCTTTGGCTTCCCCTCCTGGAACTTTGGGAAAAGAATCTGTTTTAAATTCATAACATCAAGACAGATTCGCTCTTTCTCGATGTAGTTTCACAGAATAACGGCAATGGTGTATCCAACAGTTTTCTATGAAAATCTACTCCCCAAAAGGGACAAAGAGAAACATGGAGCCAAGTACAGGAAGGCACAGGGACAGTGAATCAGAAAGAATTACTGTGTAAGGGGTCGTCCCATGGCAATTCAATTAAAAAACAGATTGTTGAACAAGGTATGAATTTGTATCAATCAATAGGAATTTGTCTGTTTTAATCATGGAAAAGGTGGAGGGCGCAGAACCAATATAGCTTATGCCAAATAAATGTTGGCACTCTAAATCCATTGCTTGCAGAACTAGAAGCCTGGCTCTGCCAACAGATTATGCCACTTCTATCTGCAGAAAAAGAGAGATACCTCATCCTCCAGGTACCACGAGGAGCCTAAAAACTCACCAGAATCTCATTACTTGCTCTCCAGACTCGGGCATTCCTTTTGCCATCTGGATCCTAACATACGTCTAGCCGTTATGCCAATATAAGCTGAAAGGCTAGTTTTCTGATGTTTGTGTGATAGGTATTTTAGATATAATAAGTCATTTAACAACCCCCTACAATCTTCTATGTGGATAGCATTATCCAAGGTGACAGTAAGTAGGTTATACAAGCCAGTACGTACTTAATGATGATTCTAAGGTCAACACTCACTTCACCAGAAGAGCTTACCTTACAATGTCACGCTTGACGTCATTAAGAAAACCGAGTCCAGCAGTGTCTTAAAATACGGTTCGCAGACCCCTGCCTCAGAATCTCTGTTGCTCTTTTGTTAAAATTCAGATTCCCTGGCCCTGCCCAAGACTGAAGGGAATCAACAGGTGAGGGGTTAGTGATTCTGTTGCGGGCACTTGTGGAAGCTGATGATTCATATGTAAGAGGACCACACGCAGAGTCTACGGGTATTATCGGACAGACCTCAGCATTCCGCCCTAGCCGACTTGAGTCCTGCTAGTTATTGTCTAAACAAATCTGCTCCCAGCGCTGCCTAGTCGCCCGCAGACTGATCTCCGGCTACTGAACGCTGGGCGGAGCTCCCTAAGACTCCTCCTGCCTGAGCCACCCGTAGCCTGTGTCTAGGGTCTCCGTAACTTAATTCCGGCTTCTCCTTCCCCACTTCAGAGCCCCGCCCCTGACTCTCGGACCAATCAGACGGCAGGTTGCTGAAACTCGAGCCAATGCCCGGGGCCGTCCTTATTTCCTCCTTACAGTTTGAAACTGTCTAGTTGCTGCTAAGGAAGCTGCTGAACTAGCTGTAGTTTCAGAGGCAACGGGGAGACAAGGCTCCCAGGGAGGAGGTCGGCTTTGCGGAGAACCTCGGCGGTGCGTAGTGATACACATGATGGAGGCCCTGGAGTGAGATTTAAATAAATGTTGGCACTCTAAATCCATTGCTTGCAGAACTAGAAGCCTGGCTCTGCCAACAGATTATGCCACTTCTATCTGCAGAAAAGAGAGATACCTCATCCTCCAGGTACCACGAGGAGCCTAAAAACTCACCAGAATCTCATTACTTGCTCTCCAGACTCGGGCATTCCTTTTGCCATCTGGATCCTAACATACGTCTAGCCGTTATGCCAATATAAGCTGAAAGGCTAGTTTTCTGATGTTTGTGTGATAGGTATTTTAGATATAATAAGTCATTTAACAACCCCCTACAATCTTCTATGTGGATAGCATTATCCAAGGTGACAGTAAGTAGGTTATACAAGCCAGTACGTACTTAATGATGATTCTAAGGTCAACACTCACTTCACCAGAAGAGCTTACCTTACAATGTCACGCTTGACGTCATTAAGAAAACCGAGTCCAGCAGTGTCTTAAAATACGGTTCGCAGACCCCTGCCTCAGAATCTCTGTTGCTCTTTTGTTAAAATTCAGATTCCCTGGCCCTGCCCAAGACTGAAGGGAATCAACAGGTGAGGGGTTAGTGATTCTGTTGCGGGGCACTTGTGGAAGCTGATGATTCATATGTAAGAGGACCACACGCAGAGTCTACGGGCATTATCGGACAGACCTCAGCATTCCGCCCTAGCCGACTTGAGTCCTGCTAGTTATTGTCTAAGCAAATCTGCTCCCAGCGCTGCCTAGTCGCCCGCAGACTGATCTCCGGCTACTGAACGCTGGGCGGAGCTCCCTAAGACTCCTCCCGCTCCGAGCCACCCGTAGCCTGTGTCTAGGGTCTCCGTAACTTAATTCCGGCTTCTCCCTTCCCCACTTCAGAGCCCCGCCCCTGACTCTCGGACCAATCAGACGGCAGGTTGCTGAAACTCCGAGCCAATGCCCGGGGCCGTCCTTATTTCCTCCTTACAGTTTGAAACTGTCTAGTTGCTGCTAAGGAAGCTGCTGAACTAGCTGTAGTTTCAGAGGCAACGGGGAGACAAGACTCCCAGGGAGGAGTTCGGCTTTTCGGAGAACCTCGGCGGTGCGTAGTGATACACATGATGGAGGCCCTGGAGTGAGATTTAAAGTGCCTGGACCGGGGTTGCCGCCCTAGGGGATCGGGGATCGGACAGGACAGAGCTAGGGGCGTCTTCCGGAAACTGGGGCCCGTCAGCTTGTTCTGCCCGGCGGCAAGATCAGGAGGTTTATTTTCCCCTCCTCGACGTACTGGGAAAGAGGGCCAGAGAGAAAGATGGCTCTAGCGTAATGGCTACTGCAGCTGTAGGTTTGGGTCTTTAAGACGCAGAGAACAGAATGACCATGTCTGACCCTTTATTGTTTTTAAGTAACTGTTTGCTTTAGCACTGGGGTGAATAAGAGACAGTGATTGAAGAGAATTTGTACCTGTTTGCTTGCTCGCAGCTGCTTCTCCATGTGCCTGTAGTTCATGGCGTGGGGAGAGGCTGAAGCACCCCTTCTCCTAGCCTGCAGATACGACAGGTCAAGGGCACAGGGACATTACCCTGCTGCCAGCTTGCACGTTAATTCACTCTTCTTCTGCGTCTTCGGGGTTAATTTGAATTCCCAGCCCGCTTCCCGGATAATTACCAAGATGTAATTTGATTTCTCTGCCAGTAGACAAGCGCTCAGAAGTTTTGATCTCGTGGTTTCTAATATCTTGGTTTAGAGAATCCTGAAAGTTTATCTGGTGTACATCTGCTTTCTAACAAGCAAGTTGCATTGTTCTCCTTTGTCTCAGAATTAGAAGCAGTAAGGAAAATGCTGCTGTTGTAGCTTTTTCCTTTGGGGGCCCATAGCATGCGGAGCTCACACTCAAGACTCCTCCGCTCCGAGCCACCCGTAGCCTGTGTCTAGGGTCTCCGTAACTTAATTCCGGCTTCTCCTTCCCCACTTCAGAGCCCCGCCCCTGACTCTCGGACCAATCAGACGGCAGGTTGCTGAAACTCGAGCCAATGCCCGGGGCCGTCCTTATTTCCTCCTTACAGTTTGAAACTGTCTAGTTGCTGCTAAGGAAGCTGCTGAACTAGCTGTAGTTTCAGAGGCAACGGGGAGACAAGACTCCCAGGGAGGAGTTCGGCTTTTCGGAGAACCTCGGCGGTGCGTAGTGATACACATGATGGAGGCCCTGGAGTGAGATTTAAAGTGCCTGGACCGGGGTTGCCGCCCTAGGGGATCGGGGATCGGACAGGACAGAGCTAGGGGCGTCTTCCGGAAACTGGGGCCCGTCAGCTTGTTCTGCCCGGCGGCAAGATCAGGAGGTTTATTTTCCCCTCCTCGACGTACTGGGAAAGAGGGCCAGAGAGAAAGATGGCTCTAGCGTAATGGCTACTGCAGCTGTAGGTTTGGGTCTTTAAGACGCAGAGAACAGAATGACCATGTCTGACCCTTTATTGTTTTTAAGTAACTGTTTGCTTTAGCACTGGGGTGAATAAGAGACAGTGATTGAAGAGAATTTGTACCTGTTTGCTTGCTCGCAGCTGCTTCTCCATGTGCCTGTAGTTCATGGCGTGGGGAGAGGCTGAAGCACCCCTTCTCCTAGCCTGCAGATACGACAGGTCAAGGGCACAGGGACATTACCCTGCTGCCAGCTTGCACGTTAATTCACTCTTCTTCTGCGTCTTCGGGGTTAATTTGAATTCCCAGCCCGCTTCCCGGATAATTACCAAGATGTAATTTGATTTCTCTGCCAGTAGACAAGCGCTCAGAAGTTTTGATCTCGTGGTTTCTAATATCTTGGTTTAGAGAATCCTGAAAGTTTATCTGGTGTACATCTGCTTTCTAACAAGCAAGTTGCATTGTTCTCCTTTGTCTCAGAATTAGAAGCAGTAAGGAAAATGCTGCTGTTGTAGCGTTTTAGATGAATTATCATACCTTGTTGGCGTCCGAGCAGGGCAGATGAAATATTTATAGCATGTTTTACAAAAGTACAGTAGTTGTTTTGTATCTGCAGTGTATATATATTCAGAGACGTCTTGAGATCTGGCCATACTTTTCAGCTTATTTGCTTATTTGCTTTTTAAATAAGCAGCACCCTCAATTCCTGCCCCTCTGATTACCAGTCTGCAAACACATCCAAAAGGGATTGAATGGAAACAGAAAGGACAGAGTTACAGCAGCGGTGGATTTGAGTCTGCGAAGTAGCCATTCCTTGCTGCAGATGTATGCGCTTATTTTATCCTCCCTAATTGGCTTAACTAAAGTCAGCCATGCTGAGATTTAGTTTACTTATCTTGTCTCTACACAGTAATGCTCACTGAATACAGTTGAAATTTCCTTTCCACACTCTAACCCCAATCGGTGTTTCCATTCTAATACTGCACTTTTACCTGTATCTGCCTTTTCCACTTTGGTTTCTTCATCTCCTAATGTTCTGTGTTGTGATTAAAACTTGTTCTACTTTCCACTGAAATTGTTCATACAAATGCCCCAGCAAACTTTCTGATTGCCAGACTCAAGGGACTCTGTCAGATTCTCAGCCTCCTTTGGCATGCCTCTTGACTCTCCCTCCTGGAAGTTTTTGTCGTGCTGTGCTTGTTCTACTGTTCTGACTTCCTTTTCCATCTTTGCTGGCTCCTCTTCACGTCCCCTTTAAATATTAGCAGTTCTGATTTTAACCCTCCTCTTGCTACAGTATGGTCCCTAGCTTTACTAAGGCTTCAGTATCCTCTGGACACATTTTGGAAGCTGAGGATCCTCCTTCCAGAAAAATACACATGTGCTAAAAATGATACGCACAGTTTGGGTGTAGGGAACCTCAGAATAAGAACTCTTATCACACATCCTTTTGCTAGGTGATCTTTATCTCCCCTTTTTCAGCAGTTCCCATTATGCTGACTACTCCTCAAAATGAATTTCCAAACTCTACTGATTGAAGAAGTTGCATCTCCTTGTCTCAGAATTAGAAGCAGTAAGGAAAATGCTGCTGTTGTAGCGTTTTAGATGAATTATCATACCTTGTTGGCGTCCGAGCAGGGCAGATGAAATATTTATAGCATGTTTTACAAAAGTACAGTAGTTGTTTTGTATCTGCAGTGTATATATATTCAGAGACGTCTTGAGATCTGGCCATACTTTTCAGCTTATTTGCTTATTTGCTTTTTAAATAAGCAGCACCCTCAATTCCTGCCCCTCTGATTACCAGTCTGCAAACACATCCAAAAGGGATTGAATGGAAACAGAAAGGACAGAGTTACAGCAGCGGTGGATTTGAGTCTGCGAAGTAGCCATTCCTTGCTGCAGATGTATGCGCTTATTTTATCCTCCCTAATTGGCTTAACTAAAGTCAGCCATGCTGAGATTTAGTTTACTTATCTTGTCTCTACACAGTAATGCTCACTGAATACAGTTGAAATTTCCTTTCCACACTCTAACCCCAATCGGTGTTTCCATTCTAATACTGCACTTTTACCTGTATCTGCCTTTTCCACTTTGGTTTCTTCATCTCCTAATGTTCTGTGTTGTGATTAAAACTTGTTCTACTTTCCACTGAAATTGTTCATACAAATGCCCCAGCAAACTTTCTGATTGCCAGACTCAAGGGACTCTGTCAGATTCTCAGCCTCCTTTGGCATGCCTCTTGACTCCTCCCTCCTGGAAGTTTTTGTCGTGCTGTGCTTGTTCTACTGTTCTGACTTCCTTTTCCATCTTTGCTGGCTCCTCTTCACGTCCCCTTTAAATATTAGCAGTTCTGATTTTAACCCTCCTCTTGCTACAGTATGGTCCCTAGCTTTACTAAGGCTTCAGTATCCTCTGGACACATTTTGGAAGCTGAGGATCCTCCTTCCAGAAAAATACACATGTGCTAAAAATGATACGCACAGTTTGGGTGTAGGGAACCTCAGAATAAGAACTCTTATCACACACTCCTTTTGCTAGGTGATCTTTATCTCCCCCTTTTTTCAGCAGTTCCCATTATGCTGACTACTCCTCAAAATGAATTTCCAAACCTATAACTCCAGTGCAGGGCACACACACTGCTTAACTCGAAGAAGCACCATTCACCTTGCAGCCATAGTGGATGGCAGTACTTGGAGTTGTGGGTTGCATAGCTGGCGTGGCCAGATACTGCATGCCGGCAGCCTCGCTTAGAGGCTCTTAGTGCCTTAGAGTCACCTCCCATCCAGCACATCTGCTAGTGAGCCCATATTACCCTTCCTCCCAACCTGCTCATCTTCCTGTATTCCTTACCTTGGGGAATATCATTACCATCCATCTAGTTGCAAGCCAGAAATCTGTACCAGATCAACAGTTCTTGCCTTTAGTCCCCTAAATGATTGTTGGTCACAGTCTCAAATTTCCACTGCCATGACAACTGTCTTGTAGTCATTCTTTGGTTCCCATTTATCCCTTGGACTACTGCAGTTGGCTCTCTATTGCTCTCTCTTCTGTACCCAAACCCTCAGATCCATCCTGAAAGCTGCTAGAGCGATCTTTCTAAAAGACAAGCCTGATCTTGTTATTACTCATTGAAGATGTTAATAACTTCTCTTACAAGAAAGACAAAACTGTTAACATGATGTAGTTGTGATCTTCCAAGATCTGGCTGTTCCTTACCTTGTTTCATCCTTAGCCAAGCCCTGATTTGTACCCTTTGCTTCAGCCTCACACACTGCTTGCAGTTCCTGATGCATGTGTCCATGTCTCTTTGTCTTTGCTTATGCTGCACTGTTGTCTCACGTATCGTTTCATCTTTCATCTGTCTTTCAGGTCCCAGCACCTGGGTCATCTGTTCCCACTTCTTTGAAACAGCTTCGCCATCCTACCGCTTGCAAAAGGCTACTCCAACCTTTCTACTTTGTGCCTCTGTTGTTTTAGGATCTAACGGCATTATTTTCAAAAGTAGTTTCTAGTATATACACGTCTGGCCCTCCTTACCAATTGCAGAGCCCTTGAGGACAAGTACTTTTTCATCTTGCTTTTTTCACCAGTGTCTTACATATAACTGGTGTTCGGATCATTTCAAATAGTTACTGTTTTGCCTTTCAAGTAATTTATGTGCTGATGACTAAAAGTACTTTTATTATTATTTATTTTTTTGGTTAAGACCTTAAACAAATTTTCTTCGCGTGATATTAGAATTTGCTGTTCTGTATAGTCTTGCTTTTCTGAAAATAGTTCTCCACAAAGGTAAGTTCCCCAAGCAGAGAGCTTACACAAATTCTTCCTTCTCTCTTGGTTCAGTATCCCATAGGAAAGGACACAGTACCCAGGTCCTCACATTGCTGAGCGGTGACCACATTCTCTTATTCTCAACAGCCCCCACTGTGGGCTTTTCTGAGGAGATTCCATTTTTCTTTAGCCTTTCATGTATTCGTCTCATCGCCTTGACTACAGTATAAACTCACTACTTGGGACATGAGTCTGTATTTTTTCTTGCTCAGTTTTCTGTGGGTGTTCAATGTTGAATGATTTTAATATTGAATGATTATACTTCCCAAGATAGGCTGTAATTGCACATAATACACACACACACACATATATGTGTTTATGAACCTTTTTATTTTAGTTTAAATATTTCAAAAAACAAACTAAAGTTAGCTTTTACTGTTTTATAGTATTTAAACAGAATGTCATCAGACGGAGACAAATGCTCATCTCCGGTTTTGAAAAATGAGTCCGACCGGGGCAGTTCTGTCTCTTCAGATCTTCAGGTAGGAAGACGTGTCTAAATTTGTCATGACTTAATTTATTTCAAACCAATAGTATGATGGAAAACTAGGAATACATTTCTCATTCATCCCATTTACAATTATAATGTATATCAAACTATAATAATATCAAACTTTGGGAATTATTTTACATACGTTGGAGAAATACCTTATGTTATTGTAATTAACCTTTCAGAAAGTAATCATGAACTCTTCAGCGTTCTCTGTTCAAAAGTTTCAAGCAGCACAATGAGGAAAAGCTGAAAATCTGAAAAAGCATTTGTTCTTAAAGTCTTCTCTTTGTAGCACTCTTCTGAATGCTGCTTTCACTTTAATGCAAATTAATCTGATGTGAAATCATCCAGAGTTCTGGGGCTTTAGATTCCCCAGTGTTCCACTTTTGGTTCTGGCCCCTGTTGCCACAACATTCAGCACCTGCTGGCACCCAGAACCTGGGCAGTGACAGGTACATTGACCTTGGAAGGTGTGGCTCTTATGTAAGATGTTTTACGTTTCTTTTAATTCTAAATGATTTATCACCAAAAATATGGATTCAGATTTCTAGAGTCTATTCACATCCCCTTTAACTCATGCTGATTATTGTGGGAGGCTTAGAAATACATGTTTAGATCTTTCTCCCTTTTCAGAGGTCACACTAGGGAAGCCACAAGTCTTTGACTTTCACTTCCATTCCTTGAGGCACAGTTTATTCCGCTGGTAATAACCTAACAGAGTAGAGCTGACTAGGCTACATCCAGCTGTAATTGCTTCCAGAGGAAGTAGATGCGAAAAAGTTAATAATAAAAATACTTGTGTGTGTTTAGTTAAATATTCTTACTCATAGAAAACCATAGGGAAAAAAACATGTTGAGTCTTTTTCTTGTCCAGAAAAATATAGGTTTCAGACACCTGTACAATATCATAACGGTCTTATTAAAGATAGGGTTCTTTTCTTTGATTTAAACAGAATCTCTGTTACTTCAGTTCAGCTGATGTTTACTGTGACATTTCAGAGAGGTGATCTGGAGCATCAGTTATCCCTTCCTCCTGATGATGAATCAAATTATAAGCCAGTTATGACTAATGAAATGACGATAATGAAATTTTCTATATCTGTACTTTTTATGGAGAAAAGTTAATATGAAATAATTGTTTAGAATAATGACACTTTGTATTCTTTGAAACCTTCTCCCAATTCTTAATTGCAAAAATGTTTTCTGGGTCCATGCCATAAGACTCTTTAAGGGATTTTGGTTGCATGCCACAACTAAATATCCTGCCTCCCGCAACTAAGACCCAATACAGCCAAAGTAAATTAATTTAAAAAAAAAAAAAAAAAGTCTCTTAGGAATCCTTAATAGGAATATGTGTTGCCTCAGTGCTATTTTTTAATCCTCCCTTCTCATGTGCCATGATGTCACCAACAGGTAGAATTGAACAGGTTGGTGTTCATGTTCTCTTTTTCTCTTTTGTATTCTTTCTCTTCCAGTATTGCTCTTATACTCTTGACATGCTTATACATGAAAAGGGACTCAAGGTGATTGTAGAGTTGGGTGGGACAGGGGGTGACAAAAGCCAAAACTGCATTCCATCCCTAGAGCTTCCATCTGTAGCGTCTTTGGGAGCAGCATCTTAGAACTAAACTTCAAACAAGCAGACATGACTATGTTTTACGTTTCTTTTAATTCTAAATGATTTATCACCAAAAATATGGATTCAGATTTCTAGAGTCTATTCACATCCCCTTTAACTCATGCTGATTATTGTGGGAGGCTTAGAAATACATGTTTAGATCTTTCTCCCTTTTCAGAGGTCACACTAGGGAAGCCACAAGTCTTTGACTTTCACTTCCATTCCTTGAGGCACAGTTTATTCCGCTGGTAATAACCTAACAGAGTAGAGCTGACTAGGCTACATCCAGCTGTAATTGCTTCCAGAGGAAGTAGATGCGAAAAAGTTAATAATAAAAATACTTGTGTGTGTTTAGTTAAATATTCTTACTCATAGAAAACCATAGGGGAAAAATACATGTTGAGTCTTTTTCTTGTCCAGAAAAATATAGGTTTCAGACACCTGTACAATATCATAACGGTCTTATTAAAGATAGGGTTCTTTTCTTTGATTTAAACAGAATCTCTGTTACTTCAGTTCAGCTGATGTTTACTGTGACATTTCAGAGAGGTGATCTGGAGCATCAGTTATCCCTTCCTCCTGATGATGAATCAAATTATAAGCCAGTTATGACTAATGAAATGACGATAATGAAATTTTCTATATCTGTACTTTTTATGGAGAAAAGTTAATATGAAATAATTGTTTAGAATAATGACACTTTGTATTCTTTGAAACCTTCTCCCAATTCTTAATTGCAAAAATGTTTTCTGGGTCCATGCCATAAGACTCTTTAAGGGATTTTGGTTGCATGCCACAACTAAATATCCTGCCTCCCGCAACTAAGACCCAATACAGCCAAAGTAAATTAATTTAAAAAAAAAAAAAAAAAGTCTCTTAGGAATCCTTAATAGGAATATGTGTTGCCTCAGTGCTATTTTTTAATCCTCCCTTCTCATGTGCCATGATGTCACCAACAGGTAGAATTGAACAGGTTGGTGTTCATGTTCTCTTTTTCTCTTTTGTATTCTTTCTCTTCCAGTATTGCTCTTATACTCTTGACATGCTTATACATGAAAAGGGACTCAAGGTGATTGTAGAGTTGGGTGGGACAGGGGGTGACAAAAGCCAAAACTGCATTCCATCCCTAGAGCTTCCATCTGTAGCGTCTTTGGGAGCAGCATCTTAGAACTAAACTTCAAACAAGCAGACATGACTATGTCTTTTTCTCAATCTGCAAGCAGCTGCCAGTTGAGAGAAGGTTTTTGTTGCTGTAGATGTTGATAGGTTTCAGGAAACTGCTTCCAGGTGATCCTTGTGTCACTGTTTTAAGTTGACCTGCTGAAGGAATATGGGTACTGAGGTATTCTCACCAGGAGAAATTGGGATAGGTCTATTTGTTGCATTTCTTGTTCTAAGAAATTTCGCTTACTGCAAGAGAGGAAGTAAATGATGAATGCAAAAACATAAATCTCAAGTGCACATTTCTTCCTATTGTTGGGGCATACTGTTTTAAAAACTGAAGTAGAGAACATCTTTGTGCCTTTACCATTCTTTTGCCAGAATATCCATTGTGGCTGGGATATAATACGTTATTTTTTGTTGGCTTTTCATAGGAAGAGTATGAAGAACTGCTTCGTTATGCTATAGTGACTCCAAATATTGAATCAGGTGCTTCACAACCATCTCACTCAAAGGGAGAAGCAGCACCAGATATTAAAGTTCCTACTATAATTGAAGAATTTCTTCAAAATCTAGGTTATGTATATTTTTCAAGATGTCTCTGAGCTTTTTTAAGATGTTACTGAGCTTTCTAATTCTATTGACTTTATGATCATGAAAATACCTCTCCAGTGATTCTTCTCAATATGTCACTATCATCAGGGGGAGATTTTACATTTTAATATGCTTTTCTTGGCTCTTCTGTGACAGTTGGATTTTTTTTATTTGAAGTTCATTCGACTATTTTATGAAAAATCATAAAATTAAAGCAACACTATAGCAATCACATGTCTCTTAGTATGGTATGTTGCATCTCTTTCAGTACAGTGGTTTTACGCCAGGAGACATTGGAAGCGAAATGCCCAAGCCCCCATGTGCCATGATGTCACCAACAGGTAGAATTGAACAGGTTGGTGTTCATGTTCTCTTTTTCTCTTTTGTATTCTTTCTCTTCCAGTATTGCTCTTATACTCTTGACATGCTTATACATGAAAAGGGACTCAAGGTGATTGTAGAGTTGGGTGGGACAGGGGGTGACAAAAGCCAAAACTGCATTCCATCCCTAGAGCTTCCATCTGTAGCGTCTTTGGGAGCAGCATCTTAGAACTAAACTTCAAACAAGCAGACATGACTATGTCTTTTTCTCAATCTGCAAGCAGCTGCCAGTTGAGAGAAGGTTTTTGTTGCTGTAGATGTTGATAGGTTTCAGGAAACTGCTTCCAGGTGATCCTTGTGTCACTGTTTTAAGTTGACCTGCTGAAGGAATATGGGTACTGAGGTATTCTCACCAGGAGAAATTGGGATAGGTCTATTTGTTGCATTTCTTGTTCTAAGAAATTTCGCTTACTGCAAGAGAGGAAGTAAATGATGAATGCAAAAACATAAATCTCAAGTGCACATTTCTTCCTATTGTTGGGGCATACTGTTTTAAAAACTGAAGTAGAGAACATCTTTGTGCCTTTACCATTCTTTTGCCAGAATATCCATTGTGGCTGGGATATAATACGTTATTTTTTGTTGGCTTTTCATAGGAAGAGTATGAAGAACTGCTTCGTTATGCTATAGTGACTCCAAATATTGAATCAGGTGCTTCACAACCATCTCACTCAAAGGGAGAAGCAGCACCAGATATTAAAGTTCCTACTATAATTGAAGAATTTCTTCAAAATCTAGGTTATGTATATTTTTCAAGATGTCTCTGAGCTTTTTTAAGATGTTACTGAGCTTTCTAATTCTATTGACTTTATGATCATGAAAATACCTCTCCAGTGATTCTTCTCAATATGTCACTATCATCAGGGGGAGATTTTACATTTTAATATGCTTTTCTTGGCTCTTCTGTGACAGTTGGATTTTTTTTATTTGAAGTTCATTCGACTATTTTATGAAAAATCATAAAATTAAAGCAACACTATAGCAATCACATGTCTCTTAGTATGGTATGTTGCATCTCTTTCAGTACAGTGGTTTTACGCCAGGAGACATTGGAAGCGAAATGCCCAAGCCCCCAAATTGGAAGTGGTCCATAGATACTGTCAGACCCTGTTATGGTCTTGACTGTGTGCTCAGATTTTGTCAGCAGTATTTATCCTGACCTCGAGGACTGTTTGGATTGTCACTATGTAGGCAAAACCACCTTGGAACTGTGTCACTGGCAGAATTGAGAACTAATACAAACCAGAATGTGTGTTGATAGATGAGTGAGTGAAAGGAGGAGAAAGCTCCTTTTACCTGTCTGTTCCTGGTTCAATCAAGATCCCAAACAGCTCGCTCATCTAAGTGTTCTTTCAAAGGGCACAGACAGCCCTCCTAAATGAGCCCTGATAATGAGCAGTTATCAACAGTAGGCATAACTTCAGGGACCCCTCTTCGAAGCACATGGCATAGTCTACTCAGCCTGCAAGCTGCTGGGCTCCTGATAGGTCACAACCCTAGGGTTTGTTGTTCCTCTCTCTCTGTAGACATGGAGTTTCACTGCTCTTCAGCCTCCTGAACTGATTGACAAAGAAGTCCAGAAGCTCAAAACACATGTATTTCTTCTAACACTGACATACACTAGCACTGAATAGTTTCTGCCCAAATTTTGTTGATCTTCAAGAGGTAAAGCCCTTGGATTTGTTCATTATCTATCAATGATCTTGACCATGTCTTGATTACATGCACTTGCTACTGAGCAAGCTCAAAATGCTGAATACTGGTCTTAGAACAATCACTTTCGACCTAAGAACCCTGGTCTTTTCTAGCATGTTTATACTCTGCCCTTTCCAAAAAGGATTTGAGATCTAAGCATACAACATGCAGTATATTTAGATAGCTTCATTCATACACAGACTTGGTTAAAATGGACTACGTAAATGTATTATCCCTACCTCTCTAGTCTTGGTATTGTCATTGCTTGGTATAAATAGGGAGGGATTGGGGTCTTGAGCCTGCAGTCATCCTTGTGAGGGTTTTTCCAGTTGCCTTTTCACCATATATTGACTAAAGGTTTCTGAAAAATCATAAAATTAAAGCAACACTATAGCAATCACATGTCTCTTAGTATGGTATGTTGCATCTCTTTCAGTACAGTGGTTTTACGCCAGGAGACATTGGAAGCGAAATGCCCAAGCCCCCAAATTGGAAGTGGTCCATAGATACTGTCAGACCCTGTTATGGTCTTGACTGTGTGCTCAGATTTTGTCAGCAGTATTTATCCTGACCTCGAGGACTGTTTGGATTGTCACTATGTAGGCAAAACCACCTTGGAACTGTGTCACTGGCAGAATTGAGAACTAATACAAACCAGAATGTGTGTTGATAGATGAGTGAGTGAAAGGAGGAGAAAGCTCCTTTTACCTGTCTGTTCCTGGTTCAATCAAGATCCCAAACAGCTCGCTCATCTAAGTGTTCTTTCAAAGGGCACAGACAGCCCTCCTAAATGAGCCCTGATAATGAGCAGTTATCAACAGTAGGCATAACTTCAGGGACCCCTCTTCGAAGCACATGGCATAGTCTACTCAGCCTGCAAGCTGCTGGGCTCCTGATAGGTCACAACCCTAGGGTTTGTTGTTCCTCTCTCTCTGTAGACATGGAGTTTCACTGCTCTTCAGCCTCCTGAACTGATTGACAAAGAAGTCCAGAAGCTCAAAACACATGTATTTCTTCTAACACTGACATACACTAGCACTGAATAGTTTCTGCCCAAATTTTGTTGATCTTCAAGAGGTAAAGCCCTTGGATTTGTTCATTATCTATCAATGATCTTGACCATGTCTTGATTACATGCACTTGCTACTGAGCAAGCTCAAAATGCTGAATACTGGTCTTAGAACAATCACTTTCGACCTAAGAACCCTGGTCTTTTCTAGCATGTTTATACTCTGCCCTTTCCAAAAAGGATTTGAGATCTAAGCATACAACATGCAGTATATTTAGATAGCTTCATTCATACACAGACTTGGTTAAAATGGACTACGTAAATGTATTATCCCTACCTCTCTAGTCTTGGTATTGTCATTGCTTGGTATAAATAGGGAGGGATTGAAGCTGGCAGAGTGTCTTTGAGCCTCTGATGCAGTCATCCTTGTGAGGGTTTTTCCAGTTGCCTTTTCACCATATATTGACTAAAGGTTTCTGAGGTGGAAGTAAAGAAGTACCTATTTGGGGCTTACCTGGTTGTCCAGTGGGTAAGGACACCCTCTTGCAATGCAAGGGGCGCCGGTTGGATCCCTGGCCTGGGAAGATTCCACGTGCCGCGGAGCGGCTGGACCGATGTGTCCAATTACCGAGCCGGAGCTCTGGAGCGCATGCGCCCAGAGCCGGTGCTCTGCGACAACAGAGGCCACCGCGATGGGAGGCCCACAGGAGCCAAAGAACAGAGATGGATGAAAATAGATAAATGAAAGACCAATAGACGTGGCCTGCCCGCCCCTCTCCATCCCCAACCCACCCCCACCCCCCGCCCCCCAAAAAGAAGTACCTATTTGGGGAAAATCAGTGCCGCTTTAGTTTGAATCCAGCTAGTGAAAAGCAGCAGACTCCAGAAGTATCCAGTGTTGTAGGATGAGACAGCTGTTCTAAGTTCTAATGTCATTCATGTACTCAGTTTCTTAGTGTGAACTGAATGCCATTAGTCCTGAATTCGTTTTCATCCACTTTGTTCGATGAATGCAACTTATTAATGATACAATAAGACTTTTTCAAGTCTCATGGTTTTCCTTCCTTCTTATTCTCTTAGTGTTCCTGTGTCCCTAGTATAGTGTATTTTCCTTGTTCTAAAATCTTACTTGTGTACAGCTGTGTGCTAAGTTGCTTCAGTGGTGTCAGAGTTTTTGTGACCGCATGGACTATATAGCACATGGCCAGGCTCCCCGGTCTGTGGAATTTTCCAACCAAGAATATTGGAGTGTATTGCCATGCCCTCCTCCAGGGGATCTTCCCAACCCAGGGATTGAACCCACATCTCTTATGTCTTCTGCATTAGCAGGTGGGTTCTTTACCACTAGCACTACCTTGGAAGCCCTACCTTCTTCAGTTAGATATGTGTGATTAGGTATTTTATAAAAGACTGATGGGGTTTAATTAAAAGAAAAGCCTCTTTCTTTCCATTAGGAAGTAGCCCTGCAGTAAGAGAAACAAGGATGGAAGCGGGAAAAGGATGTGATATAAATGCTTCAGGTCATTCAAAAACTGATGGTATGACTTTTCCTTAGCTTGTTTTTATTAATATACAGCATTTTGTGCTTTGGTGAATATTTTCCAGGTAGTAAGGGGAATAATTTCAGCATATTATTGGAAGGATTTTTAAATGCTACTGTTGATAACTTATTAAGCAATATTTAAAAAATAACTTTATAAGATACTCAGTACACTTAAGACAGATTTGGTGCATTATAACAGGTGGCATTTTTTTTTTTCTTAAAACTGCTGGATTAGAGCACAGACGAGATTACTCCACCTTTTCTTTTCTCCTAGGCTCGTCGCCAGTGACATCCCTCAGGAAGCCACCTCACCCCGTCATGGACTTTTTCAGTTCAAATCTTCTGGCTGACTCTTCCTCACCAGGGTCGAATTCCAGTCCTTTAGATGCTCAAGAAATAGTTGTGACGGATTTTCTCGTTTCTGATGAAAACCTGCAAAAGATGGAAAATGTGCTTGATCTCTGGAGTTCAGGTCTTAAGGTATTACGATTGTTCACTTAGAGTTGTTCACTACGTAATGGAGCAGCTTTGCTCTCGAGTCTGCTGTTTATTCTTCTTTTCTTTGAATTAAAAAGTTAAAAAAAAAAAACCCTGTCATTGCCCCAAATCACTTCAGTGTTCTGAATCTATGCTTCTCAATAGTTAATGTGCATATGAATCAGCTGGGGATTTTGATAAACTGCAGCTTCTTATTCAGCCTTGAATTCAAGATGGTGATGGTCTTGGTTCAAGATGGTGCATTTCTAACATGCTCCCAGGTGATGGTTCAGAGCCATGCACCATGCTTTGAATAGCACGGTTTTAAAGCAGAGTTGGACACTGCTGAGTGACTGAACTGAACTGAACTGAAATATTCAGTTCAGCCCTGCATATTCCACTGGACTCCAGTATTTTGAACAGCTCAGTCTGTGCGTCACTGGTAGAGACACCCATTGAACCTTTTCCACATCATACCTAGGACTCATGGAAATGTCTTTTATATGAAGCATAAGATTTAATTTTAGCAACATATGTTCATTTTATAATCACTTAGAGCAACCATAGGACTGATAAATTGATAAAAATTGGTTTTTGCTGACATTAGTGGTCCCTAAGTAAAACAAAGTATTCCAGAAATGGCCATTTTTCTGCTATTTAAAATACAGTGGAGAAAATACCAGTTTTTCTGAAACATAATTTGAGAAAACTAAGCTAAGTTCAGTTTTCTAAACTCATGCATGGAGAAATTACGGTCATCGGAGTTTTGGGGCATCTATATTTTCTCCATTATTTGGAACCTTAAATTCTAGCAGTAATCTTTTCATATAATGGAACAAGTTTCATGCTTATAATCATGGTATAAGTCCACTGGGGTAGTATAGCACCAAGTATTTAAAGATTGTCATCTGTTCAGGTAACCATACCGTTACCCAATTTTTTTGATAACATGATTATTTGGTCTTTTTTACTTATGCCAGTCAGTAGGGTGATCCGTCTTAGGGATTTGCTTTAAGGTGCCCATAGTGATGAATGATTTGGAGGAAGAAGTTGATTTGGCATCAACTTAGATGGTCTCCACTATTCATCTCTGTCTAAATATCATCCCTGTCCTGTGACTTCATCTCAGCCATGGTCCTGCATTTCCTTTTTCTCTGATCCACTTTAATATGGATATTTAAGTCCTTGAGTTTATTTAAGTCCTGTTTATTAATAAATGAAACCCTAAAAAAAATCTAATGCCACTAAGATACCATACAAAGTAACTTAAAATGAGGAGGAAGAATTATGTCTTTCATATGCTGTGTGAACTAAGAAGAGCCATGGCTCTTGAACTTGCAAATGTTTTCATTATTTTTTTTTTTTAATAGCTCCTATGTTAATGGCTTGTTCTGATTTCTTAAAATTTTTTTCTTAATCCCAGTGTCATTTCATGAAGCAGCATTAAGGAGCGAGCTACTTAATTGTCAGCATATTTCTTTTTCAGACAAACATCATATCTGAACTAAGCAAATGGAGACTGAATTTTATTGACTGGCACCGAATGGAAATGAAAAAAGAGAGAGAAAAACATGCAGCCGATGTAAAACAACTGTGCAACCAGATCAACAGCTTGAAGGAGCTGCAGAAAACCTATGAAGTCTCCATTGGGAGAAAAGATGAGGTCTTCTTTCTCATACTGCTTTTTAAGTGAGATATAGTAAATGTCTTTTTAGGTAATAACTGCCAGGAACTGAGTGTTTAGATTGTAGAAGATACAAAAGGAAGATCACTTAGGAAACCAGTAGAAAAATAGACTCACAGAAATAAGATTTATTCTTCATATTAAATGTGCCAGGATCATGTCATTTTATCTTGGCCACCACGTTCAGTGTGCTTTAAGAGTGCATACCGAGTGTGGGAACACTGTTTGTTGTCTTGTGGAGAAGTGTAAGTATCCCACCTTCTCTCTGTGACATGTCTTTATTCATTGTGGAAGTCCTTTCTTCATTGTGGTGATGAGCATGAGGGCACTGTTTGTTTCACTTTCTGCTAGCTTCTTAAGAACTTGAGAGTAGGCTTCAAGTCTGTGCTGGTTTTGGGCTTCCCCCGATCAGCACCTTAGGGATTTGCTTTAAGGTGCCCATAGTGATGAATGATTTGGAGGAAGAAGTTGATTTGGCATCAACTTAGATGGTCTCCACTATTCATCTCTGTCTAAATATCATCCCTGTCCTGTGACTTCATCTCAGCCATGGTCCTGCATTTCCTTTTTCTCTGATCCACTTTAATATGGATATTTAAGTCCTTGAGTTTATTTAAGTCCTGTTTATTAATAAATGAAACCCTAAAAAAAATCTAATGCCACTAAGATACCATACAAAGTAACTTAAAATGAGGAGGAAGAATTATGTCTTTCATATGCTGTGTGAACTAAGAAGAGCCATGGCTCTTGAACTTGCAAATGTTTTCATTATTTTTTTTTTTTAATAGCTCCTATGTTAATGGCTTGTTCTGATTTCTTAAAATTTTTTTCTTAATCCCAGTGTCATTTCATGAAGCAGCATTAAGGAGCGAGCTACTTAATTGTCAGCATATTTCTTTTTCAGACAAACATCATATCTGAACTAAGCAAATGGAGACTGAATTTTATTGACTGGCACCGAATGGAAATGAAAAAAGAGAGAGAAAAACATGCAGCCGATGTAAAACAACTGTGCAACCAGATCAACAGCTTGAAGGAGCTGCAGAAAACCTATGAAGTCTCCATTGGGAGAAAAGATGAGGTCTTCTTTCTCATACTGCTTTTTAAGTGAGATATAGTAAATGTCTTTTTAGGTAATAACTGCCAGGAACTGAGTGTTTAGATTGTAGAAGATACAAAAGGAAGATCACTTAGGAAACCAGTAGAAAAATAGACTCACAGAAATAAGATTTATTCTTCATATTAAATGTGCCAGGATCATGTCATTTTATCTTGGCCACCACGTTCAGTGTGCTTTAAGAGTGCATACCGAGTGTGGGAACACTGTTTGTTGTCTTGTGGAGAAGTGTAAGTATCCCACCTTCTCTCTGTGACATGTCTTTATTCATTGTGGAAGTCCTTTCTTCATTGTGGTGATGAGCATGAGGGCACTGTTTGTTTCACTTTCTGCTAGCTTCTTAAGAACTTGAGAGTAGGCTTCAAGTCTGTGCTGGTTTTGGGCTTCCCGACAGCACCTTGAACAAAGCAGATGGGCAGAAAAACCTACAGCTCTCCCCAGAGAATGGTGGCTTTCAGAGAAGAGGGTCCAAGGCAGACCCCTCAGCTACTTGTATGCAGACGCAGCACTCACTGTTTTAATGAACTAATTAAGATTTTGGGTTTTTTTTTTAAATACATTTTTTGAGGGTGTCGTAAGGTAAAAGGTCAATCATATTACATAGCTTGCTTTTTTGAAACAATGATCTAATGTCAGTCATTTTCTATATTATCCTCAAAACAGTTTTAAAATACTTCATTAAATTAATTTTTTTATTTCAAAGTGTCACACACAAAAAGAGTATACATGCCTGTCCAGTTTTTGAAAACAAAATGAACAGCCATGTGCCGCTTCACAGCTTAATAGAATATTACTAGTATCTTAGAATTCCTACCCTTTCCCATTTTTGAAAATTATTTAAAGAACCAGAATAAATGTCTCTCAGTAAATATGCCAAATTTACTAAATCTCTTTTTAATGGGCCCATTTTAGATACATGTGTCAGTTACTCAGGTCTTTATAAGAGAGAATATTAGGAGTTAAAAGCCTTCATAGATTTTTTTTTTAAAGGACAAGAATAATATCACTGAAAAGTACATCAAAATGTAACTCTTATTTGCTTTTATGAGTTTGTTGAATCTAGAAAATCATTAAATGTCTTTTAGGTAATAACTGCCAGGAACTGAGTTTAGAAAATAGGAAGATCACTTAGGAAACCAGTAGAAAATAGACTCACAGAAATAAGATTTATTCTTCATATTAAATGTGCCAGGATCATGTCATTTTATCTTGGCCACCACGTTCAGTGTGCTTTAAGAGTGCATACCGAGTGTGGGAACACTGTTTGTTGTCTTGTGGAGAAGTGTAAGTATCCCACCTTCTCTCTGTGACATGTCTTTATTCATTGTGGAAGTCCTTTCTTCATTGTGGTGATGAGCATGAGGGCACTGTTTGTTTCACTTTCTGCTAGCTTCTTAAGAACTTGAGAGTAGGCTTCAAGTCTGTGCTGGTTTTGGGCTTCCCGACAGCACCTTGAACAAAGCAGATGGGCAGAAAAACCTACAGCTCTCCCCAGAGAATGGTGGCTTTCAGAGAAGAGGGTCCAAGGCAGACCCCTCAGCTACTTGTATGCAGACGCAGCACTCACTGTTTTAATGAACTAATTAAGATTTTGGGTTTTTTTTTTAAATACATTTTTTGAGGGTGTCGTAAGGTAAAAGGTCAATCATATTACATAGCTTGCTTTTTTGAAACAATGATCTAATGTCAGTCATTTTCTATATTATCCTCAAAACAGTTTTAAAATACTTCATTAAATTAATTTTTTTATTTCAAAGTGTCACACACAAAAAGAGTATACATGCCTGTCCAGTTTTTGAAAACAAAATGAACAGCCATGTGCCGCTTCACAGCTTAATAGAATATTACTAGTATCTTAGAATTCCTACCCTTTCCCATTTTTGAAAATTATTTAAAGAACCAGAATAAATGTCTCTCAGTAAATATGCCAAATTTACTAAATCTCTTTTTAATGGGCCCATTTTAGATACATGTGTCAGTTACTCAGGTCTTTATAAGAGAGAATATTAGGAGTTAAAAGCCTTCATAGATTTTTTTTTTAAAGGACAAGAATAATATCACTGAAAAGTACATCAAAATGTAACTCTTATTTGCTTTTATGAGTTTGTTGAATCTAGAAAATCATTAAATGGTTATTGAGGAACTTCTAATCCAGGGTAATTAAATGGATTTAGACTAGAAAGATTTTTTTTTTTTTAAAGATTTATTTATGTATTTATTTATTTTGGGCGGGGGTCGGATTAGGGAGGGAGGGGAGCAGGTGGGCCACCTCTACTGGTCCCTCATCTCTCCACTCTCATCCGTCTTTGTTCCTCGGCTCCCGTGGGCCTCCCATCGCGGTGGCGTCCGTCACCGCAGAGCGCCGGCTCTGGGCGCACGCGCTAGAGCTCCGGCTCGGCAATTGGACACATGGGTCCAGCCGCTCCGCGGCACGTGGGATCTTCCCAGGCCAGGGATCGAACTGGCACCCCTTGCACTGTAAGGCGGTGTCCTTACCCACTGGGCCACCAGGGGAAGCCCTAGAAAGATATTTTAAAACTGGTCTGTGCCCTCAAGTCTAGTGAATAAAAATAATTTTTATACATAGAAAAACTCTCAGATGTATGGTTTTTCTTGAATTAAATGCCAATTATCATGTTAATTTTCATTCATATAAATATTGATTATTCACAGGGTATACATAATGAAGAGTTCTTTCCTCTTTTGTTCCCCTTGGTTCATTGATAAATAGTGTATTCACATGGGGGAGTTTTTTGGTCTTTTTAAAGATAAGAATGAGATTAACTGGATGAATATGGTAATGATCCGTAAGTATTCTTTCTAGCATTTTTTGATATACGAAAAGAAAATTTTTACTCATTGCTGTTCACAGGTGATTTCTAGCTTGTCTCATGCCATAGGCAAGCAAAAGGAAAGGATAGAGTTGATGAGAACATTCTTCCACTGGCGAATCAGCCACGTCAGATCCAGACAGGATGTAAGTGTGAGAAAGAAAAGCTGACCGACACCTACTGGGCCTTTGAACTCTAAAGCATTTACAATCACTTTTAATGGGCCCATTTTAGATACATGTGTCAGTTACTCAGGTCTTTATAAGAGAGAATATTAGGAGTTAAAAGCCTTCATAGATTTTTTTTTTAAAGGACAAGAATAATATCACTGAAAAGTACATCAAAATGTAACTCTTATTTGCTTTTATGAGTTTGTTGAATCTAGAAAATCATTAAATGGTTATTGAGGAACTTCTAATCCAGGGTAATTAAATGGATTTAGACTAGAAAGATTTTTTTTTTTTTAAAGATTTATTTATGTATTTATTTATTTTGGGCGGGGGTCGGATTAGGGAGGGAGGGGAGCAGGTGGGCCACCTCTACTGGTCCCTCATCTCTCCACTCTCATCCGTCTTTGTTCCTCGGCTCCCGTGGGCCTCCCATCGCGGTGGCGTCCGTCACCGCAGAGCGCCGGCTCTGGGCGCACGCGCTAGAGCTCCGGCTCGGCAATTGGACACATGGGTCCAGCCGCTCCGCGGCACGTGGGATCTTCCCAGGCCAGGGATCGAACTGGCACCCCTTGCACTGTAAGGCGGTGTCCTTACCCACTGGGCCACCAGGGGAAGCCCTAGAAAGATATTTTAAAACTGGTCTGTGCCCTCAAGTCTAGTGAATAAAAATAATTTTTATACATAGAAAAACTCTCAGATGTATGGTTTTTCTTGAATTAAATGCCAATTATCATGTTAATTTTCATTCATATAAATATTGATTATTCACAGGGTATACATAATGAAGAGTTCTTTCCTCTTTTGTTCCCCTTGGTTCATTGATAAATAGTGTATTCACATGGGGGAGTTTTTTGGTCTTTTTAAAGATAAGAATGAGATTAACTGGATGAATATGGTAATGATCCGTAAGTATTCTTTCTAGCATTTTTTGATATACGAAAAAGAAAATTTTTACTCATTGCTGTTCACAGGTGATTTCTAGCTTGTCTCATGCCATAGGCAAGCAAAAGGAAAGGATAGAGTTGATGAGAACATTCTTCCACTGGCGAATCAGCCACGTCAGATCCAGACAGGATGTAAGTGTGAGAAAGAAAAGCTGACCGACACCTACTGGGCCTTTGAACTCTAAAGCATTTACAATCACATATTAGAACTCTTGTTCCAGTCAAAGAAAGATTTGTTTTTTAATAAGTCAAAGTAAATTAATGTAATGTTATTCTTATTTCAAAGTTAATGTTGGTACAATTTGGGAGAAAATACTTCTTGTATCTTGTAAGCTTGTTGATATATCATTTTCTACTTAATAGAATGTTAATAAGGATTATACCTAAATTACAGATGTCCTGGTGATGGAACCCCTTTAACAAATTTGACCTCAGATGTAATTACATGAATTTATCATCTTTATCATATCATATGTTTCCTATATTGTTTCTACTTCTAAAATGCCTGACTATATCATCTTTATTAAGAGCCAGTGCTATATTTATACATTATAAAGTTGCATAAATGTTTGTTTTGTAATTTGCCTCAGTAAGAATTTTGGAAATCCTTGTCCATAAAAAATTATTCTTGATTTGCGTATAATTTAAACTTGAATATCTTTTATTTTAATTAAGTGAGCTGAATCAGTATATCAGTGTAACTATAAATTGAGAATAGGAGATTATTGTATCAGAAGTAGAAAAGTATGAAAGTATATATGTATCCCACAAGAAGACAGAGACTCAAGAATGTAGGGGATGAAGATATATGTGTATGTATATATATATACACACACACATACATATATGTATAGACTTTATATATGATATCACATGAGTCATGGAATAGTCTTTATTCATTTAGTTCCAAGAGAGTGATATTTAAGGAAAAGGCTGTTACTGTCATGGAGTAGGATTTCTCCTTTAAGAATACTTCTTAGTGTTTTTTTTTTTAAATTAATCTCACTAGATTAAATCTACATTGACCATATTTAAAAGGGGCTATTTAAAATTGAGTCATATTTTGGAAGTTATTTATTGGATGACATAAAGTGTATTTTGTTCAAATTTTAGTTTAAAGAGCTAAAGTTTCCATCACTTTTTGAATAAAAAATTTTTTAAGAAAGTTGAAAATTGGAACTGCTTTTTCAGAAGACTGAATAATTGATAAAAGAAGACTAACGTGTTCCTACTCAAATCAGTTTGATATAAAATATGATGGCAATTATGAAGGCAAAGTGTGTAAACAAATTTGCTTACAGTGGTGGCCACCAAGCTGGAGAGCAAGGGCCAGGCCGCCTCCTTTTCTGCCTTTCAGTTCCTACTCCTGTTTTCAGCCAAAAGATGGCCAGGGGCAAGTCACTGTTTTTCTTCCATCTGGTTTTTTGTTTCTCCTCGCCTTGATTAGTTGCATAGAACAGTGATACAATAGATCAGAGGTTAGGCTCTGGAATGAGACAAGGCTGGCTTTTCCCCTTTCTGCCTGCATGACCTGGGCAGGTCGCTTAACTCTCTGCCCGTCCTCCCATCTGCACCTGAGAAGAACATGATTACGTGGTATTAAATGTAACACATTGTACCCTGCCTACCCCACAGGGTTATGTTTTATATGATTACTGCCAGTATATTTACCAGTCCGCTGTGTTTCTTAGGTTGTATATTATGTTCATTCAGGTGTATGAAAGTAAACTAGCTGACCAGTACTTCCGGAGAACTTTACTGAAGAAAGTCTGGCGAGGCTGGCGGGCCATAGTGCAGAAGCAGTGGAGAGAGGTGGTGGAACGAGCTTGTCAAGCCAGAGCTGAGGAAGTCTGTGTCCAGATTTCCAATGACTATGAGGCCAAAATGGGTCTGGTAAAGTTTTTTTTTTTTTTGCTTTATTTTCTCTTTTTTTAATAAAAATTAAAAAGATGAGTACCATCACTCACTGGTGGAGGAACCCGTTTCTCCAGTTTCATTCAGGGTGGTGTGGGTTCAAATGAGACTATTTGGAAGGAGCGAGCCGCAGTAAGTCAAACTTACAGACTTACTTATTCTTTTAACTAGTTATAACTTTGATCGCAAGACCTGTATTAAATCTATTATATGTACATTTCTCTTGGAAATTAAATCACCCACAGATCCTTATATCTCTAAGAAAGCATACTTTCTTAGGCTTCTTTGGTACTTTATTTAGCCAGAAATGAAGACTAAAGACAAAAATGTTTATCCTTATGTTATTTTAAGTATACTATGTTTTTACAAGGTTGATAGAAAGTGGCTGTATATAAATTGAAATTATTTAGATTTATAACAATAATATTAACATTGTTTCCATGTGAAAATGTTTGAGACTCAAAATGAAAGTAAAAGCCATACTGAAGAATGCGGTAGGCCTCTTGAAATCAGATATTAAAAGGAAAATTTTTTTCATCATTATACTACTAAATTCTTAAAGTTTTATTATGCAACTAACTTTCTGTGATTGACAGTGACATGCAAAAACATGTAGTCCCTTTAGATTTGGTCTATGGGAAAGAGTTGTACCAAATGCACTTTACACTTTAAATTTTATAGATAACACTTAGTGAAAAAAAAAAAAAGGAAAAAATCAGTTACTGTTGTAGGTATTTAGTTATTTTTTTCTGAAGGGGTGAGGGCTATTTAGGGCTGTTAATATATTTTGTTTACTATCCTATGTAAAAGTGTATGGTAAGAAATAACATCTCTTTGTATAATTAGAACACATCAGTCTTGATTGAAACTGGTATGAAATTGCCTTTGTTTAAACCTTGACTTTATAGTTAGGAATGAAAATGTGTAAATGGAGACAAGAGAGGTAAGATGTATCTTCTCAAATAAATCAAGACAGTGGAAGAGGTAAGTGATTTTAGCATTTCACACAAAATAACTTCAGTTTTTAAGTCTCTCCTTTTTAAAAAGCAATAAATGATATTCTTCCTTGTTTCTCAATTTTTTTCTTCTTTTTAAAAATTCTCCTGATTTTAGTTATCTGGAGCTTTGGAAAATGCAAAAGCTGAGATCCAAAGGATGCAGCATGAAAAAGAGCATTTTGAAGATTCCATGAAGAAAGCGTTCATGAGGGGTGTGTGTGCATTAAATCTCGAAGCCATGACTATGTTTCAAAACAGAGGCGATACAGGTTAGTATTTTATTTAAGATTCTCTGCCTACTTTCAAAAAGGATTTATGGAGATTTCAGTGATTGGTGTGATCTATGGTACTAATTTTCTGCAATACTTATGTCTTATCCAAGTACTACTATTTTTAATATCATAGTGTGTTCATCCAGTTTTAAATCTGCCATGAAAATTTTCTCAGTCATGGTTACTTACAGTATCATATATCTGATCAAGTAAACTGTTAACTCTTAAGTGTATAGGCTCAATGGTATAATAATACTTTGAATATATAACATTATTTCAAAGCTCTTTTAACTATAATGGTACTACCTTTAAGTGTAAATTTTCTGGTTTTTTTCTAAGTAGCCAAATTCCTTGGATTATTATTATTATTTTTTTTTTTTAATTGTGACACCTTTATTTCAGAATGATGGCATGACGGAAGTTCACACCTTGGATTATTTTGTTGATTAAATATTTCTTGTCTAGTCATGGTTTTCCATTAAAAAAAATAATAATTGCTTGTCTTCCAGTGTAAGAGAGGGCTCAACTAAAACTCATTTTCAATGGATTTAAATAGAGGCCTATCTCTATAAGTCAAGTAAAATCATTCTGTGTCGAGAAGAATCCATGTCTTGGCCAGAGTCTGTGTGGTTCTTACACACAGGGCTTAGAACAGCTGCCACCAATTTACAATGAGGTCTCTCTTCCTCACTGGGTTTTGTAAAACTAAAGTTTTCTTCTCTGAACAAACAAGATAATATAAATCTTCCTTACCAGCTTCATAGAGAGTTCCTGTGAGAATATAGTGAAGTATAACTGAAAGCAATTTAGAAGATGAAAAACACTAACATATAAGAGTATAGTCATGATACAGCCTTTGCAGTCTTAAGTCAGTCTCCTCAGTTTCACATATATAAACATGTAAACATTTTTGCAGGATTTCCTCATATTAAATCCTGCTTGAGAATCAGATTATTTATCAGTGACACAGTTTCATTTTGTAACATCATTAATATAATTTCAGTCCTGTGAATAACTTGTCTGTACTTGTTATGCCCTCATTTTTAAAGCATCAGCAAATTCATGTGCGTGCTGTTGGAGTTCAAGTGACACAGAGGCATCAGTAGTTTTATTTAAGATTCTCTGCCATTAAAAGGATTTATGGAGATTTTTGGTGTGATCTATGGGACTAATTTTCTGCAATACTTATGTCTTATCCAAGTACTACTATTTTTAATATCATAGTGTGTTCATCCAGTTTTAAATCTGCCATGAAAATTTTCTCAGTCATGGTTACTTACAGTATCATATATCTGATCAAGTAAACTGTTAACTCTTAAGTGTATAGGCTCAATGGTATAATAATACTTTGAATATATAACATTATTTCAAAGCTCTTTTAACTATAATGGTACTACCTTTAAGTGTAAATTTTCTGGTTTTTTTCTAAGTAGCCAAATTCCTTGGATTATTATTATTATTTTTTTTTTTTAATTGTGACACCTTTATTTCAGAATGATGGCATGACGGAAGTTCACACCTTGGATTATTTTGTTGATTAAATATTTCTTGTCTAGTCATGGTTTTCCATTAAAAAAAATAATAATTGCTTGTCTTCCAGTGTAAGAGAGGGCTCAACTAAAACTCATTTTCAATGGATTTAAATAGAGGCCTATCTCTATAAGTCAAGTAAAATCATTCTGTGTCGAGAAGAATCCATGTCTTGGCCAGAGTCTGTGTGGTTCTTACACACAGGGCTTAGAACAGCTGCCACCAATTTACAATGAGGTCTCTCTTCCTCACTGGGTTTTGTAAAACTAAAGTTTTCTTCTCTGAACAAACAAGATAATATAAATCTTCCTTACCAGCTTCATAGAGAGTTCCTGTGAGAATATAGTGAAGTATAACTGAAAGCAATTTAGAAGATGAAAAACACTAACATATAAGAGTATAGTCATGATACAGCCTTTGCAGTCTTAAGTCAGTCTCCTCAGTTTCACATATATAAACATGTAAACATTTTTGCAGGATTTCCTCATATTAAATCCTGCTTGAGAATCAGATTATTTATCAGTGACACAGTTTCATTTTGTAACATCATTAATATAATTTCAGTCCTGTGAATAACTTGTCTGTACTTGTTATGCCCTCATTTTTAAAGCATCAGCAAATATTTTTTATCTCAAATGTGCGTGCTGTGGATGGTGGCGAGTTAAGGCAAATCGTTTTCTTTCTGAAGCAGTCATGGTGTGTGGCCCACATGCAAGTTAGAAACTTAGAATCCTGGAATCTTGAGACTGAATGGTTTATCTTGCTAATACCCAAATGAGTACTTGATTTCTCCAATAAATGGTCTTTTAATTGAGTATTAATGCTGAAAACAAACTTACCCTCTTGCAACTGCTAGCAAGTTGTATATATTAAATTGAAGAATATAACTAGCTACTTGTAATAGGTACTGGGTTTCATAAGTACAGTGAGAACTCAGAATCATGAGAACTTGCTACTTCGATTGCAAAAAAATCTATTTCATGTAATCTACTTAAGGTTATGAATTGACTTTAGGACAGAGTGTTTTACTACCTCAATAAATTTACCATCTTAAATTTTAAATCCAAATACAGCAGTGTCTCCTGCAGGCAAATAATAGGATTTGGAGAAAATATATTCCGATACTTTATACAGTGTGACTTACTTTGCTCCTGTTGCTTTTAAGTCTACTGGCAATTGTAGCTAATGCCAGGTTCTGGGATCATAGAGGTGTTGAGTGGCCTTGTGCTTTGTTTATCGTAACAGTGGAAGAAAAAATGACAGGAATATTAAGACACACATTAGCAGTATACTCTAGTATTGATGAAGCTACCAAAGGCAAAAGCTCAGTGTAATCTAATGGTGGATTTACTCTGTGATACTTATGTCTTGTGGCACTTTTAACAGCTAGTAAAATAAAATTTTTAGAATTCTCACGAGAAAAAAAATTACTCTTGGGCCCTGAAGATAATTGTTTTTTATAGTGCAGATTTTAATAATGTAGTATTTTTAATGTACTGCTCTACATGTTAAAGCAAAATAAACATTTGATATTTCTAACCTTTTCTAATTCTTTGCTGGCCATAATTTGCAGCACACCCCATGTTGTACAGTGTCTTCATAAATCTTAGAGTTTGGATAAAAGTTTCTATGAGGCAGGCAAAATGTGACAATACAAATGGTCTTTAAAAGGATACCTGCCAATGTTTAAAGCAGTTTTAAGAATGGTAGAAAAATACTTCACAGCTGAAAAATGTGTCCAGTTAAAGTGAGAATAGTCACAGTACTGGTTCCGCACCTGGTAAATCTGCCACCTACCTAAAAATAGACAATCAGAATTACTTTCTATGAAAAACATGTTAGAACTCTGTATGTGTTTGTTTTGCTTTCAATGCAAAAGCAGCATTTTATATTGCATTAGTCTCTTTCATCAAATTATTTCAAAGGATCTATGCATTATAATCCTCATTAAGCTTTGTTAATGAAGTAACTCTTTGCTGTATTTTATATAAAAATATTCTTAAGACAAGACCTTATATAGTAGCCCAAATTTCTAGATGGAAAGAGGACATAGAAAACCATTTAAACATAGGGCTGAGTCTTGCCCTCTATTCAGATATTCTGAAACATCTCAGTGACTAAATACTGAAATCCTCACCCTAATTTTGGTGTCAGTATATATGGGCTTCCCTGGTGGCTCACATGGTAAAGAATCTGCTGTAAGGCAGGAGATTCTGGGTTCAATACCTGGATTGGGAAGATCCCCTGGAAAGAGGAATGGCTACCCACTCCAGTATTCTTGCCTGGAGAATCATGGAGTAAGGAGCCTGGCAGCCTACAGTCATGGAGTCACAAAGAGTCAGACATTACTGAGCACCTAAGCATGAAGGTGTATGTAGTCTTCAATGGAAATTTTAACCAAATTCTAATACTGAGAGAGTTGATGTTATATATATATTCCTTTGATCTAAGAACCTTAATTCAGTTTTCAGAGAAAATCACTGAAATCAGTTAAGTGCACAAGTACACTCTTAATTCATGACATATAATCTACCTGCAAGAACTCATTTCTTTTACAGTATAAAAAGTTAAGATTTTAGTGTTACTTACTGATTTACTGTTGTTTGCTGAGAAAAATCAAAATTAAAAATACACTGCTGGGCTTCCCCTGGTGGTGCAGTGGGTAAGGACACCGCCTTGCAGTGCAAGGGGCGCCGGTTCGATCCCTGGCCTGGGAAGATCCCACGTGCCGTGGAGCGGCTGGACCGATGTGTCCAATTACCGAGCCCGAGCTCTGGAGCGCATGCACCCAGAGCCAGCGCTCTGCAGCGACAGAGGCCACCGCGATGGGAGGCCCACAGGAGCCAAAGAACAAAGACGGATGAAAATAGAGGAATGAAAGACCAACAGAAGTGGCCCGCCTGCTCCCCTCCCTCCCTAATCCGACCCCCGCCCAAAATAAATAAATAAATAAATAAATCTTTAAAAAAAAAAAAATACATTGCTTTTTAGGGCTTCCCTGGTGGTGCAGTGGTTGAAGAGTCAACCTTGCAGTGCAAGGGGCACTGGTTTGATCCCTGGCCCAGGAAGATCCCGCATACCGCGGAGCGGCTGGATAGGTATGTCCAGTTACGAGCCAGCGCTCTAGGGTGCACTCACCCAGAGCCTGTGCTCTGCAATGAGAGAGGCCACTGCAACGGGAGGCCCACCCATGCCAAAGGATAGAAACATGGATGAAAATAAATATAAATAAAAGAGGCATGATGGGAAAAAAAAAAACTTAAAAGAAAAATACATTGGTTTTTAAGTCACAAGTTATGAGTGATGGTGGTGTGTCAGTGTTGGTTAATCATTAGCAAATGTATCATGATGGTGCATAATATCCACAATTGGAGAGGTTGTGGGTACATGGGAATAGGGGATATATGGGAACTCTCTGTACTTTTCATTCAGTTTTACTGTGAACCTAAAATGTCTCTAAAAATAATTTATTAATTAAAAACAAATTATTGTTCTTGTTGGGATAGGAGGATAAATGAAGAGGGTATGCTGATATCAGAAAATTATTCTTAAAGATCTAAATACCAGGCCATTTATCAGGATAGTTGTATGAAATAATGCAAAGAACATAAATCCTTAGGCACAGTGTGACCATATCATTGTAGTGGTGCTAAGGTTCCAGGTAAGTATATAATTTTTTTTCCCTTTTACATAAGAGCAAATTAACTTTCACATGTTGAAGGAAGCGGTCTGAAGTCTGGCGTTAATCAGTCAGTACTGACCAACTGTATTAACTGAATATTAACATATCCAGTGATGACACATTTCTGTCTTTTTGTTGGACCAGACTTTCACTACTATGGATTTTCACTGTTGGGCAGATAAAAGTAATCTTAACCTGGAAGAGTGTTAATGGAAATAACGTGTGGTTTCTAGGGACAGACTTCACGACTAATAGAAGGGAAGAGTATGGTCCTGGGGGTCAAGGAAAAGAGCCTTCTGCTCATTTGGATGCTTCAGCCCCTCCAATGCCCTCGGCACGTGCAGTGTCACCATCCCCACCAGCGGCCGCCCTGGGAGCCACCTGCGCTGCTGCCTTTCCCTCGGCTACTTCCATCCCCTCCGCCGGGGCCACTTCCGCTTCCTCTGCTCACCTCGCAGTGTCTACTCCTCACGGCGCTGGACTGACTGCTACAGCTTCTGCTGCACAGGAAGAAATGGTCAGTAAACGCCGATACCCATGTTGGGAAAAGGGTTCCAAACTTGTTTAGATAGTGGCTATTTTGAACTCAGAACATATTTTCTCATAGAGAAAAAAGTCTAGATGGTCTTTAGGCCAATTCAGAGAAAATATTTAATAGACAGTTTAGCTAAAATATTAATTTTTAATGAAAAGAATACTTGAAAATTCTGTTACAGTAGTGACCATTAAAAATGAAGAACTTTTTAATTTTAAAGGAAATTAGTGGGTATTTACAAGAGTTTAGGAGGTAAATGGCTCTTTTGTATATTTTCTGTTCAACCACAGCATCCTGCTTCCTGGATGCAGACTTTTTTTTTTTCTTCTTTTTTTAACTTTTATTTTACTTTTAACTTTTACAGAGTTTTGTTGTTTACAGATATGTATGTTCCCAGATTAGTCACATGTATATCCCCCTATCCCCCCATTCCCACCCCTCCCGACCATCACACAGCACCCCTGAAGGATCTGCTTTTCTCATAGAGCAATTACTATAGCTATTTTTTTCACTTATGGTAGTACAGGCCTTCATGCTACTTCCTTTACGCCTCCCACCCTCTGTTCCTTCCTCACAATGTCCATATGTCCACTGTCCATGTCTGTCTTTCTGTCGCTTCATGCGTGTGCCATCATCACCATCCTACTGGATTCCATATATATGTGTTAATATATTGTATTTGTCCTTCTCTTTCTGACTGACTTCACTTTTTATGATACGTTCTAGATCCAGCCACCTCATTAGGGCTGATTCTTCTGCATTTCTCTTTACAGCTGTGTAGTATTCCATTGTATATATGTACCAGAGCTTTTGGATCCATTCGTTCGTCGATGGGCATCTAGGTTGCTTCCATGTTCTAGCTATTGTATAGAGAGCTGCAATGAACACTGGGGTATAGGTGCTTCTTTCAGTTTTGATTTCATCAGGGTATAAGCCTAAGAGTGGGATTGCTGGGTCGTATGGTGCTTCTATTTTTAGTTTTTTAAGAAATCTCCTCACTGTCTTCCATAGAGGCTGTATCAATTTACATTCCCACCAGCAATGCAGGAGTATTCCCTTTTCTGCACACCCTCTCCAGCATTTATTGGGATGCAGACATATTAATGCTACTCTGTAGTGACTCCACCTTGATTTGATTTGGTTTTAAGGTTTCATTTATAATCAGAATGAAGATAGCAATTGTTTTTCCTGAAATCACTGTCTGCTAATAGAAGGGTCCACAACAGGGGAAGAGTACTGAATGAGGATGAAGTGTTTGTGGGAGAATTTACCTGAAGTTAATCAATCAAGCTATTGATCTGCCATATCATGGTTCTGACTTCTCTGCCTCCTGTTGTTAAACCTGTATTCTTCCATGTCTCTCAAGTAAAGGGCCTAAGGATACAGGGCAAGCTTATCAAACTCAACTCTGCAGGGCTTTTTTAAAAAACCAAATGCCCTTCTTCCTTGCTCTGCCTTGAATCTGGCACAAAGGCATGTATGGTTCTATAAAGGTGCTGGATGATTCTGATCTGCTTGTCTCCCTCTCCTCCCTGACCCTAACCAGTTACATGAGTGGAAGGAAGGTAGCAGAGTAAAGTCTTACGAGTTACATTAGGAGGTGCTGTAGTGCTAAGCAGCGCTCTGTAGCTCAGGGGCGCATTGAATCAGCCAGCCAGTTAGTCATCTGGAGTTTTCCAGCTGATCTGAATTTTTGCCTTTTGGAAGCTACTAACTATGGGGGAAAAATATGTTTAGATCTACTATTTTTGCTTTTGACTCAAAGAGGTTAAAAAAAAATGACTGAAGAGAAATTTGAATGTATGGAGTTTTGAGTTAGAAATAAGACACTAAAATTCAGCCCTAACATGCATGCAGCTGTGTTTATTTTTCATGATTATACACTTTGAAATGTGATCCTATACTGGTGATCTCATTTAAATAAATACCGCAAGTATTTATTTAAATTTTTTGTTTTTCATTCCAGATAACACAGAAAGCTAGATATTTCAAAATCCTTTTCTTAAAATAAGACTACACATTTGTATGTACCTCTGGGTTTATATCTGAATCTGAACATGCATAGGAAGAACTGAATGAGTGAGAGTACTTACTCCCTTTTTGTTACTTTCTGAAGCAATTTGGTCGCCTGAGACAATTTTGAAGTCTTTTAAACCTGAAAAACACAATATTACATAGAGGGCCCTTCTTACCCCACCCCTCCAGCTACATCCTGCTTCTTCAAAACACCCATCCATCCCATTTCATTCACGAAAGTACAGCCTTTAGGGTTAGCAAGAAACAAGAATCACAAGTAAATCAGTCTTTAAGTGTCACGCTAGTTTTCTTCCTTTCTTAATACTCAGATTTACTATGTCTTCTTGTTCTTAAAAAGAATAGTGGGGCTTACCCTGGTGGTCCAGTGGGTAAGGACACCGCCTTGCAGTGCAGGGGGCGCCGGTTCGAGCCCTGGCCTGGGAAGATCCCACGTGCCGCGGAGCGGCTGGACTGATGTGTCCAATCACCGAGCCGGAGCTCTGGAGCGCATGTGTCCAGAGCCGGTGCTCTTCAACGACAGACGCCACCGCGATGGGAGGCCCACAGGAGCCAAAGAACTAAGAGGGATAAAAATAGAGAAATGAAAGACCAATAGAAGTGGCCTGCTCGCTCCCCTCCCCCACAAAGTAAATAAATAAATAAATCCTTAAAAAAAAAAAAAGGAATAGTAATGGCAAAAGCAAAAACAAAAGCATTACTTGGATTACTGGGAACAGAAAAAGAAGAGAGATTTGTGACCCAGGACTGGCTGTCTTCCTTTTATTTGAATCTCAGAGATTTCCTTTCCTTCCAGAACTTTTTCTAGTCTTCTTCAATATTTCCAGGAGCTAAAAGGAGGTGTGTGTGTAAACTGCCAAGTATCAGGAGACAGAAAACTGGAGAAAGGAGAAATACTATTCTAGTGAAAGAATGTCTTCATCTGTAAAATTACTTCCTTTCTGCAGACATCATTAGTATGTTAAAATATCAGAATTTCTTGGTGAAAATGTTTTTCAAAAAATATATGTACTCCAGCAGCACATATACTATACACACACACACACACAGCAGTTATACAAGTAAATGTACTTTACTACTGTAGCTCATAAGTTTGAACAGTAGATGGCACTTTACTTTTTATAACTCTAGTTGAAATAATTGAGGCGTTTTAATTGGATTTTTAAGCTATTTAGAAAAGTTTCTTTTCTAACTTTGTTCATCATCTGAACAGAAAGTGAAAGGCTAGCATTAATCTCCCTGTTTCGTAAATGAGGAAATTGAAACTTAGGGAGAATAACTTGCCAGTGGACACAATTACTAATTCTGTTCAAATTCAGACTTTGACTGTCTGGCCTCAGAGCCCTGTACTCTTAAGCAATAATCTACTTTGTCTCCATGTCAGATATTAAAATACAAATAGTGTTTTTTTTAAAAAAAATATGTCATTTCCCTTTTTTTCTATTTTGCCCCGCTGATATAATTAGTTGATCATGGAGAAAGAAATGAATACATGTGTATGTTACTCCTGGTGTAAATGGAATCTTTCTGGAGTATTGTCCAGAAGTTGTTAAACCTGATCTTATCTTTTGATATGATTATTCTGTTTATATAGATAGATAAATTATTTTTATTTTACTTTTACAGAGTTTTGTTGTTTACAGGTATACATAAATCCAAATCAGTCACAGGTATACCCTTAACCCCTCCTACCTGAACCCCCCTCCCCAGTCCTCCTCATCCCACCCCTCCAGGCTGTTGGCGTAGCACCAATATAAGTTCCTTTAGTCTTACAGCATATTCACAATGGTTGTCTCTTTTACACATAGTAGTGTAGGTTTCCATGTTACTTTTTCTATACTTCTCATCCACTCCTCCCTCCCCCCAGTGTCCATAAGGCTGTTCTCTATGTCTGTTTCTTCATTGCTGCTCTGCATGAATTTATCAGCACCATCTTGCTAGATTCCATTTAAATGTGTTAGTATACTATATTTGTCCTTCTCTTTTTGACTTCACTTTGTATAATAGGTTCTAGATTCATCCAGCTCATTAAGACTGATTCAAATGTGTTTCTTTTTACAGCTGAAAAATATTTCATTGTTTATATGTACCATAGCTTCTTTATCCATTCATTTGTGGATGGACATCTAGGTTGTTTCCCTGTTCTAGCGGTTGTAAGAAGTGCTGCGATGAACATGTATCTCTTTCAGTTTTGACTTCCTCAGGGTATATGCCTAATGGTGGATTGCTGGGTTATATGGTGCTTCTCTTCCTAGTTTTTTGAGGAATCTCTATACTGTCTTCCATAGTGGCTGTATCAATTTACATTCCCACCAACAGTGCAAGAATGTTCCTTTTTCTCCACACCTTCTCCAGCATTTATTTTCTGTGGATTTTTTGATGATGACCATTCTGACTGGTGTGAGATGATACCTCATTGTAGTCTTGATTTGCATTTTTCTAACAATGAACGACGTTGAACATCTTTTCATGTGTTTTTTGGCCATCTGTATGTCTTCTTTGGAGAGATGTCTGTTTAGGTCCTTTTCCCATTTTTTGATTGGGATGTTTGTTTCTTCGGTGTTGAGTTGTATGAGCTGCTTGTAGATTTTGGAGATTAATTCTTTGTTGGTTGTTTCATTTGCTATTATTCTGTCCCATTCTGAAGGCTGTCTTTTCACTTTTGTTTATAGTTTCTTTTGCTATGCAAAAACTTTTAAGTTTAATTGGGTCCCACTTGTTTGTTTTTGTTTTTATTTCCATTACTTTATAGAGGGTAGATCAAAAGAAGATCCTGCTTTGATTTATGTCATCGAGTGTTCTGCCCACATTTTCCTCTAAGAGTTTTATGGTTTCTGGTCTTACATTTAGGTCTTTAATCCATTTTGAGTTTATCTTTGTGCATGGTGTTGACTCCCTATTTATCATCCCTTATTTTGCAATACATTCTACAAATAACTCTCAAAAGGAAAATCCAGGAATTCCCTAAGTGGTTAGGACTCCGTGCTTTCACTGATGAGGGACTGGGTTCCATCCTTGGTTGAGTAACTAAAATCCCATAAGCCACATGGTATGACACCCCACCCAATAAAAAAAACCTATTCATGATATAAAAGTATATTAACAATGTTCTAAGAAAAAGGGGATGACGCAAAACCATATGAGTAATGATAATTTATCCATAAGGACCAGAAGTTCATAAAACAGATAAGCGTTTGCTAAGAGTTATGAATTGTTTGGGAAGGGAGATTAATCTAAAGAAAGGAGAGCCTGAGGAGAGCTCTGTGGTGATGGAATAGTTGTGTATCTGGACTGCAGTGATAGTTACAGGAATCCACACAGTGATAAAGTGACATAGATCTAGACCCAGCCATCATTCCAGTGTGAGCTTCCTAGTTATACAGTAATTATCTAAGATGTAATCACTGCAGGGAACTGGGTGAAGAATACCTAGGACCTCTCTGTGCTCTCTTTGCGACTTCCTATGAATCTATAATTATTTCAGAATAATGTTTCAGAAGTTCCTAAAATCCTATAAAATAGTTAGTCTACCAAGGTCAGAGGGGTGTTTGGAGTGATTGGTTTTGTTTTGGTTTTTGTCTTGTTTAAAAAATTTTTCTCCATTGTTATGGTTGGTTGACTATACAGTTATTTTAAGTGCCTGTGTATTTTCTTTGTAAGTTATAGAAGCCAAGGTACCGTAAATTTTTGCCATGAATTTTCTACCAACTGATACTTCTTTTCTAGTATGGGCCCAGAGTTGTGACATCAGCACAGCAGAAAGCTGGAAGAACAATCACAGCTCGGATCACAGGGAAATGTGATTTTGCTTCAAAAAACAGAATCAGTAGCAGTTTAGCCATAATGGGAGTTTCTCCTCCCATGAGCTCTGTTGTTGTGGAAAAACATCATCCGGTCACAGTGGTGAGTCTGCATTTGATAACTTTGTGTCAAAAAAATCCTTTTTCCTGTGAGTTGATAGACTAATAAGCACTTAAATGCCATGCTGAGGAGAAGATCAAAATCCATAATGACTGATACTGGTTCTGCCTTTACTATTACATATTACAGTCTTTATATACTTATAATCATCATACCTGCTTTATATCTGCCTTTCCTATTTTAGGAAATTAATGTCAGAAACATTGTTTCTTCTCAACAGTATAAAAGCTATTAAATGCAAAAAGTAATCAGGTGTATTGATGGCCAAAGGGAAAAATATATAAATGATTTCTCATTAACTTAAAAAGATAAAAACTGTTTAACTCATTAACTACTGTCCATATAGCAGATTTTTTTTTTTTTTTTAAAGATTTATTTATTTATTTATTTTTGGGCGGGGGTCGGGTTGGGGAGGGAGGGGAGCGGGCGGGCCACCTCCATCGGTCCTTCATTTCTCTGTTCTCATTCGTCTTTGCTCTTTGGCTCCTGCGGGCCTCCCATCGCAGTGGCGTCCGTCGTTGCAGAGCAGAGGCTCTGAGCGCATGCGCTCCAGAGCTCCGGCTCGGTGATTGGACACATCCGTCCAGCCGCTCCGCGGCACGTGGGATCTTCCCAGGCCAGGGATCGAACCGGCGCCCCTTGCAGTGCAAGGCGGTGTCCTTACCCACTGGACCACCAGGGGAAGCCCCAGATTTTTTACTCTAAGAAGAACTTACCTACTTTCATGATTTTTAATTTTTGCACCTCATTTTTTTAAGTCTACTTAGCTTTTCAGATGCAATTGTCAACATATTTCTAACTTGGGGAAAAAATCAGGTTGCAATAAATTCATATGATATAAAGAAAAGTACTTGGAATTTAAGAAAAAATAAACAAGAAAACCTGAGTTAAGGCCTTGGTTTTACTACTTACTGCCTTTGTGATCATACGCAAATAAAAGTAAAATATTTACACCTCCATTTTTTCATGTGTAAAACAGGAGCAGTAAGAGTACTTAGCTCCTGGAGTTACTTTCAGGATTAAATGAGGGAATATGAAAATTAAATGAGACGTGTAAAGGCACTTTGTAAACTGCAAAGCCATAAGCAAATTTAACTTAATAGAAATTACTAGAGAAGGATACATAGGCTATCTGTTATTTTTCTACAGTCACACAGGATCAACAATTATTTCAAAAAGTTTTAAAGTTTCTCCCTAAATAAAAACAAGTATTGATTTTATTATAAAAGAGAATGCCATCTGTATAAACATTCAATCTTAAAACAACATTCCTGTCTACTTAGTATGTGAGAAAGATGTAAGGGATGGTTTTAAATCCTTTCCTTTCTTTTTTTCTTTTTTTTATATTTATTTATTTTGGGGTCATGGGCTTCAGAATGCAGGCTCAGTATTTCTGGTGCACAGGCTTAGTTCCCCCATGGCATGTGGGGATCTTCCCAGACCAGGGATCGAACCAGAACCCCCTGCATTGCAAGGCAAACTCTTAACCACTATACCGTCTGGGAAGCCCCCTAAATCCTTTTCTTTGTGAATATTAGATTGTTGCTAGATGATTAAGTCAGAAGAAGCTGATTGTTTAAATTTAGCCTTGGGTAGAGTGCGACCACAGTGAAGCTGCAGACTGAGATCAGGATTCCAAGTTCAGGTTGAACACATGGAGGGTGGAGGATCATCGCAGCCTCTGTAGGTTGGACAGACTCTGAATGTCCTCAGATGACTTCTCCACGTATTTTTGAAAATGTGAGATTAGTTATCACAGATGAATGGAAATGGATGTTTATAAAGGGATTGGGGAGAGAGATTTTCCATTTGTAAGATAAAAAAGATACAAAGAGAGCACATACATGTTTATTTTTAATTCTGACAACCTGTGGTTTTCTGCTGATTGGAATGATATTTTACAGAAGGAAAACCAAGGAATTAAAGACTCAGAGCCCGTTTGATATTTAACTCTCAGGCTGCCCTTTGTTTATTAAGTATGTCCAATGACTCTTCAGTAATTGGCCACAAATTAAATAGCCATAAACTGCTTGCATTCTTACCTGTTTTGGATTGTGCAACGATCACAGTGGCAGTCCTCTATACTATTTTTATTAGTTCAGGATCCCAAGAACTAGAACCACCAGAAACAATGACTAATGAACCATTCACCAGATTACTGACACTGTAGCTCCATCTGCTGGATAACTGCTTGTCCCTAATGCTCCTTGATTCTGTGCTGTGTTTTATATATCATGATGCTAGAGGTTCCATGGGTCTGTTTCTACAGTTCTCTCACCCATCATTCTAAGGAGAAATATTCTAAGGAGTTCTTTTATTAGGGCCAGATGGTAGAGACCATCTAATTTCATACTGCTTGCAAGAATCTCTCTCATTTGTAACGGTTATCCAGTTATTTGTGTACAAAGAAACCGTTACATAAAATAAGAAAGGAGGTTATTTTTTAGTTCTTTAAAGAGGCACTCTAATTAAATGGAATCTGACATGAGGATCTTTGTTTCAAGAAGTTTCATTCAGTTTATAAGCAAAAGCTGTATCACAGAACTTTTGAAATACACAGTGAATGTGTTGATGTAATATATATAATTTTACTTCAGGTATTTTAAAGATGTCTTTTCTGAGTGGAAGACCTTAATAGAAATGTGCATATACTAATGTTTGTTGGGTTAGACTGTAGACAGAGAAATGATGTTGAAGATGTATGTCATTACATATAATTTTGTGGTATTGTTAAAGCATGTTTTTGCTTTTTCAGCAGACCATTCCTCAAGCTGCTGCTGCCAAATACCCGCGGACCATCCGCCCTGAAAGCGGCACCTCAGCTTCCAGGTCTCTCGGACCCAGATCAGCTCACACCCAGTCTCTCACAAACATTCAGTCCATAAAAGTGGTTGACTAAAATGAGTATGTCCATACTGAGGTCTTCTGATTCTTCTGATTTTACTGAGAATTACAGATCTTCAGTTTTTAAAATTTCATATTCTTAGAACATCATGGATATATCATGTTCATTTTTTCAAAATTACAAGAGACTTTTTCAAGCTGTACTATCCTTTATAACTATATGTAGAATTATTTTAATGTTATTTTTTTATTTAAGCAGTTAAGTAAAACTTTTTTTTAATTAAAGAAACTGGACTTACTTTAATAGGTTCACCATGTCACTGATTATATCAAAGTATATAGGTCCCATTTTTCCAAAAGGCTAAATCATTCCAGTGTTACCAAGTAAACTTTGAGAGAGAACTTTATTTTTTAAAAATTTATGCTAATAGAAACTAAGGTATTACTTGAAAATTAAAAAGATAAAGGCCAAGAGTAATAATATCACAAAGCTTCATTGTGACTTTAGTGTATTAGTCCTCATTTTTCTAGGACCCTAACAATTCACAATATGGGAAAATAGAAATACCTATGTAAATTGTTACTGTTAAAAGGGGAAACGCATTTTACTAGCACAAAAACAGAGTTACAGAAACATCAAAAAGAAATTTCCTAGTAGAATGATCCTATTTCTCATGTTCTTTCTTACCCTTTTGAAACTCTGTAGCGTTGAGCCCTTTTTTGCTCTGACCACATGAACACTGTCCTGTGTTGGTACAGCCCTGGACAATTCAGCAGCCCTTCCCGGCCTGGCAGAGACGTGTCCATGGCTGGCCAACAGCAAAAAATCATCTGGACAGATTTAGGAGAACAAAGACCAGGCTTCTAGTGGTTTTATAGCTGGCTAACTGGGTTATCTTGAGCCAAACACTTAAATTATAATCTCAGGATCCTCATTTGTGAAGTCATGTGATCTACCTCTCCTCCCTATTCCCTGATGTATTTATGGATTACATAAAAATGAGTGGATTCTGAAGAACTTGTGCAGAGCCAAGGTTTCTGTATCTTTCATAGACGTGGATAGTTTCAGCCCCTTCAGGCTGAATGGGACCTAGCCCTGTGCTCTAACTTTACTATTGAAAATAGTTGTTCTTATTGCCTTATGTCGTCATAGGACATGAGAGAATAAATGTGAGATCAGCAAATACCCCATTTTCTAAAGGACACGTGAAGGCTTTTTTGAACTATAAAAGTATCTGGCTGTGTTTTAAAGAGTATTAGGTCCTTACACAATAGTATATGATCCTCCTCACACTTACTGTGGGTCTGGGCAGCTACGGCCAGCTACTGCTGGGGCAGACGGCTCTTGGTTTTCAGTGAGCACAGCCAACAGCGCCTCATCTGCCACCTCTGCCACAGGCCTGCTCCTCCCAGGGCTTCCCTGTCCACCCAGAGAGTCCAGATACCAGCAGGCTCCCTGGAATTAACACCCCATTGAAGTGAATATCGGTTCTTACTTGTAATCGCCCCTGTTTGAATTTTCCACCCTTGAGGTCAAATGATCAGTTGGTCTTGACACCAGGTGTTGGCCAGTTTGGTAAATCACACTGGTTAGCAATCCCTCCTTCTCCACCTCACTTCCTTTTTCCTTCACTCCTGCTTCCCTGGACTTGCACTTCTGGAAAAAAGCAGTTGCTCGTAACTCTGGTCCTGGGCTCTACTTTTTAAGGAACTTATATGACAGCTAGGAGTATTTTTCAGTATCAGAGCCACAACCACATGGACAAACTAATGTGAATATTATGAATACTGTAATTTAAGAATATTGTAAGCACCTTTAAACTCTAGAAACTGTATATTGTCTGCAGCACTAGTAATTACTGTTAGTGTAATTCAGCTTAAATTCAACAATTAAAACAGTAACAGTAATTAAAAACGGTAAGGATTTGTATCCATCTCTGTTCAGTATTCATAAAGAAATTACCCAGGTTTTGAAGCAAGGCCAGTGGAAACCATCTATACTGAAGAATCAATGGGGACAGTGCTTTTCACTAAATGCTTTTCTAAAAATGTTTAGCCTCATGTAAATATATTACCTGCTTTAAAATTAAGTGTACCACTTAAAATCAGCATGAGATGAAGATATAGAGCTATAAATTCATGATATCATAACTGGACTGAAATTGCTCATGATTTTACTTTGGGACTTACACACTTCCGGTCAGAAGCTGACACTGGAGAGCCTTAAAGTACAATGAATAGGCGCAAATAAGCTGATGGAAATTGATACTTGGTTTCATATTTCAGAACGGTCTCAGATTACAAAAATAATGCATGGTCAATGTGAAGAAAATGGAAATTTACCAAAACTACCAAGAAAATTAAAATCACCTGTAATTACATCACCCAGAGATTAAAAAACATTGGTGCATATACTTCTAATCTTCATTTAAATACTATATTACACATAGGTGTTATTTAAAGCCAACAGTGACTCAATTCCCAAAGCAAGTTTCTCTTGTGAGCTAGGAATAACAGTTCATGATTTCAGTGTGGTGGATATGTTAGGTATTTCACAGGCATTCTCACTTCATCATCATTCAGCATTATAGAAGAGATAGAGCTTTCCCCCCAGCCTATAGAGAAGGCAACTAAAGATCTGAGAACTTGAATATTAAAAGGCTCACAGCAAATAAAAGGCAAAACCATGTCTGTCTATTCTAAAACCCTTAGTTTTTTCATATACTATAATGTTCCCACATCATAATTTTTAAAACATGGTATACAAAATCTTTTTGTATCACTACATATGCTGTCATATGTTGCACCAAATGACACAAATGGAAAAATCATATACCACTTGCCTTAAACAAAACCAAAAACTGACTTTTCAGTGGTTGGAAAGTACCATACCATTTCTTCATCTGTTAGAGAATCCAGTCCTTGCCATGTACATAGCTGAAAGGAAAATCAATACTACTGCTGGCAGAACTTCATGGTATTTAAAGAACTGAATTTAAGAGGACTGAAGAGTGAATGGAAAAATCATTTAAATATAATTTCTTTAGGCATTTATGAAACTGCACATTTCTTGGGCCTTGAGACAGCTTCACTTTTAAACTGACGAATCTTTTCTGGAAAAAAATCAGATAGCATGATTAACAGCTCACCTTTATTAAGTTACATGCCAGGCGCTATTATTCAATCCCACAACAGCCCTTTGACACAGACGCTTTTCTAGTTAACAGCTAAGAACGCTGACAGAGTGAGTTCTCTACAGAACTTGCCCAAAATCACACAGCCCATTATCGGCTGGAGTTCATAAGCTCACACCAGAGTGCGTGCCCTCCACCACCGCAGTGGGCTGCCTCTGAGAGTTCTTGTGGACACTTTTGCCTCAAAACAAAGTATAGGGAACAACCCAGAGCTAGGAAGATAATGCCATGGAAGACAGGCATTATCCATGCAGTATTCCTTGTACCTAGCACTGCTTGAAACAGTACTGGACTCGTGATTTTATGTGCTTTTATGTTCTCAGCTTCAGGTAAAAGTGCACCAGTGAAAATAATGGCACACACTCAAGTACTCGTATACTTTTCAAATGCCCAGCAGGGAAAGGACACTGAGAACTGCCAGGCCCAGAACAAGACCAGAATGTTTAAGTCACCAGAGGAGAAGCTGCGTGTCCCGACGCCAAGCTGGGACGGCTGTGGCTCAGCGGAGCCCTCCTGCGGCTGTCCTCTACCATTTTAAGGGAGTAGCAGTTTGCATCTATTTGTTGAAAACTGTAACTCACCAGCTAGTTCTGGGAAGCCCGCACGCACCAGCTCCTCATACAAGTGCTTGACCGCGAGGCCTGCATCACCAGGGCCCTGTGCAGCCAGATGAGCAGAGCCCTGTGGCCGTGTTCATGGAAGCTATCCTCTCCTGCACCAAGCACAAGGGCAGATGCTGACACCTCCTTATCGTGAACTCAATTCTAAATTTCCATGTGACTGTGGTTGCAGGATCACTGCTCTGGCAGCTGAGATAAGAAGCCCAGTGCGTGAAAGCCCTTCCAGTCCCCTCACTAGTTTTTCTAGGAGGAACTAGAATTTGGAGTTCTTGTCACACATCTGCTGTGCTAAACACACACCAAAGCTAAGGATGAGAGGGGAGGGACAGTCTTAAAAGTGATGTGGAGCTTTTCTTCAAGGCCATGATCTACAAGGATCCCTCGCCCCAGGCCTAGTTTAAAGGATTCCTTCCCTGAAGCGACAGCCCAAAACAGTGACCTTTTTGTTAGGGAATGAACCTGTATACCCTAGGACAATCTTGATGAACTCCAGAAATCAAGTGGCTTCCCAGCGACAAGCCAACTGTTAAATCCTTGCTTCCTTGGTGCCCAATACAGTGGAGAACCCGTTCTAAATGCCACCTTGTCAATATGGCTAAATAATAATCATCCTTTGCAAGCTTCAGTCTACTGCAGATTCCTGAGGACTGTAGGCAGTCTGCAAGGTTCCCAGTCACTTCTGTGGTCTGAAGCTAACTGTCCCCACTCCTGGGCCCCTGCAGTGTACTGCTTATCAAGAGTGCTGGGCAGGGCTTCCCTGGTGGTCTAGAGGGTAGAGAAGTCAGCCTTGCAGTGCAAAGGGCACGGATTTGATCCCTGGCCTGGAAAGATCCCATGTGCCACAGAGCGACTGAACCGGTGTGTCCAATTAAAAGGCAGTGCTCTGGAGCACATGCACCCAGAGCCGGTGCTCTACACCAAAAGAGGCCACTGCAATCGGGGGGCCCAAACAGGCCAAAGAATAAAGATGGAAACAAATAAAACAACAACAAAAGAGGCCAAAATTAATTTAAAAAAAAAGAGTGCTGGGCATCCACTTGGAAGACGGGCATAGGGAAGGACAGCTCTTCCTATGCCTCCCGCCTAAATCACCTGGGCCATGCTGACCTGACCACCTCAATGGCTCTGATCTGGGCATGCGTAAAGTTCCACGAACGGGCCAGCCTCTGCCACTCGTTGGCCTTCAGCTGATGGTAAGCCAGGTGCCAGAGGAGACTGCGAATGTGCCTTGTCTCTGGGCTGTGATCTTGCTTGAATGTCAGAGGAAAGCTGGTTGATAGGTCCCTGATGTTTTCGCCATGCTCCTAGAATGAAGATAACGGATCAGATGATTCCAGACCTTTCCTGCTGATTGTCTCATTTCAGATGAGACAGTATATATATATACATATATATATATATATATATATATATATATATATTACACATACACACACATATATATATATACACTGTTTCAGATATAATCTGTAAGGTGGTAACTGAGACTATGTTTCCAACATTAACTATAACTGGATAATATTTTTGTCATCCAGAATAGAAACCAATGTCTGAGAAAACAAGCTGGAGTCTGTCTGATGCGGGAAATGTGAGGGACTTTGCCATGCTGTATCCCACACCTCTATCCCAGCCTGTTTATCACTTCAAAAGAAAACAGACAGGGTGCCTTGGCTATCAGAATGTCACAACAACAAACATATCTTTAAATGTCTTACTTTCAACCCATATTGTTTTTTCTTCTTTGAGGTGTTTGACTTTCTCAAATCAAAGTTTCAATGGGATCCAGGTTGGATGCATTCCTTTTGATTCCCCATAGTTGATCCCTCTGTCCATCCTGCTCTCTGATGACCATGAGGAGAGCAGATGAGCATCCTAGTAACTCTGAGGACTAGCGAGGACAGGGCTCCTCATCATGTTGTATTACACAATGCAGCTAACCTTAGCCGAACAGCACTATTCCTGGATTGATTCTTGCTTTCTGGTGTGTCAGAGTTCCCCATGTCCCTTTTTTAAGAATCCACAAAAAAAAAAAAAAAGAAGAAGAAGAAGAATCCACCAGAGTCCTACAGAATCCAACCAAAACTACTGGAGGAAATCTCAAAGTGAAAGCTGAGGTCATGGTTCCCTATGGCTGCACCTGTCATGACCTGCCGTCAGGTCCAAACAGGCCTCCCTCTGGAGGGTGGGAATAAGGGACACACAGGAAGGAACTTTAGGGCTTCCTACCTAGTCTCCTTCCCTCTTTTACATATAGTGACTACTATTTTTATCTGTCATTTAAAAATAAAAGTGCATCTTAGTGAAAGATACTCTGAAAAGCAATGTGGGAGTCAGTGCTAGGACAGGATGTGGACTAAAGGGATATGGGAACCTGGTTCTCAAAACCTATAAGAAAAAAGTGGTGGGGTTTGTGCCTCAGCCACCAGCATGGACCAGCCTGCACCCTCACAGCATCAGTAACCTCCTCCAGACAATCTACAACTCCTGGGTAGCTTGGCCAAGGGGAACAGCAAGACCTTTTTCTAGCATCTGGACTTTGTGAACAGAATCTGGGATAGGAATGGGAGAAGTGAATTTCTCATAATTCTTTCAGGGTTTTGGAATGCAGGGTCTTCTTCACCTCAGCCTTTTGCTATTCCTGCTGCGCCTGGCTCCCAGGAAATCCTACAGGTAAGGCTGAGAGTGGGGTAACCAACAAACTGGGAACTGTGGGCACTGACCTATTCCTTTTCTCCTCATTCCATCTCCTGGAAATGTTACATTGAAGACCAAAACCCCAAACACCACAGATTAAAGGGAAGAGTACAGAATGCCTCTGCTCTTCACTCTGCGTTATAGCACATTTATTTCTTTGGAAATATGCCTGCTATGTGTATTCCAGGATTGGGCTGGGCTGTCCTTCAGGCTTCCACAGAAAGGGCCAGGGATTTGGAAAGTCCAGGTCTTTTTCAACAATCAGTGGAAGCATTAATAGCTCATCTGCCAAGCACTGAACTCTTTGCAGGAAAAATGTAAACCAGAGCCGGTGGAAATAAACATAGCATAAGCCAGATTTTAGGAAGCTCCCATTTGAACCATTGAGTTAATGACCAATGATTAGGTGGTGAGGTGGATGGGTAAGTGGATATGAGCGAGGAAATTTTAATGGTCTCTTTAGTCTTCTCATTTGGAACCATTTTATATTAGGCTAGGATATAAACTCCTTTCATAACAAAGAGAGTTTTAAATAATAAAATAATAATAAATAAATCTGGTTAAAAAACAACTTTAGGGCTTCCCTGGTGGTCCAGTGGGTAAGGACACCACCTTGCAGGGCAAGGGGCGCCGGTTCGATCCCTGGCCTGGGAAGATCCCACGTGCTGCGGAACGGCTGGACCAATGTGTCCAATTACCGAGCCAGAGCTCTGGAGCGCATGCGCCCAGAGCCGGTGCTCTGCGACAACAGAGGCCACCGCGATGGGAGGCCCACAGGAGCCAAGGAACAAAGACGGATGAAAATAAAGAAATGAAAGAACAATGGAAGTGGCCCGCCCGCCCCCCCAACCCCCCCTCCAGAAAAAAAAAAAAAAAAGAATAAAAAAACTATATATATAAAAATAACTTTAAGGAATCTACCTCCCACCCCAGACTTCAGGCTCCCAGTTGTCACCAGGCCTGCATGTTCTATGGATCTACCTCAGCTACATGTATGCATTATTTATGATTTTCAAAGTTCAGCTAGCTCTCCCATCTTAAAGACTGGCTAGGAAAGAGAGCTTGTTCATCTAATGGAAGAATAATTTATTCTCATCTAGGAAAAAGAATCTTAAAATGCTAACAGCAACTAAAAATACAACCAATGAATATTCCTATTTTTAAAGAAAATGAAAACAACCATTTAAAGAACAAGAAAAAAAGATGGAATGTGGGAAAGTCATCCTCAATAAAATATAGTAATGATCTAAGAAAATGAGAGTGAGGCTAAGACAGAGAAAGAGGGAACAGAAATCAGAGGAGAAAGGAGAGTAATTAGGCAGAATTCTGTCAAGTGTTGTTTTGCTTTATTTTGTCTGGGGAGGACAGAGTGGCCTTTGAAATGATCCCCATGTACTAGGACTACTGAGCCAATTAAACAGCACTGTAAGCAATGAGGCAAATAAGTACATTTTGCCTTAAGGATTTAAGGGACATTTCTCAGCATTGGCAAATTAGACACCAACCAGGGTCTAAGAGGGGGTTGTTCCTTGTGGGAGGAGGGACTAGGACCTAAATTCTGGCTGAGTCTATTGGACTAGGGTGGACATTCGGTCTAGGACAGTGGACAGTGGTGTCTGGTAATGAAACTCCTACCTGAGGGCATAGACTTCCTTGACTCTTGGGAGGAAGGCATTCTCTTAGGGCATTCTGTTGAAAAGCTGCAGGAGCGGCAGCTATTAAAGGGAATACTGATGAAAGAAGCGGAAGGAGTATCTTGGAGACAAGCTTTGTATTCTGATGATGTACAAGGTTGCGTGACCATGGCAGAGTACTTGAGTGATGAACAGCCAGCACAGCAATATGTTGAAAACTGCAAAACTCTAAACATGAACTTCCCTACCAGGGCTTCCCTCGTGGCTCAGATGGTTACGAGTCCAATTGCAATGCAGGATACATTGACTTGATCCTTGGGTTGGGAAGATCCCCTGGAAAAGGGAATGGTTACCCACTCCAGTATTCTTGCCTGGAGAATCCCATGGGCTGTATATATCCCTGGTGGGCTACAGTCCATGGGGTTGCAAAGAGTCAGATACAGCTGAGTGACTAACACATCTGAGTAACATCTGACTACTCAGTAGAATGTGAGTATGGAATTTCCAGAAGGTACCATAGCCAGAGACACTGGGACAGCAGGCAGAGCCAGCAGCTACCCTCACTTGGTGCTCAGGCTGGGATGTGGACTGGCGTGCTTGGCCCCATTGACCTCTACACACTTCTCCTCCCACCGCTGGTGCTGACAACGGATGAGGAGGAAGAGACGCAGCTGCTCACACCATGGATGGGACAGCACAGGACAGAAGACACAGTTACAACCACTCTCAGCTGGGCCCTGCCCACTGGAGCAGAAAAGAAGAATCACACAGACCCCACCATGCCCTGTAAGAGGGGGCCGTAGAAGAGGCCCCCACTGAGCTGAATTCAGCCTTTCTTACCTCTCTCCAGGCATAGTACCTCTCGGCTTTGATGAGCATGTCCACAATGAGGCTGTGGCTGCTCCTTGCAGCCACGGCCAGGGCAGTCTTCCCTTGCTAAAAGCCAAAAATCAAAGTGTGAGGCAATGCAGCAGACGGGTTAGGAGCTCTAGCTTTGGAACAAGGGGCCATGGATTCCAATCCTGACCCCACTGCTCCCTTGCAAGGCAAATGTGGCCCAGTCCTCAGCTTCCCTGGGTCTCAATAACTTCCCCTCTGTGTAGTGGTGAGGGGCAAGTGTGATAACACAGAAAGAGCCCTTAAGACTGTGTGTGGCACATGGTAATGGTCTAAAAGGTGCCAGAAGTTGCTAGTGTCAGGTGCTGTGTCAACGGAGTGAGGAGGATTGTGACTTGGGGACCCACTATCAATAGGTGATGTTTTACACACAATCAAGGAAAACTCAAGCATTTCTCTAGCAGCAGGGGTCACCCTGGCTCACTGCACTGGAAGTTCTCCGCAAATGAATAATAGGATCACACGTGTTTCTCCTCCAAAAGCTAACTCCACGTATGGCACATGGGGTATCCTATATGCCCCTTCCTCCACCAAGTTTTCTTTCCTTCTTTCTTCTAAAAGAGACCTCCTGATTTTAGCTGGGCACTTGGCCACCCAAACATTTCCTAACCTCACGTACCCTTGGGTATATGAACTAGTTCTGGCCAATGGTATGTAAATTGGAGCAGTACATGCAACTGCTGGGAAGCAGCCTTAAAGAGAGGAGGGATGTCATGCCCCTTCCTTCCCTCCTCCTCCCCAAGTGGAATGTTGGCATGAAGGCAGGAGCCCCAGCAGCCACATTAGATCAGGAAGTGAAGGCCATCTCTTGAGGAGGGCAGAATAATTAAACAGAAAAGGGATGAATTTTCTGCAGAATAAATATAAAAATGGTAGCACTGGAATAATAGAGAATTCAGTGTGCTAGACTCCTAGCCAGAATTTTTTTCTGTTATATCATACACCTCTAACCAAAGATGAGGGGTTGGAATCTTAACCAAATCGTGCACGCATGCTCAGTCGGGTCTGACTCTTTGCAACCCTAGTCCTCCAGACTCCTCTGTCCATGGGATTTTCCAGGTAAGAATACTGGAGTTGCTGGCCATTCCCTTCTCCAGGGATCTTCCTGACCCAAGGATTAAAACTACATATCCTGTGTCTCCTGCATTGGCAAGTGGATTCTTCACTGCTGAGCTGCCCGGGAAGCCCTTGGAATGAGCATTAAAGGCTGTTCTAGACATAATTGGGAGCATAAATGACCTTGGAGCCCACATGGCACCTCATACAAGTTACAAATGGCACACCTCTGTCAAGGTTGGGTCTAGTTCAAAGTTTCCTGGATTTATGCAGTACACAAGTTACACATTTACATTTTCTTCCCAAGCAAAAGATGGTGATTCTCAATTGTTTTCCAAAGTCCTGGAAAAATCTGCCCAGAGATCCTGAAGATAATCCAAATGAATGATCAGAAATAACCTCAGAAGGGACTTTCCTGGTGGTTCAGAGGCTAAGACTCTCCCTCCCAATGCAGAGGATCCAGGTTCAATCCCTGGTCAGGGAACTAGATTGCACATGCCACAACTAAGATCCAGAGCAGTCAAATGAATAAATATTTTTTTTAGGAACAAAGAACAAGAAGAAAGAAAGAAAAAGAAACAACCTCAGAAGACATTCCAACCTCAGAAACCCATGTTTCTATGCTTAGAAATCCAGAAACTTAACCTGATAACTCTCTCTCATGGCTGAGTATTTGTGAAATTCAACTCCTACCAATTCAAATGCTATGTCTACTAGTCCAGGCACTGAGCCCCAGGTGAGCCCAAAAATTACAGCTGAAAGTAATCAGCTTCTAATCAAAAGAGACAGTAATGAAATTAGGAAGAACTTCATTTTGCAGCCATTTAGCAAGCCTCTAATTCTATGCTATCTAAATTCTGGCTTGTAAAGCTATCTGAATCACCATAATTAGCCTATTTTGGGAAGGCAGCATTCTGAGAACCAGAGGTTTTGAGCTCATAGGAAAACCTTTCCAGGGAGCATACTGGAGTAGAAATGCTGAGGGTGGGTGGCCCTCGGGAGCTTTGTGGCCCTGCCCCAGGCTGAGAGGACAAGCCTTTACACCAAAACTTGGCTCCTTCTTTCCCATCCAGACCAGACCTTAATTGAGTCTTAGAAAGTCAATTATCTTTTTGGGGGGTGGGGGGTGGGGAGGGAGCGGGGCGGGCAGGCCACTTCTATTGGTCTTTCATTTATCTATTTTTCATCCATCTCAGTTCTTTGGCTCCTGTGGGCCTCCCATCGCGGTGGCCTCTGTTGTCGCAGAGCACCGGCTCTGGGCGCATGCGCTCCAGAGCTCCGGCTCGGTAATTGGACACATCGGTCCAGCCGCTCCGCAGCACGTGGGACCTTCCCAGGCCAGGGATCGAAGCGGCGCCCCTTGCACTCCAGGGAAGCCCAGAAAGTCAGTTATCTTAGATATAAGTCACAGGAATGGGCAGTAAAGATAGTATTAATTCATTAATTACATGTGTCCTGCTTGCCAACCAGACACCAGGCTAGATGAGGAAAGAGGGAGAAAGGGAAAGGAAATCTGGAAAACAGACTGTGAGGTCCAGGAAACTGGCTTTAGTTTTGAAAACAGAATCAAGTTGTAGAACGGACATGTTCACCAGAATATTCAGTCCACTTGCAATGGGCGCCCAATGTGAGCTTCCCACCTAATGCTATGGACTCTATTTATCAGACCACCCTGTAGGTATTCAGTGTCAATGACAAAATAGAATAATATACAAAAGGAAAGCACAAGAAGCTACTAGCACTAAATGTTAATACTGGGTTAGCCAAAAATTCATTTGGGTTTTCCCATAAGATGTGATGGAAGAACCCAAACAAACTTCTTGGTCAACACTAAATGTTAATGGAAGGTAATGAGCCGCCCCCGTGGAATTCCATGTAAGTGATGGAAATATGGCTGGCTGTGTTTTCCTCCCCTATGCTTTTCTGTTTTCCAAACCGTATTACTTTTATGTTCAGAAAAAGAAAACTGACATCTGAAGCAAGTAAAATAACATTTCACCACTTCATAATCCACAAACATGAATATCTGGTCCTGCAGTGGACCAGGGAGGAAGCAGGCTTGCACTTGGCATCAGGGATGCCCCGAGCTCATGACCAGTGTGGGGGAAAACCTGGAAGGAAAAACTGCAACTTCTAGAAGTGCTCCACAGCCAGGCAGCCAGTAGCTTTGGCTCTGACGCTCAGCTGGGCCTCTTATGATGGCTATGATGTCATCAAAATCTCTCACGTCTTCTCATAAAAACCGGGAAAATTTCATCTACCTCACAGAGGAGATGTAAGGATTGAACTAAGATGTGAGAGAGAGTGGAGTGTGAGTTCTTAGCAGGGCTGCCACACAGTCTTCTACATCTTTTCAGTAAAGCTGAGACCTAACAGATGGTCACCCCCAACCCCCTCCATGGCTGAGCCTGCCCAACGGCATCCCATGTAAAAAACAAAGCTGTCTTTAAGAGCAGATATACATAATGGCCTAAGGGTGCAAGCAACCCAAATGTCCACCCACAGATGAACAAAAGGTGGCATACACATACTAGGGAATGTTATTCAACCTTAAAAGGAAAACTCTGATACATGCTGCCTCTTGGTTGAGCCTTGAGTACTCAGTCACAAAAGCGAAAATATTGCATGATTCCAACTGATGAAGTACCCAGAATAGTCAAATTCAGAGGCAAGAGGTAGAAATGAGGTTAGGGGAGGAAGAAATGAATGTTATAGTTTATAGAGTCTCAGTTTTGTAAGATGAAAAATTTCTGGAGATTGGCTGTACAACAAAGTGAATATTTTTAACACTGCAGAAGTGGACATTTAAAAATAACTAATGGTTAACAGGTGGTCTTTTGGTTAAGATTCCAGTGCAGGGGGCACAGGTTTGATCCCTGGTCAGGGAACTAAGATCTGACATACCATAAAGTGTGGCCAATAAATAAATTCATAAAAATTTTAAAAATTAAAATAGTTAAGATGTACATTTTATATTGTATATATCTTACACCAATGAAAATTTTAAGATAAATTTTTTAAAAAGTTTGACACATATAAATTTATTCATTGCAGTTCTGTTTATAATAGCAAAGGGTTAAGGACAATGTGGGCTTCCCAAGTAGTGCTAGTGATAAAGAATCTGCCTGCCAATGCAGGAGACATAAGAGAGGTGGGTTCAATCCATGGGTTGGAAAGACCCCTGGGAGGAGAACATGGCAACTCTCTCCAGTATCCTTGCCTGGAGAATCCCCAAAGACAGGAGCCTGGCAGGCTACAGTCCACAGGGTCACATAGTCAGACACAACCGAAATGACTTAGCACATGCACGGAAGGACAATTTAAATGCCCATTAGCTGAAAACTAAACAAATTATGTTCACACCACAGTCCACTATGCAACTGTATCAAAACAAGAAACTCTCCATCTGTTATATGGAATGATCTCTACTTTATACTGGTAAGAGAAAACAGTAAATGTAGGACAACATAGGTATCTACTATTGTACAAAAAGGATAGAGGAAAGGACTAAGTATAATATATGTATGCTTAATGTTATGCATAAAGAAATTCTGGAAAGAACAGAAGACTGTGTGGCAGCCCTGCTATAGAAATGGGTACATATGGCAAGAATAAGGCTTTCCAGATGGCTTAGATGGTAAGGAATCTACCTGCCATGCAGGAGACCCGGGTTCAGTTCCTGGGTTGAGAAGATCCCCTGGGTTGGGAAGATCCCCTGCAGGAGGGAATGACAGCCCACTCCAGTATTCTTCCCTGGAGAATTCCATAGACAGAGGGACCTGATGGGCTACAGTCCATGGGGCCTCAAACAGTTGCACACGACTGAGGTACTCTCACTCTCATGGCAAGGATAGCATGATAGCCAGACAATAGGGGTAGGGGTAGATAGGAAATCCTTACTGTGAGATCTTTACCAATTTGTAAATTCTTGGACCATGTAAATTTATCCTCTTTTCAAAAAGATAAATAATTTGAATTTTAAAATATATATTTTATTGTTGAGAATAAAAATTCTTATCAACTTTATCTCAGTTAAAATGGAGATGTTACTGACAATCAAGATACAAGTTTTCTCAAGTTTACGTGCATTTCACAAAGGATATTTTAATACTGCCTCTCCAGGGTTATAGATCTCATGGAAGACTCGGCCACCAGTTCAGCTAAACAGAGTGAAGTCCATGAACTGACCTTGTCAGTGATCTTCAGGTCACAGCCTGCCTTCAGCAGGGTTTTCACCAGCTCCACATTTCCAAGATCAGCAGCTACATGCAAAGGAGTCTGCTGCCTCTGCCATAAGAAATTCAAAAATATAATCCAAGCATGTTAAAGGAAGAAAAACCTTGCATAATAAAAAGATAAAGGGAAAGCAAAAGCTTCCTACACAGGAATAAAGAAAAACAGATAAGCTAACACTTTAAAACAGGTACAGGAGACAATTCATTGCAATGTTATTTATTAACAATGAAAAACTGAAAGGAAGTTACATGCTTAAGGGGCTTCCCTGGTGGCTCAGACAGTAAAGAATCTGCCTGCAATGCAGGAAACCTGGGTCAGGAACATTCCCCTGGAGAAGGGAAGGGCAACCAACTTCAGTAACTCTTGCCTGGAGAATTCCATGGACAGAGGAGACTGGTGTGCTACAGTCCATGGGGTCACAAAGAGTCAGAAACGACTCAGTGACTAACACTTCACACTACATGCTTAATAAGAAGCCTCATGAGATAAATTATGATATAATACTCCACATATTGGAAAAGTAAGCAACCATAACAAGTGACTTTTTAAAATAATTTCAGTAAGGGATACCTAGAGCAGTCAAGTTCATAGAGACAAAGTGAAATGGTTTCTAGGAGGAGGGGAGGAGGGAATGAGGAGTTATTACTGAGTACAGAGTTTCATTCTGGAAAGAAATGGAGACGACAGTGTGAGAGTTATGCACATGGTCAATGCACTTAATGCCACTGAACTGGACACTTAGAAATGGTTACAGTGGTAAATTTTGTGTTATGTCTATTTTGCCACAATAAAAAATTTCAGAGATTTGTAAAAAAAAAAAAAAAAAAACTTATAACATTAAAAGCCTTAGGAAATAACACTGTCTAGCTGAACTCAATTTACATATAAAATAGAGAAAGAGAAGAGAATGCATCGGTGATGTTGAGTGATAAGGTCTGGATGGAAGAACTAGAGGTTATTTCTACTGCCTTCCTGATGCTTTTTTCTATTTTGTAAATTTTCTACATTATTGTGTATAAAGAAATACCAGGCTTCTAACTTCTTTCGGAAATAACCATTTCCCTGTGAAGAGGATTAAGGGTGTTTCAAAGAAATAAATGAAATCACAGGAAAGTCACCCATCTCAAACCTCCCACCAAAAGGAATTCTGATGTGAAGACACATCTACAATGTTTGCACTGAAAGGAACACTGGCTATGATCTAGCCCAACTCCTAAACCAGAGAGAAGCAGCAACTTCCCCAGGGTCACACAGCTGAGTGGTAGCATCTAGCCCAGGACTCTCCTTAGTAGAGCACAGTGCTAGCCCTCTGGGATGTTACATCATTAATATCAAAAGGCATTTACTCAAGACCCACTTACAGGTGGCAATATGCCCCCTCTGGATGTCATTATCTAAGACATCAAACCTACAACTGACAAACCTATGAAAAGTCTGTGCCAGCATAGAGGTGTCACACACCAAAAGCTCTTAAAATTTCCCTCTGGGGCTTCCCTGGTGGTCCAGTGGGTAAGGACACCGCCTTGCACTGCAAGGGGCGCTGGTTCCATCCCTGGCCTGGGAAGATTCCACGTGCGCGGAGCGGCTGGACTGATGTGTCCAATTACCGAGCCGGAGCTCTGAAGCGCATGCGCCCAGAGCCAGCGCTCTGCGACAACAGAGGCCACCACGATGGGAGGCCCACAGGAGCCAAAGAACAAAGATGGATGAAAATGGACAAATGAAAGACCAAAAGAAGTGGCCTGCCTGCTCCCCTCCCTCCCCAACTCCCCTCGAATAAATAAATCTTAAAAAAAAAAAAGAAAAAAATTTCCCTGTGGCAGAACTGCTAAGGTATAGAGGGCAGGAAATGCACCAAAACGTTTACAGTGCTCTCTTTCTTTAGGAGATGACAAACAAATTGTAAGTTTTTAGCTTATTTGCATTTTTTTACTTTTATACACTGTATATTCCTCATCTGACAACACCCATCAGTGATAAAGTCTAGTTCTACACCTGGGTGGTTGCCTCGCAAGCTTCCTTCACTGGAGCAAAGCTGGTCATTTCTGGTGAAACTGAAAGTGTTCAATCTTGATTTGAGACTTAAACCCAGGGCCTGGACCTAACCAAACCCTGTTTGGGACTTGAACCCACGCGGCCAGGACTCGAACCCAGCCAAAACCCTGGTAATTAAAATCACTCACCCAATGTCTGGACCCACTGAGGTTCAGGTTCTTTATGTCTCTTTGCAGAGAATTCAGCGAGAGACAAAGTGATAGGTAAGAAATGGATTTATTCAGATTCAGAGAAAGCACACTACACAGAGTGTGGGCCGTCGCAGAGCGAATCCAGCAGCCCTGAAAACATGGCGTTCTTATCTTTTATGGGCTGGGTAATTCCATATGCAAATAAGTGGGAGGATTATTCCAGCTCTTTTAGGGAAGGGGTGGAACTGCCATGGCGCCTCTGGGTGTGTCATTTAGCTTGCTGACTGAGGATCAAGGTCTGGTCTGCCATCTTGGACCCATTTGATTTTAATGGGTTTATGCAGTGTCCTTGGGCTGTCATTCTTTTCAAAAATTGTGCTCTTCCCCTTCCCCTATCCCTTACAAAACCAGAACTACTTGTGAGTTCTGGCCATGTGCAGAGAAAGATTCTGACCGTGAAGGAAGAGCTGAGGCATTAACGATGGTTGATCCCATGTGCAGGTTTAATAACAAGGGGATGGTTTCCTCCGCCACACTTTTGGGACAGGAGAAGACAAGGGAAGGGGACGGTCCCTGGGAAGGAAGGGATGGACCAGCAGTTGAGTCCTCATTCAGCCCAGGGCACCAGCAGAGATGGGAGTCAGTGCTCTGGCTTCAGAGATGAGAAAACCGAGGGCTGCACAGTGGGTCAGGTCAGGCATGCCCACCACCCATGGCTGCTCCTCACTGGGGAGGGGGCATCCAGGAAGGAGGGGGGTCCAGAGGTTCATCAGTTAAGGCTCCACTCCCTGAGAGTTTTCCTTCTCACTCCTGGCCTCTGGAAAAATGAAGCCCATCCCAGCGCAGCCCCCAGTTCAGACAGCACCCGCCCCTGGTTTAATTCTTCCACCTCAACATTTCCGTTGCCAGTCAGTGATGGATGCCTTTGATGCAGCGTTTGATTCTTCTCCAGTGGACTGAATTCATGGTGATTTAAAAAAAATTTAAAAATCCAATAGGTCTCTTTTGCCTTTGGGCAAAAAGAAGATACATTTACTGTCTGTAATACAGAAACAGTTTTCTTCTTGTGGAGAAGAGTTCTCTGCCAACTACAAAGTTTCACACTGGGGGAGTAGCTTTTGATTGAAAGAGCCTCTGGCAATTTACCTCCAAGCTACTGTTTATCTATCAGAAGCACCAGGCCTGTTAAATGTGAACAGCTTAATAATGCACTGGCTGAGTCCCAGTGGTATGTTTGAAAAAGATAGAATATGAGTGCCCAAGTTGGGGTAGGGGTTGCAGGAGGCAAGAGATAAAACATGAATGTGCCTTTTCCTCCCAGGAAGGTTTAGAGCACCTTGAACTTGATCAAAACTATCCGGAAACACACACGGAGTTGAAACAAGAAAAGAGACTCTCCAGGTTCTGATTTGCTGGCTTACCTGATCTAAGATGTCAGTATCATGCTGTGCACTTAGTAAGAGGTTCACCACTGCGACATGGTTGTTGATAACAGCTAAATGAAGAGGAGACTCCTTAGGCTGCAGAGAGAAATGAAAATTCAAACTCTAAAGATTCTGGCTTCAACATTCAGATCACAAAGGGACTCATTTCAGCAGATCGTCTCCTAAACAGCGACTGACGCTGGCCGACGTGGGGGTGGGCCCTTCGGAACTCATCAGCAAGCACGTCCCTGCCAAGGCCCTACGCACATCTGCTCAACAGCAGCCCACTCTCCCACGTCACGGATCCTAGAACCCGACTCTGGGCAGGGATATTTTTTTGTATTCACACACATTTTTCGTTTTTTTTTAAATCTATTTTTAATTGAAAGATAACTGATTAACCATATGGTGTGGGTTTTTGTCATACGTCAACATGCGTCAGTCATAAGTATTCTATGTCCCCTCCCTCTTGAACCTCCCTCCCACCTCCCACCCCATCCCACCCAATACAGATTTTTTTTAAAAACTCACAAAATACACAGATACAAATTGTGTTAACTACCTTGGAGAAAAAGTGCAGAGTGGTAGGAGGCCCTCTGTGGGGTTGGGTGGGCTGAGGGCCAAAGTTTCTAGAGGTTGGAAAAGGCTTTCCTGAAGAATCAACATCTGAGCTCAAATATGAAGTCTAAGAAAATACTACCCAGCTTCACCGCAGGACTTCTCAGAGCCTTCAGAGAGCTAACGTGCATGGGAAATAACCACAGGAGGGAATAGCATTCACATTCAGCATTTCCTGACTTGCCTTGATCTAGGGCTCTTTCTCTCTAGGGCAGATTGTGGGACTAACGCCCCTCACACTGGCACAGTCTGTGCTCAGCCCTCCCACTTACGTAGTCCGGCCACCATGTATTCACCAAGCGCTTGCAGCCTGCTCCCCTTTCCTCCCACTTTGTGGCTAAATGCCCATCTTACAGCCATCTCCACCACAGGCTTCTTATCAGCTCTGACAGGCTCGGTGCCCACCTCCACAGTCACACACAGCCTCCTGCTGCCTCTCTCCCCTGGCCCAGGAGACTCAAGAGAAACACATCCCTGGGGGTGGAAAAGGCAACTGTGAGGAGGGAAAGAAGGCAAGGAGAACACAGACAAGGTGTGAGAGTGAGTTGAGGAACAGCTAGAGGGGAAGCGGGGCAGAGCCCAACGACAGAGCATGGACAGAGCTGCAGTGAGACTGTGTGGCCACCAGTAGCTGAGCTGAGACGCAAAGCAAGTGGAGAGGGGAAATCCAGGTGCCGTGAGGGTGGGTGCAGGGGACAGGGTGTGGTGCTATTCAGAGATGGTGGCGACAGTCAGCATCATACTCACATGCAACAGCTTCTCCTAATGGTGCTACCTAATGGTGCACACTCACTTCCCCAACAGTTAATTCTGCTTAAAGCACTTGGCTGACAGCTTCTCATTCACAACTACCCCAGCAGTTAGGTCTTCAGTTTCCCACCTGGCATACAAGGCACAGAGGTTAAATCGCCTCACAAGGTGTAGGAGCTACGAAGTGGCAGAGACAGGTTTTGAACCCAGATCTACCTGACTCCAACATCAACACCAGCCTCCTTCCCAGGAAACTGGGGTAGATGGATGGAAGAGAGAAGTGAACACAGAGGAGGAGGAAAGTACAGGTAGGTGGGACTTAGGGCTGCATACATCAGATTGTCCAAAGGTAAGCAAGGGAAGTTGGGGACAGATGGGATGGAGCATCAGGCTTTCCATGCAGACCTGTTCTGCTCTGGGAGGACCTGGTCCCTAGAAGCACCAAGTACGAAAAAAGAGACTGTATCCCTCATTCCAGGGATGGAGGCAGTGCCCTTCCTGCTGGGACCACCAGCCTTGCTGTGGTCCCAGTCCCTCCTGAAAAACAGGAAGCATCCTTGGATGGACTAGGCAAATTCAGAGCCTCTCACGCCATTCTCCAAAAACTAGCAATCATGGTTTAAATCACATCCCTTCTATTTAGTTAATACAATAAATAGTAATGGCTAAGCAAGATCAGAGGAAACAATATTCTTCCAGGGGAAATGAAAGTAGAGTGAAAAATAGCATCTAATTCCAGCACAGATGGCCTTTGTTAATTCCACCAAGGTCAACTTCAGAAAACCTCAACCAGTACAAATGACTGACTTTTGATAGAAAAACAAGATTGGTCAGTGAAGAAGGAAAAATAATAATTCTCCCTCCTATTAACAGCAGCTTCATCATTTTCCCAGACTGATAAATTTAATACAAGAATGGCATCTCTAGACACATGAGAAAGTTTAACTGTGGCAAATACAAATACTCAAAACACAAAGATTTCATTTTGTTCAGGAACTGCAATGACTGTATAAAATTCATCCCTCGGATTCTGTTTCTCAAGATTAAGACTCAGTTTCCAAAAGAAGTTGGTCAGCCCTCCCAGAAAGAATTCCTCCTTTGTGATTACCTGCCTTCCCCAATCTCCATGTATCTTCAAGCAGCATCTCACAGCACTGCCACCCTCTGGGAGACTCCCAGAGCTGGGATCAAAGCCCATGTTATCATAATAGACTCACTTCCAACTTCTGGTACAGATCAACATTCTCACTGAGAAGAAAGCTGACAAGGGATGTGTGGCCATTCCGGGTTGCTGTCTGCAAAGCACTGATACTGAGCTGTAAGACAAAGGTGGAGAGAGGAAGGCAGGGAGCGTTTCCCATTAGAATCTAGCATGCCTTCTGGTGTTCATCCCATAGTTATCCCATAGTTATCAATGAATACAATGAAACATTATGACAGTTTTAAAAAGAAAATTCCAATGTGTTTCTGATTATTGGGAGGGGGTGCCCTTTGTTGCCTCTAGGGTGAAGAGTTAAGTCCTAGACAACACATGCCTCAGAGAAATATGAGATAAACCCAGCGGTATAAAGTGGACTAGGGCCAGGTCTTCTCTATATATGCCCTGCAAACCCCTCCCTTGTGCCAGAAGAGCTGAACATGGTATTACCCCCCAGAAACGCCTCAACCCTCTTTCACCCTGCTCACTAGCAGCTCTCCCCTTGCAGGGGCCACCTCAAAACTCAGCATGCTGCCTTATATGCAGGCTCCTTCACTGTCCTTTCCCTCAGCATCAGCATCTCTCCTTCCCAGCTGCCTCTCTCTGCTCCCAGGCTCAAGTGTCTTCACTTAACACCCATGCTAGATATCAAACTACACAGGCCTTGATTATCCCAGGTGCATGCGCAGTCACTCAGTCGTGCCTGACCCTTTGTGGCCTTATGAACTGTGGCCTTATGAACTGTGGCCTCTTCTGTCCATGGGGTTTTTCAGGCAAGAATACTGGAGTGGGCTGCCGTTTTCTCCTCCAGGGATGTTCCCAACCCAGGGCTTGAATCCACATCGCCTGCATCTCCTGCACTGCAGGCAGATTCTTTACCACTGAGCCACCTGGGAAGCCCCTTGATTATCCTGCTCTCTTCCAAAAGTCCTTGCAAGAAGACAAGGTCAATGAATAGTTACTGACTGACTACTGTTGGTTCCACGTATCCATGGGCTATGCATATGCAAACTCAGCCAAGCGTGCATTAAATATACCCCTCCCCATTCCAGAAAGTTCCAAAAAGCAAAACTTGAATATTCTCACATGCTGGCAACTATTTACATAACATTTACATTATATTTACAACTATCTACATAGAATTTACCTTGTATTAGGCATTAGAAGTCATCTAGAGAATAACTTAAAGTACATGGGAGGCTGTTTACAGGTTATATCCCAATACTGTGCATTTTATATAAGGGATTTGAGCATCTTCAGATTTTGTTATAGGGGGATGTTCTGTAATTGCAAGATTGCTACAAACTATTTTCAGGTGCTCATAACTAGGATTAGTATGTGTTCCTAAATGACTGCATACATATGTCTCATCCAGTCTGCCCTTTTGCAATGTGACCCTATCACTCCCCATCAAGTGCTGGGGTTTATTTCTTCATCCCCTTAAATCTCGGTAGACCCTGTCAACTGCTTTGGCCAATAGAACATGGCAGAAATGACAGTGTGCTGGTTCCAAATGTGGCTCAAACTGGCCTGGCTGCTTTTTCTCCTTACCCCGTGGAAGCCAGCTGCTGTCATGCTGTAAGAACGCCAAGGCACAAGCAGATGTCCCAAGGTGATGTTCTGGTCAAGAGCCCCTGCTGATAACTGAGCTCAACTTCTAGGCATGTGGGTGGGTCACTATGAACATCCACTTCAGGTAAGCCTGCAAATGACTGAATTCCTGGCTAATACCTGACTACCATCACATAAATGACCCAATGTAAGAATCCCCTAGCAGAGCTTAGTCAACCCTCGGAACCATGAAAGATAATCACACATTGTTCTAAGCCACTGTGCTTCGGGGTGGTTGCTTATGAAGTGATAGACAAGTGATACAAATACTCACAGGAATGGTGCACACTCTGACCAACTGGAGTCTAGCTTGAGCTGATACCAAGTGCCTATATGACCTTGAACAAATGGCCTCTCAAGAATGGGCCTCTATGTCTTCCTCCTTAACAATGGCATAATCACCCATATTTTAGTTTTCTATTACTGCAAATAACAAATGATCACAAACGTAGTGCCTTAAACAATACAGATGTATTATATTTATGTGCTTAAGGTCATAAGTCTGAAATGAGTCTCACTGAGTGAAAATAAAGGTCTCTGTGGAGGCTTTCAGAAGAATCTATTTCTTTGCCTTTTTCTGTCTGTAAGAAGCCACCTGCAGACCTTGGCTCTTGGCTCCCCCCTCCTCCACCTTAAAAGTCCGCAGTGGTGTGCTCAGTCCTTCTTGCATTACATCCCTCTGACCTCCCTGCCAGCCTCCTTTTTCTGCTTTAAAAGACCTTTGTGATCACCTTAGGCTCACCTGGATAATCTCATTGTATGGTCAGATGATGAGCAACCTTAATTCCCCTTTGTCCTCTAACCTCACATATTCACAGGTTCCCAGAATCATAATGTGGACCTCTCTGGGGACCACTATTCTGCCAACCACACCATCTTACCTTTATCTCTACCATCACAATGCTTGGAAAATCCATGAACTAGTAAATGTGTACAACAATCTTAACTATCATTTCAGTAATTTCACAAAAATTTCTTGAGCACTTATTATGTATCAGGCCCTGTGTAAGATAGTGTGGGGATATGATTAGACTGACAATATCACTGATGTTACATTCCAGTAGGGGTAGACAATCAATTGACATATAGATGGGTGGACTGGTGGATCAGTAAGTCAACAGATTTAGAATAAATCCATATATTAGAGTTTAGATGTTATGAGAATAACATCAGCTAGTGATAATGAGCATGTTACAATGAGAAATGAAATAGCATGACAGAATGTTATTTCCCAGGGAGTGATCAAGAAAACTTTCTTGCAAAAGGAGTATGTCAATGCTGTATATTGTCACCCTGCTTATTTAACTTATATGCAGAGTACATCATGTGAAATGCTGGGCTGGAATGAATCACAAGCTGCAATCAAGACTGCCAGGAGAAATATCAACAACCTCAGATACCCAGATGATACTACTCTAATGGCAGAAGGTGAAGAGGAACTAAAGATCTTCTTGATAAAGGTGAAAGAAGAGAGTGAAAAGGCTTGCTTAAAACTAAGATCATGGCATTTGGTTCCATCACTTAATGGCAAATAGAAAGGGGAAAAAAGGAAGCAGTGACATTTTATTTTCTTGGACTCCAAAATCACTGTGGATGGTGACTACAGTCACGAAATTAAAAAATACTTGTTCCTTGGAAGGACAGTTATGACAAATCTAGACCCTTTGTCACTCTGCCAACAAAGGCTCATATAGTCAAAGCTATATGTTTTTCCAGTAGTCATGTACAGATGTGAGAGCTGGGCCATAAAGAAGGCTGAGCACTTAAGGACTGATGCTTTCAAAATGTGGTGCTGGGGAAGACTCTTGATAGTCCCTTGGACAGCAAGGAGATCAAACCAGCCAATCCTAAAGGAAATCAACCCTGAATATTCACCGGAAGGACTGATGCTGAAGTTCCAATACTTTGGCCACCTGATGGAAAAAGGTGACTCCTTGGAAAAACACCCTGAGAGAAGGAAAGACTGAAGGCAAAAGGAGAAGAAGGCAGCAAAGGATAAGACAGTTAGACAGCATCACTGACTCAGTGGACTGGAATTTGAGCAAACTCCAGGAGACAGAGGAGGACAGAGGATCCTGGTGTGCTGTGGTACATGGGGTCACAAAGAGTCAGACATGACTTAGCAACAGAACAACAACAAACACGTCCAAATGATTGTAAACAAATAAAGAAACCTTTAAAAGTAAGTCACAACAAAAGAAAAACATGTATTTAATGTGGGGAGCCTTTAAAGTTATTTGATAAGATGTGAGGATAGGACCTCAGGAAATGGGTAGTTCTTAGGGTCTACAAAAGTCTTCACTAGACCCCGGGGGCTAGGCAGCCTCTCCACCCAGCACAATGGAGGCAATCTCCATGGGCAGCTAAATCCATAATCTTTCTCCAATTACTTCCTCAGAAATGACTCAACTTTTACCTCCACCCCTTAGTTGGGGTAGGGGTGCAAAGCAAGCTCCTGGAGACCAAGACTAAGCAATGTCAGCGGATGAAGCATTTCCAAGATCAAACACAGTAATCACCTACAGATGTGAAAGCAAAATGAGTGTAACAGGACCCTGGTGTGTATCCACGCTGCTGGCTTCCTGCTTCCTGCTGCTTGTTTCCCCGGGGGTCTTTACTGGGCTGGGCAGACACAGGTGTGGACAGCAGTGGGGGCTGAGGCTGTTGATCCAGGAAGTGTGCTAATGAACTCAGGGGAAAACTCAAAATAATGTAAAAGGTGAAAAAATGGACTTAGGACAATTTCCAGGCTGTCTGGATGAGGCATAAGTATATGGATACCGTGAAGCCTGCAGTCCTGGCAGGGTGGGGAGAATACAAGCATGTGAAAGCCATTAGAACCAAAAACCCTTGGAGGGCCAAATAATGAAGTACTGAAGGGAGGCCCAGAGCAATGGAGTGAGCCAAAGGGAGAGAGCCCGAGAGGATCTTGCTAATGAGGGAAGCCTTTCCAGGGACTCTTCTCATACTGGCTGCAGACTGGAGGCAGAGAGGCCCCTGGGCATGACAGTAAAGTATTCAGAAACTATTCTGAATTCAAAGTATTCTGAATATTTCCTGGGTCCCATGACTTCTTAACTTTGGGCTGACTTATTGCATAAATAACCTTGCAACGCCAGTGGGAATCACCTCACTGTTGACTCTTCAGTCTCTTGCAATCTTGCTCATGTATACATGAACTACAGACAGTGAGGGACTTTCCTGGCAGTGCAGTGGTTAGGACTTGGTGCTTTCACTGTCATCGGTGAAGGTTCCCATGTCAGGGAACTAAGATCTTGTAAGTTGAATGTTGTAACAACAAAAAAATACATACATACATTTATATATATACACACACACACACACACACACACATATATATATACACACACACACACAGTGAAAATTATCAGTCAAATAAACACATTGTTTTTCAATTACTGTTCTACCATGAACTTTTTCCGTATTGTAATAGATTTATTATTTATCAATAATACTTCTTGATGGTTATAAAATTTCTCAAGAAATAGGTGTACCAAACTTTTCTTCAACCTTCCCCTACCATTTGTCGCCCTTATAGGTGTATCAAACTCTTGGTTATTGGAGGTAACTTTAACATCTTTTTAAATGTTTTAAAATCTTTATACATTCTTAAAGGCTACTTTTCATTTACAGTTATTACCAAGTGTTGGCTGAACTCTCTGTTGTGTAGAGGACACCCTGGAGCCCATCTCACATCCAATAGCTTGAACATCCTACTGCCCTGCCCCTGTATTTCCCCCACCCCACCTCTGGTAACCACTAGCTACCTTAACATCTATCTTAACGCGTGTAGCTTCCCCCTCCACCCACTCTGAGACTTTTGTTTTTTCTTTTTCATACATCTTTATTGTTCTTTGGCATGTGTGGGCCTCCCATTGCAGTGGCCTCTCTTGCAGAGCACCGGCTCTAGCTGCATGCACTCCAGACCGCTGGCTTGTAATTTGCCAAATACAAGTGAATGGAAAGTGACAAACACTTTTCAAAATAGTTAAATAAATGTACATTCTTGCCCACAGGATTTAAAAGTACATAAAACATCACCAGTCTGGAACTTTATTGTTAATTCTGGTGCTTAACACCAGAAAAACTTAATACCAGCTGAAACGAACACTTTAGCTTTTGAAAACAAATTGTTTATACACTGTGATATGGAGATATATATACACTGGCAATTTTTAAAAATGAGGTGCAGAGCAGTACACACACACACACACGTATGCACACACACACACACACACACACAGAGGGATATATACACACACACACACACACACATATCTGTGTGCATACACACACACACACAAGAACTGCTATTTATGTGGTGTCAGTGTGCAATCATTTCCCAAAAGAATTCAAGGAAAAGTCCTGCAAGATTAAATAAATTATTAATCATATTACTTCTAGGGAGGTGAAACTGAGATGGGGAAATAAGATAGTTTTCATCATACACCCTTCGATACTATTCAAATTTTTTGTTAGTTTCATTATAAGTTAATTTAATTAGAAAAATAGAAAAAGAAAGCAAAACCCTTTGAAGACAAGGCTACTGCAGTGGCTAGAAGCTTAGGCACTGAGTTCTAATCCTTATGCTATCACTAAATAGCTGTATGATCCTGGAAGATATCCTTAAACTTTCCTAAAGTCCAGTTTCCTCATCCAAAAAAATGAGGATCAGGGAATTCCCTGGTGGTCCTGTGGTTAGAACTTAGTGCTCTCATTGCCAGGGCCCTGGGTTCAATCCCTGGTCATGGAACTAAGATGCCACAAGGGAACTAAGATTCCTCTCAGCATGGCCAAATAATGTTTTTCTAGTTTTTTTTTAAAATATGAGCATCAGCGTTAAAGGATCTTCACACCATAGTATTTTGTATTTAAAGGAAGACATCTCGTCTTCTTCAGGCTCCAGAATAAACGACTCGGCTTTTTATACAATCTTTTTTCAGCGTCAACTGTGCATAACCCAGGTACTACCAGCTTCTAGACAAAAAAACAAAGTATAGAGTAAACGTATCTGTATTTGAGAAGTAACAACTATCTGCTACTTTTGCCCTATTTTCAATTATTCCTTCTCCAAATACACAGGAAGAATGGTATTGTTTTGAGGAAACATTAATAGGGGAATGTCAGAGGGAAAGTCATTAATTCTTACCCCAAAGTAAGCAAATTATTAATATAATGGACCCTCCAAACCCCACCCACAACCCCCATGGTTGGATGGATAACCACAGATAAGGACTATATTACACCATTTTACATAACGAACTGGAGTCTCCATAGACTCTGGTATCTCCAAGCAGCTCCTAGAACCAGTCCTCTGGAAATGAGGGATTAATTCTATGAGAGCCCAGTGATTGGGTCAGTGCAGGACCAGATTACCCAAGGAACATTCAGAGTTCCCGTGCTGGCGTGAGCTAACAAACACGGAGCACATACTTTATTTGGAACGTTGATATCACTTCCTGCTGCTAACAGCACTTTGCTGCATCAACAGCTAGGAAAAATGGAGTTTCACCATTCTAACAAAAAAAGGAGACAAAAAAGTGAAAATTAGTTGTTGTTAGGTGTGGGATGAAATGACTTGAGCAACAGCATGCTTTCCCTCTCTTCTGTGCCTTACTCTTATTTTTTAAATTATTTCTTATTTGGCTGCATCCAGTCTTAGTTGTAGTATGTGTTATGGTGTGCGGGTACACCCAGAGCATGGTGGGCTCAGTAGTTGTGAGGCAGGCGGTCAGTTATCCTGTGGCATGTGGGATCTTCCTGGATCAGGGATTCAACTTGTGTTGGAAGGGAATTCTTAACCACTGGATCACTTGGGAAGCCCTCGTTTGTGTCTTATTCTTTTTATTTTTTAATTAACTCTTTCCCTTTTTTTGTGTGTGCCTCTAAATCATCATTGATTTTCCATCCATCTTTATTATTCTTTGGCATGTGTGGGCCTCCTATTGCAGTGGCCTCTCCTGTTGCAGAGCATTGGCTCTGGCTGCATGTGCCCCAGACCACTGGCTCATAATTGGACACACCAGCCCAGCTGTTCCTTGGCACGTGGGATCTTCCCATGCCAGGGATCAAACCAGTGCCCCTTGCACTGCAAGGCGGACTCGTTACCCACTGGACCACCGGGAAACCCTGTGTCTTACGCTTAATAGACAGCCTTTGTTGAGCATATTTTGTCACTTACACGGCTAAGACGATGCAACTCTGGCACAAACTGCACAACAGCACTATGAGGTCAGGATTATTATCCCCACCTTACCCATAAGGAACTTAGCCTCTGTTAAAAAATGACAAAGCTAGGATGCAAATCCAGCTGACTTGCAGCTGACTGGCTCCAAAGCCTGCCTTCTTAACTACTCTTTTATGCTACCTCCTTTCACACCTTCCCTCCATCTTTATTAATTAATCTAAGAAACATTTATTAGATACCTACTGTTTCTCAGACATTAGCAGGCATTGAAATTGGAAAGACAACTAGGATTCAGACCCTGCCTACAAGAACGTAACAGCCTCTTAAGAAAGATAATCAGAGAAAGAGAAATCATAATACAGTATGAAACATACAAAAATAGAAGCACATTTGTACCAAGTACAACTTAAACCTTTAAAACTGATTTAAAATATTGCAGGGTCATTTTTTACAAATGTAATGACCTACCTCAGTAATTAAGTTCCCTGAAACTCATTATGATTAACACTAATCGGACAAAGTGAGGGTAGTTTGGGGGTCAAAACATAGAAAACAAAAAAACTGGCCTCACACAATAGCTACTTAGATAGGTTCCCCGCCCTGTGCAGCTTCTTTCCTAAAAATATTGGGAAGAAATGCAGAATTCCTTCTCCATGCCCATTCCCCACCTTGGATATTATTCTGTTTAACAGTCACATGAGGATACGTTCAGAAAGTTTTCCTTATTGCTAAGCAGGTATAAGCAATCATTAAACAGGAACAGAAAGAGCACAGAACCAGTGTTTCTACCCCACAGAGAAAAACCATCCTGGAGGCTCCACCAGAGTGTCTGGGCCAGCCATCTGCTAGAAAGGAATTTCTCTTCATAATCTGCTTTCTTGTTTTCTAGGAAAAGAGACGCCAAAAGGCAAACCTGAGTGGAAAAGTATTTGCAAAAATTGTGAAGGAAAGAATTAGCATCTTTACTATATCAAGAGCTTAATAAACATTCAAATTGTTGACAGGGCAATACTATCTCAGAGAATATACCCAAAGGAAATAGTGAGGAATATGGACTAAAGTTTGTATGCAAAGAGGTTCATGACAGCATTACTTTCATAATAAAGAAAAACTGAACAGAATCTACATGGTCAAGAGCTAAAGAAGAGTTAAAAGAATTGGGGGCAGGTACTAAAAATCTACATGGATAGGAACACAAAGAAACCTGGAAGGTTGTAGGATGGTAATGATAACACACACAACAAAGCGATGGAAAAACAGACATGGACAGTAGACATATGGACTTTGTGGGGAATGAACAGTGGGTGGGAGGCGTAAAGGAAGTAGCATGAAAACCTATACTATCATATGTGAAAAAAATAGCGATTGCCATTGCGCTGTGAGAAAAGGGGATCCTGCAGGGGCGCTGTGCAACCGCCTGGAAGGGTGGGATGGGGGGATATACACATGACTAATCTGGGCACATACATATCTGTAAACAACAAACCTCTGTAAAAGTTTAAAGTAAAAGTTTAAAAAAGAAAGAAAGAAAATATATCAGACATTTACAAGATAATCCTTTCAGTATAGAGAAAATGTGAAAATTGCTATTTAAGTTTATTTTTATCTCTATCTTTAAAACATATTTCTGGCATATGTTTTGTAATATTAATTTAATTATAAATGTACATGTGATAAGGTGCATGCTCAAACTTTCTTTACTGACATGAGTTTGGGATACAGAATGTCCCATGAGTCACTTCCATGGTCTGGCAACAGCCTATGTCAAGAAACAGAGGCAGCCCAAGGCCATATGTACCTTATGGGCTTCATCCAAAAGGCTAATAGTATCACTAGATACTTAGTGCAAATAAAATCTATCACAGCCTATAGTTACAGTTTGTTGGACTTTAAGACTTTTTCTCAATCTGCCCTGACTCAAAAATAGCTAAAAAGTGGCTGAAATCCAGGTGCACACATTCCAGTGGTAAAGTATTAAAACAGAACACGGCAAGCAAGACTAAGACTTTAAATCCTATGACCAGAGGACTGGATCTCTATATTTGTGAAGGCCAATCAGGGCTAAGATTTGTGTTAGGTGAATCATGTTTTTTTGAGTTTCTCACACATCATTCACAACTCTTACATAAGAAGACCAGATTCCTAGGATCTTCATAAAATTAAATCAGTTCAAACTGACCGTCACTACAATGGAGTTCGAGAGCACTCTACTCACCTGAGTCTCCTGTCAGCCAGCTCCAAAGACATTGACTCAGTGGTTAAAAAGAGACCTCCAGGGCAGATGACTCACGAGTCTGCCTCCAGAGCCTCTCCACTCCACTCCAGGCCAGGTTTCCATCTCCCACTGCCGTCCACCTAAATACGCCCCTCCCACAGGTGCCTCCCGGGGCTGACCCTCCCCTTCTCTGTGTTCCACAGCTCAGGGATGGGCACCCCACTATCCTGGGAGTCCAAGCCGGAGAGCTGGGGGTCAGAAAGTCTCCCCTTCTCCTATTCCCTGGTCACAAATACTGTGGCCTCTGTCTCCTCCCCCATCACCCTGTGCTCTGCCCTAAGAGCCTCAGTGAAATGCTCCCTGTAGTTCTTGCTCCAGTCATTTCCTGTCGCCTGATGGGACTCCCCACCCGCAGCCCTCCAGAGCCAGTCCCCCTTCACGGCAACAGTGCCTTGCCTTCATCCAGGATGAATCCCATCACCGTGTGCTGCCTTAAACTCTCCCAGGTCCCTGCTGCCAACAGGTCAGAGCCCACAGTCCTCCTGGTAAGCGCAGCCTCTCTTGCTTCTGTGCCTTGACCCACCTGGCACTCACCCTTCCCAGCCTCCCAACACTGTCCTCAATTTCTGCCAGCCAGAACTGTCATTCCCAGGACACACCATGTTCTTTCATGCCTCCGTTCTCCTACACGGGCTCTGTCTTAACAATCTACATTTGTGTCCTTCTCCAATCTCCTGGTACCAGTGTCCATTCGAATGCCCAGACCCACAGAATACACCACCTCGTCTCTGAGGTATTTCTAAATGGATTATCCTTGTGTCCCCAGAGCACACGGTATATACATCTGTTACTGCATTTAGCCCACTATATTATTTTGTGTATCCCCTTCTTGCCTGCAGGCTTCCAGAATAAGAAAACACACTCTACCTAGCACAGTTATTGTTGTTTAGCCGCTGAGTCATCTCTGACTCTGTGACCCCATGGACTATAGCCCACTAGCCTCCTTTTTTTGTTTGTTTGTTTAATTTTGGCCTCTTTTATTGGTCTTTCATTTATTTACTTTCATCCATCTTAATTCTTCGGCCTGTGTGGGCCTCCCATCGCGGTGGCCTCTCTGGTTGCAGAGCATTGGCTCTGGGTGCATGTGCCCCAGAGCTCCAGCTTGGTAGTTGTACATATCAGTCCAGCCGCTCCGCAGGATGTGGGATCTTCCCAGTCAAGGGATCGAACCGGCGCCCCTTGCACTGCAAGGCAGCGTTCTTACCCACTGGACCACCAGGGAGGCCCCCAGGCTCCTTTGTCTGGAGCACATATTAAATTTGTTTTTGGTGAACAGTGAATGGATTAACAAATGAACTGCTGTGAGTTACTTTAAAGAAAAAGGTAGGAATCTTTCTGCAGCATCTTTTGCACCCGTGACACAAGCACCTTTGCTTGCCTCCCACTCCTTTCTCCAAACCCATTCTTCCCACCCGTCCACTTCTGAGCCCCATGCTTACTTGTAACGAGCACCTGCACCTACCTCGTTGGTCTCATTTATTTCCTGCGGCTGGGCGAGCAGCACCTGGACCGCAGGGCTGTGACCGTGCTTCGCTGCAAGGTGCAGGGCAGCGTTCCCCTCCTGCAATACAGACATACACAGTGGAGCAACCTAGCCCAAGGAACACGCCCCTCCCACATTCAGGGCTGCAGAGGCACTCCCAGGGGCAGGGCTCATATGGGTTAAAGCCGTGGCTAGAGGATTGGACATATTTTTCATAGTTTTAAGTGAAATTCATACTTTTAAAGTTTGAAATGAAAATATTTAGCTGTTTGAAAAGACGCTGTTTGAATATTTAGCTGTTTGAGAAGGGGAAGAAAACCACCCACGTTTCTTGCTCTACCTTACCTGCTCACTTGCTAGTAAAAAGTGGAACAGCAAAAGTAACTGTATATAACCTTTTTTTTTCTCGGGGGGGGGGGCGCGTTGGGGAGGGAGTGGGGCAGGTGGGCCACTTCTGTTGGTCTTTCATTTATCTATTTTCATCCATCTTTGTTCTTTGGCCCACGTGGGCCTCCCATCGCAGTGGCCTCTGTTGTCGCAGAGCGCTGGCTCTGGGCACATGTGCCACAGAGCTCCAGCTCAGTAATTGGGCACATCAGTCCAGCCGCGCTCCACAGCACGTGGGATCGTCCCAGGCCAGGGATCGAACTGGCGCCCCTTGCACTGCAAGGCAATGTCCTTACCACTGGACCACCAGGGAAGCCCCTGTATATAACTTTTGAGAAGGCAAATTGGTGAAAGATTTGTGGGAGGTAGTTTTAGCAATATTAAACCAAAAGATGTTACAATGTGCAGAACTCTCTGACCCATATGTTCTTCTTCTAGGAATTTCTCTTTAGAAAAGCATCAAAGATATGCACAGAGACATGGACACCCACGCAGTGTTTCCCTCCTTGGTCAGGCAGGGCTGAGTCTCCCGCAGACCCCAGGGGAAGAAAAGAGCAACTGGAGCAGATAGGAGAAAATTCCACGTAGTCCTTGGACTTCAGACATTTAAAGCAAAACTGGTCATCTGGACAATCCACTGAAAAAGTGGGTTGATTTCATCTGGATATCCCACGATCCCTTGGACTGTAGTAACAAGTGAAGAACTCAACCGCTCACCAGAATGCCATTGCCCACTCAACACCTCTGCTCTGACTCTCCTTTCTCTAGTCCTCAGCAAAGAAATAAAAGTCCATCTCACCTTGTCCTTTTCTGTAGTGTCCAGATGAAAGAAGGTAAGTTTCTCTATCATTTCAACGTGGCCCCTCTCTGCCGCCAAAAGAAATGGTTTTCTTCCCCTCTGTAAACCAATCACAAACTCCAGTATTTATTACATACTTATTGAACACACAAGACAGCATTTTGAGGAGGGCAAGGAGGCCAAGGCCGTGACACTGGTCACGACATTCTGGGCCCTTCTCAGGGAAGGGTGATAACAATCTCTCTCGCTTCAAACCACATCCAGTTCTGAGCTGTTGCCCCAAACTGTGGGAACTCCATCAGCACAGAATCATGTTCATGGGGGCAGAGAAGTATATTTGGAAATGGTTTCTCCCAAGCACCTGAGGAAGTCCCACCTCACAGCCAGACAAGATTGTCTTTCAAATGGAACAATTTTAACCACTTGCTGCATTTATTTAATAGTCCTTTCACTCAACTATGCGTTGAGAAGCTGATTTTGTGCCAGCCCTCATCTGAGTCACTTGCATACCATTCACTAAGCCTCGCCTTACTGATAAAAATGTTTGAAGAAGAAATTCTCTAGGGTTTAATATGTACATGACTCATTCAGACATGACACTGTATCAACTGTTTCTTTCTAGGCTCCCCCTGCTTGCTCACGGGATTTCCCTGGTGGCTCTGATACTTGCTCACACACTTCTCTCTAACGTTCACTAAGGATCAACAGGAAGACTCTTGAGACCATGTCAAGATGAAGTGGGTGGAAAAACTAGGAATTATTCAGAGAATACAGCTTAAGAGGGATGTTTAGATATGATTTGTTAGGGAGGAAAGTTCAAGGGTAGAATCTTCTGATTACGGTAATTTCTCCAACTTCTCACATTGCAAAGTGAGACTGCATTTCTTTTTTTTTAAATTATATATTTGGCTGTGTCAGGTCTTAGTTATGGTATGCAGGATCTTCGCTGCATCATGCGGATTTAGTTGATCTGTGGCATGTGGGATCTTACTTCCCTAACCAGGAACTGAACCCATGCCCATGCATTGAAAGGCTGATTCTTAACCACTAGACCACCAGGGAAGAGGAGATTATATTTTTGATAGCCAAAATGTCATCAAAACAGTGAAAGACCCACAAAAATCTTCATTTTTCCAACCTGAGATATTTATTATAAAAGTAGTAAAAGAAGTTGGGGTGGCAAAATCGTATTTTCTTCAACTAAAGAAAGCATTCACAAATTGGCTTAATATGATCTTAAGTAAAAGTTTAGCAAGATGTTTGAAATGTGAAAAGCAAGACAGAAGACTCTTCATAGGAGGGCAAGGAGGCCAAGGCCGTGACACTGGTCACGACATTCTGGGCCCTTCTCAGGGAAGGGTGATAACAATCTCTCTCGCTTCAAACCACATCCAGTTCTGAGCTGTTGCCCCAAACTGTGGGAACTCCATCAGCACAGAATCATGTTCATGGGGGCAGAGAAGTATATTTGGAAATGGTTTCTCCCAAGCACCTGAGGAAGTCCCACCTCACAGCCAGACAAGATTGTCTTTCAAATGGAACAATTTTAACCACTTGCTGCATTTATTTAATAGTCCTTTCACTCAACTATGCGTTGAGAAGCTGATTTTGTGCCAGCCCTCATCTGAGTCACTTGCATACCATTCACTAAGCCTCGCCTTACTGATAAAAATGTTTGAAGAAGAAATTCTCTAGGGTTTAATATGTACATGACTCATTCAGACATGACACTGTATCAACTGTTTCTTTCTAGGCTCCCCCTGCTTGCTCACGGGATTTCCCTGGTGGCTCTGATACTTGCTCACACACTTCTCTCTAACGTTCACTAAGGATCAACAGGAAGACTCTTGAGACCATGTCAAGATGAAGTGGGTGGAAAAACTAGGAATTATTCAGAGAATACAGCTTAAGAGGGATGTTTAGATATGATTTGTTAGGGAGGAAAGTTCAAGGGTAGAATCTTCTGATTACGGTAATTTCTCCAACTTCTCACATTGCAAAGTGAGACTGCATTTCTTTTTTTTTAAATTATATATTTGGCTGTGTCAGGTCTTAGTTATGGTATGCAGGATCTTCGCTGCATCATGCGGATTTAGTTGATCTGTGGCATGTGGGATCTTACTTCCCTAACCAGGAACTGAACCCATGCCCATGCATTGAAAGGCTGATTCTTAACCACTAGACCACCAGGGAAGAGGAGATTATATTTTTGATAGCCAAAATGTCATCAAAACAGTGAAAGACCCACAAAAATCTTCATTTTTCCAACCTGAGATATTTATTATAAAAGTAGTAAAAGAAGTTGGGGTGGCAAAATCGTATTTTCTTCAACTAAAGAAAGCATTCACAAATTGGCTTAATATGATCTTAAGTAAAAGTTTAGCAAGATGTTTGAAATGTGAAAAGCAAGACAGAAGACTCTTCATAGGAAGGTTCCTGAATCTGAAATTTGTTATCTGATCTCCTACTAATGCAAGATAATAAAAAGATAACAGTCACTGTTAACTTGAGATAATAGCTCATGATTCTCCAACAACTTAAAGAAAAAGGAAGGAAAAGTGCTAAAATAATAAATGGGCCCCCAAAAGTAGATCAATCCTACAGGACTCTTTATTCAGGCATGAAGGGAGGCCAGAGAAACAAACGGGAACCCCAAATACATCTTATTTATATTTTTGAGCCAGATATGTTGCCAACAACAACAATGTTGCCAGTTAAACCTACATCCCCAGTCCTTCAAAGTTTGAAATCCTGACTCATCACTGATTGTCCTCATCAAATCACTAAGGAAGGACAAAGGGAAGATACAGAGACTGCTTAGGGCCCTCTTTTGCTGCTTGTGAGATTAAACCCTTAAATGGAGACCAAGATCTAGTCTTGAATCATGAACAGTTCTTGGGAAAAGACAGACTAAAAAATCTTCTGTCCAACTTATACAAATATCTGCAGATAGTGCCAAAAGATAAAAATTCTTACAAACCAATCACCAAAAGATGAGAAACACTGATTATGTTAGATGAAAATATTTAGTCACATATCCTTATAAATCAGTCACTCATTTCTTTCAACAATCATTAACAGCTTTTCAGCATCTTTGTACATGTTGGATATTGTGCTAACAAGCAAACATGGCCAAGATAAAAAGTCCAGCATCTTACCCTCAAGAAGCTCAGAGTCCATTAAGGAAGGTGAACACGGAAGGATAGCACTGAAATGCAGTAACTGCATTGATGCTGTGTGGGGGTACATAACTCAGTTTAAGTGTGTGTCTGTGGTTGAGGAGGCAGGTGATAAGAAATGGTGGAAGATGGCCTTTGAAGGCTGCTAAGGCTCTGGAACAGAAGAAAGAAGCACTGGTGACCTGTTTCCAGTCCCCACCCTCTCCACCACAGAATAGTGCCTGTGCCCTGCTTTTGTGGAGCTTAAAAAAATTTGATTCTTAAGTAAAAGTTTAGCAAGATGTTTGAAATGTGAAAAGCAAGACAGAAGACTCTTCATAGGAAGGTTCCTGAATCTGAAATTTGTTATCTGATCTCCTACTAATGCAAGATAATAAAAAGATAACAGTCACTGTTAACTTGAGATAATAGCTCATGATTCTCCAACAACTTAAAGAAAAAGGAAGGAAAAGTGCTAAAATAATAAATGGGCCCCCAAAAGTAGATCAATCCTACAGGACTCTTTATTCAGGCATGAAGGGAGGCCAGAGAAACAAACGGGAACCCCAAATACATCTTATTTATATTTTTGAGCCAGATATGTTGCCAACAACAACAATGTTGCCAGTTAAACCTACATCCCCAGTCCTTCAAAGTTTGAAATCCTGACTCATCACTGATTGTCCTCATCAAATCACTAAGGAAGGACAAAGGGAAGATACAGAGACTGCTTAGGGCCCTCTTTTGCTGCTTGTGAGATTAAACCCTTAAATGGAGACCAAGATCTAGTCTTGAATCATGAACAGTTCTTGGGAAAAGACAGACTAAAAAATCTTCTGTCCAACTTATACAAATATCTGCAGATAGTGCCAAAAGATAAAAATTCTTACAAACCAATCACCAAAAGATGAGAAACACTGATTATGTTAGATGAAAATATTTAGTCACATATCCTTATAAATCAGTCACTCATTTCTTTCAACAATCATTAACAGCTTTTCAGCATCTTTGTACATGTTGGATATTGTGCTAACAAGCAAACATGGCCAAGATAAAAAGTCCAGCATCTTACCCTCAAGAAGCTCAGAGTCCATTAAGGAAGGTGAACACGGAAGGATAGCACTGAAATGCAGTAACTGCATTGATGCTGTGTGGGGGTACATAACTCAGTTTAAGTGTGTGTCTGTGGTTGAGGAGGCAGGTGATAAGAAATGGTGGAAGATGGCCTTTGAAGGCTGCTAAGGCTCTGGAACAGAAGAAAGAAGCACTGGTGACCTGTTTCCAGTCCCCACCCTCTCCACCACAGAATAGTGCCTGTGCCCTGCTTTTGTGGAGCTGCTCATTATAATTCCTGCCTATTCCACCATCTACCCCTTGGTCACAGTGATTGGTTCAGGGACGGTCATGTGCCAAGCCAGGCCAATCAGAGTCATCAGGGGGCTTTTTTTCTGATGCATTCTGTCTTGACTCTAAAGTCATCCACTAAGTCGTCAGTAGCTCTCTTGGATAAGAAGTCCTCTGAGAAGAAGACTCCTACTAAAGAATGAAGCCAGCACATGGGAGAACAGAGATGAAAAATGGGTAAAGAGGCAAAGAGCTCACCCAGGAATTGTACTTGAGTCTCCTGCGTTGCAGGAGGATTCTTCACCAGCTGAGCTATCAGGGAAGCCCAGAGAGCCCTACTGGCGTCATATGAGTTCCTTGATTCAGACATACCTGAAGCTACCCTTGCCTGGAGTTTTTAGTTGAATGAGTCAATAAATCAATGCCTCCTCTCTCTTTTTTTTTTTTGTTTTTTTCATTTCGTTAAAGTAATTTGAGTTGAACTTCTGTCATCTTTTGCTAGCAGGGTTTCTCATCTCCAAGAATTATGAGAGTGACTGTGATGCTTGTCTTTTTAGGTTCAACTAAACCTTTTAGACTCACAAAATTACCATAGGCAACACAATGCCAGTCTACTTAGAAGACACACGACGCAAACCCTAGCTTGTCAGTAACAGGTGTTCCCTTATGCCAAACCAGCTGTTGCCTTTTCTCTCTAGGGTGAGGGCTCAGTGGCAAGGGGACAAGCTCTACATGGGGCAGGTGTGGGAGCAACCCTGGCTTAGAAGGCAGGTGTCCCCAGGAACAATATCTCTTGTCACATCTCGTTTGGCTCAGCTTCCAGGTCCCCACAAGGGCCATGCCCAGTTAGAAGACTCACTGCACTCAGGGACTTCCCTGGTAGTCTCTGCATGGGGGGCACGGTTCTATCCCTGACTGAGGAACTAAGATCCCACAAGCCATACAGACAAAAAAATAAAACAAACAAACAAACAACTCAAAGCACTCAGAGAAGTCCAAAGAACGGCTTCCCCTCTGTCATTCACAATTCACCTATAGTTCCTCCCAGTACAAATGCAGCTTACCAATCAGGAGTCATTTTTATTATTTTATTACTAAGCAATGCTGCTTAGTAACTGTTAATATTGTATCTCTGCCTTGTTAGAAGGGACACAAAGTCTCAAAGTTAACCAAGGTTTAAATTCTCATGCAGAAAGGAAAAGGGCTTTGTTAGCCCTTTACCCACAAAAGGTATGAATAACATATGTCCATTCCAGGAGTGTATATTTGCTACCTGTATGTCCATGCTTCTTTCCTGTAGTAGCTCTTGTAGTTTTCCTTGGGAGAAACACACACACACACACACACACACACACACACACGCACAGAGGGACTTCCTCCTGGTGGTCCAGTGGCTAAGACTGTATGCTCCTGGGGGGCCGGTGTTTCACCCCTGGTCAAGGAACTAGATTTTACATGTGGCAACTAAGAGTTCATGTGCTACCACTAAAGATCCCTCATGCTGCAACTAAAGCTTCCATGTGTTGCAACTAAGAACCAGCACAGCCAAAACTATAAAATATATTTTTTTAAAGATTTATTTATTTATTATTTATTTTGGGCGGGGGTCGGGTTGGGGAGGGAGGAGGGCGGGAGGGCCACTTATATTGGTCTTTCATTTCTCTATTTTCATCCGTCTTTGTTCTTTGGCTCGTGTGGGCCTCCCATCGCGGTGGCCTCTGTTGTTGCAGAGCGCCGGCTCTGGGCGCATGCGCTCCAGAGCTCCGGCTCGGTAATTGGACTCATCAGTCTGGCCGCTCCGCGGCATGTGGGATCTTCCCAGGCCAGAGATTGAACCGGCACCCCTTGCACTGCAAGGTGGTGTCTTTACCCACTGGACCACCAGGGGAAGCCCAAAACTATAAAATATTACAAAAAATAATACCAGCAGGGATAACCAAGAACTGGGGGGAAGAGAGTTAGACCTTCAGGCCATGCCTAAAGCCAACCAGATATACCTTCAAATACTTTAGTTAGGAGTTAATGAATTACCTTTAACATTTATTTAGATTAAACTATATTTTTGTCACGTAGATAGAAATGTAACTAGTACATATTTAGCAATCTGGGGACAAACACTACTGGAAATATCAGGAGTCTGTTCAACTTTAAAATGGCCTTACTCTTTGATCCTTGATTGCGACAAAGTCTTGCAAGGTTAAACAAAGGATGGGGACCCCCTACAAAGAAAGCCTCCCTCTTTTGGTTTTTAGAAAAGTGGGAGGTTATCAAAGTTAACCAAGGTTTAAATTCTCATGCAGAAAGGAAAAGGGCTTTGTTAGCCCTTTACCCACAAAAGGTATGAATAACATATGTCCATTCCAGGAGTGTATATTTGCTACCTGTATGTCCATGCTTCTTTCCTGTAGTAGCTCTTGTAGTTTTCCTTGGGAGAAACACACACACACACACACACACACACACACACACGCACAGAGGGACTTCCTCCTGGTGGTCCAGTGGCTAAGACTGTATGCTCCTGGGGGGCCGGTGTTTCACCCCTGGTCAAGGAACTAGATTTTACATGTGGCAACTAAGAGTTCATGTGCTACCACTAAAGATCCCTCATGCTGCAACTAAAGCTTCCATGTGTTGCAACTAAGAACCAGCACAGCCAAAACTATAAAATATATTTTTTTAAAGATTTATTTATTTATTATTTATTTTGGGGGGGGGTCGGGTTGGGGAGGGAGGAGGGCGGGAGGGCCACTTATATTGGTCTTTCATTTCTCTATTTTCATCCGTCTTTGTTCTTTGGCTCGTGTGGGCCTCCCATCGCGGTGGCCTCTGTTGTTGCAGAGCGCCGGCTCTGGGCGCATGCACTCCAGAGCTCCGGCTCGGTAATTGGACTCATCAGTCTGGCCGCTCCCGCGGCATGTGGGATCTTCCCAGGCCAGAGATTGAACCGGCACCCCTTGCACTGCAAGGTGGTGTCTTTACCCACTGGACCACCAGGGGAAGCCCAAAACTATAAAATATTACAAAAAATAATACCAGCAGGGATAACCAAGAACTGGGGGGAAGAGAGTTAGACCTTCAGGCCATGCCTAAAGCCAACCAGATATACCTTCAAATACTTTAGTTAGGAGTTAATGAATTACCTTTAACATTTATTTAGATTAAACTATATTTTTGTCACGTAGATAGAAATGTAACTAGTACATATTTAGCAATCTGGGGACAAACACTACTGGAAATATCAGGAGTCTGTTCAACTTTAAAATGGCCTTACTCTTTGATCCTTGATTGCGACAAAGTCTTGCAAGGTTAAACAAAAGGATGGGGACCCCCCCTACAAAGAAAGCCTCCCTCTGGTAAGAAGTGGGAGGTTATCAAAGGGGAAACATCTTTTCTCCTCAAGAAAACAGTTATTGCTTTGAACTTTGGATGTCCTCTAAAAAGTGTTATCATCAAGGAGAAAAAAGTCAAAGCCAAAGTACACAAAATAAGAACATTTAAAGTAGTCTGTATCGCATAAACATATCAAAAGACGAGCATAAAGAAAGACGAGCATAAAGAAAGACGAGGTGACAGTGAAATGAGTGACAAATCTTTTCTCCCATCTCTAGCACATGTTATTAGGCAAAATAACCACAAGAAATTTAAAAATCGGGTTTTAAAAAAATATATAGTTTCTTATGTCTTATTTCATTTTTTAACCACCCAACCCTTTTAAATTATGTTTAAGTGGGCCTCTATCCAGTGCAGTCTCAGAGCACTGAGACTGCCCTCCTCAATGGGAGGCAGGAGGTTTCCCAGCCTGGAGAACTGTGGAGCCTGTTGTCAGCGCCTCAGGCTTCAGCCCCCAGAGACATCACAACTTTCCAGCTCAGAATCCTGAATCTTTTTTTTAAATTAACAACAATAAGAAGGGTTCAGAATATCTATTTCTCCTTTCCTGTATTAACTTGATGTGTATTTAACCTAATATGTCTTAATCCAATGTATTTAAATTGTTTGCGTGCATGCTTAGTTGCTCAGTTTTGTCCAACTTTTTCAACTCTGTGAACTTCAGCCCACCATACTTCTGTGTCTATGGAATTTTCCAGGCAAGAATCCTGGAGTGGGTTGCCATTTCCTTCTCCAGGGGATCTTCCTGACACAGAGATTGAATCTCTGGTTCCTGCATCTCCTGGCAATTTTTTTTCATTCTTAAGTTTAGTGCAAGGTTATTTGACAAGTTACCAAGTTGAGTAAAAGATTCACAAACGGGCATTAAAAGGGCAGTCAAAGTCCAACCTGACCAGCCCTTGCCACAGAGATCCCTGGAGAACCTCCTAGGAGACGAGGCAGATGGAACTCAGCAGGAGGTGCTCCAGTGCCTCCTGGGCATATCTTCATCATGACATGTCCCTTCACCCTACCATCAGGAATCCACAGCAGAACCCAGCAGTGGCAAACAGTGGGTCCCTGAATAACTGGATATTTAAGAGTGAAAAATAACACTCATCATAAAGTGCTGGCAGAGCGTGCCTTGCTTCTGAAGCCATGGAACTGGTATAGATTGGGTAGATTGGGCCAGTTCTCCCCGGACGAGAGTCAACATGTCTGATGAAATCTAAGGCTGTTAGACGTGGGCTTCAGGTCCACGGAGGAAACTGTCCTCTTAAATCCTAATGCTCATTTTCCCCAGCCCTCTGAACAAGGATGCTTTCTTGCATTTGGAGCTCTAGAGATTTCCTATACAGATTCTTTTAAACCAATGGAAGTTCCTCTATTTACACAGCTGAAATCCAACTGAATGTTGTATCCTCAGACTTTGTAAATATCCAACAGATACATGAGTGGCCTGTGAGGCCATTCCCTTTGGTGTCCCTCCCTCTGCAAACATTTTGTCTGAGTACTTATTTTTGATCACTAGGTGGGAGTTTACACATGGATTCAAAATATCTACTTTACCCATGACTTCTTCTGGCTGCTCCAATCTCTCTCCTCTGGAGGGGCCACATGTTTTTAGAGCTATGGGGAGAAACTTCAATATGTTTCCCAGTGTCCTCAATCTCTGCCATCCCACCCACTCTCTCTGGGCCTAGTTAGACCCCCTTTATTAACAAAGACCTCATCCCAGGCTTCCCTAGTGGCTCAGTTATAAAGAATCCACTTAATGCAGGAAACACAGATTCTACTGATGATTCCACATGATGTGCATAACTAAGCCTGTATGCCACAACTGCTGAGCCTGTGCTCAAGAGTAGGGAGACCACAACTACTGAGCCCAAGTGCCACAACTACTGAGGCCCTTACCCTAGAGCCTATGCTCTGCAACAAGAGAGGTCATCACAGTGAGAAGCTCATGCACCACAACTAGAGAGCAGCCCCCACTCTCTGTTGAGTAAAGATTTCACAAACGGGCATTAAAAGGGCAGTCAAAGTCCAACCTGACCAGCCCTTGCCACAGAGATCCCTGGAGAACCTCCTAGGAGACGAGGCAGATGGAACTCAGCAGGAGGTGCTCCAGTGCCTCCTGGGCATATCTTCATCATGACATGTCCCTTCACCCTACCATCAGGAATCCACAGCAGAACCCAGCAGTGGCAAACAGTGGGTCCCTGAATAACTGGATATTTAAGAGTGAAAAATAACACTCATCATAAAGTGCTGGCAGAGCGTGCCTTGCTTCTGAAGCCATGGAACTGGTATAGATTGGGTAGATTGGGCCAGTTCTCCCCGGACGAGAGTCAACATGTCTGATGAAATCTAAGGCTGTTAGACGTGGGCTTCAGGTCCACGGAGGAAACTGTCCTCTTAAATCCTAATGCTCATTTTCCCCAGCCCTCTGAACAAGGATGCTTTCTTGCATTTGGAGCTCTAGAGATTTCCTATACAGATTCTTTTAAACCAATGGAAGTTCCTCTATTTACACAGCTGAAATCCAACTGAATGTTGTATCCTCAGACTTTGTAAATATCCAACAGATACATGAGTGGCCTGTGAGGCCATTCCCTTTGGTGTCCCTCCCTCTGCAAACATTTTGTCTGAGTACTTATTTTTGATCACTAGGTGGGAGTTTACACATGGATTCAAAATATCTACTTTACCCATGACTTCTTCTGGCTGCTCCAATCTCTCTCCTCTGGAGGGGCCACATGTTTTTAGAGCTATGGGGAGAAACTTCAATATGTTTCCCAGTGTCCTCAATCTCTGCCATCCCACCCACTCTCTCTGGGCCTAGTTAGACCCCCTTTATTAACAAAGACCTCATCCCAGGCTTCCCTAGTGGCTCAGTTATAAAGAATCCACTTAATGCAGGAAACACAGATTCTACTGATGATTCCACATGATGTGCATAACTAAGCCTGTATGCCACAACTGCTGAGCCTGTGCTCAAGAGTAGGGAGACCACAACTACTGAGCCCAAGTGCCACAACTACTGAGGCCCTTACCCTAGAGCCTATGCTCTGCAACAAGAGAGGTCATCACAGTGAGAAGCTCATGCACCACAACTAGAGAGCAGCCCCCACTCTCTGTAAGCAGAAAAAGCCCTTTCACAGCAACAAAGACCCAGCACCACCCAAAATAAATAAATAAATAAAATTATAAAACATTAATTAATTAAAAAACAAAGACCTCCTCCCTATAAGACTTTCCTTGTTAGCTTTTAGACTTCCCTCTAGGCTAAGGAGAAGGATGACTAACCCTGAGCAGGTATACAGGCTCTCAATCACTTTCTGCGGATGAGAAACTGGGCAAGAAGGCTGTCTATGAAGGTGAAGCAGTCTCTTCCACCCAGTGCATTTCATGAGCTCCACAATACCTTTAAGCAAATGCAGATGTGATACCAATGATGAATTCATTGATCCTAAGTGCCTGATTCCAGTTCCTACTGGTTTTTGTTAATATCCTTGACCCTGATCACAGACCTCAGAAAAAAAGACAGACTCTGTCTTTCCCATTGATTAATCCAGGTTTCTTTAGGAATGAGACTCAGAGACTGTTCTCTCCACCCAGTGGTCTCATGATTTGCTTACTCTGCATATGGCTCTCAATGCACCTTCATTTTAGGATCTCTCAGCTGTACACTTGGCTGTGCACAATCTTCTGCTAGGGCTCCTCAGCATTTTCTCAGCAACTAGAGTTGGAGGAAGAGGAGTGGGACAGGACATGCTCAGAGCCATCTGAAGAGCTACCAGACAGGAAGGCCAGCAGAAGCCCCAGAAGTGGGGAAGGCTCCCTGTAAACCTGCTTTGGTCACTGAGCCCCTTCAGCCCATCGGATCCTCCCAAAACATAGCTGTCTCCCACGAAGGCATCCAGAGCTCACTGGAAAAGAAGACAGCTCTGTGTCTCGTACAAAACAGGCTGTGAACACACATCTGCTGACTTGAACTGAACGGAATTTAATCTTAGGCCATACAGTCCAAGTAAGCATGGATCAAGCTGGAATGTCTGACGTTTTTATCCTAACATTAAACGCTGTTTGATTATAGTTATCAGTTTGAAGAAACCAGACAGCATGTTACCCTATAATAATTGTTACAATAACTACCATTTAGTGAGCACTTACCATGTGCCAGTTTCTTTACTAGGTGCTCTATAGTCATTAACTCATCTAAGCATCCCAGCAGTGGCTGCTTTGATGTGACTACATGAGAATGGCTTAGGGTTGGTGTCTAATTGGAAAGGAATGGCAGAATGGCTTTTCATTTTGCTCACAGACATAAGTATCTGTATATTAGATTGAGGAAGTACAAAAACCATTTACACCAAAGAATGGAGGCATCTGTCAATAAAAAGTGACGTGGAGGTCAAGACACACCTCCCGATAATGCCTTGGTGCTACCATGAAGTAGGCTTTATTACTCCCATTGCACAGAGCGAGACACTGAGGATTTTAGCAGTTGGAGAGCTTGCTAAAAGCCACATAGTTAATATATGCCCAGACCCCATCCCAAGTCTGCCTCCAAGCTACAAAATGTACAGTTGCTCACTTGTACTCAGGAGAAGTAAAAGAGATTTATAGACATCACTTGAAGAAATAGCTTTTGTTATTATTACTTTTAAGACTGAGGTCAGAAAAAATGTGAAAGTTTCTTAAAAGAGGTGAAATCAAGTGAGTATGACTGATTAACTTCTAAAGAGACTTCAGTGGAGAACAGAGTAGGCACTGTGAAAAGGAGGACCCATTTGAAATAAAAATGCCAATCCCATAGAGGATACCGGCTTATGAAAAAAGCCTAGAAGGAACTATTCCCTAGCAAATGGGCAATGCCTACTATCCTCTAAGAAGGGAGACAAAGCTCAGTGAAGAGAGCCAGCCAGACCTGAATTCAAATCCTGACTGTCACTTTTCAGTTTGAGGACCTCAGACCAGGTACTTAGCCTCTCTGAGCCATATAAATAGAAGTAAAACCCTCCTCTGGAAATAAGTGAAATATTTCTCCTTCACAGGATTACCATGGGGACTAACAGTACAATCTATTCATTCAACAGTGATCTGTTACGCAACTGTATGTGCCAAATGAGAGCCCTCTCACAGCTTTCCTCTGGACCGAGCACACTGATAAACACTCAATAAGGAGTGTGTAGTTGCTTTAGTCGCGTCTGACTCTTTGCAGTCCCATGGACTGTATGTAGCCAGCCAGGCTCCTCTGACCATGGAATTCTCCAGGCAAGAATACTGGAGTGGGTAGCCATTCTGTTCTCCAGAGGATCTTCCCAACCCAGGGACCAAATCTGCATCTCTTTTGTCTGCTGCATTGGCAGGCCGGGTTTTTTTTTTTTTTTAAACCACTAGTGGCACCGTAGCTGTTATTATTACTATTATGATAATTCTTATGAAAAGAAAAAATAGACAAATATGGTAAAATTCACTATATTCCATGGTTCATGGCAGCACAGTCTCGGGTCAAGCACTTTCCCGAAAGGCCAGGCACAATAGAGCAAAATGCAAACACCCATACAGGGTGGATCCTGTCCACCCTTTGGCCAGTATGAGGGAGTAGAGACTGCTTCTTCATTACCTCCTGCCCTCCCCGCATGCAGGTGCCAAGGCCACCACCGGCACCGACAACTGCCTTCTGCTCTGTGGTCTCCTGGAGTGAGGGAGGAGGCAGCTGCAGGTCAGATCTGCCTGTGCTCCCTGCTCTGGCAGTTTCAGCAGGGAGCGGAGGAAAGTAGAATTTAGTGGGGTATCTTTGAGGCCTGTCCCCCGACAGCTAACACACCTTATCAGGTTGGTCCAGGTCTTGCAGGTGCAGATCTCGAATGTGGTACTCCACAATGTGCACGCTATTGCTCTGAGCTGCAAAGTGGAGGGCATTCATTCCATCCCAGAGGGAGCCAGGGTAGAGCAGACGATTACACTACAATGTGGGCCTACTATCCTCTAAGAAGGAGACAAAGCTCAGTGAAGAGAGCCAGCCAGACCTGAATTCAAATCCTGACTGTCACTTTTCAGTTTGAGGACCTCAGACCAGGTACTTAGCCTCTCTGAGCCATATAAATAGAAGTAAAACCCTCCTCTGGAAATAAGTGAAATATTTCTCCTTCACAGGATTACCATGGGGACTAACAGTACAATCTATTCATTCAACAGTGATCTGTTACGCAACTGTATGTGCCAAATGAGAGCCCTCTCACAGCTTTCCTCTGGACCGAGCACACTGATAAACACTCAATAAGGAGTGTGTAGTTGCTTTAGTCGCGTCTGACTCTTTGCAGTCCCATGGACTGTATGTAGCCAGCCAGGCTCCTCTGACCATGGAATTCTCCAGGCAAGAATACTGGAGTGGGTAGCCATTCTGTTCTCCAGAGGATCTTCCCAACCCAGGGACCAAATCTGCATCTCTTTTGTCTGCTGCATTGGCAGGCCGGGTTTTTTTTTTTTTTTTAAACCACTAGTGGCACCGTAGCTGTTATTATTACTATTATGATAATTCTTATGAAAAGAAAAAATAGACAAATATGGTAAAATTCACTATATTCCATGGTTCATGGCAGCACAGTCTCGGGTCAAGCACTTTCCCGAAAGGCCAGGCACAATAGAGCAAAATGCAAACACCCATACAGGGTGGATCCTGTCCACCCTTTGGCCAGTATGAGGGAGTAGAGACTGCTTCTTCATTACCTCCTGCCCTCCCCGCATGCAGGTGCCAAGGCCACCACCGGCACCGACAACTGCCTTCTGCTCTGTGGTCTCCTGGAGTGAGGGAGGAGGCAGCTGCAGGTCAGATCTGCCTGTGCTCCCTGCTCTGGCAGTTTCAGCAGGGAGCGGAGGAAAGTAGAATTTAGTGGGGTATCTTTGAGGCCTGTCCCCCGACAGCTAACACACCTTATCAGGTTGGTCCAGGTCTTGCAGGTGCAGATCTCGAATGTGGTACTCCACAATGTGCACGCTATTGCTCTGAGCTGCAAAGTGGAGGGCATTCATTCCATCCCAGAGGGAGCCAGGGTAGAGCAGACGATTACACTACAATCCTCTCCCTCCTGCACTGTGAGGAGAGAGCTCATATTCAGGTGTGAGCCACATACCTACCTGATTCTTGGCTCTCTCATCGGCTCCAGCTCTGACCAGCCTGAGCATGACCTCGAGGCTTCCAGACCAGGCTGCAAGACGAAGTACTGTCAAGCCGTGCTTCCTCAAAAGAAGGAGAGAAAGGATTCATCACTTAAGTGAGCCACCACACTAGCTCAGCCAACAAAAGTCAAGCTAATATCTAACTGTTGAAAATTAAGAAATGAGAGTGTTCAATATTCAGCAAAGGTGGTATTTCAATTCTATGGGGAAAATGAATATATTTATAAGTAATACAGGCAGTTCTTCATCTGGAAAAAGTAAAATTAAAATCACACAAACAATAAATACATACATACAAAAAAATACTGTGTGGACACAGCTTTCCTCTGGACCAAGCACACTGATAAATACTCGATACTATTGGTAGCTATTATTATTACATTGCTTCTTCATGAAAAGAAGAAAACATAGACAAATGTGGTAAAATTGTACTATATCCTATGGTTCATTGCAGAAAATCATATAAACAATAAATACGTTAGAAGAAAATTTAGAGTATGATGTAATGTTTTAACTCACAAGTTATAAAAGGAACAAGATGATCAACTAATGATAGATTTTTTAAAATGTAACTTAATATACATAAATGATTACTTTCTGTAATATATGAAATACTCTTACAAATCAACAAAAAAAGGGAAATTTAATCCATTGAAAAATGGGACAAAAAAGTGCTCTCTTAAGGTATTAGTGGAAGTGGAACCATTTCAGTTGAAGCAATCTGGCAATATCTATTAAAACTTTAAATATAACCACTAATTCTACTCCTGAGACTCTATCCTGTAAAAATAAATTTTATGACCTAATGTTATATAAACATGGCTTCCCTGGTGGCTCATATGGTAAAGAATCTGCCTGCAATTAATTGCAACCCTTAAAACCAAGTGTATATGTCTACCAATATTGGAACACAGAACAAATCAGAGAACAGTCATACTACATCGTGAAGGCATGAAAAATAATTAGTACTATAACAACTGACTTGAAGAAATTTCCATTAGGTAGCTGTTAAATATGGAAAACAAGATGCTGAGAAAATATAAGACAATACCATTTTTTATAAAACAAGCAATGATCAAAAGCTCATATGTGTATATGTATGCTTCCAGACCAGGCTGCAAGACGAAGTACTGTCAAGCCGTGCTTCCTCAAAAGAAGGAGAGAAAGGATTCATCACTTAAGTGAGCCACCACACTAGCTCAGCCAACAAAAGTCAAGCTAATATCTAACTGTTGAAAATTAAGAAATGAGAGTGTTCAATATTCAGCAAAGGTGGTATTTCAATTCTATGGGGAAAATGAATATATTTATAAGTAATACAGGCAGTTCTTCATCTGGAAAAAGTAAAATTAAAATCACACAAACAATAAATACATACATACAAAAAAATACTGTGTGGACACAGCTTTCCTCTGGACCAAGCACACTGATAAATACTCGATACTATTGGTAGCTATTATTATTACATTGCTTCTTCATGAAAAGAAGAAAACATAGACAAATGTGGTAAAATTGTACTATATCCTATGGTTCATTGCAGAAAATCATATAAACAATAAATACGTTAGAAGAAAATTTAGAGTATGATGTAATGTTTTAACTCACAAGTTATAAAAGGAACAAGATGATCAACTAATGATAGATTTTTTAAAATGTAACTTAATATACATAAATGATTACTTTCTGTAATATATGAAATACTCTTACAAATCAACAAAAAAAGGGAAATTTAATCCATTGAAAAATGGGACAAAAAAGTGCTCTCTTAAGGTATTAGTGGAAGTGGAACCATTTCAGTTGAAGCAATCTGGCAATATCTATTAAAACTTTAAATATAACCACTAATTCTACTCCTGAGACTCTATCCTGTAAAAATAAATTTTATGACCTAATGTTATATAAACATGGCTTCCCTGGTGGCTCATATGGTAAAGAATCTGCCTGCAATTAATTGCAACCCTTAAAACCAAGTGTATATGTCTACCAATATTGGAACACAGAACAAATCAGAGAACAGTCATACTACATCGTGAAGGCATGAAAAATAATTAGTACTATAACAACTGACTTGAAGAAATTTCCATTAGGTAGCTGTTAAATATGGAAAACAAGATGCTGAGAAAATATAAGACAATACCATTTTTTATAAAACAAGCAATGATCAAAAAGCTCATATGTGTATATGTATGTATCTACATCTATTATAAGTGGGTAAATAGGTGGATAGAAAACAATGTAGATATGATTATACGAGCATGAGGAAAAGTACAGAAATAAACACACAAATCTCACATTGTTAAATGTGCTTAATGGAAAAAAGGAAGCTATGCAGAAACAGAAAAGACTGAAGTTATAGAAAGAATTCTACTTATACATCAATTATTTAACATACACTCTCTATAAAATCAAGTAAGTGTGTATATATGCACACACATGCGTAAGACAGGCTGAAAGAGAGATTCTGCTCAAGACCTACTGACCTGCAGTGATGCTGGGGGCACTTAAACTTGTATACCGAATAATCAGGAAGAAAAGTGTAAAAGGAAACAGCTAGCAGCTAACACTGGTTGTCTCAGGGAGGAGGGACTGAAGGGCTGTGACCTTGGAAAAATTGAGACCTGCGCCCCAAGCCCCAAGTTAAAGAAATGTATAGAGCAGACATGATGAGAAAGATCTGTAGACTCAAACAAACTGACCCTAAACTCTGTCTCTACCACTTTCAAATGCTGCAGTCCTGGTCAGTTTAATTAACTCTCAGCCTCAGGATCCTCATCATCTATAAGGTCATGTGTCTGCTTTTCTGTTTCCTTTCATCCCTGTCAAAAAATCACCCACTAACTGTGCATAAGGTCCAAGTACCTAATCTCTAACGTGGTGACTGTAATTATCAACACTTTTATATAAGTGAAATTAACTAAGAGAGTAGAATTTTTTTTTTTTTGAGGTTAGCAGACTTTTTTTTTTTTTTTGGTGGGGGTGGGGAGGGAAGGGGGGTGGGCAAGCCACTTTCACTGGTCTTTCATTTGTCTAGTTTCATCCGTCTCCGTTCCTTGGCCCGTGTGGGTCTCCCATCGCGGTGGCCTCTGTCGTCGCAGAGCACCAGCTCTGGGCGCATGCGCTCCAGAGCTTCGGCTCGCCGATTGGACACATCAGTCCAGCCGCTCCGCGGCACGTGGGATCCTCCCAGGCCAGGGATCCAACCGGAGCCCCTTGCACTGCAAGGCGGCGTCCTTATCCACTGGACCACCAGGGGAAGCCCGAGAGTAGAATTTAAATGTTCTCACACACACATAAAAATGAAGTTTTATGAGTTTAATGTATCTACATCTATTATAAGTGGGTAAATAGGTGGATAGAAAACAATGTAGATATGATTATACGAGCATGAGGAAAAGTACAGAAATAAACACACAAATCTCACATTGTTAAATGTGCTTAATGGAAAAAAGGAAGCTATGCAGAAACAGAAAAGACTGAAGTTATAGAAAGAATTCTACTTATACATCAATTATTTAACATACACTCTCTATAAAATCAAGTAAGTGTGTATATATGCACACACATGCGTAAGACAGGCTGAAAGAGAGATTCTGCTCAAGACCTACTGACCTGCAGTGATGCTGGGGGCACTTAAACTTGTATACCGAATAATCAGGAAGAAAAGTGTAAAAGGAAACAGCTAGCAGCTAACACTGGTTGTCTCAGGGAGGAGGGACTGAAGGGCTGTGACCTTGGAAAAATTGAGACCTGCGCCCCAAGCCCCAAGTTAAAGAAATGTATAGAGCAGACATGATGAGAAAGATCTGTAGACTCAAACAAACTGACCCTAAACTCTGTCTCTACCACTTTCAAATGCTGCAGTCCTGGTCAGTTTAATTAACTCTCAGCCTCAGGATCCTCATCATCTATAAGGTCATGTGTCTGCTTTTCTGTTTCCTTTCATCCCTGTCAAAAAATCACCCACTAACTGTGCATAAGGTCCAAGTACCTAATCTCTAACGTGGTGACTGTAATTATCAACACTTTTATATAAGTGAAATTAACTAAGAGAGTAGAATTTTTTTTTTTTTGAGGTTAGCAGACTTTTTTTTTTTTTTTGGTGGGGGGGGGGGGGGGAGGGGGGTGGGCAAGCCACTTTCACTGGTCTTTCATTTGTCTAGTTTCATCCGTCTCCGTTCCTTGGCCCGTGTGGGTCTCCCATCGCGGTGGCCTCTGTCGTCGCAGAGCACCAGCTCTGGGCGCATGCGCTCCAGAGCTTCGGCTCGCCGATTGGACACATCAGTCCAGCCGCTCCGCGGCACGTGGGATCCTCCCAGGCCAGGGATCCAACCGGAGCCCCTTGCACTGCAAGGCGGCGTCCTTATCCACTGGACCACCAGGGGAAGCCCGAGAGTAGAATTTAAATGTTCTCACACACACATAAAAATGAAGTGATGAGTATGTTAATTAACTAGATGGAAGGAATCTTTTCACAATGTGTACACACACTGAATCATCACCATGTACTCTTTAAATGTATCACAATTTTATTTGTCAACTATACCTCAATAATGCTGAACATGTTTTAAAGTAAATCGCTTTTAAAATGAAAGCAAACAATAATAACAGCAAAATCCACAGGGCTTATAGAGGAAATGGAATAGGGACTTGACGCTCAAAAACTCTATCATTGATACATTCTTTACAGATATAATATCCTGCTATGGACTGAATGTTTATGTCCCTCAATAACTCATATGTTGAAGCCTAATCCTCAACTAGGTAAGGAGGGTGGAACCTTCATGAATGGGATTAGCGCCCTTATAAACAAACGCAGAGAGCCTGCTTCCTAGCTCTCTTCTCCACTGAGTGGGAATAAACCAGGAGCGGCTCTCACAAGACATTGGAAATACTATCATCTTGATTTTGGACTCTCCAGTTTCCAGATCTGTGAGAAAGAAATGTTTGTTGTGGAAACTACCCAGTCTAAGGTATACTTGTTATGTCAGCCCAAGCTAAGACAGATCCTAACAAAAACAGTAGTACAACTGTACATTAAATGGTTAAGTGTTTTAGCCACAATAAATATGGTAGTTGATCTCCTCCCCACCCGCCAAAAAAATCATCCATAACCTCTGTAAACATTCTTCCCAAAAGGTAAGCCTTCTCAGCACATCTTATTTGCCTCTATTAATCAACTGTATGTGTAAGCCTGAACACCATTTAGTTTGCTAAATGTATAGTGCACAAAGCAATAAGCAAGGAATGAGGGTCTGGAGGGGGAACTGCCATTTTAAAGTGTATAAGCATTTTGGTAGTTATTTGGGTTTCCACTGAAAGTGCATTAATGTTCTGTCTGAAGTTCTGGTATGGAGAAGTAGAAAAATGTAAGTCCCAGATTACTGAGATGGAATTATAAATCTGTGGTTCTTAACAACGGGTGGTTTTGTCCCCAGGAGTCATTTGGAGATGTCTGGAGACACTTTTTATTGTTGTGACCTAGGGTAGACACTGGCCTTTAAGAGGCAGAGACCAGACAGACTTCAAAACATCCTATAATCCCCAACCCCCTCCACAACAACAAAAAATCCTCTGACCAAAATGTTGTAGTGCCACTGTGGAGAAACTTGCCCCAAATGTACATACCCTATAAACTTCACATTTCACCCTTCATGCTACACAGTGAGTCCATCTACTGAAGTCTGCTTACGTACTTACAAGTCCAGCATGAAGAAAACACTCAAGCCAGCCAATGAATCTGTTTACCTGAATGTGTTTTTGCAGAAATTTTAGAAAATGCTGGCAATAAGAAAGCCATGCTACGAGCCTTAAAGACACTGAAGTCTTTAAGGTCCCTGAAAATGGCTACAAGGCATTTTAATAGTGAGAAATAGTTTTCATAAAACATGTGCTGTATTTCTTTTTGTAAAACTTTACTGTAACTAGTGCTAACAAGTTGGGAGTTTGTGATTTTAGTAAAATCACATTTGCTTTTTTAGAAAAAAAAGAAAACACCAATTTCTGTATTTTTTCCTAAGGAACAATGATGTACAATAACTAGTTGAGGTTTTTTCAAAAATTTTACCCTTAATTTAGCCTTCCCTATAAATCAATGTTCCACATCCAGTCACTAAATCTAATTTCACATATGGTCAAAAAAAAGAAGCCAGAAATATTTGGAATAGATAATAAGTAATATTTTGGTAGAAGTTCTATTTTTCCCCAAGAGGTCATTCCTAATTTTATAGCAGCTAACATAAAGATTTCAAACACTCACATTAAAATCACAAAGCAAGGAATTCAGCTGCAAACCACCTGAGTCTCTGAAACCATAAATTCCAAATGAAGCCATCATTCCTCAGAGGCAAAGAATCACTCCTCTCAGATGTAAACTAAGTCTTCTGCAAGGAGACTGATGAGTCTGAGAAGTTTATGAGCATAGATTACACCTATAGTCAGTATAGGATGTTCTGCAAAGTGTAAAATGCCCACAGGCACTGACAACCTGAAGTCTGACTGAGATGGAATTATAAATCTGTGGTTCTTAACAACGGGTGGTTTTGTCCCCAGGAGTCATTTGGAGATGTCTGGAGACACTTTTTATTGTTGTGACCTAGGGTAGACACTGGCCTTTAAGAGGCAGAGACCAGACAGACTTCAAAACATCCTATAATCCCCAACCCCCTCCACAACAACAAAAAATCCTCTGACCAAAATGTTGTAGTGCCACTGTGGAGAAACTTGCCCCAAATGTACATACCCTATAAACTTCACATTTCACCCTTCATGCTACACAGTGAGTCCATCTACTGAAGTCTGCTTACGTACTTACAAGTCCAGCATGAAGAAAACACTCAAGCCAGCCAATGAATCTGTTTACCTGAATGTGTTTTTGCAGAAATTTTAGAAAATGCTGGCAATAAGAAAGCCATGCTACGAGCCTTAAAGACACTGAAGTCTTTAAGGTCCCTGAAAATGGCTACAAGGCATTTTAATAGTGAGAAATAGTTTTCATAAAACATGTGCTGTATTTCTTTTTGTAAAACTTTACTGTAACTAGTGCTAACAAGTTGGGAGTTTGTGATTTTAGTAAAATCACATTTGCTTTTTTAGAAAAAAAAGAAAACACCAATTTCTGTATTTTTTCCTAAGGAACAATGATGTACAATAACTAGTTGAGGTTTTTTCAAAAATTTTACCCCTTAATTTAGCCTTCCCTATAAATCAATGTTCCACATCCAGTCACTAAATCTAATTTCACATATGGTCAAAAAAAAGAAGCCAGAAATATTTGGAATAGATAATAAGTAATATTTTGGTAGAAGTTCTATTTTTCCCCAAGAGGTCATTCCTAATTTTATAGCAGCTAACATAAAGATTTCAAACACTCACATTAAAATCACAAAGCAAGGAATTCAGCTGCAAACCACCTGAGTCTCTGAAACCATAAATTCCAAATGAAGCCATCATTCCTCAGAGGCAAAGAATCACTCCTCTCAGATGTAAACTAAGTCTTCTGCAAGGAGACTGATGAGTCTGAGAAGTTTATGAGCATAGATTACACCTATAGTCAGTATAGGATGTTCTGCAAAGTGTAAAATGCCCACAGGCACTGACAACCTGTCCTCACTACCAGTCTGATGACTGGAGAGGCCAATAACTTCCCCTAGAGAGCATGTGCACCTAAGGAGCTCCCCAGAGGCACGCAGTTCTGAGAGTGGATGCTTATATCAGTCTCTGAGCACCGTCTGCCCTCCACCTGCCATCCTTTGTCCACATCTGGAGTAAGAATCTGGAGTAAAAGCCTCTGTTTACTTTGTCGGTCTCTTGCCCAGACGTGGGGATGCTGCCCACTTTGAGCTGGGCATCTCAACCTCTGTGCTGTGCATTTGATCCTTAGCACACAATTTATCTGTTACTGTCTCAGTCCTTGCACTCCCAGAGTGTAGGTTCCTCAAAGGAGGAGGTGTACCTTGTGGCAGTATTTCCTGACACAATCACCTGTTAAATGTTAAAATGCAGATTATAACTCATCACGTCTGCGATGGGGCCTGAGATTCTGCCTTTCTAACAAGCTCCCTGGCGATGCCAGTGCCTCTGGTCACAGGACTTACATCTAGTTGAATCTCCAGCAGTTGGCACTGATACTCACCCACAATGGGCACTGAATAAAGTCCAGATTTAAAGTCCAAGTTCAGTCAGCTTCTGTCTTCTAAGCCCCCAGTTATACTCTGGGTAACCAGTTTATTCTTACAAATGCATGCTGCTGGCCATAAGGTCAATATGGGAAAATAAGTAAAAGCCTAAAGCCTATCAACAATGAGTAAATAGGGGGCTTCCCTGGTGGTCACCGGGAAGGATACCACCTTGCAGGGGCGCCAGTTCGGTCCCTGGCCTGGGAAGATCCCACATGCCGCGGAATGGCTGGACCAATGTGTCCAATTACCGAGCCGGAGCTCTGCGACAACAGAGGCCACTGCGATGGGTGGCCCACATGGGCCAAAAGAACAAAGATGGATGAAAATAGATAAATGAAAGACCAATAGAAGTGGCCCGCCCGCTCCCCTCCCTCCCCAACCCGCCCCCCCAAATGAGCAAATAACTTAGTCATTAAATACAAAGAGCACATAATACACATATTTTCTAAAGAGATCTTTCTGAAATGAACACTGCCAATGAAAGTACTCTGTGTGTATGTAGAGAAAAGGTAACCCCAGTGACCAGATTCTACCCCCTACCATGATTATGCTCCAATCCATTCTTCCAAATGATGAGCTTACCATATCAGCAATATCCACCCTGGCCTTGTGATTGAGCAAGAAGTCCACCGCAAATAAGTGGTTTGCCCCTACTGCAAAATGCAAGGCTGTGCGGTTCATCTGAGGAAACATAATTTGTGTCTTCAGTAACCTGATTGTTATACAGTCTTCTTAAGATTTCTGTTTCTTAAACAGTCATGATTTTTTCTAATCAGGTGTTTGTGTTTTGATTATCTACTCTCTTTCTTGTCTTTAAAAGCAGTGAGAACTGGGTCCAGCATAATCTTACATTGCTCTACTCTTAGATAACATCAGAGAATTTAGCAGTCAACTGGAATGTATGTGTCAAGCTGAAATCCACTGCATAACCTATGACTGATGGTAATAAAATAATGGATTTCAACTTCAGAGTAAAAGCTGTATTTCTCCCATATGCAATCATGAATAATGGTAGGATATAATGATAATGCATTACAAAAGATTTTCCTAGAAGCTCAACCCATATGTGGTTCTTTCCTCTGTAATTTTTTGGACTGTAAATTGTACCGAAGCAAACAAGACAAGAAAGAAGGGAGGAAGGGAGGGAGAAAAGGAAGGAAGAAAGCTATGAGTATCTTTTGCTTCAAAGAAAAGCCAACTTGGTTCTTCCAGGATGTCCAGAGATACTCTGATGTGCTTCAGACAATGGGTGTTTTGCTTGTAAGTAAAACACATGTCATATTTCCAACATTCTAAACACTGATTTTGCTTCCAAATAATTTTTTCCAAAAATTTATTTTTCCAAAGAATTCATAGTATTCCAAAGATAAAATACTATCCTTTGTTTCTCATCAACAATTATTGCAAAAATATGAGAACTGTTTAAACATCTGATTACTTTGGTAGCTAAATTGGTGATAAACTTAAATTTGACAAAACATGAGTTATCCTTGCTATTGTCTGCAATCTAGAGCTATATTCTAGCATGTCCAGTTTTGGCTTATAAACTCCCTTTAACTGTGTGAATAAGAAGGCAAACCAAAACAGCCTCCACGATAACACAACAGAACCACTTCCATGTTTTTTTCATCTCTGTCATCACCAGTTTTAATGAAATCTACAAGCAACTATCTCAACAATTTGCTGTAAACAGGACTAAAAGCGATGTCATTGCAAAGTATAATAGAATTCATCAGAAGTTTATAATAACTTGCTACATTGGCCATTAGCTTAAGTGTACTATCTCTGTAAGTACTTGTATATAAAAATATGATTTAACATATTAGAAAAGTTGCACAGACAAAATTTCAAAAGGCTATAGAAGTACATTGGAGGATATATTTCCTGCTGCTTAGAAAAATGATTAGTGCTGTACTTGTTCAACAATTAATCTAGAATATTACCTTCAAAAATTCTTATTTCTTTTCTTCTTGCTCCCTTCCTTTCTTGATTCCCTTCCTCTTTTCTTTTTTTGTTCCTAAAATGTACTTATGCTACAAACCTTTGTCATTTTTCTACTCTTGCTAGGACATATATTTAGAATGAATATCATATACATGCACACAATATACACAATACACACAGGCACACAAATTCCCTCACATACACACATTGCACAACTGCTAAACATCTTTGCACTGCTTGTCAGGCATGACCTCAGTTTCTATGACTTCAGTTTCTATGACCTCACTGCCTGGGACAGATTCAGATTTTGGGGAATGTGTAGTTTACACTTTTTAGGAGCCCTCTCTAAAACCAGAGTCAGAAAACATAACTGATGGCAGTTTAAATGTCTTACTTTTTCAGATCTTAGAAAATAATATAACAATGGAACACACTGCTAGAGCCCTCCTCATGCCTTGGAAGGAGTCTGTACAAGCAGGCCTCTTAAAGTTTATACTTCATTTAGCATCAAATCTACCTCTGCCATCCCCACCTTGAACCACTCCACAAACTGACCTAAACAACCAGCAGAGCCCCTGTCTGTTCACTTTAATGAACAGCCTTGCGAGGCTGTCAGGAAATCCCCACAAAACCAGGCAGGAGGCAATCCATATTTCTGGCAGTGGGACTTTTCCCCTAAACCCAGGCACGAAATAACAAGTGAGAGCCAGGTTTCAGAAAAGGCCTCACTGCCCAACAGGCAGATGTAGTATGATTCAAAAGCAATAAAATGCAAACCCATATTCTCCTCTGGATTTTAAATTGGAAGGCCCCAACCGCAAAGGACATTACTGGCGAGAAAACAATGATGAACTGTGTAGCAAAAGACGTTCTGCTTTTCCAGAATGTGTGGGGCCAAAGTGATCCACAGGCTATGATCCAGGAGCAGATCCAGGCCATAACCTTGACAGTTGGTTTCCCTGCCCACCCATAGACTTAGCACAGCTGCACAAAAAGACCCTGGGCACGTCCCCTCAGATTAGATCATTTAAAACACTCAGAGCCTCTACTACTGCTTGATGCCACCATTAGCTTAAACATTCTGGAACTGCCAACATAGGAGCTCTCCTTCACCTCATTATCAGAAGCATTCTTACTTTTATTTCAGTTGTACTGTGTAAACCCACACTATCGTTACTTGTCACATCTGTGGCTTCTGCTTACATGGTTCACGACATTAATGTTAACCTTCTTTGCAAACAGCTTCTCCATAAGATCCAAATTATTGCTTTTAGCAGCATTCTGGAAGCTTCTCTCATTTGGCAGCACTGAAAGCAAGCAAGTGTGCATGACTGTGGGGATTTAAGAGGGTTGAAGAGAAAGCAAACCTCATGTGGTAAACCTTGGGACTAAAACCTTGACACAACAGCCTTGAGGCTTTCACAGTCTACTCTTCTGGATGTGGGAACTTCCCTTCAATATTTTATAAAGCTGTATTAGCAAAATTCCACTCTCTCCTTATGTTGCAAGTGTTTTCACAGCCTTAAAAGTCTTCTTGGTCCCAAATAAAACATTATTCCTAAGGACCACCCTGAAGTCAGCAAGGCAGTATATTGCTCTAGGAGGTTGGAAGGTGGCCACTCACTGCTCAAGGGGCGTTGTTTATAAAACGTTTGTGCAAGAGTAGATAGGGAGGAGCCCAAATACTCTGTACAAGCTTATAGAGATAAAACTGTTGTCTGCAGAACCCTGTGTGGATGCCAGACTTGCAGAAACAAAACCATAAAAAATGCAGCACATCATACACATGTTCATAAATGAAAGCTAAAAGAGATGAACATGTTTCATTTCATTTATGTGAAAGGAGCCAGTAGTGGATTCACACTTATACTATAAACATTAATATTACTTACTATGCCCTATGAACATGGCATGTCATACACATATACATATTCAGAGGGCAGGTTTTATTAGATACTTTAGAGACAATTCTAGGATTTACTGAGTTGGTTTTTGGCTTGTTTCTTTGTTGCTGTTATTTTGCAATATAAAGGAGCTGAAAAGCGACTTCCCTGGGAGTCCAGCGGTTAAGACTTCATGCTCCCACAGCAGGAACCCCTCCCTGGTCAGGGAACTAGATCCCACTTGCCACAACTAAAGATACCACATGCCACAACAAACATCGAAGATCCCACATGCAGCCACTAAGACCTGGCAAAGTCAAATATATATATATATGCATATATATATGTATGTATTTTAAAATCATAAAACATTTAGAAGAAAACACAGGAGAAAAGATTCACAAACTGGGATTAGTCAGTCTGTCTTACACATCACACCAACAGCATGACGATCAAAGAAGGGGAATATATTTGCAAGTCACACATCTGACAAATGACTCAATAGTAAGAAAACAAATCCAATTAAAAAACAGGGAGGGCTTCCCTGGTGGTCCAGTGGGTAAGTACACTGTCTTGCAGTGCAAGGCACGACGGTTCGATCCCTGGCCTGGGAAGATCCCACGTGCCGCGGAGCAGCTGGATTGATGTGTCCAATTACCCAGCCGGAGCTCTGAAGCACAAGCACCTGGAGCCGGTGCTCTGAGACAAGAGGCCACTGCGATGGGAGGCCCACACGGTCCAAAGAACAAAGATGGATGAAACTAAAAGCTTCTTGGTCCCAAATAAAACATTATTCCTAAGGACCACCCTGAAGTCAGCAAGGCAGTATATTGCTCTAGGAGGTTGGAAGGTGGCCACTCACTGCTCAAGGGGCGTTGTTTATAAAACGTTTGTGCAAGAGTAGATAGGGAGGAGCCCAAATACTCTGTACAAGCTTATAGAGATAAAACTGTTGTCTGCAGAACCCTGTGTGGATGCCAGACTTGCAGAAACAAAACCATAAAAAATGCAGCACATCATACACATGTTCATAAATGAAAGCTAAAAGAGATGAACATGTTTCATTTCATTTATGTGAAAGGAGCCAGTAGTGGATTCACACTTATACTATAAACATTAATATTACTTACTATGCCCTATGAACATGGCATGTCATACACATATACATATTCAGAGGGCAGGTTTTATTAGATACTTTAGAGACAATTCTAGGATTTACTGAGTTGGTTTTTGGCTTGTTTCTTTGTTGCTGTTATTTTGCAATATAAAGGAGCTGAAAAGCGACTTCCCTGGGAGTCCAGCGGTTAAGACTTCATGCTCCCACAGCAGGAACCCCTCCCTGGTCAGGGAACTAGATCCCACTTGCCACAACTAAAGATACCACATGCCACAACAAACATCGAAGATCCCACATGCAGCCACTAAGACCTGGCAAAGTCAAATATATATATATATGCATATATATATGTATGTATTTTAAAATCATAAAACATTTAGAAGAAAACACAGGAGAAAAGATTCACAAACTGGGATTAGTCAGTCTGTCTTACACATCACACCAACAGCATGACGATCAAAGAAGGGGAATATATTTGCAAGTCACACATCTGACAAATGACTCAATAGTAAGAAAACAAATCCAATTAAAAAACAGGGAGGGCTTCCCTGGTGGTCCAGTGGGTAAGTACACTGTCTTGCAGTGCAAGGCACGACGGTTCGATCCCTGGCCTGGGAAGATCCCACGTGCCGCGGAGCAGCTGGATTGATGTGTCCAATTACCCAGCCGGAGCTCTGAAGCACAAGCACCTGGAGCCGGTGCTCTGAGACAAGAGGCCACTGCGATGGGAGGCCCACACGGTCCAAAGAACAAAGATGGATGAAACTAAAATAAAAATGAAAGACCAATTAAAAAAAAATGGTCCAAAGAAAAAAAAAAGTTAAAAAACAGGGAATAGACTTCACTGGAACAAAGAGGAACCAAAGAGCATATACAGATGGCAATAAGTCCATGAAAAGACATTCAGCATCAGGAAAATATAACTAAACGCCATAAGGAGATACCAACACACAGTTGTTAGAATCGTTAAAATAGTTAGAATGGCTAAAACAAAAAAAAATACCGACAGGGTTTCCCTTGGTGGTGCAGTGGGTGAGGACACTGCCTTGCAGTGCAAGGGGCGCTGGTTCGATCCCTGACCTGGGAAGATCCCACGTGCCGCGGAGCGGCTGGATCGATGTGTCCAATCACTGAGCCGGAGCTCTGGAGCGCATGCGCCCAGAGCCGGCGCTCTGCAGCGACAGACGCCACCGCGATGGGAGGACCACAGGAGCCAAAGAACAAAGACGGATGAACATAGAGAAACGAAAGACCAATGGAAGTGGCCCGGCTGCTCCCCTCCCTCCCCAACCCCCGCCCAAAATAAATAAATAAATAAATAAATCTTAAAAAAAATACCGACAATACTAAATTTAAGTTCCCCTCTTAGGGCCTCAAGGCCTTGCCTGAGCCAGTTCTGTGTAGGACTCTAATCTCATTTGCTCTCTCCTTCATTCACTAATATTCAGTAGTCTGGTCTTCCTCTTCTTTCTCTCTCTTTTTTTTTTTTTTTTTAAAAAAAAACCCCATATTATTTAGCTGCACCTGGTTTTTTGTGTTTTTTTTTTGCACCTGGTTTAAGTTGAGGCATGCAGAATCTGTCCTTGCAAGGCATGAAATCTCTAGTTATGCCATGCTTTCCCTGCATCTCCACATCTTGAAAGTGCACTTATGTAATACTTTCTTGAATATATTTCTAGAACCAATGGCTGGCTAGCTGGATGGATGTATGAACTAACTGAACACTATCTTAAGAAACTGGTGCTCCGTACCCAAGGCTGGTGTTCAGAATAGGAGGCCATCCCAGCTAGCCGATGTGGATAGTGTTCCTGTTAAGAGACTCGACGTCATTCTTAACGCGAAGAGTCTTAAACAGCATTCCTCAGCTTATTCTATAAAGCAGAGATGATCCCCTCCATGCTTCAAAAACTAAAGAAAGATTATGCTGTTTATTTGAAGTCACAATAAATCAGTGAATGTGTCAGGCTGTAGGAGATAACAGCACATAAAACGCTTTCCTTAGTTGTAAAAGGGCTTAATCATTTCTTGGAACATTCTCTTCCTTAATTTGAAAGAGTAACACTTTCCTTCCACCCACAGTACAGGGTGAACCTAAAACGTCCTGAGAAACCTGAGCTAGCTCTTGGGTGGAGGTGGATCTTAAAAGCGGGAAGCAGCCCCGAGGCGCAGAGGTGAGGATGGGCTCGGGTCCCTGTGGCACCGCACCTGCTCACCAGTCGCACCCTCCCTCACCCCGCGCTGCCACCGACAGTTTCCAGAGCTGTACCCGGACTCACGGTAGTCGTATCCCGCCGCCGTCTCCTGCGTCCCCTCTTGCTTCCACCTCCGGGACAGGCACTTCCAGGGCCGGGCCGCCCGCCCCTGAGGTCTTCCCGCAGCCCCTTGGCGGTCGCGGCGGCGCCGAGTAGCAGCCCCTCGCCGCCGCCCTGACCCCAAGGCTCGCGGACCCGGCTCCATGTCCCACCGAGCCAGTTCTGTGTAGGACTCTAATCTCATTTGCTCTCTCCTTCATTCACTAATATTCAGTAGTCTGGTCTTCCTCTTCTTTCTCTCTCTTTTTTTTTTTTTTTTTAAAAAAAAACCCCATATTATTTAGCTGCACCTGGTTTTTTGTGTTTTTTTTTTGCACCTGGTTTAAGTTGAGGCATGCAGAATCTGTCCTTGCAAGGCATGAAATCTCTAGTTATGCCATGCTTTCCCTGCATCTCCACATCTTGAAAGTGCACTTATGTAATACTTTCTTGAATATATTTCTAGAACCAATGGCTGGCTAGCTGGATGGATGTATGAACTAACTGAACACTATCTTAAGAAACTGGTGCTCCGTACCCAAGGCTGGTGTTCAGAATAGGAGGCCATCCCAGCTAGCCGATGTGGATAGTGTTCCTGTTAAGAGACTCGACGTCATTCTTAACGCGAAGAGTCTTAAACAGCATTCCTCAGCTTATTCTATAAAGCAGAGATGATCCCCTCCATGCTTCAAAAACTAAAGAAAGATTATGCTGTTTATTTGAAGTCACAATAAATCAGTGAATGTGTCAGGCTGTAGGAGATAACAGCACATAAAACGCTTTCCTTAGTTGTAAAAGGGCTTAATCATTTCTTGGAACATTCTCTTCCTTAATTTGAAAGAGTAACACTTTCCTTCCACCCACAGTACAGGGTGAACCTAAAACGTCCTGAGAAACCTGAGCTAGCTCTTGGGTGGAGGTGGATCTTAAAAGCGGGAAGCAGCCCCGAGGCGCAGAGGTGAGGATGGGCTCGGGTCCCTGTGGCACCCGCACCTGCTCATCAGTTGCACCCTCCCTCACCCCGCGCTGCCACCGACAGTTTCCAGAGCTGTACCCGGACTCACGGTAGTCGTATCCCGCCGCCGTCTCCTGCGTCCCCTCTTGCTTCCAACTCCGGGACAGGCCCTTCCAGGGCCGGGCCGCCGCGCCCCTGAGGTCTTCCCGCAGCCCCTTGGCGGTCGCGGCGGCGCCGAGTAGCAGCCCCCTCGCCGCCGCCCTGACCCCCAAGGCTCGCGGACCCGGCTCCATGTCCCACCCCGAGGCCCGCACTGCGCGTGCGCCGCGCACACCTGGGGCCGCTCTCTGCCCAGGACGCTTCTGCGGGCGCCTCGCCCGGGGCTCCAGACCTGCTCGGGCGCGGCGGCCTCCAGGTGTGGCGCGGACTGTGATGTTGTTGGGAGCACCTGTGGTCAAACATTAAGAGGAAAGTGCTGGCGCACATTTAGGTGGCTCTTAGCACAATTTGGAGTTGACGAGGTTAGCTTTATAACCACTATTGGAACTTAAATATTGAATCAATTCTTAATGGGTTTCCAGAATTTTCTTTTTGGGGGGTGCGGGGGGACGGGTTGGGGAGGGAGGGGGCGGGCAAGCCACTTCTATTGGTCTTTCATGTATCTATTTTCATCCATCTTTGTTCTTTGGCCCGTGTGGGCCTCCCATCGCGGTGGCCTCTGTTGTCGCAGAGCACCGGCTCTGGGCGCATGCGCCCCAGAGCTCCGGTTCGGTAATTGGACACATCGGTCCAGCCGCTCCGCGGCACATGGGATGTTCCCAGGCCAGGGATCGAACCAGCGCCCCCTGCACTTATGAAGGTGGTGTCCTTGCCCACTGGACCACCAGGGAAGACCCAGAATTTTCTTTTGAATAAAGACTCAGTTGCCTCTCTGAAAATGGAAAACCTTGGTGTCCCATTTTAACGCTGTGATAACCTACTGGCCTTTCCAGCTTGGGTATCATTTCTTTCTTACTGGTATATAAAGGATTAATGACTCTTTGCCACGCCGTTGACTACAACCCGACAGGCTTCCCTGTTCTTCACTGTCTCCCTAAGTTTGCTCAAGTTCATGTTCACTGAGTCCTGATGATATCCAACTATCCCATCCTCTGTTGCTCCCATCTCCTTCTGCTCTCAATCTTTCCCAGCATCAGAGTCTTTTCCAGTGAGTTAGCTCTTTGCATCAGGTTGCCAAGGGATTAGAGTTTCAGCTTCATCAGTCCTTTCAATGAATGTTCAGTAGTAGTACTAGGACTCTATTAATATATGGTATTAATTACAGCAGCTTTTAAAAATTTATTTATTTATTTATTTTTGGCTATTCTGGGTTTTCACTGCTGCTGCAGGCTCTTCTCTAGTTTCAGGGAGGGAGCTACTCTCTAGTTGAGGTGGGCAGGCTTCTTGCTGTGGTGACTTCTTTTGTTGTGGAACTTGGGCTGTAGGGCACGCGGGCTTCAATAGTTGCGGCTCCGAGGCTCTAGAGCACAGGCTCCATAGTTGTGGCTCAAGGACTTAGTTGCTTTGCAGCATGTGGGATCTTCTAGGATCAGGGACTGACCCCGTGTCTCCTGTGTTGGCAGGCGAACTTTTCACCACTGAATTACCAGGGAAGCCCACGACAACTTTTTAATTAATGTTGATATGTACTAGGGTCTGTCCTTCTACTTAATTATTCTTGGACCTTTGCTCTTCCATATAAAATTTAGGATCTACGTAACAAATTCCAAGAAAAACCATGACAAGTTTTGTTTTGAGTATTATTGAACTTATAGAATAATTAGGGTAGAATAGCTATCTTAAAAATAAAAATAAAATGTTATTCTTCCTTTTCCTGACTAGGATCAGGAAATTTACTCAGACATACTGTTTGTCTTTCAATAATATTTTGTAGTTCTCAAGTACTCAGAAAATTTTGATAGGTCACAGTGCCTCCCTACCCCACGCCCAGACTCTTTAGGTCCCTTTAGATTATTACCATGAAAGATTATTGTTTTCTAATTGGCTATTACTGTTGTACAGGCATGCTACTGATTTTGTACATTGATCTTGTAGCCATAACCTTGTTGAACTCCTTTATTAAATGCAGATTTAAAAAATGTAAACATATCTGACAATAAAGTTTTGTTTCCAATTTTTAATCTATTTTGTTCATTTATTGAATTGGCCCCAGCAAAATAATAGAGGATGCTTTTGTGTTATTCTTAAGGAGGGCTTCTAAAATTTCACCATTAAGTGGTATGGTTTATATAGTTATTTTATAGATGCACAATTTACTAGCAGAATCTAATGTTGTTTGGATGTAGCAATGTGCCCTGCTAAAAACTGCATTTCCAGATTCCCTATAATATGAGGAAGCCATGTGACAGTCTGGCCAACGAGACAGAAGTGGAAATTGTTATATGGGGCTTCCAGGAAACCTCCTTAAACTGGGACAGACTTGTTGGCCTTTTATCCTTTTCACTTCCTTGTCTTCCTACCTGGAATTCAGGTGTAAGGTTGGATGTGGAAAAACCCATCCATCTTGTGACCAGGAGCTGGCCATATAAAGGCCAAGAAAATCAGACTGTTGAACATATCTTTGAACTACTGAGCTAATGCTATGCAATGAAATTCATGTTTGTTTAAGAGACTGATGGGGTCTCTGTGACTTACAGCTGAAATTATATTCTGAAGTGATACTGAAAATAGGGTGTTGAAAATAATAAAACTTAATATACAGAACTGACTTAGTGTTTAAGGGAGAAACTTTGGGAATGGGGACACATATCACAGGTTGGAAAAACAGTGACTTGTTTGGAGGTAATATTTAGTCAAATTGTCAACTTTGACAGTCTGACAATGGAGAGTAGACCAGATGCCAACTGAGGCTGCAGTATTAGGGGAAATGTTAGGAGAAAAACTCAAAATGTTGAGATGGGATTGCTGTTTTTTGCTGTGTCCAGCAAAGTCTGAGCAGAGAGAAATATACTTTTTGTCTAGTAAAGCTAATAGCCTAAACAGATGGAAGAAAACACCACCTTACTAAAGAAAGAAGTTTCTCCTTTTTCGTTTTTACTTTTTAGTGTGATATAGATCATATATGAATAAAAGTATATAAAGTATATATGTACAATTTAAATAATATTTTTAAAGTAAACATCCATGCCATCACCACTTGAGACAATAGAACATTCACAGCATCCTGGCAGTTCCACGTGCCTTTCCTCAATCACATTCCCTTTTCTCCCCACAGAGTAAGTCCTTATTCTAACTTGGAGACAATAATACACTTGCTTCTCATCATAATTTATCTCAGATGAATACATCCTTAAAGCTATATACACTTGTTTCAAACAGTATACATGGAATCATGCTGATGGCATCCTTCCAGAATTTGCTTCTTCTGCTCCACAGTATGTCTGTGATATTCATCCACCTTCTGGTTACCTATTTCCTTCATTTTCACTACTGTGTAGAATTCTCCTGTTTGAATATACATGAATATACAATGATAGGGTCTAGCCATTCTACCAAGGTTGAGTATTGGTTTATTTCCTTTCTTCTTCTTCTTCTTTTTTTGGTTATTACAGTGCTGTTATGTGCATTCCTGTTCATGCTTCCTAAAAAAACAGTCATGTTCAATAGTTAAGACATTTTATCAGTTATGGTTCTGGTAGGAAAAGAGCTTGTATTTTCAGATGAGTTTTATGAAAAGGACCATTTACAAAAGTATTGGCAGGATGTGAAGAAAGCACAAAAGTCAGGGCAGCACCTCAGGGCTGATAAGGGCAAGGCTCTGTTAAAATGGGTGTGAAAATAATAAAACTTAAATAAAACAAAGAACTGACTTAGTGTTTAAGGGAGAAACTTTGGGAATGGGGACACATATCACAGGTTGGAAAAACAGTGACTTGTTTGGAGGTAATATTTAGTCAAATTGTCAACTTTGACAGTCTGACAATGGAGAGTAGACCAGATGCCAACTGAGGCTGCAGTATTAGGGGAAATGTTAGGAGAAAAACTCAAAATGTTGAGATGGGATTGCTGTTTTTTGCTGTGTCCAGCAAAGTCTGAGCAGAGAGAAATATACTTTTTGTCTAGTAAAGCTAATAGCCTAAACAGATGGAAGAAAACACCACCTTACTAAAGAAAGAAGTTTCTCCCTTTTTTTTCTTTTTACTTTTTAGTGTGATATAGATCATATATGAATAAAAGTATATAAAGTATATATGTACAATTTAAATAATATTTTTAAAGTAAACATCCATGCCATCACCACTTGAGACAATAGAACATTCACAGCATCCTGGCAGTTCCACGTGCCTTTCCTCAATCACATTCCCTTTTCTCCCCACAGAGTAAGTCCTTATTCTAACTTGGAGACAATAATACACTTGCTTCTCATCATAATTTATCTCAGATGAATACATCCTTAAAGCTATATACACTTGTTTCAAACAGTATACATGGAATCATGCTGATGGCATCCTTCCAGAATTTGCTTCTTCTGCTCCACAGTATGTCTGTGATATTCATCCACCTTCTGGTTACCTATTTCCTTCATTTTCACTACTGTGTAGAATTCTCCTGTTTGAATATACATGAATATACAATGATAGGGTCTAGCCATTCTACCAAGGTTGAGTATTGGTTTATTTCCTTTCTTCTTCTTCTTCTTTTTTTGGTTATTACAGTGCTGTTATGTGCATTCCTGTTCATGCTTCCTAAAAAAACAGTCATGTTCAATAGTTAAGACATTTTATCAGTTATGGTTCTGGTAGGAAAAGAGCTTGTATTTTCAGATGAGTTTTATGAAAAGGACCATTTACAAAAGTATTGGCAGGATGTGAAGAAAGCACAAAAGTCAGGGCAGCACCTCAGGGCTGATAAGGGCAAGGCTCTGTTGCCACCCCTAGAATGAAAGGGCAAGGGCAAGGGAAGGACTGGAGAGCAAGCGAGCAGAGAATGGCATATGAAGAAGTTGTGACCTTTGGTCGAGGGATTTAACCAGCATGAGATGATCCTTCAAAAAGGTGTATGAGGGAATAAACACTCGACTTGATCTCCTTTTTTTCTTGAAACCTTCTGTAGTAGCTCCCTGCTGCCATGTCTCATTGGACATAAGGCAGGGTGAAGAGCACAGAGCAAATCAGGAGGGCAAATGGAAAACCAGCATATATTTAGGAGTGCAGGTACTGGGCTGTTGAGTATGTACCTCTTCAGAGTTGCTAAAAAAGGGCCGAATGTTTTCCAAAGAGGTTGTAGGGACTTCTCTGGTTCAGTGGCTAAGACTCCACACTCCCAGTGCAGAGGGCCCAGGTTCTGTCTCTTGTCAGGGAACTAGATCCCATGTGCCACAACCAAGAGTTCACACGCAGCAACTAAAGATTCCACGTGCTGCAATTTAAAGACCCCACATGCCGCAATGAAGAGTGCCGCAACCAAGACCCAGCACAACCATGTAAAATAAATAAATTTTTTTTTTTTTTAAAAAAAAGGAGTTCATATTCCTCCATATCATCACTGAAACAATATCATTAGATCCTTTCATTCTTGTGAATCTGGGAGAGATATTATAATACCTCTTTGAATGTTTCTTTTCCCCACTTTGCTACTGTTAAAATGGCAGAGGATGCTTTCATGTTTCTTGGACACTTAGATTTCTATGTAAAGTGCCATTTAAAGACTTTTGATCAAATTTCAATTGGCTATCTTTTTCTTATGATTTGTATATTCTGGATTATATATATTTTGGATACTGGGATTTTGTCAATTACATGTGCTGCAAATGTGTTCTCTCAGGTGGCTCCCTGTATTCACACTCTCTAAACAAGTAAGATGATAGGTGCTTACTCTTTGTGTTCTTATTGTATTTTTTTAATGTCCCCCCAAACAAAATTATAATAAAAAGAAAATGGAGCTGGATTATTAGATAAAACAGAAAAGAATGTGGAGGAAATTCTGGATAAAGAAAATAAGAGTGGAAAAGGAAACCATTTCTATTGGCTAAAAGATTAAACATTCAAAATTTCATTTTGAATTTTTATTAAATATTACTAAATGACAACATTTAATTAAATTAATCATCTAAATGAAATTGATTTAGTATTTAATGGTGAAACCACAGTAAAAATAAACTTAAAACAAGATAAAAAAGAACAAATATGGTAGTATCTACTTTCAAATACATTAAATCAGTGCTTCATTGAATTTAGTTTTATAGAAATTAATGTAAGTAAATGAAGAATTGCAGTTCTATAACTAGGTGTTCACCACAGCATATAATAATATTAGGCAAGACACTGGTATGCTAATAAACACCAAGCTTAATTTGTACCATCTAGTAATTTAAAGTCAAATTGCCACTTTGGCCACAGGGTTGCTCAAGATCCTAATTTATACTATTCCTAAAACATTATGTCTTAATACATTTAGGTAATGAGCTATAAATATGAAAAGAAAAAACAAAAATATGAGAACAAAAGATTCAGCTTTTTAAAGCAGTAATAGAAAATGGGTTCCATCTTCATGTTTCAGTAAATAATTGTTTTTTCATGAAAACTCCTCTTGATAGCACAAAAATATTTGGAGCAACTACTTAAGCTAACTATTGTTGTCTTCTTTCACAAATATTAATAAAAACATGATAGAAATAAACTAAGACAAATGAGGTATTTAAACACACATTAATCTTTTGAAGTGCACATTCTTCTCTAGAAGATCATGATAAAAAATATACAATTTATCCTTTTTTTTTTTTTTTTACAGATTTGTGTAAAGTACAAATATAACTGCCAAGAAACAAAATACATCTAAAAGTCCCAGATAAGAAAATAAGTTCCTTGAATCTTAGACTAAATATTTTTTAAAGTGAACCAAGTGCTTATTCATTAGATAAAGAAATTCTAAATTAAAAAAATCAAATGAATAATCATATTTTAAACAAAAGTTCTTTTTACACAGAAAATAGCACTGTGGTACTATTTTCCTGAAGGTAACAAAGCCATGCATGTTCTAATAAGCTAATATACTCCATAGAAATTATGATAAATATTAATTATGAATCCTCATAAGGTATCTGAGGATACTAGGAGCTAAAATATTACTATAATTATTCGAAGTTATAGAAGATACTAGGTTCAAGCATAGTCCAATGTCAACAAAGTGATTAAGTGCTGAAAAATTCTTATGCTAAAATAGGTTTATTTGAACCTCTGAGAGCCCTTATAAATATGTGTTTATACTCACTGTAAGACATCATAAGCAAAGAAATAACTTTCTGATATCATTTTCAACTTCTCATTTTAAAATTATCTCTTAACAGACTGATTTGTAAGTGAAGTATAATTGGAAGCGAAATTATCATTGTTATCAAAAAAAGTATACAGGAATCAATTAGTATATATTCCAAATTCATACAAAGGAAATGTCATTTGGGGAGGGATTAAAGCATTTGCCTTTCACTAAATGAATCTGTAAGCTTGAAACGAAGAAGAACACATTCATTGATTATAAAATAACAAGTTTCCACCAAGAATTCATATTAAAATGTTCAACATTCATTTAAAAAATACGTCAAGTGTGTGTCTGGGATTGTTTGGTTTTGTTTTCTTTGATACTGAGTACTTTGTCATCAATCCTGGCCTGGAATAAAACAGAGCACATATTTAAAATACATGAAGGAAAAGAACAACAAAAAAAAGACCCCCAAATTAAATGCATGAAGAGATTTTAAAAATTGTTAATATAAATACTTGATTTTTAAATTTTTACTTAATGATTTATAAAAGCAAATTTTAACATTTCCTAAAAATTAGACCTCAAAATATAACAATTTCACAGCCAGCTTTATTAAAATTAACCATACCTTTTTGTTTTTGTTCCAGTCTTCTGTACTTTGCCTGAGTTAACTTTGGAGGGAAGAAATTGCATAAAGAATAATCATATTTTAAACAAAGTTCTTTTACACAGAAAATAGCACTGTGGTACTATTTTCCTGAAGGTAACAAAGCCATGCATGTTCTAATAAGCTAATATACTCCATAGAAATTATGATAAATATTAATTATGAATCCTCATAAGGTATCTGAGGATACTAGGAGCTAAAATATTACTATAATTATTCGAAGTTATAGAAGATACTAGGTTCAAGCATAGTCCAATGTCAACAAAGTGATTAAGTGCTGAAAAATTCTTATGCTAAAATAGGTTTATTTGAACCTCTGAGAGCCCTTATAAATATGTGTTTATACTCACTGTAAGACATCATAAGCAAAGAAATAACTTTCTGATATCATTTTCAACTTCTCATTTTAAAATTATCTCTTAACAGACTGATTTGTAAGTGAAGTATAATTGGAAGCGAAATTATCATTGTTATCAAAAAAAGTATACAGGAATCAATTAGTATATATTCCAAATTCATACAAAGGAAATGTCATTTGGGGAGGGATTAAAGCATTTGCCTTTCACTAAATGAATCTGTAAGCTTGAAACGAAGAAGAACACATTCATTGATTATAAAATAACAAGTTTCCACCAAGAATTCATATTAAAATGTTCAACATTCATTTAAAAAATACGTCAAGTGTGTGTCTGGGATTGTTTGGTTTTGTTTTCTTTGATACTGAGTACTTTGTCATCAATCCTGGCCTGGAATAAAACAGAGCACATATTTAAAATACATGAAGGAAAAGAACAACAAAAAAAAGACCCCCAAATTAAATGCATGAAGAGATTTTAAAAATTGTTAATATAAATACTTGATTTTTAAATTTTTACTTAATGATTTATAAAAGCAAATTTTAACATTTCCTAAAAATTAGACCTCAAAATATAACAATTTCACAGCCAGCTTTATTAAAATTAACCATACCTTTTTGTTTTTGTTCCAGTCTTCTGTACTTTGCCTGAGTTAACTTTGGAGGGAAGAAATTGCATAATGAATAATATGAAATAATAAAAAAGCTTTATAAAGATTTAAAGAGTTAAAGTTGACTGACTAAAGACAGTAAAAACTTCCTTAGTACTACATACTTTGAATTTATAAATAAGTTTCTTTATAACTTACTTATTTCATTAGTATTCCAGCTACTTTTGAAGCTGGGTTAGAGTCAGAACTGCCAAAAAAAAAGTTAAAGAGGCTTTCTGGCTATATAACTGTAGTTAATTTACCACTGTGCCCTAGCAAATGTTCTCTGAAGGAATTTCTTTTTGGATTAGATCACTCAGTTCCCTAAACTTCTGAGTTCACTCTGTGCTAACTCAAGCTTAAACCAAAGGTTTTTCGAAATTTCAAATCTAATGGCTTCGGCTAACTCTAACCCATGGTAAGATAACTAATATTCTCCTAAATGGCAGCATACACAAAATATTCCTTTAAATGTGTATGTTTCATTTTAATAGCAATCTCAATTATTTTCTATTTTTAATTTATTTTTTTAATTGAAGGATAACTGCTTTATAGAATTTTGTTGATTCTGCCCAATATCAACATGAATCAGCCATAGGTATACATATGTCCCCTCCCTCTTGAACTTCCCTCCCATCTCCCAGCAATTTCGATTTTAATAAAACATTCTTAGAAAATCAAGCTCTTTAAAATAACTATAAACTCACCAGTACTTTTGGTGCCTTCCTTGGGTTGGTTACATGGATTAACCTTATCCTTTCTCAGTTCCTGGATAATGCCTTTATTTAAGCAAACATCTACATGCACATTGAATAGGGTAAGATCTGAAGTCTTTTGTTCTAGGTTACAAACAGGACAAACAAGAACTTGGTCACTGACTTCATATGCATAAGGTTGGGGGGGTTCCTGCCTTCTTAATGACTCAACATCTTCATTTTCCAATGAAACAGTACAAGAATTCTGAGGACAGTGTTCCATATTAAATGATTTGCTTGGAAGACCTGAACATTCCTCCTTGCTGGGCTTGTTATGTAAAGCATGTACATCTTCTGTATTTGATGGGTTACCGGTAGTCTCTACCAGCTCAATGGGATCCACTGACATGATCTCTGGGTTCTTCTGGTGGGTTTCATAATCCTGCTTCTCACAGACAGAAACAGAATCATCTACATTTTCTTTCCTGTTCTTCTGGTGGGTTTCATAACCCTGCTTCTCACAGAAAGAAACAGAATCATCTACATTTTCTTTCCTGTTGACTTCTGTACAGGTAGCATGTGAACATGAGGACATTTTGGAGTTTCCATTGATAGAAGATCCATCAAGACACACATCTACATGATTATTAAAGGCTTCTAGACTGACGCTTCCTTGCTCCCTAAAGCAAACAGGACAGGTAAATACCTGACAGTTACTTGAATTCTCTATTGTTTTTAAATTCTCACTCGTCTTCTTCTTTAAAACTTGGAACGACTGTGATGTCTGTAAACTTTGTTTATTATTTATGTATGTTTCATATTTAAATGTATCTTGGTGGCTTGCGTTCCTTTCAGATCGTTTTTTATCAAAGAAACTCTTCTTATGAGATATCTGTGGAGGTTTTAGAAACTGATCTTTGTCAGTTTTCTCTAGTATACACCCGGTGGCTGAATGGGCTTGGTTTCCAGGCTGTAGGAAGCCAATAATGCTTCTTTGTTGGTGTTTCTTCTCCTCTTCATTGGAAAAACTAGATAGCTGCACCCTAAATTAAATCAGCTACAATTAATCCATTTCAAAGTCAACAAAACCAACTCACTTATAAAGCATAAACACACTTTGTGTAACACTACTGTGACATGAAAAAGCTATTTAGCCAAAAATAATAAGCAATACTGAACATTTTCTGAATTAAAGGTTACTTTTCTAATAAGGTAGTATTACAAATAGAAATTTACTTTCTTTATAATGCTGGGTATACTAAATAGTAAGTTACCTACTGGAGTTAGCATGATTATATAGGTCTTTAAATTAATATCTGCATCATGATACCATTAAACACTGAGTAAAAAAGCTCCTTTCTTGCAATAGGCTCTTTTTTTTTTTTTTTTATAATAATTTTAGGTTCTCAGCAAAGTTGAATGGAAAGTACACAGAGTTCTCATATATACCCTGCCTCCACACATTTGTTACAACCAATGAACCTACACTGACGTGACATTATTACTCAAAGTCCATAGTTTACATCAGGGTTCACTCTTGGTGTTGTACAGTCTATGGATTTTGACAAATGTGTAATGACATGTATCCACCATTAGAGCATCACAGAGAATAGTTTCACTGTCCTAAAAATCCTCTGTGCTCTGCCTATTCCACTCTCCTGCTATGCCTGACAACCACAGATCTTTTAATATCTCCATAGTTTTGCTTTTTCCAGAATGTCCTATATTGGAATCATACAGTACTGTAGCCTTTTCAATTGGCTTCTGTAAGTTAATACACAGTTAAGCTTCCTTCATGTCTTTTTATGGTTTGACAGCTCATTTTTTTCCCCTTTAGTGACTTGAATTCTCTATTGTTTTTAAATTCTCACTCGTCTTCTTCTTTAAAACTTGGAACGACTGTGATGTCTGTAAACTTTGTTTATTATTTATGTATGTTTCATATTTAAATGTATCTTGGTGGCTTGCGTTCCTTTCAGATCGTTTTTTATCAAAGAAACTCTTCTTATGAGATATCTGTGGAGGTTTTAGAAACTGATCTTTGTCAGTTTTCTCTAGTATACACCCGGTGGCTGAATGGGCTTGGTTTCCAGGCTGTAGGAAGCCAATAATGCTTCTTTGTTGGTGTTTCTTCTCCTCTTCATTGGAAAAACTAGATAGCTGCACCCCTAAATTAAATCAGCTACAATTAATCCATTTCAAAGTCAACAAAACCAACTCACTTATAAAGCATAAACACACTTTGTGTAACACTACTGTGACATGAAAAAGCTATTTAGCCAAAAATAATAAGCAATACTGAACATTTTCTGAATTAAAGGTTACTTTTCTAATAAGGTAGTATTACAAATAGAAATTTACTTTCTTTATAATGCTGGGTATACTAAATAGTAAGTTACCTACTGGAGTTAGCATGATTATATAGGTCTTTAAATTAATATCTGCATCATGATACCATTAAACACTGAGTAAAAAAGCTCCTTTCTTGCAATAGGCTCTTTTTTTTTTTTTTTTATAATAATTTTAGGTTCTCAGCAAAGTTGAATGGAAAGTACACAGAGTTCTCATATATACCCTGCCTCCACACATTTGTTACAACCAATGAACCTACACTGACGTGACATTATTACTCAAAGTCCATAGTTTACATCAGGGTTCACTCTTGGTGTTGTACAGTCTATGGATTTTGACAAATGTGTAATGACATGTATCCACCATTAGAGCATCACAGAGAATAGTTTCACTGTCCTAAAAATCCTCTGTGCTCTGCCTATTCCACTCTCCTGCTATGCCTGACAACCACAGATCTTTTTAATATCTCCATAGTTTTGCTTTTTCCAGAATGTCCTATATTGGAATCATACAGTACTGTAGCCTTTTCAATTGGCTTCTGTAAGTTAATACACAGTTAAGCTTCCTTCATGTCTTTTTATGGTTTGACAGCTCATTTCTTTTCTTCTCTCCCATTCTCTACCCGAACAGACCATTTCTTTTATGTGCTGAATACTATTCTTTTGTCTGTATGTACCACAATTTCCATTCACCTACTACTGGAGGACATCCTTGTTTCTTCCACGTTTTGGCAATTAGAAATAAAGCTGCTATTAACATCTACTCTTTAGCTCTTTTAGATAACATACTTCATTCAAATTGACCTCCGTGTGTGCTATCTTTCATATGTGGAAGTATGGCTGATGACTCATTCTTAGCAATGATGTTGGCATTTGGAGTGCTTATCCCTAAACACTCTCTCTTGGTCACTTTGGAAACACGGTTTGTTTGTCCTTTTTTACCACACGATGGCTAGAAATGTGGTTTTACAGGGTCACAATCCCTTATCTGTAATACTGAAAACCAAAAAGCTCTGAAAATTGTAAGTAACAAATGTAACTGATGATAAAGTTGATGTGAGGCTATTTAGAATCTTTACAACTCACTGTGAATATTTTTTTTGCTTTGCTACAGAAATAATAAAGTGATCATACAGTGTTGCCTCAGATCTCAAAGGAATATTACATAATATACTCAGCATGCACTGAATTTGCAGGCTAAAATCTAAAATCTGAAGCTTAAAATTTTGAAAGATACCTAACCCCAAGAATTTCTATAAGTATTGAGGAAAAGAATAACTTTAACTGATTCTTACTGATGAACTCAAAGTAAAAACACAGAGTTCTCATATATACCCTGCCTCCACACATTTGTTACAACCAATGAACCTACACGTGACATTATTACTCAAAGTCCATAGTTTACATCAGGGTTCACTCTTGGTGTTGTACAGTCTATGGATTTTGACAAATGTGTAATGACATGTATCCACCATTAGAGCATCACAGAGAATAGTTTCACTGTCCTAAAAATCCTCTGTGCTCTGCCTATTCCACTCTCCTGCTATGCCTGACAACCACAGATCTTTTAATATCTCCATAGTTTTGCTTTTTCCAGAATGTCCTATATTGGAATCATACAGTACTGTAGCCTTTTCAATTGGCTTCTGTAAGTTAATACACAGTTAAGCTTCCTTCATGTCTTTTTATGGTTTGACAGCTCATTTCTTTTCTTCTCTCCCATTCTCTACCCGAACAGACCATTTCTTTTATGTGCTGAATACTATTCTTTTGTCTGTATGTACCACAATTTCCATTCACCTACTACTGGAGGACATCCTTGTTTCTTCCACGTTTTGGCAATTAGAAATAAAGCTGCTATTAACATCTACTCTTTAGCTCTTTTAGATAACATACTTCATTCAAATTGACCTCCGTGTGTGCTATCTTTCATATGTGGAAGTATGGCTGATGACTCATTCTTAGCAATGATGTTGGCATTTGGAGTGCTTATCCCTAAACACTCTCTCTTGGTCACTTTGGAAACACGGTTTGTTTGTCCTTTTTTACCACACGATGGCTAGAAATGTGGTTTTACAGGGTCACAATCCCTTATCTGTAATACTGAAAACCAAAAAGCTCTGAAAATTGTAAGTAACAAATGTAACTGATGATAAAGTTGATGTGAGGCTATTTAGAATCTTTACAACTCACTGTGAATATTTTTTTTGCTTTGCTACAGAAATAATAAAGTGATCATACAGTGTTGCCTCAGATCTCAAAGGAATATTACATAATATACTCAGCATGCACTGAATTTGCAGGCTAAAATCTAAAATCTGAAGCTTAAAATTTTGAAAGATACCTAACCCCAAGAATTTCTATAAGTATTGAGGGAAAAGAATAACTTTAACTGATTCTTACTGGAATTGAACTAAGGATCATTAAGTTAAATGATCACAGCTTCATATGCTTCAGGTTCTAAGCACCAAGAAAAAATGAAAGGAGCATTAATATAACTTCCTGAACAGGTTTCAGAAATAAAATGGAGGTGAGAATATTTCCCAAGTTAATTCTTTGGAAATGTTGAACAGATTTAGGAAAAAACATAAAGTCATACCCATAAGTCTTAATCTCAAGGTATGTGGAAAATCGGCATCAATTTCTGTTCTTAGCAGTTCTCTAGCAATAGCAAATATTTCTTCTGCAGTTGAAACGACAGCTGAAACTGTAGATGCACGAGTTTTTACTTCAAAGTTCACATTCTTTAGCTTAATGGTAACAGTCCTACCCTGTAACAAACAGAATGCATTATTATATTTGGCTCTTTAACTCCTTGGCAAAAGTAATTTTACATGTTAGAAAAATTGAGAAAGGTCTCTTACGTATAGAGAATATGAAAGTATAAATCAATTATTTACAAAACATGAATACTGTCATAAAGAATAACTAAAGTCTATAAGTAATATAAAAATCCCATTTTAGTCTGTAATTATTACCTCTCTTCCCAACTGACTTTTTATAAAAGACTTTTATATAAAGGGCAAAGTTAACTGGTTATTTCTGTGAACTTTATTCTATTGTGTATAAACATATACTATGATAATATAAGATATTAATAATGAAGGAAATGGGTATACTGGAAATTTCTATATTTTCTTTGTAACATTTATATATCTGAAATGATTCTAAAATTAAAGGTTTATTAAAAAAAATTTTTTTTAAAAGAACTTCCATTATATTTAAGGTATAAGAGAGAAGGAAAATATTCATCAGATACTCCTCTTTTTTGTAATAACTTTTTAATGCTTTTGTATTATCCTTTTGTAATAACTCTACCTCTGTTTTGAGAGTGCTGGAAAAATACTAAACATAGGTTGCGAGTGAAGATTATAAACACAAAGTTCAAAGCCTTCCAGGTTTTGTTCTCAATGTATTGAACAATCTGGATTAAGGCCTTGAAACAAAATGCCCATTCCAGGAGGTTACTGTCTACCTGACAATGACATTAAAGGATAATTGGAAAGGCATTTATAACAAGTACAGTTCTAGGGTAATCCTTCCCTTTGCCATATACTTTACTGCCAATTAGTCTGATTCTGGACTTGTTCAAATGTACTCCCAAGGTAATATAAACTCCTCTGGAAATATATTGGAGTCATTTCAGTTTCATAAGTTGTTTCTCATAAAATGACCTCATCACAGGCTTCAGATATGGGTCAGAATTCAATTTGCTTCTACTGAAGATAAGAACTCTCTTTTCTGACACACCCTAATCTGTATTTAAATGCAAAATCTAACTCTTGGTTTAAGGTTGCTTTTTATTATTAAAAAATTTTGAAAACTAAGAACACCACATAAAAATTAAGTACCTTTAGTCCTTCTTTCTGCAGATCTCGAGCAAGTTCACTACAAAGTTCTTGGCACAAGCTGTACTGTTCTTCTGCTTTACTTATCTCACTGAATGTCCTACAAAGACAAGAATGATCTTGGTGCAGAAAGTATACCACAGTTCAGAATAATTTAGAAATGATACAGTATGTGCAAATGGCCTAGTGTTAAGATATATTTTCTACAGTAGCGAATAAAGTTTGTAGATATAGTTTCTACAGTACCGAATATGATTAGGTAAAAACATCCAAGATCTTCCTAAGTAATGAAAGATTATTTATAGCTAAACTGATTAGCAAAGGTGCATTTGCTCTTTACGATATTTTTTTAAAAAATGATTAGAGTCACCAATATATAAGGATAATGCCCCAAGAACGTACAAAACATTAGGATATACAGGCATACAGATTCTCTTACAGAGGATTGTACAAATGAGAACATCATCCCAATTATTCCCAGATGGAGCTAGTAGTAAAGAACCCATCTACCAATGCAAGTGAGACAAGAGATGCAGGTTCCATCCCTGGGTTGGGAAGATCCCCTGGAGGAGGGCATAGACACCCAATCTGGTATTCTTGCCGGGAGAATCCCATGGACAGAGGAGCCTGACAGGCTATGTTCAAAGCCTTCCAGGTTTGGTTCTCAATGTATTGAACAATCTGGATTAAGGCCTTGAAACAAAATGCCCATTCCAGGAGGTTACTGTCTACCTGACAATGACATTAAAGGATAATTGGAAAGGCATTTATAACAAGTACAGTTCTAGGGTAATCCTTCCCTTTGCCATATACTTTACTGCCAATTAGTCTGATTCTGGACTTGTTCAAATGTACTCCCAAGGTAATATAAACTCCTCTGGAAATATATTGGAGTCATTTCAGTTTCATAAGTTGTTTCTCATAAAATGACCTCATCACAGGCTTCAGATATGGGTCAGAATTCAATTTGCTTCTACTGAAGATAAGAACTCTCTTTTCTGACACACCCTAATCTGTATTTAAATGCAAAATCTAACTCTTGGTTTAAGGTTGCTTTTTATTATTAAAAATTTAGAAAACTAAGAACACCACATAAAAATTAAGTACCTTTAGTCCTTCTTTCTGCAGATCTCGAGCAAGTTCACTACAAAGTTCTTGGCACAAGCTGTACTGTTCTTCTGCTTTACTTATCTCACTGAATGTCCTACAAAGACAAGAATGATCTTGGTGCAGAAAGTATACCACAGTTCAGAATAATTTAGAAATGATACAGTATGTGCAAATGGCCTAGTGTTAAGATATATTTTCTACAGTAGCGAATAAAGTTTGTAGATATAGTTTCTACAGTACCGAATATGATTAGGTAAAAACATCCAAGATCTTCCTAAGTAATGAAAGATTATTTATAGCTAAACTGATTAGCAAAGGTGCATTTGCTCTTTACGATATTTTTTAAAAGATGATTAGAGTCACCAATATATAAGGATAATGCCCCAAGAACGTACAAAACATTAGGATATACAGGCATACAGATTCTCTTACAGAGGATTGTACAAATGAGAACATCATCCCAATTATTCCCAGATGGAGCTAGTAGTAAAGAACCCATCTACCAATGCAAGTGAGACAAGAGATGCAGGTTCCATCCCTGGGTTGGGAAGATCCCCTGGAGGAGGGCATAGACACCCAATCTGGTATTCTTGCCGGGAGAATCCCATGGACAGAGGAGCCTGACAGGCTATGGTCCATAGGGTCACAAAGAGTCAGACATGACTGAAGTGACTGAGCACACATTTTCTGAAAGAGAATTATCTTCAAGTAGATTTATGGGGTTGGTTCATGGCACCTACATAAAGTTGTTTAATAGAAAACTGGAAATGGAGGGATGGTAAGATTAAATGTAGAACTTGTGACTTCATTTGTACAAGGGTGTTGAAAGGTCATATTAACATAAATGAGGAAGACACTGAAGAAGTGCAGGGTAACCAGTAAAAAGCCCTGAGCAAACCCTGAAGAGTCACTCAGTGAAAAGTCCCCTTTCTAACCCAATTCCCTGTTGACCCAGTTCTCTTCCCTAGTGGCAACAAATATTGCCAGCTTCCAATTCATTATGTATTCCTCTAGAATACTGCATGCATTTTAAACAAGCAAACATTTCCCCATATAAATAGTAAAATATTAGACACTTTACCACTTTGTTTTTCTCATTCATCCTGGTGAGTTCCCTATCAGTAAATAATTTTCTCATTTTTATATGGCAGTATGATGTACTAATTTAAAGACACAAGATAATTTAACCAATCCTCTACTTAATAGACACTGAGATTATTTCCAATCTTTTGCTATTATAAAAAATGCAATGCATAACCCTGTATACATGTAAATTGACATGTGATTACAGCTATGGAATGAATTTCCTGTAATACATGTATTTACTTGATAAGCAAAGGTGCATTTGCTCTTTACGATATTTTGTAAAAGATGATTAGAGTCACCAATATATAAGGATAATGCCCCAAGAACGTACAAAACATTAGGATATACAGGCATACAGATTCTCTTACAGAGGATTGTACAAATGAGAACATCATCCCAATTATTCCCAGATGGAGCTAGTAGTAAAGAACCCATCTACCAATGCAAGTGAGACAAGAGATGCAGGTTCCATCCCTGGGTTGGGAAGATCCCCTGGAGGAGGGCATAGACACCCAATCTGGTATTCTTGCCGGGAGAATCCCATGGACAGAGGAGCCTGACAGGCTATGGTCCATAGGGTCACAAAGAGTCAGACATGACTGAAGTGACTGAGCACACATTTTCTGAAAGAGAATTATCTTCAAGTAGATTTATGGGGTTGGTTCATGGCACCTACATAAAGTTGTTTAATAGAAAACTGGAAATGGAGGGATGGTAAGATTAAATGTAGAACTTGTGACTTCATTTGTACAAGGGTGTTGAAAGGTCATATTAACATAAATGAGGAAGACACTGAAGAAGTGCAGGGTAACCAGTAAAAAGCCCTGAGCAAACCCTGAAGAGTCACTCAGTGAAAAGTCCCCTTTCTAACCCAATTCCCTGTTGACCCAGTTCTCTTCCCTAGTGGCAACAAATATTGCCAGCTTCCAATTCATTATGTATTCCTCTAGAATACTGCATGCATTTTAAACAAGCAAACATTTCCCCATATAAATAGTAAAATATTAGACACTTTACCACTTTGTTTTTCTCATTCATCCTGGTGAGTTCCCTATCAGTAAATAATTTTCTCATTTTTATATGGCAGTATGATGTACTAATTTAAAGACACAAGATAATTTAACCAATCCTCTACTTAATAGACACTGAGATTATTTCCAATCTTTTGCTATTATAAAAAATGCAATGCATAACCCTGTATACATGTAAATTGACATGTGATTACAGCTATGGAATGAATTTCTAGAAAGAGAACAGTGGTATCAAAGTACACGTGTATCTTTATCTTGATAGACACTGCCAAATTGCTTGGTCCTTGTGGAAGGGAAAATAATGGTCTCCAAAGATGTCTAAATCCTAATCTCTCAGAGTCTAGTACTTTACATGGTAAAAGGAACTGTGTACATGTGGTTCAATTCAAATAGGGTGGTTATCTTGAATTATCTAGGCAGGTCCAACGGAATCCCTAGGATCCTCCTAAGACAGAGGCAGGTGGACAAGAGTCAAAGAAAGACAAAATGTGGGATCTGAAGATGGAGGATGTGGTCATGAGTCAAAGAATGCAAGCATCCTCTAGAAGCTTTTAGTAAGGAAATGGATTCTCCTCTGGAGCCTCTAGAAGGAATGCAACCTTGCTGATACCTTAATTTTAGAACTTCTGACCTTTAGAACTAGAAAAGCATAAATCTGTGATAATTAGATATACCACCAAGAAGAAAACAGCACACCTTCCTTTAGAATTTAATAGCTTTTCCACCCCCATAGTCTTGCCAATAGAGTATCTTTGCCAACTTGACTAATGAAAAATGCTATCTCAGAGAATTTGTTGTCGTTGTTGGGCGGGGGATTCGGGAGGGAGGGCACGGGCAGGCCACTTCTATTGGTCTTTCATTTATCTATTTTCATCCATCTTTATTCTTTGGCCCACATGGGCCTCCCATCGCAGTGGCCTCTGTTGTTGCAGAGCACCGGCTCTGGGCGCATGTGCTCCAGAGCTCTGGCTCGGTAGTTGGACACATCCGTCCAGCCGCTCCGCGGCACGTGGGATCTTCCCAGGCCAGGGATCGAACAGGCGCCCCTTGCACTGCAAGGCAGTGTCCTTATCCACTGGACCACCAGGGAAGCCCTCTCAGAGAATTTTTAATCTGTACTTCTTAAATTATACAAAAGACTGGGATTATTTTCACATGTTTGTAAAGCCATTTGTACCTTCCCTTCTGATATGAATTAGATCTTTATTCATGTTTTTCCTATTGGCTTGCTGACCTTTCTCAAGAAATACTAATATTAATATTCTTGTACAGCAAGCAATGTTCTCAATAACAAGGCAAAATAGAGGAAAACAAATCATTAAACAGACAATACTACCTCACTTTTGGATGCTTCCCTCTCTCTTTTCCTTTGATTGCTTTTACATAAATCATAGCCTAAAATAGTAATTTTTATCCAAGTCATTTACTTTTTTAAAATGTTTTTTTCTTATAAAAGTCATAACATTGCTTTTCTGAGAATATAAATTATCTAGGCAGGTCCAACGGAATCCCTAGGATCCTCCTAAGACAGAGGCAGGTGGACAAGAGTCAAAGAAAGACAAAATGTGGGATCTGAAGATGGAGGATGTGGTCATGAGTCAAAGAATGCAAGCATCCTCTAGAAGCTTTTAGTAAGGAAATGGATTCTCCTCTGGAGCCTCTAGAAGGAATGCAACCTTGCTGATACCTTAATTTTAGAACTTCTGACCTTTAGAACTAGAAAAGCATAAATCTGTGATAATTAGATATACCACCAAGAAGAAAACAGCACACCTTCCTTTAGAATTTAATAGCTTTTCCACCCCCATAGTCTTGCCAATAGAGTATCTTTGCCAACTTGACTAATGAAAAATGCTATCTCAGAGAATTTGTTGTCGTTGTTGGGCGGGGGATTCGGGAGGGAGGGCACGGGCAGGCCACTTCTATTGGTCTTTCATTTATCTATTTTCATCCATCTTTATTCTTTGGCCCACATGGGCCTCCCATCGCAGTGGCCTCTGTTGTTGCAGAGCACCGGCTCTGGGCGCATGTGCTCCAGAGCTCTGGCTCGGTAGTTGGACACATCCGTCCAGCCGCTCCGCGCACGTAGGATCTTCCCAGGCCAGGGATCGAACAGGCGCCCCTTGCACTGCAAGGCAGTGTCCTTATCCACTGGACCACCAGGGAAGCCCTCTCAGAGAATTTTTAATCTGTACTTCTTAAATTATACAAAAGACTGGGATTATTTTCACATGTTTGTAAAGCCATTTGTACCTTCCCTTCTGATATGAATTAGATCTTTATTCATGTTTTTCCTATTGGCTTGCTGACCTTTCTCAAGAAATACTAATATTAATATTCTTGTACAGCAAGCAATGTTCTCAATAACAAGGCAAAATAGAGGAAAACAAATCATTAAACAGACAATACTACCTCACTTTTGGATGCTTCCCTCTCTCTTTTCCTTTGATTGCTTTTACATAAATCATAGCCTAAAATAGTAATTTTTATCCAAGTCATTTACTGAATGTTGTCTTATAAAAGTCATACAGCTTTTCTGATCAAACAACATATACGCAAAATGAACTACCTTATACAAGGTCTGAGGTTCTTAAATGTCTTAGTAGAACTTTGGTTCTTTGAGGAGATAGGTGAAGGATTTCTCTAACAATGACATATATCCCAAAGCAGTGAGGATCCATCAAGATATCACTTGACTTCCAAACAAGACTGTGAACCACTGAAGAAGATCACCTCTAAGCTACTGTTTATCAGTATCTTATTATTTTATGTCTTCAGTCATTTACCAGCATTTGAAGAACTCCAGGAAGAATTTCCATGATCATTTCTTAAATTTTCCAAATAACTACTCAGTATAATTTTTCTTATAAGTAAGCCTAGAAATTCAGATTTGGAATCCTGAAATTCTTGGTTTTCACTGAACAGGAACAAAACCAACATTTAAAAAAATAACTGCAAGTTAAACAATTTTTCCCATTGAGAGCATAGCAAGCAAAGATAATAAAGCATTGTACCAGAATATTTACTTTTTTGGTTTGAAAATAAGATTTTTAAAATTTCAGTGATATTTTATTAAAAATTAGTTCAAATAATACAAATTATGAATTATTAGTAATAAAACATTACCTCTCAACACTCATGCTTTTCCTCTTTCCATCCCTTGAAATGAAAAAAACAAAAACCAAAAAACAACTTTTATTTGCGTTCTCAAAAAGGACTGAGTTCCTTTTAGTCAACTAAGATGATTTAACATCAGTTACCCTTTAGAGACCTCAATAATGCTTTTGATTAAAAGTTATACATTATGAAACACAATGAGGTTTTTTTTTAATTTTGGCCTCTTTTATTGTTTATTTATTTATTTATTTTCATCCATCTTTATTCTTTGGCCTGTGTGCGCCTTCCATTGCAGTGGCTTCTCCCAGTGCAGAGCCACACTGGTCCAGCCACTCCAGGGCACGTGGGATCTTCCCGGGCCAGAGGCCAAACTGGTGCCCCTTGTACTGCAAGGCGAGCTCTTTACCCACTGGACCACCAGGGAAACTCCAACAGTGAGCTTTTTAATCTAAAAATTATCACCAAAGAATAGTGACAGATGTGCTAATATAATTACATGTATGATGGAACAAATCTATATCTAACAAAGAATACGTCTTAAAACAGGATATTATAAATTGTTTCTATTAAAAGCCTGAATATCAAAACTCATAACTGATAAAAACTGATAGATTGTGATAGCATAATGGCTTGCAGTTATAAGATAGAACTGAACTTTGAATAATTTAATATTGATTATCTAGTTTTTGGCACAGTACATCAATACTAGCTTATTTATTATTCACTTATACCGCTCTATAGAAGCTCAGTCAAAATTTGGTACTGGCAATAGGGTGATGATTGGGAATCTGAACAATCTAGTTTGGTTAGATTCTAGCTGCTCTGATAGGAGTAGTTAAAACTCCGAAGCTAAAATGACATGTAGGTTACTCATTTTCCAAATATTTCATGAACCAGTTATGAATCAAGCACTGTTCTAGGCCCTGGAAATTCAATAATGAACAAACAGACCAAGCGCCTGCCTTTAAGAAACTTCCATCTTAATGGAGGCAGACAAATAAACACAGAAGTAAATATGGAAGAGATTTAGAAAAAGAGTACTACAGATTAAAAAATAAAGCAAATTAAGGAAACAGAGAATGTGAACAGAGGGAAGGTAAGTTTTCTATTTTACATTGTTAGAAATTACCTATGAATTTCACTTAAAAGCATTATCTAAAATCTGCTGTTATATTAAAAACTATATTGTTTTCAAGCACTAAGGAAATAAAAAGAGGGTAATTTTTGGATTGAAGAAGCAAGTTTTATCTTCCATCATCTTCAAAGACTAGATTTCAAAGACTACTGTCATGTCTTTCTCGTATCTTTCATTACATCCACCCAAGATCAAAGTCAGCTACCTGGATTCGAAAGAATGAGGAGCATGAAGAGAAGAGAAACAAATAGCACAGCCTTGTAGTCTCTAAGATTTAGCAGGGTTAGTTGATTCATCAAACATTTTATACACCTCTTCAGCAATCTTGTTTTCCTTTAGTTTAGTGTTCTCAGTAGCGCCTTCTTTTCACCCACCTTAAACAGTGTGCCCTTTCTGCCCTGGGATTTTCTTTTAAATAGAGCGGCAGGAGAAAACTGGCCTCTCCTCTGGCTGTTTCCTTTTCTCTGAGGTCACTGCCTGGCTGGCCCCTTTTTAATCTAAAATTATCACCAAAGAATAGTGACAGATGTGCTAATATAATTACTCAAATCTATATCTAACAAAGAATTCTTAAAACAGGATATTATAAATTGTTTCTATTAAAAGCCTGAATATCAAAACTCATAACTGATAAAAACTGATAGATTGTGATAGCATAATGGCTTGCAGTTATAAGATAGAACTGAACTTTGAATAATTTAATATTGATTATCTAGTTTTTGGCACAGTACATCAATACTAGCTTATTTATTATTCACTTATACCGCTCTATAGAAGCTCAGTCAAAATTTGGTACTGGCAATAGGGTGATGATTGGGAATCTGAACAATCTAGTTTGGTTAGATTCTAGCTGCTCTGATAGGAGTAGTTAAAACTCCGAAGCTAAAATGACATGTAGGTTACTCATTTTCCAAATATTTCATGAACCAGTTATGAATCAAGCACTGTTCTAGGCCCTGGAAATTCAATAATGAACAAACAGACCAAGCGCCTGCCTTTAAGAAACTTCCATCTTAATGGAGGCAGACAAATAAACACAGAAGTAAATATGGAAGAGATTTAGAAAAAGAGTACTACAGATTAAAAAATAAAGCAAATTAAGGAAACAGAGAATGTGAACAGAGGGAAGGTAAGTTTTCTATTTTACATTGTTAGAAATTACCTATGAATTTCACTTAAAAGCATTATCTAAAATCTGCTGTTATATTAAAAACTATATTGTTTTCAAGCACTAAGGAAATAAAAAGAGGGTAATTTTTGGATTGAAGAAGCAAGTTTTATCTTCCATCATCTTCAAAGACTAGATTTCAAAGACTACTGTCATGTCTTTCTCGTATCTTTCATTACATCCACCCAAGATCAAAGTCAGCTACCTGGATTCGAAAGAATGAGGAGCATGAAGAGAAGAGAAAACAAATAGCACAGCCTTGTAGTCTCTAAGATTTAGCAGGGTTAGTTGATTCATCAAACATTTTATACACCTCTTCAGCAATCTTGTTTTCCTTTAGTTTAGTGTTCTCAGTAGCGCCTTCTTTTCACCCACCTTAAACAGTGTGCCCTTTCTGCCCTGGGATTTTTCTTTTAAATAGAGCGGCAGGGAGAAAACTGGCCTCTCCTCTGGCTGTTTCCTTTTCTCTGAGGTCACTGCCTGGCTGGCCCCTTCAGGTCTCCGCCGCTGGAGGACAACTGCCAACCCCACGTCTTACTCTCTCAGGTCAATTTCTGTGCCCCTACTCCGCCTTCACTTGTTTACTCGTGACTTTCTCTTTCCCACACTACTCTGCAAACGTTATGAAAGCAGGTCTTGTTTACTGCTATTATCCCTAGTGCTTAGAACAGTGCCCAAGCCAAAGTACTCAGTATTGAATGAATACTGGAAAAGAGAAGAAATACAGGTAGTTCATGAAGGTTTTCAAAGAATCATTATGTCTACTTGCTTAAAGAGTGAGTTCTGAACGGTAAGCCATGTTTCTTTCCTTAACAATTCGACCACCAGTATTCTTACATTTGAGCAAAGAACAAGGCAGGTAAGAAAAGGAAGCAATTCTTCCTTCTCATTCTTCTGTCCAATTGCTGGAGCCAACAACCTAGGAGTGATTCTTTATTCCTCTTTTCCTTTTCTCTCACATCCAGTCTTTTGACTCTAACTGAAAAATTATATTCTGAATTTAGCTAGTCTAGAAGAAATTTGAAACATGTTATTCTTACACCCTCTATCTCAATGGTGAAAACTTATTTCAGCAGATGATAAAGAAAAAGCAGAATGATCATACAAACAGATACCTTGCCAGGTGTGTTGAACCTAGACCCAGCGAAATATGTAGGAAATAATGCCAAGATGTCTCAGAGAAAAGGAGAGAAAGCAATGCCCTCTGTTGGTAGAGTTCTGTACAGGTAATAATTCCAAGGGCCTTTAACATTTTCTCTGTAACTTTTATCTTCCATCATCTTCAAAGACTAGATTTCAAAGACTACTGTCATGTCTTTCTCGTATCTTTCATTACATCCACCCAAGATCAAAGTCAGCTACCTGGATTCGAAAGAATGAGGAGCATGAAGAGAAGAGAAAACAAATAGCACAGCCTTGTAGTCTCTAAGATTTAGCAGGGTTAGTTGATTCATCAAACATTTTATACACCTCTTCAGCAATCTTGTTTTCCTTTAGTTTAGTGTTCTCAGTAGCGCCTTCTTTTCACCCACCTTAAACAGTGTGCCCTTTCTGCCCTGGGATTTTTCTTTTAAATAGAGCGGCAGGGAGAAAACTGGCCTCTCCTCTGGCTGTTTCCTTTTCTCTGAGGTCACTGCCTGGCTGGCCCCTTCAGGTCTCCGCCGCTGGAGGACAACTGCCAACCCCACGTCTTACTCTCTCAGGTCAATTTCTGTGCCCCTACTCCGCCTTCACTTGTTTACTCGTGACTTTCTCTTTCCCACACTACTCTGCAAACGTTATGAAAGCAGGTCTTGTTTACTGCTATTATCCCTAGTGCTTAGAACAGTGCCCAAGCCAAAGTACTCAGTATTGAATGAATACTGGAAAAGAGAAGAAATACAGGTAGTTCATGAAGGTTTTCAAAGAATCATTATGTCTACTTGCTTAAAGAGTGAGTTCTGAACGGTAAGCCATGTTTCTTTCCTTAACAATTCGACCACCAGTATTCTTACATTTGAGCAAAGAACAAGGCAGGTAAGAAAAGGAAGCAATTCTTCCTTCTCATTCTTCTGTCCAATTGCTGGAGCCAACAACCTAGGAGTGATTCTTTATTCCTCTTTTCCTTTTCTCTCACATCCAGTCTTTTGACTCTAACTGAAAAATTATATTCTGAATTTAGCTAGTCTAGAAGAAATTTGAAACATGTTATTCTTACACCCTCTATCTCAATGGTGAAAACTTATTTCAGCAGATGATAAAGAAAAAGCAGAATGATCATACAAACAGATACCTTGCCAGGTGTGTTGAACCTAGACCCAGCGAAATATGTAGGAAATAATGCCAAGATGTCTCAGAGAAAAGGAGAGAAAGCAATGCCCTCTGTTGGTAGAGTTCTGTACAGGTAATAATTCCAAGGGCCTTTAACATTTTCTCTGTAACTTTTCCTACTCCAGAAACCTAGAAAAAAAATAAATGTTGATCATTAATACATTTTAAAACAAAGGTAAAATGGATATTATAATACCATCATACCTTTTATAACTCATAAAAGGTATAAATAATGTGCCTAGTTTCAAAAGTCATGCAAGAAAATGGCTTTAATTACCTTTTTGGCCATATTTCCTAAACTAGTGTTCCACGGAAACTTAAAGCTTTAATTTCCATGGAGTTTTTAAAAAGTATTTAAAAAGGAGCTCTGTGGTCATATCAACTTGGGGAATGGTAGGATAAATGATTTCTTAATTCTCTTTTAATGTTTTTAATTGATGTATAGTAGACACACACCATTATGTTCATTTCGGGTGTGAGTCAACACTTATATACATTATAAACTAATCACCACAATAGCTCTAGTAAACCATCTGTCACCATAGAAAGCTATTATAATTATTACTGACTACAGTCTCTAGTCTGTTCATTACATTCCATGACTTTAAAAAAAATAACTCCAAATATGTACCTCTTAATCCTCTTTGCCTATTTTGCCCCAACTCCCACTGCTTCCCCTCTGGAAACCATCAGTTTTTTCTCTGTAACTATGAATCTGTTTCTAGATAAACTTAAAATGAGTCTTTTTTATTGCAAGCTTTATAAATCTTCAATAAATTATCTGTTGTGACCCACTAAGGGTGAAACACTCCAAAGTTCTTTGACCCAGAAACTTTTTAATAGAATACTCATTCGTAAGTTGAAAAATACATTGAAAAACACTGCTTTACAGCTAAACCTTATGAAAATATAGTAAATATTCAGTAGTCACTATACACTATATATTTTGATATAGCTTTTCTTCTGAGCATTGAAAATATTTATTTAAATTTACTAATATACATTATGCTGAGAAAAGCAAGACCTAGAATATCAAATAGTATATAATGCAATTACTATTTTTTTAAAGCATTCATATGCATAACAACCTAGAAGTTGTAAAAAATAACAAAATAGACCCTTTCTATAATCCCTGAGGGATCATTTTACCATTTTAAAGACGGTAAATTATTTTGTTTTGTTTTCTGGTCAAAAACAATTAAAATTCTAAATCTTTATTTATTTATTTATTTTTAAAGCTAATTGCTTCTTTTTTTTTTTTTTTTTAAACAAAGGCATTTTTTTTTGGCAGAGGCGGGTTGGGGGGGGTGGGGGGGCCGGGCGGGCCACTTCTATTGGTCTTTCATTTATCTATTTTCATCCATCTTTGTTCTTTGGTTTGCGTGGGCCTCCCATTGCGGTGGCCTCTGTTGTTGCAGAGTACTGGCTCTGGGCGCATGTGCTCCAGAGCTCCGGCTCTGTAATTGGACACATCAGTCCAGCCGTTCCGCGGCACGTGGGATCTTCCCAGGCCAGGGATTGAACCGGCGCCCCTTGCACTGCAAGGCGGTGTTCTTACCCACTGGACCACCAGGGAAGCCCCTCTAAATCTTTTTGAAGTATCATACTTATTAATCTGATAGCAATTTGGACTTTAGAACTAAGGTAGTATACTAAGTTATAGCCGGAAGGACTCTTTTAAGTATTCTTTATCAGGGGTATATTTAAAAGCCTGTTGTCTATTACTTTCTTAAAATTTCTCAGTAAACAAGCTTCCTAAACCTCACTTTTAGGATTTCACAGAAACATTTCTTCAAGTCCAAATGTAATCATCCATTATTGCTTTTGCTTATTTTAAAATTACTGTTTTAAAATTTTTCAGAAGGAATGATTTCTATCATCCTAAATAGTATATTTCTTTAGAACCCAGAGTGTATTACAGATGATAACTTTCAAATAAAATCTCACCTTTCTAATGGGTAAGTCCTTGATGAAGTCCATTACAGCTTGCCTGTTGGGTAGAATTTGGTATTGTCCATTTGGTTTATTCTTATCACTGCATACTTTTGCTAACATTGTATTTGGTGCAATGCCTAAAAAGAAGAACATTCTGATGACTCAAAGAACAAGATGTGTATGATTTTAAAGATGGTGATAACAAGACCAAAAAAATTAAATATGCACATCTGAAATGACGTGGAATGCTGCATTAAAAATAACACTTGATTATTCTCTATGTCCTTGTGGCTTGCTATGGTTTTAGGAGAAGGAACTATATTAGTTACTGTGGCAGCAGAAATGAGGACTATTTAAATCTCCATGGTATTTTAAAGTCTAAGAGTACTTTCTGAGTTTAAGTGATAATATTAGTTTACTTATTATATTTACTAGGAATACAGTCTGCCCTTTAGAAAAGATTGAGAATAGAACTTAGAATGAAAGCTCACTAGTCAAAAAGATCTTTTGTATAGATTATTCACATAAAGAGAAAAAGTTAAATATTTTGGTTTCTAGTATATTTAAAACAATAATAATGAAGTGTGTGCATCCTTTTTATGCACACAAAGCAAATTACCACGACTTATCAGAGAGGTGTTTTATAATTTCTAGGTGTCTTAATGATTGAGATAACTTGAAATAGGTATATTCAAATACAGTCATTAAATATTTCAATTTTTATACACATCATTCTAAAATGTATTACTTACTCTCATGCATTGGCATCGGAAGAAAAGACAACTTAATCATAATATGGCTTTCTTAAAATAATTTTAGTCCTCATGAATGTCAGCTTCTATGCTAAGATATAGAGAGACCCTTGTTAGTTACTGACATGGAAAGCTCTTTTTCCTGTCACCAGATAATCCTAGATTGGTGTTTTTTCTGTCTTGTCCATACCTTGTATGGTCATCTGGGTTCTTTTCCCAACTAAATATATTAAATATATTTTGTGTTTCAAAAAAGATAGCTGCATGAGCTTCATGCTAAGTTTTACTTTGGACACATGGGCTTTTCTGCTTAATTCCCACTTATCTATACGTTCACAGCATTCTAAATAAGTAGATTGTTGAAAGTTAATAAAAACAGCTAAGTAACATTTGTTAACTACACACTTTAAAATAATAAACTACTTAATATTACATCTGAATTAGCTAGTCTGGAAACTATTAGAACCATCAACATCCTTTTAAGTACCTGCACTGGCTGTCAGTGTTGTTTTTTGCTCAATTCTGAAACGAATTTCCTTTACCACTTCCTCAGCTGATGTTCCAAAAACAATTGAGCTTTGGAGCATTTGAGGATTATTTGGTTCTTCAGAGTTCACTTGGAAAGGATTTCCTGGGGACTGCAAATCAGGAGGACTATCTTCAAAAAGGAGTGGAGAGATGGCTCGTTCATGCTCACTCAGTTTATTAACTTCCTTTCCTGGTTTATCTAAATTGTAAACAGGAACAGTAATTCACCTTCATTTTAAGAAATACATACTTCATAAATTATGTTTCCCTGTAGTCTTTTCAAAGACAAACTAAATATTGTTTTGCTTTTAAGGACCAAGATCAGAAATATTATCATTTATATTTTTAACCGATTAACAAAGAAAACACAGTAAGCTTTTCTTAAAAAGAATATCACCCATTTCCATTGCATACCTTTTAAAAAAGAAATACCTTAGGTAAAATTCACTAATTTTTGTACCAAAATTAGCTAAAAACAAGAACTGGAATTAGATTCACAGTACTTTTTTCTTAAAAAATAAGTCCCACCCCCACCCCAAAACTCATCTCTAGGAGAAAAAAGAACCTTCTTAAATTAGAATTTAAGAATATGTAAAAAGGCATTAAGCAATCTAGAGCAATTTTGCCTGAAAGATAAATTTTATTTTTAGAAAAGGGGAAAAAAAAGGCAACATATTCTTCATAGAACTTTTTAAATGTTAAAATAATCTGAATTTTCTTTTTTCAAATGTTTATTTTAATTTTGACTTCTTTAAGTATCACTTTTACTAAGAGCACATTTGAAAGAAATAGAAATTACTTCTGAAAGTTATACCTCTTTAAATATATAAACTCTTAAGGTCTCATCAGATTAACCAGGACGAGAAGGCTTTATTATTATCAAAAGGCTATAAACTAAGATTATTAAAAACAAGGAAGGGGGCTTCCCTGGTGGTCCAGTGGGTAAGGACACCGCCTTGCAGTGCAAGGGGCCCCGGTTCGATCCCTGGCATGGGAAGATTCCACGTGCCGCGGAGCGGCTGGACCCATGTGTCCAATTACCGAGCCGGAGCTCTGGCGCACGCGCCCAGAGCCGGCGCTCTGCGACAACAGAGGCCACCGCAATGGGAGGCCCACACGGGCCAAGGAACAAAGATGGATGAAGAATAGACAAATGAAAGACCAATAGAAGCGGCCCACCCACCCCCTCTCCCTCCCCACCCTACCCCCAAAATAAATCAATAAAAGCGGCCCACCTGCCCCTCCCTCCCCACCCCCCCCAAAAAAAAATAAATAAATGTTTTTAAAAAAAAAAAAAAGCAAAACAAAAATACTAATTTAGTTATTACCTCTTTTTTTTTTTTTTTTGGCTTTTAAGTAAGTTTAAACTGTGAAATACACTTAAATTTATACTGATACTAAAAATGTCCCCATGAACAAATCTATAGAAGACTTTACTTTCTGGGCTTAATGGAGAAGAAATGGGGTTAATTTTAAAATTTATAAAAATAAGATCAACAACAGAGCTTTCCGATACATTTAATAAATTTTTTTTGGCTGTGCATTGTGTGGTTTGTGGGATCTTAGTTCCCAAATCAGGGATGGACCTTGGGCCATGCCAACCAAAGTGCTGAATCTTAACCATGAGAACTCCCTCTTGATCATAATTTCATTACATATGGGTTTAGGAGAAAAAAGAACCTTCTTAAATTAGAATTTAAGAATATGTAAAAAGGCATTAAGCAATCTAGAGCAATTTTGCCTGAAAGATAAATTTTATTTTTAGAAAAGGGGAAAAAAAAGGCAACATATTCTTCATAGAACTTTTTAAATGTTAAAATAATCTGAATTTTCTTTTTTCAAATGTTTATTTTAATTTTGACTTCTTTAAGTATCACTTTTACTAAGAGCACATTTGAAAGAAATAGAAATTACTTCTGAAAGTTATACCTCTTTAAATATATAAACTCTTAAGGTCTCATCAGATTAACCAGGACGAGAAGGCTTTATTATTATCAAAAGGCTATAAACTAAGATTATTAAAAACAAGGAAGGGGGCTTCCCTGGTGGTCCAGTGGGTAAGGACACCGCCTTGCAGTGCAAGGGGCCCCGGTTCGATCCCTGGCATGGGAAGATTCCACGTGCCGCGGAGCGGCTGGACCCATGTGTCCAATTACCGAGCCGGAGCTCTGGCGCACGCGCCCAGAGCCGGCGCTCTGCGACAACAGAGGCCACCGCAATGGGAGGCCCACACGGGCCAAGGAACAAAGATGGATGAAGAATAGACAAATGAAAGACCAATAGAAGCGGCCCACCCACCCCTCTCCCTCCCACCCTACCCCAAAATAAATCAATAAAAGCGGCCCACCTGCCCCCCTCCCTCCCCACCCCACCCCCAAAATAAATCAATAAATAAATGTTTTTTAAAAAAAAAAAAACAAGCAAAACAAAAGTACTAATTTAGTTATTACCTCTTTTTTTTTTTTTTTTGGCTTTTAAGTAAGTTTAAACTGTGAAATACACTTAAATTTATACTGATACTAAAAATGTCCCCATGAACAAATCTATAGAAGACTTTACTTTCTGGGCTTAATGGAGAAGAAATGGGGTTAATTTTAAAATTTATAAAAATAAGATCAACAACAGAGCTTTCCGATACATTTAATAAATTTTTTTTGGCTGTGCATTGTGTGGTTTGTGGGATCTTAGTTCCCAAATCAGGGATGGACCTTGGGCCATGCCAACCAAAGTGCTGAATCTTAACCATGAGAACTCCCTCTTGATCATAATTTCATTACATATAAAGGGTTTCTAAATTAAGGTAAATAAAGAAGCAAAAGTTAAACTCCTACTTTAAAGACACATACAAATACATTCGACTTAAAAAAATTAAGTTGGGGGCTTCCCTGGTGGTTCAGTGGGTAAAGAGTCCACCTTGCAGTGCAAGGGGTGCCGGTTCGATCCCTGGCCTGGGAAGATCACACATGCAGCAGAGCTGCTGGACTGGTGCGTCCAATCATGAGCCAGGGCTGAGGAGCGCGTGTGCCCAGAGATGGTGCTTTGCAGGGAGAGAGGCCACTGCAATGGGAGGCCCACACAGGCCAAAGAACACAGATGGATGAAAATGAATAAATAAATAAAGTGGGGGGGGGGGCAAAATTAAAAAGAAAAAGGTTCTAAAAAAAAAATGAAGTTGGCTTTTTAGAAAAATTTTATAGATAACACAAATGACAGACACCTGATTAGTACCAAATTTTAAAGTACGTAATATGAATTAAGTTACAGGTTTTCTGAATCTGAATTCCCAGGCCACTATAAAATAAGCTTTATTTTCAAACTTGTATCAGTTGTTACTTAAGTATTTCAGTTCTTTTCATTTTCCATTATCTGGTCTTAAAACAGAGCAATTCAGAAGCAGTTAAGGCAGTGGCACAGCTGAAATGGATCTCTCTGGACCCTCTTTTTCCCACGTAGATGTATGGAGGTCAAGATAAAGAGCTACAGAAAGCCTGCAGGTATAGCAAGGTAAGCTCACAGTCACCCTTCTGCAGTTCCTTCTGCCCTGTTTTGTGCCTCCTGCTTCTGTCACACGACCCTCGGGTGAAGCACTGAGTATAGAACACTACTGCAGAAAGCAAAGCATGCGGTACTCAGGTTCACTGTTGAAAGCCACTGCTGAACGGTGTAGTTACCTTTTCAATCTGTCTACTTCTCTGTGATGCCCAACCACTGAAGTGGTTTCTTATTTACTTTCTGAAAGAAATGTCTTTGTCAGTCCCATAACTGAGGTGATCAAAGTGCAAAATTAAGGTTTCTGATCATCTGAAACATTAGGATTAAAGATCCCATCTGGATGGCCAGTGCTGAAAAGCATACAGCACAATATTTTAGTTTTTTATATTGCCTGGTACCATCCAGATTTATGAGAGAATAAATGAAAAATAATAATTATTTATTTCTACACAGACATAGTAGTTAATGATACTTTTTCAAAACTGAAGCTTTTAGAAAAGGGGCAAACAAGAAAAGGATGTGGATTTTAGAGGAAGATATATCAACCACCTGCCATGACTCTAATTCACTGTTAAAAGCTTCTCTTGGCATAATGTGCAATCAGATATGCCTGAAAGTTTGGCCTACAAGGACTCAGATATGAAAAAAAATGTTAAACTATTTAAATTGCTTAAGAATATGAAATACATGAAGAAGGAAGTACATAGATAAATGTTAAGAACAACAGGTATTAAAAATTCACATCCTTACCATGGGTTTGGGGATGTATAGTAAATGAAAAGAACATCAGCAGGGAATGAAATCATTTACCTTAAGTTTTATAACTTTTAAAAGTCTCGTAATATGAATTAAGTTACAGGTTTTCTGAATCTGAATTCCCAGGCCACTATAAAATAAGCTTTATTTTCAAACTTGTATCAGTTGTTACTTAAGTATTTCAGTTCTTTTCATTTTCCATTATCTGGTCTTAAAACAGAGCAATTCAGAAGCAGTTAAGGCAGTGGCACAGCTGAAATGGATCTCTCTGGACCCTCTTTTTCCCACGTAGATGTATGGAGGTCAAGATAAAGAGCTACAGAAAGCCTGCAGGTATAGCAAGGTAAGCTCACAGTCACCCTTCTGCAGTTCCTTCTGCCCTGTTTTGTGCCTCCTGCTTCTGTCACACGACCCTCGGGTGAAGCACTGAGTATAGAACACTACTGCAGAAAGCAAAGCATGCGGTACTCAGGTTCACTGTTGAAAGCCACTGCTGAACGGTGTAGTTACCTTTTCAATCTGTCTACTTCTCTGTGATGCCCAACCACTGAAGTGGTTTCTTATTTACTTTCTGAAAGAAATGTCTTTGTCAGTCCCATAACTGAGGTGATCAAAGTGCAAAATTAAGGTTTCTGATCATCTGAAACATTAGGATTAAAGATCCCATCTGGATGGCCAGTGCTGAAAAGCATACAGCACAATATTTTAGTTTTTTATATTGCCTGGTACCATCCAGATTTATGAGAGAATAAATGAAAAATAATAATTATTTATTTCTACACAGACATAGTAGTTAATGATACTTTTTCAAAACTGAAGCTTTTAGAAAAGGGGCAAACAAGAAAAGGATGTGGATTTTAGAGGAAGATATATCAACCACCTGCCATGACTCTAATTCACTGTTAAAAGCTTCTCTTGGCATAATGTGCAATCAGATATGCCTGAAAGTTTGGCCTACAAGGACTCAGATATGAAAAAAAATGTTAAACTATTTAAATTGCTTAAGAATATGAAATACATGAAGAAGGAAGTACATAGATAAATGTTAAGAACAACAGGTATTAAAAATTCACATCCTTACCATGGGTTTGGGGATGTATAGTAAATGAAAAGAACATCAGCAGGGAATGAAATCATTTACCTTAGCCCCAATGTAAGTTTTTATAACTTATTGTAAAAGTAATTGTTATGGGGCTTCTCAAGTGGTGGAGTGGTATAGAATCTGCCTGCCAATCCAGGAGATGCAAGAGACGTGGGTTTGATCCTTGGTCAGTCAGGAAGACCCCTGGAGCAGGAAATAGCAAACTCACCCCAGTATTCTTGTCTAGAAAATGCCATGGACAGAGGAGCCTGGAGGGCTACAGTCCATGGGGTTGCAAAGAGTCAGACACAGCTGAGCACGCCATGCCAATTGACAGAGGAGACCTTAGAGAGACCTTTTGCTCCAAGCCTCTACATCCAGAAACTGTTTACTTTATTCCTGATACTGTTTAATGCTTCCCTTAAAGAGAGAGATGTACCCCAAAGAGCTCTAAGCAAGGTAATAAAATCATGATTTGATGTCCATGTTAAATTTGCTCCTAAGATGTGAGCACCACACAATGGTAGCCTGTCCCCTCTGACACAGTTAATGAGTTGTGCACATGAAACGTGGCTGTAGGTTTCAAGGAAATCCTCTATTTCTACCTTTTCATCCAGGTGAACTTTACTCAGGGATCCAAGGCAATGCTGGCTTTTGAAGAGATCACACTTCAGACAGGTGGAGAGCGTACATGTACTATCTGTGTGTTTTTTGGCATTGTTTTAGATAGATAATAAGGGGCCCATTTGAAAATGGTATTTTCTTAGGCATAAAACTTCTGTGTCATTATATAGAAAAGGAATCAAAATAAAGTCTAAGGCAAAGAAGGGAATTGGAGAGTCATTAATTTTGGCAAGGTTAAAAACTAATCAAAGTAATCAGATTATAGAATATTTAGGAAATAAGGAAAAAATTCAATGGTTTGATATGTTTGAGACTAATTTTTCTTTTTTTAAAATTTTGGCCTCCTTTATTGGTTTTCCATTTATTCACTTTCATCCATCCTTATTCTTTGGCCTGTGTGGGCCTCCCATTGCAGTGGCCTCTCTCGCTGCAAAGCACTGGGGCTCTGGGCACATGTGCTCCAGAGCGCTGGGTTGTAATGCGAAACACCGGTCCACCCGTTCTGCAGCATGTGGGACCCTCCCAGGCCAGGGATGACTGGTGCTCCTTGCACTGCAAGGCAGACTCTTTACCCACTGGACCACCAGGGAAACCCAAGACTAATTTTTTTTAAAGTCTATTTTCTATTATCAACGGCTACAACCAAAGTCCACCTTAAACAGTGAACCTCCTCAGAGTCAATGCAATTTAACCTTTGGTTAGCTAGACCTCAGGAATAAAAACTGCTATGAAATTATTTTGTTTAGGGACTGCAGACTCAAAGTCTAACGATTCAACAATTTGATTTTGTTTAAAAGTGACATTCCAGGGGCTTCCCTGGTGGTCCAGTGGGTGAAGAGTCCGACTTGCAGTGTAAGGGGCACTGGTTTGATCCCTATCACAGGAAGATCCCATGGAAAGCGGAGCGGCTGGACCATTGTGTCCAATTGCGAGCTGGCACTCTGGAGTGCGTGAGAGAGGTCACTGTGATGGGAGCCCCACACAGGCCAAAGAGTCAAGATGGATGAAAATAAATAAATGAAGGACCAATAAAAGAGGCCAAAATTAAAAAAAAAAAAATTATTAAAAGTGACATTCATATAGTTACTCAGAAATCCCATTGGTATATTTAAGTTTCTGATTTTTACTTTTAATACTTTTATGTCTTTTAATAATTATTTTTATTTTACTTTCGCTTTTACAGAGTTTTGTTGTTTACAGATATGTATAATCCCAGATTAGTCATATGTATATCCTTGACCCGTCCGTCCTCTGCCCCACTCCCAGTCCCCTCCATCCCACCCCTCAAAATAAAGTCTAAGGCAAAGAAGGGAATTGGAGAGTCATATTTTGGTTAAACTAATCAAAGTAATCAGATTATAGAATATTTAGGAAATAAGGAAAAAATTCAATGGTTTGATATGTTTGAGACTAATTTTTCTTTTTTTAAAATTTTGGCCTCCTTTATTGGTTTTCCATTTATTCACTTTCATCCATCCTTATTCTTTGGCCTGTGTGGGCCTCCCATTGCAGTGGCCTCTCTCGCTGCAAAGCACTGGGGCTCTGGGCACATGTGCTCCAGAGCGCTGGGTTGTAATGCGAAACACCGGTCCACCCGTTCTGCAGCATGTGGGACCCTCCCAGGCCAGGGATGACTGGTGCTCCTTGCACTGCAAGGCAGACTCTTTACCCACTGGACCACCAGGGAAACCCAAGACTAATTTTTTTTAAAGTCTATTTTCTATTATCAACGGCTACAACCAAAGTCCACCTTAAACAGTGAACCTCCTCAGAGTCAATGCAATTTAACCTTTGGTTAGCTAGACCTCAGGAATAAAAACTGCTATGAAATTATTTTGTTTAGGGACTGCAGACTCAAAGTCTAACGATTCAACAATTTGATTTTGTTTAAAAGTGACATTCCAGGGGCTTCCCTGGTGGTCCAGTGGGTGAAGAGTCCGACTTGCAGTGTAAGGGGCACTGGTTTGATCCCTATCACAGGAAGATCCCATGGAAAGCGGAGCGGCTGGACCATTGTGTCCAATTGCGAGCTGGCACTCTGGAGTGCGTGAGAGAGGTCACTGTGATGGGAGCCCCACACAGGCCAAAGAGTCAAGATGGATGAAAATAAATAAATGAAGGACCAATAAAAGAGGCCAAAATTAAAAAAAAAAAAATTATTAAAAGTGACATTCATATAGTTACTCAGAAATCCCATTGGTATATTTAAGTTTCTGATTTTTACTTTTAATACTTTTATGTCTTTTAATAATTATTTTTATTTTACTTTCGCTTTTACAGAGTTTTGTTGTTTACAGATATGTATAATCCCAGATTAGTCATATGTATATCCTTGACCCGTCCGTCCTCTGCCCCACTCCCAGTCCCCTCCATCCCACCCCTCCAGGCTGTTTAATACTTTTTCATACTAAAGCTATATCTGGTCCTATGCCTATGCATGCTAACCATTTAACTTAAAGGATTTTTTTTTAAGTCTGATTGTTCTAATAAATTTCTTACCATTTTCTAGAGAGTTCTCTATTTTGATGAAATACTTCCTTTTGTCTTCAGGCCAATTTTGTCTTTCCTCTAAATGCTTTGTTATATTCAGGTAGGCTTCATCAAGACTCATGGCCATAAAATTGGGATCATAATCAGCAAGTATTTCCTTAACCTTCAAAAGGAACAAAAATGTTTAATTTTGCTGTCCTAGCAAAACCTGCTACATACAGCTAAAGGCAGAAGACCATGAAATAGCTTTATTTGATACACTATTTATTTAGCCAATTATGTAATGTTCCATCTAGTGTTTAAATAAATATAAATTTATTTATTTATATATAGTAGGGGCTTCCCAGGTGGTGCAGTGGCAAAGAATTTGCGTGCCAGTGCAGGAGATACAAGCAACACAGGCTTGCCCCCTGGGTTGGGAAGATCCCCTGGAGGAGGAAATGGCAACCCACTCCAGTCTTCTTGTCTGGGAAGTTCCATGGACAGGGGGGCCTGGCGGGCTGCAGTCCATGTGGTAGCAAAGAGTTTGACATGACTAAGTATGAATGCATATGTGCGCACACAAACACAAACATACACAGTAACCATACACAGTAAATTCAGACATCATCATTCTGATAGGCACAGAAAAAATGGTTAAGCAATGTAATTTTCAGTAGCAGGCCAAAAGCAAAAGTGGAAACATAGGATCTTTCTCTCCTTTACCTTTTATGATCTATTTTGTTTATTTTAAAAAGGAATACTCTTACATGAAGGTGCTCTGTTGCCTTACATGAAGATAAGAGGTACTGAAAATATTCCACTTCAATTAGCTATAAATGTCCATAAAACTCCATTCAATAATGCATGTATCCATTCAAAAAACAAGACTTAACTAGCAGGATTTAGAATGGAAAAGATGAGAAAATCTGTTGTGTTAAGTCCATGACTATATTAAATGATGCGGCAGTCTGGAGCTGCATCTTGGAATAAAAGAAATACGAAAAGAGATCAGAATCTCTGTATGACTCCAGAAATGCCTTTTATAGAAGATAGTTTTATTATATGAAACTATGAAATTTTTTAAACCACTGACGTATTAGTTGAAATTAGAGGGAATGGTTGCCAAAATAATATGTATATTAGAAAAACATATTGACTGAATTATGTAATGTTCCATCTAGTTTGTTTAAAAGCCATTTGCTGTATCATGAGAAAACCTTTTTCGACATTTTATAAAAAGAAAGCTTTTTAGCTTAGTATAATTATGAATAGCTGTATCAAAGGTAATTTTAGAAAATGGTGACATAAAACTTGGCCAAGCTTTACTCAGAGTACCTTAATTAGCTTTGTTCTTATAGAAGAAATCATTTTTACAATGTGCTCAAATGGAATCTTTCTTGTGAAAATGAAACTCTAGAAAGTCAGCATTTGGCAGCCAACTAAGATTATTCTGAACGAGAAGTGCTCTCTGGAGACAATGAGTACTCACTAACTTCCTTTACGTACGATACTTCTTCCATGACAAAAATAGACAGGCTCCAGTAAAAATCAAGCACTGAGGCTTGGAGAACAGTTAAAACCACTCTGTTCTTTTGGATAAAACAAAAATGGCTTTTTCTTTAACTTTTAAACCAACCCATAAACATTAATGCATCTGCTGTCAGTGAATTTACACTATAGTTCATTTATACATAAGAACCCATTTGTCATCTGCAAATGAACTAGCTAGATCCTACTCAAATTAGAACAAAGATTTCTCTAAATTATGTAAATATAAAGGGAACTAAAAACAATTCAGTTCTCAATGTCATACAGTCAGAAGCTTAACTGAATTAAAGTAGAACTTAAAAACAATTCTTACATAGTCTTTGAAGGATTTTCAAACTTAATATTAAAAGTCTAGATGGCTCTATGGTAAAGAATCTGCCTGCCAATGCAGAAGACATGGGTTTCATCCTTGGGTGGAAAAGATCTCCTGGAGAAGGAAGTGGCAACCCAATCCAGGATTCTTGCCTGGGAAATCCCATGGACAGAGGAGCCTGGTGGGCTTCAGTCTGTAAGGTCCCAAAAGAGTCAGACAGGATTCACAATAGCAACAAAGTATAAGCAGTAACAGGTGTGAACATGCTTTGCCTTCACCACCATGTTTGTGGATGCAGGCACAAAAGCACTTGCTTCTGCACTGTTTTTGAAAGAACTGTTAAAAACTTTAAAAAAATTGGATGGAGTATTATTTTAACTGGGGGGAGGTTTCATTTCCAGGGAAAATGAGGTGGAATACAAATAAGAATGAATCTAAAAGACAATTTACATGACTAAACTGGTGATAAACATGAGACTGGAGTTTTCAAGTGTTTCACTTCAGACAGCAGTATTTAACACACTCTATTTTGCCACAGTAGTCTAAAAATGTCTGATGCAGAATACTAAAATTTAAATTTGTGACTTCAGTTTTTGCACTGGTATGATGATCCAGTTATTACCAAAACTAGAGTAAAGGGAAGTTTTTCATATATGACACTTTAGGCAATTTTAGTGAACAATCAAATCTCTGTTTTTTGGGAGATCCTCTCCAAAGAAATAGATCATTCCCCTTTTTCTTTAATTATACTCTTCTGGATATTAAATGCTCATAAGCACCTTCACTAGATTATGAGGCAAGGAGAGAAACTAATCAAAATAAGTTAATTTTGTTACTGTTTAAAAAGAGGGATAACAAATTTATTTAGAAAAGAGCTTGAAATTAATGACTTGGAATTAAGTCTAGATTGTAAATAAAAGGTGATTCTAGAAGAAAATGTACATTGCACATTAACAGAAAAATAGCTAAAGTTACCTTAGTTTATAGCTGAAGCCATTCAGGGTTTTTTGGGGGAGATAAAGAGTTTTCCAGGCAGATGAAAAACACACGGAGAAGCAAAAAAACTGGGAAATAGAAGGCTGTAGTCTGGACACATATGCAGCTCGATAGTCAATACATAAGGTGAGGAAATGGTAGAAGGGAGACTTAAGGGATAAGTTAAGGCCAAATTCTGATGTGCTATGGCATTTAGACTTGTCTCTGTAGATGACAGGAAATCAGCAAAAGGCTGTAAGTAAGGGTGAGGTATCAGACTTACCTCTTTGCTCACAGCTTGATACTTGTCAAAGTTTGGGGGCACTATAATAAGTTGTGGGCAGAGTCTTTTCGCAATAAATCCTGGCATGGCTGCACGAACACCAAATCTCCTTGCGTGATAATTTGAAGTAGACTGAAAGAAAGTGGACCACATGGGAAAAATATCGAAACCTAAATGGACATATTGATCGATGCTTTCAAAAGAAACATAATACTTACGTGCATTTTCAAATCAAGGACATTTCTTTTATAGACCACAGTCTCAAATTAAGCTTTTGACTTTGTCCTATCATGGTATGATTCCATAACCCTCTCCCACTGCTGTCTCATATTTATAATGTGACATGAGGTAATAAGCAAGACTGTGCTAATAAAAAGGTTCTCTTTACATTTCCCGTAACTAAACTTCAACAGCTTTAATGTGTATCTGTAATGTAGTATACATAAAAGTTTAGTGGGTGATGTTACATGAAAGTTATACTATAGTAGTATAAAGGAATACAGTAGGAATAGTTTAGAAGCTACAGAAAGCAATCCTATGGTTTAATAGTACGGATTTGGAGTTTGCTCTATTTGGGATTTGGGAAATTTTTCATCTAGAAAAAAAAAACACCAAGGGTCTAATATGTGGTCAGTTAAACTAAGTCTCAAACATGAAGTGATTAAAGCACAAAATAATTTTTAAAATTAAGCTTTATTTCTTGAGGCTTGACTATCTTTTTTTCGTGAAAACATTTTGACTAGGAGATGGCACTTAACAATTATGAGAGTAAACAGGAGAACATTACTTATTAAATCCTGTTAATGAAAATACCAGGCAACAATCTAGATTAATGAGGTAGGCCATGGTAACATTTAGAAAATATCAATCACAAATGGAATCCTTGGAATCTCAAAGTGAAAACTCAAAGAAGGTAAAACAAAATCTACCAAATGAAAGCATATTTCAGAATGATAATGTAAATTTTCCATTAATAATTTTCAAATGGCATTTCAAAAATCTTGATAGTAATCAAACCTAGGCCAATCCTTGGTCAATATTCTGGAACAGAAATGCAGACAGCACTTTCTGAAAGACAAGCTAATGCTTTAAATATTTATATAAAGAAATCTATTGGAATTGATATTTTAAAAAGCTAGATCTATGGTAGAGTAGAAAAAAGAAATTTTAGATAGGACTTCCTTTAACTTTTAGATTTGTGGGGGATTATAAATCACAGCCACAATCTTTCACAGTTCCTCCTGTCAAAAGGTGGGTTCTAGTTCCTCATACCAAGAGACCTGTGCTCTGACTTGCTTTGACCAGAAGAACACGAGAGAGTGAAATGGGTCCGGGAGCCTAGGCATTAAGCAGTCTGCAGCTTCTGCCTTTGCCTCTGTGGGGTCCAGTGACTACATATAAGTTTACTGGTGATTACTATGATAAAAGTGGGTAATAAGCAAGACTGTGCTAATAAAAAGGTTCTCTTTACATTTCCCGTAACTAAACTTCAACAGCTTTAATGTGTATCTGTAATGTAGTATACATAAAAGTTTAGTGGGTGATGTTACATGAAAGTTATACTATAGTAGTATAAAGGAATACAGTAGGAATAGTTTAGAAGCTACAGAAAGCAATCCTATGGTTTAATAGTACGGATTTGGAGTTTGCTCTATTTGGGATTTGGGAAATTTTTCATCTAGAAAAAAAAAACACCAAGGGTCTAATATGTGGTCAGTTAAACTAAGTCTCAAACATGAAGTGATTAAAGCACAAAATAATTTTTAAAATTAAGCTTTATTTCTTGAGGCTTGACTATCTTTTTTTCGTGAAAACATTTTGACTAGGAGATGGCACTTAACAATTATGAGAGTAAACAGGAGAACATTACTTATTAAATCCTGTTAATGAAAATACCAGGCAACAATCTAGATTAATGAGGTAGGCCATGGTAACATTTAGAAAATATCAATCACAAATGGAATCCTTGGAATCTCAAAGTGAAAACTCAAAGAAGGTAAAACAAAATCTACCAAATGAAAGCATATTTCAGAATGATAATGTAAATTTTCCATTAATAATTTTCAAATGGCATTTCAAAAATCTTGATAGTAATCAAACCTAGGCCAATCCTTGGTCAATATTCTGGAACAGAAATGCAGACAGCACTTTCTGAAAGACAAGCTAATGCTTTAAATATTTATATAAAGAAATCTATTGGAATTGATATTTTAAAAAGCTAGATCTATGGTAGAGTAGAAAAAAGAAATTTTAGATAGGACTTCCTTTAACTTTTAGATTTGTGGGGGATTATAAATCACAGCCACAATCTTTCACAGTTCCTCCTGTCAAAAGGTGGGTTCTAGTTCCTCATACCAAGAGACCTGTGCTCTGACTTGCTTTGACCAGAAGAACACGAGAGAGTGAAATGGGTCCGGGAGCCTAGGCATTAAGCAGTCTGCAGCTTCTGCCTTTGCCTCTGTGGGGTCCAGTGACTACATGAAGATCATGGGTTAGATTACAAAACGATGACAAACCACATGGAGGGGAAAGATCACAGTGGGAAGGATGCTAGCCCTGTGGGATCCTTCAGCCCCAGCTGAAGCCCTGCCAACCCCAAGTGGATTAGACATGAACCATCCCCACTGTACCCTGCTCAAACTATAGCATCATAAGTCCAAATGGATGTTCACTCAGTACTAAAGAGGACCACATATGCAATTTCACATAAATACATGGAGATACATATTCTTAGTAATATTAAACATTCTTTTTTCAAGTATTAGCTGATAATTTGTAGGGAAAGGGGCGTATCCTTTCCTATAAACACTATTTTTAGAACCAGGATTTTTAGTTGTCTGCATACTTGTGGGAGCAGAGACAATGAACAAACAGATTACATTTTCATAGTAAAATAACAACTCAGGAGTCATGGTAATAGCTATCGAAAGCACTGAAAGTAATTAGAACAGGGAATCTTCCTTATTTCTCTTGTAGTTTTTTTAAATACCAAAACTCATCTATTCCCCTTGCTATTTCTAATTCCCAACATATTTTTAGCTACACACAGGTATCCTGGTCACCTTTACCTGATATGGTGAGAATGGCAATAAGGAAAAGTCACAGAGTAACAGAAATGCAAGGTTTCAGATCATGGAAAAAACTACTTAGTAACAGTACTTATATTAATGAAACATGTTACCCCAAAACTGCTGTTGGTAAACTGTTTCTATAAAGGTTCAAACACTTTAGGTTTTGCAGATCATATGGTCTCTGCTGGCAGATCATATGGTCTCTGCTGCAATTACTAAACTCTGCTCTTTTAATGAAACAATAATAAATGAATGGGTGTTACAGTGTTCCAATAAAATTTTTAAAATTTTTCTTGGAGTAGGTGGCACAGTGGAAAGAAACTGTCTGCCATGGACTTCCCTTGTGGCCTAGTGGTTAAGAATTTGCCTGCAGATGCAAAGGACACAGGTTCGATCCCTGGTTCAGGAAGATTCCACATGCTGTGAGACAACTAAGCCAGTGTATTGCAGTTTCTCAGCCTGTGCTCCAGAGCTCACGCTCTGCAACAAGATAAGCTACTGCAATGAGAAGCTCTGCCTTTGCCTCTGTGGGGTCCAGTGACTACATGAAGATCATGGGTTAGATTACAAAACGATGACAAACCACATGGAGGGGAAAGATCACAGTGGGAAGGATGCTAGCCCTGTGGGATCCTTCAGCCCCAGCTGAAGCCCTGCCAACCCCAAGTGGATTAGACATGAACCATCCCCACTGTACCCTGCTCAAACTATAGCATCATAAGTCCAAATGGATGTTCACTCAGTACTAAAGAGGACCACATATGCAATTTCACATAAATACATGGAGATACATATTCTTAGTAATATTAAACATTCTTTTTTCAAGTATTAGCTGATAATTTGTAGGGAAAGGGGCGTATCCTTTCCTATAAACACTATTTTTAGAACCAGGATTTTTAGTTGTCTGCATACTTGTGGGAGCAGAGACAATGAACAAACAGATTACATTTTCATAGTAAAATAACAACTCAGGAGTCATGGTAATAGCTATCGAAAGCACTGAAAGTAATTAGAACAGGGAATCTTCCTTATTTCTCTTGTAGTTTTTAAATACCAAAACTCATCTATTCCCCTTGCTATTTCTAATTCCCAACATATTTTTAGCTACACACAGGTATCCTGGTCACCTTTACCTGATATGGTGAGAATGGCAATAAGGAAAAGTCACAGAGTAACAGAAATGCAAGGTTTCAGATCATGGAAAAAACTACTTAGTAACAGTACTTATATTAATGAAACATGTTACCCCAAAACTGCTGTTGGTAAACTGTTTCTATAAAGGTTCAAACACTTTAGGTTTTGCAGATCATATGGTCTCTGCTGGCAGATCATATGGTCTCTGCTGCAATTACTAAACTCTGCTCTTTTAATGAAACAATAATAAATGAATGGGTGTTACAGTGTTCCAATAAAATTTTTAAAATTTTTCTTGGAGTAGGTGGCACAGTGGAAAGAAACTGTCTGCCATGGACTTCCCTTGTGGCCTAGTGGTTAAGAATTTGCCTGCAGATGCAAAGGACACAGGTTCGATCCCTGGTTCAGGAAGATTCCACATGCTGTGAGACAACTAAGCCAGTGTATTGCAGTTTCTCAGCCTGTGCTCCAGAGCTCACGCTCTGCAACAAGATAAGCTACTGCAATGAGAAGCCCATGCACCACCATGAAGAGTAAGCCCTGTACCCAGCAATGGAGACCCAGCAGAGTCAAAAATAAAAAAACTAAATGTGAAAAAAAAAGGACCTGTCTGCCAGTGCAGGAGATGAAAGAGATGCAGGTTCAATCCCTGGGTTGGGAAGATCTCCTGGAGTAGGACATGGCAACTTGCTCTAGTATTCTTGCCTGGAAAATTCCATGGACAGAGGAGCCTGGGTGCTCCAGTCCATGGGGTTGCAAAGAATGGGACAGACTGAGCAGCTGACTGAGTGACTGAGCACACACACATAGTTGATTTAAAATGTTGCATTCAATAAAATTTATTTACAAAATAACTCAGCAGGCTGGAATTGGCCTGTAGGCCATTGTTTGCAAATCTCGGCTTCTGAAAAACATTTCCTTTTCTTTCTTTTTCAATTCTCTTTAACTACAACAGTTCCTTATGAAAAATATCATTTGCAACAGAAAGATATAATGCCACTCTACCATTTACAAGATTCATAACTTTGGGGACTTTATAAAATACTTATTTGAGTTTGTTTTCTTTTTTTTTCCTTTTTTGCCTCTAAGTCATTGTTAAATTTTCATCCATCTTTATTAGTCTTTGGCAAGTGGCCTCTCTTTGCAGAGCATCAGCTCTTGGCGCATGTACTCCAGAGCGCTGGCTTGTAATTGGAAACACGGGCCCAGCCGCTCCTCAGCACGTGGTATCTTCCCAGGCCAGGGATCAAATCGGTGCCCTTTGTACTGCAAGGTGGACTCTTTGCCCACTGGACCATCAGGGAACCCCTAAGTTTGTTTTCTTATCTGTCAAATGGAAATAAAAATTTCTACCTCTAGTGATATTGAAAGGATTCAGTAATTGAACACATATAAAACACCTAGAAAAACACTCTGATAGAACTGGTAGAACTTAATGAAGTCTTTTTCCTTCAGGAACCAGTAAGGGTTCGATCCCTGGTTCAGGAAGATTCCACATGCTGTGAGACAACTAAGCCAGTGTATTGCAGTTTCTCAGCCTGTGCTCCAGAGCTCACGCTCTGCAACAAGATAAGCTACTGCAATGAGAAGCCCATGCACCACCATGAAGAGTAAGCCCTGTACCCAGCAATGGAGACCCAGCAGAGTCAAAAATAAAAAAACTAAATGTGAAAAAAAAAGGACCTGTCTGCCAGTGCAGGAGATGAAAGAGATGCAGGTTCAATCCCTGGGTTGGGAAGATCTCCTGGAGTAGGACATGGCAACTTGCTCTAGTATTCTTGCCTGGAAAATTCCATGGACAGAGGAGCCTGGGTGCTCCAGTCCATGGGGTTGCAAAGAATGGGACAGACTGAGCAGCTGACTGAGTGACTGAGCACACACACATAGTTGATTTAAAATGTTGCATTCAATAAAATTTATTTACAAAATAACTCAGCAGGCTGGAATTGGCCTGTAGGCCATTGTTTGCAAATCTCGGCTTCTGAAAAACATTTCCTTTTCTTTCTTTTTCAATTCTCTTTAACTACAACAGTTCCTTATGAAAAATATCATTTGCAACAGAAAGATATAATGCCACTCTACCATTTACAAGATTCATAACTTTGGGGACTTTATAAAATACTTATTTGAGTTTGTTTTCTTTTTTTTTCCTTTTTTGCCTCTAAGTCATTGTTAAATTTTCATCCATCTTTATTAGTCTTTGGCAAGTGGCCTCTCTTTGCAGAGCATCAGCTCTTGGCGCATGTACTCCAGAGCGCTGGCTTGTAATTGGAAACACGGGCCCAGCCGCTCCTCAGCACGTGGTATCTTCCCAGGCCAGGGATCAAATCGGTGCCCTTTGTACTGCAAGGTGGACTCTTTGCCCACTGGACCATCAGGGAACCCCTAAGTTTGTTTTCTTATCTGTCAAATGGAAATAAAAATTTCTACCTCTAGTGATATTGAAAGGATTCAGTAATTGAACACATATAAAACACCTAGAAAAACACTCTGATAGAACTGGTAGAACTTAATGAAGTCTTTTTCCTTCAGGAACCAGTAAGGATTACTTGAATATGAATATGTCATGAAACTTCCTTTTTGTCTCTGATCTTTACCTACTTACCAGCATACTCATTGATCCCACAGCAATGGGTTTATCCTTTAGCTCTGGATTGTCTCTCATTTCTACAGCTGCGTAGAAAGCATCCATGTCAATGTGCACTATGGTATTGTTCAGATCCCGGCTCTGTTCCAATTCCATGGCCAATCTGTCAACCTTAATTTTTAAAAAGTTAGTATACTTTAGACAACATAATACTGAAATACCAGTAATCACAAAACTAATGTTTTTCTTCCCCACTCAACCTATGGAATGTTAGCTCCCTAACCGGGGATCGAACCCAGGTCCGTGGCAGTGATAGCACCAAGTACTAACTGCTGGACCACCAGTGGACTCCCAACACCAGTCATTTCTTCAGAAGGCATCTATTTATCTCTATCCGTCCATCCATCTGGCCATCCCTCCATCCACCCATTCCCACATCTATGTATATTTGATTATTGTTTATTAACCCTGGTAATGGCTTTTATTTTCATGAACACAGGCATTCTATTCTCAAATATCAACCCCTACCAACTCTTTCATTTTTCAATACCCACAAGTACCTACTAGGTATTTAATAAATATTTACTGATTGAATAAAGCATTCTAACTGCTTATATTTCAAATGATTTTGCTGATTTATAAATTTGGAAACTTACTGTAACTAAAAGCTTCTGTATAAGTAAAATAAACAACTTCCATCTGACTCATAATACTAATGTCTTCAAATATCAAGAAAGGAAACGCACAATAAACAATTATACTTCTTTGCCATATGATGTTTATGTTGCATAGTACTGTACAACTGATCGTCCTAAGGCCTAATGTGAACATTTCCTCTGTAGACTTGCTTTCATTAAGCTAAAATTTGATAACTGGTAATCTATTTGAATCCAACTTGAAAATTTAATCTGTACTTTATCCTTTCATGAAATTTTACTACACATATCAAATATAAGTGAAATATCTTAATCTTTAAAGAATTTTGTTTATTTAGAGAAAAAGACTTGGACTGATAAGAAAGAAGAAAAATGAAATAACCGAAGTAGGACAGTAAGAAAAGGGTTTATTAAACATCCCCAATTCCAAGTGTTCCGTTTTTGTGGCCTCTGTTGTGTAGGCTGCAAAAGCTAAATACACAATATTCTAGCTTCCTCTGCAGCTGTGGGTGGCTGTGTGACCATTTTAATCTAGTAGCATATAAGGAAGTCAGTAAGACCATTAAGTAAAGTCATGAAGAGCAGAGAGAAGAAGCTACTGAATGAAATAGAATACAAAAAGATCATGGAAGGGGGTCTGGCACATGATCCAACTTCAACAATGCAATCTATTACTACAAGGAACACTGAAGAACTACATAACAAAGCAATAAAAGATTAAGGGAAAAGCAGCCAGAAATAAGCAAGTGGAGTGAGCTGGGAATGAAAACTGACAATCCCTGAGTAGTTTTTCTAAAATGTCAAGACTTCCAGGGGATATAATTGAGCTTTTCCCCCGTCATTTGACTTCAACTGTGTTTTAATTCTGCTGAATTTTTCTTTCCAAGGTCTTCCTTCTTAATATTACAGTGACACTAGATACATCCTAGCAACAAATTAAAACTGCAATTTCTTTATCCTCCAATTAAAAATAAGTTTTAAAAAGTAAAAAAAGCCCTGAAAAAAAAAACCCTCAAAACTGCAACTCCGGTTTCCCTGGTGGTCCAGTGGGTAAGGACACCGCCTTGCACTGCAAGGTATTTAATAAATATTTACTGATTGAATAAAGCATTCTAACTGCTTATATTTCAAATGATTTTGCTGATTTATAAATTTGGAAACTTACTGTAACTAAAAGCTTCTGTATAAGTAAAATAAACAACTTCCATCTGACTCATAATACTAATGTCTTCAAATATCAAGAAAGGAAACGCACAATAAACAATTATACTTCTTTGCCATATGATGTTTATGTTGCATAGTACTGTACAACTGATCGTCCTAAGGCCTAATGTGAACATTTCCTCTGTAGACTTGCTTTCATTAAGCTAAAATTTGATAACTGGTAATCTATTTGAATCCAACTTGAAAATTTAATCTGTACTTTATCCTTTCATGAAATTTTACTACACATATCAAATATAAGTGAAATATCTTAATCTTTAAAGAATTTTGTTTATTTAGAGAAAAAGACTTGGACTGATAAGAAAGAAGAAAAATGAAATAACCGAAGTAGGACAGTAAGAAAAGGGTTTATTAAACATCCCCAATTCCAAGTGTTCCGTTTTTGTGGCCTCTGTTGTGTAGGCTGCAAAAGCTAAATACACAATATTCTAGCTTCCTCTGCAGCTGTGGGTGGCTGTGTGACCATTTTAATCTAGTAGCATATAAGGAAGTCAGTAAGACCATTAAGTAAAGTCATGAAGAGCAGAGAGAAGAAGCTACTGAATGAAATAGAATACAAAAAGATCATGGAAGGGGGTCTGGCACATGATCCAACTTCAACAATGCAATCTATTACTACAAGGAACACTGAAGAACTACATAACAAAGCAATAAAAGATTAAGGGAAAAGCAGCCAGAAATAAGCAAGTGGAGTGAGCTGGGAATGAAAACTGACAATCCCTGAGTAGTTTTTCTAAAATGTCAAGACTTCCAGGGGATATAATTGAGCTTTTCCCCCGTCATTTGACTTCAACTGTGTTTTAATTCTGCTGAATTTTTCTTTCCAAGGTCTTCCTTCTTAATATTACAGTGACACTAGATACATCCTAGCAACAAATTAAAACTGCAATTTCTTTATCCTCCAATTAAAAATAAGTTTTAAAAAGTAAAAAAAAAAAAAAGCCCTGAAAAAAAAAAAAACCCTCAAAACTGCAACTCCGGGGTTTCCCCTGGTGGTCCAGTGGGTAAGGACACCGCCTTGCACTGCAAGGGGTGCCGGTTCGATCCCTGGCCTGCGAAGATCCCACGAGCCGCGGAGCGGCTGGACTGATGCATCCAATTACCGAGCCAGAGCTCTGGAGCGCATGCGCCCAGAGCCGGCGCTCTGCAACGACAGAGGCCACCGTGATGGGAGGCCCACAGGAGCCAAAGAACAAAGACGGATGAAAACAGAGAAATGAAAGACCAAGAGAAGTGGCTTGCCCGCTCCCCTCCCTCCCGAACCCGACCCCCGCCCAAAAACAAATAATAAAATATATAAATCTTTAAAAAAAACACAAAAACTGCAACTTCTCTTTATAAAAGATCACACTGATTCATATTTGTCTCCAGTAGCCACAATCAGGCTTTCTAGAGGGTCCATTCCTGTTTATGCTGCAAGTCACTGAACAATCTGGGTGCTCTAGGCCTCCTTCTGTTCCTCTCTGTAGAATGCCCTTCCTAGTTCTGTCACCAACTCTTCAAGGACCAGATAAGACATCTCTCAGTAACAACTGGCTCTCTATCCTCTGTGCCACAAATTCAATGTTCCCTTACTTGTTTTCTTGCTCTAACTATGGCGCTTTCTGTATTAGACTCTATATTGTGAGTTCCATTAGAAGAAAGACCTTATTGCCTTTAAATTTTTTTCCTCCTAGGAAGATTAAAAGGTACAAAGTTCTGGGGCTTCCCTGGTGGTCCAGTGGGTAAGGACACCACCTTGCAGTGCAAGGGGCACTGGTTCAATCCCTGGCCTGGGAAGACCCCAAGAGCCACGGAGCGGCTGGACCAATGTGCCAAACTACTGAGCCGGAGCTCTGGAGCACATGTGCCCAGACCCAGTGCTCTGCAGCAAGAGAGGCCACTGTGATGGGAGGCCCACACAGGCCAAAGAACAAAGATGGATAGATGAAAGACCAATTGAAGTGGCCAAAAAAGGGTACAAACTTCCAGTTGAAAAATGAATGAGTCATGAGGAAGAAATGTGGGGATAATATAGCAATAACTTTGTATAACAGATGGTAATTACAGACCTACTGGGCTTCCCCTGGTGGTCCAGTGGGTAAGGACACCGCCTTGCAGTGCAAGGGGCGCCGGTTCGATCCCTGGCCTGGGAAGATCCCACGTGCCGCGGAGTGGCTGGACCAATGTGTCCAATTACCGAGCCCAAGCTCTGGAGCGCATGCGCCCAGAGCTGGCGCTCTGCAACGACAGACGCCACCGCGATGGGAGGCTCACAGGAGCCAAAGAACAAAGACGGATGAAGATAGAGGAATGAAAGACCAATAGAAGTGGCCCGCCGGCTCCCCTCCCTCCCCAACCCGACCCCCGCCCAAAATAAATAAATAAATAAAATCTTTAAAAAAAAGAAAAATTACAGACCTACTGTGGTAATCATTTCATAACACAGAAATATCAAAACACTATATTGTATACCTGAAACTAACATAGCGTTATAACTTAACCTATCTACTTCAGTTAAAAAAAAAAGATGAATAAGATTTGGAGTCTGAAGTACAGTATGATGACTACAGCTAACAATACTGTACTGATATGTTAAAGTTACTTGGAATGTAAATCCTAAAGGTTCTCAATACATGACTTAGCAACTGAATAACTACATATATACTTATTTCACACATATAATATTTTTGATTTAAAAACAGAAAATAGTATTTGTAGAAAAAGTTTGGAGAAGGTAGATCTCACATAGTGAGACACCACACCTACTAAACAGAGCTTTTTAACATTATTTCAATTTATCATCCAGGTTTAAAATCACTGTTTTAGAGAACCCAGAGATAAACCCACGCACCTATGAGTACCTTATTTTTGACAAAGGAGGAGAAACTATAAAATGGGACAAAGACAGCCTCTTCAACAAATGGTGCTGGGAAAACTGGACAGCTACATGCAAAAAAATGAAGTTGGAACATACCCTGACACCATACACAAAGATCAACTCAAAATGGATTAAAGACCTAAATGGAAGACCAGAAATCATCAAACTCTTAGACGAGAATATAGGCAAAACACTCAAGGACATCAATCAAAGCAAGATCTTCTCTGACCCACCTACTAGAATAGTGGAACTAAAAACCAAAATGAACATGTGGGACCTAATGAAACTTAAAAGCTTTTGCACAGCAAAAGAAATTCCAGAAAGCTGAACAGATAGCCCACAGAATGGGAGAAAATCATAGCATATGAAATAACAGACAAAGAATTAATCTCCAAAATCTACAAGCAACTCAGACAACTCAGCACCAGACAAATGGACGACCCAATCAAAAAATGGGAAAGGACCTAAACAGACACCTCTCCAAAGAGGACATACAGATAGCCCAAAAACACATGAAACAATGGTCAACCTCACTTATCATTAGAGAAATGCAAATCAAAACTACAATGAGATATCACCTCACACCCATCAGAATGGCCATCATCCACAAATCGACAGACAATAAATGCTGGAGAGAGTGCGGAGAAAAGGGAACACTCCTGCATTGCTAGTGGGAATGTAGATGGATACAGCCTCTATGGAAGACAGTCTGGAGATTTCTTAAAAAACTAAAAATAAAAGCACCATACAACCCAGCAATTCCACTCTTAGGCTTATACCTTGATGAAATTAAATCTGAAAGAAGCACCTGTACCCCAATGTTCATTGCAGCTCTCTATACAATAGCTAGAACATGGAAGCAACCTAGATGTCCATCGACAAACGAATGGATACAAAAGCTCTGGCACACATATACAATGGAATACTACACAGCTGTAAAAAGAAATGCAGAAGAATCAGCCCTAATGAGGTGGCTGGATCTAGAACCTATCATAAAAAGTGAAGTTAGTCAGAAAGAGAAGGACAAGTACAATATACTAACACATATCTATGGAATCTAGTAGGATGGTGATGATGGCACATGCAGTGAAGCGACGGAAAGACAGACATGGACAGTGGACATATTGACATTGTGGGAAAAGAACAGTGGGTGAGAGGCGTAAAGGAAGTAGCATGAAGGCCTGTACTATCATATGTGAAGAAAATAGCTCTAGTCATCGCTCTGTGAGAAAAACAGATCCTTCAGGGGTGCTGTATGATGGTCTGGAGGGGTGGGATGGGGGGATATACATATGACTAATCTGAGAACATACATATCTGTAAACAACAAAACTGTAAAAGTTAAAAGTAAAATAAAAGTTTAAAAAAATCAAATCAAATCACTGTTTCTTCCAGTACTTCAATTTTAAACTGTAGAATAATATCCTGACATAAAAAAGATGTAAACAAATCATGGAGAGTAATGAAACCAAGGGTAAATAAAGGCAGAAAAATGTGCCTAAGATTTGAGTCGACTGAGAATACGGAGCAGCATCTGAAATATCTTAACCCAAAAACACTGAAAAGGAAAAAGGTAATAAACAGAAAGCCCAAAAACACATGAAACAATGGTCAACCTCACTTATCATTAGAGAAATGCAAATCAAAACTACAATGAGATATCACCTCACACCCATCAGAATGGCCATCATCCACAAATCGACAGACAATAAATGCTGGAGAGAGTGCGGAGAAAAGGGAACACTCCTGCATTGCTAGTGGGAATGTAGATGGATACAGCCTCTATGGAAGACAGTCTGGAGATTTCTTAAAAAACTAAAAATAAAAGCACCATACAACCCAGCAATTCCACTCTTAGGCTTATACCTTGATGAAATTAAATCTGAAAGAAGCACCTGTACCCCAATGTTCATTGCAGCTCTCTATACAATAGCTAGAACATGGAAGCAACCTAGATGTCCATCGACAAACGAATGGATACAAAAGCTCTGGCACACATATACAATGGAATACTACACAGCTGTAAAAAGAAATGCAGAAGAATCAGCCCTAATGAGGTGGCTGGATCTAGAACCTATCATAAAAAGTGAAGTTAGTCAGAAAGAGAAGGACAAGTACAATATACTAACACATATCTATGGAATCTAGTAGGATGGTGATGATGGCACATGCAGTGAAGCGACGGAAAGACAGACATGGACAGTGGACATATTGACATTGTGGGAAAAGAACAGTGGGTGAGAGGCGTAAAGGAAGTAGCATGAAGGCCTGTACTATCATATGTGAAGAAAATAGCTCTAGTCATCGCTCTGTGAGAAAAACAGATCCTTCAGGGGTGCTGTATGATGGTCTGGAGGGGTGGGATGGGGGGATATACATATGACTAATCTGAGAACATACATATCTGTAAACAACAAAACTGTAAAAGTTAAAAGTAAAATAAAAGTTTAAAAAAATCAAATCAAATCACTGTTTCTTCCAGTACTTCAATTTTAAACTGTAGAATAATATCCTGACATAAAAAAGATGTAAACAAATCATGGAGAGTAATGAAACCAAGGGTAAATAAAGGCAGAAAAATGTGCCTAAGATTTGAGTCGACTGAGAATACGGGAGCAGCATCTGAAATATCTTAACCCAAAAACACTGAAAAGGAAAAAGGTAATAAACAGAAAGCAAGCCAAATGGGACACAAAAATTCTCCTTAGACTCCTCTAAGTTACTGCTCTGACAGTTTTTTCAGCCATCTATTGTCTTTTCTGTGTGTCTAGCAACTGTACAGTTGCCAAGAGGAAACCTCACCACTGAATGACTCACACGTTCCACTTTACTATCTCTCGTTAGTCACCCTGGTCTGAACTCCTTTCTTCTACATCTACCAAAGGTGCAGCGCCACTGCTGTTTTTCCAGTTTAATCTACTGAAATCCTCATTCACGTTTTCCTTCCCTCCATTTTTCCTTCCAAATGACTGTGAAGTCTGAGAACACAACATGTATCTAGTCCCTCTTGCTACAGTTTATTGTCAGTGTGTGTCACAGTGGGTAAGGGCTTTGTTTGAGTCCCAGGCCTGCCACGTACTAATTACATTATAGTGGGCAAGTGAACCCCTCTCATCATTCCTTACTTTATTTGTAAAGAGGGACTATACCAATTTCAAAAGATTGGAAGAATTAAAGAAATACCTAGGATTTCCTGGTTCAGTGGGTAGAGAGTTCGCCACTGGTTCAATCCCTGGCCTGGGAAGATCCCACGTGCCGAGGAACAGCTGGACTGGTATGTCCAGTTATGAGCCAGCGCTCTGGAGCCCATGCGCCCAGAGGCGGTGCTCTGCCATGAGAGAGGCCACTGCAATGGGAGGCCCACACAGGCCAAAGAATAAAAGATACATGAAAAATAAATAAATAAAAGATCAATAAAAGAGGCCAAAATTTTAAATTAAAAAAAGATACACATGTAATGCTCTTATCTAGGGATATGGTAAGGGCTTAGTGATATTACCTATAGTTCTTAAAGTACAAATGACATTTGCTGAAATATATGTAATATGCGAAAGGCTTCTTATGTTAATTCACCTCTGGTCAAATTAACTGAGAAAATACTTACTGCTCCCATTTTACATATGAAATTAAAGCTGAGTAAGACCAGGCAATTTGCTCTAAGTCATAGAACTGGTAAATGTTAGAACTAGACCTGGAAATCAGGTTTCTTCTAAAGCCTGTACTCCATCCATTATTTTATGATACTTCCCAAATCAAATTTTTAAAAAGTGTTTACAACTGAAATAAGCTTACATCAAATTCTAGTGGCATATTTTGTACCCACATTATGTCTTATTTAATTTTTAAAAATCCCCCTTTTTGATTATATTTAGGAGATTACTTTAGAAATACTGTTTTTCACTTTCTTGACTTAGTATTATCCTAAGAATTGTGGAGTATACCTGAGTTTCCCAAATCAACTGTTAAAGTGGTCAGAATGAACTGATTTGCTGTGTAATTGCCTTTTAATACAACATGGATGCTTGTCTATTCAATTCATGAGCCCATGCTGCAATACGATGTTTTGATAGTTATAAAAATGATTTTGCTTTTAAGAAGTTTAATAAGGATAAGATCGGGTGGGAATATTAAGGTAGGTTCTGAAGAAACATCAAGGGAGTTTATGTCTTCAGAGCTTACTTAACATACATAATAAAATCTACTATTTGGAAATTTCATGACTCTAAGAAACACATTTCCCATGAAAATCCCTCTGTTCTTTCAGACCTTCTAGCCTCCTTAGGATTTCCTCAATCCGCTCCCACTTAAAACACAACTTGTTTTAAAGGAAGCTCAAAAACTGAAACAATTTTATAATCAACAAAAAACACATTTCCTGTCATTTCCCTTGCAAAAAACGCTGCTGACCCTCCCATGGAATAGTCAATTCAGACTGTAACAAAACCTGAAGTTCTGCTCTACAATGTAAGGGATTTTCTATTTCCTCAGATTATTAGCATATGTAAGGATATGAGCTTTAAAAATAGTATAAGCAGCAAGGAGTTACTACGCCACTCCTTTGTATTACATCTTTAAAACTTTATCGAAGATATTTGTAGACTATATGTCAATAAAACTAACCAAAGAGTTTCAGAAAATAAATTGTCTAAGGAGTAATATCAATTTAAAAACAATGTTACTGTGGACAGAATGGAATTTCTTTTAACTGAGAAAATACTTACTGCTCCCATTTTACATATGAAATTAAAGCTGAGTAAGACCAGGCAATTTGCTCTAAGTCATAGAACTGGTAAATGTTAGAACTAGACCTGGAAATCAGGTTTCTTCTAAAGCCTGTACTCCATCCATTATTTTATGATACTTCCCAAATCAAATTTTTAAAAAGTGTTTACAACTGAAATAAGCTTACATCAAATTCTAGTGGCATATTTTGTACCCACATTATGTCTTATTTAATTTTTAAAAATCCCCCTTTTTGATTATATTTAGGAGATTACTTTAGAAATACTGTTTTTCACTTTCTTGACTTAGTATTATCCTAAGAATTGTGGAGTATACCTGAGTTTCCCAAATCAACTGTTAAAGTGGTCAGAATGAACTGATTTGCTGTGTAATTGCCTTTTAATACAACATGGATGCTTGTCTATTCAATTCATGAGCCCATGCTGCAATACGATGTTTTGATAGTTATAAAAATGATTTTGCTTTTAAGAAGTTTAATAAGGATAAGATCGGGTGGGAATATTAAGGTAGGTTCTGAAGAAACATCAAGGGAGTTTATGTCTTCAGAGCTTACTTAACATACATAATAAAATCTACTATTTGGAAATTTCATGACTCTAAGAAACACATTTCCCATGAAAATCCCTCTGTTCTTTCAGACCTTCTAGCCTCCTTAGGATTTCCTCAATCCGCTCCCACTTAAAACACAACTTGTTTTAAAGGAAGCTCAAAAACTGAAACAATTTTATAATCAACAAAAAACACATTTCCTGTCATTTCCCTTGCAAAAAACGCTGCTGACCCTCCCATGGAATAGTCAATTCAGACTGTAACAAAACCTGAAGTTCTGCTCTACAATGTAAGGGATTTTCTATTTCCTCAGATTATTAGCATATGTAAGGATATGAGCTTTAAAAATAGTATAAGCAGCAAGGAGTTACTACGCCACTCCTTTGTATTACATCTTTAAAACTTTATCGAAGATATTTGTAGACTATATGTCAATAAAACTAACCAAAAAGAGTTTCAGAAAATAAATTGTCTAAGGAGTAATATCAATTTAAAAACAATGTTACTGTGGACAGAATGGAATTTCTTTTTAACTTGATGAAATAACGCTTAATCTTATGTGAAAGAAACAATGCATGAGGAGAAAAAAAGGTTTTCTCAAGAAGAGTGGTGAGGGGGAATACTAAATTATCATTCAATAAATAGCATGGTACATATTAGAAAAATCTTTACAACAAAGGGCAGACAAAAAATCTTTACTATATAAGATCTAGAAATGAGGAGAAAAAGAAATAAATGTATCTAGAAATGAGGGGAAAGAATATTGCTTTGAACTGCTAGTTGAACCCTGAAATCTACTCTCTCTTTCTTCCATAGAAATAGATTTTTAGCTGGACACTTGGCCACCTAGCTAGAGAATATATTTTACAGCTTCTCTTGCACTGAGGTGTGGCTGTGAAACTCATATGTGAGCTAAAGTAATGTGTGTAACTTCTTTTTCACTTGTTTAATGGCAGATTACTTTTCTTAAATGCTATTTTCTCCTTGTTCTTTCTTCCAGTGTAGAGTAGAACTTGCATCTCTAAATTACCACGGTGATCAGAACCACCCGAGCAGCTAGGACTACTTACCTACAATATGGGAAAGATATAAACTTATTTGAACCATTATATTTTAGGGTCTCTTGAGCCAGCCACTTAGCCTATATCCTAACAGAATAAAGGTGGATATTCCCACAAAAAGGAAATAGTGATCGCTGCTGTGATGTGAAAAAGCATTCTTTTTCTGTCATAATGCAAGGAGGGCAAATTACAACGACATGAAACAATATTTTGGACACTGTATCAGACAGCATCATTGGACAATAAAACTGAAAGACTGATAAAGTTGATAAAATCGAGTTTTAAAAACACATGTGAAAAAAAAAAGTATATGAGGAAACCAGCACTTTTATGTTGAAAATGTAAAATGGTACAATCTTTGATGAAAATAATAGGACGGGAGTACAAAGATACATGAATATGAATGATCATCACAATGTGATATACCTCCATAGAGTGGACTGTTATAAGGACTAAAAATGATGATTTGACAAATTATCTTTATTCATGATAGCAGAATACTTAACACGGAAGAAGAAGTAAAAAAAAAAACTAGCCTGTGCTCTAGGGAAGCATATATCCAAAAATGCACACTTATTTCGGTAAAGAAACCAAAATTTATAATCTCTCAACTCTATCATGAGAATTTTATAGCACACTAGATGAATAGTATAATTTTATTGTTATGTTATATAGATCAAAGTGCTTTGTAAAATGAATCAGATTTTGATAAAGGGAAAAATTCTTTAAAAGTAAACTTTAGTTTTACTGCCTTGAGTTCTCAGTCTACCACCTGATGCCTTACAGATGAGCTCTTCTCAAACTTTTCTACTGAAATAACTTGTAATATCATAGAAGACTGAGTATTTAGTCCCCAAAGATGCCAAAGAAGCCAAAAGAACCCAAATTTTTAGAAGCTGTTTTATCTTAAAAATTCACATACATTTGGCATTCTACCATTTATGTGGCTTTTTGTTTTAGTATAATAAATAGAAGTAATTGTGTTAATTTACTGTGACACAATTACAGTCAAACAAAAAGTTTTAAAATACTTCTGAATTTAATTAGTTAATATGTTCCCCCAAATACTTTTTGCAAAATTAGTTTTGCAGAAACATTTATCATGGGTCCTTTTCCTCCTACAACATATGTATGTAATAAAAGGAAGAAAAGCTTTGGATTAAATCCTAGCACTGGCAACTACCTATCATATGAAGCTGGCCAAGTCACTTAACCTCATTAAGACTCCACTTACTCCCCTGTATGATGGAGGTGACAATGATTAGGTGTGGGTCTTTATTTAAATAGGGGATCCTGCAGGGGCACTGTGCAACGGCCTTAAGGGGTAGGATGGGGAGGACCGGGAAGAGGGTGAAGGAGGGAGGGGGCCAGGGATATACATATGACTAATCTGCGATTATACATATCCGTAAACAACAAAACTCTGTAAAACATACAACTCAGCAATCCCACTCTAAGGCTTATTCCCTGATGAAATTAAATCTGAAAGAAGCACCTATACCCCAATGTTCACTACAGCTCTCTATACAATAGCTAGAACATGGAAGCAACCTAGATGCCCATTGACGAACGAATGGATACAAAAGCTCTGGCACACATATACAATGGAATACTACACAGCTGTAAAAAGAAATGCAGAAGAATCAGCCCTAATGAGGTGGCTGGATCTAGAACCTATCATAAAAAGTGAAGTTAGTCAGAAAGAGAAGGACAAGTACAATATACTAACACATATCTATGGAATCTAGTAGGATGGTGATGATGGCACATGCAGTGAAGCGACGGAAAGACAGACATGGACAGTGGACATATGGACATTGTGGGGAAGGAACAGTGGGTGAGTGGCGTAAAGGAAGTAGCATGAAGGCCTGAAAGAAGAAAATACAGTCATTACCACCTGATGCCTTACAGATGAGCTCTTCTCAAACTTTTCTACTGAAATAACTTGTAATATCATAGAAGACTGAGTATTTAGTCCCCAAAGATGCCAAAGAAGCCAAAAGAACCCAAATTTTTAGAAGCTGTTTTATCTTAAAAATTCACATACATTTGGCATTCTACCATTTATGTGGCTTTTTGTTTTAGTATAATAAATAGAAGTAATTGTGTTAATTTACTGTGACACAATTACAGTCAAACAAAAAGTTTTAAAATACTTCTGAATTTAATTAGTTAATATGTTCCCCCAAATACTTTTTGCAAAATTAGTTTTGCAGAAACATTTATCATGGGTCCTTTTCCTCCTACAACATATGTATGTAATAAAAGGAAGAAAAGCTTTGGATTAAATCCTAGCACTGGCAACTACCTATCATATGAAGCTGGCCAAGTCACTTAACCTCATTAAGACTCCACTTACTCCCCTGTATGATGGAGGTGACAATGATTAGGTGTGGGTCTTTATTTAAATAGGGGATCCTGCAGGGGCACTGTGCAACGGCCTTAAGGGGTAGGATGGGGAGGACCGGGAAGAGGGTGAAGGAGGGAGGGGGCCAGGGATATACATATGACTAATCTGCGATTATACATATCCGTAAACAACAAAACTCTGTAAAACATACAACTCAGCAATCCCACTCTAAGGCTTATTCCCTGATGAAATTAAATCTGAAAGAAGCACCTATACCCCAATGTTCACTACAGCTCTCTATACAATAGCTAGAACATGGAAGCAACCTAGATGCCCATTGACGAACGAATGGATACAAAAGCTCTGGCACACATATACAATGGAATACTACACAGCTGTAAAAAGAAATGCAGAAGAATCAGCCCTAATGAGGTGGCTGGATCTAGAACCTATCATAAAAAGTGAAGTTAGTCAGAAAGAGAAGGACAAGTACAATATACTAACACATATCTATGGAATCTAGTAGGATGGTGATGATGGCACATGCAGTGAAGCGACGGAAAGACAGACATGGACAGTGGACATATGGACATTGTGGGGAAAGAACAGTGGGTGAGAGGCGTAAAGGAAGTAGCATGAAGGCCTGTACTATCATATGTGAAGAAAATAGCTCTAGTCATTGCTCTGTGAGAAAAGCAGATCCTTCAGGGGTTCTGTATGATGGTCTGGAGAGGTGGGATGGGGGGATATACATATGACTAATCTGAGAACATACATATCTGTAAACAACAAAACTGTAAAAGTTAAAAGTAAAATAAAAGTTTTAAAAAACACAAAAAGCTGTAAAAGTAAAAAGCAAAATAAAAATAATTATATATAAAAAATTAAATTAAATTAAAAATAAATAAAAAAGAGGCATTTTTTTTACCACGTTGTATAAACACTTGTTAATTTTTTTGCTTTACAGTATAACTAACATTTATATTTCACCTTGTTTTCAGTTATGATCTGACCATGATGCATTTTAACTATTAATTGTTATTCTACCAGTATCTACTATATTTAGCAATTGAATTAATACCTGTAATTGTGCTTTCCTTAGCTGCTGGCTGGTAATTTGAGCTTTTTGTTGCATCATATTTTCAATTCGTTGGTTGACTTGCTTTTCTTTCTTGAGCTCATTTCCATAAAATCTGGACCCCTATGTGGGAAAACAACGCATAAGAGAAAGGACTGAAGGAAAGTGTCACTAGGAACCTGATGGCTAAGAGTACAAACTCTAGAAACAGAATGATGTGAATTCAAACTTAACTCCATTACTCACTAGCTGGGTGATCCTAAAATTAAGAATATTACGTCTCAGGTTCCCTTATCTGTAAAATGAATTTATAGTTACTTAAATCATAGGGTTCTTGTGAGGCAGTACGCAACATAGCAGTAACCCTGTGAGATGAGTACAGATCTGCACTTGGAAATTAAACAGGTGTCTGAGGTAGGATCCTCGGGGCATAGCCAAAGACTTAGTCAGCTGGGTCATCAATTATCTCCATCACTTTCATTGAAAAATTATTGTAAAAAATTAACAGAAATGTCAATTAAATAGTCAAGAGATCAGAAGAGGGGGACCCCCCCCTTCAATGTTAGTAGAAAGTAACAAAAAGAACAAAGACTTTCCTGGCAAGGACTCAGTTAATGAAAAGTCATGGCCTCTGTTTACTATATCCTTGCCAACTTCCTTTTCCCCTGTTGGAAAGAGTTCTCTTTATTTTTGCTGAGGATTTGCATGTGGCTTGCTATGGCTGTAGACCTTGAACTGCAATTCTCTGCTAATCTTGAATAGACCCATTTTTTTTTAAAGGAGAAATAACTAGCAGTGTGTTTTAGGTCAACGGTACATTTAAAAAATTAATGTTAGTCATTAAATAAAAAATGTAGACAATAACTTTTAGAAAATCAGCTATCATTCCATCAGTGAACATACTACCTATTGATCTACCTATAAGCCTGATGGACATTGAGATTATTTTTACTTTTTGGCTATCCTGAAAAGCGCATCAGCAAACAACTGTACACATTTTAAGTGCTCACATGTTTTTGTCTTCCTCGTATATGTAACTGGGAATGGAATCTCTGTATTATATGGTAACTTCATACTTAACCTTTTGAGGAACTGCAAAACTGTTTTCCAAAGTAGCAGAAGCATTTCACAACCCTACCAGCAATGTATGAGTATACCAATTTCTCCATATCCTTGCATCTGTTATTGTTTGTATTATTTATTACAGCAATTCTAGGCTATAATACTATGAACGATAGCTCATTGTGGTTTGGGGGGTTTTCATTTTTGTTTAGCTGCGCTGGGTCTTTGTTGTGGGACACAGGGGCTTCTCTGAAGGAAAGTGTCACTAGGAACCTGATGGCTAAGAGTACAAACTCTAGAAACAGAATGATGTGAATTCAAACTTAACTCCATTACTCACTAGCTGGGTGATCCTAAAATTAAGAATATTACGTCTCAGGTTCCCTTATCTGTAAAATGAATTTATAGTTACTTAAATCATAGGGTTCTTGTGAGGCAGTACGCAACATAGCAGTAACCCTGTGAGATGAGTACAGATCTGCACTTGGAAATTAAACAGGTGTCTGAGGTAGGATCCTCGGGGCATAGCCAAAGACTTAGTCAGCTGGGTCATCAATTATCTCCATCACTTTCATTGAAAAATTATTGTAAAAAATTAACAGAAATGTCAATTAAATAGTCAAGAGATCAGAAGAGGGGGACCCCCCCCTTCAATGTTAGTAGAAAGTAACAAAAAGAACAAAGACTTTCCTGGCAAGGACTCAGTTAATGAAAAGTCATGGCCTCTGTTTACTATATCCTTGCCAACTTCCTTTTCCCCTGTTGGAAAGAGTTCTCTTTATTTTTGCTGAGGATTTGCATGTGGCTTGCTATGGCTGTAGACCTTGAACTGCAATTCTCTGCTAATCTTGAATAGACCCATTTTTTTTTTAATGGAGAAATAACTAGCAGTGTGTTTTAGGTCAACGGTACATTTAAAAAATTAATGTTAGTCATTAAATAAAAAATGTAGACAATAACTTTTAGAAAATCAGCTATCATTCCATCAGTGAACATACTACCTATTGATCTACCTATAAGCCTGATGGACATTGAGATTATTTTTACTTTTTGGCTATCCTGAAAAGCGCATCAGCAAACAACTGTACACATTTTAAGTGCTCACATGTTTTTGTCTTCCTCGTATATGTAACTGGGAATGGAATCTCTGTATTATATGGTAACTTCATACTTAACCTTTTGAGGAACTGCAAAACTGTTTTCCAAAGTAGCAGAAGCATTTCACAACCCTACCAGCAATGTATGAGTATACCAATTTCTCCATATCCTTGCATCTGTTATTGTTTGTATTATTTATTACAGCAATTCTAGGCTATAATACTATGAACGATAGCTCATTGTGGTTTGGGGGGTTTTCATTTTTGTTTAGCTGCGCTGGGTCTTTGTTGTGGGACACAGGGGCTTCTCTAGTTGGGCTTAGTTCCCCAACCAGGGATTGCCCCATGTCCCCTGCATTGAAAGGAGGATTTCTTTTTTTCTTTATTTTAAATTTTGGCCTCGTTTATTGTTTGTTCACTTATTTATTTATTTTCATCCATCTTTATTCTTTGACCTGTGTGAGCCTCCCAGTACAATGGCCTCTCTCCTTGTAGAGCACTGGCTCTGGCCGCAGGTGCTCCACAGCGCTGGCTTGTAACTGGACACAGCAGTCCAGCCTCTCTGTGTCACGTGGGATCTTCCCCAGCCAGGGACTGAACTGGTGCCCCTTGCACTGCAAGGCAACTCTTTACCCACTGGACCACCAGGGAAGCACTCTTTTTTTTTTTCTTTTTTTAAACACCAAAATATTTCTACTGGGGTATAGCTAATTAACAATTTTGTGATAGTTTCAGCTAAATAGTGAAGGGGTTTAGCCATACATATACATGTATCCATTCTCCTCTAACCCCTCCTTCCAGTCAGGCAAGTACATAACATTGAGCAGAGTTCCATGTGCTATACAATAGATTTTTGTTGGTTATCCATTTCAAACATGGCAGTGTGTACATGATTTTCTTAAAGTATCCTGTCATCTCCTCCCCACTGCAACCGTAAGTTCATTTTCTAAGTTTGTGAGTCTCTGTTTTGTAAATAAGTTCATTTGTATCATTATTTTTAGAATCCACATAAAAAGGATGCCAAACGTATTTCTTCCTTACTGTCTGACTTACTTCACTCAGTATGACACTCTCTAGGGTCTATCCATGTTGCTGCAAATGGGGAAGGTTAACCACTGGACCATCCGGGAAGCCCCTCTTTGCAGTTTTAATTTGCTTTTTCCTAATGACTAATGTTGGAATCTTCTCATGAGCCATTCCTGTATCTTTCTTAGTAATCTATTTATATGTTTTGTACATTTTTTGATTGGGTTGCCTTCTCATTAATGAGCTATAAGAATAATTCATGCTTTCTGGATGTAAGTCCTTTAACAGATGTGTGCTTTGCAGATTTTGATATTTTACTCTAGTATGTTGCTGATCGTTGTATTTTTAATGATATCTCATAAACATTTTGAAATTTGATGAGAAATATAAAGTAACACTACACTGCGTTACCACTGCTTGGAAAATCAAAAAGTACGTAATGCACTGTGTTGGTATGGTTTCAATATACTTTCGTATACTGGCAGTGGAAATGTAAATTGATATAACTACTATGGAGGGCAATTGAGCAATTCACTGAAAACTACACATGTATATATCCTTTCATGCTATCTGTATTTGGTGTAGCAATTCCACTTCAGGGAATCTCTCCTATAGTTATATTTGCACATATGTAAAGTTATGAAATAAAAGATTATTCACTGTAGTATTATGTGTAAAGACGAAACACCAGGAATGACTTATGTGTCCATTAATAAAGATTTTGACTAGTTCAATAAATTAGATTATATCCACCTATGTAGGCATAAAAAAGAGGGAATATCTTTAGTTTCTTATACAGAAAGACTTCCAAGATATAACAAAAACAAAAACACAATTGTAGTATTCTCCTCTTGGGGTGGGAAAAATGACATGAAAAGAAGATATATGCTATTTTTGCTTTACCATGCATACTATGTGCATGTTAAGTAACACATGGATGGCAAAAGCAACAGAAGAGAAGGGAGATTATTCTAGCCTTAACAATTTTATATATTAAAATACTTATAATTAAAATGATATTTAAAACTTATAATTTTCTTTTAAACAGAAAGTTAAAAGGTTACTAAATTAAAGATCTTGAAAAAAAAAAAAAAGAAACATACCTTTGTGGCTTCCATTATAATTTTGTTAATTTTCTCTTTATCTAATCCTTCCATTCCAGCTTTATTATCATTAAGTCCCATTCGAAGCATAAGATCATCTTTGTAATTGTCCTTCTTCTCCTCTGTGCCATCATTCTTCTCCTTTGTGCTATCCATGGTGTAAACTTGACCAAAAAAAAGTTAATATTAAATTGTTTTTCCTTTTATTATCTGAAAAAGCATACAAAACAAACATGCTTTTCAAAGCATTCATGGAGGCTTTGGGAAAGGGCTATCACTTTAAAATGACATAAGAAATCAGTAAGAAGAAAATGATAGATTGTTTAGGCTATTGTTTGGGCTATAGAGGCTATAAGATTGTTTTGGCTATTGAGAAATAATTGTTATTCAGATTTTAAAATTATTATCCCAAGATTATTATACACTTAGAGGGAAGAAAGGGATTAACATTCCCTCCCCACTGAGTTCCTCCCCTTCCCTTTTCTATTTCTCCATTACAACACTTATTTACAATTTTTTTCTTGTGATGAGAACTTTTAAGATCTACTCTCTTAGCAATTTTCAACTATACAATATAGTATTATTAACTATAGCCACCATGTTGTGCATTACATTTGTATGACTTATTTTATAATTGAAAGTTTATACCTTTTGATTCCCTTTACCTATTTCCCCCACGCCCTACCTCTTACCCCTCCCCTCCACCTCCCATCCCCGCCACTGGCAACCACCAATCTGTTTTCTGTGAGCTTTTTGGTTTTAGATTCCACATGTAAGTGAAATTATACAGTATTTGAGTTTTTCTGACCTATTTCTCTTAGCATTATGCCATCAGAAAGACCTTTTCTTCAGAATTGCTTTCATTTTAGCACCAGCAAAGAAAAGAATAAATCATAAAAGGAAATTTGAATACTACGACTATTAGTGATGGCTCCATAAGGAAAAAAGTGTCTATCACAACAGTTATCAATCTTGCTGCACATTACATCCACCTGTAGAGATCTTAAAACCCTTAATGCCCAGCTTCTATCCCATATCAGATAAACCCGAGTCGAGGGTAGAAGTCACATCTCAGTAAGTTCACGAAATGTCCAGATAATTCCAGTGCACCTCAAAATATAGGAACCACTAGTAACTAAGGGCTTCTTTATTTAACTAATCCTTCCATTCCAGCTTTATTATCATTAAGTCCATTCAAGCATAAGATCATCTTTGTAATTGTCCTTCTTCTCCTCTGTGCCATCATTCTTCTCCTTTGTGCTATCCATGGTGTAAACTTGACCAAAAAAAAGTTAATATTAAATTGTTTTTCCTTTTATTATCTGAAAAAGCATACAAAACAAACATGCTTTTCAAAGCATTCATGGAGGCTTTGGGAAAGGGCTATCACTTTAAAATGACATAAGAAATCAGTAAGAAGAAAATGATAGATTGTTTAGGCTATTGTTTGGGCTATAGAGGCTATAAGATTGTTTTGGCTATTGAGAAATAATTGTTATTCAGATTTTAAAATTATTATCCCAAGATTATTATACACTTAGAGGGAAGAAAGGGATTAACATTCCCTCCCCACTGAGTTCCTCCCCTTCCCTTTTCTATTTCTCCATTACAACACTTATTTACAATTTTTTTCTTGTGATGAGAACTTTTAAGATCTACTCTCTTAGCAATTTTCAACTATACAATATAGTATTATTAACTATAGCCACCATGTTGTGCATTACATTTGTATGACTTATTTTATAATTGAAAGTTTATACCTTTTGATTCCCTTTACCTATTTCCCCCACGCCCTACCTCTTACCCCTCCCCTCCACCTCCCATCCCCGCCACTGGCAACCACCAATCTGTTTTCTGTGAGCTTTTTGGTTTTAGATTCCACATGTAAGTGAAATTATACAGTATTTGAGTTTTTCTGACCTATTTCTCTTAGCATTATGCCATCAGAAAGACCTTTTCTTCAGAATTGCTTTCATTTTTAGCACCAGCAAAGAAAAGAATAAATCATAAAAGGAAATTTGAATACTACGACTATTAGTGATGGCTCCATAAGGAAAAAAAAAGTGTCTATCACAGCAGTTATCAAACTTGCTGCACATTACATCCACCTGTAGAGATCTTAAAACCCTTAATGCCCAGCTTCTATCCCATATCAGATAAACCAGAGTCGAGGAGTAGAAGTCACATCTCAGTAAGTTCACGAAATGTCCAGATAATTCCAGTGCACCTCAAAATATAGGAACCACTAGTAACTAAGGGCATACAGGTTGATCTTCTGTTATCATTTGAATTTTTTTCTCTTCAGCTTTCACTTTCAGCCTAATACTATCCTATATTTTGCCTTGTGCTTTAGTAACAATAACTTCTTGTTTTCTAGTAAAACAGGTGAATATAAGTCATTCATAATTTCCCCAAACCAGTACCAGTGAAAAGTGAAGAGGCTAAATGCAGACAGCCTACATTTAAGTGCCTTTTCTTTTAAATGGTGAAATGTATAAAAGGAAAAGAAACAATTATTGAATGCCTATTACTTCACATATAGTATATTACTTTGCTCTGAAACTCTGAGAATTGGCTGTGGTCCTTAATTGGCAAGAGGAACTGGGCTATTGGCAATGTTGGCGCCAGGTAGTTGTGAGACACATAAAGTTCGTTACCCTGCTGTCTTGCTGATGCTCCATTACCAGGCAACATGTATCCAGTTTCATGGGCACAGAGCTTCTATCATCTACATGCTAATGACTTCCAAGTTTACAGTTCTAGTCCAAATGCCTGTGTGACATCTCAAATCCAACAAGTCCGAAATGGACCTTCTTATCTGCCTCCATCCCCAAAGCTCAACTTTCAGCCTTCCTCATCTCAGCTGAGGGCAGCACTAATCCCTTCCAGTTGATCATGCAAAAAAACCTTGCACTCATTCACGACCCTCCTCTTTCTCATACGGCCCGCACCCACATTGTCAGGAAGTCCCGTGGGCTCTACTTTCTAAGCGCACCTGGAATGCGGCCTCCTCTCACTGCTTTCACAGTAGTCTGAACCACCGTTACTTCTTGCCTGGATTACTGTAGTAGCCTCTTAAATAGTCTCTGTTCCTGCCCTTTCCCTCCTAGGGTCAATTATCGACACAGCAGGCCACCTGATTCTTCTCATCATGACTTAGGTCACATCACTCCTCTGCTAAAAGCTGTAAAATGGCACCTGGTCTCACTCCACAATAAAACTCCAAATCTTTACAATATCTGTACCCTGCTACCTATCTACCCTTGTACCTAATGCTCTCCCCACCTTGCTTGCTGCTTTCCAACTTTGCTATTTTCAAATCTGCGAGGCACTCTGACCTTGAGGCCTTTTGCACTGATTGTTCCTTTCTTCAGGAGGGCTTTTTGGCCAGATATTCTTTGACTAAACTCCCTTGTCTCCTTTGAGGCTTGTCCCCTTCGTAATGAGGGCCCAGACACAGTGAAATTTTTTTATAAAAGGAAAAGAAACCCCAAACCAGTACCAGTGAAAAGTGAAGAGGCTAAATGCAGACAGCCTACATTTAAGTGCCTTTTCTTTTAAATGGTGAAATGTATAAAAGGAAAAGAAACAATTATTGAATGCCTATTACTTCACATATAGTATATTACTTTGCTCTGAAACTCTGAGAATTGGCTGTGGTCCTTAATTGGCAAGAGGAACTGGGCTATTGGCAATGTTGGCGCCAGGTAGTTGTGAGACACATAAAGTTCGTTACCCTGCTGTCTTGCTGATGCTCCATTACCAGGCAACATGTATCCAGTTTCATGGGCACAGAGCTTCTATCATCTACATGCTAATGACTTCCAAGTTTACAGTTCTAGTCCAAATGCCTGTGTGACATCTCAAATCCAACAAGTCCGAAATGGACCTTCTTATCTGCCTCCATCCCCAAAGCTCAACTTTCAGCCTTCCTCATCTCAGCTGAGGGCAGCACTAATCCCTTCCAGTTGATCATGCAAAAAAACCTTGCACTCATTCACGACCCTCCTCTTTCTCATACGGCCCGCACCCACATTGTCAGGAAGTCCCGTGGGCTCTACTTTCTAAGCGCACCTGGAATGCGGCCTCCTCTCACTGCTTTCACAGTAGTCTGAACCACCGTTACTTCTTGCCTGGATTACTGTAGTAGCCTCTTAAATAGTCTCTGTTCCTGCCCTTTCCCTCCTAGGGTCAATTATCGACACAGCAGGCCACCTGATTCTTCTCATCATGACTTAGGTCACATCACTCCTCTGCTAAAAGCTGTAAAATGGCACCTGGTCTCACTCCACAATAAAACTCCAAATCTTTACAATATCTGTACCCCTGATACCTATCTACCCTTGTACCTAATGCTCTCCCCACCTTGCTTGCTGCTTTCCAACTTTGCTATTTTCAAATCTGCGAGGCACTCTGACCTTGAGGCCTTTTGCACTGATTGTTCCTTTCTTCAGGAGGGCTTTTTGGCCAGATATTCTTTGACTAAACTCCCTTGTCTCCTTTGAGCCTTGGCTTAAATGTCACCTTCGTAATGAGGGCACACCGTGACCTCCATATTGAAAACTGTAGCCCGATTATCCCTCCTACATCCTCTTTTCAATGTCTCACTGTTTTTCCGAGTTTACCTACTTACTATGTTTATCATTCCCTGACATACTTTCTTGTTATGTTTATTGTCTATCTCCCCTGTGAAAATGTAAGTTCCATGAGGGCAAGGAACTTTATTCTCCCACTGATGTATACCAAAAGCCTCACACAATGCTTGGCAGAGTAAGTGATCAATAATTATTTATTTCATGGTTGAACTCAGTTCATATCATTTTCTCATTCTTTTTTTATTCACATACCACGGTCATATAATTACATGAAAAGACTGGGAGAGGGCTTCCCTGGTGGTCCAGTGGGTAAGGACACCGCCTTGCAGTGCAAGGGGCCCCGGTTCAATCCCTGGCCTGGGAAGATCCCACGTGCCGTAGAGTGGCTGGACCGATGTGTCCAACTACCAAGCCTGAGCCCTGGAGCACATGTGCCCAGAACCAGTGCTCTGAGACAACAGAGGCCACTGTGATGGGAGGCCCACACAGGCCAGAGAACAAAGATGGATAAGAATAAGTAAATGAAAGACCAATAGAAGTGGCCCCCCGCCCCCTCCAAAAAAAAAAAAGACTGGGAGAAAAAACTGCTTTTCTGAAGGTAATAATTTAAAAATACCTTTCATTTTCCCTTATTTCAATATTACATACAAAATTACACACAAGTCTATGAGCTTAACAACTTTTGATTTTACAAGCCTTATTTTTCTCGTTTTCTTTTTCCCCCCCATCATTGCCCCCTTTTAGGTCACATCACTCCTCTGCTAAAAGCTGTAAAATGGCACCTGGTCTCACTCCACAATAAAACTCCAAATCTTTACAATATCTGTACCCTGATACCTATCTACCCTTGTACCTAATGCTCTCCCCACCTTGCTTGCTGCTTTCCAACTTTGCTATTTTCAAATCTGCGAGGCACTCTGACCTTGAGGCCTTTTGCACTGATTGTTCCTTTCTTCAGGAGGGCTTTTTGGCCAGATATTCTTTGACTAAACTCCCTTGTCTCCTTTGAGCCTTGGCTTAAATGTCACCTTCGTAATGAGGGCACACCGTGACCTCCATATTGAAAACTGTAGCCCGATTATCCCTCCTACATCCTCTTTTCAATGTCTCACTGTTTTTCCGAGTTTACCTACTTACTATGTTTATCATTCCCTGACATACTTTCTTGTTATGTTTATTGTCTATCTCCCCTGTGAAAATGTAAGTTCCATGAGGGCAAGGAACTTTATTCTCCCACTGATGTATACCAAAAGCCTCACACAATGCTTGGCAGAGTAAGTGATCAATAATTATTTATTTCATGGTTGAACTCAGTTCATATCATTTTCTCATTCTTTTTTTATTCACATACCACGGTCATATAATTACATGAAAAGACTGGGAGAGGGCTTCCCTGGTGGTCCAGTGGGTAAGGACACCGCCTTGCAGTGCAAGGGCCCCGGTTCAATCCCTGGCCTGGGAAGATCCCACGTGCCGTGAGTGGCTGGACCGATGTGTCCAACTACCAAGCCTGAGCCCTGGAGCACATGTGCCCAGAACCAGTGCTCTGAGACAACAGAGGCCACTGTGATGGGAGGCCCACACAGGCCAGAGAACAAAGATGGATAAGAATAAGTAAATGAAAGACCAATAGAAGTGGCCCCCCGCCCCCTCCAAAAAAAAAAAAGACTGGGAGAAAAAACTGCTTTTCTGAAGGTAATAATTTAAAAATACCTTTCATTTTCCCTTATTTCAATATTACATACAAAATTACACACAAGTCTATGAGCTTAACAACTTTTGATTTTACAAGCCTTATTTTTCTACGATATTTAATAGTTAAATTGCCTTATTAAAGCTTTTGAGACTGATAATGTAAGAAAGTTTCCAAATTACATATTAGAATGCTTGCTAGGCTCCATTAATATTAAAAAATTCTAGCTGGTATTTCTACTTTGGGAAATTGTTACTTTGTTAAATTTTTTTGATTAAATATTTTTCCATTCTATTTAAACCTAAGAAAAATCTCTGAAGAAAGACAATAAACAACACACTAAGTGTTAGTATACTCGGATCTCTGTGCATTACTTTTGGCACTATCATGTATGTTATTCTGATGATTCTTCTTTTGTTTCTATTCATTAGTATTTGTTATTTTCAAATTTTTAAATTTCTCATCAGTACTGGTTTCCTATATTCTTTCCATTAGCTACGAGTTTCTTTACTTAGAAATTCAAAATTGAAAGGGGGAGTTCCTAACTGAGGTGATCACATAATATAACAAAGTAGGATAATTTTCCATATTTTTCTGCGAAGTGATATTTGGCACTATTTCAAATGGCTTTTTGATGGCAGCCTAAAGTGGAAGTGCCTAGTGTGGTGTCTGGTACATGATAAACTCTCAATCAATACTTATTATTTATTATTAAATTTAAGCCAAATTTCCAAAGCTGTGACAATCACTTGTCTTACTTCTCCCTCTTCAAGATAAAGAGACCTTAAAAGGGAACAGCATACATGTGAGTATCCTTGAGAAAAAGCTAACGTTTACAGATCATACAGATGAATTATGTTTGTTTTGCTTCCCCCAAAGTATTTGTCCTATAGTTACCATGCACTCACATATATAGTCCCAAGGTCTATGAATGGATAGAACTGTGTCTTATAAACAAAAAGATTTTCTGAGAAAGAAAATAGTCAAGCACTTTTATTGTTTGATATTACAGGAATACAGTCTGTTTCACTTCAGCTCAGAAGCACAACCAGTAAATGCCCAGCTCAAAGGAAAGAACTCTGGGTTCTTATGTGGTTTAGCATATTGGTTTAAAAGTACGTCTTCTCTGAAAGTATCCAAATTCTTCCAGTCTGACTCTACCACTGACTATTCAGGTTACTATGCCAATCTCTGTTTTTGGTGATAGAAACACTGGAAAAGTAGAACTTTTCAGAAGGAATTCTAAGGAAGTTTTGTGTGATAGAGTTCTTACTCTTTATAAGAAAGCACACAAAACTATGCAAACAATATCACAAGTGCTTTAGGACACTGACCAAAGTCACCTGGAATTAACCTGCCAGGAAACAGGCAAAATATACAAGGGGCTATAAGACAGAGAAAGAGAGGATTGAGCAGGAGGAGGAGGAAGAAGGGAAAGAAGAGGAGGGAAAATTAAACTACCGTAGGTTTCGAGGCAGAGCTTGCTTCCTATTTCTAACATACTCTAGATAACCAAACTCAGTAACCTCCTTGCCCCCCCAAAAAACCTTTATGTGTCTTAAGAACAAATATTATTTTAAATTCTTCAAGTGTTCAAATATTTAATATGTTTGCTTGAACAGATTAAGCAGCCAATACAAAACTTCACACTGGGATTAAATGTTCTTTTTACCATCTACATTTAAAGAGTGAATTAAACATAATAAATTAAGAATATCACTCAAATGATAATGTAGTAATTTTCAAATTAATGTCTGACTTAGTTTTCCTTTTTATTTATTATAAAAATACTTTTAAAGTTTCAAGAACATTAAAAAGTCAAACCTCAAGACTTAAACAGACTATGTTAATCTGTTAACATGTTGCTCTCCAATTATTTTACATACACACATGTGAACACACATATGCAAACCACATGACTACAGTTTTATACAATGGAAATGAAAGCACAGAGGAACCTCAGTATTTTCAGCTTTAGCTTTTTACATCTTTACAAATAACATGGACAAAAATTTCAAAATCATTTGAGACAGGATTATTCGAAGATTTAAAAATTTATATGTATCACTAAGAAAAATAAAAGAACTCATGTGCCCTTACAAATCTTAAATCAAGGAGAAGCATGTTAAAAGAAAACTGAAATGGAAAGTTCCCTTGTGGTCCAGCGGTTAGGACTTCGGGGCTTTCACTGCTGTGGCCAGGGTTCAATCCTATTCTGAAACTAAGAGGACACAAACTGCATAGTGTGGCCAAAAAAAAACAACAGAAACAAAAAAAACAAAACCCTCAGGTTTTCACCAAGGACTTAAGGTCTACTCTTTTAAGAGAACCACGCATGTATTTTTTCCACTGCTGTTTTCCTTCCTGAGTTGCTTTTTAAAAATAAAAATTTATTCCAATCAAGCATATAGAATTCATTTTTAGAAAAAAAAACAATGGCTTAATTAAACCTGCCAGGAAACAGGCAAAATATACAAGGGGCTATAAGACAGAGAAAGAGAGGATTGAGCAGGAGGAGGAGGAAGAAGGGAAAGAAGAGGAGGGAAAATTAAACTACCGTAGGTTTCGAGGCAGAGCTTGCTTCCTATTTCTAACATACTCTAGATAACCAAACTCAGTAACCTCCTTGCCCCCCCAAAAAACCTTTATGTGTCTTAAGAACAAATATTATTTTAAATTCTTCAAGTGTTCAAATATTTAATATGTTTGCTTGAACAGATTAAGCAGCCAATACAAAACTTCACACTGGGATTAAATGTTCTTTTTACCATCTACATTTAAAGAGTGAATTAAACATAATAAATTAAGAATATCACTCAAATGATAATGTAGTAATTTTCAAATTAATGTCTGACTTAGTTTTCCTTTTTATTTATTATAAAAAATACTTTTTAAAGTTTCAAGAACATTAAAAAGTCAAACCTCAAGACTTAAACAGACTATGTTAATCTGTTAACATGTTGCTCTCCAATTATTTTACATACACACATGTGAACACACATATGCAAACCACATGACTACAGTTTTTATACAATGGAAATGAAAGCACAGAGGAACCTCAGTATTTTCAGCTTTAGCTTTTTACATCTTTACAAATAACATGGACAAAAATTTCAAAATCATTTGAGACAGGATTATTCGCAAGATTTAAAAATTTATATGTATCACTAAGAAAAATAAAAGAACTCATGTGCCCTTACAAATCTTAAATCAAGGAGAAGCATGTTAAAAGAAAACTGAAATGGAAAGTTCCCTTGTGGTCCAGCGGTTAGGACTTCGGGGCTTTCACTGCTGTGGCCAGGGTTCAATCCCTATTCTGGAAACTAAGATGCCACAAACTGCATAGTGTGGCCAAAAAAAAAAAACAGAAACAAAAAAAACAAAACCCTCAGGTTTTCACCAAGGACTTAAGGTCTACTCTTTTAAGAGAGAACCACGCATGTATTTTTTTCCACTGCTGTTTTCCTTCCTGAGTTGCTTATTAATTTATTCCAAAGATGAATGAGACAGAAAGCATCCATAAACCTACACTCTGCACAATCCTATAGACATATAGAATTCATGTGTTCAGAATAATATATTAAAACTATCTGCTTCTTAGTACAGAATGAAATCCATCCTGATACATAACACATTAACTAATCAACTCAGAGATGAATTTCCAAACAGCTTAAACATTCCTATTTTGATGATGAGTCACCTATTTAGTAAAAAGTCTTACAGTTTCTCTAACAATGAAACTTTGTTGATACTCGCACAAAGACCGGAGGCTAAGAGGTTCTTTCTTTGGATATGAGATCAAGCCAGTAAAAATACTTACTTACCTAGACATGATACCAGATTAATTTTGTTTTAGCTGAGGTATACAGTAAAACACACAAAGCTTAAGGAGTAGCTGAATACACATGTTCTTAGAAAAGAAGGAAAAGGTTCCTGGTGGCACCATTTTTGGTTAGGTAATACCTTTTTAAGTTCTAAAATCTCAAATGTTACTATTTTAATATAGAATTGCATAAGAAGCCAGATTAATATGGGAAGGGTACACTGTGCTGTGCTGTGTCGCTCAGTCGTGTCCGACTCTTTGCGACCCCATGGACTGCCGCCCACCAGGCTCCTCTGTCCATGGGGATTCTCCAGGCAAGAATACTGCAGGGGTTGCCACATCCTCCTCCAGGGGATCTTTCCCACCCAGAGATCGAAACCAGGTCTTCCGCACTGCAGGTGAAGGTTACACTACTAATGAGAAATTATCACTATACTATGTCCTATATTATTGGAAAGAAAATATTTAATCAAGTCAGAAAGAGTTGTATGGGATATTATTTTATTTTCCTATCCTGGAAAAATGATCCTTTCAATTACCTCCTCTGCCAAACTCCTCTAATTTTTTCTGCACCCTAATCTTGTTTCTTGATCCACTGCTGCTGATGTCTAGGTTTCTCATAGCTCTAACAGTCTATGGCAGGCGTTTAAAATATTTTTAGCAATGTAAACTCTTTCACATGAAATCTTCAGTAAAATCTCAAACTTTTCCTAAAGTCTTTGTTATACAAATACTGTACGGCTCCCTTATAACTTTTTCATAAATATTCTGTCACAAAAGTAAAAGAATAAATAGGTAGTCTACAGAAAAGGGAAAGTTAATAACCTTCATTTCTTTGGTCCTCTCGATTCCTTAGAAATACCTATGTGAACACTGATATAGAGTGAAACTGTTACCAACTCCAAGACTGTACTAAGTTTTCAGAAAACAATTGTTTATTATTGATGAATTTTAAAAGATGGTTTCCATAAGAAATCAGGCTCTAAAAAGCATTCTTATTGTGTTTTTGTCCTGGTTTTATACACGCCTGAAAACCAGAAATAAAAATTAAGAGGTTCTTTCTTTGGATATGAGATCAAGCCATAAATTTTGGATTAATTTTGTTTTAGCTGAGGTATACAGTAAAACACACAAAGCTTAAGGAGTAGCTGAATACACATGTTCTTAGAAAAGAAGGAAAAGGTTCCTGGTGGCACCATTTTTGGTTAGGTAATACCTTTTTAAGTTCTAAAATCTCAAATGTTACTATTTTAATATAGAATTGCATAAGAAGCCAGATTAATATGGGAAGGGTACACTGTGCTGTGCTGTGTCGCTCAGTCGTGTCCGACTCTTTGCGACCCCATGGACTGCCGCCCACCAGGCTCCTCTGTCCATGGGGATTCTCCAGGCAAGAATACTGCAGGGGTTGCCACATCCTCCTCCAGGGGATCTTTCCCACCCAGAGATCGAAACCAGGTCTTCCGCACTGCAGGTGAAGGTTACACTACTAATGAGAAATTATCACTATACTATGTCCTATATTATTGGAAAGAAAATATTTAATCAAGTCAGAAAGAGTTGTATGGGATATTATTTTATTTTCCTATCCTGGAAAAATGATCCTTTCAATTACCTCCTCTGCCAAACTCCTCTAATTTTTTCTGCACCCTAATCTTGTTTCTTGATCCACTGCTGCTGATGTCTAGGTTTCTCATAGCTCTAACAGTCTATGGCAGGCGTTTAAAATATTTTTAGCAATGTAAACTCTTTCACATGAAATCTTCAGTAAAATCTCAAACTTTTCCTAAAGTCTTTGTTATACAAATACTGTACGGCTCCCTTATAACTTTTTCATAAATATTCTGTCACAAAAGTAAAAGAATAAATAGGTAGTCTACAGAAAAGGGAAAGTTAATAACCTTCATTTCTTTGGTCCTCTCGATTCCTTAGAAATACCTATGTGAACACTGATATAGAGTGAAACTGTTACCAACTCCAAGACTGTACTAAGTTTTCAGAAAACAATTGTTTATTATTGATGAATTTTAAAAGATGGTTTCCATAAGAAATCAGGCTCTAAAAAGCATTCTTATTGTGTTTTTGTCCTGGTTTTATACACGCCTGAAAACCAGAAATAAAAAATTAAACATCCACAAAATTTGCCAATAATAGAAAAAAAAAATATTAGCAAGAAGTTGTGATTTTGGAGTGGTTAACCCAAAATGATTTAAAATATATTCACATGCATCCCCCCTGCCCTATAAATAAAAAATTCCATAGTTATCTGACTCTTTTTGAGATTATAGTCTGTTAAAGAGAATTCTGGTTCTCAAAATTAACCATCTATTTATAAATTATTACTAAAAGTTATAAAAATACATTTAGATAGATACAACACAGAAGAGTATCTGATAACAAATAATCTGGAATTTATATTAAATTAGCAAAAATAATTATTCTTGATGAGGTGATCTCTTTCCAGGGTTATATGCTGTCAATGGTGGGGGTATAATGATTTGGTTTTAGTGATACTGAATATGTTTTGAAGCTTTGAATAACATTAAAGGAAGGTTTGTGGAAGGGAGCATGAGTTAAAACAACCTCGCAGAACACTGAGCTAGAATAATTTATTAAACTATCATCTGTTATTCATTCAAGTGATTTATGTTAACTAATGAGAGTTACTGGCTTCCTAGGTGGCTCAGTGGTAAAGAATCCACCTGCCAATGCAGGAGATGCACATTCAATTCCTGGGTTGGAAAGATCCCCTGGAGGAGGAAAGGCAACCCATACCAGTATTCCTGCCTGGGAAATCCCATGGACAGAGGAGCCTGGAGGGCTATAGACAATGGAGCTGCAAAAGACTCAGACAGGACTGACCATAAGACCAAGACAAGCCAAGGCAATGAGTTATTAACCCATTAAAGCAAAAGCAGTTCAAACTTACTGATACCTATTTTTTTCATAATTAGAACTACATATGCTAACTGCTTTTTTTTTTTTAAGATTTATTTATTTATTTATTTTGGGCGGGGTCGGGTTGGGAAGGGAGGGGAGCGGGCAGCCACTTCTATTGTTCTTTCATTTCTCTATTTTCATCCGTCTTTGTTCTCTGGCTGCTGTGGGCCTCCCATCGTGGTAGGCTCTGTCGCTGCAGAGCACCGGCTCTGGGCGCATGCGCTCCAGAGCTCCGGCTCCGTGATTGGACACATGGGTCCAGGCGCTCCGCGGCACGTGGGATCTTCCCAGGCCAGGGCTCGAACCGGCGCCCCTTGCACTGCAAGGCGGTGTCCTTACCCATTGGACCACCAGGGGAAGCCCTCTTAACTGCTTATTTTAACTTACAGAAGACTCAGTACAAAGAGTTCAGTTCTAAAAGGAATTTTGACACAGTGCCAAGAGTATGTGCTCTGAAGCCAGAAAGACCTGGAATGAAATTTAAACTCCGAAACATAACCAAGTTGTGTCTTCTAGGGTAATTTATGTGATTTCAAGGTCTATAATATATATATAATTTCAGTATTTGGCTCTGTAAAACTTACAATTTAGGGTTTCTGAGGACTGAATGTGTGATATATAAGAGCCTATGGGGCAGTGAACATACAGTAAGTACACCACAAATGTGGAGTCTCTTCTCTCATTTTCATTCCTATTTTTTTCTCTAAACTGTGATAAAGCCTACAGGTCTGGCTTCAAATACGAGCCTGTAATTGACTAAGAAATCATAGAAGCCTATGAAAACCTTCATTTCGAAATAAATGGCAGGTGAAAAAAATCACACACACTCTCCTCCATCTCCATACACACAACATGCCACCTAACTTTAGGGAAGTTGGAAAGAACAAACAGTACCCAGCCCTTGGATACTGCTGAACCCCACAGACCAAAAGGGAATGTTCATCATGGCTTTTAAGGTTATACCACTAATATGATCCTAAAATTCTAATCAAGATACCAAGGAGTTATATTTTAGTTCACTTTAAATGTATGAATATAATATTAAGGCAATCCATTCTAGACACACATGAAATTTCAACATTAATACCTAATGTTGAATTTGATCTCATAATAATTAACTACATAAACGCACGGTCATGTTTGGCATGACTGATTTTAAAATCACATATATTACTGTCTGGAATATGTGCAAAAATACTTTGTACTAGTGAAGCTTGACAAATAAATGTTATTTTTAACATTAAAAAATGACATTAATGACTAAGAGTAGGCTCTGTCGCTGCAGAGCACCGGCTCTGGGCGCATGCGCTCCAGAGCTCCGGCTCCGTGATTGGACACATGGGTCCAGGCGCTCCGCGGCACGTGGGATCTTCCCAGGCCAGGGCTCGAACCGGCGCCCCTTGCACTGCAAGGCGGTGTCCTTACCCATTGGACCACCAGGGGAAGCCCTCTTAACTGCTTATTTTAACTTACAGAAGACTCAGTACAAAGAGTTCAGTTCTAAAAGGAATTTTGACACAGTGCCAAGAGTATGTGCTCTGAAGCCAGAAAGACCTGGAATGAAATTTAAACTCCGAAACATAACCAAGTTGTGTCTTCTAGGGTAATTTATGTGATTTCAAGGTCTATAATATATATATAATTTCAGTATTTGGCTCTGTAAAACTTACAATTTAGGGTTTCTGAGGACTGAATGTGTGATATATAAGAGCCTATGGGGCAGTGAACATACAGTAAGTACACCACAAATGTGGAGTCTCTTCTCTCATTTTCATTCCTATTTTTTTCTCTAAACTGTGATAAAGCCTACAGGTCTGGCTTCAAATACGAGCCTGTAATTGACTAAGAAATCATAGAAGCCTATGAAAACCTTCATTTCGAAATAAATGGCAGGTGAAAAAAATCACACACACTCTCCTCCATCTCCATACACACAACATGCCACCTAACTTTAGGGAAGTTGGAAAGAACAAACAGTACCCAGCCCTTGGATACTGCTGAACCCCACAGACCAAAAGGGAATGTTCATCATGGCTTTTAAGGTTATACCACTAATATGATCCTAAAATTCTAATCAAGATACCAAGGAGTTATATTTTAGTTCACTTTAAATGTATGAATATAATATTAAGGCAATCCATTCTAGACACACATGAAATTTCAACATTAATACCTAATGTTGAATTTGATCTCATAATAATTAACTACATAAACGCACGGTCATGTTTGGCATGACTGATTTTAAAATCACATATATTACTGTCTGGAATATGTGCAAAAATACTTTGTACTAGTGAAGCTTGACAAATAAATGTTATTTTTAACATTAAAAAATGACATTAATGACTAAGAGTAAATCAATTTTTTCCCACAAACACAAGTTTTTTTAATTTTGCTTTTTTGATTTTACAAGTTTTGTTGTTCAAGAACAAATCAATTTTTTTCAGAGTAAGGTACTTTTTTAAAAAGAGTAGAGGGTTTTTTTTCTTTTTCTTTTCCACATCATGCCTCTTTTATTTATATCTATTTTTCATCCATCTTTTTTATTCTTTGGCATGTGTGGGCCTCCCATTGCAGTGGCCTCTCTCACTGCAGAGCAAGAGTAGAGCTTTTCTTAAATCAAATCCCAGAATATCCTCAAGTCAATCTCTGGAACTCAAGTTTAGAACATGTATATTTTTAAAATGTAAATATCTGCTACTTACAATGCTCACATAAACAAACAATTTTAATCCCTTAATTTAAAATGTACTTGTATTTCACAGGTAAGCAAGATGCTTCTCCCTCTGGAGGACACCATAGTTTGTTAAAAAAAAAAAAAGGAAAATGGGGCTTCCCTGGTGGTTCAAGTGGGTAGGGACACTATCCTGCAGTGCAAGGGGCTCCTGTTCGATCCCTGGCCTGGGAGGATCTCGCGTGTCGCGGAGCGGGTGGACCGATGTGTCCAACTACCGAGCCGGTGCTCTGCAGTGAGAGGGGTCGGCGCGACTGGAGGTCCACACAGGCCAAAGAACAAAGATAAATAAATGAAAGATCAATAGAAGTGGCCAAAAAAAAAAAAAAAAAATGGAAAATGAATTTTCCCATGCTTTGACTTCCTTGTGGAATTTTTCTGTTTAATTTCCAATCTAGCAATCATTGGAAATGTTTCTACCTTCCTTACCAGACTGAAAGGTTGGCAGTCAAGTTGACTCTGAAAACAGCATCCATTTAGTTCAACAGAGATTAAAACCACATAGCTTCTTACCTCCTTGACTCAAATGCTTAGAGCTAAGACTAATAGCAACTGTGGGGATTTAAAATCTGGCTTCTTGCAAAGCACTTATAACTATAAAAGGTCAAAATAAAGTATTGGCTTTTATTAAAGGGAAAGGTGAAATTTATCAAGGTTTCAGAATTTTAAATCATAATGTCATTAGCATATTTGCAAAACCTACTAATAATATTTTTGCCAAAAACCACTTGGCCAATGCCAGTAAGCTATTGTGGTTAACTAACCTTGTTATTAAGTCTGCACATGGTATAGAATTATGAAAATTGATTAAGTTTAGCAGTAATTTCCAGTATGTGAAGCACTCATTTCTATACTGCCAAGTATAGTAAGAAACACAATTTCATTTACAAATTAAGTATGTATTTCCTAATACTACTAAAATAATCTTTAATAATACTTCACAGGTGCTAGGAAAACTAAGAAAAGGGGACAACGAATACCATAAAGCATAATCAAATGACTCACTTCTTACAAACAATATATAGCCGAAGCAGAAGTGGTAAGATATTCTCTCCAAAAATGGGTTATAACAGAATGGGACATCCATGCCTAGTACTCTCATTCTCACTTGATTACTCACTCTGGGGAAGTCAGCTGCCGTGTGAGGAGGCCCTGAGAGGAGCTCCATGTGTGTGAGCTTAGAACTAGATCCTCCTCCCGTTAAATCTTCAGATAAGATGGCAGCCCTGGACCAGAGCCTGACTGCAACCTCACAAGAAAAAGGCACTCAGTTAAGCCCAGCCTGGATTCCTGATGCACACAGACTTGGGAGATATTAACAAATACAGATTTTAAATGCACACACATATATGTGTGTGTATATATATATTCAGTAATTATTACAAATTCAGTAAGTATTATGGATTGGTATTGGTCCACAGATCACAGTTTGAGAAACAGTGCTTCAAAACAGCTGTATACTAAAGATTATTACTTTTTTATTTTTTTGGCTACCCTATGCAGCCTGTGGGATCTTAGATCCCCAAATCCTAACCACTAGACTGTCAGGGAATTCCCCAACTGTTCTCATTTGAATAAAGGTGAAAATTGTGGGATTTCCCTGGTGGTCCAGTGGCTAAGACTCTGTGCTCCCAATGCTGGAGACCTGGGTTCAATCCCTGGCCAGGGAACTAGATCCCACATACCATAACTAAGACCCAGTGCAACCAGATAAACTCATTAAAATTTTTAATTAATTAATTAATTTTAAAAAAGGTGAAAACTGTAAACATACTAATAATCTGATCAACTAAATAACTAAGATATAAACTTCAAGAGGGTAAAAACTAGGTATAGTGCTAGGTTACTGAGCCTGTTATTTATTAAGAATATGTTGAATGAATAAATGAATGATGGGCAGATTAATATACAGAAAGGAATACAATTAAGGTAACACTTCAGTTAAGTCTATATAATTGCGGTAAAAGTTAGCATTTGGATCTTATAGTCCTAATTTTCATTAGAAATGGGGCAACTAAGGCACAGACTTAGTAAGTACCTTAAAGTCACAGAGATTTGAGACTATTTCAGGTTTGGCTTCAAAGTTATCACACGTAACCACTACACTTATAAATACAAAGAAGGTGAAATAGAAAATTAGTTAAAAAAAATTTTTTAATTTGTGAAAATTTTAAAAAAGAGTAATAGTTGTTTTATAGACTGATACGGAAGTAACATCAAAGTGGAGTGAATGGTAATGATAATAGATAAAACAGATAAAATAACACACATTTGCTGTAATATTTAAATGACATTATGGTCTTAAAAACTTTCTAAAAGCCTAGGAAAGGGGCTTCCCTTGTGGCTCAGTGGATAAGAACTCGTCTGTGAATGTAGGAGACATAGGTTCGATCCCTGAACCAGGAAGATCCCATATACCGCAGAGCAGCTAAACCCACACATCAACAAAGACCCAGCACAGCCAAAAATAAATAAATAAAAGTTTAAAAATAATAATAAATAAAAGCCTAGGAAGTCTTCAAATGAAGGATATGAAATAATGACAGGAAAACTAAAAATGAAAATATGATGTTCATTCAGACTTTTCTAAAAACCAGGAACTTTAAAAAGAGTATCCCAAAATGTGAGAAACCCTTTAGAAAAATATATTTAGGGATCAACTGTAGATATTCCTAGTCATCTGAAGGGCAGTCTCTTCAATAATCATAGCAACTAAACGGTTCATTTTGACCAAGCATTGCTTTACCTAATCACTTAAATAAAAACCAATCATCAAAATAAACCCTGTATTTCTCCCTGAAGCAATGCAGAAAATAAAGGGAAAGCATTATTCACAAAAAGACTTTTTTCCTGAAATGACAGCTTCCTAAGTATGGTCTTTGTACAGGTAAAGTAGCAGCAAAAATGAATTCTCTTTTACAACAGTGTTAGTGGTTTTTTCCATTTTTGAGAGAGAGTCAAACTCTGTAAAGCTGAGGGAAAGAAAATAAAGCAGATGAAGATAGAAAATATGAAATTTCATTAGGTCAGCTACATTTGCTAAAAATATGTGGGAATAAATGATAACTAACATTTTTTAACTACTTACCATATGCTAGGCAGGTACTGCTTAAGAAACATTCTGTAATCTATGCTTCATAACTATTCACTAATTTAGATATTATCCCAACAGAGCATGTATCAGTAAGATATATAAGGAGGAAGTGTCCAAGCCTGAATTCAAATCCAGCTGTCTCCAGAGCCCACATTCTAAACCTGCATGCTAAACATGTAAATACTGCCTAAGATGCCATTAGGTTTATTTTACCTCTATTATTGAAAGTTATTTTCATCAGATACAGAACTGAGATTTTTTTTTCCTTTCACTGACTTTCAGATGTTGCTGAACTGTTTTCTAGTCTTCATTAAATCCATTAAGCCCAGAATCGTTCAAGTTGTTCCACATATGTGATGCGTCATTTCTTTCTGACTTCAAGTTTTTCCTCCTCATCTTGGTTTCAAGAGTTTGGTCATTATATGCCTAGACACATACCTTCCTTCAAAGGACAGATCTAGACCAGGTTCCTCCTATACTCTCTATTAACATTTCCCCCTACTCTGCTTCCTCTTCCTCTGCCCTTTTGAAGAACTAACTGAAGGTTTTCTCTGTTTCTAATATGCAGCACAGCTGCCTTCCTCATCCTCTTCTACCCTCATATGGCATTCATTTTTTCCTTTTTCCAAAATATCCCAATGGGAGAGAGAGAAAAAAAATGCCATCCAATGCTTCAAAAATTCCAAATCTTTTTTTCCCAATAATATGATCTACAAATCTATTTGAATTATGTACCCATTTAACCAGGCTTCCCAGGTGGTGCAATGGTAAAGAATCCATCTGTCAATGGAGGAGACAAAAAAGACACGGGTTCAATGGCTGGATGGGGAAGATCCCCTGGAGGAGGAAATGGCAAACCACTCCAGTATTCTTGCCTGGAAAATGGGCAGAGAAGCCTGGCGGGGTACAGTCCATGGGGTTGCAGAGCTGGATACAACTGAGCAACCAAGCACACACATGCACACGTGTACACACACACACTTTCTGTTTAACTACTATCTGAAATATCAAGTATTATACTAATCTTACTCACAAAAGAGTCTGGATTCTTTTTCCATAAAAATCTATCAATAATCCCTAGAAAGAAGCAAAGGTCTTTATGGAAAAGGGCTTTGTCTCTGGGGTTTACCAGTATTTCTTCATACATCTTTTTAACACGTCTGCTTGAGGCAAAAGTAAATATTATCCCATGATGGTCACTGATTTCTTTGAATTCATGTTTGTTTTTGGCTAATTCTCTCATATCATGATGTATAAAGTATGGTTCCACTGTGAAATACTTGCTACAATGGTACATACATGATAGCCATGCTTTTCTTATATGAAAAACTGTCACTGCTTCAGGTATTTCTAACAGAAATGACCTATAGATATCTAGGGTCAGATACTTACATACTTTATACATGATTTTGAAAAATTACTTGAACTTTTTTATGTCTTTAGTCCATGTTACATGGCTTATAGGATCTTAGTTCCCTATCAGGGACCAAACCCACAACCCCTGCAGTGGAAATGCAGTCTTAGCCAATGGACTGCTAGGGAAGTCCCTACATAATTTCTTTTTTAAAATACATCTATTTTTACACTTTCTCCATCTAGTTTTTAAAAGTGCTAAAATTTCACTGGGATGGGCAAAGAGAAATGAACTCACAATGTATTAAGATGTGCTCTGGTATTAACATGAGTATGTTTTTTGATCAACTTATTATTTTGGAATAAATTACATTGACTAACCTTTTGCCTGAGATTGGAGAGGAAATACAAACTAGTTTCAATCTTTTTACCTGAGACAGGTGAAGGGAATAGAAACTAGCTCAGATCTGCTTATGAAATAAAAGTAAGGCATGTGGTTATATTAACCCTTGTTATACAACAAAGATCTACTAGATTCAATTTTAGTTTTTGAGTTTTTTTCTTTGAGCAACTTTAAGAATTGATATTTCAAATCTTATTCCTACTTAGGAATCTTCCAAAGAACAAAAAAGTTTTACATTTTTTTTTTAACATTTATTTTATTTATTTATCTTTTGGGGGAGTGGGGTGGGGAGGGAGGGGGACGGGCGGGCCACTTTTATTGGTCTTCCATTTCTCTATTTTCATCGGTCTTTGTTCTTTGGCTCCTGTGGGCCTCCCATCACAGTGGCCTCTGTCGTCACAGAGCGCTGGCTCTGGGTGCATGAGCCCCAGAGCTCTGGCTCGGTAATTGGACACATCGGTCCAGCCGCTCCGCGGCACGTGGGATCTTCCCAGGCCAGGGATCGAACTGGCGCTCCTTGCATTGCAAGGTGGTGTCCTTACCCACTGGACGACCAGGGGAAGCCCCAAGTTTTACATTTTTAAAAATATTTCACTCCGTTGGCTATATTGGGTCTTAGTTGGGGCATGTGGGATCCATCTAGTTCCCTCATCAGGGATTGAACCCAGGCACCATGCATTGGGAGCAAGGAGTCTTAGTCACTGGACCACCAGGGAAGTCCCTACATAATTTCTTTTTAAAATACATCTATTTTTACACTTTCTCCATCTAGTTTTTAAAAGTGCTAAAATTTCACTGGGATGGGCAAAGAGAAATGAACTCACAATGTATTAAGATGTGCTCTGGTATTAACATGAGTATGTTTTTTGATCAACTTATTATTTTGGAATAAATTACATTGACTAACCTTTTGCCTGAGTTTGGGAGAGGAAATACAAACTAGTTTCAATCTTTTACCTGAGACAGGTGAAGGGAATAGAAACTAGCTCAGATCTGCTTATGAAATAAAAGTAAGGCATGTGGTTATATTAACCCTTGTTATACAACAAAGATCTACTAGATTCAATTTTAGTTTTTGAGTTTTTTTCTTTGAGCAACTTTAAGAATTGATATTTCAAATCTTATTCCTACTTAGGAATCTTCCAAAGAACAAAAAAGTTTTACATTTTTTTTTTAACATTTATTTTATTTATTTATCTTTTGGGGGAGTGGGGTGGGGAGGGAGGGGGACGGGCGGGCCACTTTTATTGGTCTTCCATTTCTCTATTTTCATCGGTCTTTGTTCTTTGGCTCCTGTGGGCCTCCCATCACAGTGGCCTCTGTCGTCACAGAGCGCTGGCTCTGGGTGCATGAGCCCCAGAGCTCTGGCTCGGTAATTGGACACATCGGTCCAGCCGCTCCGCGGCACGTGGGATCTTCCCAGGCCAGGGATCGAACTGGCGCTCCTTGCATTGCAAGGTGGTGTCCTTACCCACTGGACGACCAGGGGAAGCCCCAAGTTTTACATTTTTAAAAATATTTCACTCCGTTGGCTATATTGGGTCTTAGTTGGGGCATGTGGGATCCATCTAGTTCCCTCATCAGGGATTGAACCCAGGCACCATGCATTGGGAGCAAGGAGTCTTAGTCACTGGACCACCAGGGAAGTCCCCACTTAACTTTTTTTTTTACACAATCACAAGTTGTTTTATTTTGCTTTCCTTTACAGAGTTTTGCTGTGTACAGATATGTATAATTCTAGCTTAGTCATATGTATATCCCACTCTCCGCCATCCCACCCCTCTAGGCCCTCACAGAGCCCCCATGTATGATCCCTTAGTCCCAGAGCACATTGACAGTAGTTATCTCTTTTACATAAGATAGTATAGGGTTCCGTGTTGCTCTTTCCATATCTCTCACCCACTTTTCCCTCTCCCCAATGTCCATAAGTCTGTTCTCTATGACTGTTTTTCCATTGATGCTCTGTGTGTGTATTTATCAGTACAATCTTACTAGATTTCATATTATATGTGTCAGTATACTGTATTTGTCCTTCTCTTTTTGACTTATTTCACTTTGTATAATAGGTTCTAGATTCATCCATTTCATTAGGACTGAATCTTCTGCATTTCTTTTTGCAGCTGAGAAGTACTCCATTGTACATATGCACCAGACCTTCTTTATCCATTCATTTGTCAATGGACATCTAGGTTGCTTCCATGATCTAGCTATTGTGTAGAGTGCTGCAGTGAGAACTGGGATGCAAGTGTCTCTTTCAATTTTGATTTCATCAGGTTATAAGCCTAATAGTGGGACTGCTGGGTCATATGGTGCTTCTATTCTTAGCTTTTTGAGGAAACTCCATACTGTCTTCCACAGTGGTTACAACAATTTACATTCCCACCAACAATGAAAGAGTGTTCCCTTTTCTTCATACCCTCTCCAGCATTTATTATCTGCAGATTTTTAAATTTTTTTTTTTTATTTGTTTGGATGTTAAGTTGTGTCCAACTCTTTTGTGATTCCATGGGCTGTCCATGGGATTTTCCAGGTGAGAATACTGGAGTGGGTTGCTATTTCCTTCTCCAGGTTCTGCGGATTTTTTGATGATGGCCATTCTGACTGGTGTGAGGTGATATCTCACTGTTTTTTTTTTTTTTTTTTTTCTTAATTTTGGCCTCTTTTATTGGTCTTTCATTTATTTATTTTCATCCATCTTTATTCTTTGACCTGTGTGGGCCTCACATTGCAGTGGCCTCTCTTGTAGCAGAACACCGGCTCTGGGCACATATGCTTCAGAGCGTTAGCTTGTAATTGGACACACTGGTCCAGCTGTTCCACAGCATGTGGAATCCTCCCAGGCCAGGGATCAAACCAGTTGGTGTCCCTTGCATTGCAAGGTGGACTCTACCCACTGGACCACCAGGGAAGCCCCGTCATTGCAGTTTTGATTTGCATTTCTCTAATAATAAGCAACGTTGAGCATCTTTTCATTGTGTTTTTGGGCCATCTGTATGTCTTCCTTGGATAGATGTCTCTTTGGGTCTTTTTCTCATTTTTTAATTGGGTTGTTTTTCAGTATTGCACTGTCTAAGCTGCTTGTATATTTTGGAGATTAGTTCTTTGTCAGTTGTTTTATTTGCTATTATTTTCTCCCATTCTGTGGGCTGTCTGTTCACCTCATTTGTAGTTTCTTTTGCTGTGCAGAAGCTTTTAAGTTTTATTAGGTCTCACACATTTATTTGTTTTTATTTCCATTATTCTAGAGATCAGGTCATAGAAGATTTTGCTTTGATTTATGTCACTGAGTGTTTTGCCTATATTCTCCTCCAGAAGTTTTATCGTTTCTCGTCTTACTTTAGGCCTTTAATCCATTTTGAGTTTATCTTTGCATATGGTGTCAGGGAATGTTCCAACTTCATTCTTCTGCATGTAGCGGTCCAGTTTTCCCAGCACCATTCATTGAAGAGGCTGTCTTTGTCCCATTTTATATCTTCATCTCCTTTGTCAAAAATAAGGTGCCTATATGTGCATGGGTTTATCTCTGGGTTCTCTATCTTGTTCCATTGGTCAATGTTTCTGTTTTTGTGCCAGTACCATACCATCTTGATGACTGTTACTTCGTAGTACAGTCTGAAGTTAGGGAGTCTGATCCCTCCAGCTCTATTCTTCTTTTTCAGGATTGCTTTGGTTATCTAGGGTCTTTTGTGTTTCCATATGAACTGTGTTATTCTTTGGTCTAGTTCTATGAAGAATGTCATTGGTAGCTTGATAGGGATTGCACTGAATCTGTAGATGATATTTGGTAGTATGGTCATTTTCATGATATTGACTCTTCTGACCCAAGAAAAAGGAGCATCTCTCCATCTGTTTGTCATCTTTGATATCTTTCATGAGTGTCTTTAATTTTCTGTGTACAGTTCTTTTGTCTCTTTAGGTAGGTTTATTCCTATATATTTTATTCTTTTGGTTGCAATGGTGAATGAAATTGCGCCCTTGATTTCTCTTTCTGATTTTTCATTGTCTGTATATAGGAATGTGAGTGATTTCTGTGTATTGATTTTGTACCCTGCAACTTTACTGAATTCACTGATTAACTCTACTATAATTAACTTTTTTTATCAGAATAAAATTCACTCTACTTTGCAATTTCTATATGGATCTATTTGAATCCTTTATAAATTGAAGGTACATTATGGTAATATCTATAAATTAAAGATATATGGTATTTTTCCTATGTTTTGGTATTTTATCATCCTATGAATTATTTATTCATTACCAATCAATTATTTTTTAAAGTAATAAGAGAATGGAATAGAATCATCTAGAAACATGATGCAATAGTGAAATAAATCATCACTATTATATCATTCTTCAGTGTGTTTATTGTGTTACCCACAGTATCATGTCTTTAAAAGAAAGTATAAGATGGACAGAGACACTATTTTGTAGCGCTTGTTGTTGCTTTTGGTAGTTTCCAATAAACATAGTTGAGAGTTCTGAATTTTTCATTTTCTGCCCACACAGGCAAAAAGAAGAAATCTGACCTCAAGAGTTTCACAATTATCAGACAACTCAGAAGTTAAATGTAAGAGATCTCCTTTGTCAAAAATAAGGTGCCTATATGTGCATGGGTTTATCTCTGGGTTCTCTATCTTGTTCCATTGGTCAATGTTTCTGTTTTTGTGCCAGTACCATACCATCTTGATGACTGTTACTTCGTAGTACAGTCTGAAGTTAGGGAGTCTGATCCCTCCAGCTCTATTCTTCTTTTTCAGGATTGCTTTGGTTATCTAGGGTCTTTTGTGTTTCCATATGAACTGTGTTATTCTTTGGTCTAGTTCTATGAAGAATGTCATTGGTAGCTTGATAGGGATTGCACTGAATCTGTAGATGATATTTGGTAGTATGGTCATTTTCATGATATTGACTCTTCTGACCCAAGAAAAAGGAGCATCTCTCCATCTGTTTGTCATCTTTGATATCTTTCATGAGTGTCTTTAATTTTCTGTGTACAGTTCTTTTGTCTCTTTAGGTAGGTTTATTCCTATATATTTTATTCTTTTGGTTGCAATGGTGAATGAAATTGCGCCCTTGATTTCTCTTTCTGATTTTTCATTGTCTGTATATAGGAATGTGAGTGATTTCTGTGTATTGATTTTGTACCCTGCAACTTTACTGAATTCACTGATTAACTCTACTATAATTAACTTTTTTTATCAGAATAAAATTCACTCTACTTTGCAATTTCTATATGGATCTATTTGAATCCTTTATAAATTGAAGGTACATTATGGTAATATCTATAAATTAAAGATATATGGTATTTTTCCTATGTTTTGGTATTTTATCATCCTATGAATTATTTATTCATTACCAATCAATTATTTTTTAAAGTAATAAGAGAATGGAATAGAATCATCTAGAAACATGATGCAATAGTGAAATAAATCATCACTATTATATCATTCTTCAGTGTGTTTATTGTGTTACCCACAGTATCATGTCTTTAAAAGAAAGTATAAGATGGACAGAGACACTATTTTTGTAGCGCTTGTTGTTGCTTTTGGTAGTTTCCAATAAACATAGTTGAGAGTTCTGAATTTTTCATTTTCTGCCCACACAGGCAAAAAAGAAGAAATCTGACCTCAAGAGTTTCACAATTATCAGACAACTCAGAAGTTAAATGTAAAGAGACTATACACTAGAATGATTGTGAAATTAATTTTATAAGTAAAATCTCAGACTGTGAAATTTCAGATGATTCAAATAGATGCATATTTTCTCAAACTCAAAAATCAATACACTTTTAAGAATAAACAGCAAATGTGGCATTCCCACCCAGCTTCAATGGAAAGACTTTATCACAGGGTCTTTTGCAACCAGAATCTATGCTAACAGGATATATGACAGTGTTCTTTTATTCTTTATGGTGTTCGTGCGCTAAATGTTACTTAATATAATTTGTAAGTGCACAAGTGTTTAATACAGATGTATATATACACAAAGGGAATAGGAAAGAAATAGATAATGAAGAAATGAAAATTTTATTGGCCTTCATTCTTACTGGTATTTATAAATATAAAGCTGAAAATATTTTACAGATATGAAGGAAAGAAAATGGCTTCTGTTTTGAAAGTCTGATTGAAATGTCAATGTTTATAATGTTATTGCATTTGGAGGATTTAAGTGCAAGATAAAGAACCTGAAGTAATGATAAGCTAGAAGCTATTAAAGATACATATGAAATCTGGGGTCTTTATTTTAAAAATGGATAGTTCCAGGATCACACATAAAAGTCTATGAGCAGCTAGTTACTTTCAAAGGCCATTATCTATTTCAGGATAATATAAAATAAAAATTTGAGTTTACTAAGTTTTGATTTTTATTATAATTTCTAATAGAGTTGTTGTTCACTATCCCTTTATTATTACTTTCCAAGATTATTCCTAAACACTCCAAAATATAAAAAATAAAATGATGATAAATGCCAACAACTACTTTTCATGACACAGAAGAGTTGGATAAAAATATAACTCCTTTATCCAACAAAAGGATGACTGGAAAACAAAAAAAGACTGGTTATGGACCCACAGTATCATGTCTTTAAAAGAAAGTATAAGATGGACAGAGACACTATTTTTGTAGCGCTTGTTGTTGCTTTTGGTAGTTTCCAATAAACATAGTTGAGAGTTCTGAATTTTTCATTTTCTGCCCACACAGGCAAAAAAGAAGAAATCTGACCTCAAGAGTTTCACAATTATCAGACAACTCAGAAGTTAAATGTAAAGAGACTATACACTAGAATGATTGTGAAATTAATTTTATAAGTAAAATCTCAGACTGTGAAATTTCAGATGATTCAAATAGATGCATATTTTCTCAAACTCAAAAATCAATACACTTTTAAGAATAAACAGCAAATGTGGCATTCCCACCCAGCTTCAATGGAAAGACTTTATCACAGGGTCTTTTGCAACCAGAATCTATGCTAACAGGATATATGACAGTGTTCTTTTATTCTTTATGGTGTTCGTGCCTAAATGTTACTTAATATAATTTGTAAGTGCACAAGTGTTTAATACAGATGTATATATACACAAAGGGAATAGGAAAGAAATAGATAATGAAGAAATGAAAATTTTATTGGCCTTCATTCTTACTGGTATTTATAAATATAAAGCTGAAAATATTTTACAGATATGAAGGAAAGAAAATGGCTTCTGTTTTGAAAGTCTGATTGAAATGTCAATGTTTATAATGTTATTGCATTTGGAGGATTTAAGTGCAAGATAAAGAACCTGAAGTAATGATAAGCTAGAAGCTATTAAAGATACATATGAAATCTGGGGTCTTTTTTTTAAAAAATGGATAGTTCCAGGATCACACATAAAAGTCTATGAGCAGCTAGTTACTTTCAAAGGCCATTATCTATTTCAGGATAATATAAAATAAAAATTTGAGTTTACTAAGTTTTGATTTTTATTATAATTTCTAATAGAGTTGTTGTTCACTATCCCTTTATTATTACTTTCCAAGATTATTCCTAAACACTCCAAAATATAAAAAATAAAATGATGATAAATGCCAACAACTACTTTTCATGACACAGAAGAGTTGGATAAAAATATAACTCCTTTATCAACATGAGACAAAAGGATGACTGCAACAGGCTCTAAAGACCACTTAAATTATTTATGGATATTTAGAACATAGACTACCTAGTAAATACACTCTTTTAGCTATCAGTCAGAAAAAAACCTATAAACTGGCTACATAATATGCTATTGAGCTTAAAAATGGATGGATTTTAAGAAAATTGTCAAACTAAAGAAAAACTATGCAACATGCCCAGAAAGTAATCTGGCTGTAACAAATACTTAAATGTTTAATAATACTAATCACAGCTGTTGTTTGTCTAAATAAAATTGGTTTCCATATCAGGGGATTCAACTAATGGATGGATCCACGGTTGAATCGACAGATGTGGAATGTAGATATGGCATGTCAACTATACAATGGCATTAGCATCTGTAGGAATTTTAACATCTGTAGATTCTGGTATCTTTGGGATCCGGGAAACAAACCCAACCCCCAGAGGATACTGAGAGACAACTGTGTATGTATTAAAAGTACATAGCATAAGCCTGGGCTTCCCAGGTGGTGCAGTTGGTATAAAGAATCCATCAGTGCAGGAGACACAAGAGAAGCAGGTTCAGTCCCTGAGTTGGGAAGATCCCCTGGAGGAGGAAATGGCAACCCACTTCAGTATTCTTGTTTGAAAAAGCCAACAGATAGAGGAGCCTGGAGGACTACAGTCCATAGGACTGCTAAGAGTCAGCCATGACTGAGTGCACACACAGAGTGTAAGTCTAGGAGGTTCAAAATTCTGGGCTAGACTATTCACTAGCTAGGACCTTGGGTAATTTATTTTAAAATGGATAGTTCCAGGATCACACATAAAAGTCTATGAGCAGCTAGTTACTTTCAAAGGCCATTATCTATTTCAGGATAATATAAAATAAAAATTTGAGTTTACTAAGTTTTGATTTTTATTATAATTTCTAATAGAGTTGTTGTTCACTATCCCTTTATTATTACTTTCCAAGATTATTCCTAAACACTCCAAAATATAAAAAATAAAATGATGATAAATGCCAACAACTACTTTTCATGACACAGAAGAGTTGGATAAAAATATAACTCCTTTATCAACATGAGACAAAAGGATGACTGCAACAGGCTCTAAAGACCACTTAAATTATTTATGGATATTTAGAACATAGACTACCTAGTAAATACACTCTTTTAGCTATCAGTCAGAAAAAAACCTATAAACTGGCTACATAATATGCTATTGAGATTAAAAATGGATGGATTTTAAGAAAATTGTCAAACTAAAGAAAAACTATGCAACATGCCCAGAAAGTAATCTGGCTGTAACAAATACTTAAATGTTTAATAATACTAATCACAGCTGTTGTTTGTCTAAATAAAATTGGTTTCCATATCAGGGGATTCAACTAATGGATGGATCCACGGTTGAATCGACAGATGTGGAATGTAGATATGGCATGTCAACTATACAATGGCATTAGCATCTGTAGGAATTTTAACATCTGTAGATTCTGGTATCTTTGGGATCCGGGAAACAAACCCAACCCCCAGAGGATACTGAGAGACAACTGTGTATGTATTAAAAGTACATAGCATAAGCCTGGGCTTCCCAGGTGGTGCAGTTGGTATAAAGAATCCATCAGTGCAGGAGACACAAGAGAAGCAGGTTCAGTCCCTGAGTTGGGAAGATCCCCTGGAGGAGGAAATGGCAACCCACTTCAGTATTCTTGTTTGAAAAAGCCAACAGATAGAGGAGCCTGGAGGACTACAGTCCATAGGACTGCTAAGAGTCAGCCATGACTGAGTGCACACACAGAGTGTAAGTCTAGGAGGTTCAAAATTCTGGGCTAGACTATTCACTAGCTAGGACCTTGGGTAATTTATTTAATTTCTTTGAACTTTAATCTCTTTATATATAAAATTAGGATAATGTATATGTTGCAGGGTTTTGTGAAAAATGAATGTCTAAAACAATGTCTACACTGAGTAAGTCCTTAACAAACGTTACTTCTTCCTCACAAAAAACTATGATGGAATTTGGTTCTTTAGTCTCTCATTAATTTTAAGGATGCTTAGTGCTTTTTTTTTTTTTTCAGGGCTTCCCTGGTAAGTCAGTAAAGAATCCATCAGCAGTACAGGGGATCCAGGAGACCCGGTTTCAATCCCTAGGTTGGGAAGATCCCCTGGAGAAGGAAATGGCGACCCTTTCCAGTACTCTTGCCTAGAGAATTATATGGACAAGTGGACTGAGGAGCCTTGTGGGCTACCATCCACATGGTCACAAAGAGCAATTTAGCAACTAAACCATGGTTTAGACTTAGTGACTAAACCATCACTAGTGATTTTTCTCCTGGGCCTTGTTAATGGCAATTCCTATCATTTCCCTTCAATCGTCAACCAACTAAATTGATTCCATTCATTCATATATACTGAACTTACTACGTGACAGGCAATTTTAAAGCTTTACTTGCTCTTTAATAATGGATCTCTTAAAAAACATATCAAGAGTTTTATTACTTATTTTGTCTATATTTCTAAGTAGTCAGGATTATTGTCTATATTCTTAGATACACATTTCTGTATGCTAGAAAATAACAAGTCTATGAAAGATGTGCTTTATATAATCTTATTTTTGCAGCACCCTAACTAGAATCATCATATAGCCAGCACTTAATAAATACTTTTTTTATTTTTTCTTTTATTTAATAAATACTTTAAATGAAGGTAAACTGTATCACCATAACAACATGTATATTCCATAACAATACTTCTCAGCTTACTTGCCTAAGGAGAAGAGGATCTGAAATTACAGTAAAAGTGAAACAATGAAAGGGCTGGGAAGAAAAACAGAAAGCCAACACATTTAGAAAATCACTATCTGTGCAAATTCTACCAATACTTAAGAATATCAAAATGCTTGCTATAGTAAGGCTTTTTAACATATTAACAAAATAATTTCTCAATGTTATGAAAAGAGGTCAAAAGTTAGACTCAGAAGCTTGGAGGCAAAAGCAGAAGGAAAATGTTGAGAATGGACACTAATCTTCTTGTTCACCTATTATAGATGTACACTATGTATTTTTTTCACATATATTTTAAAATATTTATTTATTTGGTTATGTCAAATCTTAGTTGTGGTATGTGGGATCTAGTTCCCTGACCAGGGATTAAACCAAGGCCCCCTGCATTGGGAGCTCTGGGTCTTAGCCACTGGACCACTGTGGAAGTCCTGTCTTTTTTCACTTTTTTTCTTTAATGTATTTATTTTTAATGAGAGAATACTTGCTTTACAATATTGTGTTGGTTTCTACCATGTATGAACATGACTCAGCCATAGGTATACATATGTCACCTCCCTCTGGAACCTCCCTCCCACCTCCTACCCTATCCCACTCCTCTAGGTGGCCACAGAGCACCAGGTCGAGCTCCCTAAACCACACAGCAAATTCCCACTGGCTATCTATTTTACATATGGTAATGTATATGTTTCAATGCTACTCTCTCAATTTGTCCCGCCCTCTCCTTCCCCTGCTATGTCACGAGAACTGACTCAGATCCATTCCCTTTCATGGCCAAGTACTATTCCACTGTGTATATACCACAACTTCTTTATTCATTCATTGGTCAATGGACATCTAGGTTGCTTCCATGTCCTAACTATTGTAAATAGTGATGCAATGAACACTGGAATTGTGGTTTTTCTCAAGGTACATGGCATACTATGTACAGCTAAAACTAAAGGATTTTTTACGGTTATAATGAAACCTATGAAATAACAATCACCCCTGACAAGTTTTTACCCCAGAAAACCAGATTAATATAATCAAAAGATAATGAAATATAATTTTAATTTTATTCAACAGTAAGAAACAATATTTCTGCATGGAACATGACTGGCTTGGCTCTCCTCTATACAACAGAAAACAGGATAGCCTACATGTTCTTTGAAATTCTGTTTCTGCAATTAGTCTTATTGCCAAATGTTAGAATTTTCCACAGGATGTGACATATTCCTAAGTAGCTGTATGCAATGTATTATCAGTGAGTACCTTTCCCTCCTCAAATAAAGTTGTCCTTGGAGTGTTAAATGGTAAAACATCAACACAAAAGTTTTCTAAGATATAAATGCAAGTCACCTTAAGAATCAGAGTAGGGCTTCCCCTGGTGGTCCAGTGGGTAAGGACACCGCCTTGCAGTGCAAGGGGTGCCGGTTCAATCCCTGGCCTGGGAAGATCCCACATGCCGTGGAGCGGCTGGACCGATGTGTCCAATTACCAAGCCGGGGCTCTGGAGCGCATGCGCCCAGAGCCGGTGCTCTGCAACCACAGAGGCCACTGCGATGGGAGGCCCACATGGGCCAAAGAACAAAGATGGATGAAAATAGATAAATGAAAGACCAATAGAAGTGGCCCGCCCGCCCCCCTCCCTCCAGAACCTGCCCCCTCCACAAAAAAAAAAAAAGAAGGAAAAGAATCAGAGTAACAGGTGAATCTTAGCTAGAAGTATGAGTATAATATAATAATAATAATTGAAATCAATAAAAGAAATGTCTTTCAATCCAAATGGAGCATGGGTAGTGAACAAAGAAAAAGAAAGTAAGGTAAACAATGGTAATGTCTAGTTAAAAATCCGTCATCATAACAGGGATAACTGAATTTAGTGCTACTAATCATTGTCACGAGAACTGACTCAGATCCATTCCCTTTCATGGCCAAGTACTATTCCACTGTGTATATACCACAACTTCTTTATTCATTCATTGGTCAATGGACATCTAGGTTGCTTCCATGTCCTAACTATTGTAAATAGTGATGCAATGAACACTGGAATTGTGGTTTTTCTCAAGGTACATGGCATACTATGTACAGCTAAAACTAAAGGATTTTTTACGGTTATAATGAAACCTATGAAATAACAATCACCCCTGACAAGTTTTTACCCCAGAAAACCAGATTAATATAATCAAAAGATAATGAAATATAATTTTAATTTTATTCAACAGTAAGAAACAATATTTCTGCATGGAACATGACTGGCTTGGCTCTCCTCTATACAACAGAAAACAGGATAGCCTACATGTTCTTTGAAATTCTGTTTCTGCAATTAGTCTTATTGCCAAATGTTAGAATTTTCCACAGGATGTGACATATTCCTAAGTAGCTGTATGCAATGTATTATCAGTGAGTACCTTTCCCTCCTCAAATAAAGTTGTCCTTGGAGTGTTAAATGGTAAAACATCAACACAAAAGTTTTCTAAGATATAAATGCAAGTCACCTTAAGAATCAGAGTAGGGCTTCCCCTGGTGGTCCAGTGGGTAAGGACACCGCCTTGCAGTGCAAGGGGTGCCGGTTCAATCCCTGGCCTGGGAAGATCCCACATGCCGTGGAGCGGCTGGACCGATGTGTCCAATTACCAAGCCGGGGCTCTGGAGCGCATGCGCCCAGAGCCGGTGCTCTGCAACCACAGAGGCCACTGCGATGGGAGGCCCACATGGGCCAAAGAACAAAGATGGATGAAAATAGATAAATGAAAGACCAATAGAAGTGGCCCGCCCGCCCCCCTCCCTCCAGAACCTGCCCCCTCCACAAAAAAAAAAAAAAGAAGGAAAAGAATCAGAGTAACAGGTGAATCTTAGCTAGAAGTATGAGTATAATATAATAATAATAATTGAAATCAATAAAAGAAATGTCTTTCAATCCAAATGGAGCATGGGTAGTGAACAAAGAAAAAGAAAGTAAGGTAAACAATGGTAATGTCTAGGTAAGAAAGCGTCATCATAACAGGGATAACTGAATTTAGTGCTACTAATCATTTGGAATCATACTTGAGAAAAACAAAAATGTAAGACTGGGATATAGTAAAAGGACATGAAGCCTATATTTGAAACCAAGAAATTTAGAGCAGTCATGGAGCATGGAAAAATAATGAGAATATCAGGAACTCTTGAGATCTGAGGTGGGAAAAAGGAAATAAGAATTAAGAATAGGTATAGCATAATCTCTATGCCCACAAATCAACTAAAACAGAATGGAAGGCATGTTTTGAAGGGTCTATTTTATTGCTTATTTTTCTCCTAGCCTCTATCTCTCACTTGCCCCCTTCTCTGCTTTTCCCATCACTTCTGACAATGATTGCTACAGTAGAGGAGGAACAGAAGAGGAAAAATAATAACAAACAATAGTAATGCACAACACATACAAACACTAGTAATACGAGGGAAGGGGAGAAATGAAGGGAAAGAAAATCGTGCCGGCATATGCAGGAAGGGGAGAAAGTCTGCAGCTGCCTGGCTGTGGGGACCATTCATATATAAAGAATGCACCTAAACTCATCAGATTAATTATAAAGCTACTTTTTTCACAGGTTGCTTTCAACTTTATTTTTTAATTGATTTTTATTGGAATATAGTTGCTTTATAGTGTTGTTTGTTTCTACTGTATAGCAAAATCAGTCATACGTACACATACATTCTCTCCCTTTTAAACTTCCTTCCCATTCAGTTCACTACAGTGCACTGAGTAGAGTTCCTTGTGCTATACAGTAGGTTCTCATGAGCTCTCTATTTTATACATAGTATCAATACCACCCCTAGAGAATGCGCCATGGCCAGAGGCCCACAAGAGGCCACTGCGATGGGAGGCCCACATGGGCCAAAGAACAAAGATGGATGAAAATAGATAAATGAAAGACCAATAGAAGTGGCCCGCCCGCCTCCCTCCAGAACCTGCCCCCTCCACAAAAAAAAAAAAAGAAGGAAAAGAATCAGAGTAACAGGTGAATCTTAGCTAGAAGTATGAGTATAATATAATAATAATAATTGAAATCAATAAAAGAAATGTCTTTCAATCCAAATGGAGCATGGGTAGTGAACAAAGAAAAAGAAAGTAAGGTAAACAATGGTAATGTCTAGTTAAAAATCCGTCATCATAACAGGGATAACTGAATTTAGTGCTACTAATCATTTGGAATCATACTTGAGAAAAACAAAAATGTAAGACTGGGATATAGTAAAAGGACATGAAGCCTATATTTGAAACCAAGAAATTTAGAGCAGTCATGGAGCATGGAAAAATAATGAGAATATCAGGAACTCTTGAGATCTGAGGTGGGAAAAAGGAAATAAGAATTAAGAATAGGTATAGCATAATCTCTATGCCCACAAATCAACTAAAACAGAATGGAAGGCATGTTTTGAAGGGTCTATTTTATTGCTTATTTTTCTCCTAGCCTCTATCTCTCACTTGCCCCCTTCTCTGCTTTTCCCATCACTTCTGACAATGATTGCTACAGTAGAGGAGGAACAGAAGAGGAAAAATAATAACAAACAATAGTAATGCACAACACATACAAACACTAGTAATACGAGGGAAGGGGAGAAATGAAGGGAAAGAAAATCGTGCCGGCATATGCAGGAAGGGGAGAAAGTCTGCAGCTGCCTGGCTGTGGGGACCATTCATATATAAAGAATGCACCTAAACTCATCAGATTAATTATAAAGCTACTTTTTTCACAGGTTGCTTTCAACTTTATTTTTTAATTGATTTTTATTGGAATATAGTTGCTTTATAGTGTTGTTTGTTTCTACTGTATAGCAAAATCAGTCATACGTACACATACATTCTCTCCCTTTTAAACTTCCTTCCCATTCAGTTCACTACAGTGCACTGAGTAGAGTTCCTTGTGCTATACAGTAGGTTCTCATGAGCTCTCTATTTTATACATAGTATCAATACTGTGTGTCAATCCCAATCTCCCAATTGCTCCCACCCCTCTACAAGGCTCCTTTTATTCAACTAGATTTTCAGCTTTTGGTATTCTTCTCAGTAACTGGAAAATTGTTCCGCTGTTTAAGTTAATTCATAGACTAGTACACTGGGTTATTTACACTGGATATGAACATACCTGTAAAGATCTAACAGAAAATCACTAATGTGGGAGATACGCATCTGAGATGCTGACTACAAACAGGTAAAATACAACTAATTTTTGTTACCACCTCAAAAGTTTAAGAGCAACGCCATCCACAGTCCTACATTCACTTTACACACGTTTGTATACTACTCCCTTTTCTGAATATACTTACAAAGATATCACAAAAGAATTCTGTATAATGTCAAAAAGATGAACACATGTAAGTTTCTTGCTGCCCCTCGTATTTCTTAAACTGGTGTATATATCGTCAGCAATAGACATAGATGAAATCACCACACTTCACATAAATGAGTAGCTACTTGGATATACTTACGAAAATACCATTTAACAAAGTGTATAACACCACAGCAACTGGGATATACATAGCAATAGAGAGACTGGCTATACTGATGCCATTTATTAAGTCGGCATTTATTTAATACACGCCAAAGTCAAAATGGTTATTAAGGATAAAAGCCTTAGGATTCACACCCAGGGACAGTCTGCTTGTTCACTCTGAATTCAGGGAGAGTCACCATAATGGCAGAAACTAAGTGATTCTTTAATAGGCCTGATAGGAACACTAAGCCTAACAAGCTAATATGATTTATTAGTAGTCAAAACAGGAAAAGAACAACAAAAAAAGTATTCAAATGGGCAAGTAGTACAGGTTAAACTGGAAAAGTCCTGCAGAAGAGCTCTTAAAATGTTTACACTTCTAAACTTCATTTAGGCTACATGCTGAATGTCACATACACAGTTGTAAGTTAAAAGAAAAGGAGATCTATCAACTTACAATATTTCTAATGTGACAAGACTCATTAAACAGTTTACATGATAACTTGACAAAAGAGATCAGCAAACAAAGACAACCCTTTTTCTTCAAAATTCCAAACAACCATTGTTTTAACAAAAAAGACCAGGGGCAAGAGGCCTACAGAGATCCAGTAGAAGCATGATTAGAAAACACAAAGAGAACAAGATTTATCACTGTCAAGAGGTAAGAGTCAAAATTATCTCCTTTTAACTTACAAAATACTAACTCCTCATACGTATTATCTTTCTTACCTTGTTTCCTGTTATAATCTCCTTGAATGCAGACCCCCACAATCACCCTTTTTTTAAAAAATATTTCACCATTTTAAAATTACTCATAGTAGTCAGTGTAATATCCTGCATATCGGATGCTGGCTGAATTAAACTATTCACTGAAAGATAAGGTAAAATATATTAATTAGTTACATTGAGTGCTTTCTATGAGTTAAGTACTACTCTGGGTACTGAAACTAGAAAAAAAAAGTGGATGAAAAATTATCACTCAAAAAAAATTATAACATGCTTTTTGTGGAAGAAAATAATACATGCAGTCTAATACATTCATGTAATCATTTATCATGTGCTAGTATATGCAAGGCCTTTGAAATGAATACTTGTGTGATGCTTGACAATGAGATTTGCATATACATGACATAATTCTTCCCCCTAAGAATGCCCCTCTCCTACCCCTACAGTTAGAAGCAGATTATAATGTAAATTATATATACTAGATATGCCTATTGTTTCTAGTTGGTCTCCCATCCCCAACAAATCATAGAAAGGGTAGACTTACATTCCACACTTTTGGGAAGAGTTGATTAGAGTGCTGGCTGGCCAACCACCTCTTTTGGATTGGAACTAAGAGACAATGAGGGCTTCCCCTGGTAGTCCAGTGGGTAAGGACACCGCCTTGCAGTGCAAGGGGCGCCGGTTCAATCCCTGGCCTGGGAAGATCCCACGTGCCGCGGAGCGGCTGGACCCATGTGTCCAATCACCGAGCCGGAACTCTGGAGCACATGCACCCAGAGCCAGTGCTCTGCAACAACAGAGGCCACCGCGATGGGAGGCCCACAGGAGCCAAAGAACAAAGATGGATGAAAATAGAGAAATGCAAGACCAATAGAAGTGGCCAGCCTGCTCCCCTCCCTTCCCAACCCGACCCCCACCCAAAATAAATAAATAAATCAATCTTAAAAAAAAAAAAAAAAAAGAGACAATGAGAGGGCCCTGAAGCTGACAGATAGTTAACGCAAGCTGGCCAACATCCAAGATGAAATCTGAAAAGACAAACTGAGACTGTGACTACAAGAAAACAGAGATGCAAGATACCATGAGGTCCGAGAGATGAACAGAAAACGCCAAGACTTCATTTTCCAAGGACTGAAATGTGTGTATAAGGCCCATGTCAGGATTCAGGGATTTCTACAATAACATCTCTTATTTCAGCTTCCCAAAATATATTTCTGACTCCTTTAGTCAAAGAGTCTTGATAAACTCATGTAATTTACTGAGTACAGTACTGAAAGTAAAAATCAGAACAGGTTTATGGGTACAGAATGATGCTGTTCATCCTTATGATCACCTGCCTGACCCCGACCAGTGACTCATGGCCACTGCCAAGCGTCACAAGAGTATCATGTTGCATGCTGCTAGCCTGGGAAAAGATCAAATTTCAACATCCAAAGTATGGTTTCTACTAAACGAGCACTGATTTCACATCATCATAAAGTCGAAAAATCCTAAGTGAATCATTTTAAGTAGGTGACTGTCAGTATATGTTTACATTCTGAAAATTATAAATAGTATTCCTAGGTAGGAAAAAAGGAGAAATGCTTAAAAAGCAAGTACAGTCCTCCTTCAGTAGGACTCCTTGTGGATACCAAAATCCATGAATACTCAGGACCTTTATGTAAAATAGTGCAGTATCTACATATAACCTATGGGTAGCCTCCTGTATACTTTAAATCATCTCTAGGCTACTTATAACACCTAATATAATGTAAATGCTATATAATTGCTGTTGGGCAGCAAATTCAACTTTTGCTACTTGGAACTTTCTGGAAGTTCTTTTCCTGAATATTTTTGACCTGAGATTGGCTGAATCTGAGGATGTGGAGTCCATAGACAGGGAAGGCCAACTGCACCATATTTCACTGCTTCAAGAACATATCCTTTTTTTCATATCGTGACATTTCAAAACTTGGGATGCATCATATAATCCTTATCAGTGAGACAGCAGTTGTGACCTAAATATCATTACCTGAGCATAAAAATGTAAATAATAGGGGTCAGCAGTTTGAGGAAAATAACTCTGAAGAAAATTTGGGGTAAATAACCCTGAAGACAACTTGGGGAAAATAAGTTTGAAGACATTTTTAAGAAATGCTATTATCATCAATTCTCTTGATGTTAAACAAGAAAATGTATGGAAAAACAGAGACATTAACAACTGTAAGTTGAAAATTAATTTAGAACCCTGTTCAGTCGCTCAGTCATGTATGTAGAGATTGGACTTTAGTTTGTATCATTTATAATTACCATTTCTTCTATCACAAAAGTGATACATATGCACGCACATACTCACATGCTTGTTTTCACATACCAAATAGTACAAAGAGGAAAATTCAAGTGGTCCATAATTTCACCACCCAGATTATTATTCAACACATTCAAAGAGTGAAAAATACCAATTGTATTACTCATATGCTATATTTTGTTCATTTGAACTTTAGTTGTTAGACTTGCTATTCACAGATCATCACCTCTACTTCACAGATTTTTAGTTGCTAAAGTCATGTCCAACTTTTTTGCAAGCCTATGGACAGGCTCCTCTGTCCATGGGATTTTCTATGCAAGAATACTGGAGTGGGTTGCCATTTCTTTCTCTAGGGGAGCCCTCCCCCCTCCCCAGATCAGGACGGAACTCCTGCATTGCCAGGCAGATTCTTTACCGATGAGCCATCAGTAAAGCCAGACTTAACGTTAAGTGAGGCCATAAGGGTGGGGCCCAAATCCAATAGGACTAGTGTTCTTAATTAGAAGAGGAAGTGGAAGCAGAGCCACCCAGTCTGTGGCATTTTGTTAGAAGAGGAAGTGCTATAATTGCTGTTGGGCAGCAAATTCAACTTTTGCTACTTGGAACTTTCTGGAAGTTCTTTTCCTGAATATTTTTGACCTGAGATTGGCTGAATCTGAGGATGTGGAGTCCATAGACAGGGAAGGCCAACTGCACCATATTTCACTGCTTCAAGAACATATCCTTTTTTTCATATCGTGACATTTCAAAACTTGGGATGCATCATATAATCCTTATCAGTGAGACAGCAGTTGTGACCTAAATATCATTACCTGAGCATAAAAATGTAAATAATAGGGGTCAGCAGTTTGAGGAAAATAACTCTGAAGAAAATTTGGGGTAAATAACCCTGAAGACAACTTGGGGAAAATAAGTTTGAAGACATTTTTAAGAAATGCTATTATCATCAATTCTCTTGATGTTAAACAAGAAAATGTATGGAAAAACAGAGACATTAACAACTGTAAGTTGAAAATTAATTTAGAACCCTGTTCAGTCGCTCAGTCATGTATGTAGAGATTGGACTTTAGTTTGTATCATTTATAATTACCATTTCTTCTATCACAAAAGTGATACATATGCACGCACATACTCACATGCTTGTTTTCACATACCAAATAGTACAAAGAGGAAAATTCAAGTGGTCCATAATTTCACCACCCAGATTATTATTCAACACATTCAAAGAGTGAAAAATACCAATTGTATTACTCATATGCTATATTTTGTTCATTTGAACTTTAGTTGTTAGACTTGCTATTCACAGATCATCACCTCTACTTCACAGATTTTTAGTTGCTAAAGTCATGTCCAACTTTTTTGCAAGCCTATGGACAGGCTCCTCTGTCCATGGGATTTTCTATGCAAGAATACTGGAGTGGGTTGCCATTTCTTTCTCTAGGGGAGCCCTCCCCCCTCCCCAGATCAGGACGGAACTCCTGCATTGCCAGGCAGATTCTTTACCGATGAGCCATCAGTAAAGCCAGACTTAACGTTAAGTGAGGCCATAAGGGTGGGGCCCAAATCCAATAGGACTAGTGTTCTTAATTAGAAGAGGAAGTGGAAGCAGAGCCACCCAGTCTGTGGCATTTTGTTATGGCAAGCTAAGTTAACTAATGAAGGCACTTTTTAGCATCATTTTCAAATATTAAATAATGACTTCAACTTCAATTTAGGACATCCTTCCTACTATAATTTCAGCATCAAGAAGAAATATTCCCTTACATGCCTCTACCTGTTGATTTGTAAAATTGCAAAATTCTAGTTCCAACACCTGTGGGTTTTTGGTTTCTGTGTCATTGTAATGGGAGAGGGAGGCAAGGATGAAGGCTTTGGGATTGGTGTTTCCTAGAGAAAAAAATGTGGGAGAAAGAGGTGAGGTGGATGATGGGGAGAAAGAAAAGGAACTGAAGAATTCAGATGCAAGGGATGAGAGGGCTTCCCAGGTAGCGCAGTGATAAAGACTCACACGCCAATGCAGGATATGCAAGAGATGTGGGTTTGAACTGCAAATATTCCCTTTACTAGTGTATGATCTTAGGAAAGTTGTTTAACATCTCTGGGTTCAGTGTCCTCATGTCTTCACATGTATATATCAGAAATAGAAATAATATTAGAAATAGAAATAACATACTACTTCCACATTAGAAATAGAAGTAATAATAGAAATAGAATAGCAATAATAAATGCTACATTATGGTTAAATAAGACAACAAAGATGTCAGCGCTGGGCAGATGAAGATATTCAAAACCAATTAGTTGAATTAAGAGTACAGTTATATATACTGAGATACTCATCTACAGAGTTTGTGATTTACACAACTCTTCCCACTTTTAGGGGTCTCCTGAAGCAAGTAAAAGGGTATGACCTTTATAATCAGATCTGTTTTCAAATCCTAACTCCAACACTATTTGAGACTGGATTAAATTACTTGGGAGCGGGCAGCTTTAGTTTCATTATCCTTAAGATGAGGCCAACAATGCTCACCTTATGTGGTTGGTAAGGAATAAGTTAGATCAGGTATGTAAGTACCTGACCAAGGATAAGAAATTAAATTTAAAATTTAGCCCCCATAGATGTTTCCTGTACTTTGACAAGATGTTCTAAAATTCACCTTAACGTTAAGTGAGGCCATAAGGGTGGGGCCAAATCCAATAGGACTAGTGTTCTTAATTAGAAGAGGAAGTGGAAGCAGAGCCACCCAGTCTGTGGCATTTTGTTATGGCAAGCTAAGTTAACTAATGAAGGCACTTTTTAGCATCATTTTCAAATATTAAATAATGACTTCAACTTCAATTTAGGACATCCTTCCTACTATAATTTCAGCATCAAGAAGAAATATTCCCTTACATGCCTCTACCTGTTGATTTGTAAAATTGCAAAATTCTAGTTCCAACACCTGTGGGTTTTTGGTTTCTGTGTCATTGTAATGGGAGAGGGAGGCAAGGATGAAGGCTTTGGGATTGGTGTTTCCTAGAGAAAAAAATGTGGGAGAAAGAGGTGAGGTGGATGATGGGGAGAAAGAAAAGGAACTGAAGAATTCAGATGCAAGGGATGAGAGGGCTTCCCAGGTAGCGCAGTGATAAAGACTCACACGCCAATGCAGGATATGCAAGAGATGTGGGTTTGAACTGCAAATATTCCCTTTACTAGTGTATGATCTTAGGAAAGTTGTTTAACATCTCTGGGTTCAGTGTCCTCATGTCTTCACATGTATATATCAGAAATAGAAATAATATTAGAAATAGAAATAACATACTACTTCCACATTAGAAATAGAAGTAATAATAGAAATAGAATAGCAATAATAAATGCTACATTATGGTTAAATAAGACAACAAAGATGTCAGCGCTGGGCAGATGAAGATATTCAAAACCAATTAGTTGAATTAAGAGTACAGTTATATATACTGAGATACTCATCTACAGAGTTTGTGATTTACACAACTCTTCCCACTTTTAGGGGTCTCCTGAAGCAAGTAAAAGGGTATGACCTTTATAATCAGATCTGTTTTCAAATCCTAACTCCAACACTATTTGAGACTGGATTAAATTACTTGGGAGCGGGCAGCTTTAGTTTCATTATCCTTAAGATGAGGCCAACAATGCTCACCTTATGTGGTTGGTAAGGAATAAGTTAGATCAGGTATGTAAGTACCTGACCAAGGATAAGAATTAATATTGCAAAGATGCCATTTGCGTCACAAATTAAGTACATTCTTAATCCAAATTCCAATAGAGTGTTTCCTGTACTTTGACAAGATGTTCTAAAATTCACCTGGAAGAGAAGATATACAAAAATATCCAAACGAAAAAAAAAATCAGAAAAGTTTTGATATTATATATATGAAAATAGGATAAAGTTAAAAATTCAAACAGTACGGTATTAGCATAGGTATAGACAAATAGATCAACGAAAAAGAATGGAGTCCAGAAACAGACCTAGGTACAATACATGGAGATTCTGCATATCACATAAATATGAGGGTAAGAAAAGACTATTAAATAAAACGCTGAACCAAGTGGCTATTCTTAAAACTGGTGCATTCAAGTTTTAAAGGTTAAAAAAATACTGTAAAAGAAAATACAGAGTATTTACAAGGTTGGGGAAGGTTCTAAGAAATAAAGAAAACTCAGAACCTATCATTAGCAGAAACGAAGAGAGCCCCAACCTCTAACATGGTATTCTGATTAGTGTACGAACATCTTTCTGTACTTAAGTTTAAAAACAGTCTTGTAAGTATAGTTAAACAATGTGGCAAAAGCTTTTTTAAAAAAGGCAATTTCTCTTATATCAGTTCTAAATACAATGAAACAATTCCCTACTGATTAAATGGGCAACTTGGTAGTGAGTTAGCATTGGTGCTTACGACCACACAACTTAGAAATGCATAACATACAACAGGTAGTTCAATTTAAAAAAAATATATTCTATGCTTCTATGACTCTATTGATAAATTGCATTATGAAGTAGATTTCATAACAATTCACAATCATTTCCTTGAGACTTCTGACATTTTAAAACCTAGAGCTTAAAAGAATCAGACATAGGAAGTCAACAAAGTAACTAGAGGGCAAAGCAAAATTTGCTGCCACATCTGACATTCTTTACTGGATGAGGAAAAATGTGCAAAGAGAGTTTTTCTTTTTTTCCTCTTTTGAACGACAAAATTGGGATTACCTTTTAATTAACATGTTGACAAAGTATTTTCAAGTTTTATCTCAAGGTTTTATTCAATAGGATGGCTTTCAATTATACAGTCATCTCATTTCACAATGGAAAATGACTTGTAACTGATTTACAACAGATCCAGCATTCGAGTCAATCTATGAAAACGAAAGATAACATAGGTCCTTCTCAGAGACACTTTCTATCACTTCGTTTTTTCCCCGAAGATTCTAGTTGACTTCTAGGGTGACTACAGCTTTCTGGCCACCACGCCTTTTCCCACAGGTTGAAAACTTTACTTCTATCCTCCTGTCACCCGCAGCAAACAGGCATTCTTCCTAAGGTGTAATAAGGAATTTTACTGTTGGCAATTATTAGGAAGTTGACAGGATAAAGAACTGAATCAAAATAGTTAAAGATCTCCCCCCAAAAGTTATCCTTATAATATAAATGACTAAACGAAATCTGTCAGATCCTCTCTTGGTCTTTCCACCAATTCAACTAAGTAAAGCCAGTGTCCTATTGCCTAACCGCTTATTACTCAGTAAGATGATTGCACTCTGATCTTTGTTATACAAGGAAGTGCCTATTCCATCCTCTTCTTTCGGAGAGGGCAGATCAATAGACGCTGTTGTTAACTCACATCTTTCTGTACTTAAGTTTAAAACAGTCTTGTAAGTATAGTTAAACAATGTGGCAAAAGCTTTTTTAAAAAAGGCAATTTCTCTTATATCAGTTCTAAATACAATGAAACAATTCCCTACTGATTAAATGGGCAACTTGGTAGTGAGTTAGCATTGGTGCTTACGACCACACAACTTAGAAATGCATAACATACAACAGGTAGTTCAATTTAAAAAAAATATATTCTATGCTTCTATGACTCTATTGATAAATTGCATTATGAAGTAGATTTCATAACAATTCACAATCATTTCCTTGAGACTTCTGACATTTTAAAACCTAGAGCTTAAAAGAATCAGACATAGGAAGTCAACAAAGTAACTAGAGGGCAAAGCAAAATTTGCTGCCACATCTGACATTCTTTACTGGATGAGGAAAATGTGCAAAGAGAGTTTTTCTTTTTTTCCTCTTTTGAACGACAAAATTGGGATTACCTTTTAATTAACATGTTGACAAAGTATTTTCAAGTTTTATCTCAAGGTTTTATTCAATAGGATGGCTTTCAATTATACAGTCATCTCATTTCACAATGGAAAATGACTTGTAACTGATTTACAACAGATCCAGCATTCGAGTCAATCTATGAAAACGAAAGATAACATAGGTCCTTCTCAGAGACACTTTCTATCACTTCGTTTTTTCCCCGAAGATTCTAGTTGACTTCTAGGGTGACTACAGCTTTCTGGCCACCACGCCTTTTCCCACAGGTTGAAAACTTTACTTCTATCCTCCTGTCACCCGCAGCAAACAGGCATTCTTCCTAAGGTGTAATAAGGAATTTTACTGTTGGCAATTATTAGGAAGTTGACAGGATAAAGAACTGAATCAAAATAGTTAAAGATCTCCCCCCAAAAGTTATCCTTATAATATAAATGACTAAACGAAATCTGTCAGATCCTCTCTTGGTCTTTCCACCAATTCAACTAAGTAAAGCCAGTGTCCTATTGCCTAACCGCTTATTACTCAGTAAGATGATTGCACTCTGATCTTTGTTATACAAGGAAGTGCCTATTCCATCCTCTTCTTTCGGAGAGGGCAGATCAATAGACGCTGTTGTTAACTCACATCTCAGGAAAACACTCATTTACCACTAACAAAAACCTTGAGGCTCTCATCTCAAATCCTTTGTTTTTTTTTTAAGTCTTTATGGAACTTGTTACAATAATGCCTCTGCTTTTTGTTTTGGCTTTTTGGCCACGAGGCATACAGGCTCCCCGACGAGGGATCGAATCTGCACCCCAGCTTTAGAAGGTGAAGTTCCGACCAGGACCGCCACGGAAGTCTCATCTCATCTCTTCCACCTCGCATTCTTACTTTAAAAACTTTTCAATATCGTTTATTCTCTGACATGTCCCAAATTACTTTCCAGAATTAAAAACTCTGTAGATGTAACAATGAAAAGTTCTTGTTCTGATGAAAAGAGACTAAAATTCTTCCTTCTAAACTGGGAAACCTCGTGTGCAGTCCTAAAGAGCGAGATGGAAGACCTTCCTAAAGAGCGAGATGGAAGATGACCTTCGAAACCTGCGGAGCTGGTTTGACGGAAAGAAATGCCCTTGTCACTAGAAAGGTCGCAACCCTCCGGCCCGTGGTTGAAGCAGAAGACCCCGGTACGCTTCCCTGTCCTTTGAGAAGCTGCCATGGAGGGCAAGCCCGGGCATCCCCAGCAGAGTTATCTCACGTCTCGACCCCCAGCCAGGCGGGCTCGTCATAAACACGCTAGGCAGAGATAGGAGCGCGGCAGAGGAGACGGGTCACGCAAGTATCAAACGAAGCCCACCCTGCGTTTGACTGTCCCCAAGGATACAAGAAACCCGGCGTTCACGCACGTTTCCCGAATTCTAGTTGACTTCTAGGGTGACTACAGCTTTCTGGCCACCACGCCTTTTCCCACAGGTTGAAAACTTTACTTCTATCCTCCTGTCACCCGCAGCAAACAGGCATTCTTCCTAAGGTGTAATAAGGAATTTTACTGTTGGCAATTATTAGGAAGTTGACAGGATAAAGAACTGAATCAAAATAGTTAAAGATCTCCCCCCAAAAGTTATCCTTATAATATAAATGACTAAACGAAATCTGTCAGATCCTCTCTTGGTCTTTCCACCAATTCAACTAAGTAAAGCCAGTGTCCTATTGCCTAACCGCTTATTACTCAGTAAGATGATTGCACTCTGATCTTTGTTATACAAGGAAGTGCCTATTCCATCCTCTTCTTTCGGAGAGGGCAGATCAATAGACGCTGTTGTTAACTCACATCTCAGGAAAACACTCATTTACCACTAACAAAAACCTTGAGGCTCTCATCTCAAATCCTTTGTTTTTTTTTTAAGTCTTTATGGAACTTGTTACAATAATGCCTCTGCTTTTTGTTTTGGCTTTTTGGCCACGAGGCATACAGGCTCCCCGACGAGGGATCGAATCTGCACCCCAGCTTTAGAAGGTGAAGTTCCGACCAGGACCGCCACGGAAGTCTCATCTCATCTCTTCCACCTCGCATTCTTACTTTAAAAACTTTTCAATATCGTTTATTCTCTGACATGTCCCAAATTACTTTCCAGAATTAAAAACTCTGTAGATGTAACAATGAAAAGTTCTTGTTCTGATGAAAAGAGACTAAAATTCTTCCTTCTAAACTGGGAAACCTCGTGTGCAGTCCTAAAGAGCGAGATGGAAGACCTTCCTAAAGAGCGAGATGGAAGATGACCTTCGAAACCTGCGGAGCTGGTTTGACGGAAAGAAATGCCCTTGTCACTAGAAAGGTCGCAACCCTCCGGCCCGTGGTTGAAGCAGAAGACCCCGGTACGCTTCCCTGTCCTTTGAGAAGCTGCCATGGAGGGCAAGCCCGGGCATCCCCAGCAGAGTTATCTCACGTCTCGACCCCCAGCCAGGCGGGCTCGTCATAAACACGCTAGGCAGAGATAGGAGCGCGGCAGAGGAGACGGGTCACGCAAGTATCAAACGAAGCCCACCCTGCGTTTGACTGTCCCCAAGGATACAAGCCTTCCCCGCGTAACCCACTCACCGGTTGCCTCGAAGCCGCGACTACAACTCCCAGGAGGCTGCGCGGCGCGCGGAGCAGCGTCTTTCCCAGAATGCAGCACAGCGGCGTCCCTATCGCGCCTTCTCCTTTCTCCGCTCCTCCTACTTTGCTTCCCGGCGTCACCCGGGAGGGCCGGAGGTAGGTTTTGGGAGGAAACTCCGAGGCTCAGCGTGACGCGTCACACGTTGGGAGGGGAACGGGGTGGGGAGCGGGGGGAGAATGGGAGGACGAAAGGGAGCGGAGAGGGGAGGGGAGGGTAAATAGTGGGCTAGGCAGGAAGATGGCGGCTTAGCGGAGGTGTGAGTGGACCTGGGTCTCTACAGCTGGGTTTTTCTCTTCCCCTCTCCCTCCCCTTTGCTTTTCCTCTGAGGTTGGCATCGAGGGGGCCGAGTTCGGGTGGTGGCGCCGGGCGCAGCGCAGGGGTCACGGCGACGGCGACGGCTGACGGCTGGAGGGTTAGGCTCCCTTCGCCGCTCGACCTCCTTCCCCGGTCCGCTCGGTGTCAGGCGCGGCGGCGCGGCGGGCGGACTTCGTCCCTCCTCCAGCGCCTTCCTGCACCCGAACGGGCACTCCTTCCTTCGCCATCGCCCGACCCTTCACCCCGGGGACTGGGCGCCTTCGTCGGCGCAGCTCAGGGAGCGGGGGCCGGTCTCCTGCTTAGCTGTCGCGCCTCCATGTCGGATAACCAGAGCTGGAACTCGTCGGGCTCGGAGGAGGATCCGGAGACGGAGTCCGGGCCGCCTGTGGAGCGCTGCGGGGTCCTCAGCAAGGTGAGCAGCCCGCGGGGCCGGGGGCCTCCCCCCCAGACTTCACCTGCCGCGAGGCGAGCGGCTGGGGCTTGGGGTGGGGCTGGGCGCGAGGCACGGACTGTCCCGGGGCGGGGGCTGCGGAATGTGCCGGGGTGTGGGGCCGAGTCCTGCCGCAGGAGTGCCTGGCCAGGGCTGGCGTGGGGGTTGGGGCCGAAGGGGACGGTCTTCCTCTCCTGCCCCGGGGCTCGGCGGCCTAGGAATGGGCAATGCGTGTCTCAACCCGGGGTCGTGTTAGGAAGCGGGATGCGCACCGTGACCTGGGACCCCGGGGCGGCTGCTGTCCTGGGTATAGGAATTCGGGGTGAGCAACAGCAGTATCCTTGGAAGGAGTATGGAAGCGATGCACGTTAGACCTCGCCAATGAGGTTTATCCGAAGATGCCGAGCAGAGTAGGGTTGGAGGGTTTTGGTAGACGCAGCTTTGGAGACAGAAGCCTGAGCAACTCGACTTGGTGCTGAAATCAGAGGTGGTAAACTATGCCAGGCTAGATGTAGTGAAAGATCTGAAATGAAGAGGACTTTTGTACTTTCACCCTTTACCCCAGCTAAGAGAAGAGCTATTGAATTGGCAGGTGATAGGTACAAGAAGTCGTCATAGTAACTTGAAACTTGTCAGAACGGAAACAGACCTTTAGTCCAAAAGAAGAGTATTATTTAATCGTGAAAGATTTTTGCAGTCAGGGGGCCAGAGTAAGGAAAAGACATTTTACTTTTCCTGTATCTTTTAAAAACCCTTTTCCAAAATGTTCAGATAGCAGATAGTCATTTGTAGGATTTGAAAGCTAGTTAATTAAAATGGATGAGGGCCTTTTAAAGATGGAAGGTGGGTAATCTTTTGGTAGTACATGGTTTGGGGTTTGTTGTTAAATGTGTTGTTTTCTTTCTTTCTTTAAGGTTTTTGCTGTGATAGATCCACACTGACTTTTTTTGTTTTTAACTTCATTTTCTCTTTCTGTTGAACTTTTAGAAATGGCTGGAGCTAGCAGCTAACTAGGGAGAGGGAGAGCAGGATCCAGTCTTTCAGCAAGTTGGTCATAAGATACTAGATCATGTGCAGCCTTTGCCTATTAAGAAATCACCCTGCTTCCAGGATACATACTTGGGCTAAACATTTTGAGGTCGTTTGTGTAATTGTTTCATATTAGGCTTTTAAATTGTTTCAACTGAAACGCTGAGGAAGGACCTAAGAAAGGCGTGAGTATGTCAGAACCAAGGCTTGCAAGTGTTTTTATGTGTACAGAAAAATTATGTTGTGTGTTGATGCTGTAATCATTATTGGAATTTTAGTGAAAAGTTTTCAGTAAAGTGAAATGCCTCAGGGTTTGTTTAGATTAAATGTACCTTGTGACGTAGGAATCTGTGATAGATTTAGGAGTCTGCATAATATGTGTACATTTTCCTTTGGAACTGTTAGGAACTTTTTTTGCTTCTCAGTGATTCTGGTAATTTCATCTCTTTTTCTCACTAAATGAGGCACAAACTTCCAAATTAGTATTGTAGTGTGTTTTACATATTTTTCAAAAACAAGCTGTACTTTTGAACTAATGATGATCCCATTTTGTAGGGTAGTAAGCTCATTGTAACGAGGTTTGAAAAAAATCTGAATGAAGAGGACTTTGTACTTTCACCCTTTACCCCAGCTAAGAGAAGAGCTATTGAATTGGCAGGTGATAGGTACAAGAAGTCGTCATAGTAACTTGAAACTTGTCAGAACGGAAACAGACCTTTAGTCCAAAAGAAGAGTATTATTTAATCGTGAAAGATTTTTGCAGTCAGGGGGCCAGAGTAAGGAAAAGACATTTTACTTTTCCTGTATCTTTTAAAAACCCTTTTCCAAAATGTTCAGATAGCAGATAGTCATTTGTAGGATTTGAAAGCTAGTTAATTAAAATGGATGAGGGCCTTTTAAAGATGGAAGGTGGGTAATCTTTTGGTAGTACATGGTTTGGGGTTTGTTGTTAAATGTGTTGTTTTCTTTCTTTCTTTAAGGTTTTTGCTGTGATAGATCCACACTGACTTTTTTTGTTTTTAACTTCATTTTCTCTTTCTGTTGAACTTTTAGAAATGGCTGGAGCTAGCAGCTAACTAGGGAGAGGGAGAGCAGGATCCAGTCTTTCAGCAAGTTGGTCATAAGATACTAGATCATGTGCAGCCTTTGCCTATTAAGAAATCACCCTGCTTCCAGGATACATACTTGGGCTAAACATTTTGAGGTCGTTTGTGTAATTGTTTCATATTAGGCTTTTAAATTGTTTCAACTGAAACGCTGAGGAAGGACCTAAGAAAGGCGTGAGTATGTCAGAACCAAGGCTTGCAAGTGTTTTTATGTGTACAGAAAAATTATGTTGTGTGTTGATGCTGTAATCATTATTGGAATTTTAGTGAAAAGTTTTCAGTAAAGTGAAATGCCTCAGGGTTTGTTTAGATTAAATGTACCTTGTGACGTAGGAATCTGTGATAGATTTAGGAGTCTGCATAATATGTGTACATTTTCCTTTGGAACTGTTAGGAACTTTTTTTGCTTCTCAGTGATTCTGGTAATTTCATCTCTTTTTCTCACTAAATGAGGCACAAACTTCCAAATTAGTATTGTAGTGTGTTTTACATATTTTTCAAAAACAAGCTGTACTTTTGAACTAATGATGATCCCATTTTGTAGGGTAGTAAGCAAGGGGAGGAATCACCAGTGCCCTAAATGTGCTCTGTGCATGAGTATTGGACTATCACTTACAGTGGTGTTGTAAGTGTGTGCTTTATGACAAATACAAAGGAAGACTATCTTCTTGATATTTGAGTGCATAGAAATAGAGTATTGATCACTTCTTTGGTAGACAAATAACTTCAATGTTGCTCCATACCTCGAATAACAGGGATGTAGGTTTTGGTATCCTTGTTTACAGCTATGAAGGAAGTTTCCCTGAAATTTAATAATTTAGCAGTTTATGCTTATAGTATGTTTTCTTGGAAGCTTTTTAATCAAGAATATTTTATATTGAATGTATGTTTTTAAGTTTAAAATACATATATATGTATATATTTTTTAATATTTTATTTATATTTATTTGGCTGTATTGGGTCTCAGTTGCAGCATGTGGGCTCCAGTTTCCTGACCAGGGATCGAACCCGGGCCCCCTGCATTGGGAGCACAGAGTCTTAGCCACTGGACCACCAGGCAATTCCCCTACATATATATTTTGAGCCTCTGTATTCACCTGGTAATTTAAACAAGGATTAGAACTCTGTTCTTTTCCTTCCCTTTAGTAATAGAGTTAAATCATAATACTAACTTGTTTTGATCCCCAACAAATGGAGTAAATTTGGAATGGTGGTGTTGGAGTAAACTTGTATGAGAAGTATAGCAGCTCAAAGGTTATTTTATATGAACGCATTTTCTACAGGCTCCTTTCTTAGGCGCATAGGTTCCAAAAATACTGGGTTGACAATAATTCTAGGTGGTTTTAACAAATATCACGATGGATTATGGATGGGAAAAGATTTAGGCCTTAGTAGCACTTGATCAGGAGCAACTAAGTCTGGATAAATCTCACAGTTTCTTCTAAATTTCCTCTATCCTTTTTACGTTACCTTTATCTTAACGTTTTCTCCACACACTTAACTGTTGGCTGAAATTCTGTCCATCTGTAAAGTCCATCTCAGCTATTCTTTCCATGAAGACTTTTATTTTGCCAGGTATCCCAGAGCTGCTTCCCTAAAGGGGCTCACAGATGATCCCATTTTGTAGGGTAGTAAGCAAGGGGAGGAATCACCAGTGCCCTAAATGTGCTCTGTGCATGAGTATTGGACTATCACTTACAGTGGTGTTGTAAGTGTGTGCTTTATGACAAATACAAAGGAAGACTATCTTCTTGATATTTGAGTGCATAGAAATAGAGTATTGATCACTTCTTTGGTAGACAAATAACTTCAATGTTGCTCCATACCTCGAATAACAGGGATGTAGGTTTTGGTATCCTTGTTTACAGCTATGAAGGAAGTTTCCCTGAAATTTAATAATTTAGCAGTTTATGCTTATAGTATGTTTTCTTGGAAGCTTTTTAATCAAGAATATTTTATATTGAATGTATGTTTTTAAGTTTAAAATACATATATATGTATATATTTTTTAATATTTTATTTATATTTATTTGGCTGTATTGGGTCTCAGTTGCAGCATGTGGGCTCTAGTTTCCTGACCAGGGATCGAACCCGGGCCCCCTGCATTGGGAGCACAGAGTCTTAGCCACTGGACCACCAGGAAATTTCCCCCTACATATATATTTTGAGCCTCTGTATTCACCTGGTAATTTAAACAAGGATTAGAACTCTGTTCTTTTCCTTCCCTTTAGTAATAGAGTTAAATCATAATACTAACTTGTTTTGATCCCCAACAAATGGAGTAAATTTGGAATGGTGGTGTTGGAGTAAACTTGTATGAGAAGTATAGCAGCTCAAAGGTTATTTTATATGAACGCATTTTCTACAGGCTCCTTTCTTAGGCGCATAGGTTCCAAAAATACTGGGTTGACAATAATTCTAGGTGGTTTTAACAAATATCACGATGGATTATGGATGGGAAAAGATTTAGGCCTTAGTAGCACTTGATCAGGAGCAACTAAGTCTGGATAAATCTCACAGTTTCTTCTAAATTTCCTCTATCCTTTTTACGTTACCTTTATCTTAACGTTTTCTCCACACACTTAACTGTTGGCTGAAATTCTGTCCATCTGTAAAGTCCATCTCAGCTATTCTTTCCATGAAGACTTTTATTTTGCCAGGTATCCCAGAGCTGCTTCCCTCACGGGTATTATCTCCTATGCGTGCAGTGGTTGTGTTCATTTCTGTAGTATTTGTGACTTGTATTCTAAATGTAGTTTCTAATCTCTTGAATTTATGTTTGCTGGACTATTGGAAGCAAGATTATTTCATTCTCTTGCAGTGTCTACGTATTGCCTTGTCTCTGTTAAATGGGAAAGAGTGAAGGATTGTTAAGAGGGTAGAGAAAAGGCAAAAGCGTGCCTTCTGGTTGTATATAGGAGTAAACATTTCCTGAGTAAAGGGTCTGAAGTTTATGTAATTATTGGGTCCTTTATAAAGAAATAATATAAAAATATGGGTGCAAAATTCTTAAGGTCTTGTCTATCACTTTGAAAGGAGTCTGTTCTTTTGAGGATTCCTGAAGATTTCTAAGCCTCATTAGCTGTGCATAATTCTGCTTCCAACTGAGAAAATAGTATGTGTTTGGCAGTGTTCTAAGTCTGTTCTTGCTTAATCTTAAAAAAACGTTAAGAGGTAAAATTTGGCAAACAGAATAAGTAACTTGACCACAAACACACAGTTAACTAGCTTTCTGAGAGGCAGTAATTAACCCAAGATAGGATTAAGGTATGCCAGTCTAAACAATTTGTGTTAAAAGCAGTTGGAAGTTGTTCATGTAAGTTTTGGAGCTGGAAACTTAATGAGGTTAATATATCAGATAAGTAAGCAAAATATGCCTAATAAATAAGATTATGTAAATTATGAAATAAAAAGCAAAAGATATCAAAGATAAGGTTATTAAGCCTTCTCAGGAATCCAGGATCCTGATACTTTGATTGGATTACTTGAAAAAAGAGTTACATTTAAGGGCTTAATAGGAAGGAGAGATGAATAGGAGTTTGTGATGGGCTATGAAGATTAAGAAAGAACAGTCAGGTATTATCTCCTATGAATATGATATGTGGATTCATGATTTTATTCATCCATTCAAATGGCAGGAAAAGAAACTGAAGTTTGAGAAGCTAAATAATTTGTCAGAATTTGGCACACAGCTAATAAAGTACTTGGAGCCTCTCGGTTGAAGCGACTGCTCTGCCATAAAGAACAGGAATCTTGCACCAAGTTTGAGTCTGAACGACTGAAAGTAGCAGTGTAGCCCAGAAAGTAGGAACATAGTGGGGAAGTGCACCCTATAGGGGAGATGCATTTAGTTTTGTGTCTAGCCAGCATTATTTTAAGTTGCTGTCTTACCTGGTGGTAAATCGCAGGGAATTAGAAATGCAGGAGGAATTCTTCTTAAGAGTGAGAGTTAAATTGCCTGCTAGATAATCTCTCAGGGAGAGGGGCTGTTGTGATTCAGTTTAGAAGATGTAAGAGCCAAACAATCTCAAACCTGTTGAATTAGTAAATAGTAAAGATAAGATTTCTCTGAACCAATGCAGTGTATTTTTAACATTTTATTTAGAGTTAGTTTTTGGCAGATAGGTTTTTTATTTATTTATTTTTTTTTTTGGGAGTGGGGTGGGGAGGGGGGGTGGGCGCTTATTGGTCTTTCATTTGTCTATTTTCATCCATCTTTGTTCTTTGGCCCTTGTGGGCCTCCCATGTGTGGCCTCTGTTGTCAGAGCACGGGCTCTGGGCGCATGCACTCCAGAGCTCCAGCTGGGTAATTGGACACATCAGTCCAGCTGCTCCACGGCACGTGGGATCTTCCCAGGCCAGGGATCGGACCGGCGCCCCTTGCACTGCAAGGCGGTGTCCTTACCCACTGGACCACCAGGGAAGCCCCGGTAGATAGGTTTTGAATTAGCAGATAGTTGTTTGAATTTTCTACTTAAAAACCCAGAGCATAAAGATATACAATATCGGGCTTCCCCTGGTGGTCCAGTGGGTAAGGACACCGCCTTGCAGGGCAAGGGGCGCCGGTTTGACCCCTGGCCTGGGAAGATCCCACGTGCCATGGAGCGACTGGACTGATGTGTCCAGTTACCAAGCTGGAGCTCTGGAGCGCATGCGCCAGAGCCGGCGCTCTGCGACAACGGAGGCCACCGTGATGGGAGGCCCACAAGAGCCAAAGAACAAAGACGGATGAAAATAGACAAATGAAAGACCAGTGGAAGTGGCCCGCCCACCCTCTCCCTCCCCAACTCACCCCCCATAAATAAATAAATAAATGTGTTTTTTTTAAGATATACAAGATCTAAAAATTTGGTTATTAATATTTTTAAAATGCAATATCTTTATTTCCATAGAAGTTACGTTTCTGCCTTGGTAAGTTTATTGATACTGATCTTCGCTGTGCAGCAGCAAAACTTTAGGCACACAGAAACCACTTGTAGATACTGGAAACAGATAATCCATATAGGAGATGCTTTAGTGTGAGAGTTAAATTCCCTTTTTGGGGCCAGGGAATTAGAAATGCAGGAGGAATTCTTCTTAAGAGTGAGAGTTAAATTGCCTGCTAGGGAGAGGGGCTGTTGTGATTCAGTTTAGAAGATGTAAGAGCCAAACAATCTCAAACCTGTTGAATTAGTAAATAGTAAAGATAAGATTTCTCTGAACCAATGCAGTGTATTTTTAACATTTTATTTAGAGTTAGTTTTTGGCAGATAGGTTTTTTATTTATTTATTTTTTTTTTTGGGAGTGGGGTGGGGAGGGAGGGGGGCGGGTGGGCCGCTTCTATTGGTCTTGCATTTGTCTATTTTCATCCATCTTTGTTCTTTGGCCCTTGTGGGCCTCCCATCGCGGTGGCCTCTGTTGTCGCAGAGCACGGGCTCTGGGCGCATGCACTCCAGAGCTCCAGCTGGGTAATTGGACACATCAGTCCAGCTGCTCCACGGCACGTGGGATCTTCCCAGGCCAGGGATCGGACCGGCGCCCCTTGCACTGCAAGGCGGTGTCCTTACCCACTGGACCACCAGGGAAGCCCCGGTAGATAGGTTTTGAATTAGCAGATAGTTGTTTGAATTTTCTACTTAAAAACCCAGAGCATAAAGATATACAATATCGGGCTTCCCCTGGTGGTCCAGTGGGTAAGGACACCGCCTTGCAGGGCAAGGGGCGCCGGTTTGACCCCTGGCCTGGGAAGATCCCACGTGCCATGGAGCGACTGGACTGATGTGTCCAGTTACCAAGCTGGAGCTCTGGAGCGCATGCGCCAGAGCCGGCGCTCTGCGACAACGGAGGCCACCGTGATGGGAGGCCCACAAGAGCCAAAGAACAAAGACGGATGAAAATAGACAAATGAAAGACCAGTGGAAGTGGCCCGCCCACCCTCTCCCTCCCCAACTCACCCCCCATAAATAAATAAATAAATGTGTTTTTTTTAAGATATACAAGATCTAAAAATTTGGTTATTAATATTTTTTAAAATGCAATATCTTTATTTCCATAGAAGTTACGTTTCTGCCTTGGTAAGTTTATTGATACTGATCTTCGCTGTGCAGCAGCAAAACTTTAGGCACACAGAAACCACTTGTAGATACTGGAAACAGATAATCCAAGTATGTTTTTGAAAACTGATTTTATGTTTGTTTTTTTCTCTTGAGTTAGAAAAATAGATCTTCAAAGAAAATTGGAAAGTAAATGAACAATTATATAATATTGAGTTCTATGGAGATAAAAATAATGTTGATATAGACTAAAGATTAATGATCTATATTTTTGCTTTAATGTGGTCATAAATGTAAAGTTTCATACAGAAATGACTTACAGCAAAACGAATTTTGGCCACCATTGGCTTCTATTTCTGTTGATGTAGAAGGGGTTCATGCAGTATTTGTTGTAGGAGAGTGAGAGACTGTGGCCAAACTTACTTTTCTGTTGAATATGTCCATTACAGCAGGGACAAAAGCAGCTTAAGAGCCTTGAAGGTGGTGAGGAGTGGAAAATGAAAGCGCACAAAGGAAAAAGGAGAATTTTTAACTGAAATGTGCTTCACTTTATTCTTCAAATGTTAGAAGAAAATGTTACGTTTTATTTATTATCTATTGTATCTATAATATTGTAGAAATTAAGGAAAATCATGTATAATCTAGAAAATCTTAGCGTTTCATTTTTTACTGTTTATAATTAAGTCAGGACTTACTACATTTTGGTCTTAAGCTTAGATTGACTGCTGTTTCAAGAAGTTTGGATTTCTAAAATACTGAGTTAATTTTTTGTTTTCTCCTCCAGTGGACAAACTATATCCATGGGTGGCAGGATCGTTGGGTAGTTTTGAAAAATAATACTCTGAGTTACTACAAATCTGAAGATGAGACGGAGTATGGCTGCAGAGGATCCATCTGTCTTAGTAAGGCTGTCATCACGGTGAGTTCCTGTTCTTCATTCAACAAATGTTTACTGAGCTTCAGCTATACACTGGGAACCTATTTTAGGGGCTTGGGATATGTCTATGAAAAGAATAGATTAAGATCCTTGCCCTTGTGAAGCATACAGTCTCATACTTTTTTCCATAAAATTATTTTAGAGTGTATCACTGCATACTGTTATTTTTATATGCATGCATGCATGCTCAGTTGTTGTGACTCTTTGTGACCCTATGGACTGTAGCCTGCCAGGCTCCTCTGTCCATGGAATTCTATGGGTTGCTATTTCCTCCTTCAGTTGTTTTATATAGACATATAGTATTTATCTAGTTGGTTATAGTAAGCCCTCAAACAAAGGCTTCAGAAAACAATATGGCTTCATATCTGATAGATTGGACAGTTACTTAGTGAGTTATTGAAAAAATTAAAGCAGGAAAATAAGAAGATATGTATCTTAACATTTTGAAAATCTGACTGTAAATAGACTATAAATCTAAATTGACTTACCAAATTTCTGATGTAGAGCTAACTATCTTTTTGAATGTGGTGGTTGAGAGAAGTTGTTCTGTGTACAGTAGTACGTGATTTGCAGTTACCAATTTTGATTCTCTAAGGTGGAATAAAAGCTTAAAGGTAACATTTGAACTATAGGTTCTTTTTGATTTTAATGATTTTCCCCAGTATTTTACAGATGTCTCACCTTTATCTAATTTAATACCTTTTAAAAGAATGACTCACTTTTATTGACTCATTCTACTTAGCGTTCATTCGCTTTCTCGTTCACATAGAAACAAGTCTCTTTGTTCTTGTATTCCATCAACTTACATAATGTTTAATTAAGTTATGTAAGGACTACAGCAAATAAACTGACATAAACAGGTTTAGGAACAACCATCTGAATTTTTAAACATGCAGCTGAACTAGTGAGCCAGAAGTGCCTGAATATACTAAAAATAGCATACCAGTTGAGAGTGGTCAGTGTTCATGGCATATTTAACGAAGGTTAAAAAATGTGTTGTTTGGGCTTCCCCGGTGGTCCAGTGGGTAAGGAAACTGCCTTGCAGTGCAAGGGGCGCCGGTTCAATCCCTGGCCTGGGAAGATCGCAAGTGCCGCGGAGCGGCTGGACCGATGTGTCCAACTATGGAGCTGGAGCTCTGGAGCGCATGCGCCCAGAGCCGGTGCTCTAGAGCGAGAGAGGCCACTGTGATGGGAGGCCCACACAGGCCAAACAACAAGGATAAATAAATGAAAGATCAATAGAAGTGCCCCCCCCGAAAATAAATATATAAATAATTATTAAAAAAATGTGTTGTCTAAGGCAGGTTGGGCTTTCCTATTAGCTCAGAGGTAAAGAATCGGTCTGCAATGCTAGAGACGTAGGTTTGATCCCTGGTTCGGGAAGATCCCCTAGAGAAGGAAATGACAACCCAGATTAGTTTTCTTGTCTGGGAAATTCCTTTAATAGACTGTAGCCTGTGCGAAAGACTTGGACACAACTTAGCAACAACAAGGCAGACAAGCAACAACAAGGCAGAAATGGAGGTTGGCTAAGGAAGCTATTGTAGTTTAAAATGTAAAAATGGGTATGTTAAAACAATCTTAGATTTCACTGATATGTTCCAAGAGAATTCACTTTACAGTGGAATTTATATTGTTTATAAAAAGTGACCAGTATACTTTGGATATGGGTTAATGTCTAAATGACTTATATATGATTATGTTACACATTTAAGGAAAATCATAGAGTATTTTTCCATGATTTTTCATACATTCTGCCATTCTTACATGTTTAGAGTTTGCAAACAAATACTTTGTTGAATATTGAGTTGGAAAAGCATATAGAGAAGTTGTTTGGAAATGTTCAGAATGAAACTACTACTCTCCATTCTTAGGGACAAGTTTAAAGAAATAATTTGAATATGAAGACTCAGTTTTTATTTTGACTGGTTTATGACACATTATAATGTACTTTTGAAAACTGTTATCTAGTTTAGCATTTTGGCATTTTATTTCTCTTGAGATGGATCACTATTCATGCTTGAGGAAAGAAAGAATAGGGTAGAAATACACTTTATAATCTTGAAATGGCTTTCCTTGGTTCTTCTCTCCTTTCTTCTTTTGCGTATTGTTAGATGGTTGTTTGTTACAGTCCTTCTTTGACTCTTTGAGAACAGTTTACTGATTGGTGATGTGAAAACGGGGAGAAGAATGAGATTTTATACCTTTATTGTTTCCTGAGAAGTACTATTCCTAGAGTACCATGCTAATTTCTTTGGAGTTAAATTTAGTTATCTTATCTTGAATTACAGATTGTGGTTATAGAGCATGGCTTATCTGGGAAAAAGAAAAAATTTCAATAAATATTTACATTGTATCTGCTCAGGAAAATAACGATATGTTAATTCTTTGTAGATTTTTGTTGTTGTTAGATCTGTAATTGCTTACAGAACTTTCATTGTGGTTCATAATCAAAAGAAATGAGTAGGAAAGCAAAACGATTTGAAAACTTTGAAAGAACCTAGGTAGAAGTATTCACTGGGCTAAGTGGTAGTACAGAAGGTAAAAAAGAATAAAGCAACAGAATCTGAGTGGTAGTTAGTCTTCCCTCTAGTTAAAGAGGTGGCAGGGAGAAACCAAAGTATTTATATTCCAGAATTCCTTTAACTTTGTTCCTATTCTCTGGGCTCGCAAGTTCACCGTAACATATTTGGAAATATAACTCAATTCAGTGACTCAGAATGAATGTCTAAATACTATATGATTATGTTACATTTAAGGAAAATCATAGAGTATTTTTCCATGATTTTTCATACATTCTGCCATTCTTACATGTTTAGAGTTTGCAAACAAATACTTTGTTGAATATTGAGTTGGAAAAGCATATAGAGAAGTTGTTTGGAAATGTTCAGAATGAAACTACTACTCTCCATTCTTAGGGACAAGTTTAAAGAAATAATTTGAATATGAAGACTCAGTTTTTATTTTGACTGGTTTATGACACATTATAATGTACTTTTGAAAACTGTTATCTAGTTTAGCATTTTGGCATTTTATTTCTCTTGAGATGGATCACTATTCATGCTTGAGGAAAGAAAGAATAGGGTAGAAATACACTTTATAATCTTGAAATGGCTTTCCTTGGTTCTTCTCTCCTTTCTTCTTTTGCGTATTGTTAGATGGTTGTTTGTTACAGTCCTTCTTTGACTCTTTGAGAACAGTTTACTGATTGGTGATGTGAAAACGGGGAGAAGAATGAGATTTTATACCTTTATTGTTTCCTGAGAAGTACTATTCCTAGAGTACCATGCTAATTTCTTTGGAGTTAAATTTAGTTATCTTATCTTGAATTACAGATTGTGGTTATAGAGCATGGCTTATCTGGGAAAAAGAAAAAATTTCAATAAATATTTACATTGTATCTGCTCAGGAAAATAACGATATGTTAATTCTTTGTAGATTTTTGTTGTTGTTAGATCTGTAATTGCTTACAGAACTTTCATTGTGGTTCATAATCAAAAGAAATGAGTAGGAAAGCAAAACGATTTGAAAACTTTGAAAGAACCTAGGTAGAAGTATTCACTGGGCTAAGTGGTAGTACAGAAGGTAAAAAAAAGAATAAAGCAACAGAATCTGAGTGGTAGTTAGTCTTCCCTCTAGTTAAAGAGGTGGCAGGGAGAAACCAAAGTATTTATATTCCAGAATTCCTTTAACTTTGTTCCTATTCTCTGGGCTCGCAAGTTCACCGTAACATATTTGGAAATATAACTCAATTCAGTGACTCAGAATGAATGTGACAAATAGATCCTTATGAAATTGATAGTATTCATATATGAGAAAGTCGGGACTTGAAGAGCTGTGATTTTACTGTAATTTATTAATACATTGTTAGTGAACCTAACCTGACATTTGAGCCCATCTTTTTTTATAGACCCCAATTCATTGTTAAATTTGCTCTTATTTTAACATCACAATGAAGCCATTCTTTATTCAGATCATGTTCTTTAGCTCTGTGATAATAAATTGAGTGAAATCCTTCCAAGGAACAAAGTATTTCCTGGGAGAATTAGTTACCTGGAAATAATTCTTAATGTGAGAGATTGGGAGTAGGTTAACAAGAAAAACAATACTGTGTCACTTTGTGGAAAATAATCTGTATCTTGAATAAATGTTTGTAGAAAGTTGAATTTTTCAGTTATTATAGTTTAATAGTTATTTGCTTAAGACTCAGTCCCTGCTACAAAACTTGCCATATAGTAAAGTTTCAATGTATATTAGTTGTATTGTTGGTTGTATTTCATCAGTCAGAAGCCATGTTTATGGAATATTAAAGCTTATTCATTTTTTAAGTTCTGTTTTTATCTATAAGCATTTATTTGTTTATATCTTTCATTTTCATTTACACACATAGCATTATACAAAACCTGTTGTTATCTACCTTGTTTTCTTTTACTGTGCCTTGGACAGTAACTACATTTGGTTGAATTATATGGCTATAACATATTTATTGACTGCCTTCTTTTCTTGGACATTTAGGTCCTGTTTAAATTTGTTTCACTGTAAGCACTCTTGAAATAAACATATGTAGTTTTTTAAAATTTGTTTATAGTTACTGTCAAATGCCCTTTCAAAAGTACCTCTTTTCATTCCTACCAATAGTGTATGAAAGTCTCTATTTCCCCATACCGTCAAGCATTGAGGAAGTTGGGTTTTGGTAAATGTTAAAATATTTGTCAAACTGCTAGATAAAAATAGTGTCTATGATTAGAATCTGTGTTTTTTTCTTCTTCTCATCGCTTGTTCATATCTTTTCCAGTTATTGATTTGTAGAAGCTCTATCTGGCAGTTTGTCATATTTTTGCAAATATTTCCCCTTGGGTTGTCATTTGTCTATTTCTTCTTTGCTTGTTTTATAACCTTTATAAGCCTTATAGAAATTAAACATTTTGTGTGTTCTTATTGATCTTTTCCTTTATGACTTCTGTATAGTGTTTAAATAGATGTTTCCCCCTCAAAGACCGTTTGTTGTTATTGTTTGAGTTGGTCAGTCATGTGTGACTCTTTGTGGCCCCATGGACTGCAGCCTGCCAGGCTCCTCTGTGCATTGGATTTCCCAGGCAAAAATACTGGAATGGGTTCCAGTTTCCTTTCTGAGGAAATCTTCCTGACACAGGGATTGAATCCGACTCTCCTGCATTGGTCTCCTGCTCTTTACCGCTGAGCTACCTGGGAAGCCCTCAAAGACTTTAACTCATGTATTTACATTTTCAACTATAATTTTATATTTGGATTTGATTTCTCTAGGAGTTATTTTAGTAAAAAGTGATGTGGAAATTTAGCTTGTTAACTTTCTCCCAAGTGGCTCTTGTTTGGTCAGATATCATTTATTGAAAAATTCACCTTTTTCCCAATGACTTGAAATGTGATTTTATTACATACTACATTGCTGTGTGTATTTGAGGTTGTTTCTGGATTCTTTTCTGTTCAGTTGGCTTGTCTGTCCTTTTTGTACCATATTTAAAAATTATATTGCTAACATTTCATTAATCAGCTTTTTAAACTGCTAATAATCCTTTTATGAAAACAAGAGATATGCTTTGTTTGTAGTTATGGAGATTAGATGACATTTTAGAAATTAGGTACATAGAGATTTCTTTGGTATAATGAAAAAAGGAATGTCTTTAGAATTTCTTTGGCGGCTTCCGGTCCAGTGGCTAAGACTGCACTCCTAATGCAGGAAACTCAGGTTCATTAGCTGGCCGGGAGCTAGATCCCACATGGCACAACTAAGGGTTTGCATGCCACAACTAAAGATTTAGCAGGCTGCAACTAAGACCCAGCACAGCCAAATAAATATTAGAAAAATAAAAAAAGAATTAATTTGTCTAAGCTGTATCCATGGCCTCAATCTTAACTATGAGATTTTGTATACCTACTATCTAAAACTTCTTTAAGTGAATGCGATATTATTATAGGTTGGATATGGTACAATTTGGGACTTTCCAAGTGGCTCAGAGGTAAAGAATCCACCTGCCAGTGCAGGACATGAAAGAGCTGCAGGTTTGACCCCTGGGTCAGAAAGATCCCCTGGAGTAGTAAATGGCAGCCCACTGCTCTTTGCGTGGGAAATCCCATGGACAGAGGATCCTGATAGACTACAGTCCGTGGGGTCACAAAGAGTCAGACAATACTGAGCATACTCACACACATAGCATAGTGAAATTTATTCACTAATATAGTGTTTAATATTTTCAGACAGAAAACTGAAAAGTAATGAAATTGTTTATTGCTACATTGAAAAAAAAAAGTAAACCAAATACTCTTAGGCACCTAGAATTTTTAAGGGAGGAAATGAAAGATCCTGGCAAAATTAAAGGTGCCAACAGAATTGTAAAAGGAAGGAAAGAAAGTGTTCACAAGATGACCATTAAACAAAGAATTTTAAAAGTGCCAAATAAAAAGTAGTCAGATCTAAACAGTTTTTGAGTCAACTCTCGGTAAAACTGGAAGAAAAAAAAATTTTTTTTAGTTTGTAAAGTCTTCTAATGTGGTATTTTAAAGTAAAAAATTATAATTTAAATTGATGTTCAACAAACAGGATATTGCCAGCTATAGAATAGAGTCATAATTAATGATCACATGAGGAACTCCAGATTACTAAGAAATACAAGAAGTTGGCCTTTTATGAAATGTGCAATTTTGCACTATTGAACTTTGTTAATAAGACCTCAAGGAAAAAAGAGGAAGGTGTATCAACCAATAAAAGCACTAGATAGATGTTAATCACTCAGTCATATCCGACTCTGAGAATCCATGGACTGCCAGGCTCCTTTGTCCATGGAATTTCCCAGGCAAAAATACTAGACCGGGCTGCCATTTCCTTCTCCAGGGAATTTTCCCAGCCCTGGATTGAACCGGGGTCTCCTGCACTGCAGGCAGATTCTTAACCATCTGAGCCACCAGGGAAGCCTCCACTAAATAGGTACTAGTTGAAAATGCTCAAATGAGGAGCATTTTCCAGTGAATTTCTAAAGAAATTAACCTTATACTACTAAGATTTATACCTTTAGAAACTGATAATATCTGTTCAGCTGTTCATTTGGAGATACTATCTTCCATCTTAATTTGAATGTAACTCAAATAGTGTTACTCTAATAATTAAATATGGTGGGAAATATTTTAAGTATCTGGTGAGAGATTCTGGAAGAAAAGAAATATCTTAAAACATATCGTTTGAAATGTAGAGCCCAGAATGTTGAAGTTGCATATCCAAAATTAAGTCATTACAGGATGTATTACTTTGTTAGGGTTGCCATAACAAAGAAACACAAACTGGGTATTTTTTTTAATTAAATATATTTATATATATTCAGTATATTTAGATTCTTTTCCATTATAGGTTATTACAAAACATATCTAGTTCCCTGGGTCCTTATTGTTTGTCTATTATATACATATATTAGCTTGTATCTGCTAGTCCCGTATCCTATTTTTTTTTTTAATTTACTTATTTTAGTTGAAAGATAATTGCTTTAAAATACTGTGTTGGTTTCTGATATAAATCAGCATGATTAAATTGTAGGTATACATATGTCCCCTTCTTGCAGCTCCTAATTTATGCCTATCACATGCTCTTTCCCTTTTGATAATGGTAAGTTTGTTTTTCATACCTGTGAATCTGCATCTGAAAAAAATTTTTTAGTTTGTAAAGTCTTCTAATGTGGTATTTTAAAGTAAAAAATTATAATTTAAATTGATGTTCAACAAACAGGATATTGCCAGCTATAGAATAGAGTCATAATTAATGATCACATGAGGAACTCCAGATTACTAAGAAATACAAGAAGTTGGCCTTTTATGAAATGTGCAATTTTGCACTATTGAACTTTGTTAATAAGACCTCAAGGAAAAAAGAGGAAGGTGTATCAACCAATAAAAGCACTAGATAGATGTTAATCACTCAGTCATATCCGACTCTGAGAATCCATGGACTGCCAGGCTCCTTTGTCCATGGAATTTCCCAGGCAAAATACTAGACCGGGCTGCCATTTCCTTCTCCAGGGAATTTTCCCAGCCCTGGATTGAACCGGGGTCTCCTGCACTGCAGGCAGATTCTTAACCATCTGAGCCACCAGGGAAGCCTCCACTAAATAGGTACTAGTTGAAAATGCTCAAATGAGGAGCATTTTCCAGTGAATTTCTAAAGAAATTAACCTTATACTACTAAGATTTATACCTTTAGAAACTGATAATATCTGTTCAGCTGTTCATTTGGAGATACTATCTTCCATCTTAATTTGAATGTAACTCAAATAGTGTTACTCTAATAATTAAATATGGTGGGAAATATTTTAAGTATCTGGTGAGAGATTCTGGAAGAAAAGAAATATCTTAAAACATATCGTTTGAAATGTAGAGCCCAGAATGTTGAAGTTGCATATCCAAAATTAAGTCATTACAGGATGTATTACTTTGTTAGGGTTGCCATAACAAAGAAACACAAACTGGGTATTTTTTTTAATTAAATCTATTTATATATATTCAGTATATTTAGATTCTTTTCCATTATAGGTTATTACAAAACATATCTAGTTCCCTGGGTCCTTATTGTTTGTCTATTATATACATATATTAGCTTGTATCTGCTAGTCCCGTATCCTATTTTTTTTTTTAATTTACTTATTTTAGTTGAAAGATAATTGCTTTAAAATACTGTGTTGGTTTCTGATATAAATCAGCATGATTAAATTGTAGGTATACATATGTCCCCTTCTTGCAGCTCCTAATTTATGCCTATCACATGCTCTTTCCCTTTTGATAATGGTAAGTTTGTTTTTCATACCTGTGAATCTGCATCTGTTTTGTATATAAATTCATTTGTATCATTTTTTAAGATTCCACATGTAAGTATTATCAAATATGTTTGTATTTCCTGTCTGACTTCCGTTAATAGGTAATCTCTGGGTCCACGTTGTTGAAATCAGCAATATTTCATTCTTATTTATTATGGCTGAGTAATATTGTATGCATGTGTGTGTACATACCACATCTTCTTTATCAGTTCATCTGTTGGTAAATATTTACATTGCTTCTATGCCTTGGCTATTGTAAATAGTGTTGCTGTGAACATTGGAGTGCATGTATCTTTTCAATTATCATTTTCCTGGATATATGCCCAATAGTGGAATTGTTGGATCATATGTTTTTAGTGTTTTAAGGAACCTCTGTACTGTTTTGCATAGTGACTATACCAATTTGCATTCACATCGACAGTGAAGGATGTTTTCTCCATGCTGTCTCCAACATTTGTTATTTGTAAATTTTTTAATAATGGCCATTCTGACTCATATGAAGTGATGTGTCTAATTATAGTTTTGATCTGCATTTCTGTAATAGTGATATTGAACATCTTTTCATATGCCTCTTGACTGTATGTATGTCTACTTTAGAAGAATGTTCAGGTATTCTGCCCAGTTTTTGATTTTTTTTTTTTTTTGATATTTTAATACTGAGGTGTATAAACTGTTTATTTTGGAAATTAAGCTCTTGTTGGTTGCATCATTTGCAAATATTAGCTTGTATCTGCTAGTCCCGTATCCTATTTTTTTTTTTAATTTACTTATTTTAGTTGAAAGATAATTGCTTTAAAATACTGTGTTGGTTTCTGATATAAATCAGCATGATTAAATTGTAGGTATACATATGTCCCCTTCTTGCAGCTCCTAATTTATGCCTATCACATGCTCTTTCCCTTTTGATAATGGTAAGTTTGTTTTTCATACCTGTGAATCTGCATCTGTTTTGTATATAAATTCATTTGTATCATTTTTTAAGATTCCACATGTAAGTATTATCAAATATGTTTGTATTTCCCTGTCTGACTTCCGTTAATAGGTAATCTCTGGGTCCACGTTGTTGAAATCAGCAATATTTCATTCTTATTTATTATGGCTGAGTAATATTGTATGCATGTGTGTGTACATACCACATCTTCTTTATCAGTTCATCTGTTGGTAAATATTTACATTGCTTCTATGCCTTGGCTATTGTAAATAGTGTTGCTGTGAACATTGGAGTGCATGTATCTTTTCAATTATCATTTTCCTGGATATATGCCCAATAGTGGAATTGTTGGATCATATGTTTTTAGTGTTTTAAGGAACCTCTGTACTGTTTTGCATAGTGACTATACCAATTTGCATTCACATCGACAGTGAAGGATGTTTTCTCCATGCTGTCTCCAACATTTGTTATTTGTAAATTTTTTAATAATGGCCATTCTGACTCATATGAAGTGATGTGTCTAATTATAGTTTTGATCTGCATTTCTGTAATAGTGATATTGAACATCTTTTCATATGCCTCTTGACTGTATGTATGTCTACTTTAGAAGAATGTTCAGGTATTCTGCCCAGTTTTTGATTTTTTTTTTTTTTTGATATTTTAATACTGAGGTGTATAAACTGTTTATTTTGGAAATTAAGCTCTTGTTGGTTGCATCATTTGCAAATATTTTTCTGTCATTCCATAGATAATCTTTTTGTTTTGTTTATGATTTCCTTTGCTGTGAAAAGCATTTAAGTGTAATTAGGGCCCATTTGTTTGTTTTTCCTTTTGTTTCCATTGTTCTTGAAGACAGATTCAAAAAGATATTGCTGGCATTTATGTCAGAGTCTTGTGCCTCTGTTTTTCTCTAGGAGTTTTATAGTATTCAGTCTTACTTTTTGATCTTACTCCATTTTGAGTCTATTTTTGTACGTGCTGTAGAAAATATACAAATTTCTTTGTTTCATGTGTAGTTGTCCAGTTTCTCAGTACCATTTTTTGGTTTTAATTTTTTTTTGACCTCTTTTATTGTTCTTTTATTTATTTATTTTTCATCCATCTTTCATTCTTTGGCCTGTGTGGACCTCCCATTGCAATGGCCTCTCTTGTTGCAGAGCATCAGCTCTGGGCGCATGTGCTCCAAAGCACTGGCTCGTTATTGGACACCGCTTCAGCCGTTGCATGGCATGTGGGATCTTCCCAGGCCAGGGATTGAACCAGTGCCCCTTGCACTGCAAGGCAAAATCTTTACCCACTGGACCACCAGAGAAGCTCTCAGCACCACTTATTAAAGAGACATTTTTCTCCAGTGTATTCCTGGCTCCTTTGTTGTAGATTAATCGACCATAAGTGCATGGATTTACTTGCAGACTCTATCCTGTTCTGTTGATCTGTATGCCTGGTTTTGTGTCTGTGCCATACTGCTTTTATGACTGTAGCTTTGTAGTATAGCCTGAAGTCAGGTAGTGTGATTACTCCACATCTGTTCTTCTATTTCAGGTTTGTTTTGGCTAATTGGGGTCTTTTGTGTCTCCATACAAATTTTAAGATTTTTAAAAATTCCAGTTCTGTGAAAAATGCCATTGGTAATTTGGTAAGAATGCATTAGATTTGCAGGTTGCCTTGGGTAGTATGGACACTTCAACAATATTGATATTTCTGATCCAAGTACTTGGTATATCTTTCCATCACTTTGTATCATCTTTGATTTCTTTCATCAGCATCTTAGAGTTTTCTGAGTGCAGGTTTTTTGCCTTCTTAGGTAGGTTTATTCTACATACTTTATTCTTCTTGATGTAACAGTAAATGAAATTATTTCCTTAATTTCTCTCATGTGTTGTTGTTAAGTGTATAGTAACGCAACCAGTTTCTGTATGTTAATTTTTGTGTCTTCCAACTTTACTGAATTAAACAGCAAATTTATTGTCTCATAGTTCTGGACGCTAGAAATCCATATTATGATGTTACCAGGGTTGGTTCCTTGACTCTTTTTGGCATTCCTTGGCTAGTGTATTCATCATCCCCATCTCTGCATTCATGTTTACATGATATTCTCCCCATGCATGTAACTGTGTCCATGTTTCCCTTTTATAAGAGCATCAGTTAAATTAGGGGCCTATTTTACTCCAGTATGACCTTATCTTAACTAATTATATTTCCATTTACCCTGTTTTAAAATAAACTTACATTCTGGCATACTTCAGGTTAGACTTCAGCATCTAAATTTGGGAGTACATAGTGTAACCCATAACACAAAGTATCAGCATTAAGATTAGAACTCAAGTCTCCTGATTCCCATCTGGTGTTATTTTATCACTTACTGAGCATAGGAAAAATACATATATAGTACATTGTATTTTGTGTAAGACTTGTAGGAACATGAGTGTTAAATGTTTATAAAGTCACTCTTTAAAATTTGTTTTGAACAAAGCATCTTATTAAGATGAAAGTGTATTTTTTTCCTTTTGATTCCTAAGACGGTCTGTTTGAGATATATGCTTCTTATTTATATAAATTTTACCAATTATTTTTCTAAATAAAAAAGAGTAAAAAGGACAGAAATGTGTGATTTACTATTACAGTCTCCTAATACAGTTTGTATTTTAGCATTCAAGTTTCCTTAAAACAAAGAATACACAAAGTTTTCTAGCTTTGCCTGCTTGAAATAATTAGCAAGAAGCTTGATTTCTTAGTTTCTCTCAGGGTCTTTTAAGGTTCACATATACCAGTTTTTACTTAGTACTTTTTCTTTTTTTAATTAAAGTATGGTTGATTTACAGTACTGTATTATTTGTAGGCATACAGCAGAGTGATCTAGTAGTTTTATAGTTTCTACTGCATTGAAAGTTATAATGGCTATAATTCCCAATGATATACACATTAAGTTTTATTTAGCATTTTGTCTTAATTTCCAAAGTGCTTAAAATATCGTATATGGCTGTAGCTTTCTTGTATAGTCTAAATTCAGGAAGCCTGATTTCCTCCAGCTCAGTTTTTCTTTCTTAAGAATGGTTTGGATATTTTGGACCTTTTGTGTCTCCAAGCAGATTTTAAGATGTTTTTGTTCTAGTTCTGAGAAAAATGCCATTTGATAGCATTTGTATTGAATCAGTTGATTGCTTTGGCTAGTATAGTCATTTTGACAATGTTTGTTCTTCAAATCCATGATCATGGTGGGCGTATCTTTCCATCTCTTTATGTCTTCTCAGTTTCTTACATCAACATCGTATAGTTTTTGGAGTATAGATGTTTTGTGTCCTGAGGTAGATTTATTCCTCAGTATTTGATTCTTTTTGAAGGTCAAGTTGGATTAAATACCTAAATGTAAGACTAGACACTATAAAACTCCTAGAAGAAAACACAGGCAGAAACTCTGACATAAATCTCAAAATAGCATAAGGGTTGTAACCCATAACACAAAGTATCAGCATTAAGATTAGAACTCAAGTCTCCTGATTCCCATCTGGTGTTATTTTATCACTTACTGAGCATAGGAAAAATACATATATAGTACATTGTATTTTGTGTAAGACTTGTAGGAACATGAGTGTTAAATGTTTATAAAGTCACTCTTTAAAATTTGTTTTGAACAAAGCATCTTATTAAGATGAAAGTGTATTTTTTTCCTTTTGATTCCTAAGACGGTCTGTTTGAGATATATGCTTCTTATTTATATAAATTTTACCAATTATTTTTCTAAATAAAAAAGAGTAAAAAGGACAGAAATGTGTGATTTACTATTACAGTCTCCTAATACAGTTTGTATTTTAGCATTCAAGTTTCCTTAAAACAAAGAATACACAAAGTTTTCTAGCTTTGCCTGCTTGAAATAATTAGCAAGAAGCTTGATTTCTTAGTTTCTCTCAGGGTCTTTTAAGGTTCACATATACCAGTTTTTACTTAGTACTTTTTCTTTTTTTAATTAAAGTATGGTTGATTTACAGTACTGTATTATTTGTAGGCATACAGCAGAGTGATCTAGTAGTTTTATAGTTTCTACTGCATTGAAAGTTATAATGGCTATAATTCCCAATGATATACACATTAAGTTTTATTTAGCATTTTGTCTTAATTTCCAAAGTGCTTAAAATATCGTATATGGCTGTAGCTTTCTTGTATAGTCTAAATTCAGGAAGCCTGATTTCCTCCAGCTCAGTTTTTCTTTCTTAAGAATGGTTTGGATATTTTGGACCTTTTGTGTCTCCAAGCAGATTTTAAGATGTTTTTGTTCTAGTTCTGAGAAAAATGCCATTTGATAGCATTTGTATTGAATCAGTTGATTGCTTTGGCTAGTATAGTCATTTTGACAATGTTTGTTCTTCAAATCCATGATCATGGTGGGCGTATCTTTCCATCTCTTTATGTCTTCTCAGTTTCTTACATCAACATCGTATAGTTTTTGGAGTATAGATGTTTTGTGTCCTGAGGTAGATTTATTCCTCAGTATTTGATTCTTTTTGAAGGTCAAGTTGGATTAAATACCTAAATGTAAGACTAGACACTATAAAACTCCTAGAAGAAAACACAGGCAGAAACTCTGACATAAATCTCAGCAATATCTTTTTCAATCTGTCTCTCAGAACAGTGGAAATAAAAATAAACAGATGGGACTTATTTAAACTCAAAAGCTTTTGCATGGCAGGGAAACAATAAACAAAATGAAAGGACAGCACACAGATTGGGAGAAAATACTTGCAAATGATGTGACTGATGAGGGGTTAATCTCCAGAATTTACAAACAGCTCGTGATGCTTAATAACATCAAAACAAACAACCCATTGAAAAAATGAGCAGAAGACTTACATAGACATTACTCCAAAGAAGACATGTAGATGGCCAATAGACACATGAAGAGATGTTCAGCATACCTAATTGTTAAGAGAAATGCAAATCAAAACAGTGAGCTATCACCTCACAGGAAAAAAATAAAACCCACAGACAATAAATGTTGGAGATGGTGTGGAGAGAAGGGAACGCTCCTGCACTGTTGGTGGGAATGTCAGTTGGTACAGCTACTATGGAGAACAGTGTGGAGGCTCCTTCGAAACTAAAAATAGAACTACCATATGACCCTGTAGTCACACTCCTGAGCACATTATATGGAGAAAAACAGTGATCTGAAAGGATATCATGTTCATTGCAGCACTGTTTACAGTAGCCAAGACATGGAAACAACCTACATGTCCATCAACAGAGGAATGGATAAAGAAAATGTGGGATGTATGTGTGTGTATATTGGAATATATGTGGAATATTACTCAGCCATTCAAAAGAATGGAATAGCGCTACTTGCAGCAACCTGGATGGACCTAGAGAGTGTCGTACTGAGTGAAGTAAGTCAGAGAAAGAGAAATATCACATTCCATATATGCAGAATCTAAAAAGAACTTATGCAGATGAACTTACAAAATAGAAACAGACTCATCGATTTCACAGACTTAGAGAAGGAGCTTATGGAGTTTATGATTGCTGGGGGCAGTACAGGGAGGATAGGTGGAAGGGATAGCTAGGGAGTTTGGGTTGAACATGAATACACTGCTGTATTTAAAATGGGTAACCAACAAGGACCTACTATATAGCACATGGAACTCTGCTCAGTGTTAGGTGGCAACCTGCATAGGAAGGGAGTTTGGGGAAGCCAGGATACATGTATATGTATGGCTGAGTCCCTTTGTTGTTCACCTGAAACTGTCACATTGCTAATTGGCTAAACCTCTATACAAAATAAAAACTTAAAAAAACCATTCATGAGTTCTGAAGTCAAACCCAGATTTGGGTCTTTGCTATGTTTCTTACGGCTAAAGATACCTTCAAATGATTGCAAAATTTCTCAGAATTTCACCTTTCTTAAGTGGTTAAAAGATGGAATGATTATGTCTGTTAAACAAAGTAACATAAAAACACTTTTGTTCTTGGCAATGTAAGAGACACTCAGATTTCTTTAAGTTTATTTTGCGATATGCTTGTATTAGAAATAAAGCGTTCAGTTTTGAAAGAAGAAAGCTGGCAAAGCCTTTTATTAAAGGGAGACAAAGACAGATATGCAAGTGACTTCTTAAGCCAGAATACGTGACCTCTCGTATGTGAAAGGTTCTCATGCTTTTCCCGTAAGCAGTTTCCTTCCTCCAAGTGGTTCTATTTTGCAACTTAAAAGAAACTGTATGTATGTGTGTATAATGAATATACATGTATATATAATATATTTAACATATTTATATATAATATATACTTAATGTATAACGTATTAAGCAGCTAGGTCTTTATATGTTTTCTGCATGTTCCTTACATTTTTCTTTATTCAGCTGTTTATTGTGTGTGTGTGTGTGTGTGTGTTTTTAAGGCATATTGTACCTTTTTAAAAGCCAGATATATTTAGGTATAATTTATGCTAGATAAAAATTCATCCTTTAAAAAGTGTACAGTTTTACTTTTCACAAGTGCATATAGTCATGAGGTCATTACCACAGTCAGAATACAGATAATTTTCATCACCTCAAAAAGTTCTTGGCTACCCACTTTATAATCAATTACCACTCCATCCCCAGTCTCTGGCAACCACTGTTCTTATGGAACCAGCTTTTCCAGATTGTTATATAAATCGAATGAATCAGTATGCAGCTCTTTGTGTCTGACTTTCATTTAGCATAATGCTTTTTGGAATCATCCATGTTGTTGCATGCATCCCTAATTTACTCCTTTTTATTACTGAGTAGTATTCCACAGTGTACATATACCAATGGTGGTTTATCCATTCACCGCTTGATGGATACATGCTTCCAGTTTGAGGCTACCATTAGTAAGGCTGCTAATCATTCAAGTACAGGTCTTTGTGTAAATATAATGTTTTGTTTCTTTTGGGTAGATACCTAGGAATAGGTTTGTGGGGTCCTATGCTAAGTGTATGTTTAACTTTATCTTTTTATCTGCTTGTTATTTGTGTCTCTTTGGTAATACATCTTTTCAAATCTTTTGTTTCTGTTTGTCTTCTTGCTGTTGAGTTACGAATGTTCTTTATATATTCCAGCTACCATAACTTAAGGTATGTATTTGGTAAATATTTCTGCCAAACAGACTGATTTTGTCACTGTCATTAGAAAATATATTAAGAACCTTTTTGTATGTGTATTTTACTGGCTTTTTGTTCTGGATTCTTGTGAACTTTTGAAGCTTATTTATTTCCCAGAGTAGTTTGCAAAAATACCAGTACTGTTATTAGATTTTTTTTCCCCTAGATTATTTATACAGAATCAACATTTATCACAGTTTTTTTACTTTTAATTTTTTTAAGTTTGGATCTTCAGTGGCACTCTGCCATGTAACTAAAGTGACAAAGCTTTAGATTTAAAATTACAAGCTGGCATCCCATCATGTAGTGATTTCACTAGGGAAGTTGGTATTACTATTGAGTTTCTTCCTTGGAATGATTGCTGTGTAGGCTTGGTCTCTGTCCTTTATTCATTTAAGGAAGGAAACCATAGCTGATAAAAAGAATAAGATACGCTCTTATCTAAGTTAAAGACTATATATTATCCAACAATTACTTCTTCTAAAAATGTATTTCCTTTTTTTTTTATCATTTAAGAAATGAGGATGTATCACTTAAAAAAGAAACAGATCATTTATAAACTGATTATGTGGAAATTGATCAAGAAGTCATGACCAGCTGATGCTCCATCCACAAATTTAGTTGGCCTCTAAGGGGGTAATGTCTTGAGGGAAGGAGACTGGGTTGGGTAATAATTCTTGAAAGCTTATATATATATATATATATATATATATATATATAAACCCAATTTCATAAAGTGAGGCTTTCTCCTATTATAAAAGACTTCAAGTGGTTTCTTTTGGCTTTTAGAAAATTAGGAAATTCAGGGCTTCCCCAGTGGTCCAGTGGGTAAAGAGTCTGCCATGAAGTGCAAGGGGGCGGCAGTTTGATCCTTGGTCCGGGAAGATCCCACATGCCATTGAGCAGCTGGACCGGTGTGTCCATTTACGAGCCAGCACGCTGGAGCACATGTGCCCAGAGCCGGTGCTCTGCAATGAGAGAGCAATGAGAGAGCAATGGGAGGCCCACACAGACCAAAAAATAAAGCTGGATGAAAATAAATAAATAAAAAAACAATAAAAACAGGCCAAAGTTAAAAAATATATGTATTAGAAAATTCATTCAGGTAAAGATTCATGCACTTTATCTCCTTGCCCATAAAAAGAACAGAAAAGGAGTTTAAAAGATTTTTAATCCCAAAAGGGAGAAAAGTAGGGAGACAATAGAAGACAACATTTTAGAAGTTGGAAAAACATGGACAAATGCCAAGTTTGTAGATCTGAGAAATACAACTCCTAAGTTATGAATTGGAAATGCTGTGAATTTGATTTGCATCACAATCATGTAATACTTCAGTAGTACCAGATATGTCTTAAAGTGAGAATTGGGAGTGGAAGTTGCAAATAAGAAGGTGAGTCAATTATGAGTTTAAGAAACTATCACCTTCCCAGTTTTTTCTCAAGCAACTGTGGGCAGTTGGATGATTAACCCATCGTAATCTGAGAAACAGTGGTGAATTATTCTATAAGAGTGGATAAAATAGTGTTTTCTGGACTGGAAACTGGGGAAATTGGCACTAGAAAAAATGGAAAGCAAGGAATCACTGAATAAAGGGAGACAAAGGAAGTATGCTGATAAAATACTGAGACCTCCTTCTATCCCATCTCACTCTTGTTCCCAACTTGGTTCCCAAAATGCTAGTTAAGAAACAGTCCTCCTCAGGACAGGAGGTTGCTAGAGTCTTCTCTAGAGAATCTGATCAGCCTCAAGAGGAAAGACCTAATGACAACACTGGAACTTCCCCAACAAAGTAGCACATCTTCCTGTATTATCCCACAATGAGCAGTCTTCCTAGAGTAATCTGATCAGCCTCAAACTATGACTTTTTTTTTTAGAAAATTAGGAAATTCAGGGCTTCCCCAGTGGTCCAGTGGGTAAAGAGTCTGCCATGAAGTGCAAGGGGGCGCCAGTTTGATCCTTGGTCCGGGAAGATCCCACATGCCATTGAGCAGCTGGACCGGTGTGTCCATTTACGAGCCAGCACGCTGGAGCACATGTGCCCAGAGCCGGTGCTCTGCAATGAGAGAGCAATGAGAGAGCAATGGGAGGCCCACACAGACCAAAAAATAAAGCTGGATGAAAATAAATAAATAAAAAAACAATAAAAACAGGCCAAAGTTAAAAAATATATGTATTAGAAAATTCATTCAGGTAAAGATTCATGCACTTTATCTCCTTGCCCATAAAAAGAACAGAAAAGGAGTTTAAAAGATTTTTAATCCCAAAAGGGAGAAAAGTAGGGAGACAATAGAAGACAACATTTTAGAAGTTGGAAAAACATGGACAAATGCCAAGTTTGTAGATCTGAGAAATACAACTCCTAAGTTATGAATTGGAAATGCTGTGAATTTGATTTGCATCACAATCATGTAATACTTCAGTAGTACCAGATATGTCTTAAAGTGAGAATTGGGAGTGGAAGTTGCAAATAAGAAGGTGAGTCAATTATGAGTTTAAGAAACTATCACCTTCCCAGTTTTTTCTCAAGCAACTGTGGGCAGTTGGATGATTAACCCATCGTAATCTGAGAAACAGTGGTGAATTATTCTATAAGAGTGGATAAAATAGTGTTTTCTGGACTGGAAACTGGGGAAATTGGCACTAGAAAAAATGGAAAGCAAGGAATCACTGAATAAAGGGAGACAAAGGAAGTATGCTGATAAAATACTGAGACCTCCTTCTATCCCATCTCACTCTTGTTCCCAACTTGGTTCCCAAAATGCTAGTTAAGAAACAGTCCTCCTCAGGACAGGAGGTTGCTAGAGTCTTCTCTAGAGAATCTGATCAGCCTCAAGAGGAAAGACCTAATGACAACACTGGAACTTCCCCAACAAAGTAGCACATCTTCCTGTATTATCCCACAATGGAGCCCATATTGATTAAACTGCGTATAGCCTTACAGCGTTCTTAGTCAGCTTTTCGATCCCTCACTTTTAAAATTGAACAGTTAACAACTACCAGGCCTGTGAGGAAGGTTTTCAGTATGAATGAGATTAAGAGAGTAAATTTAATACTAGGCAACAGGTTACTCAAATACTCCATGAAATTGAGAAAATTTGTTAGTATTCTCAAAGAGCGAAGATGAATATTTGGAATCATTCATCTGAGAAAGTATATTATATAAAATGAAGAGGATAAAAAAGAACTCTTAGATAACTACTGTCAATGCACTGTGGGTTAAGGGCTCTTACATGGGGGCTATGTGATGGCCTGGAGTGGTGAGATGGCGGGGGTGGGATATACATAGACTAATCTGGGATTATACATATCTGTAAACAGCAAAGCTCTGTAAAAGCAAAAAGGCAAAATAAAAAAACTCTTAGAAATTATTAATATCATCACAATGATTAAAAAAATTGAAAGGATTGGAAGGTAGAATTATATACATTTCCCAAGAAGTAGAAAAAAGACAAAGGGTAGGAAATAGAAGAAAAGATAAATTAATCATCCAAGTGTTTGGGTATTTGAACAATATGCCCTTCAGGAAGAGAGAACACAGTAGAAAATAACCATCAATGCAAGAAGATGAGAAACATTTATAGAAATTGAGGGCATGAGTTTTCACACTGAAAAGGTCAAGGAAGGTCCAATACAATAGGTGGGAAAAAAAGTCATGAAAGACATATTTTGATGTGACTCAGACCACTGAGGAGAAAAAATATCTTGAATGCTTCAGAGGGAAAAAATTAGATCACAACAAATGGTAAGGATTCAAAGTAATTCTGGACTTCTCAAGAACAATATTGAGAGGTAAAATGCAAAAGGCCATGCCTGCCTTCTTCTGAAGAAATATTTTCGACATTGACATCTATATCTAGCTGGAATACTAAGTATAAGGGCAGATAAAAGCGTTCTAAAATATGAAGGTCTTAAAAAATTTACTTCTTGTGGTTTTTAAAAAATGTTGTATTTTAGACATACATAATTAAATATCTACAGATGAAATGGTATGTTTTGAATTTACTTCAGAATAATCCCTTTAGTAAAGCATGAATTGGTGGAAGGTGTAGATGGAATGAAGGTTGCTATGAGTTAATTGTTAAAGCTGAATGATGGCATGAGGGTTCATTTATTTTTGCATATATTTGAGAATTCTCATAATAATGAGTAAAAACACAAACATTCTACAAACCTTTTTTATGGAAAATGTAACTGTTCAAAACAAGGACATATTAAATAAGAGGAATGTCAGCAGAAGACATTGTTCTTAAAATGATTATGCCGTGAAGATGAATATTTGGAATCATTCATCTGAGAAAGTATATTATATAAAATGAAGAGGATAAAAAAGAACTCTTAGATAACTACTGTCAATGCACTGTGGGTTAAGGGCTCTTACATGGGGGCTATGTGATGGCCTGGAGTGGTGAGATGGCGGGGGTGGGATATACATAGACTAATCTGGGATTATACATATCTGTAAACAGCAAAGCTCTGTAAAAGCAAAAAGGCAAAATAAAAAAACTCTTAGAAATTATTAATATCATCACAATGATTAAAAAAATTGAAAGGATTGGAAGGTAGAATTATATACATTTCCCAAGAAGTAGAAAAAAGACAAAGGATAGGAAATAGAAGAAAAGATAAATTAATCATCCAAGTGTTTGGGTATTTGAACAATATGCCCTTCAGGAAGAGAGAACACAGTAGAAAATAACCATCAATGCAAGAAGATGAGAAACATTTATAGAAATTGAGGGCATGAGTTTTCACACTGAAAAGGTCAAGGAAGGTCCAATACAATAGGTGGGAAAAAAAGTCATGAAAGACATATTTTGATGTGACTCAGACCACTGAGGAGAAAAAATATCTTGAATGCTTCAGAGGGAAAAAATTAGATCACAACAAATGGTAAGGATTCAAAGTAATTCTGGACTTCTCAAGAACAATATTGAGAGGTAAAATGCAAAAGGCCATGCCTGCCTTCTTCTGAAGAAATATTTTCGACATTGACATCTATATCTAGCTGGAATACTAAGTATAAGGGCAGATAAAAGCGTTCTAAAATATGAAGGTCTTAAAAAATTTACTTCTTGTGGTTTTTAAAAAATGTTGTATTTTAGACATACATAATTAAATATCTACAGATGAAATGGTATGTTTTGAATTTACTTCAGAATAATCCCTTTAGTAAAGCATGAATTGGTGGAAGGTGTAGATGGAATGAAGGTTGCTATGAGTTAATTGTTAAAGCTGAATGATGGCATGAGGGTTCATTTATTTTTGCATATATTTGAGAATTCTCATAATAATGAGTAAAAACACAAACATTCTACAAACCTTTTTTATGGAAAATGTAACTGTTCAAAACAAGGACATATTAAATAAGAGGAATGTCAGCAGAAGACATTGTTCTTAAAATGATATCCATGCCGTTGGTATTAGTACCATCTGTGGACTTAGAAATACAAATTCTCACGCCCCGCCTCAGACCTAATGAATAAGAAGCTCTGGTTATGAGCTCCAGCATTCTACTTCTTTGACTACACTAAAGACTTTGACTATGTGGATTACAACAAACTGTGGAGAATTCTTGAAAGGATAGGAACACCAGACCACCTTACCTGCCTCCTGAGAAATCTGTGTGCAGGTCAAAAAGCACCAGTTAATACCGGACATGGAACAATGAACTGGTTCAAAATTGGAAAAGGATCAAGGTTATATATTGTCACCCTGCTTATTTAACTTATATGCAGTGTGTATCTTGAGAAATGTCAGGCTGGATGAAGTTCAGGCTAGAATCAAGATTACCAGAAATATCAACAGCCTCAGATATGCAAATGACACTACCTTAATGGCAGAAAGTGAAGAGGAACTGAAGAGCCTCTTGATGAAAATGAAAGAAAAGAGAAAAAGCTGGCTTAAAACTCAGCATTCAGAAAACTAAGATCATGGCATCCATCCTATCACTACGTGCTAAACAGGTGATGAAAAAATGGAAACAGTGGTAGATTTTGTTTTCTTGGGCTCCAGCATCACTGCGGAGGATGACTGCAGCCATGAAAGTAAAAGACACTTGCTCCTTGGAAGAAAAGCTATGACAAACCTAGGCATTGTATTAAAAAGTAGAGACAACACTTTGCCAACAAACATCCATGTAGTTTTCCCAGTAGTCATGTATGGATGTGAGAGTTGGGCCATAAAGAAGGCTGAGCACTGAAGTTTATAGACATAATTTTGTGTATGTTTTGAATTTACTTCAGAATAATCCCTTTAGTAAAGCATGAATTGGTGGAAGGTGTAGATGGAATGAAGGTTGCTATGAGTTAATTGTTAAAGCTGAATGATGGCATGAGGGTTCATTTATTTTTGCATATATTTGAGAATTCTCATAATAATGAGTAAAAACACAAACATTCTACAAACCTTTTTTATGGAAAATGTAACTGTTCAAAACAAGGACATATTAAATAAGAGGAATGTCAGCAGAAGACATTGTTCTTAAAATGATATCCATGCCGTTGGTATTAGTACCATCTGTGGACTTAGAAATACAAATTCTCACGCCCCGCCTCAGACCTAATGAATAAGAAGCTCTGGTTATGAGCTCCAGCATTCTACTTCTTTGACTACACTAAAGACTTTGACTATGTGGATTACAACAAACTGTGGAGAATTCTTGAAAGGATAGGAACACCAGACCACCTTACCTGCCTCCTGAGAAATCTGTGTGCAGGTCAAAAAGCACCAGTTAATACCGGACATGGAACAATGAACTGGTTCAAAATTGGAAAAGGATCAAGGTTATATATTGTCACCCTGCTTATTTAACTTATATGCAGTGTGTATCTTGAGAAATGTCAGGCTGGATGAAGTTCAGGCTAGAATCAAGATTACCAGAAATATCAACAGCCTCAGATATGCAAATGACACTACCTTAATGGCAGAAAGTGAAGAGGAACTAAAGAGCCTCTTGATGAAAATGAAAGAAAAGAGAAAAAGCTGGCTTAAAACTCAGCATTCAGAAAACTAAAATCATGGCATCCATCCTATCACTACGTGCTAAACAGGTGATGAAAAAATGGAAACAGTGGTAGATTTTGTTTTCTTGGGCTCCAGCATCACTGCGGAGGATGACTGCAGCCATGAAAGTAAAAGACACTTGCTCCTTGGAAGAAAAGCTATGACAAACCTAGGCATTGTATTAAAAAGTAGAGACAACACTTTGCCAACAAACATCCATGTAGTTTTCCCAGTAGTCATGTATGGATGTGAGAGTTGGGCCATAAAGAAGGCTGAGCACTGAAGAATCGATGCTTTTGAACTGTGGTGTTGGAGAAGACTCTGAGAGTCCCTTGGACAGCCAGGAGATCAAACCAGTCAATCCTAAAGGAAATCAACCCTGAATATTCATTGGAAGGACTGATAACTGATCTCCAATACATTGGCCACCTGATGTGAAGAGCTGACTCATTGGATGCTGATATAGATAAAAGCCTGATATGTGGAAAGACTGAGGGCAAGAGGAGAAAGGGGTAGCAGAGGATGTGATGGTTGGATAGCATCACTGAGTCAATGGACATGAGTTTGAGCAAACTCTGGGAGATAGTGAAGGACAGGGAACCCAGGTGTGCTGTAGTTCATGGGATCCCAAAGAGTCGCACCTGACTTAGCAACTGAACAACACCAGTTCTGTCTAAACAAGCCCTCTAGATGGTTTTGATGTGTGCTAGGTTTAGAACCACTCTTCTAAAGAAACAAAAGTATCTGTGCTCAAGTATGAAATGGACATACTTGGTGCTTTATTCCATCTAATTTTCTCAGCTACTCCTCTCTAGACTTTGATGGTTGCTATAACATTTAGGGGTTATATACTTTGATGGTTGCTATAGCATTTAGGGGTTGTATACTGATTTAAAAGCAGAGAGAATGCTATTAGTTGTGCTCTTATTGCTGCCAGTCTGAATGGACAATGTATGTAAAGGGTTCAGACTTTGGGAAACTTTAAGGTTAGTGATTGTCTCAGAAATGGAGCTATTGTAAGGAAGAGAGGTGAACATCCTCTACATCAACCTGACTGTTGTCTAAACTGGCATCTAGACATTCCCTAGTAAAATGTCCATTGAATTCTCCATTACCTAGAATAGAATGCCTTTTCCCTCCTCCATTATTAAATACCTGTTTTTCCTCTGAGCTCAACCTAAACTCACCTTTTCAAAGAACCACTCCTTGTCTTTTTATCTAAACTCTTAAGCTTTTTAGAAAAGAAAAATGGACTGAGTGATGGTAATTATGTAGCAAGCACTATGCTAGGTATTTTGCATGTTAGCTCCTTTAGTTGTCTTAATAATCTCCTCCATATACATAACCAAATAAAGATTACCTTATACTGTATATTCAGCATTTTCATGTATGTGCTTTTATCTAGTTTTGTGCCTTCGGTTCTTATTATGGGAGAGTTTGTAATTGTCCACTCCTATTTCAAGTCTGTTATTAATGTGTCTTCAAGTAATTTAAGATGAGATAATATATATAAAATATATAGAAAGCTATACTGAAATGAAGTATTTCAGGCCCACTTAAGAAAGGGAAGTACATTATACTGTCCTTTCTCTTCCGGACTTCATTCTTTCTTGAGCTACAAGGTTTTTATTTTCTGCCTCTTTAAACCATCTCTCACCAGATTCTCCCTCATGGTATCACCTCCAGTCATGTTGCCCCTCCTTTATTGCCTTATCTAGGCTTATTCTTGCCTACCACAGATCTTTACATGTGCTTTGCTTGTGGTCTGGAATGTTCTTGTTTTGTTTATTCCATTTTATCCTTCCCCTATTAATCTTTTTTTTTTTTTTAATTTAGGGGGAGGGGCAGAGGAAGGGGAAGGGGGACGGTTGGGAGGGAGGGGGCAGGCGGGCCACTTCCACTGGTCTTTCGTTTGTCTAGTTTCATCCATCTTTGTTCTTTGGCCCGTGTGGGCCTCCCATCGCGGTGGCCTCTGTCGTCGCAGAGCACCAGCTCTGGGCGCATGCACTCCAGAGCTCCGGCTGGGTAATTGGACACATCGGTCCAGCCGCTCCGCGGCACGTGGGATCTTCCCAGGCCAGGGATCGAACCGGTGCCCCTTGCCCTGCAAGGTGGTGTCCTTACCCACTGGACCACCAGGAAAGCCCTCCCCTATTAATCTTAAGTTTACTTCCTTGGAAGGCTTCCGTGGTTTCCTTGACTAGCTTACTTCTTTTTGTTATGAACTTTCTCGACAACAGTGTACCTCTCTTGTCTGTGGCTTGGAGTTTTACAGTTCTTATGTGATGATTTGATCTAATGTGAGCTTTGCAAAGTTAGGAACTGTGCCTGTTCTTCCTCATCAGTGTATCCTGGGTGCCTTGAATAGTACTTGATAAATCACAAGTACTCATAAATATTGTATTGGTTAACTGGTAATATGGATAGATAACATAAATGAATGGTTTAGATCATGGTTGTCTAATGGAAATATAATTGTGAGTTACAAGTGCAAGCCACATATATGTAATTAAAATTTTTCTAGTTAAAAAGGATTAATTTATTATATTTATCTTTATATATTTAAAATGCTATCATCTTAATTTATAGTCATAAGAAATTATTACTAAGATGTTTTGTGCCAAGTCTTCAATATTCAGTGTGTATTGATATTTTAGACTTCTAGCACATCTCAGTTCAAATCAGCCATACCTGACTAATGACTACTGTATTGGACAGCACACATATTAAAGCATATTAAAAATGAAAAATTGGGGGCTGCCTGAATCATGGTCAGCACTTGATTGGAGGGGAGACATTGAAAGGGTTTTGTTTATTCAGAGATTTCCAAATTTCAGGTAAAAAAAAGGAGACAAACTACCCAGTGAAAGTGAAAGTAAGTGAAAGTTGCTCAGTCATGTTCAACTCTTTGCTACCCCATGTACTGTAGGCTTCTCTGTCCATGGAATTCTCCAGGCAGTTCTACTGGAGTGGGTAGCCATTCCTTTCTCCAGGAGATCTTCCCAACCCAAGGATCACATCCAGGTCTTCTGCATTGCAGGCAAATTCTTTACTGTCTGAGCCACCAGGGAAGCCCAAGAATACTGGAGTGGCTAACCTATCCATTCTGCACAGGATCTTACTGACCCAGGAATCGAACTGGGGTCTCCTGCACTGCAGGCAAATTCTTTACCAGCTGAACTGTCAGGGAAGCCCCAGAACTATCTAGAGAGTATATATCAAGTCAGTATGTTAAATGAAAAATGTTGAATAATGAATACTTACAATTTTCTTAAACTATGGATTTTGCTTAAGTTTTGCAAGGTAGGTTTACAAATAAACTCAAAAAATGGGGAAAGACAATTTGCAGGCTAGGGGACAAATTGAACGTTTTACACGGTGATTTGACCTTTGGGGTTTTTTCTTTAATGTTAAAGGCTTTGCAAAGTTAGGAACTGTGCCTGTTCTTCCTCATCAGTGTATCCTGGGTGCCTTGAATAGTACTTGATAAATCACAAGTACTCATAAATATTGTATTGGTTAACTGGTAATATGGATAGATAACATAAATGAATGGTTTAGATCATGGTTGTCTAATGGAAATATAATTGTGAGTTACAAGTGCAAGCCACATATATGAAATTTAAAAATTTTTTCTAGTTAAAAAGGATTAATTTATTATATTTATCTTTATATATTTAAAATGCTATCATCTTAATTTATAGTCATAAGAAATTATTACTAAGATGTTTTGTGCCAAGTCTTCAATATTCAGTGTGTATTGATATTTTAGACTTCTAGCACATCTCAGTTCAAATCAGCCATACCTGACTAATGACTACTGTATTGGACAGCACACATATTAAAGCATATTAAAAATGAAAAATTGGGGGCTGCCTGAATCATGGTCAGCACTTGATTGGAGGGGAGACATTGAAAGGGTTTTGTTTATTCAGAGATTTCCAAATTTCAGGTAAAAAAAAGGAGACAAACTACCCAGTGAAAGTGAAAGTAAGTGAAAGTTGCTCAGTCATGTTCAACTCTTTGCTACCCCATGTACTGTAGGCTTCTCTGTCCATGGAATTCTCCAGGCAGTTCTACTGGAGTGGGTAGCCATTCCTTTCTCCAGGAGATCTTCCCAACCCAAGGATCACATCCAGGTCTTCTGCATTGCAGGCAAATTCTTTACTGTCTGAGCCACCGGGGAAGCCCAAGAATACTGGAGTGGCTAACCTATCCATTCTGCACAGGATCTTACTGACCCAGGAATCGAACTGGGGTCTCCTGCACTGCAGGCAAATTCTTTACCAGCTGAACTGTCAGGGAAGCCCCAGAACTATCTAGAGAGTATATATCAAGTCAGTATGTTAAATGAAAAATGTTGAATAATGAATACTTACAATTTTCTTAAACTATGTATTTTCCTGAAGATTTGCAAGTTAGGTTTACAAATAAACTCAAAAAAATGGGGGAAAGACAATTTGCAGCTAGGGGACATGAAGTTCACCAGAGTGATCTTGTCTGGGAATATATTCTCAGAATCTGCTCTCTTAAACTAACACGTATTTCGTTAGAAAGTTGTTCTCTTTTTTTAGCATCTTTCATTGTAGGGTGATCTGGGAACGTTTCCCTGGCAGAGTATTACTGGTATTTTAATGAGTTTGATGCCACTAAATTTACAGTGCGACAGTATTGTATATGCCATGTTGACAGTTCTAGTTAATACCAATTGTAAGATTTGTCCTTATTTTAGAGATTTTAAAAGGGGGTAGTTTTTTATACGTGAAATGGGGTTGTTTGAATAGAAATTTCGAGGAGGAAAAGAAATAAGGGGAGAAGTGAGCTGGAAAGGAGAAGCAGTTGTAAAGGTCCTCCTGGGCCACTTGATGCATTTGTAAGGAAGCATGTGTGGCTGGAGTGGAGTAGACAAAGAAGGCAGGAGGTTGAGTATCTGACCTTGTGACTCTTAAGTACTTTGGCTTTCATGCTGAGTGAGCTGGGAAGTTATTGGAGGCTTGAGCAGAGGAGTGAGTTGATCCTTGTAACAGGATCACTTTTGGCTGTTGTGTTAAGAATAAATTATTGGAGGCAGGAATGGAACCAGGAAAATAAAATCAGGCAGCCGTAGGAGGCTATTGCAAGTAATGCAAATGAGAAACAATGGTGGCTTGAACCGAAGTAGCATTGGTGAAGATTCTGAGAAATAGTTGGATTCCAGATTTATTCTGAAGGTAGAGCTGACAAGATTTACAGATTTGTTGATGAATTCCTTATGAGGTGTGAGGAAAATGAGTCAGATGATTTCAGGTCTAAGCAACCCATAGTTGCCATTTATAGAAATGTGGAAGGAAGCTTGCAAGAGGAGAAGTTTGGGGAAGCAGATCAGCTAATCAGTTTTGGGTATGTTGAGATGTCTCTCAGGCGTTTAAGAGAAGATGGAGGAGGCAGTTGATTAAAAGTCAAGATGTCAGGGAAGAGGTCCTGTTTGGAGTTACAAATTGTGCATGTTTGTGTGTATATGAATCACATTGTGTGCGTGTGTGTGTAAATTGATCTTTTGGTTCTAACATCATTGATTTCTTCAGAATTCCTCTGTTTTTCCCCTTAGTTTGTTTAGTCTTTGATTTTTAATGTTAGAAGTTTTCTCAAATGTTTGATGACATTGGTTCCCCTTAACAAGGAGATACAAGGAGAGATTTAGCAGCTGGCTCTCAGAGGGAACTGTTGAGAGTAGAGAAAGGATAGAGTTGATTACTGGTATATTTTAATGTATCATTTTTAACTTCTTATTTTAAAATAACTTCATACAGAAAAGCTATAAGGGTAATGTAGATAATTCCCATGAACATCTAAAGTCACCATTGTTTTACTCTTGATCTTAGCCAAAAAGCCAAGAAGCGATCACCAGTATTTTAACATTATTTCTGTCACCATTGTTTCCCTCTACATACATACACAGTTTCCCCGCCTTCTTCTTGGTCATTTTAGAATACATTGCATACATTATGCATACTTTAATGTGTACAAATTTTTCTAAGTATGTAATTTGGGGGAACCAGGAAGTATCTGACCTTGTGACTCTTAAGTACTTTGGCTTTCATGCTGAGTGAGCTGGGAAGTTATTGGAGGCTTGAGCAGAGGTGAGTTGATCCTTGTAACAGGATCACTTTTGGCTGTTGTGTTAAGAATAAATTATTGGAGGCAGGAATGGAACCAGGAAAATAAAATCAGGCAGCCGTAGGAGGCTATTGCAAGTAATGCAAATGAGAAACAATGGTGGCTTGAACCGAAGTAGCATTGGTGAAGATTCTGAGAAATAGTTGGATTCCAGATTTATTCTGAAGGTAGAGCTGACAAGATTTACAGATTTGTTGATGAATTCCTTATGAGGTGTGAGGAAAATGAGTCAGATGATTTCAGGTCTAAGCAACCCATAGTTGCCATTTATAGAAATGTGGAAGGAAGCTTGCAAGAGGAGAAGTTTGGGGAAGCAGATCAGCTAATCAGTTTTGGGTATGTTGAGATGTCTCTCAGGCGTTTAAGAGAAGATGGAGGAGGCAGTTGATTAAAAGTCAAGATGTCAGGGAAGAGGTCCTGTTTGGAGTTACAAATTGTGCATGTTTGTGTGTATATGAATCACATTGTGTGCGTGTGTGTGTAAATTGATCTTTTGGTTCTAACATCATTGATTTCTTCAGAATTCCTCTGTTTTTCCCCTTAGTTTGTTTAGTCTTTGATTTTTAATGTTAGAAGTTTTCTCAAATGTTTGATGACATTGGTTCCCCTTAACAAGGAGATACAAGGAGAGATTTAGCAGCTGGCTCTCAGAGGGAACTGTTGAGAGTAGAGAAAGGATAGAGTTGATTACTGGTATATTTTAATGTATCATTTTTAACTTCTTATTTTAAAATAACTTCATACAGAAAAGCTATAAGGGTAATGTAGATAATTCCCATGAACATCTAAAGTCACCATTGTTTTACTCTTGATCTTAGCCAAAAAGCCAAGAAGCGATCACCAGTATTTTAACATTATTTCTGTCACCATTGTTTCCCTCTACATACATACACAGTTTCCCCGCCTTCTTCTTGGTCATTTTAGAATACATTGCATACATTATGCATACTTTAATGTGTAATTTCCAAAAGATGCTGTTCTTACTAAGTATGTAATTTGGCTATCAAAAATTGAGGAAGTTTTGTATGCTACCTTTTTCTAATCACTCTATCACTTATTTCAACATTTTCTTTTATAGCATATTTTTCCTTTCTGTCAGAATCCGGTTCAGAGTATATATTGCATTTAGTTGTCATGTCCATTGGTTTCTTTTCAACTGGAGCAATTCCTTAGATATTCTTTGTCTGGCATGGCATTTATGTTTTTGAAAAATATAGACTAGTTATTTCATAGAATGTTACTCATTTTAGCTTGTCTTGTAGTTTTTCATGATTAAATTTGGGTTATTCATCCTTGGCAACATAACTGCTAAAATCATATGATGTCCTTCTCAGGTATCACATCAGAGGCACATGTTTCTGTCTGCCTCTCGTGTGGTGTTAAGTTCAGTCATCTGGTCAAGGGGTTGTCCAGTTTTTCTGCTTGTAGTGACTGTTTTTTTCCTTGAAATTAGAATGTAAGCTCTCTGGGAAGACATTTTAAGACCATGTAAAAATCCTGTTCTTCATCAAACTTTTCTTTTTTTGATTTAGGAACCTTCTATGATGCCTGCCCCACCCAGTGCTTTCTCAGATGATTGCAAAATGGAGATTTTCCCGCTCTATAAACCTTTTCCAGATTTATGTCAGCATTCTACTGTTTTGTTTTAAAACCCTCTATTTTTGTCTCATTTGTTAACAGGAAAGACTCATATATTCCTTTATTATTCAGTGAACTATAATCCACTGGAGATACAAGGAGAGATTTAGCAGCTGGCTCTCAGAGGAACTGTTGAGAGTAGAGAAAGGATAGAGTTGATTACTGGTATATTTTAATGTATCATTTTTAACTTCTTATTTTAAAATAACTTCATACAGAAAAGCTATAAGGGTAATGTAGATAATTCCCATGAACATCTAAAGTCACCATTGTTTTACTCTTGATCTTAGCCAAAAAGCCAAGAAGCGATCACCAGTATTTTAACATTATTTCTGTCACCATTGTTTCCCTCTACATACATACACAGTTTCCCCGCCTTCTTCTTGGTCATTTTAGAATACATTGCATACATTATGCATACTTTAATGTGTAATTTCCAAAAGATGCTGTTCTTACTAAGTATGTAATTTGGCTATCAAAAATTGAGGAAGTTTTGTATGCTACCTTTTTCTAATCACTCTATCACTTATTTCAACATTTTCTTTTATAGCATATTTTTTCCTTTCTGTCAGAATCCGGTTCAGAGTATATATTGCATTTAGTTGTCATGTCCATTGGTTTCTTTTCAACTGGAGCAATTCCTTAGATATTCTTTGTCTGGCATGGCATTTATGTTTTTGAAAAATATAGACTAGTTATTTCATAGAATGTTACTCATTTTTAGCTTGTCTTGTAGTTTTTCATGATTAAATTTGGGTTATTCATCCTTGGCAACATAACTGCTAAAATCATATGATGTCCTTCTCAGGTATCACATCAGAGGCACATGTTTCTGTCTGCCTCTCGTGTGGTGTTAAGTTCAGTCATCTGGTCAAGGGGTTGTCCAGTTTTTCTGCTTGTAGTGACTGTTTTTCTCCTTGAAATTAGAATGTAAGCTCTCTGGGAAGACATTTTAAGACCATGTAAAAATCCTGTTCTTCATCAAACTTTTCTTTTTTTGATTTAGGAACCTTCTATGATGCCTGCCCCACCCAGTGCTTTCTCAGATGATTGCAAAATGGAGATTTTCCCGCTCTATAAACCTTTTCCAGATTTATGTCAGCATTCTACTGTTTTGTTTTAAAACCCTCTATTTTTGTCTCATTTGTTAACAGGAAAGACTCATATATTCCTTTATTATTCAGTGAACTATAATCCACTACTCTACTTACATATTTTGCTGATCAAATTACCCTTGATTTGGTTGAGTCCTTTGTAACTTTTCTTTGGTCCTTTTGACATTCCACCCTGTGACCCCATCCCCACCTCCAAAAGTACCCACTTACTTTTAGGCTCAAAGATTTCCAAGTTCATTGTGTACCTTATCTGTTATAGGCCTGGAATCACCCATATCCCCACGAGTCTTGATTGCTTTCAGGGGGTAGCATCAGATTGGCATGGGAGTGAGAATCTTATTACTCAGTATAGACTTTGTCTTACTCTTCCTCTTTTAAGTATTGTACCCTTTACTTCAGCTTTCTTTGATAGTCAGTAGTTTAGGGGTTCCTTCAGTTCGGCATAGTCAAATAGAAAACCTCCAATCTTCTGCTGGAGGGATATTTGGTTATTTTTAGAGATGGTATCTAGGCAAAATGGTTCTGTAGCACCAATAAGCTTGCTGTTTAGCCTGTCCTTCTCCACCCCTTACATTCAGTGAGGCTAGTTCAGGGAATTCTAAATGAGCATGGAGACTGGAACTGATTGCCAGTGCCAGGGCTAACAGCCTCTGCTGGACAGATGCTAATGGGGGAGCAGTAGACAAAAGCACAAGTTTTTGTTTGTTTGTTTTTTAAAATTTTGACCTCTTTTATTTATTTTATTTATTTTTTGCATCTAAGGGTTTTTTTTTTTTGGCTTTTACGGAATTTTGTTGTTTCTGTCTGCCTCGTGTGGTGTTATTTCATCTGGTCAAGGGGTTGTCCAGTTTTTCTGCTTGTAGTGACTGTTTTATCCTTGAAATTAGAATGTAAGCTCTCTGGGAAGACATTTTAAGACCATGTAAAAATCCTGTTCTTCATCAAACTTTTCTTTTTTTGATTTAGGAACCTTCTATGATGCCTGCCCCACCCAGTGCTTTCTCAGATGATTGCAAAATGGAGATTTTCCCGCTCTATAAACCTTTTCCAGATTTATGTCAGCATTCTACTGTTTTGTTTTAAAACCCTCTATTTTTGTCTCATTTGTTAACAGGAAAGACTCATATATTCCTTTATTATTCAGTGAACTATAATCCACTACTCTACTTACATATTTTGCTGATCAAATTACCCTTGATTTGGTTGAGTCCTTTGTAACTTTTCTTTGGTCCTTTTGACATTCCACCCTGTGACCCCATCCCCACCTCCAAAAGTACCCACTTACTTTTAGGCTCAAAGATTTCCAAGTTCATTGTGTACCTTATCTGTTATAGGCCTGGAATCACCCATATCCCCACGAGTCTTGATTGCTTTCAGGGGGTAGCATCAGATTGGCATGGGAGTGAGAATCTTATTACTCAGTATAGACTTTGTCTTACTCTTCCTCTTTTAAGTATTGTACCCTTTACTTCAGCTTTCTTTGATAGTCAGTAGTTTAGGGGTTCCTTCAGTTCGGCATAGTCAAATAGAAAACCTCCAATCTTCTGCTGGAGGGATATTTGGTTATTTTTAGAGATGGTATCTAGGCAAAATGGTTCTGTAGCACCAATAAGCTTGCTGTTTAGCCTGTCCTTCTCCACCCCTTACATTCAGTGAGGCTAGTTCAGGGAATTCTAAATGAGCATGGAGACTGGAACTGATTGCCAGTGCCAGGGCTAACAGCCTCTGCTGGACAGATGCTAATGGGGGAGCAGTAGACAAAAGCACAAGTTTTTGTTTGTTTGTTTTTTAAAATTTTGACCTCTTTTATTTATTTTATTTATTTTTTGCATCTAAGGGTTTTTTTTTTTTGGCTTTTACGGAATTTTGTTGTTTACAGATATGTATGCTTTTTATTTATTTATTTTCATCCAGCTTTATTGTTTGGTCTGTGTGGGCCTCCCATTGCAGTGGTGTCTCATTGCAGAGCACTGACTCTGGGCGCATGCGCTCCAGAGTGCTGGCTTGTAATTGGACACACCAGTCAAGCCACTTTGCGGTGGCAACGTGGGATCTTTCTGGGCCAGGGATCGGACTGGTGCCCCTTGCACTGCAACGCGGACTCTCTTACCCACTGGACCACCAAGAAGCCCAAAAGCACAAGTGTTTTTCTACCTTCTTTCTGGCTATCTAGGGCTGTTGGAGAAGAGGGAACCCCATCAAACAGAAGCCAAAGAAAGGGGAAATGAAAATTGTATGTATAAACTTTGCCCAAATCCCTGGCCAAGTCCTGAGCCACTCATGCATGAGGCAGATGCTGCCATGACAGAGACTTATTCAATCAACAAATTATGTTCATCGCTTCACGACCCTGTAGACAGCAACGCACTAGGCTTCCCCGTCCCTTGCCTTCTGCCGGAGTTTGCCCAAGTTCATGTCCATTGAATCAGTGATGCCATCCAACCATCTCACCCTCAGTTGCCCTCTTCTCCTCCTGCCTTAAGTCTTTCCCAGCACCTGGGTCTTTTCCAATGTGTCAGCTGTTTGCATCAGATAGCCAGAGTTATTGGAGCTTCAGCATCAGTCTTTCCAATGAATATTCAGGATTGATTTCCTTTAGGATTAACTGGTCCTTGCTTTCCAAGAGACTCTCAAGAGTCTTTTCCAGAACCACAGTTCGAAAACATCAATTAGCCAGAGTTATTGGAAAGTCCTGTCTTTCGTTATTTTTAGAGATGGTATCTAGGCAAAATGGTTCTGTAGCACCAATAAGCTTGCTGTTTAGCCTGTCCTTCTCCACCCCTTACATTCAGTGAGGCTAGTTCAGGGAATTCTAAATGAGCATGGAGACTGGAACTGATTGCCAGTGCCAGGGCTAACAGCCTCTGCTGGACAGATGCTAATGGGGGAGCAGTAGACAAAAGCACAAGTTTTTGTTTGTTTGTTTTTTAAAATTTTGACCTCTTTTATTTATTTTATTTATTTTTTGCATCTAAGGGTTTTTTTTTTTTGGCTTTTACGGAATTTTGTTGTTTACAGATATGTATGCTTTTTATTTATTTATTTTCATCCAGCTTTATTGTTTGGTCTGTGTGGGCCTCCCATTGCAGTGGTGTCTCATTGCAGAGCACTGACTCTGGGCGCATGCGCTCCAGAGTGCTGGCTTGTAATTGGACACACCAGTCAAGCCACTTTGCGGTGGCAACGTGGGATCTTTCTGGGCCAGGGATCGGACTGGTGCCCCTTGCACTGCAACGCGGACTCTCTTACCCACTGGACCACCAAGAAGCCCAAAAGCACAAGTGTTTTTCTACCTTCTTTCTGGCTATCTAGGGCTGTTGGAGAAGAGGGAACCCCATCAAACAGAAGCCAAAGAAAGGGAACTGAAAATTGTATGTATAAACTTTGCCCAAATCCCTGGCCAAGTCCTGAGCCACTCATGCATGAGGCAGATGCTGCCATGACAGAGACTTATTCAATCAACAAATTATGTTCATCGCTTCACGACCCTGTAGACAGCAACGCACTAGGCTTCCCCGTCCCTTGCCTTCTGCCGGAGTTTGCCCAAGTTCATGTCCATTGAATCAGTGATGCCATCCAACCATCTCACCCTCAGTTGCCCTCTTCTCCTCCTGCCTTAAGTCTTTCCCAGCACCTGGGTCTTTTCCAATGTGTCAGCTGTTTGCATCAGATAGCCAGAGTTATTGGAGCTTCAGCATCAGTCTTTCCAATGAATATTCAGGATTGATTTCCTTTAGGATTAACTGGTCCTTGCTTTCCAAGAGACTCTCAAGAGTCTTTTCCAGAACCACAGTTCGAAAACATCAATTATTGACCAGCTCTCACATCTGTGCTTGGCTATTGGAAAATCCATAGCCTTGTCTATACAAATCTTTGTTGAAAGTGATGTCTTTGCTTTTTAATACACTGTCTAGGTTTGTCATAGCTTTCCTGCCAAGAAGCAATCATCTTCTGGTCTCATGGCTGCAGTCACCATGCACAGTGATTTTAGAGCCCAAGAAGAGGAAATCTGTCACAATTCCACCTCTTCCCCTCATATTTGTCATGAAGTGATGGGACTGGATACCATGATGTTATTTTGTATGATATTGGGTTTTATGCTGGCTTTTTAACTATCCTCCACCCTCATCAAAAGACTCTTTAGTTCCTCTTCTCTTTCTGCTATTAGGGTGGTGTCATCTGCGTAACTGAGGTTGTTGATATTTCTCCCAGCAGACTTGATTGCAGGTTGTAACTCATCCAGCCTGACATTTCACATAATATGCTCTGCTTACATGTTAAATAAACAGAGTAACTTGGGGATGCTTAAACTTCTTTAAAGAAAATGACCATCTTTTTAGCTGTAAGAACCAGAAGGGGCCCAGTTAATGAAATAATCCAGTAAAACAGTCAAACAAAGGGAACCCCAAATTCTGAGTATAACACTTCCCAGATTTGTACCTGACCCCTCAGTGGTATATGTGCAGGCCAGACCAAAAGCCTTCTGAGCTAAGGTCCTAAATGCCACCCATTAAGCACACACATGAATTGGCCATTTGAGTTTAATCAAAAATTTGCCTGATAAAACAAAAATAGTGTTTTTCAGAATAATACAATAGAATCCAGAGTTCACAACATAATAGTCTCAAAATTACTCAAGATAAACTCAAAATTACTCAACATAGAAAGAGCCAGGAAATTGCAACACATTCTCAAGAACAAAGATGTGAACAAATGCAAAGTTAAAGATGAACTAGATGTTGGAATTACCTGACAAAGGTTTTAAAGTATAATTATTTTTATATTAATTTGAGGTGAATTGTAAGTTTCTGAGGTAAAACCATATGCTTATAATGAATAAGCATATGGACAGCATAAGTAGACAGTTTCAGCAGAGACAAAGAATACACATAAAAGAACCAGTAGGGTTTTTACACTGGAAAGAATGACATCTGAAATGAAAAACATTCACTGCATAGGATTTATAACTTGGATCAAGATGACAGAAAATCAGGATTTTGAGTTTAGAGCATTAACACTTGGTAACAGATTTCGAGGTTTTTGTCGTTCTTTTGTTTTTTTTTTTTTTCCCTTTTTTGCTCTTATAGAGTTTTGTTGTTTACAGGTATGTATAATCCCAGATTAATCACATGTAAATCCCATCCTCCAGTCTCACCCCTCCATGTGTTTGTTTTTAAAAGAAAAGAATGTCAGGGGTCTGTAGGACAGTTTTCAATTAAATGGCTTTTACAAGTCTCAGGAGGGAGAAAAGAGAGTTAAAAAAAATTGAAGAAATTATAGTAAAATCTTAACCAAATTTGGTGAAAAATTATAAATTTACAGATTCAGGGAACTCAACAAGCTCAAAGCAGGATAATCCAAATGTCTGGTGGGAAAATAGACCACCCTTTTCACATAATATGCTCTGCTTACATGTTAAATAAACAGAGTAACTTGGGGATGCTTAAACTTCTTTAAAGAAAATGACCATCTTTTTAGCTGTAAGAACCAGAAGGGGCCCAGTTAATGAAATAATCCAGTAAAACAGTCAAACAAAGGGAACCCCAAATTCTGAGTATAACACTTCCCAGATTTGTACCTGACCCCTCAGTGGTATATGTGCAGGCCAGACCAAAAGCCTTCTGAGCTAAGGTCCTAAATGCCACCCATTAAGCACACACATGAATTGGCCATTTGAGTTTAATCAAAAATTTGCCTGATAAAACAAAAATAGTGTTTTTCAGAATAATACAATAGAATCCAGAGTTCACAACATAATAGTCTCAAAATTACTCAAGATAAACTCAAAATTACTCAACATAGAAAGAGCCAGGAAATTGCAACACATTCTCAAGAACAAAGATGTGAACAAATGCAAAGTTAAAGATGAACTAGATGTTGGAATTACCTGACAAAGGTTTTAAAGTATAATTATTTTTATATTAATTTGAGGTGAATTGTAAGTTTCTGAGGTAAAACCATATGCTTATAATGAATAAGCATATGGACAGCATAAGTAGACAGTTTCAGCAGAGACAAAGAATACACATAAAAGAACCAGTAGGGTTTTACACTGGAAAGAATGACATCTGAAATGAAAAACATTCACTGCATAGGATTTATAACTTGGATCAAGATGACAGAAAATCAGGATTTTGAGTTTAGAGCATTAACACTTGGTAACAGATTTCGAGGTTTTTGTCGTTCTTTTGTTTTTTTTTTTTTTCCCTTTTTTGCTCTTATAGAGTTTTGTTGTTTACAGATATGTATAATCCCAGATTAATCACATGTAAATCCCATCCTCCAGTCTCACCCCTCCATGTGTTTGTTTTTAAAAGAAAAGAATGTCAGGGGTCTGTAGGACAGTTTTCAATTAAATGGCTTTTACAAGTCTCAGGAGGGAGAAAAGAGAGTTAAAAAAAATTGAAGAAATTATAGTAAAATCTTAACCAAATTTGGTGAAAAATTATAAATTTACAGATTCAGGGAACTCAACAAGCTCAAAGCAGGATAATCATAGTTAAACTGCGAAAACTAAAGATAAAACATGTTGCAAAATAGCCAGAGGGAAACACTACACACATTGGTGACAGTCATTCAAATTACCATACACTTCTCATTAGAAACCGTAGAGACTAGAAGACATACTGTGGTGAAAGAAAAAACTTTCCATTCAGAATTCTGTATTCAATGAAAGTATCCTTTAAAAATGAAATGAAGGATTTCATTTTTCTCTTCATTTTCAAATGAAGGAAAATTTAAGAGAACTTTTTGTGGGTGGGCCTGAATTACTGAATATGTAAATAAACCAATGTCTAAAAATCTGAATTTGTTTATTGCCCCCTCACCAAGAAAACACACCCATATAATTTCACCAGTATATTTTTATGTACATTCAAGGAAATAATTCCAGTCTTACAGACTCTTTACAACAAATACTATGTGGGCAGAATAATCATGACACCTAGGCCTGTTGGACACATTGCAAGAATGTAAAATTACAGCTCAGTATCTCTGGTGGACATGAATACTGTATTCCTTTGCAAAATATTAGCAAATGAAGTCCAATAGTATATAGAAAGGACTAAGATGAGGATTATCCCAGAAATGCAAGGTTAATATAATTTTATTAAATCAGTCATTTTAATTCATTATATTAACAGTCAGAAAAATTTGTATCAGATTTCCGTGAGACAGACAGATAAAAATGAGAGAGGTGTTTGACAGAATTCAATACTCCTTAGTACTGAAAATAAGAATTCTTAGGGAACTAGAAATAGTAATAACATCAACCTAATGAAGGGCATCCACACACAGAGCTGACATCATGCTTAATGGTGAAACATTGTGCCTTTCCCCTAATATTAGGGATAGGGCACAGATGTCTGCCCTTATCACTTCTCTTTAACATTTTTTTTTTTTGGGTGTTTGTTTAAAAGAAAAGAATGTCGGGGTTAGGACAGTTTTCAATTAAATGGCTTTTACAAGTCTCAGGAGGGAGAAAAGAGAGTTAAAAAAAATTGAAGAAATTATAGTAAAATCTTAACCAAATTTGGTGAAAAATTATAAATTTACAGATTCAGGGAACTCAACAAGCTCAAAGCAGGATAATCATAGTTAAACTGCGAAAACTAAAGATAAAACATGTTGCAAAATAGCCAGAGGGAAACACTACACACATTGGTGACAGTCATTCAAATTACCATACACTTCTCATTAGAAACCGTAGAGACTAGAAGACATACTGTGGTGAAAGAAAAAACTTTCCATTCAGAATTCTGTATTCAATGAAAGTATCCTTTAAAAATGAAATGAAGGATTTCATTTTTCTCTTCATTTTCAAATGAAGGAAAATTTAAGAGAACTTTTTGTGGGTGGGCCTGAATTACTGAATATGTAAATAAACCAATGTCTAAAAATCTGAATTTGTTTATTGCCCCCTCACCAAGAAAACACACCCATATAATTTCACCAGTATATTTTTATGTACATTCAAGGAAATAATTCCAGTCTTACAGACTCTTTACAACAAATACTATGTGGGCAGAATAATCATGACACCTAGGCCTGTTGGACACATTGCAAGAATGTAAAATTACAGCTCAGTATCTCTGGTGGACATGAATACTGTATTCCTTTGCAAAATATTAGCAAATGAAGTCCAATAGTATATAGAAAGGACTAAGATGAGGATTATCCCAGAAATGCAAGGTTAATATAATTTTATTAAATCAGTCATTTTAATTCATTATATTAACAGTCAGAAAAATTTGTATCAGATTTCCGTAGAGACAGACAGATAAAAATGAGAGAGGTGTTTGACAGAATTCAATACTCCTTAGTACTGAAAATAAGAATTCTTAGGGAACTAGAAATAGTAATAACATCAACCTAATGAAGGGCATCCACACACAGAGCTGACATCATGCTTAATGGTGAAACATTGTGCCTTTCCCCTAATATTAGGGATAGGGCACAGATGTCTGCCCTTATCACTTCTCTTTAACATTGCACTGGACATCCTGGTCATTTCAGTAAGGCATGAAAAAATATATAAAAAGACACTAAGATCAGAAAGGCTAAAGTAAAGCTATTGCAAGTCACATTATTCTCTAGATTCAATCAGATTTTTTGGATAAACAGCTTTTAGAACTACTCAGTGAATTTTGCAAGATTTTAGAAGATAAGGTTAATGTATAATTACAAAATGTACTATCCGTATTCACTAACCAAACTGAATTTTTAAAAATATTTATTTGGATGTGCTTGGTTTTAGTTACGGCACGTAGGGTCTTTGATCTTCATTGTGGCACGCGGGGTCTTTTGGTTGCAGTGTGCAAACTTGTAGTAAACAAACTGAATTTTTAAAAAATTCCCTATACAGTAGCATAAAAAATACTTTAGGAATCAGTCTCACATTATATACTATACTTAGTACACTGTTAACTGTAAACTGTGTGAGATTGTTAAGATAAAGAAGACCATATTGTTGCTTGAGTAACCAGACTTTGATAGACTGCTGGTAAGGATATAAAATGCCTGCAGGTGCTTTTGGCAGTTCCTTAAAGTCAACTGTTCACCTGTGTTATGAGTTGGGCTTCCCTGTTGGCTAAGATGGTAAAGAATCTGCCTACAATGTGGGAGACCTGGGTTTGATCCCTGAATTCGGAAGATCCATGGCAACCCACTCCAGTATTCTTTTTTTTTTTTTTTAAAGGATATATATTTATTTATTGGCCTCTTTTATTTCTTTTTTACTTACTTATTTTTATTCTTTGGCCTTTGTGGGCCTCCCATTGCAGTGGCCTTTCTTGTTGCAGAGCACCAGCACTGGATGCACGTGCTCCAGAGCGCTGGCTTGTAATTGGACATACTGTTTAAGCCACTCCGCGGCATGTGGGATCTTTTCAGGCCAGGGATCGAACCAGTGCCCCTTGCACTGCAAGGTGGATTCTTTACCCACTGGACCACCAGGGAAGCCCCACTCCAGTATTCTTTCCTGGAGAATCCCCATAGACAGAGGAACTTGGCAGGCTGCAACCCATGAGGTCACGAAGAGTTGGACACAACTGAGTGACCAGGCACACACAGTACAGCACATTCTGTGAGTCAGTCAACCTGTTCCTAGGTCAAAAGAAGTGAAATTTGTACCCTTACAAAGACATGAATTTTTGTCCAGCAGTAGATAAGAGTAAGTAAAATATCTTATAGCCAACATTATTAAATTCAGCAATAAGAATATGTTACTGATAAGACACAACAGTATGAATGAATTTTAAGATTGTTATACTATGTAAGAACAGTATATGTTATCTGATTCCATTTATATACATTTAGAAAAAGTAGAAACTAATATACATTGAAAGAAACAAGATTGTTGGTTTCTGGGATCTGGTGACAGAGGAATGGATGTTCTGCACACAAGCTTGAGAAATACTTTGGGGGTTACAGAAATGAAAATATTTCCATCTTGACTGTGGCAGTGATTTCAGGGGTTATATACAAGTGAAAATACCATTGAATCATACACATTATGTGGACAAAATGTATATTAATTATGTGTCAATAAAGTTTATTAAAGTTTGGTTGGCTTTCTTTGAATTTCTAGGGAAATCTTCCTACATCCTGTCCACTGACTTTTTTTAGGTAATCTTTTCATTCTACTTTTCCCTCACTAGAGAAATTCCTTCTAAAGCATCCTGTCATACTGTTCTAATCTAGAGTTTTCTGTCTTCTGCATAACTCTGTTCCCGGCATTTTCCTTAATGTCTTCCTGAGAAGTCCTTTTGCTACTTCTTTTCCTGGATCTCAATTGCTTCTTACTTTTCTTGGTTACTTCTTCATTTTGGTGAAGCAAATCTTCCAGTTCTGAAAGGTAATTTTTTCTTTATCTTCATGGTTTAGAACTTTCATGCTGATTAAGTGCCTGAGTATGAAACCCTTAAATACTATTACTGTATGTCTTTTCTCTTGGATTACTTAGTTTTCCTATAGATGAATCGTCCCTACAGGTAGAAGATAGAAGGATATGGTGCAGGCCTTTTGGGAGTCAAGTTAGGGAAAGAATCCTTTCATATGAACACTTTTCTTTGTCTGCGTTCTTTTCTTTCCTCCTATATAGATATGTGCCTTTTTCCTATACCTGTCTAGTACCATCTCTATGAAGGATGGGACCTCTAATGTTACTGTACAGTGGATGGGCAAATAAGTTTACAAGGGTCTAGTTCCACCTTTTAATGACTCTTGATTAATTTTGATTTCAGGTCTACCTATGCCTTTACCTTTAGTTACCTGATTTCTTCAAAACAAATTGGTTTTTTTGTCTTTTCCCTTGTAGATGTTTACTTTTCAGCGTGATCAGGCTGTTAACAAGTTACCACATTCCTGCTTTAAATTTCGTTGGCATTTTTTTTCTTTTCTTTCTTTTTTATTTGTTTTTTTGTGGATTTGTGCCTTTTTTGTTCCTATAAGGTGATTTTGGTAGATAATGTATGCTGTGGGGTGTATTAAAGCCTTAATTCTCACTATGATGGCGATTTGGAGGTGGGGCCTTTGGTAGATAATTGGGTTTAGATGAGGTAGTGAGAATAGAGCTCCCATAGTGAAACTGGTGCATTTATGAGGGAGTGAAGAGACCTGAGAGCTCGCTCTCCTCCGCTTGAGGCCATACCTAGACAGCAGCCACCTACACACCAGAAAGAGGGCCTTCACTGAGCACCCTCCCATGCTACCACCCTGATCTTAAGACTTCTAACCTCCAGAACTGGAGAAATTTCTGTGGCTAAAGCTGTCTAGGGGTCTCCAAGGTGGCTCTGTGGTAAAGAATCTGCCTGCCAGTGCAGGAGACATGGGTTTCATCGCTGGGTTGGGAAGATCTCCTGGTGGGGGAAATGGCAACCCACTCCAGTATTCTTGCCTGGGGAATTCCATGGACAGAGGAATCTGGCAGACTACAGTCCATAGGGTCACAAAGAGTCAAACGTGACTTAGTGACTGAGCAAGCAGGTACACATCACTTAGGTAGATTATAAAAATGTACTAATAAATATTAAAAAAATAAAGCTACCCAATCTATGCAGTTATTTTGTTACAGCAGCCCTAAGAATCAGACAGACCAAGAATAGATGTAAATGCCATTTTACCTTTTGATATATCTTTTGTCATTAACAGTGGATGTTGACATGATAAAGGATGATGAGGCCCACCTACGTTTTCCTCTGTGTTGGCTTTCTTCCGTAGCTTGTGCATTCTCATTCTCAGTGGGATGCTGTACTTGGTTCTTGAGAAATTGAAATAATCTTAGACATTACAGTTTCTGATGTGACCCTCTAGGAAGAATCTACTAGACAAAATTTTAATTCTTACTACTTAATTTCCCTCACTAAGGAGAATTTGTTTTTTTCTTGGGGGTAGGAGGTGATAATGAAAAAAGCTTGAGAAACATTGGTCCTATGGTGTTTTCTCTTTTCTTAAGTTAATTTCACAGACTAAATCTTCAGATTGACTGTGTTCTGTGACCGTTTTTTCTTGAGCATAGTATGTCTTTCCGATCTGTAATTTGAATATGTTATTTAAAGAAAAGATAGTATCGGAATTTACCTGGTGGTTCAGTGTTTAAGACTCTATGCTGCCAATGCAGGGGATCCAGGTTCGATCCCTGATCAGACACATGCCAAAGATCCTACATGCCATATGTGCATGCGTGGTGTGGCCAAAAGATTTAAAAAAGAAAGGAAAGATGGTATCTTTGAATTATTTTGTTACATTTTCGTCTTTCAGAGCATCAGTTGAATCATCTGCTTGATCTCCTTTGTTTACTCATTATTATATTTCTTTCACTGTATATTTTTCTCAAGTCTGTTTTATGAAGCCCTTTTTAGCTTTGTTTGCTTCTTATTGCTGCTTCTGATGTGATTTCAACTCATTTCTTTTTTCTTAGCTCTGTTAGCTTGCTTTTCATTGCCTGCTGCTTTATCTCTTCTTTAAATGTTAGTCATTTTTTTCTGAAGATAGCTCATGTCATCTCTTAACATCTACCACCTCTTATAGTTTTCCACCTGATTTTATCCTTTATCCTTTGTTTCCTTCTAATAATCATCTGTCAGGACTGAGACTAGATTAAGACCAATGAAGGACTAACTTCAGTCAAAATTTAAGACAGCATCAAAAAACTCAATAATTAAGACTATGATGAACAAAATGTCCACAGTGAAATTCTAAGTAAAAATAGGATTAGTTGTATTTGAATGAAACAGTGTATCTTCATTAATCCCCACCCCCCAACACACACACCTCATCAGTGGTTTTGATTTCTGCAGTTTTAGTTGCCTTCAAAGTCTGAAAGTATTAAAACGAAAATTACAGAATAAACCCATCTCCTGTTTTTAAATTACATATTGTTTTTAGTAGCATAATGAAATCTCCCGTAGGCTGCTCTGCCTAGTGGGTCATGGCTCATTCCTTTGTCCAGCACATCAATGCTGTATTTACCACTTGCTCCTTAATTACCTACATAGAAAAATATATAGGGCCGTTGACTCTTGAAAATAAAGGTTTCAACTGCACATGTCCACTTATATTTGGAATTTTTCAGTAGTGTATACTACCTACAGTACTACCCAATCCAGGAGGAGGTGAATTCGAGGATGGTGAGCCCCAGATGCAGAGGAATGACTGTAAGACAGTAGGGCTTTTTCCAGCACTATGCCCCTGATCCGGTGGTGGTCAAGGGTCAGCTCTCTATGTAGGGTTTGCTGCTATCTGGAGTTTCAGGCATCCACTTGGGGTCTTGAAATGTATTCCTCTTAGATAAAGGGAGACTGTTGGATTATATGTTTAAGAGGGGTGGGTAGGTGTGTTGGGGTGAGGGTAGGGGTTGGTGTTGAGACATGGTGTGAATTTTTTGTCTGGACTTTGGATTTATCCTCCTAAATACACCTCTTAACAAATCTGTCATTTCTTTTGCCTTGTAGACTTAGCTTCTGCACTTCTTGACTTTTTAGGAATTCACGACTTTTGTGTTGCTCACAGACTATCACCTGAAAATCAGTACATCTCTTTCCTATGCCACCTACCACTCAGATTGTTGGTGTGTAGAAATGGCTACTTTGTGTACACTTTCTGTCAACTCTCTGAGCAGATAAATTGAGACATTGCATCTCATATAAATGTGACATTCAGATGAAGTCTTCAAATTCTTTATTATAGATTTGTAGACTGTCATTTCATTCCTGTGTATGATTTTTTTAAAAATCTATTACAAGCTTAAAGTTTTCCAAATATTGAAACTTTGAAACATAGGGGGAAGAAATCATAATTGATATAATTAAAAGATTTGGTAATTTGGCAAAGTTTCCTTAACGTTGATTTCAGGTTTTATTAAATTACTCATACTCAGAGAAAGCTTAATGGCAAGTATCTGTTTTTAGGAATATTTAAAATGTGGCATAAAACTCTTTGGAAGATTATAAGGAAATTTTGAAGATCTAAAAGCTGTAAAGAGAATTTGCTGGAAAAGCTAGTAAATTCTGAACAGGTGGCCCTCCATATCCACTGGTTCAGCTTATGCAGATAAGGAAAGCTGACTGTACTGAGCCACTTTATATACAGGACTTAGGTACCTGAAATTTTGGTGTCCAAAGGGAGTTTGAAACAATCCCCAGCAAAAAGCAAAAAGAAAGCAACGATTGTATATGTGTGATCTCTTTATTTTCTAAACCTTTAATGAGAATATTGAACCCAGTATAAACTATAAAACATTTTTAAATTGTCACTAGAAATATAATGATTATAACATAAAAGTTTTAAAGCCTCTGGGCTATTTAGAACAGTAGACTGATCAGATAAATTATTTATTTAGATGGTACGCTCCTAATATACAGGCCCTGGCTTAAAACCAGATAAAGGGAGACTGTTGGATTATATGTTTAAGAGGGTGGGTAGGTGTGTTGGGGTGAGGGTAGGGGTTGGTGTTGAGACATGGTGTGAATTTTTTGTCTGGACTTTGGATTTATCCTCCTAAATACACCTCTTAACAAATCTGTCATTTCTTTTGCCTTGTAGACTTAGCTTCTGCACTTCTTGACTTTTTAGGAATTCACGACTTTTGTGTTGCTCACAGACTATCACCTGAAAATCAGTACATCTCTTTCCTATGCCACCTACCACTCAGATTGTTGGTGTGTAGAAATGGCTACTTTGTGTACACTTTCTGTCAACTCTCTGAGCAGATAAATTGAGACATTGCATCTCATATAAATGTGACATTCAGATGAAGTCTTCAAATTCTTTATTATAGATTTGTAGACTGTCATTTCATTCCTGTGTATGATTTTTTTAAAAATCTATTACAAGCTTAAAGTTTTCCAAATATTGAAACTTTGAAACATAGGGGGAAGAAATCATAATTGATATAATTAAAAGATTTGGTAATTTGGCAAAGTTTCCTTAACGTTGATTTCAGGTTTTATTAAATTACTCACACTCAGAGAAAGCTTAATGGCAAGTATCTGTTTTTAGGAATATTTAAAATGTGGCATAAAACTCTTTGGAAGATTATAAGGAAATTTTGAAGATCTAAAAGCTGTAAAGAGAATTTGCTGGAAAAGCTAGTAAATTCTGAACAGGTGGCCCTCCATATCCACTGGTTCAGCTTATGCAGATAAGGAAAGCTGACTGTACTGAGCCACTTTATATACAGGACTTAGGTACCTGAAATTTTGGTGCCCAAAAGGGGAGTTTGAAACAATCCCCAGCAAAAAGCAAAAAGAAAGCAACGATTGTATATGTGTGATCTCTTTATTTTCTAAACCTTTAATGAGAATATTGAACCCAGTATAAACTATAAAACATTTTTAAATTGTCACTAGAAATATAATGATTATAACATAAAAGTTTTAAAGCCTCTGGGCTATTTAGAACAGTAGACTGATCAGATAAATTATTTATTTAGTTCTTCAGATAGTACATATGTCGAGAATTTTTTCTTAATAACTGGACTCCATTCTTAAGGTTTATATTAGCTTTCAGTTAAGTCTATTGTCATCATATTTTTGACTGTTAAATGTTGCGCTTTATGTATTTTTATATTTATAATTACTAAAGCAGGGTATGCATTGTCCTGTTTTCGCCCTTTTCTTCTCTCTAGCACAGTCTGCCTCCCACTATAGTCCTAACTGTGATGCCCAGCACATAGGGATTCCGAAAGTTTAGCTTGTATCTTTTAGCCAGTCAGAGTCATGAATTAGTTGTCTTAATCTTAAAACAGAAATTGTTTCATAGGCTAAAGAACATTCTGGAATTACATTGTTTTTGTTAAATAAACTGATACGGAATAAAAAGATTGATACTGTTATGCAGATTGCATTCAGCAAGTATATTACATAGACCAGAGAGGATTCTCTCCTCTAAGGCTAAGCTAGTTCACAGGAGAGGAGATTGTACTTTATCCAGTATAAGAGGAGTTGGTATTTGTGATATGAGCCTGTCATATTTGAAATCATTCATTGAGAGAAAAAACAAGTATATAAAATACTTATTTTACATATTGTTTTGAAGAATGTGAAACACTGAACCAGAGTTGATATTTTCACTGATTACTTGCATTTTGATGGAGGCAGTTTCCTCTAGCTGTGTAGCATAGGTGGCATGTAATGTTCATTTTTTGCAAAAACTCTCTGCTGTTAAAATCAAAGACATAAAACTCTTTGGAAGATTATAAGGAAATTTTGAAGATCTAAAAGCTGTAAAGAGAATTTGCTGGAAAAGCTAGTAAATTCTGAACAGGTGGCCCTCCATATCCACTGGTTCAGCTTATGCAGATAAGGAAAGCTGACTGTACTGAGCCACTTTATATACAGGACTTAGGTACCTGAAATTTTGGTGTCCAAAGGGAGTTTGAAACAATCCCCAGCAAAAAGCAAAAAGAAAGCAACGATTGTATATGTGTGATCTCTTTATTTTCTAAACCTTTAATGAGAATATTGAACCCAGTATAAACTATAAAACATTTTTAAATTGTCACTAGAAATATAATGATTATAACATAAAAGTTTTAAAGCCTCTGGGCTATTTAGAACAGTAGACTGATCAGATAAATTATTTATTTAGTTCTTCAGATAGTACATATGTCGAGAATTTTTTCTTAATAACTGGACTCCATTCTTAAGGTTTATATTAGCTTTCAGTTAAGTCTATTGTCATCATATTTTTGACTGTTAAATGTTGCGCTTTATGTATTTTTATATTTATAATTACTAAAGCAGGGTATGCATTGTCCTGTTTTCGCCCTTTTCTTCTCTCTAGCACAGTCTGCCTCCCACTATAGTCCTAACTGTGATGCCCAGCACATAGGGATTCCGAAAGTTTAGCTTGTATCTTTTAGCCAGTCAGAGTCATGAATTAGTTGTCTTAATCTTAAAACAGAAATTGTTTCATAGGCTAAAGAACATTCTGGAATTACATTGTTTTTGTTAAATAAACTGATACGGAATAAAAAGATTGATACTGTTATGCAGATTGCATTCAGCAAGTATATTACATAGACCAGAGAGGATTCTCTCCTCTAAGGCTAAGCTAGTTCACAGGAGAGGAGATTGTACTTTATCCAGTATAAGAGGAGTTGGTATTTGTGATATGAGCCTGTCATATTTGAAATCATTCATTGAGAGAAAAAACAAGTATATAAAATACTTATTTTACATATTGTTTTGAAGAATGTGAAACACTGAACCAGAGTTGATATTTTCACTGATTACTTGCATTTTGATGGAGGCAGTTTCCTCTAGCTGTGTAGCATAGGTGGCATGTAATGTTCATTTTATTTTTGCTTTTCATTAAAATCTCTCCTGGCTGTTAAAATCAAAGACATAAAAAAGCCAAGAAGTTTATTTGAGATACTTAGGAGGATGTTAATATTATTTTTTGATAGAATATAAAAATATTTTGCTTATAAAACTTAATGAAATAAAACTGCTGATAGTAATACTTTACTTGTGAATAGTGGAAACCGAAATCAGTTAATGTGTTTTTATAAAACTTAGTTTGGCCCTTTTTAAAATTGTGTTTTCAGTGGTATTCCCACTAGTTAAACTAGCTCAGAGCATTTGATGAAGAGTATTAGCTCTTTTTAAAAAAATTATGTCTGTAGTTCATGTGTCAGTTCATTTGTAGGAATAGTGAATGAAGCATAGTTTTTTGGTGACTATGCCCTTGTTGCGCTCTTTATCTAAAATATCTTCAGAAAAGTTATTTGAGTAGAAAAAGAATAACGAGAGTCTCACCAGCCAGAATGGGTATGGTCAGGTTTTGCTGTAGGGTATAAAATTTCTAAGAATTTAATTTGCTTTGCTTCTCATTTTCTCCTTTTTTTTCCCCCACAGCCTCATGATTTTGATGAATGTCGATTTGATATTAGTGTAAACGATAGTGTTTGGTATCTTCGTGCTCAAGATCCAGATCACAGGCAACAGTGGATAGACGCCATTGAACAGCACAAGGTGGGTCTCTGTTTACCTGTCCAAGGAGACTGGTGGTGAACTCCTGTGAAATAATACTGAGATGTATGTGTGTACTGAACAGTTGAACATAATTTTGGTGGTAAAGATAAAAGTGGTACAGATGTAAATTTTTGAAATAATTTTATTTCTAACATTTGAGCCCACACTAAGGGAATTTGCCATGATAATTATTTTTAATTGTTGATTAAAGCAAAATATGCCCTTTTATATAAAACAAATTTTGTTTTTTATTGTGTTTGCTTCATAATTAATGCCTTTTATATGACCTTGGTTAAAGGATTCTTGAAGTAACATCAGATTGTAAAATCCTAATATTTGAAAGTTTCAGTGTTAACTTTTGTTGTCATTTGTAACCATTTGCGTAAACCCTTAGTATAAACATTTGTAAATTGTTACATTTTTGTAAATATGAAGTTTTCTAATAAACGTTGAAAAAATCTTTCTTACATGAATGTGTAAGCCATAGTGTTATAAATTAAAGCTAGTTGTTGATTTCTGCTATCAATAATTGGTAAGCAGATTAAAGGTATATATGATATTAATAAATGTCTTTTATTGGTTAATTAATTGTATTATGATAAAACAAGGAATAGGAAAGTATAAATTTACCAATTTTTGTTTTATTTACTTAGGTTCAGAGTGAAACACCTGTTCTGGTTATTCCCACTAGTTAAACTAGCTCAGAGCATTTGATGAAGAGTATTAGCTCTTTTTAAAAAAATTATGTCTGTAGTTCATGTGTCAGTTCATTTGTAGGAATAGTGAATGAAGCATAGTTTTTTGGTGACTATGCCCTTGTTGCGCTCTTTATCTAAAATATCTTCAGAAAAGTTATTTGAGTAGAAAAAGAATAACGAGAGTCTCACCAGCCAGAATGGGTATGGTCAGGTTTTGCTGTAGGGTATAAAATTTCTAAGAATTTAATTTGCTTTGCTTCTCATTTTCTCCTTTTTTTTCCCCCACAGCCTCATGATTTTGATGAATGTCGATTTGATATTAGTGTAAACGATAGTGTTTGGTATCTTCGTGCTCAAGATCCAGATCACAGGCAACAGTGGATAGACGCCATTGAACAGCACAAGGTGGGTCTCTGTTTACCTGTCCAAGGAGACTGGTGGTGAACTCCTGTGAAATAATACTGAGATGTATGTGTGTACTGAACAGTTGAACATAATTTTGGTGGTAAAGATAAAAGTGGTACAGATGTAAATTTTTGAAATAATTTTATTTCTAACATTTGAGCCCACACTAAGGGAATTTGCCATGATAATTATTTTTAATTGTTGATTAAAGCAAAATATGCCCTTTTATATAAAACAAATTTTGTTTTTTATTGTGTTTGCTTCATAATTAATGCCTTTTATATGACCTTGGTTAAAGGATTCTTGAAGTAACATCAGATTGTAAAATCCTAATATTTGAAAGTTTCAGTGTTAACTTTTGTTGTCATTTGTAACCATTTGCGTAAACCCTTAGTATAAACATTTGTAAATTGTTACATTTTTGTAAATATGAAGTTTTCTAATAAACGTTGAAAAAATCTTTCTTACATGAATGTGTAAGCCATAGTGTTATAAATTAAAGCTAGTTGTTGATTTCTGCTATCAATAATTGGTAAGCAGATTAAAGGTATATATGATATTAATAAATGTCTTTTATTGGTTAATTAATTGTATTATGATAAAACAAGGAATAGGGAAAGTATAAATTTACCATTCTGTTCCTGATTGTGACTTAAGAAAACTAAATTTGTTCATATACTTGTCCGTACCTGTTCATTCGGGTTTCACAGAGTTGTAGTTGAAACACCTGTTCTGGTTATTCAGTAGGCACAAAACACGTATACACACACACAACAAGAAAATTCAGTTTGACCTGGGATACTAAAGGCACATTCTTCTTGATCTTAATCATGCATTAGGTTTTTTTCTTAATTACAAAACTTCCGAGCCTAAGGAGATCTGGCTGTGATTTTCTTTTTGTCCTTGTTGTAATTTTAGAGTTTTATTACTTTAAAGCATTTTTTGTGAATCTTAGTTATCTTGATATTATTACCTCAGTAAACAGTCTAAAGATTAGGTAAACGGTTTTCTGTTATTTAAAAGAAAGATGAGCCAGTAGACGTGAAAGCAGCCTAAATGTCCATCACTAGATGAGTGGACTAAAGAAGATGTGGCATATATATATAAATATATATATATATATATATATATACACAATGGAATATTACTCAGACATTACAAAGAATGAAGTATTACCATTTCTGGCAGCATGAATGGACCTTGAGATTATCACACTAAATGAAGAAAGTCCCCGTCAGATAGAGGAAGACAAATATTGTATGATATCACTTATGTATGAAACATAAAAAGAAGATACAAATGAACTTATTTAGTAATACAAAATACAAACTCAGACTCACAGATGCAGAAAGCAGCTAGTGACTGCTCAAGGGGAAACAGAAGGGGAAAGCGATAAATTAGAAGTATCAGATTAACAGACACACAGCACTGTATATATAAGACAACAAGGATTTACGGTATATAGTTCAGGGAACTGTATTCAGTATCTTGGAATACCCTACAAAAGAAAAACTGTATACCTGAACTAACACAGCATTGTAGACCAATTAGAGTTAAATAAAAATTAAAGCAAATAAAAGAGAGATGAGCTAGAATTCCAAAATCTCAGTGCTTTGGAGCTAGACTGACCGGGATTCAGACACTTGCAGACTTTGCCATGTATGACATATGTGACCTTGCTTTCATCTCCTCTTAATGTGTTTAAGGAACACATGAAATAATACATGTGAGGTGACTTACTTGAGTGGCTGATGTATTTTCCCATTTATGACATAGTGGGAGAAGAAAGAGTTTTGGAGTCACAGTTTCACTAAAATTATACCATGTTTTTTATGGATAAAGAGTTCTGCATTCAACGAGAGTTGCTGAATGTACATAAATAAAGTGGGCTGTTCTGTGTAGTTAGTCAGGACCAGCCCTCTTACTAATGATTAAACACATTATGAAAACACATTTCTGTATTTTTTGTGTGTGGCGGGGCGGGCCACTTTTTACTAGTCTTTCACGTATCTATTTTCATCCATCTTTATTCTTTGGCCCATATGGGCCTCCCATCGCAGTGGCCTCTGTTGTCGCAGAGCACCGGCTCTGGGTGCACGCGCTCCAGAGCTCCGGCTGGGTAATTGGACACATCGGTCCAGCCTGTCCGCGGCACGTGGGATCTTCCCAGGCCAAGGATCGAACTGGTGCCCCTTTTGCATTGCAAGGCAGTATCCTTACCCGCTGGACCACCAAGGAAGCCCCATTTCTGTATTTTTAACTGAGATGACCTTTATAGGTTTAATCAGTTGATTTAGATTACAGGACTAGTTTTTTCTGTTTTAATTAAGCATATTTTATTTTGCTCATTCTTAGTGAAGCTGATTCAGGAATCTATGCAGGTTTTCATTTAGTTTTTTCTCCTTGGATGAAGAATGACACATAAAGCATATATTTCTTCTATATCATTGATTCTTCATCCCTTTGAATAATGGGTAGGTAGAATCTCCGAATCTCCATCAGAGCTTTGTGACTTACTCCAGATGACAGATTTTTGGTAAATTTAAGTTCTTACAAATAGATTCAAAGCAAGATTCCAGATACATTGTATGTACTTTCTGATTTCTAAATATAGTTTATTCATAAACAAGGAAGGAGAAACTATTGTTAATTGTTATTAATACTTAATTTTAATGTAAAATGTGATATGTACCAATTAAACAACATACCAATGAAAATTTTAATTGACTTTGAATGTTAAAAATAAATTGAGTTACTAAACCAACGTATGAAGGAGAAAATTCAAATGCTGTTACCAAACATAATCAGAGGAGGTAGTGGGGAGATGTTTTCTGATTCATTCTTCAAAATCACTAAAGAAGTCTTAATGTGGAAGCTAAATTTAGTAATTTTACTACTTAAGCATATTCAAAATTAAAATCAAATTGTTAAGACATGATAATGATAATAGGAGCTACTGTTTATTGAGAGTCACCAGTACTAAGTTTTTTTGTTTATCTATATATAGTACTAATTACATTATGTACTTCATGTGCTTTATTTTCTGTCTACTATCCTGAGAGAGGGAAAGGTAACACAGAGTTCCAAAAAATAGCTAGGAGAAACAAGAAGGACTTCTTAAGTGAACAGTGCTTAATAGTAGAAGAAAACAACAAAAGGGAAAAGAATAGAGATCTATTCAGGAAAATTGGAATAATCAAGCGAACATTCCGCTTGAAGAGAGGCACAATAAAGGATAAAAATGGTAGAGAACTAGTAGATGCTGAAGAGATCAAGGAGAGATGGAAAGAATACATGGAAAAACTGTACAGAAAAGATCTCAGTGAACCGATTACTGTGATGGTGTGATAACTCACCCAGAGCCAGACATTCTGGAGTGCGAAGTCAAGTGGGCCTTAAGAAGGACTGTTGTTAATAAAGCTAGTGAATGTGATGGAATTCCAGCAGAACTGTTCAGATGCCTAGAGGATGATGCCATCAAGGCTTTGCATTCATTATGGATGACCCAGCAGTGGTCACAGGACTGGACAAGGTCAGTCTTCATCCCAGTTCCCAAAAAGGGTAGTACTAATGAATGTGCTAGCCGTCAGACAATTGCACTCATCTCCCATGCTAATAAGGTCAGCTTAAAATCTTGCATGGTAGGTTTAAGCATTATGCGAACCAAGGACTTCCAGATGTCCAAACTGGATTTAGAAAAGGAAGAAGAACTCGAGATCAAGTTGCCAACATTCACTGGATCATAGAGAAAGCAAGAGAATTTCAGAAGAAAATGTCTATTTCTGCTTCATTGATTATGCTAAAAATAAATTGAGTTACTAAACCAACGTATGAAGGAGAAAATTCAAATGCTGTTACCAAACATAATCAGAGGAGGTAGTGGGGAGATGTTTTCTGATTCATTCTTCAAAATCACTAAAGAAGTCTTAATGTGGAAGCTAAATTTAGTAATTTTACTACTTAAGCATATTCAAAATTAAAATCAAATTGTTAAGACATGATAATGATAATAGGAGCTACTGTTTATTGAGAGTCACCAGTACTAAGTTTTTTTGTTTATCTATATATAGTACTAATTACATTATGTACTTCATGTGCTTTATTTTCTGTCTACTATCCTGAGAGAGGGAAAGGTAACACAGAGTTCCAAAAAATAGCTAGGAGAAACAAGAAGGACTTCTTAAGTGAACAGTGCTTAATAGTAGAAGAAAACAACAAAAGGGAAAAGAATAGAGATCTATTCAGGAAAATTGGAATAATCAAGCGAACATTCCGCTTGAAGAGAGGCACAATAAAGGATAAAAATGGTAGAGAACTAGTAGATGCTGAAGAGATCAAGGAGAGATGGAAAGAATACATGGAAAAACTGTACAGAAAAGATCTCAGTGAACCGATTACTGTGATGGTGTGATAACTCACCCAGAGCCAGACATTCTGGAGTGCGAAGTCAAGTGGGCCTTAAGAAGGACTGTTGTTAATAAAGCTAGTGAATGTGATGGAATTCCAGCAGAACTGTTCAGATGCCTAGAGGATGATGCCATCAAGGCTTTGCATTCATTATGGATGACCCAGCAGTGGTCACAGGACTGGACAAGGTCAGTCTTCATCCCAGTTCCCAAAAAGGGTAGTACTAATGAATGTGCTAGCCGTCAGACAATTGCACTCATCTCCCATGCTAATAAGGTCAGCTTAAAATCTTGCATGGTAGGTTTAAGCATTATGCGAACCAAGGACTTCCAGATGTCCAAACTGGATTTAGAAAAGGAAGAAGAACTCGAGATCAAGTTGCCAACATTCACTGGATCATAGAGAAAGCAAGAGAATTTCAGAAGAAAATGTCTATTTCTGCTTCATTGATTATGCTAAAGCCTTTGAATCTGTGGATCATAACAAACTGTGGAAAGCTCTTAAAGAGATGGGAATACAAGACCATCTTACCTGTCTGTTGAGAAACCTGTATGTGGGTCAAGAAGCAACAGTTAGAACCCTGTATGGAAAAAGTGGTTCAAGATCAAGAAGGGAGTATAACAGGACTGTCTGCTGTCAACCTGTTTGTTTAAGGTATATGCTTAGCACATCATGAGAAATACTGGGCTGGATGAGTTACAAGCTGGAATCAGGATAGGTGGGAGAAACAACAACAACTTCAGATATGTGCAGAAAGCGAAGAGGAGTTAAAGAGCGTCTTGATGAGGGTGAAGGATGAAAGTGAAAGAGCTGACATAAAATTAGATATAAAATAAACTAAGATCATGGCATCCAGATACATTATTTCATGACAAATAGAAGGAAAAGGGTGGAATTAGTGGCAGATTTCCTCTTCTTGGACTCTAAAATCACTATAGATGGTGACTGCAGCCATGACATCAGAAGATGATTGCTTCCAAGCTGTGACAAACCTAGACAGCCTATTAAAAAGTAAAAATATTACTTTACCTACAGAAGTTCATATAGTCAAAGCTATGGTTTTTCCAGTAGTCATGTATGAAGGAGAGTTGGACAGTAAAAAAGACTGAGTACTGAAGAACTGATACGTTCGAACTGTGGTACTGGAGAAGATTCTTGAGAGTCCTTTGGACAGCAAAATCTAACCAGTCAGTCTTAAAGGAAATCAATCCTGAATGTTCACTGGAAGGACTGATGCTGAAGTTGAAGCTCCAGTACTTTGGCCACCTGATGCAAAGAGCAGACTCCTTGGAAAAGATACTGCTACTGGGAAAGATTGAAGGCAGGAGAAGGGAACGACAGAGGATGAGATGGTCAGATAGCATCACTGACTCAATGGAAATGAGTTTGAGCAAACTCTGGGAGATGGTGAAGGACAGGGAAACCTGGTGTGCTGCAGTGCATGGACTTCCAGATCAAACTGGAATTAAAAAGAAAAGGAAAGAAGAAATTTTCCGAGATCAAGTTGCCAACATTCACTGGATCATAGAGAAAGCAAGAGAATTTCAGAAGAAAATGTCTATTTCTGCTTCATTGATTATGCTAAAGCCTTTGAATCTGTGGATCATAACAAACTGTGGAAAGCTCTTAAAGAGATGGGAATACAAGACCATCTTACCTGTCTGTTGAGAAACCTGTATGTGGGTCAAGAAGCAACAGTTAGAACCCTGTATGGAAAAAGTGGTTCAAGATCAAGAAGGGAGTATAACAGGACTGTCTGCTGTCAACCTGTTTGTTTAAGGTATATGCTTAGCACATCATGAGAAATACTGGGCTGGATGAGTTACAAGCTGGAATCAGGATAGGTGGGAGAAACAACAACAACTTCAGATATGTGCAGAAAGCGAAGAGGAGTTAAAGAGCGTCTTGATGAGGGTGAAGGATGAAAGTGAAAGAGCTGACATAAAATTAGATATAAAATAAACTAAGATCATGGCATCCAGATACATTATTTCATGACAAATAGAAGGGAAAAGGGTGGAATTAGTGGCAGATTTCCTCTTCTTGGACTCTAAAATCACTATAGATGGTGACTGCAGCCATGACATCAGAAGATGATTGCTTCCAAGCTGTGACAAACCTAGACAGCCTATTAAAAAGTAAAAATATTACTTTACCTACAGAAGTTCATATAGTCAAAGCTATGGTTTTTCCAGTAGTCATGTATGAAGGAGAGTTGGACAGTAAAAAAGACTGAGTACTGAAGAACTGATACGTTCGAACTGTGGTACTGGAGAAGATTCTTGAGAGTCCTTTGGACAGCAAAATCTAACCAGTCAGTCTTAAAGGAAATCAATCCTGAATGTTCACTGGAAGGACTGATGCTGAAGTTGAAGCTCCAGTACTTTGGCCACCTGATGCAAAGAGCAGACTCCTTGGAAAAGATACTGCTACTGGGAAAGATTGAAGGCAGGAGAAGGGAACGACAGAGGATGAGATGGTCAGATAGCATCACTGACTCAATGGAAATGAGTTTGAGCAAACTCTGGGAGATGGTGAAGGACAGGGAAACCTGGTGTGCTGCAGTGCATGGGGTCACAAAGAGTCAGACATGATTGAACTACTGAACAACAACAACCCCCTACACCCTTCTCAAAAAGAAAAAAAAAAAAAAAAAAACACAAAAAAACAAACAAGCAGGAAAAATAACCAAGTCATGATAAACCAAGAATATTGGACTTCAGAGTTGACCTGAGTTCTCATCATTCCAGTTCACTCAATTAAGGGTTAACTTATATAGCACCACCTGTCCTTAGGATGGCTGCACAGTATACTTGAAACAGCGGACCTGTCTTTTTTTTCTTCTGATGTTATAAGATGACCCCTCATTGCCTTTTCTTGCTATTAGGCCATTTTTTAGGGCTTCCCTGATAGGTTCAGCTGGGGAAATTAGAGGTTTCTATTCTTTTCTTTCCAGTGATTAAGTAACTTGTCCAAGATTAAACTGTTAATTAGCAGCATTCAGACCCAGGTGTATATGACCTGAGAACCAGAGCTTTTGTCCAGCAAACACTTTTGCCATCCTATAAGTGCATATTCATGGGAAATATATTTTGACTTAAATCATGAGCTTCTCTCATCACAGCGGTCTCATATTTTTTATGTTTTTCATGTCTCTGGTGTTTGGTTTGGACCATACACTCCTTAAATTAGGCTTAACTTCGTTGTAGGAATCAGCAAAGCATTAACACATAAATTTTCCAGTTGAAGTAATTCATAGTATTGTAAAACATATTTTATGGGGGAAATTTTTTATTTTGGGAGTTTTTCCTCCTTTAACCTTCACAGTTGGTTTTAAAATGATTACCGACAGAAATACACTAGGGTTCTATGTTCTTTGTCTAACTCTGTTGTTTTGTCCTCCTTGGTATTCATTCCATAATAACTTGCTCGGTAAAAGAAAAGTTTAAAAAAGATGATTCTATGATTCAGATTTTCTCAATTTATTAGGAATTGCACAATTCAGCATAACATTAGACAAACAATTCCTGTGGAAGGAACATATTTCTGAGGTCTTTCTTATATTCAAGGATTCTATTTTAATATAAAATATAGAAAAGGGCATTATGTGGGACTTAACTGGTGGACCAGTGACTAAGACTCCATGCTCCCAGTGCAGGAGGCCTGGGGTTCGATCCCTGGTCAGGGAACTAAGATCCTACATGCTGCAACTAAGAGCCCACATGCCACAATGAAGACTGATGATCTTGAATTCCACAGCCAAGACCCAGTGCAGCCAAAAATTAAAAAAAGGCATATGTATGCCAAACCAGTAATTTTATTTAAAATAGTGTGCTGGCTTTATTATGTGGAATCCATTAATATTTTGCATTTTTCCTTAGAAATTGAGACAACACTAAATAAATCTTTAAAAACAGGGCTTATTTTTTAATCTCTTAGCCATCTGCCATGTTGTCTTTGAGGTCTAATGAGATTTTGTTTGTGAAAATTATTTGAAAACTAGAAGCTGTACAAATGTGAAGGTAAGGTGGTTATTTTTTATTTGGAAAGTTAATACATTTCTAGTAAAGATGTGTCTAGTATTATTTAAAGGCTTCTGTGAGCATTTTCTTTGTGATCAGTCATCTGTTGATGCTGTTATTTAAAAGAATTTTAGGATTACTCCTAAAATCTTCTACAGTTGTAGTGCATTTCATTTTGAATGAACATAGGTTCTTCTTACCATGAGACAACTAGACTCCCCTACATCACCACCTCATCAGAAAAAGAAAAAAAAAAAGGCCTAGCTAGAATGCTCTCCTTGCATTAGCAGATATAAGAATCATATTGAAAAACTTAAGTTTTTTGACTCTGACAGTTTGTGGTAATCATGACATAGCTTTATTTCCATAAGGGAGCAACATTAGTAGATCCTGAAAGTTTTGGTGGTAATCGACCACCCATATTCCCCATATTTTGTAAATGATCTAAGACCTAAGGAGTCATAGGAAAGTGTACAATTTAGGGAGGAAGCATCCAGATAATTTTTACAGGTGTCAGTTTTCTGTGGTGAGAATCTACAGATTATTGTTCTGCAATTTAATATTTGTGCATTTGTTCCTTCATGGAGGCCCACTGATGTGAAGCTCCATTTGATTGCTTTCAGAAGAAATGTTTATTTTTAGCCTGTGACATTAAAGGATTTATATCTGAGGAAATGACGTGGAATATTTTTAAAGGAATTGATACATTTTTCTTGAAATGGGGCATGAAATAAGTTCCTAACAGAAGATTCTCATGGTTAAGCAAGTTAATGATGCCCAAGACTCATTTTAAAGATCTTTTAAAAATGGTCTTGCTCTTTGCCATAATGAGTTCCCTTTTTCCCAGGGGTCAGTTTGGTCTTAGTGCTTTTTCTTTACTTTTAGGAGCAGTTTTGGCTTATTTGACATCTTAATTGCTTTTGTCTTAAATTTGAGGTAATTTTTTTACAAAACTGTTTTTAGCTAGGTGGCAGAATATACCTATAACAGTTTTTAAATAAGAAACTCTTATTAAAAGTCATCACATTTCTATTTACTGCAGGACCTTAGTTCCCCAAACAGGAATTGAACCTGTGCCCCATGCAGTGAAAGCTCGAAGTCTTTACCACTGGACCGCCAGGGAAGTCCTCTGCCATTTTTTTTTTTTTACCTTTTTTTTTTGGCCACTTCTGTTGGTCTTTCATTTATTTATCTTTGTTCTTTGGCCTGTGTGGGCCTCCCATTGCAGTGGCCTCTGTCACTGCAGAGCACTGGCTCTGGACTCATGCACTCCAGAGCTCCAACTTGGTAGTCAGACACATCGGTCCAGCCTTCCTAGGCCAGGGATCGAACCGGAGCCCCCTGCACTGCAAGGAGGTGTCCTTACTCACTGGACCACCAGGAAAGCCCTCCTCTGCCATTTTTAAGGAACTATAATATTGGAAAATTTTCTTAGCAGGTACTAGAGGTTCATTCTATACTTGTCTACTCTATAAATGATTACCATGTAAACTTAGCATTTCATTTTGAATCTGAATAAATTGATGAAGGCATAAGAATGCAAATAAAACTTTTTAAACTACTCTTTCGTAGTGTATACTTTATAAGCAGTTTCATGGAGTCAGTAGATTAGAACCAGTTTTTCTACCTTATTTGCATCATACTGCAGTAATGGAAGAAAAAAGATGGAATCAAATTTTACTTTGTGCATTTGTTCCTTCATGGAGCCCCTGATGTGAAGCTCCATTTGATTGCTTTAAAATGAGTCTTGCGAGGAAATGACGTGGAATATTTTTAAAGGAATTGATACATTTTTCTTGAAATGGGGCATGAAATAAGTTCCTAACAGAAGATTCTCATGGTTAAGCAAGTTAATGATGCCCAAGACTCATTTTAAAGATCTTTTAAAAATGGTCTTGCTCTTTGCCATAATGAGTTCCCTTTTTCCCAGGGGTCAGTTTGGTCTTAGTGCTTTTTCTTTACTTTTAGGAGCAGTTTTGGCTTATTTGACATCTTAATTGCTTTTGTCTTAAATTTGAGGTAATTTTTTTACAAAACTGTTTTTAGCTAGGTGGCAGAATATACCTATAACAGTTTTTAAATAAGAAACTCTTATTAAAAGTCATCACATTTCTATTTACTGCAGGACCTTAGTTCCCCAAACAGGAATTGAACCTGTGCCCCATGCAGTGAAAGCTCGAAGTCTTTACCACTGGACCGCCAGGGAAGTCCTCTGCCATTTTTTTTTTTTTACCTTTTTTTTTTGGCCACTTCTGTTGGTCTTTCATTTATTTATCTTTGTTCTTTGGCCTGTGTGGGCCTCCCATTGCAGTGGCCTCTGTCACTGCAGAGCACTGGCTCTGGACTCATGCACTCCAGAGCTCCAACTTGGTAGTCAGACACATCGGTCCAGCCTTCCTAGGCCAGGGATCGAACCGGAGCCCCCTGCACTGCAAGGAGGTGTCCTTACTCACTGGACCACCAGGAAAGCCCTCCTCTGCCATTTTTAAGGAACTATAATATTGGAAAATTTTCTTAGCAGGTACTAGAGGTTCATTCTATACTTGTCTACTCTATAAATGATTACCATGTAAACTTAGCATTTCATTTTGAATCTGAATAAATTGATGAAGGCATAAGAATGCAAATAAAACTTTTTAAACTACTCTTTCGTAGTGTATACTTTATAAGCAGTTTCATGGAGTCAGTAGATTAGAACCAGTTTTTCTACCTTATTTGCATCATACTGCAGTAATGGAAGAAAAAAGATGGAATCAAATTTTACTTTTCCTTTGTATTCAAGAGTTTTGTTGAGAGAAGTATGAATCTAGTAACTAGGTGCTTAAGTAGTCAGGACTTTGCCATTTTCTCAGATAAGTCATAGAAGAACACAAGTAGGTGGTGTAACAACTGAACTTTATTAACCAGCAAAAATCCTTCATTGTGTCTCTGAATATTTCTCTCCTTAAGGTGTGGAATTTGATTGATTTCTAAGAATGGAAGTTAATTGCTTGGAATAATTCATATTGGTTAGTTAAAAAAAAAAAAACTTAAATGTAGGTAGTGTCCAACTACCATGATTTTAAAGGTTGGTAAAATCAAGGAAGAAGCCAAGGTACTAGCTCTTTTTTAATATTCTTAGTGTTTTGTAAAAAAAATGATTCTATCAGAGGCTTTTAAAATAACACTTTTAATTTCTGTTGCCTGCAGTTTTGTTGCATACAAAAGCTGAATTCACCTGAGCCAACATCGTAACCTGAATACTTAATGAAGTTTATAACCTTAAAAAAGAGGGAATGAATGTCATTAATGTGTAGTTTTCAGCCAGATTCTTTTATCAGAGGAAGGTGTTTGTCTTTTGCCAGTTATTAAAGAAGGAATCAGGATTTTGCAAGGAAAGTTTGCACAGTGCAATTAAAAAAGAAAAAAGGCCAAAAGATGTGATCTAGCACTTCATAAAGAGGATATCCAAATGGGTAATGAACATATGAGAAGGCAGTCAGTGCCATTAGACATCAGGGAAATGCAAATTTAGAGCATAGTGATACCACCATGTGCCTATCTGCGTAGCTTAAATAATAGAAGATTTAATACCAGGTGTTGGTGAGAATGTCATACACCAGGTATGAACTGGTAGAACAATTTTGTAGTATCTACTAAAGCTGAGCATGGTGGTTTAGTCATTTTCATGTCCGACTCTTTGCAGCCCCATGAACTGTAGCCCACATGAACTTTGTGACCTCATGAACTGTAGAAACCCCATGGACCAGCTCTTCTGTCCATGAGATTTCTTCAGGCAAGAATACTGGAGTGGATTGCCATGATCAGATGAATATGACAATTTGAATAGATCTAACAAGTATTAATGCCATAGTTCCATCCATTTTTTAAAATTTATTTTTAATTGAAGGATAATTGTTTTACAATACTGGCTCTGCCAAACAGCATGAATCAGCCATAACTATGCACATGTACCCTCCCTCTTGAACCATGCTCCCCATCCCCTACCCCATCCCACCCCTCTCAGGTGTCACAGAGCACCAGGTTGAGCTCCCTGTGTTATCCAGCAGCTGCCTACTAGCAGCTATATATTTTACGTATGGTCATGTATATGGTTCAGTGCTACTCTCCCATCTATTTAATTAAGCTTTTAGGCTATAGGGAGTACAGACCAAACCATGTTACCTTGGAAAATGGGAATATTGCCAAGAAACAAGAAAATTTATAATGCCTTACCTACAAAGATCGAGCTTCCCTGGTGGCTCAGATGCTAAAGAATCTGCCTGCAGTGCAAGAGACCTAGGTTCGATCCCTGGGTCAGGAAGTCCTCTGGAGAAGGAAATGGCAACCCACTCCAGTGTTCTTGCCTGGAGAATCCCATAGACAGAGGAGCCTGGCGGGCTGTAGTTCATAGAGTCATAAAGAGTTGAACATGACTGAGTGACTAACACCTACAAGGACAGCTGGAACTGTATACGTGATTCTGAGCGCTTTTATTGTTAACAAAACTCAGCTAATCACCTTCTCCCTTGTAACAGTTAATAGAGCTTAGTTTCATTTTATTATTTCTTCTCTCTTCTATTTATTCCTGTTTTGTTCTCCTTCACATTCTAATTAATTTGTTTTTCCCTTGGTTTACCTTTTCCAATTTGGGCTTCTTTTCAGCTTCAGCTCCAAATAATAGAAGATTTAATACCAGGTGTTGGTGAGAATGTCATACACCAGGTATGAACTGGTAGAACAATTTTGTAGTATCTACTAAAGCTGAGCATGGTGGTTTAGTCATTTTCATGTCCGACTCTTTGCAGCCCCATGAACTGTAGCCCACATGAACTTTGTGACCTCATGAACTGTAGAAACCCCATGGACCAGCTCTTCTGTCCATGAGATTTCTTCAGGCAAGAATACTGGAGTGGATTGCCATGATCAGATGAATATGACAATTTGAATAGATCTAACAAGTATTAATGCCATAGTTCCATCCATTTTTTAAAATTTATTTTTAATTGAAGGATAATTGTTTTACAATACTGGCTCTGCCAAACAGCATGAATCAGCCATAACTATGCACATGTACCCTCCCTCTTGAACCATGCTCCCACCCCCTACCCCATCCCACCCCTCTCAGGTGTCACAGAGCACCAGGTTGAGCTCCCTGTGTTATCCAGCAGCTGCCTACTAGCAGCTATATATTTTACGTATGGTCATGTATATGGTTCAGTGCTACTCTCCCATCTATTTAATTAAGCTTTTTAGGCTATAGGGAGTACAGACCAAACCATGTTACCTTGGAAAATGGGAATATTGCCAAGAAACAAGAAAATTTATAATGCCTTACCTACAAAGATCGAGCTTCCCTGGTGGCTCAGATGCTAAAGAATCTGCCTGCAGTGCAAGAGACCTAGGTTCGATCCCTGGGTCAGGAAGTCCTCTGGAGAAGGAAATGGCAACCCACTCCAGTGTTCTTGCCTGGAGAATCCCATAGACAGAGGAGCCTGGCGGGCTGTAGTTCATAGAGTCATAAAGAGTTGAACATGACTGAGTGACTAACACCTACAAGGACAGCTGGAACTGTATACGTGATTCTGAGCGCTTTTATTGTTAACAAAACTCAGCTAATCACCTTCTCCCTTGTAACAGTTAATAGAGCTTAGTTTCATTTTATTATTTCTTCTCTCTTCTATTTATTCCTGTTTTGTTCTCCTTCACATTCTAATTAATTTGTTTTTCCCTTGGTTTACCTTTTCCAATTTGGGCTTCTTTTCAGCTTCAGCTCCTACTGCTCTAATCTCTTGGCATTTCCTGAAGTAAATGTCTTAAGAAAGTCTGATGGCCTTTTTGCTCCATGTTACTATGAATTGGCCACACTAGGTCCATTTATAGTTAATTTTATATTTACTTGTATTTAAAGGATAGAGTGAGACAGGCAATTATACAAATAAAATGTTCTGAAAATATAGTCTATAGTTTTATATAGTTTACAAAATGGTAAGTTTTTGTGGTAACGCTTACCACATAATTGCTACTAAGAATTTAGTTAAATATTCCTAGATTTTCAGCTGATTTCCCGTATCTTTTTAGTTTGTAATTTGCTTGCAAAATGTTTCTTTAGGTAAGAAGGATAAGTGAAAAGAATACAGTTAATCTAGCATTCTGTATCACTACTATAGAAGATATTAAATAGAATTGAGGCTTTGTGCTATAAAAGTCCCCCGCCCCTTTTTTTAAGTGTTTCAGCATTGTATTTGAATTTTTATTTGATCAGGAGGAAATATTTCTGACAGTCACCAGGACTGATGGGATTCTGCTTTTTCTATGGGAAAGTAATGGTGGGTGGCATGGCTTATGCATATTGACAGCAGTGGAAACTATTTTCTAATTTTACTTACTGAGTATATTGGACATTAGCAGGAGGGAAATGTTTCTTAAAAAGTCAAGAAACACAAAATTACTCTTTTTCATCAAATAGGTCTTTTTACCTAGTAGCTTAAGAACGGTTTTGCCTCTCTTGTCTTTATTGCATGATAACTATTCTGGGCTTGTTTGGTATTAGAAGCATGAAAGACCACATGGTGCTAAGAATCTTAAGAATAGGTAGCAAAGTAGGGCTTCCCTGGTGGTCCAGTGGGTAAGGACACCGCCTTGCAGTGCAAGGGGCGCCGGATCGATCCCTGGCCTGGGAAGATCCTACGTGCCGCAGAGCGGCTGGACCCGTGTGTCCAATTACCGAGCCGGAGCTCTGGAGCGCATGCACCCAGAGCCAGTGCTCTGCGACAACAGAGACCACTGCAATGGGAGGCTTACGTGGACCAAAGAACAGAGACGGATGAAAATAGATAAATGAAAGACCAATAGAAGTGGCCCACCAGCCCCCTCCCTCCCCACCCCATCCCCGCCAAAAATAAATAAATAAATAAATGTTTTTTTAAAAAAGAATAGGTAGCAAAGTAGATGAATGTTCTTCAATTTAAAATGTTATCCTGAAGAAAATTATGTCATGTTTCTGTCACATTGCAAGTTCATGTTCTAGACAGACAAGATGTGAGTGTTGACAGGAATGTTCACTATCATTGTTCATTTCCCAGCCCCTTGTTCTTCTCTTCACTAGCACCTCCTTGATCTGAAGAGGGATAGGTGAGTAACTAGGCAGTGTTATCACTTAATCTTCTTGGAAGTGTTTCAGTGAACGTATTATTCCCATTTTGCATAAAAATGAAATTGAATGGATTATGAGAGCATTGATCAGTGAGTGGTAACATTCCAAGAACCACAACCTCAGATTTTTGTAATACACTACTCCCCCTCTAATTACTTTCAGTTTTTCAGCATTGTATTTGAATTTTATTTGATCAGGAGGAAATATTTCTGACAGTCACCAGGACTGATGGGATTCTGCTTTTTCTATGGGAAAGTAATGGTGGGTGGCATGGCTTATGCATATTGACAGCAGTGGAAACTATTTTCTAATTTTACTTACTGAGTATATTGGACATTAGCAGGAGGGAAATGTTTCTTAAAAAGTCAAGAAACACAAAATTACTCTTTTTCATCAAATAGGTCTTTTTACCTAGTAGCTTAAGAACGGTTTTGCCTCTCTTGTCTTTATTGCATGATAACTATTCTGGGCTTGTTTGGTATTAGAAGCATGAAAGACCACATGGTGCTAAGAATCTTAAGAATAGGTAGCAAAGTAGGGCTTCCCTGGTGGTCCAGTGGGTAAGGACACCGCCTTGCAGTGCAAGGGGCGCCGGTTCGATCCCTGGCCTGGGAAGATCCTACGTGCCGCAGAGCGGCTGGACCCGTGTGTCCAATTACCGAGCCGGAGCTCTGGAGCGCATGCACCCAGAGCCAGTGCTCTGCGACAACAGAGACCACTGCAATGGGAGGCTTACGTGGACCAAAGAACAGAGACGGATGAAAATAGATAAATGAAAGACCAATAGAAGTGGCCCACCAGCCCCCTCCCTCCCCACCCCATCCCCGCCAAAAATAAATAAATAAATAAATGTTTTTTAAAAAAAGAATAGGTAGCAAAGTAGATGAATGTTCTTCAATTTAAAATGTTATCCTGAAGAAAATTATGTCATGTTTCTGTCACATTGCAAGTTCATGTTCTAGACAGACAAGATGTGAGTGTTGACAGGAATGTTCACTATCATTGTTCATTTCCCAGCCCCTTGTTCTTCTCTTCACTAGCACCTCCTTGATCTGAAGAGGGATAGGTGAGTAACTAGGCAGTGTTATCACTTAATCTTCTTGGAAGTGTTTCAGTGAACGTATTATTCCCATTTTGCATAAAAATGAAATTGAATGGATTATGAGAGCATTGATCAGTGAGTGGTAACATTCCAAGAACCACAACCTCAGATTTTTGTAATACACTACTCCCCCTCTAATTACTTTCAGTTTTTTCTCATGGATGCATGAAAGAAAGTGAAAGTCAAGTCTCTCAGTCATGTCTGACTATTCCTGCCCCCCCATCATGCCTCTTTTACTTTTATATTTATTTTCATCCATCTTTTATTCTTTGGCCTGTGTGGGCCTCCTATTGCAGTGGCCTCTCATCCCAGAGCACTGGCTCTGGGTGCATGCACTGGAGAGTGCTGGCTTGTAATTGGACACACCAGTCCAGCCGCTCTGTGGCACTTGAGATCCTCCCAGGCCAGGGATCGAACCCGTGCTCCCTGCACTACAAGGCAGAGTCTCTACCCACTGGACCGCCAGGGAAGCCCCATGTCTGACTCTTTGTGACCCCGTGGATGAGCCATAGAATTCTCCAGGCAAAAGTACTGGAGTGGGTAGGCTATCCTTTCTCTGGGGGATCATCCCACTCAGGGACTGAACCCTGGTCTCCTGCATTGCAGATGAATTCTTTACCATCTGAGCAACCAGGGAAGCCCAAGAACACTGGAGTGGGTAGCCTATCCCTTCTCCAGGGATGCCTCGTTGAATACTAAAATATAAATCATCAGTCAGCCTCCTTAAAAGAAGAATCTTCTCCATACAGTTAGATCAAAGATTCTTAAGTCTTTTTAAATGATTCAGGCAAATAGTTGTGTTGATTAGATTTCGTTGGCTGTCTTTGCCCTGATTTTTAGGCGTAACTGTTATAAATGATAAGGAAAAAATTACAAAACTACTATCAGTCTTTTTTTGGGGGGGAGGGAGGAGGCAGGCAGGCCACTTCTATTCGTCTTTCATTTATCTATTTTCATCCACCTTTTGTTCTTTGGCTCCTGTGGGCCTCCCATCGCGGCGGCCTCTGTTGTCGCAGAGCACCGGCTCTGGGCACATGCACTCCAGAGCTCCGGCTGGGTAATTGGACACATCGGTCCAGCCGCTCCGCGGCACGTAGGATCTTCCCAGGCCAGGGATCGAACCGGCGCCCCTTGCACTGCAAGGCGGTGTCCTTACCCACTGGACCACCAGGGAAGCCTACCATCAGTCTTATAACCCAGACGGTTCTTCATTTTGGTTTATTGTCGTCTTATTCTCCATACATTTTGCCCCTAAAACGCTATGGAAATACCAGTTTGTATCCTTTTTAAAAATAATTAATACAACTTTATTACTTTTTTCCTTTATACCACAATTTTATTGATATTTCATTGTATTTTAATTTTGGTACTCATTTGCTTATTATTAGACCTTTAGATTATTTCAGTTTTTTACATTTAGTATTGACTGCCTTCCTACATAAACTATTTTTCTGTGGTGTGTGTCCTCATCAAAGAGTCTCAGAAGTAGGATTGCTCGGCTTAAGGCCATGAGTACTTTTGTTATATGTTGTCAGGTTGTTTCCCAGAAAGATTGTGCTGATGTACGTTCCACTTACAAAATGTGCAGATCTTCCTTTCACTGCGTCTCTAGCAGCTTTACTAATGTTTTAGCCTTTTCTATGTGAGATCAATTAAACATGTATTCTGTGACTTTATTTTTTGGGTTTATTTTTGTTTAGGTGATATATAATTAGTGTAAATAATTCAAACAATATAGACAATACTGAAAGCTATATAAAAGAAAGTGAATATTCAGGCCACATAAAAATGATCACGCTTCATTCTTGGTGAAGTTTTCCTCCAGATACTTCTTTGTGTGTACACCTTACAGTTTTGCATAAATGGTACCATACTGCTTTGTAGCTTTTCCTTCAATTATAGCATTAAGTTACAAATATCTTCTCGTGTTTGAACTAGATCACATTTCCCCCCTTGCTCCTCTAAGAAAGGAATACGTGTCTTTTGTAGAAAATTTACGTTTGGGACCAGAGCCCAAGAATAATTAAGAATGATCATTTGCTGACCATTGTTTTATGTGCTTTTTTTTTTTTTTGAGGGGAAAGCAAAGTTTATTAGCGTGGGGGAAGGGAGAGTTGCTGCCAGTACAGCAGGGGGGTTTAAGGGAGAATCAGCATGAAAGACGCCACTAGAACAGCAGGTCGGCTCAAAGAAAACCGACCTATGTGCATTTTTATGTGCACTTTTTTAGGATCTTTGCATGAAAGAATTAATAATTCAGGTCCTCTGGCCAAATACCATCTTAACGTTTCAACAATCCTGCAAATACTACTTGCAGATATTAAACTTGTTTTCTCTCTTCTTGGGAAATGTAAAGGAGCCTCAAAAAGTAGCACCACTGTCATCTCTTTCCTATTAGATTTAAAAAAATGGGATTATGATCTTTTATTTTGTACCTATAAAACTTTCTTCCAAAAGAAAATATACATTGGCCCCCTTTTCTAAGGCAAATCATAAATTAAGAAAGTTAACGAGCAAAGCTGGTATTTTGTACATCTGCTGCTAGCTACTTTTTAAATTTATTTTCCTCTATGTAAGTGATTCTGGAGTAGAGATAATAAAGGAATAGCCTAACTTTGTGGAAAAGAAGGAATGGTAACCAATATGTATTAATAAGTATTTGTGATATAATATAAATATTACAAAGTATTATTAAAGATTTATTCACTTTAAAGCACATTTTTTATCTTGTCTACTTCTTTAAGTTCCATTATTTCAGAACAGGTATTTCCCTACAACAAACAGATGCTAGGAGAAAGGACTTCATTACAACAATACTGACTCAACGCATTTTAAATAATGGATAATGAATAAGGAGCCTGACAGTAGCTTAGTTTAATTGTAATTCTGCCTCTAACAGGGAGTTATAAGCAGTGTATGGAATTGATCCAACGAGAATATGAGTCAAATAGGATTTAAAACAAAGTATCAGATGTCTGTTTATAAAGGACCACTCTGGCTACACTAGAAAAGATTTCAGGAGGAACTAGATTAAAAGCAGGTAGAAATCTGAAGGATTCAGCCAAATGAGACACTTGGTGACCATAACTAGAAAATGATAGTGGGAAAATAGAGAAGGGGACAGATTTGAAAGAAGTAAAAGCAGAAACTCTGGATATTGAGGCAGTACAGGAAAGATTAGCTCCATGGGCCTTTGAATCTGGACTTAAATCCTGGTTCCCTTACTTATCATTTGCTCAGCTCTTTACATAACATCACCTATAAAATCGGTGTAGTATTAGTACCCATTTTACTTAGGATGTTGAAAGGATTCAGTGAGATAATGTACTTAAAGCACTAGCATCATGCCTGGCACAAAGTTAGTATCTAAGGACTACCTTTTACTGTAGGTATTGGTGTTATAATTTATCCATCGTGGCTGTCTGGAATTTATATGTAAAATATCCATATAAAATTCCTCAGCTCTTCCATCAGCCCCTCCTCTCAAAGCAAAACAAAAAAGATCTCTCTTATCCTTTAGGATTTCTTTCCTAAAGCTACGGTGGGAAAATTGTTTAACAGATTGCCTTTATATAACCTAATTTGATTTTTCTGTTACATCATATCTCCATTTTAATGTCATTAAGAAAAAACAGTTGGACTTATAGACTCCTCAAAGGGAAGGATTTTTTTAAAAGGTAAAGACTGAATTTCATAGCATCACAGCTGGTTTATTTAGAATCATCTTTAGTGCTATAGATTGGGTTCTTAAAAAGCTTTTGATGAACTTCCCAGGTGGTGCAGTGGATAGAAATCCCCTGCCTAAGTTTCAAAAAAAAAAACAGTATGCTAGGACTTCTTTAAGTTACATTATTTCAGAACAGGTATTTCCCTACAACAAACAGATGCTAGGAGAAAGGACTTCATTACAACAATACTGACTCAACGCATTTTAAATAATGGATAATGAATAAGGAGCCTGACAGTAGCTTAGTTTAATTGTAATTCTGCCTCTAACAGGGAGTTATAAGCAGTGTATGGAATTGATCCAACGAGAATATGAGTCAAATAGGATTTAAAACAAAGTATCAGATGTCTGTTTATAAAGGACCACTCTGGCTACACTAGAAAAGATTTCAGGAGGAACTAGATTAAAAGCAGGTAGAAATCTGAAGGATTCAGCCAAATGAGACACTTGGTGACCATAACTAGAAAATGATAGTGGGAAAATAGAGAAGGGGACAGATTTGAAAGAAGTAAAAGCAGAAACTCTGGATATTGAGGCAGTACAGGAAAGATTAGCTCCATGGGCCTTTGAATCTGGACTTAAATCCTGGTTCCCTTACTTATCATTTGCTCAGCTCTTTACATAACATCACCTATAAAATCGGTGTAGTATTAGTACCCATTTTACTTAGGATGTTGAAAGGATTCAGTGAGATAATGTACTTAAAGCACTAGCATCATGCCTGGCACAAAGTTAGTATCTAAGGACTACCTTTTACTGTAGGTATTGGTGTTATAATTTATCCATCGTGGCTGTCTGGAATTTATATGTAAAATATCCATATAAAATTCCTCAGCTCTTCCATCAGCCCCTCCTCTCAAAGCAAAACAAAAAAGATCTCTCTTATCCTTTAGGATTTCTTTCCTAAAGCTACGGTGGGAAAATTGTTTAACAGATTGCCTTTATATAACCTAATTTGATTTTTCTGTTACATCATATCTCCATTTTAATGTCATTAAGAAAAAACAGTTGGACTTATAGACTCCCTCAAAGGGGAAGGATTTTTTTTAAAAAGGTAAAAGACTGAATTTCATAGCATCACAGCTGGTTTATTTAGAATCATCTTTAGTGCTATAGATTGGGTTCTTAAAAAAGCTTTTGATGAACTTCCCAGGTGGTGCAGTGGATAGAAATCCCCCTGCCAGTTGCCCTGGGACATGAATCTGGCAGCTAAGTCTATATGCCCTGACTAGCGAGCCTCTGTGCTGCAACTACTGAAGCCTGTGTCCCCTAGAGCCTGTGCTGTCCTCCACAGCAAGAGAAGCTGCTGCAATGAGAAGCCGGCGCACTGCAGTGAAGAGTAGCCCCACTCTCCACAAGATCCAGTGCAACCAAAAATAAATTAATTTTTTAAGATCCCTATTAAGAAAGCTTTTGGTGGAGAAGATGTACTTGGTAGCTTCATGATAAGTCTACTTTTATTTCCCCTATAAATAAAACAATGCATACATTATGGAATTCAAAGTCTTAAAGTATAAGTACAAGAGAGCAGGGTCTGAAATCAAGGCGCGTGGGGACAGCTGTTGTTACCTCTACAGTGTCATATTGTATCAGGCATTTTTTTAGTTCTTTGGATTGTGATAGGCGATGTCTTATTTTCTTTTCTCCCTCTAACATTCTCTTAATATTTAACTGGGGTGTGCAATAAGGCCTTGGTTAACCCTTCCAGCCTCGTCTCACTACAGCACTACTTACTTAGATACTTCTGTAAATGAAGGCCTATCTCCTGCTTATTAGAAGAAAATCAAAATGAATAACCAAGGTTCATAAATAACCTTCAAGTGAGATATTTTTGGTACTGGTTTTTAAATTGCGGTAGAAGAATGACTAGGAAGTATTCCACTATGATCTGAGGAAAATATGTCGAGGGTAGGCAGATATTCAGTTCAATTAACTGTATTGCTTCTGGTTATCTAGACAGTCAAAAATGGATGAAATCTTCTCAATACAATTTTTAAAAATATTTTTTAAATTTTCTCTGATTTATGACGTACTACAGTTTCTGGAAATCATTGTAGGTACAACCTTTCCTCATCTGATAGATTGTTAGTGTTGCTTTTCTGAATGAAATTGTGTTATGCTTTATCTTTCCAGCTGGCTTAACAAAGGACTGGCTTTCATTTGGCCTCCATGGATTTATACACGTGTAGGCTAAGTTTGGTGTTTTAGGTTTGGCATAGAGAATGGCAGTTCTAGACTAGCCATATTATTTTAAAGATAAGAAAAATTATATAAATGTGAGATTATGCCAATATTTATTATAGCTAATATTAACAGTATGTTTATGTTTACCTAGAATCATAACCATTGCAACTTACTGTGATACTGTAAGTCATAATCCTGTTGATTCAGTTGTTCTCCTGGCTATAGTGTCTTGCTTCTCACTGCAGTGAAGAGTAGCCCCACTCTCCACAAGATCCAGTGCAACCAAAAATAAATTAATTTTTAAGATCCCTATTAAGAAAGCTTTTGGTGGAGAAGATGTACTTGGTAGCTTCATGATAAGTCTACTTTTATTTCCCTATAAATAAAACAATGCATACATTATGGAATTCAAAGTCTTAAAGTATAAGTACAAGAGAGCAGGGTCTGAAATCAAGGCGCGTGGGGACAGCTGTTGTTACCTCTACAGTGTCATATTGTATCAGGCATTTTTTTAGTTCTTTGGATTGTGATAGGCGATGTCTTATTTTCTTTTCTCCCTCTAACATTCTCTTAATATTTAACTGGGGTGTGCAATAAGGCCTTGGTTAACCCTTCCAGCCTCGTCTCACTACAGCACTACTTACTTAGATACTTCTGTAAATGAAGGCCTATCTCCTGCTTATTAGAAGAAAATCAAAATGAATAACCAAGGTTCATAAATAACCTTCAAGTGAGATATTTTTGGTACTGGTTTTTAAATTGCGGTAGAAGAATGACTAGGAAGTATTCCACTATGATCTGAGGAAAATATGTCGAGGGTAGGCAGATATTCAGTTCAATTAACTGTATTGCTTCTGGTTATCTAGACAGTAAAAAATGGATGAAATCTTCTCAATACAATTTTTAAAAATATTTTTTAAATTTTCTCTGATTTATGACGTACTACAGTTTCTGGAAATCATTGTAGGTACAACCTTTCCTCATCTGATAGATTGTTAGTGTTGCTTTTCTGAATGAAATTGTGTTATGCTTTATCTTTCCAGCTGGCTTAACAAAGGACTGGCTTTCATTTGGCCTCCATGGATTTATACACGTGTAGGCTAAGTTTGGTGTTTTAGGTTTGGCATAGAGAATGGCAGTTCTAGACTAGCCATATTATTTTAAAGATAAGAAAAATTATATAAATGTGAGATTATGCCAATATTTATTATAGCTAATATTAACAGTATGTTTATGTTTACCTAGAATCATAACCATTGCAACTTACTGTGATACTGTAAGTCATAATCCTGTTGATTCAGTTGTTCTCCTGGCTATAGTGTCTTGCTTCTCTTGTGATTTGTTTTAAAATGATAATACTGAAAGTAGATGTGTGGATGCTGACAACATAGCAGGCATATTTGGTTTTAATGTGAGTTTTAGAATTTCAGTTTCTGGGGCTTCCCCTGGTGGTCCAGTGGGTAAGGACACCGCCTTGCAGTGCAAGAGGCGCCGGTTCGAGCCCTGGCCTGGGAAGATCCCACGTGCCGTGGAGCGGCTGGACCAATGTGTCTAATTACCGAGCCGGAGCTCTGAAGCGCATGCGCCCAGAGCCGGCGCTCTGCCATGACAGACGCCACCGCGATGGGAGGCCCACAGGAGCCAAAGAACAAAGACGGATGGAAATAGAGAAAGACGAATAGAAGTGGCCCGCCCACTCCCCTCCCTCCCCAACCCGACCCCCGCCCAAAATAAATAAATAAATCTTTAAAAAAAAAAAGAATTTCAGTTTCTGGAAAACGCTCCATTCTTATGTTAACATTTAATCTTACTTCTGTTTTCTCTCTTCCTACAATTAAAATGGAAAAGAGACAATGGTGGGGAAGCAGGGTGCTATGCTAGTAAACATATAATTCTTGACACCATGAGGAAGTTCATTTCTCAGTTTCTTTGCTAGGCTTCTTGCTGGAGAGTAAAGAAAATGAAAATGAATAAGCTTTTCAGAAGGCAGGTGCTATGAAAAAAGTAAGCCAACCTTTTTCTTCTATTTTATGCTACTGTTTGCAGAGTATAGATGAGCTGATGAACCAACTATGCAAAATTAAAATATATGTTTACCTCTTAAGCAAATGAGCGAAACTAATGTGGTATGCGGCATGTGACGTGCTGGCTCTTAGTTGCCTTGCTTTGCTGAGAGTAGTTTTTAAGTTTGGTTTTTGTTTAACAAAGGACTGGCTTTCATTTGGCCTCCATGGATTTATACACGTGTAGGCTAAGTTTGGTGTTTTAGGTTTGGCATAGAGAATGGCAGTTCTAGACTAGCCATATTATTTTAAAGATAAGAAAAATTATATAAATGTGAGATTATGCCAATATTTATTATAGCTAATATTAACAGTATGTTTATGTTTACCTAGAATCATAACCATTGCAACTTACTGTGATACTGTAAGTCATAATCCTGTTGATTCAGTTGTTCTCCTGGCTATAGTGTCTTGCTTCTCTTGTGATTTGTTTTAAAATGATAATACTGAAAGTAGATGTGTGGATGCTGACAACATAGCAGGCATATTTGGTTTTAATGTGAGTTTTAGAATTTCAGTTTCTGGGGCTTCCCCTGGTGGTCCAGTGGGTAAGGACACCGCCTTGCAGTGCAAGAGGCGCCGGTTCGAGCCCTGGCCTGGGAAGATCCCACGTGCCGTGGAGCGGCTGGACCAATGTGTCTAATTACCGAGCCGGAGCTCTGAAGCGCATGCGCCCAGAGCCGGCGCTCTGCCATGACAGACGCCACCGCGATGGGAGGCCCACAGGAGCCAAAGAACAAAGACGGATGGAAATAGAGAAAGACCAATAGAAGTGGCCCGCCCACTCCCCTCCCTCCCCAACCCGACCCCCGCCCAAAATAAATAAATAAATCTTTAAAAAAAAAAAGAATTTCAGTTTCTGGAAAACGCTCCATTCTTATGTTAACATTTAATCTTACTTCTGTTTTCTCTCTTCCTACAATTAAAATGGAAAAGAGACAATGGTGGGGAAGCAGGGTGCTATGCTAGTAAACATATAATTCTTGACACCATGAGGAAGTTCATTTCTCAGTTTCTTTGCTAGGCTTCTTGCTGGAGAGTAAAGAAAATGAAAATGAATAAGCTTTTCAGAAGGCAGGTGCTATGAAAAAAGTAAGCCAACCTTTTTCTTCTATTTTATGCTACTGTTTGCAGAGTATAGATGAGCTGATGAACCAACTATGCAAAATTAAAATATATGTTTACCTCTTAAGCAAATGAGCGAAACTAATGTGGTATGCGGCATGTGACGTGCTGGCTCTTAGTTCCGCAACCAGAGTTGGAACCTGTGCCTGCCGCAGTGGAAGCACAGTCTTAACCAGTGAACCACCGAGGAAGTCCCTGGAATTTTCTGGACCTTTTTTGAATTTATAATTTTAAACTGCATGATTTAATTAATCGTGATTTTAAATGTTCTCAAAAAATCAAGATACAGAGGCAAAGTTACAGGTAAAGGATTTGGTATGAAGGTTACTATTGTACTTTGAGCAAAAGTAACCTTTGTACCAACTTTCTAAGTATATTGCTTGGAAAGTGCTACTGACCCCCTCTAGTGGCCAAAAGATTATGCTTTTTCCTCCCCCTAAAATGAGGAGTAAAGGTTTGGTCTCATTACTGTAATATTTAACAAAAGAACCCAACCTTATACTGTATAGGACATGTTTCAGTGTTTCATTGAACCAAAATGGCATTTTATGTTTGTATAAAACACATTGAGGTATACTGCTTAACAAACACAAATTTGGGAAAGAAGTGTTTTCGTTTTGGGGTTTTTTTTCTTTTCCTTTTTTTGGTAAGGCAGTTTGTATGAAGGAATCTTAAAGTGTATGAGATTTTGAAAGCATGTTACAATTTTTAAGAACATTTAACATTGTGTATCATTTGTGACCATAAAGTAATTTCTTCCCATTTCCCTCACCCCACTTTCAAAATTTAAAACACAGACTTAAAAATTCACGGTGAGTGTTGTTGCCTTTAAAGTGGTCATCTCAGAAAGCTAGAGTAGATGTCAACAACACCGCTGCTTTTCAAAATAGTTTTATACCTTACTTTTAGAATCACTTTTAGCCCCTCTGACAAAATGCTTTTAAAATAGTGACATTCTTGGGGGACTTCCCAGCTGGTCCAGTGGCCAAGCATTGTGCTGCCAATGCAGGAGGTCCAGAGTTGATTGATCCCTGGTTAAGAAACTAAATTCCGCAGGCAACTAAGAGTTTGCATGCCACAACTTAAAAAAAAAGATCTCCCATATGCCGAAACTTAAGACCTGACACAGCCAAATAAATAAATACTTAATTTTAAAAATTATTAAAAATATTGATAATATTTTGAGAGAAATCCAGTACTAAATCAGAGCCATCCCATGCAATTAAGAAAGGCAGTCAAGCTTAATTATAGTTTTTAGCTGTTCCTTTTTTTTTTTTTAATTTATTTATTTTGGGCAGGGGTCGGGTTGGGGAGGGAGGGGAGTGGGCAGGCCACTTCTATTCGTCTTTCATTTCTCTAGTTTCATCCGTCTTTGTTTTTTGGCTCCTGTGGGCCTCCCATCGCGGTGGCCTCTGTTGTCGCAGAGCACGGGCTCTGGGCGCATGCGCTCCAGAGCTCCGGCTCAGTCATTGGACACATCAGTCCAGCCACTCCACGGCACGTGGGATCTTCCCAGGCCAGGGATCGAATCGGCGCCCCTTGCACTGCAAGGCGGTGTCCTTACCCACTGGACCACCAGGGGACGCCCTAGCTGTTCCTTTAAAGTAGCAAGTCAGTTATAAAATTTTTATTTTGCAATTCCCCCAAATAATTTTGGGCTTCCTAGGTGACTCAGTAGGTAAAGAATCCCGCTGCAGTGCAGGAGATGCAGGAGGCGTGAGTTCGATTCCTGGGTTGGAAAGATCCCCTGGAGGAGGGCATAGTAACCCACTCCAGTATTCTTGCCTGGAGAATCCAGTGGACACAGGAGCCTGGCAGGCTACAGTCCATAACGTCACAAAAAGTGAGACACAACTGAAGCGACTAAGCATACATGCAGAATGAGTTTAGTAGCTCCATTTTGTGGCTGTATCACAAAATTACTCTCAATATTGTAGTAGTACCATTAGGCATCTTTTATGCAATGACAGCATTGTTGGCAAAATGACTGGTTTTTAAACAGTGCGGATTCATTTGTATGTGCATATATACATTTGTTAAATGCTTTAATTAGTTACTTTTAAAGTTGTCCCAGTGCAGTTACTGACATGAAGTGACAAATGAACCTCCAGTATTTAAACTGAATAAATGAAATTTATATTAATGAATATACTATATTTTCTTTTTCCTTGGAATGATATATATAGTTTATACTGCAAATTATTTAAGTGAAACTTTATTAGAAGTAGAAATATACTTACTTTAAATGCTCAGTCTCAACATTCACTTACTATCCATTACTTAAAATGTACGGCAATATTATTACTATAGTTAGAGTCTTTTATTTTGTTGTGTCTTTATTGTAAGGGGATACTACTGTTTTGAAGTAGTGGAACCTGAAAAAACAGACAAGGATATAAGACGTATGCTTTTATAGTCAAAAAATGTTTAGTAAAGCTTTGTAGTGTTTAGACTTTGTTTCAAGATCTTGAAGTTTTGACTACTACTCTGTTTAGAACTCATTGATAAAAAGCAAGTAAATAGAGAGGGTGGATTCATTTGGATTTGAATTTCAAATTGTTTGGTTTGAAATTTTTTTCAAATGTCTAAAATTTGTTTTTTATTTATTTAGGGCGGGGTTCGGGTTGGGGAGGGAGGGGAGCAGGCGGGCCACCTCCATTGGTCTTTCATTTCTCTATTTTCATCCATCTTTGTTCTTTGGCTCCTGTGGGCCTCCCATCGTGGTGGCGTCTGTCGCTGCAGAGCACCGGCTCTGGGCGCATGCGCTCCAGAGCTCCGGCTCCGTGATTGGACACATCGTCCAGCCGCTCCGCCGGCACGTGGGATCTCCCCAGGCCAGGGGTAGAACCGGCGCCTCTTGCACTGCAAGGCGGTGTCCTCACCCACTGGACCACCAGGGGAAGCCCCTAAAATTTGTTTTTAAATAAAAATTTTTATTGAAAATTATGAGGAAGTTTTTTCTTTAAATTGACAGTTGAGATTAATTTCTGGTTAGAAATCAGTGACATACAGGGATCTGAGATAAGTGACTTTTGAAGTGCCTTATATATTTAGTTCATTACAGATGGGTTTTTCTTATTTTTAATTCCAGTCTTCTGTATTTAAATCTGGTGAAAAACTTTACCAAACCAGTACAGCAGTTAAAATGTAGAAACAAGGTTACTCCTAAATTGGGAAAAATACAAGCGTCTTACAGAAGGTCCAAGTCCAGTAGTTAAAATTATAAAAGTAGTCTATGTTTTTAAATTTGCAATGACTTCCCAGTATTTAAACTGAATAAATGAAATTTATATTAATGAATATACTATATTTTCTTTTTCCTTGGAATGATATATATAGTTTATACTGCAAATTATTTAAGTGAAACTTTATTAGAAGTAGAAATATACTTACTTTAAATGCTCAGTCTCAACATTCACTTACTATCCATTACTTAAAATGTACGGCAATATTATTACTATAGTTAGAGTCTTTTATTTTGTTGTGTCTTTATTGTAAGGGGATACTACTGTTTTGAAGTAGTGGAACCTGAAAAAACAGACAAGGATATAAGACGTATGCTTTTATAGTCAAAAAATGTTTAGTAAAGCTTTGTAGTGTTTAGACTTTGTTTCAAGATCTTGAAGTTTTGACTACTACTCTGTTTAGAACTCATTGATAAAAAGCAAGTAAATAGAGAGGGTGGATTCATTTGGATTTGAATTTCAAATTGTTTGGTTTGAAATTTTTTTCAAATGTCTAAAATTTGTTTTTTATTTATTTAGGGCGGGGTTCGGGTTGGGGAGGGAGGGGAGCAGGCGGGCCACCTCCATTGGTCTTTCATTTCTCTATTTTCATCCATCTTTGTTCTTTGGCTCCTGTGGGCCTCCCATCGTGGTGGCGTCTGTCGCTGCAGAGCACCGGCTCTGGGCGCATGCGCTCCAGAGCTCCGGCTCGGTAATTGGACACATCGCCCAGCCGCCTCCGCCGCACGTGATCTCCCAGGCCAGGGGTAGAACAGGCGCCTCTTGCACTGCAAGGCGGTGTCCTCACCCACTGGACCACCAGGGGAAGCCCCTAAAATTTGTTTTTAAATAAAAATTTTTATTGAAAATTATGAGGAAGTTTTTTCTTTAAATTGACAGTTGAGATTAATTTCTGGTTAGAAATCAGTGACATACAGGGATCTGAGATAAGTGACTTTTGAAGTGCCTTATATATTTAGTTCATTACAGATGGGTTTTTCTTATTTTTAATTCCAGTCTTCTGTATTTAAATCTGGTGAAAAACTTTACCAAACCAGTACAGCAGTTAAAATGTAGAAACAAGGTTACTCCTAAATTGGGAAAAATACAAGCGTCTTACAGAAGGTCCAAGTCCAGTAGTAGTTATAAAATGTAAACTATTAAGATTGAGTAGTAGGCTCTATAATCCTAATAGGTTAAGAATGGTTGGGAATACAGAGAGGATTACCTGGAACAATAGGAAAGGCTTCACTGAGACAGTGGTGTTTAAGCTGTGTATTTTTTACTGTGGTAAAATATGCATGATGATCTATCATTTTAGCTGTTTTTAAGTTTATAACTCTGTGACATTTAGTATATCCACATTGTTATTCAACCATCATCACATCCATCGCCAAAACTTTTGACTTCTTTTTTGGGGAGAGGGGGTGTGGGGGTTGTGGAAGGAGCCGGGCGGGCAGGCCACTTCTATTGCTCTTTCATTTATCTATTTTCATCCATCTTTGTTCTTTGGCCCTTGTGGGCCTCCCATCGCGGTGGCCTCAGTTGTCGCAGAGCACTGGCTCTGGGCACACGCACTCCAGAACTCTGGCTCGGTAATTGGACACATCGATAATTGGACACATCGGTCCAGCCGCTCCGCGGCACGTGGGATCTTCCGAGGCCAGGGATCCAGCCAGCGCCCCTTGCATTTCTAGGCGGTGTCCTTAGCCACTGGACCACCAGGGAAGCCCTCGCCAAAACTTTTTAGTGTTCTCCAACTCTGTACCTAGTAGATTCTAACTCCTCATTCTCCCCTCTTCCTAGCTCCCTGATAACCATGATTCCACTTTCTGTCTGTATGAGTTTACCTACTGTAGGTAGTTTTTCCTGTTATAAACTCTTAGTCTTCAAGCCCAGCATGTAGTTGGTATTCAGTAAATTTCTAAATTAAATGGCAATTAGGAATTGAAACGCATTGCTTATGCCAGTAGATTGCCTATATTTCTTAAGCAAACTCAAATTTCTAATTATTGTTACAATGTTGAGTTTCAAATAAAAGGGATCTGAGATAAGTGACTTTTGAAGTGCCTTATATATTTAGTTCATTACAGATGGGTTTTTCTTATTTTTAATTCCAGTCTTCTGTATTTAAATCTGGTGAAAAACTTTACCAAACCAGTACAGCAGTTAAAATGTAGAAACAAGGTTACTCCTAAATTGGGAAAAATACAAGCGTCTTACAGAAGGTCCAAGTCCAGTAGTAGTTATAAAATGTAAACTATTAAGATTGAGTAGTAGGCTCTATAATCCTAATAGGTTAAGAATGGTTGGGAATACAGAGAGGATTACCTGGAACAATAGGAAAGGCTTCACTGAGACAGTGGTGTTTAAGCTGTGTATTTTTTACTGTGGTAAAATATGCATGATGATCTATCATTTTAGCTGTTTTTAAGTTTATAACTCTGTGACATTTAGTATATCCACATTGTTATTCAACCATCATCACATCCATCGCCAAAACTTTTGACTTCTTTTTTGGGGAGAGGGGGTGTGGGGGTTGTGGAAGGAGCCGGGCGGGCAGGCCACTTCTATTGCTCTTTCATTTATCTATTTTCATCCATCTTTGTTCTTTGGCCCTTGTGGGCCTCCCATCGCGGTGGCCTCAGTTGTCGCAGAGCACTGGCTCTGGGCACACGCACTCCAGAACTCTGGCTCGGTAATTGGACACATCGATAATTGGACACATCGGTCCAGCCGCTCCGCGGCACGTGGGATCTTCCGAGGCCAGGGATCCAGCCAGCGCCCCTTGCATTTCTAGGCGGTGTCCTTAGCCACTGGACCACCAGGGAAGCCCTCGCCAAAACTTTTTAGTGTTCTCCAACTCTGTACCTAGTAGATTCTAACTCCTCATTCTCCCCTCTTCCTAGCTCCCTGATAACCATGATTCCACTTTCTGTCTGTATGAGTTTACCTACTGTAGGTAGTTTTTCCTGTTATAAACTCTTAGTCTTCGAGCCCAGCATGTAGTTGGTATTCAGTAAATTTCTAAATTAAATGGCAATTAGGAATTGAAACGCATTGCTTATGCCAGTAGATTGCCTATATTTCTTAAGCAAACTCAAATTTCTAATTATTGTTACAGTAACCTTGTTTTTAAATTTTTTACAGTAACCTTATTAATTTATAGGAAAAATTTTATTTTCTGAAGTGTTTTTTCCAGTTTTATTGAGATAATTGTATTAGCTTAAGGTGTATAGCATAATGATTTGATATATATATATATATATATATATATATATATAGTGAAATGATTATTGCAGTAAGTTTGTTTAACATCCATCACCTCACATGGTAAAAAAGTTTTTTTGTGTGTGATGAATAAGTTTTTTTTTCTTTATTTATTTTTATCCATCTTTATTCTTTTTTTGGCATATGTGGGCCTCCCATTGCAGTGGCCTCTCTCGTTGCAGAGCACCAGCTCTGGGCGCTTGCACTCACGAGCTTTGACTCATAATTGGACACACCAGCCCAGCCGTTCCATGGCACGTGGAATCTTCCCGGGCCAGGGATAGAATTGGTGCCCCTCGCACTGCAAGGTGTACTCTTTACCCACTGAACCACCAGGGAAGCTCAATTAAGTATTTTTTACTTTAGTTTTTCATCTAGTTTACTTTCCTTTTTAGACTGAATCTGGATATGGATCTGAATCCAGCTTGCGTCGACATGGCTCAATGGTGTCGTTGGTGTCTGGAGCAAGTGGCTATTCTGCAACATCCACCTCCTCATTCAAGGTTTGTATTTATGAATGCTTTCAGTTAAGGCTTGAGTTTAGGTCAGAATGTTGTAAACAGAACTTGCTTAATAGTTTTTTGAAAGAAAATCTTTCACAATTTTTCATCACAGTGTTAATTTGAAAATATTGAATATTGAATATTATAGTAGCAAACTGTCAGGGTTATTGCTCTCATTTCCTTCAGACTTATCACTGTCACACCATTAATTAATCAGTTTCCAAATCTTTACCTCAAATACAACATTGAACTTGACAGGTCTGCCTACCCCATGCCCTCAGTACTAAGATGTGAACCTTAAATTACATGATGATGAGTTTACCTACTGTAGGTAGTTTTCCTGTTATAAACTCTTAGTCTTCAAGCCCAGCATGTAGTTGGTATTCAGTAAATTTCTAAATTAAATGGCAATTAGGAATTGAAACGCATTGCTTATGCCAGTAGATTGCCTATATTTCTTAAGCAAACTCAAATTTCTAATTATTGTTACAGTAACCTTGTTTTTAAATTTTTTACAGTAACCTTATTAATTTATAGGAAAAATTTTATTTTCTGAAGTGTTTTTTCCAGTTTTATTGAGATAATTGTATTAGCTTAAGGTGTATAGCATAATGATTTGATATATATATATATATATATATATATATATATATAGTGAAATGATTATTGCAGTAAGTTTGTTTAACATCCATCACCTCACATGGTAAAAAAGTTTTTTTGTGTGTGATGAATAAGTTTTTTTTTCTTTATTTATTTTTATCCATCTTTATTCTTTTTTTGGCATATGTGGGCCTCCCATTGCAGTGGCCTCTCTCGTTGCAGAGCACCAGCTCTGGGCGCTTGCACTCCAGAGCTTTGACTCATAATTGGACACACCAGCCCAGCCGTTCCATGGCACGTGGAATCTTCCCGGGCCAGGGATAGAATTGGTGCCCCTCGCACTGCAAGGTGTACTCTTTACCCACTGAACCACCAGGGAAGCTCAATTAAGTATTTTTTACTTTAGTTTTTCATCTAGTTTACTTTCCTTTTTAGACTGAATCTGGATATGGATCTGAATCCAGCTTGCGTCGACATGGCTCAATGGTGTCGTTGGTGTCTGGAGCAAGTGGCTATTCTGCAACATCCACCTCCTCATTCAAGGTTTGTATTTATGAATGCTTTCAGTTAAGGCTTGAGTTTAGGTCAGAATGTTGTAAACAGAACTTGCTTAATAGTTTTTTGAAAGAAAATCTTTCACAATTTTTCATCACAGTGTTAATTTGAAAATATTGAATATTGAATATTATAGTAGCAAACTGTCAGGGTTATTGCTCTCATTTCCTTCAGACTTATCACTGTCACACCATTAATTAATCAGTTTCCAAATCTTTACCTCAAATACAACATTGAACTTGACAGGTCTGCCTACCCCATGCCCTCAGTACTAAGATGTGGACCTTAAATTAAATGATGATGAAAACAACAACAAAACAAAACAGAGATGATGAAATACCATGGGATTAAGTAAGATCTAATTTTGTTTATTTGTGTTACATCCCTTCATTTTGTGTGTGTGTTTTGCAGAAGGGCCACAGTTTACGTGAGAAACTGGCTGAAATGGAAACCTTTAGAGATATCCTATGTAGACAAGTTGATACTCTACAGAAGTTCTTTGATGCCTGTGCTGATGCTGTCTCCAAGGATGAACTTCAAAGGGATAAAGGTTAATTAGGCTATTACCACTATTTTTACTTGGAGAATGAATGGATTTAAAGCCTCTTGATCTTAAAGGGTAATATCTTTAAGTGATGAAGGTAATTAATAGTCACTTTTGCTATATATCGCTAATGTCTCAGATTTTAGTGTCCATATAACTTGTATACTTAAAGCAACTTAATTAATCTGATCACCCATTCCAAATATCATTGAAGATTTTAAAATGATTCTTCAACTCTTCATTTAAAAATGTAGTATCATCTTGATAGTATGGAGGATTTCATATGACTGTGTCTAATAAATGTAGCATATGACAAAGTCTTAGAGACAAGTGTATGTTTTATCTTAAACCCTCCAGATACTGGAACTAGTCGATCTTCTTCTCCCTCCCTTCCTCTCCTCTTTCTTCTCTTTCTGTCCTTTCCTCTCTCTCCCTCCCTCCCTCTGGCCTTTTTCTCATAGAAGAAGTAGTCAGTAATAGAATGATGTATGTATAAAAGTAATTTCTAGTGAGGTTTTTTATTTTTTAAAAAAGAAAGCAAGAGATGGTCTTTAGTTAACTTATAATGTGAATTCTGAAGTTATTTTTCATTTGTTACTGCTGAATATTACTGCTGTTGTCAATATCTATTATTTGAAAATTTTAAATTGAATTTTAAATTTAATAGAAAAAAGGCAAACTGTCAGGGTTATTGCTCTCATTTCCTTCAGACTTATCACTGTCACACCATTAATTAATCAGTTTCCAAATCTTTACCTCAAATACAACATTGAACTTGACAAGTCTGCCTACCCCATGCCCTCAGTACTAAGATGTGGACCTTAAATTAAATGATGATGAAAACAACAACAAAACAAAACAGAGATGATGAAATACCATGGGATTAAGTAAGATCTAATTTTGTTTATTTGTGTTACATCCCTTCATTTTGTGTGTGTGTTTTGCAGAAGGGCCACAGTTTACGTGAGAAACTGGCTGAAATGGAAACCTTTAGAGATATCCTATGTAGACAAGTTGATACTCTACAGAAGTTCTTTGATGCCTGTGCTGATGCTGTCTCCAAGGATGAACTTCAAAGGGATAAAGGTTAATTAGGCTATTACCACTATTTTTACTTGGAGAATGAATGGATTTAAAGCCTCTTGATCTTAAAGGGTAATATCTTTAAGTGATGAAGGTAATTAATAGTCACTTTTGCTATATATCGCTAATGTCTCAGATTTTAGTGTCCATATAACTTGTATACTTAAAGCAACTTAATTAATCTGATCACCCATTCCAAATATCATTGAAGATTTTAAAATGATTCTTCAACTCTTCATTTAAAAATGTAGTATCATCTTGATAGTATGGAGGATTTCATATGACTGTGTCTAATAAATGTAGCATATGACAAAGTCTTAGAGACAAGTGTATGTTTTATCTTAAACCCTCCAGATACTGGAACTAGTCGATCTTCTTCTCCCTCCCTTCCTCTCCTCTTTCTTCTCTTTCTGTCCTTTCCTCTCTCTCCCTCCCTCCCTCTGGCCTTTTTCTCATAGAAGAAGTAGTCAGTAATAGAATGATGTATGTATAAAAGTAATTTCTAGTGAGGTTTTTTATTTTTTAAAAAAGAAAGCAAGAGATGGTCTTTAGTTAACTTATAATGTGAATTCTGAAGTTATTTTTCATTTGTTACTGCTGAATATTACTGCTGTTGTCAATATCTATTATTCAGCTTTTCTCTTAATTTGCTATTTAGGCAAAAATGATCTACTCATAACAGTATTATGAGTAGTTCATTCCCAGTATGACCAGGTTGCCTGACATGGTTTAATTCTTGGTCTTATAAAATGTGTTGGTGTAGGTTTATGTTCTTTTTGTCTACTTGTCTTCAAGATGGTGGAGTGGAAGGACATGAACTTACCCCTTCTTACATGTTCTTTTTGCATTCTCTATTCTTTGTTTCCTTTTTATCTCATTTGTTGACTTTTTAGTTAAAGTCTTTGTTTTCACAGTGGCTACTTTAGGGTTTATAGTATATAATACTGTAATATACCACTTAATATACACTTCTTATATTGTGTAAGAAACTAGAATAATATATTTGTTTCTCCCCACTACTGAGGCAAGGCAGCTTGGCATTCTCTAGCCAATTCCCTGTGAATTACGCCAGGTCTGTGTTGTAGGGGAAGGTACTTTCCCTGCCCAGATAGGCCTTGGGTGCTCTTCCCTGGAATCCTTCAGATGGATCTTTCTGTGACTTCTGTAGGTTTTCAACCTGTATGTGCTGTCGGTACTCTACACAGTACTCTCAGGCAAACTTCTTCACATCTCCAGAGCTCCCCCTGGTACGACTCTCTGCTCCCACGTACTCTGCCTTGTGAACTCTTAATGACTTTGTTTCTCTGAATTCAGCTCCAGTGTCTCTCAGGCTCCTCCTAGGTTCCTCCTTACTCCACAGCTTGGAAACCCTCCCGTGACAGTAAGCTGGAGCAGTCACAGGGCTCACGTCATTTGTTCCCCGATCCTTGGGAATCACTGTCCTTTGTTGCCTGATATCCAGTGTCTTGAAAAACCATGATTTCATATATTTTGTCTGACTTTTTAGTTTCATGCTAGGGTAAATTATGTCCCTGTTGTTCCATGTTTGCCTGAAGCAAAAGCCCATATTCCTCTTAAAAGTACTTAATTTTATCTAGAGTAGACTTGAAGTTCTTTATATTTGATGCACTTTTTAAGTTTTTGGCTCTTTAACATTTAATGGTTATTTCTCTAAAAGATAAAGACAATTGAGCTTCTGTTTCTCATTAATTAAAAAAGGTATGTATACTTTTTCTTCCTATTAAATTAGATATTAGACACCAGCTTTCACTTGCTTACGTAAAGCCCTATAAACTAAAACAAGATGTACACAGATTTGAATTTCTTGTTTCATTTTAAATGATCTGCATCAATAATATATAACATTTTAAGGACAAAAATGATGGTGGAAAGAGTAGAAGTTGGGATGCAGTAGTAGCCAGGTTGTGTAGAAGATTTGAAAAATACCTTTAAACACTATCATGTTTGAATATATACCAACAATGATAGACTAATGTATTAGTTTCCTAAGAATGCTATCACCAAAGTACTCTGTCAACTTGGTTTAAACAACAGAAATTCATTTCCTCACAGTCTGAAGGCTAAAGATGTGAGATCAAGGTTTTGGCAGATTTGGTTTCTGCTGAGGGTCATGAGGGAAGGATCTGTTCTAGACCCCTTTCCTTGGCTTGCAGATGAACATCTTCTCCCTGCGTCTTCACGTTATCTTCCTTCTGTCAGTGTCTGTGTCCAAATTTCCTCCTCTTACAAGAACAGTTAGTCGTATTGAACTAGGGCCCATCATCATGACCTCATTTTAACTTGATTGCCTCTGTAAAGACCCTATCTCCAAATACAGTACATTTAGAGTACAGGAATTAATGACTTTGTTTCTCTGAATTCAGCTCCAGTGTCTCTCAGGCTCCTCCTAGGTTCCTCCTTACTCCACAGCTTGGAAACCCTCCCGTGACAGTAAGCTGGAGCAGTCACAGGGCTCACGTCATTTGTTCCCCGATCCTTGGGAATCACTGTCCTTTGTTGCCTGATATCCAGTGTCTTGAAAAACCATGATTTCATATATTTTGTCTGACTTTTTAGTTTCATGCTAGGGTAAATTATGTCCCTGTTGTTCCATGTTTGCCTGAAGCAAAAGCCCATATTCCTCTTAAAAGTACTTAATTTTATCTAGAGTAGACTTGAAGTTCTTTATATTTGATGCACTTTTTAAGTTTTTGGCTCTTTAACATTTAATGGTTATTTCTCTAAAAGATAAAGACAATTGAGCTTCTGTTTCTCATTAATTAAAAAAGGTATGTATACTTTTTCTTCCTATTAAATTAGATATTAGACACCAGCTTTCACTTGCTTACGTAAAGCCCTATAAACTAAAACAAGATGTACACAGATTTGAATTTCTTGTTTCATTTTAAATGATCTGCATCAATAATATATAACATTTTAAGGACAAAAATGATGGTGGAAAGAGTAGAAGTTGGGATGCAGTAGTAGCCAGGTTGTGTAGAAGATTTGAAAAATACCTTTAAACACTATCATGTTTGAATATATACCAACAATGATAGACTAATGTATTAGTTTCCTAAGAATGCTATCACCAAACTACTCTGTCAACTTGGTTTAAACAACAGAAATTCATTTCCTCACAGTCTGAAGGCTAAAGATGTGAGATCAAGGTTTTGGCAGATTTGGTTTCTGCTGAGGGTCATGAGGGAAGGATCTGTTCTAGACCCCTTTCCTTGGCTTGCAGATGAACATCTTCTCCCTGCGTCTTCACGTTATCTTCCTTCTGTCAGTGTCTGTGTCCAAATTTCCTCCTCTTACAAGAACAGTTAGTCGTATTGAACTAGGGCCCATCATCATGACCTCATTTTAACTTGATTGCCTCTGTAAAGACCCTATCTCCAAATACAGTCACATTTCAGAGTACAGGAAGATTAGAACTTCAACATATGGATTTAGTTGTGGCACAGTTCAGCCTGTAACAGCTGACGCCCTATAAATGACTATTTTAAGAAAGGGTATTTTTAAGAGTACGTGCTGGGTTAAGGTGAAACAAGAACGTGGACCCTCCCCCCCTAAAAAAAAAGAACGTGGACCATAGTTTTTTGCTTCAACTATACGTCAGAGTTGCTGACCCAAGAGTCTCTGTAAGTTGTATTAATTTGTTGTTGTTGTTCAGTCGCTAGGTCATGTCCCACTCTTTGCCACCCCATGTACTGCAGCACACCAGGTTTCCCTGTCCTTCATTGTCTCCTAGAATTTGCTCAAATTCTTGTCTGTTGTTCAGTGATACTATCTAACCATCTCATCTCATCCTCTGCTGCCCTCTTCTCCTTTTCCCTTCAGTCTTTCCCAGCATCAGGGTCTTTTCCAGTGAGTCGGCTCTTTGCATCAGGTGGCCAGAGTATTGAAGCTTCAGCTTCACCATCAGTCCTTCCGGTGAATATTCAGGGTTGATTTCCTCTAAGATTGACTGGTTCGATCTCCTTGCTGTCCAGGGAACTCTCTGAAAAGTCATCTCCAGCACCACAATTCGAAAGCATCAGTTTTTCAGGGCTCATACTTCCACTAAATTATCTGTGACCTAAAGAATTTTTAGAATCACTCTTCTTAAGTGTGTCATTGAAATGATAATAGCAAGTCCTTGTTTTAGGTGTTCAGTGTTTTCATTTAAAAAGATTTTATCATAACTGTTAGTAAGGAGACTTAACCTCATACATACACATACACCTCATACATACACATACACTCTTCAGCAAGATTAATTGACCATTTAGGTCCAGCTATTCTGGATTGCAGAAGCAGAAGATGTTATCTCTGACCTAAACATATATTTTAAAATAAGACATATACATATTAAAAGTTAAGGTTCTAATCTTATTCTTCTGTTCACCATTAGTTTGGTAGCTTAAAATAGATTAACATTTCTGCACATCTCTTTTCCTCTGTAACATGGATGTTTTATCCAGCACATATGATTGTGAGATTTAGGTGAGAATATGTATGTTTGCACTGTGCTTAATAGCAAAAATCAGTAATAGCTGTATTATTAATATGGTTAATTTGGATTATTGAAAGGATAATGAAAGCAGGATGTACAAGATCCAAAGATGGAGTTTATCATAATAGATTTGAGTGTTGGTGAGGGAGAGCCTGGTCTGATGGGGATAGGGGATTTGTATGAGGACATTGGTTTCAAACCATGCAAGACACCCCTTAAAGGTGCCTCAGTATGGACAGGGAGTGCTTAGATGGGAAAGAAAGGCCAGTCTTTTAGCCAAAGCAATTTTTGTTTTCATCAGTTTTATATATTGATTATTTGCTTAAAAAGGAGAGAGGAGGGACTTCCCTGGCAGTCCAGTGGGTAAGGACACCGCCTTGCAGGGAAAGGGGCACCAGTTAAATCCCTGGCCTGGGAAGATCCCACATGCTGCGGAGCGGCTGGACCAATATGTCCAACTACTGAGCCGGAGCTCTGGAGCACATGCTCCCAGAGCCAGTGCTCTGCGATGAGAGAGGCCACTGTGATGGGAGGCCCACACAGACCAAAGAACAAATATAGATGAAAATAAATAAATGAAAGACCAATAGAAGTGGCCAAAAGAGAGAGAGAGAGAAGGTTGAAAATCCCTACTTGATGTGTGTGTGTAGTTCAGACGTGTCCGACTCTCTGATCCCACGAACTGTAGCCTGCCAGGCTCCTCCGTCCATGAAATTCTCCAGTCAATAATACTGGAGTCAGTTGCCATTTCCTTCTCCAGGGGATCTTCCCAACCCAGGGTTTGAACCTGGGTCTTCCTCATTGTAGGCAGATTCTTTACTATCTGAGCTACCAAGGAAGCCCCCCAAAAGTACTAAGCTATTGGATAGTTAGGGTTATGTAAGTGAATCTTTAGTAACCCAAGGTAGATACTGAGGAGATGGGAGAAGCACAAACGTTTCAGTATTTAAGAGCAGTTAATCATACTAGTTTTGAGTCAGAGTAGGATTGTGTCTGATGACAACTAGTGGCTTATAATCATAGCAGCATTGTGGTAATTAATTTCTTAGAATTGACCATATTTACAAATCATTGATGAGAAGGTGAAGATACACAGAATCTGAGAATTTGATTAATCTTGAAAGTACGGTTTACAGAAGCTACAATATGGATATTGAAGTCTGTAGGAATGGTGAACGTGGAAAGGAAAAATGGCAGATACTGATAGCAGTTAGCTGGTGATAAAATAGTAGGTGTTAGTATTAATAGATAATAGCAGCTTATGATTTGAAAGTTATTATAGATAGGTGTGGATTTTTCATGTATTTTCTGTTTAGTCAGAGAGGGAATAAGAAATAGTGTGCAGGGCTTCCCTGGTGGTCCAGTGGGTAAGGACACCGCCTTGAAGTGCAAGGGGCGCCGGTTCGATCCCTGGCCTGGGAAAATCCCATGTGCCGTGGAGTGGCTGGACCGATGTGTCCAATTACCGAGCTGGAGCTCTGGGGCGCATGCACCCAGAGCCGGTGTTCTGCGACAACAGGGGCCGCCATGATGGGAGGCCCACATGGGCCAAAGAACAAAGATGGATGAAAATGGACAAATGAAAGACAATAGAAGTGGCCCGCCTGCTCCCCTCCCCCCCCACCCCACCCCCACCAAAATAAATAAACAAATCTTTCAAAAAAAAAAGAAGAAATAGTGTGCTTTGCATCCATTGGAGAGAGTTAAAATGGGTGAAATATTCCTCATAGAGCCAAATTACTCCTGACATAAAGAGATATAGACAAGAAGTTTAAAGTGAAAATTTCTCCTGTAGAAAGGAAGTTCCGCAAAATATTAACATTAGGTTGGTGCAAAGGTAATCATTGTTTCAGATTCTGAATTTTAAATCATTACAACTAGGATTAAACACTTCTCTATTAATCAAAATAGGGACCATTGCAATCAACACATTTTTGCCAATGAGAAATAAGTTTGCTTATTCCTGTATTACAAAAATCCATGCTTTGGGATTCAAGGAACTCCTGGAGAGCATTTTCTGCATCCTACTGATTGTGGAAGTGTTTTCCCTGTAAAATGTTGGGATGCTTGAAGAAGTGGTAGTCGGCAAGAGTCCAAGTGAATATGGTGGATGAAGCAAACTTCTTAGCCCAATTCATTAAACTTTTGAAGTGTTAGTTGTGTGATATGCGGTCATGCGTTGTCATAGAGAAGAATTGGGCCCTTTCTGTTGACCAGTGCTAGCTGCAGACTTGGCAGTTTTCAGTGCATCTCATCTGTTTGTTGAGCATACCTCTCAGATGTAATGGTTTTGCCAGGATTCAGAAAGCTGTAATGGATCAGACCAGCAGCAGACCACCAAACAGTGACCATGACCTTTTTTGTTGTTGCACATTTGGCTTTGGGAAGTGCTTTGGAGCTTCTTCTCTGTACACCACTGGTTGTCGTATACAATCCACTTTTTGTCACACGTCACAGTCTGATCGAGAAATGGTTCGTTGTTGTTGCGTAGACTAAGAGAAGACGACACTTCAAAACAATGATTTTCTTTCTTTTTTTTTTCAGTCAGCTCATGAGGCGCACCCACTTACTAGTTTCTTCACTTTTCCAGTTTATTTCAAATGCCAAATGACTAGAACTGTCAACGTTGAGTTCTTCAGCAGCTTCTCGTGTAGTTGTAAGAGGGTCACTTCCAGTGCTGGCTCTCAGTTCTCATTGTCAACTTCTGATGGCTGCTACGCTTCTTATCTTAAGGCTTTCATCTCCTTAGCAAAACTTCTTGAGCCACCACTGCACTGTACGATAGTTAGCAGTTCCTTGGCCTAATGCGTTCATGTCACGAGTTGTCTCCACTGCTTTACCAACCATTTTGAACTCAAGAAAACTGCTCAGATTTGCTTCTTGTCTAACATCATTTCCATAGTCTAAAATAAGTATAAAATAAACAGCAAGTAATAAGTCATTAGCAAAAAAACATAAGAAATGCACATTAAAATGATATATAATATAACCACGTTTATTTTCAGTATCAGATGGCAAATTTTAACAATGCAGAAACTGCAGTTACTTTTGCTCCAACCTAATAAACTAAAGAAGCCATTCAAAACCCAAGACTAAGATTGGGGGCTGGAGTTTAGAAATTGACATTAAAAAGTGGAATGCATAGAGCAGAGGATTAAGTCGATTAGGAAGTAGAAAAGGAGAGTATTGCATCAGAGGAAGATGGATGTTGCAGAATTCAGGGGATTCTATATTTTCTCAAATTGGGTAAATACTAAAAGGGATGTCCAGGCACAGACGTATTGGGGTGAATTAAAAATATCACAACCGTAAGTCATTACATTTTCCCTGCATATCCTAGAGGCAGGATAATGTATCTTCTGTATGTACTGATGCCATTACTGTCTTCTTCAGTCTTGGTAGGTCTCTGGCAGAATTATACAGTCTCCTTAAGGTAAGGAGGAAGAGAGAGCAAAACTTAGAATAATTTATATCTCTGTACTATCCCTTACACAAATGAGAATGGATATGGTTTTTATAATAATGTATTTAAAGATATTTCACAGCACATTTATTGGGCATACATTGATAAGTGCTGAAAATACAAAGATGAACAAGATCATATACTCATGGAATCCAGAGTATATTTGTTCAGTTGAACATAAGAATAAATTTGTTAATTTCTGTGTGCTTTCATCCTGATATCCTTAAATATATTTTATTTAGTGGTAGAAGATGATGAAGATGACTTTCCTACTACACGCTCTGATGGAGACTTCTTGCATAATACCAATGGCAATAAGGAAAAGGGTAAGTAGTAAAGTTTTCCCCCTCAGTGTGTTTGGGAAAAATACAGTTTCTGAAGCTACATAATAACTAACTATGTAACGGGAAATAATAATTTAATGGAATAGTTGGAACATGAAAGTTTCTTCTAGGAAAAGACATGAAGGTAAAATACACAGTCTGACATTAAATAATATGACAGCTTATCTGACAAATATTTGTTCTAAATTTTAGACACTGGCCAGTTATTTCAGTAGTGTTTGGTAGATTCAGTTTCTAGTATTGAAAAAGCATTTCTTATGGAGGGAACTTTGTAATGGAATTTGAATGTTTCTTTAGTGTGCGCTTCTGTCTTTAATGTTCTTTTCTCTCTCAAATTGATATAAACTGTTGTTGCAAAGTATTTGGTCTGTGTTATTAAAGGCAAATTGTTGAAACAGCTGATTTCACAGCTTACTTGTCTATAAACCCAAAAGCAGTGTGGTATATTTTATATTTATAATTTCAGTGTAAGTTAATTGTTACTCTGTTTATAACTTACTTTTTTGGATGGAGTTCATAATTATTAATTAGAAATCTCTGTTTTGCAACAACATGGATGAACCTAGAAGGCATTATGATAAGAGAAATTGGGTAAATACTAAAAGGGATGTCCAGGCACAGACGTATTGGGGTGAATTAAAAATATCACAACCGTAAGTCATTACATTTTCCTGCATATCCTAGAGGCAGGATAATGTATCTTCTGTATGTACTGATGCCATTACTGTCTTCTTCAGTCTTGGTAGGTCTCTGGCAGAATTATACAGTCTCCTTAAGGTAAGGAGGAAGAGAGAGCAAAACTTAGAATAATTTATATCTCTGTACTATCCCTTACACAAATGAGAATGGATATGGTTTTTATAATAATGTATTTAAAGATATTTCACAGCACATTTATTGGGCATACATTGATAAGTGCTGAAAATACAAAGATGAACAAGATCATATACTCATGGAATCCAGAGTATATTTGTTCAGTTGAACATAAGAATAAATTTGTTAATTTCTGTGTGCTTTCATCCTGATATCCTTAAATATATTTTATTTAGTGGTAGAAGATGATGAAGATGACTTTCCTACTACACGCTCTGATGGAGACTTCTTGCATAATACCAATGGCAATAAGGAAAAGGGTAAGTAGTAAAGTTTTCCCCCTCAGTGTGTTTGGGAAAAATACAGTTTCTGAAGCTACATAATAACTAACTATGTAACGGGAAATAATAATTTAATGGAATAGTTGGAACATGAAAGTTTCTTCTAGGAAAAGACATGAAGGTAAAATACACAGTCTGACATTAAATAATATGACAGCTTATCTGACAAATATTTGTTCTAAATTTTAGACACTGGCCAGTTATTTCAGTAGTGTTTGGTAGATTCAGTTTCTAGTATTGAAAAAGCATTTCTTATGGAGGGAACTTTGTAATGGAATTTGAATGTTTCTTTAGTGTGCGCTTCTGTCTTTAATGTTCTTTTCTCTCTCAAATTGATATAAACTGTTGTTGCAAAGTATTTGGTCTGTGTTATTAAAGGCAAATTGTTGAAACAGCTGATTTCACAGCTTACTTGTCTATAAACCCAAAAGCAGTGTGGTATATTTTATATTTATAATTTCAGTGTAAGTTAATTGTTACTCTGTTTATAACTTACTTTTTTGGATGGAGTTCATAATTATTAATTAGAAATCTCTGTTTTGCAACAACATGGATGAACCTAGAAGGCATTATGATAAGAGAAATAATGCAAAGACAAATAATGCATGGTATCACTTATATATGATATCTGCTGGGGAAATGGACATTGTGAGAGAAACCTGTAATTAAAAAAAACAAATTAATCTAATTATCCCTATTTTTGTTGAAGTTATGAAAGAATATGAAATAAAAACTGTGGCTGTATCATATTTTCAAATTGTTGTTCAGTTGCTGAGTCTTGTCTGATTCTTTGTGATCCCATGTGCTGCAGCATGCCAGGCTTCTCTGTCCATCACCCACTCCTGAGTTTGCTCAGATTCATGTCCGTTGAGTTAGGGATGCTATCTGACCATCTAGTCCTTTGTCACCCTCTTCTTTTCCCTTCAGTCTTTCCCAGCATCATGTCTTTACCAACAAATCAGCTTTTTGCATCAGGTGGCATAGTATTAGAGCTTCAGCTTCAGCCTCAGTCCTTCCAGTGAATATTCAGGGTTGATTTCCTTTAGGCTTGACTGATTTGATTTCCTTGCTGTCCTAGGGACTCTCAAGAGTCTTCTCCAGCACCACAGTTCAAAGGTATCGATCGGTTCTTCAGTACTAGTCTTTTTGTTTGCCTTTTTTTTTTGCCTCTAAGTCATCATTTATTTTCATTCATCATTATTCTTTTTTTGGCATGTGTGAGCCTTCCATTGCAGTGGCCTCTCTCATTGCAGAGCACTGGCTCTGGGCACGTATGCTCCAGAGCACTGGCTCATAATTGGACACACCGGCCCAGCTGCTCCGTGACATGTGGGATCTTCCCAGGCCAGAGATTGAACCAGTGCGCCTTTCAGTGCAAGGCAGACTCTTTACCCACTGGACCACTCGGGAAGCCCAGTACTCTGCCTTTTTTACTATCCAGCTCTCATCCATACATAACTACTGGTCTAGTATGCCCATCTCTTCAAGACTTTTCCACAGTTTGTTGTGATCTACACAGTCAAAAACTTTAATGTAGTCACTGAAGCAGAAGTAGATGTTTTTCAGAAATTCACCTTGCTTTCCTTATGATCCACCAAATGTTGCTAGTTTGATCTATGGTTCCTCTGCCTTTTCTGAATCCAACTTGTACATTTGAAAGTTCCTGGTTTACGTATTATTGAAACCTGGCTTAAAGGATTTTGAGCATAACCTTACTAGCATGCAAGGTGAGCACAGTTGTTTGGTATTTTGAACATTCTTTGGCACTGCCCTTTTATGGGATTAGAATGAAAACTGACCTCTTCCAGTCTTCTGTCCTTTGCTGAGTTTTTCAAATTTACTGAGTGCAGTACTTTCACAGCATCATTGTTTAGGATTTGTAATAGCTCAACTGGAATTCCATTAGCTCCACCAGCTTTGTTTGTAGTAATGCTTCCTAAGGCCCACTTGATTTCACACTCCAGGATGTCTGGTTCTAGGTGAGTGACCACACCATCATGATTATCCAGGTCTTTAAGATCTTTCTTGTATAGTTCTTCTGTGTATTCTTGCCGAGTCTTCTTAATTTCTTCTGTTTCCATTAGGTCCTAACTGTTCCTGTGCTTTATCATGCCCATCCTTGCATGAAATGTTCCCTCGATATCTCCATTTTCTTGAAGAGATCGCTTGTCTTTCCCGTTCTATTGTTTTCCTCTAGTTCTTTTCACTGTTCATTGAAGGAGGCCTCCTTGTCTCTCCTTGCTATTCTCGAAATCTGCATTCAGTTGGGTATATCTTTCCCTTTCTCTTTTGTCTTTCGCTTTCCTTCTTTCCTCAGCTATTTGTAAAGTGTCCTCAGATATCCACTTTCTTTTCTTGCATTTCTTTTTCTTGCAAATGGTTTTGGTTACCACCTGCTATATAATGTTACAAACTTCTATCTATCGTTCTTCAGGCACTCTGCCTACCAGATCTGATGCCTTAAATATATTCGTCTTCTCCACTGTATAATCATAGGGATCTGATTTAGGTTGTTCGTGAATGGCCTAATGGTTTTTTCTACTTTCTTCACTTTAAGCGTGAATTTTGCAGTAAAGAACTGATGATCTGAGTCATACTCAGCTCCAGGTATTGTTTTAGCTGACTGTATAGAGCTTCTGCATCTTTGACTACCAAGAGTATAATCAGTCTGATTTTGACATTGACCATCTGATGATGTCCATTTGTAGAGTCATCTCTTATGTTGTTGGAAGGGGATGTTTGCTATGACCAATGTGTTTTCCTGATGAAACTCTGTTACCCTTTGCCCTACTTCATTTTGTACTCCAAAGCCAAATTTGGCTGTTAACTCCAGGATCTTATTGGTCAGGTTCAGCCTCTTTGGCATCAGTGATTGGGCCATAAATTCAAGTCCAGGTCTTGGATTCCTGTGCTGTTGAATGATTTGCCTTGGAAATGAACTGAGATCATTCTGTTATTTTTCTGAGATTGCACCCAAATACTGCATTTTGGACTCTTCTGTTGACTATGAGGGCTATCCCATTTCTTCTAGGGGATTCTTGCCCACAGTAGTAGATACAGCAGTCATCTGAATTAAATTCGCCCTTTCCTGTCCATTTTAGTTCACTGATTCCTAAGATGCCTATGCTCACTCTTACAATCTCCTGCTTGACCATGTCCAGTTGACCTCGATTCATGGACCTGACATTCCAGGTTCCTATTCAGTGTGTTTTTTACAGCATCAGACTTAACTTTCATCACCAGACACAACCACAACTTGCTTGGGAAATCCTATGGACAGAGGAGTCTGGTGGGTACAGTCCATGGAGTCAAAGTGAGTCAGACATGATGATCTCCATTTTCTTGAAGAGATCGCTTGTCTTTCCCGTTCTATTGTTTTCCTCTAGTTCTTTTCACTGTTCATTGAAGGAGGCCTCCTTGTCTCTCCTTGCTATTCTCGAAATCTGCATTCAGTTGGGTATATCTTTCCCTTTCTCTTTTGTCTTTCGCTTTCCTTCTTTCCTCAGCTATTTGTAAAGTGTCCTCAGATATCCACTTTCTTTTCTTGCATTTCTTTTTCTTGCAAATGGTTTTGGTTACCACCTGCTATATAATGTTACAAACTTCTATCTATCGTTCTTCAGGCACTCTGCCTACCAGATCTGATGCCTTAAATATATTCGTCTTCTCCACTGTATAATCATAGGGATCTGATTTAGGTTGTTCGTGAATGGCCTAATGGTTTTTTCTACTTTCTTCACTTTAAGCGTGAATTTTGCAGTAAAGAACTGATGATCTGAGTCATACTCAGCTCCAGGTATTGTTTTAGCTGACTGTATAGAGCTTCTGCATCTTTGACTACCAAGAGTATAATCAGTCTGATTTTGACATTGACCATCTGATGATGTCCATTTGTAGAGTCATCTCTTATGTTGTTGGAAGGGGATGTTTGCTATGACCAATGTGTTTTCCTGATGAAACTCTGTTACCCTTTGCCCTACTTCATTTTGTACTCCAAAGCCAAATTTGGCTGTTAACTCCAGGATCTTATTGGTCAGGTTCAGCCTCTTTGGCATCAGTGATTGGGCCATAAATTCAAGTCCAGGTCTTGGATTCCTGTGCTGTTGAATGATTTGCCTTGGAAATGAACTGAGATCATTCTGTTATTTTTCTGAGATTGCACCCAAATACTGCATTTTGGACTCTTCTGTTGACTATGAGGGCTATCCCATTTCTTCTAGGGGATTCTTGCCCACAGTAGTAGATACAGCAGTCATCTGAATTAAATTCGCCCTTTCCTGTCCATTTTAGTTCACTGATTCCTAAGATGCCTATGCTCACTCTTACAATCTCCTGCTTGACCATGTCCAGTTGACCTCGATTCATGGACCTGACATTCCAGGTTCCTATTCAGTGTGTTTTTTACAGCATCAGACTTAACTTTCATCACCAGACACAACCACAACTTGCTTGGGAAATCCTATGGACAGAGGAGTCTGGTGGGTACAGTCCATGGAGTCAAAGTGAGTCAGACATGACTTAGTGACTAAACAACAACATATTTAAGGTTTCCAATATGGTGATCTGGTATGCATGGTGAAATGATGACTGCAGTCAAGCTCATGAACACAGTCACTGTTATTTTATTAAGTGTAGATTGGCTCTTTAGACTTGTCCTACAACTGCAGCTCTCATTCTTTTAAGAATGCCTTCAAAAGCAGAGATTTTAAATTTTGATGAAGTTTAGTTTGTCAGTTTATTTTATGGATTGTGCCTTTGCTGTCATATCTGCATATGGGTTTTTAAAGTTGGAAGTATTATTTCATTTATAAGAGTTCTATTGAAATGGTTTTTATTAACTATAGCACTCTTGGACTTCCTTGACAGTCCAGTGGTTAAGACTCCATGCTTTTAATGCAGGGGCTTGGGCTTGAGGGTTCCATCCCTGGTCAGGAAACTAAGATCCCACATACCACAAGATGTGGCCAAAACATAAATAAATAAAAATTAAAGATAGTATGCTCTTTTATTTGCATCTTATGAGTTTTAAGATTGTTCATTTAATTCAAAGGCTAACTTTGAGTTAAAATTATAATATGTGAACACAAAATCCCAGAATTTTATTCTGACATTTATTTAAGTTTTTTATATTACCTTATTCATTTTGTCAGTTTCTCTTGAGATTTTTTTCTTAAATTCATTATTTCTCAAAATGTAAGGCAATTCTTGCCATAATTAAGTCTCACTCTAGGCTGTCTGTTATTAAAGTATTACTCCTCCCATCAGTTATTTACTGGGTCCAGCATAGCAAATAAATTTCAAGAAACAGAATTCATGTAAAAGGATTTGAGAGTATGTATGCTATCACAAGCTTCTTTGCTTATGGAGATGGATGGAAAATTTTATATATTGGCCAACAGGAAGGCAATTACAATTTGAAAGTCTGCTCTGATATGATAGCTTTATAAAAGTTGTCTAATTTTACATTGTGATGAAGAATGATTTCTTCATTAAAGAGATTTTTAGTGACTTTTTTTTTTCCAGTATTTCCACATGTAACACCGAAAGGAATTAATGGTATAGACTTTAAAGGTGAGGCGATAACCTTTAAAGCAACCACTGCGGGAATTCTTGCTACACTTTCTCATTGTATTGAACTAATGGTAAAACGTGAGGACAGCTGGCAAAAGAGACTGGACAAGGTAAGAGCTTTTTTTCTTTGTAAAAAAATAATCAGATTTTGTTTGTTTGTATCAAACATTTAAACCACGCTTCTTAGAGGAAAACCTATTGGACTGCTAGAAGTAGCAGGTGGTACTAATCCTCTGAAACTTGAATATGTTAAACTCATTTTTCTAATGAGATTCACAAGTTATATGTTTGGTTAGTGTACATTATGCATTCTTCATTGAATTTTAACATTAAAATACTTTGGAATAGAAGTGTGAACCATTTAACATTTCCTAGCTTTATTGTATAATATACAAAACTATACTTATATGAACTGCTAAAAATACCAATTTATAAAGTTAAATATTAACTTATTGCGTTAATGGCTGTGTATGTTTTCCACACCTTTTTAACACACCTTTTTTTGTTCACTGAATGTTTGCCTTAAGTTCACTTTTCCCACCTTTGTTTAAAGTGCAGCACTGATAATAATATTACAGTATGAGTCTTCAGTTTCAAGTGTGAAGTAGAATATGTTTAGTAGGGAAACTTTATAGTTTAACATTAGTAAAATGTTAGAACCAAAGCATATTGTAGAGAATTTAGTTCTAATGCAGTACCATAATTTTATACAAGAAGAGACTTTCCTAGAGGTGTTAAGTAGCAGAATTAGAACAATTTTATTCTTCTATATTTCAGCACTGTATATTAAGGCAGATGTTTGTCAGAATCTTATCATTCATTAGGGAATTGTATTCTTGCAATATTTGGAGGTCTTAGCATTGTGAGCAGAACACTAAGAAAAGCAGTGTCATCTCTGATGTAATAGCAGAATGGTTATAGGGTTTAAATAGCACTTAATGTTTAAGAAGGTTTCTGTGGTCAGAGAAAAGAAAGCTGTCAGAATTCTTATGTGCAGGTGAAAGTAAGCCAGGTTGATTAACAGTATGCATTCTTTTAAACCAAGCAGTGAAATATGTATTTAAAATACATGCAGAAACTTCCTTTTTATTCTGGAGATGAGCTGTTATACCATCAAAGATTTAAATTGTAGATTATATTGAATTTTTAAAATATTCTCCATTCACACAAAAAGTAAAGTATTGAGAAAACAGGAAAGTGAAATTCAAGCCACTCAGTCATGTCTGACTCTTTGTGACCCCACGGACAAGCCATGGAATTCTTCAGGCAAAAATACTGGAGTGCATAGCCTGTCCTTTTTCCAGGGGATCTTCCCGACCCAGGAATTGAACTAGGGTCTACTAATTGTAGCTGGATTCTTTACCAGCTGAGCTATTTTAAGGGAATCCCTGAGAAAACAGTACAGCCACTTAAATCCATGAGACTACTGGTTTAAGAGAACCATTCAACTTGTTCAGATTAGCTTATTCAAAACTTTTTGGCAACTATCTCTTAAGCTTCTCTCTCTCTTCAGTCTGCTTGTCCTCACTAGAGGATCATCGTCTCCAGTCACATGCTCTAACCATACTGCCTAAAAAAAATTCATTAAAAATAACGCATGAGTTGCCCATCTTTTCAGCAATCAGATTTCTTATTTGAAAAAGGACATGGACTTGGAGTTGTCTTCAATATTGATAAGTTTATCCATTCTTTTTCTTAATTGGGTAGCATCAAGTAGACCATACCAAAGGATCTATGAAAAAAGACTTTTTTGGTACCGTATTTTTTTTTTAATACAATTCAAATTGACAATTACTGACTTCATGTGATTTTTTTTTTTTTTTTTTTTTGTGAGAGGGGTTATTCGAGGTTTTCACTGCTGCCACAGGCTCTTCTCTAGCTGCAGGGAGTGGGCTACTCCCTAGTTGAGGTGAGCAGGCTTCCTATTGCGGTGGCTTCTCTTGTTGTGGAACTCAGGCTCTAGGGCACACAGGCTTCAGTGGTTGCGGCACATGGGCTCAATAGTTGTAGCTCCGAGGTTCTAGAGCACAGGTTCAATAGTTGTGGCTCATGGACTCAGTTGCTCCATGGCATTTGGGATCTTCCCATATCAGGGATTGAGCCTATGTCTCCTGCTTTGGCAGGTGAACTCTTTACCAGTGAGCTACCAGGGAAGCCCTTTTGTACCATATTTAACTGAATAACAACACAAAGGATGGCAGTATTGATTGGCATCTGCATATGACTGCAATCTGTAGTCCTCTTACAGGTCTTTCTGATGTCCAGTCTTACTCATCTTTTCTAGCGTAATTTTTTCTCAAGGTTGATACAGGATCCCCAGTGTAAGTACATGTGTGCATATACAGTATATACACACATATTTAGTGTATAAAATACATATCTATACACACACACACATATGTACATATATACTTGCATGTATACATACACTCTGTAAAGGTTAAGAAATTCTTGAGTAGAGAGTTTATCAACAAACATGTCTTTTAGGCACATAATATAATTGGGAAGGAAACTACAATGATAACAGTATTGGTTTGATTGAAATTGTGTTTTATTCAAGAAGTATTTGTGTGCTTGTTGTATGCCAAACTGTAAGCTAGAAATGAGGAAATAATAATGAACAGGCAATCATTCTTCAAGGATCTTAAAGTCTAGTGAGAATAATTAAATAGCTGCTAGATGATAAAATAATAGCTGTTTAATAGCCATGTATCTTTTATGTAAATTTCTAATACATATTTATCTAGTATATAATAGATAGGCATATATAATAGATAAGTGTAATATATATGTCTCTAATCTCCAATTGTATGTTTAATAGCTTATATCCATTGTTCTTATAGTTAAATAATTGAAAATCACTGTTCTTCAGTGGTGATGATTTTTCTTAGATTTACATGTAAAAATAATTCGTTCTTCTATAGAAGTAGTATACTTAACTTTTATTTTATGTCTAGGAGGACCAGTAATTCTAAGATTAAGCAGTTTTAGTTGTTAACAGTATTAATAAGAGAAAACCTATTCATTGAAGAAGTTTGCTTATATTAATAGATTCACTGGTATATAATTTTACATGTTTTCCCACTCCTCCAAGTCTTTTTAGTATTATTATTATTCTGTGTATTTTTGTTTCATTTCTTAAAATTAAGGTTTGACATATATACAGTGAAGTGTACCAATCCCAAGTGTACGGCTTGATGAGTTTTATATATATGTATACTCCCCTGTAAGTGTATGTTAGTAGCTCAGTCATGTCCAACTCTTTGCGACCCATGGACTGAAACCCACCAGGCTCTTCTGTCCATGGAATTCTCCAGGCAGGAATACTGGAGTGGGTTGCCATGCCCTCCTCCAAGGGATTTTTCCAAACCATGAATCGTACTGGGGTCTCCTGCTTTGAAGGTGGATTCTTTACCATCTGAGCCACCAGGAAAGGACTGCCCCATAGCCACTCCTCAGACAGAAGGTTTTTCATGCCTCTTCCTAGACCATACCATACCACTGCCTCAAGGAGTAGTAACCACACTTTTAACTTAACATATATCCTTATAGATAATTTTTGCCTGTTCTTGAACAGCATGTAAATTAAATCATAGAAAATATACTCTTGTGTCTAGCTACCCCTTCCCCAGTGCTGATTGTGAAGTTCATTCATGTTATAACTTTTAGTGGTAGTTTATTATTTTTCATCGTTGTATAGTATCATTGCTGTATACTGTTCGTTATATGATGACTTTCCATTGTATGATTTTAGTCTGTTTTTTCTGTTTTCCCTTTTATATATTTGGCATTGTGAATAAAGCTGCTATAAACATTCTTAAATGTATTTTTGGTGGATATGTGCACTGTTTTTATTTGGGCATATAGAAAGTAGTAGAATTATTGATTTATGAGGTGTATGTTAGCTATAGGTGGGTATAGGCAGACAGTTTTTCAAAGTGGTTGTATCAGTTTATAGTTCCACCAGCAAGTTTACTATCAGGTTTGACTCATTGTAGTTCATTGTTCCAAACAGAGTTTAAGATTGGTGCCAAGGCTAGCTTTTAAAAATTTTGTCCTTGGATCCTTAGCAAACTCTGAGAGTTATAGACCTTATCTATAAAGGAAGAGATGGTTAAAGTAGAAATTTAAGAGTTGAACACGACTGAGCAGCTATGCATACACACACACACAAACACACACATACACAAGCTCTTTTTCAGCTGTAACATAATTTTAGCATTTGGAAAATAGAAGTTCTCTTAGAATATCATTTTTGTATTTATTGATTCTATCAGTTATTGAGTTACTTTCTTCCTGACATCCATTACTTGCTTTTTTTCACTATGACAAAATAAATTTAGCTCCTACTGGAGGGAACGAACATATGAATATATGTTACATATATTTCTCTGGTGCTAATTTTTCTCTTTGTTTTGACATGTAGTCCACTTAATCCATTTAAATATATAACCTACCTATTAGGTGATCTTAGTGGTCACTTGTATGTGATACATGGCCCAGAAAAAAGTTTTTTCTTGAGCAGAAGAATACTATTATTACAGGAGTGAAGTTATTTTTTGGCCAAATTATAAAATTTTGGTGAAATGTAGAGATAATAAATTTTTCATCTGCTTTTTTTTTTTAATAGGAAAGTGAGAAGAGAAGAAGAGCAGAGGAAGCATACAAAAATGCCATGACAGAACTTAAGAAAAAATCGCACTTTGGAGGACCAGATTATGAGGTATTAATTATAGTTTGTGTTTTAGAAGAAGGAACACGTAGAGTATGTATTTATGTATATGTGTGTATATATACATATATATATGTATATATGTTGCAAAAGTAATTTTTATATTATACTTTTGTATAATTGTTGGTTTTGCCATATAAAAGTTTCATACTTTCTTGTAATTAACTCATAGTCTTTTTGATACACTTACCTTTGGGTTTTTTTTCATGTTTTAAAAAGCATTCTTTTGTCAACCTAAAGATGTAAATTGAGACATACTCAAATTTACAAGCCTCTTAAGATAAATAGGGTACATTTTGAGAGTGGTGAAAGGATTGAGAGGCTTTGGATTATTTCTAGAGCCACACTTCTGGTCCTATAAGACTAGATTTGTAAAATAAGGAGCTTTTTCTTTGTTTTTTTTTTTTTTTTTTTTTTAAAGATTTATTTATTTATTTACTTTGGGCGGGGGTCGGGTTGGGGAGGGAGGGGAGTGGGCGGGCCACTTCCACTGGTCCTTCATTTCTCTATTTTCATTAGTCTTCATTCTTTTGGCTCCTGTGGGCCTCCCATCGCGGTGGCCTCTGTTGTCGCAGAGCACCGGCTCTGGGCGCATGCGCTCTAGAGCTCCGGCTCGGTGATTGGACACATCAGTCCAGCCGCTCCGCGGCACGTGGGATCTTCCCAGGCCAGGGCTCGAACCGGCACCCCTTGCACTGCAAGGCGGTGTCCTTACCCACTGGACCACCAGGGGAAGCCCTTTCATTTGTTTTTGTTTTTTTTCCTCAAAGAATTGTGTGACCATCTCAGTGATACCAGAGGACTGACACATCCACTCAGTTATGTTTGAATATCTTTCTTTTCTTCATCTAAGTTGTCGGGAGGAGCCTCTCCCTATCGTACCCTTCCCCTCAAATTCCTGTCAGGCTCCAAGTATCACACATGGTCCATTTAGTGAGACCATTGGCCTTCTATCTCCCATCTTGGTAATTTACTTGTAAACATTTTTGAGGATTCTCCCTCAAAAGTTTTAAGAAATTCTTTAACTGTGGCCCTTAGTTTGACCTTTGATCTGAAGAGGCTTGCCTACAAACCTCATGTGTTCCCATTCTAAAAGTAACCATTTCGAGTGTCTTCTGAGTAGAAAGGCAATTCATATGAAAGATTATTAGTATAAGGATACAATAGTTAAGTTTTAGGTACCTTTTATATCAGTCTTTTATTAGCCTTGTACAACAGATCTTTCAGTGAGACTATTTTGAAATTTTGGGGGCTTTTGTATACCAATTAAAAGTACAAAATTTAAGATTAGAACTCTGTAAAATTTTAACAGTTTTAATAGACTTTCCCAGCCAAAGGGTGTAAGAAGTTAGCCTGACAGATACTTTTCCCTGCTAATATAATTTTAGAAAGGAAAAACTCTCACTCCTGTTGGGAAAAAAATACCAGTTTGGAAGTGGTAAAAGAACCTGTTTCAGGACCAAAATCCTCTAGTTCTAATTAAGAATTTGTAAGCATGCATAAATCCAGCTGGTATTCACAGAGGTGACTATCCTTACAAAAATTTTGGCCGTTGAGGCACAATTTCTCATTGTTTTGTGGCCTAATCCAGATTATGAGGCTAGTGTGATAGATTAGATGTGTGCTGCATCTGCGTCTAGCCCCAAGGAGTTAACCTTTCATGGCTTAGTTTCTCCCTGTCACAGTCTAAAACTGCCATCAGTGCTTGGAGCACTACGTTATCAGCCTCTGTAGTGCCTCTCCCCGGACCTCCCCTCCATGAGTAGTGTTTACTTAATGATTGTGGTGGATCTCCCTTATTCTTCAAAGCTGAGTAATTCAGTCTCTCATTTCGTTAGCAAAAGCTTTGTTCAGACCGTTTATCAACCCTTTTTTTTTTCTTTTTTTTCAGTTTAAGCCAAATTTAACAAATACCCAGACACCTATGTTTCCCTGGGCCTCTTGTCCAGAATCTAGGGGATTCTGCCTATTGCTTCCTGCCTAAAAAGTTCACTGGTGCCCCTTAAGACTCCAAACCTTAAGTGTAATAGCACGAATAAAATTTTCAGGATCATCATTCAAACGATGAGATTTGGATACTAGGAGAAATCACCTAAACTCCTGAGGAATACTGAGAAGCCAGTGGAGCTCTATGGGCCCCATGCTGGTATTGAGCACCAGTTCTATGTGGACTCCAAGTGTTCCCATTCTAAAAGTAACCATTTCGAGTGTCTTCTGAGTAGAAAGGCAATTCATATGGATACAATAGTTAAGTTTTAGGTACCTTTTATATCAGTCTTTTATTAGCCTTGTACAACAGATCTTTCAGTGAGACTATTTTGAAATTTTGGGGGCTTTTGTATACCAATTAAAAGTACAAAATTTAAGATTAGAACTCTGTAAAATTTTAACAGTTTTAATAGACTTTCCCAGCCAAAGGGTGTAAGAAGTTAGCCTGACAGATACTTTTCCCTGCTAGTATAATTTTAGAAAGGAAAAACTCTCACTCCTGTTGGGAAAAAAATACCAGTTTGGAAGTGGTAAAAGAACCTGTTTCAGGACCAAAATCCTCTAGTTCTAATTAAGAATTTGTAAGCATGCATAAATCCAGCTGGTATTCACAGAGGTGACTATCCTTAAAAAAATTTTGGCCGTTGAGGCACAATTTCTCATTGTTTTGTGGCCTAATCCAGATTATGAGGCTAGTGTGATAGATTAGATGTGTGCTGCATCTGCGTCTAGCCCCAAGGAGTTAACCTTTCATGGCTTAGTTTCTCCCTGTCACAGTCTAAAACTGCCATCAGTGCTTGGAGCACTACGTTATCAGCCTCTGTAGTGCCTCTCCCCGGACCTCCCCTCCATGAGTAGTGTTTACTTAATGATTGTGGTGGATCTCCCTTATTCTTCAAAGCTGAGTAATTCAGTCTCTCATTTCGTTAGCAAAAGCTTTGTTCAGACCGTTTATCAACCCTTTTTTTTTTCTTTTTTTTCAGTTTAAGCCAAATTTAACAAATACCCAGACACCTATGTTTCCCTGGGCCTCTCGTCCAGAATCTAGGGGATTCTGCCTATTGCTTCCTGCCTAAAAAGTTCACTGGTGCCCCTTAAGACTCCAAACCTTAAGTGTAATAGCACGAATAAAATTTTCAGGATCATCATTCAAACGATGAGATTTGGATACTAGGAGAAATCACCTAAACTCCTGAGGAATACTGAGAAGCCAGTGGAGCTCTATGGGCCCCATGCTGGTATTGAGCACCAGTTCTATGTGGACTCCAAGTGTCCTCTAGTGGGTATCTCTGTATCCTGCCAGCTAAACCATGCTTGTCCATGAAAAGTGATCAGTCTATGAGAAAGAAATGGAAAACTTTATTCAAGCCAAAGTGAGAATTCATCTGCGCATCAGAAGTCAAAGCTCAGTAGTGTAAGTTTTCTGAGACAGAGTGGTCCGTCACATGGTGTAATACTGACAGTTTACACACAACCCAGTTCTCCAGGAACAAAGGCATGTCACATGACCCCTTAAAAGATCAAGAAAGCAGTTTATCTTTTAAGGAGTTGTCTTTTTGACACTAGGAGACTGTTGTAATGTAGGACTCGGCAGGTATTGTGATGGGGAAGACTTGGTCATGATGCATAATGCAGATATACACAATACAGAGGGGAAAGAAGGGGTCAAAGAGAAAATTTTTTTCTACATTAAAATTTTTATCTTGCCATAAAATATGAATTTTATTTTGAATCCCTATAGTTTCAAGTTATGTAATTCTTAAAATAAGGCCTGTTTTCACACCTTTTCTAGCTTTTCATGTTTTAAACCAATGGATTTTAGATACTAATTCAAAGTATGGCTTTGTTTTGTTTTTATCAGAGATTCACAGAGTTTTAGCTATTGAACAGTTTCACTGTTTCTGTCATCTGTAGCCTCAGAAATTATAATTTTTAAACCCTTTCTCTAAGATTTAACTAATACGAGACACAGATGATATTGTAACGAAAAAGGCAAAAACAAGGATTCTGCCTGGGGGCCATGTTGTTGTTTAGTCACTAAGTCATGTCCCATTCTTTGCAACCCAGTGAACTATAGGTGGCCAGGTTCCGCTGTCCATGGGATTTCCCAGGCAAGAATATTGCAGTGAGTTGCCATTTCCTTCTCCAGGGGATCTTCCCCACCCAGAGATCGAGCCCACATCATTGGCAGATGAGTTCTTTACCACTGTGCCTCCAGTGAAGCCAGCTGAATACAATATAATGAAAACATGGAGTAGTTAATGGGTGGTTAGAATAACGTATAATATGGAACACTGTAACACTGGATGATACTGGGTCAGGAATTGTTTCCAGGTACAGCAACATCTGAGCTAAAATCTTAAGAATGAGTAGGCTGAGTATTTGTTAACCAAGTAGATAGCCTAGTAAGTGTTTGCTTGTATGGGCTGAAAAGAAAGAAAACATCTAGAGACCAGAAGAAAAAGAGTTTTGCCACATGGTAACACAGATAACTCCACTTACCTGTAGAGGCCAGTCAGAAGTGGGGAATGGCAAGACTGGCTGGAAAATTCATTACCTCGGGCAATGGGTTTGAGGCACAAGAACTTTGCAAATTTACAGTTTGGGAAACTCATTCTCCTGAAGTGAGGAGAGTGAACTGAAGATGACAGTTGTGATTAAACTAGACTTTTTTTCAGTATTACGGATGAGAATTGAAGATAGCTTAAATTAGGATGGAGCCGTAGGAATATACATGGACAAGTCAGATATTTGGAAAGTAGGATACAGTGATTGTGGGGAAAAGGAGGAATCAAGAACAGCCCCAGGTTTCTGCCTTAGATTGGTGTAGAGATGGAGGAAGAGCAGGTTTTAGTGTGTGAGTTGAAACATTTCACTTGAGGACTCTGCTTATTATTAGATGTAAAGATCTAACACTTAGGAGAGAAACAGACAGGCTGTGAGTTTGGGAATCTTCAGATGATGACTTAAGTCATAAAAATAGTAAGAATGCTGTGGGGAGAGCAAGTGTGGAATCCTAAGGAGCACTCATGTTTAAGGGGTAGACAGAGGAGAAGCCTGCTCTGGATTCCGAGAAAGAGTGTTTGCTTCTCCCAGTGCATAGGTGCATGCTCAGTCATGTCCAGCTCTTTGGGACCCACAAACCCACCAGCCTCCTCTGTCCATAGAGTTTTCTAGACAAAGAATACTGTAGTAGGTTGCCATTCTCCTACTCCAGGGGATCTTTGTGACCCAGGGATAAACCCATGTCTCCTGCTTTGGTGGGCAGATTCCTAGATAGCACTTAGCCCAAGTGCCTACCAAGTCGCTTCAGTCTTATCTGACTTTGTAACCGTGTGAACTGTAGCCTGCCAGTCTTTCTCTGTCCATGGGATTCTCCAGGCATGAATACTGGAGTGGGTTGCTATGACCTCCTCCCTCAAGAATTTTCCTGAATCAGGGATTGAACCTGGGTCTGTTTTCTCCTGCATTGGCAAGCAGGTTCTTTACCATTAGTGCCACCTGAGAAGCCCAAGAGGAACTGGGAAATTTAAGAATCCCAGGGGAAAGATGGCTCCAAAGAAAGTCATTAACATAAGAAACACTGCTAGGGAGGGCTTGAAGGGTCCCATAGACTTATGGATTCCTTCTCCACCTGAGGCAGTGATGGGATGAGTGTGAGGCACAAGAACTTTGCAAATTTACAGTTTGGGAAACTCATTCTCCTGAAGTGAGGAGAGTGAACTGAAGATGACAGTTGTGATTAAACTAGACTTTTTTTCAGTATTACGGATGAGAATTGAAGATAGCTTAAATTAGGATGGAGCCGTAGGAATATACATGGACAAGTCAGATATTTGGAAAGTAGGATACAGTGATTGTGGGGAAAAGGAGGAATCAAGAACAGCCCCAGGTTTCTGCCTTAGATTGGTGTAGAGATGGAGGAAGAGCAGGTTTTAGTGTGTGAGTTGAAACATTTCACTTGAGGACTCTGCTTATTATTAGATGTAAAGATCTAACACTTAGGAGAGAAACAGACAGGCTGTGAGTTTGGGAATCTTCAGATGATGACTTAAGTCATAAAAATAGTAAGAATGCTGTGGGGAGAGCAAGTGTGGAATCCTAAGGAGCACTCATGTTTAAGGGGTAGACAGAGGAGAAGCCTGCTCTGGATTCCGAGAAAGAGTGTTTGCTTCTCCCAGTGCATAGGTGCATGCTCAGTCATGTCCAGCTCTTTGGGACCCACAAACCCACCAGCCTCCTCTGTCCATAGAGTTTTCTAGACAAAGAATACTGTAGTAGGTTGCCATTCTCCTACTCCAGGGATCTTTGTGACCCAGGGATAAACCCATGTCTCCTGCTTTGGTGGGCAGATTCCTAGATAGCACTTAGCCCAAGTGCCTACCAAGTCGCTTCAGTCTTATCTGACTTTGTAACCGTGTGAACTGTAGCCTGCCAGTCTTTCTCTGTCCATGGGATTCTCCAGGCATGAATACTGGAGTGGGTTGCTATGACCTCCTCCCTCAAGAATTTTCCTGAATCAGGGATTGAACCTGGGTCTGTTTTCTCCTGCATTGGCAAGCAGGTTCTTTACCATTAGTGCCACCTGAGAAGCCCAAGAGGAACTGGGAAATTTAAGAATCCCAGGGGAAAGATGGCTCCAAAGAAAGTCATTAACATAAGAAACACTGCTAGTAGGGTGAGGGCAGAAAGACTCTGAAGGGTCCCATAGACTTATGGATTCCCTTCTCTCCACACCCTCTCCAACATCTGTTGTTTGTGAAAGTTTTGATGATAGTCATCCTGACTGGTGTGAGATAGTATCTCATTGTAGTGTTAATTTGCATTTCTCTAATAACTTGTGATTTTGAACATCATTTCATGTGCCTGTTGGCCATCTCCATGTCCTCTTTAGAGAAAGGTCTATTCAGGACTTGTGCCCACTTTTTTTTTTTTTTTAAGATTTATTTATTTATTTATTTATTTATTTTGGTGGAGGGAGGGAGGGAGGGGAGCAGGCAGGCCACTTCCATTGGTCTTTCATTTGTCCATTTTTCATCCATCTTTGTTTTTTGGCCCGTGTGGGCCTCCCATCATGGTGGCCTCGGTTGTCGCAGAGCACCGGCTCTGGGCGCGTGCGTTCCAGAGCTCTGGCTCGGTAATTGGACACATCAGTCCAGCCGCTCTGCGGCACGTGGGATCTTCCCAGGCCAGGGATTGAACCGGCCCCCCTTGCACTGCAAGGCGGTATCCTTACCCACTGGACCACCAGGGAAGCCCTTGTGCCCACTTTTTGAGTGGGTTTGTTTGTTTTTCTTTTTCTTATTTTTTTGAAAGGAGAATAAAGTTTTTTTGAGTGGGAGACACCGTTAGAACAGCCAGCCACTTCAAGGGAGAACCAGCCTGGATTGTGTTTTGATGCTATCAAGCATCATAAGCTGTTTGTAAATTTGGGAGACCAGTCCCTTATCAATCACATCATTTGCAAACATTTTCTTTCAGTCTGTGGATTTTCTTTTATTTATTGTTTCCTTTGCTGCGAAAAAACTTGAGTTTAAATAGGTCCCATTTGTTTATTTTTGCTTTTATTTCTATTATTCTGGGAGATGGATTTAAAAAGATCTTGCTATGGTTTATGTCAGAGAGTGTTCTGCCTATGTTTTCCTCTAAGAGTTTTATTGTGTCCAATCTAACATTTAGTCTTTAATCCATTTTGAGCTTATTTTTGTGTATGGAGTTAAGGAATGATCTAATTTCATTCTTTTACATGTGACTGTCCAGTTTTCCCACCACCATTTGTTGAAGAGACTGTCATTCCAGCATTGTGTAGTCTTGCCTCCTTTGTCATAGATTAAATTGACTACAGGTGCATGGTCTTATTTCTGGGTTTTCTCTCCTGTTCCATTGATCTATATTTCTATTTTTTTGTGCCAGTACCACACTGTCTTGATATAGCTTTGTAGTATAGTCTGAAGTCAGGGAGCCTGCTTCCTCCAACTCCGTTTTTCTTTATCAAGATTGCTTTGGCAATACAGGGTCTTTTGTGTCTCCATACAAATTTTGAGATTTTTGTTCTAGATTTGTGAAAAATGCCATTGGTAATTTAATAGGGATTGCATTGAATCTATAAATTGCCTTGGATAGTATAGTATGGATAGTAGTATGGATAGTATGGATAGTATTTTAACAATGTTGATTCTTCCAATCCACAGACATGGTATGTCTTTCCAGCTGTTTATGTCTTCAGTTTCTTTCATAAGCACCTTATATAGTTTTGAGAGTACACTCCTTTGTCTCCCTAGGCAGATTTATTCCTAGGTATTTGAGTCTTTTTGATGCAGTCATGAATGGAATTGCTTCTTGAATTTCTCTTTCTGAGCTTTCATTATTTGTGTAATGTGGCAGATTTCTGTGTATTAACTTTGCAACCTGCAACTTACTAAATTCATTGATGATTTTAGTAGTTTTCTGGAAGCATCTTTAGGATCTTCTATATGTAGTATCATGTCATCTGCAAACAATGACTGTTTAACTTCTTTTCCAATTTGGATTCCCTTTACTTCTTTTTTTTTCTCTGATTGCTGTAGCTAGGACTTAGAACTATGTTGAATTTAAGTGGTGAGAGTGGACATCCTGTCTTTTGTCTGATCTTAGAGGAAATACTTTCAGCTTTTTGCCATTGAATATGATGCTAGCTGTGAGTTTGTCATGTATGACCTTTATCATGTTGAGGAATGTACCCTCTATAATCACTTTCTGGAGAGTTTTTATCACAAATGGGTGCTAAATTTTTTCTTTTGTATGGAGTTAAGGAATGATCTAATTTCATTCTTTTACATGTGACTGTCCAGTTTTCCCACCACCATTTGTTGAAGAGACTGTCATTCCAGCATTGTGTAGTCTTGCCTCCTTTGTCATAGATTAAATTGACTACAGGTGCATGGTCTTATTTCTGGGTTTTCTCTCCTGTTCCATTGATCTATATTTCTATTTTTTTGTGCCAGTACCACACTGTCTTGATATAGCTTTGTAGTATAGTCTGAAGTCAGGGAGCCTGCTTCCTCCAACTCCGTTTTTCTTTATCAAGATTGCTTTGGCAATACAGGGTCTTTTGTGTCTCCATACAAATTTTGAGATTTTTGTTCTAGATTTGTGAAAAATGCCATTGGTAATTTAATAGGGATTGCATTGAATCTATAAATTGCCTTGGATAGTATAGTATGGATAGTAGTATGGATAGTATGGATAGTATTTTAACAATGTTGATTCTTCCAATCCACAGACATGGTATGTCTTTCCAGCTGTTTATGTCTTCAGTTTCTTTCATAAGCACCTTATATAGTTTTGAGAGTACACTCCTTTGTCTCCCTAGGCAGATTTATTCCTAGGTATTTGAGTCTTTTTGATGCAGTCATGAATGGAATTGCTTCTTGAATTTCTCTTTCTGAGCTTTCATTATTTGTGTAATGTGGCAGATTTTTGTGTATTAACTTTGCAACCTGCAACTTACTAAATTCATTGATGATTTTAGTAGTTTTCTGGAAGCATCTTTAGGATCTTCTATATGTAGTATCATGTCATCTGCAAACAATGACTGTTTAACTTCTTTTCCAATTTGGATTCCCTTTACTTCTTTTTTTTTCTCTGATTGCTGTAGCTAGGACTTAGAACTATGTTGAATTTAAGTGGTGAGAGTGGACATCCTGTCTTTTGTCTGATCTTAGAGGAAATACTTTCAGCTTTTTGCCATTGAATATGATGCTAGCTGTGAGTTTGTCATGTATGACCTTTATCATGTTGAGGAATGTACCCTCTATAATCACTTTCTGGAGAGTTTTTATCACAAATGGGTGCTAAATTTTTTCTTAAGCCTTTTATGCATCTGTAGAAATGATCATATGGTTTTTATTCTTCAATTTGTTGATATGATGTATCACATTAATTGATTTGTGGATATTGAGAAATCCTTGCATCCCTGGGATAAATCCCACCTGATCATGATGTATGATCTTTTTAATGTATTTTTGGATACAGATTGCTAGTATTTTGTTGAGGATTTTTCCACCTATGTTCATTAGTGATACTAGCTTGTAATTTTCTTTTTTGTGACATCTTTGTCTGGTTTTGGTATCAAGGTGATGATGGTTTCATAAAAAGAGTTCGAAAGTTTTTCTTTCTCTGTGACCTTCTGGAACAGTTTCAGAAGAATAGGTGATAACTCTTCTCTAAATAATTGAAAAATTCACCTGTGAAGTCATCCAGTCCTGGACTTTTATTTGTTGGGGAATTTTTAATCATGGTTTAAATTTCAGTGCTTGTGACTGGTCTGTTCATACTTTCTCTTTCTTCCTGATTCAATTGAGGGAAACTACCTTTCTAAGAAATTGTCCATTTCTTCCAGGTTGTCCATTTTATTGGTATACAGTTGTTCATAGTATTCTCTTATGATTATTGATATCTCTGTGGAGTCAGTTGTAACTTCTCCTTTTTCATTTCTGATTTTGCTGATTTGGGTCCTCTCCCTTTTTTCCTTAATGAGTCTGGCTAATGGTTTATCAGTTTCTTCAGTGATCTGACGGCTATTTAGTAGTATATCGTTTAGCTGCCACATGTTTGTGTTTCTTAGAGTTTTTTTATTGTTTATTTCTAATCTCATAGTCTCATTAGGGAAGATGCTTGATACTATTTTGATTTTCTTAAATTTACCAAGGCTCACCTTGTGGCCCAGCATGTGGTCAGTCCTGGAGAATGTTCTGTGTGCACTTAGGAAAATGTGTTTTCTGCTGCTTTTGGATGGAATGCTGTATAAATAAAGTCGAAATAATTCAGCTGAGTGACTTAGCTGTTGAATTTAAGTGGTGAGGACATCCTGTCTTTTGTCTGATCTTAGAGGAAATACTTTCAGCTTTTTGCCATTGAATATGATGCTAGCTGTGAGTTTGTCATGTATGACCTTTATCATGTTGAGGAATGTACCCTCTATAATCACTTTCTGGAGAGTTTTTATCACAAATGGGTGCTAAATTTTTTCTTAAGCCTTTTATGCATCTGTAGAAATGATCATATGGTTTTTATTCTTCAATTTGTTGATATGATGTATCACATTAATTGATTTGTGGATATTGAGAAATCCTTGCATCCCTGGGATAAATCCCACCTGATCATGATGTATGATCTTTTTAATGTATTTTTGGATACAGATTGCTAGTATTTTGTTGAGGATTTTTCCACCTATGTTCATTAGTGATACTAGCTTGTAATTTTCTTTTTTGTGACATCTTTGTCTGGTTTTGGTATCAAGGTGATGATGGTTTCATAAAAAGAGTTCGAAAGTTTTTCTTTCTCTGTGACCTTCTGGAACAGTTTCAGAAGAATAGGTGATAACTCTTCTCTAAATAATTGAAAAATTCACCTGTGAAGTCATCCAGTCCTGGACTTTTATTTGTTGGGGAATTTTTAATCATGGTTTAAATTTCAGTGCTTGTGACTGGTCTGTTCATACTTTCTCTTTCTTCCTGATTCAATTGAGGGAAACTACCTTTCTAAGAAATTGTCCATTTCTTCCAGGTTGTCCATTTTATTGGTATACAGTTGTTCATAGTATTCTCTTATGATTATTGATATCTCTGTGGAGTCAGTTGTAACTTCTCCTTTTTCATTTCTGATTTTGCTGATTTGGGTCCTCTCCCTTTTTTCCTTAATGAGTCTGGCTAATGGTTTATCAGTTTCTTCAGTGATCTGACGGCTATTTAGTAGTATATCGTTTAGCTGCCACATGTTTGTGTTTCTTAGAGTTTTTTTATTGTTTATTTCTAATCTCATAGTCTCATTAGGGAAGATGCTTGATACTATTTTGATTTTCTTAAATTTACCAAGGCTCACCTTGTGGCCCAGCATGTGGTCAGTCCTGGAGAATGTTCTGTGTGCACTTAGGAAAATGTGTTTTCTGCTGCTTTTGGATGGAATGCTGTATAAATATCAACTAAGTCGACACATCTAAAGTGTCATTTAAGGCCTGGGTTTCCTTATTGATTTTCTGTCTAGATGATCTGCCCATTGGTGAAAGTGGACTATATCGATTTCTCCTTTTATATTTGTTAGTATTTGCCTTACATATTGAGGTGCTCCTGTGTTGGGTGCGTATATGTTTACAGTTGTTATATCTTCTTCTTGAATTGAACCGTTGATCATTATGCAGTGTCCTCCTTTGTCTCTTATAACAGTCTTTCTTTTAAAGTCTGTTTTGTCTTGTATGAGTATTGCTAATCCAGCTTTATTATGATTTCCATTTGTGTGAAATACCTTCTTCCATCCCCTTACTTTCAGTCTGTAAGTGTCACTTGCTATAAAGTGGGTCTCTTGTAGACAACATATCCACTCAGCCAGTCTGTGTCTTTTGGTTGGTACATTTAATCCATTTACATTTAAGGTAATTATTGATATGTATGATCCTATTACCATTTTGTTAATTGTTTTGGGTTATTTTTAGTAGCTATCTTTCCTTCTCTTGTGTTTTCCTGCCTAGAGAAGTTTCTTTAGCATTTGCTGTAAAATTGGTTTAGTGGTGCTGAATTCTCTTAACTTTTGCTGTCTGTAAAGCTTTTGATTTCTTCATCAAATCTGAATGAGAGTCATGCTGGGTAGAGTATTCTTGGTTGTAGGTTCTTCCCTTTCATCACTTGGATTATATTGTGCCATTCCTTTCTGACTTGTAAAGTTTCTGTTGAGAAATCGGCTGATAAGCTTACGGGTTTTTTTCTTTTATGTTATTTGTCTTTTTTCTCTTGTTACTTTAATAAATTATCTTTCTCTTTAGTTTTTGTCAGTTTGATTACCATGTGTCTCAGTATGTTCCTTATTGGATTTATACTGCCTGTGACTCTCTGTGCTTCCTGGACATGGTTGACTTTCCTTCCCATGTTAGGAAAGTTTCTGATAGTCTCATTTTTATTTTTGGCTCATTAGGGAAGATGCTTGATACTATTTTGATTTTCTTAAATTTACCAAGGCTCACCTTGTGGCCCAGCATGTGGTCAGTCCTGGAGAATGTTCTGTGTGCACTTAGGAAAATGTGTTTTCTGCTGCTTTTGGATGGAATGCTGTATAAATATCAACTAAGTCGACACATCTAAAGTGTCATTTAAGGCCTGGGTTTCCTTATTGATTTTCTGTCTAGATGATCTGCCCATTGGTGAAAGTGGACTATATCGATTTCTCCTTTTATATTTTGTTAGTATTTGCCTTACATATTGAGGTGCTCCTGTGTTGGGTGCGTATATGTTTACAGTTGTTATATCTTCTTCTTGAATTGAACCGTTGATCATTATGCAGTGTCCTCCTTTGTCTCTTATAACAGTCTTTCTTTTAAAGTCTGTTTTGTCTTGTATGAGTATTGCTAATCCAGCTTTATTATGATTTCCATTTGTGTGAAATACCTTCTTCCATCCCCTTACTTTCAGTCTGTAAGTGTCACTTGCTATAAAGTGGGTCTCTTGTAGACAACATATCCACTCAGCCAGTCTGTGTCTTTTGGTTGGTACATTTAATCCATTTACATTTAAGGTAATTATTGATATGTATGATCCTATTACCATTTTGTTAATTGTTTTGGGTTATTTTTAGTAGCTATCTTTCCTTCTCTTGTGTTTTCCTGCCTAGAGAAGTTTCTTTAGCATTTGCTGTAAAATTGGTTTAGTGGTGCTGAATTCTCTTAACTTTTGCTGTCTGTAAAGCTTTTGATTTCTTCATCAAATCTGAATGAGAGTCATGCTGGGTAGAGTATTCTTGGTTGTAGGTTCTTCCCTTTCATCACTTGGATTATATTGTGCCATTCCTTTCTGACTTGTAAAGTTTCTGTTGAGAAATCGGCTGATAAGCTTACGGGTTTTTTTCTTTTATGTTATTTGTCTTTTTTCTCTTGTTACTTTAATAAATTATCTTTCTCTTTAGTTTTTGTCAGTTTGATTACCATGTGTCTCAGTATGTTCCTTATTGGATTTATACTGCCTGTGACTCTCTGTGCTTCCTGGACATGGTTGACTTTCCCTTCCCATGTTAGGAAAGTTTTCAGCTGTTATCTCTTCAAATATTTTCTCAGGTCCTTTCTTCTTCTTCTGGGACCCCAATAATGCAAATATTGGTGCATTTAATGTTGTCTCAGAGGTCTCTTAGGCTGTCTCCATTTATTTTCATTCTTTTTTCTATATTCTTTTTGTAGCATTGATTTCCACCCTTCTGCCTTCCAGATTACTTATCCATTCTTCTGCCTCAGTTATTCTGCTGGTGATTCCTTCTAGATTATTGTACATCTCTGTTTGCTTGTTCTTTAGTTCTTCTGGGTCCCTGGAAAACGTTTCTTGCATCTTCTCCGTTTTGTTTCTAATATCCTGCATCATCTTCACTATCGTTATTCTAAATTCTTTTTCTGTTTATACTTGATTTAGTTGTTTTTCTAGGGACTCATCTTGTTCCTTTGTCTGGGACATAATCCTATTTCTTTTCATCTTGGATATCTTTCTTTGATTGTGCTGTTAGTTCTGAAGGCTGATGGGATTGTAGCTCTTAATTTCTTCTGTTTGCCTTCTGGTGAGGATAAAAGACTTACTTAAGTTTCCTGATGGGAAGGGCTGGGAGCTTTAAGACCATTTTGAAAGTAGGCAGTGGACTAGAATTAACCTTAGTTTATAAGCTCCGCTCTAAGTAATTGCCCTAACATAGTAAGTTACTGTCAGTACACAGTAAGTACTTGAGTACCAAATGAGTAAATTAATTGTAACAATAGTGGTTTTTCATAGAGCATATGTTGTTCATCTTTGTGATAATGTTGCCTAGTGTACTCACTGGTTCAGAGGTGTTTGACAGCTCACTTTTCAACTTTCTCCTAGAATTAATGCCAGGACTATCCATGTTTTCTATTTTCTTGAATTAACTCCCCCCACCCCACCCTCCCCGTATATCTGAATAGGAAGGCCCAAACAGTTTGATTAATGAAGAGGAGTTCTTTGATGCTGTTGAAGCTGCTCTTGACAGACAAGATAAAATAGAAGAACAGGTATGTATATGTTTAAAATTTTTTAAAATCCTTAATGTATACTATTTCATATAAATTGAATTTGAAATCATGATCCTAATAACCTAAAAAATGAACTGTGTCTACATTCAGCCACAGATTTCGAAGACTCTGTATAAATTAATTTCTTCATTGATCAATTTTCTAGCTTTTTTAAAAGGGAAACTTACATAATTAACATGAAATTAAATGGATGTGTTCCCCTTGAAGTATCCAACTTTATTATGATTCTGTTAATACAAAGCATATATTTGCTCTGAGTAAAACAGTGTCTTTGAATTTCTCTTCACCACCAAAAGCCATATGAATTCAAAAGGAAGATGACTAAGAATTTATTTTTCTTCTGCGTTGGTACCATTCCACTTTTATTATTAACTCATTTATTGCTTTTACTGACTTCACCTTAATTACTTCCTCAGTTTTAACTTTTCTCAGTGTTTTCTCATCATTAAATTCAACAGCAGTTATATCCAGCTCCTTCTGTCAAAATTGAAGGAAAGCATTTCTTAAATCCTTTAACTCACAGTTTCAAGATTAAGCATTTATCTTCTTTAGGAGCTCCCTGGTGGCTCAGATGGTAAAGAATCTGCCTGCAGTGCAGGAGACCCAGGTTCAATCTCTAAGTTTGAAAGATCCCCTGGAGAAGGAAATGGCTAGCCACTCCAGTATTCTTGCCTGGAGAATTCCTTGGAGAGAGGAGCCTGGAGGGCTACAGACCATATATTTGCTAAAAGTTGAACATGACTGATCAACTAACACTTTATGCTTTGTTTCACTTTTTTTCAGTTTACGTTCTTTAATTCTACAGCGATGCAGTTACTATATATTACCACTAGATGGTACTTACGAATGAATTTTAGTTACTCTTCTCAAGACTGTAAGCATCTTGGAAATAAAATATATGTGCATCAGTTTTATACTACAAATTAACTTGCATAGAAAAAAGTGACTTGTTTATTCCCTGTTCCTGTGGTTTTTAAGGCAGTCATGACTGTTACTTGGCATGTCCAGAATAATATCCATGTTTTCTATTTTCTTGAATTAACTCCCCCCACCCCACCCTCCCCGTATATCTGAATAGGAAGGCCCAAACAGTTTGATTAATGAAGAGGAGTTCTTTGATGCTGTTGAAGCTGCTCTTGACAGACAAGATAAAATAGAAGAACAGGTATGTATATGTTTAAAATTTTTTAAAATCCTTAATGTATACTATTTCATATAAATTGAATTTGAAATCATGATCCTAATAACCTAAAAAATGAACTGTGTCTACATTCAGCCACAGATTTCGAAGACTCTGTATAAATTAATTTCTTCATTGATCAATTTTCTAGCTTTTTAAAGGAAGCTTACATAATTAACATGAAATTAAATGGATGTGTTCCCCTTGAAGTATCCAACTTTATTATGATTCTGTTAATACAAAGCATATATTTGCTCTGAGTAAAACAGTGTCTTTGAATTTCTCTTCACCACCAAAAGCCATATGAATTCAAAAGGAAGATGACTAAGAATTTATTTTTCTTCTGCGTTGGTACCATTCCACTTTTATTATTAACTCATTTATTGCTTTTACTGACTTCACCTTAATTACTTCCTCAGTTTTAACTTTTCTCAGTGTTTTCTCATCATTAAATTCAACAGCAGTTATATCCAGCTCCTTCTGTCAAAATTGAAGGAAAGCATTTCTTAAATCCTTTAACTCACAGTTTCAAGATTAAGCATTTATCTTCTTTAGGAGCTCCCTGGTGGCTCAGATGGTAAAGAATCTGCCTGCAGTGCAGGAGACCCAGGTTCAATCTCTAAGTTTGAAAGATCCCCTGGAGAAGGAAATGGCTAGCCACTCCAGTATTCTTGCCTGGAGAATTCCTTGGAGAGAGGAGCCTGGAGGGCTACAGACCATATATTTGCTAAAAGTTGAACATGACTGATCAACTAACACTTTATGCTTTGTTTCACTTTTTTTTTCAGTTTACGTTCTTTAATTCTACAGCGATGCAGTTACTATATATTACCACTAGATGGTACTTACAAATGAATTTTAGTTACTCTTCTCAAGACTGTAAGCATCTTGGAAATAAAATATATGTGCATCAGTTTTATACTACAAATTAACTTGCATAGAAAAAAGTGACTTGTTTATTCCCTGTTCCCTGTGGTTTTTAAGGCAGTCATGACTGTTATGCTGTCAATTACAAATGGGCACTTGCCCTCCACAAGGATTAAATCACATATGCTGCTGCAGCTGCTGACCTTCAGCACTCCCTAAACAGAGTTCAGGGTAGATATCAGGAGTGAGGCACTCTGTGCTTTGGGAAAGTGGGTAGAATAGATTGTCAGATAGGTGATTTTATGAGTCCAGTCATCACCTTATACCTAGGAAAGCACTGAATTCCTTCATGGTGATGTTTGCTACTGGTGACTAGCAGAAGCCTGCCAAAATGTGTTTGCTTGCATATACTCCCCTTTGACCAAAGTCACAGATAACACTCACCTTCCCTCACTACCTTTTTGAAACAGTTTCTCAGAGCTATCTGACGTGTTGTCTCCCAGGCCGCTGTCCTCAAATAAAAGTTAACCCTCAGCTCTCATTTTGTGCTTTTTTTTTAATTATTGACAGTATCCTGAGACAGTGTTTATTGACAGTGTCCTGATAACCAGAGATGATGTTACTGATCTGTCTACCCAGGGGTAGTCATCTACTGTAGTGACTGCTTGCTTTTCATAAAGCTTATTGCTCTTTTTTTTTTAATGATTTAAAAAAAAATTTGGCCTCTTTTTATTGTTTATTTATTTATTTTTCATTCATCTTTATTCTTCGGCATATGCGGGCCTCCCTTTGCAGTGGCCTCTCTTATTGGAGAGCAACTGGCTCTGGGTGCACGCACTCCAAAGCGCTGACTAGTAACCGGACACATCGGTCCAGCCGCTCGGCAGAGCTTAGGGTCTTTCTGGGCCAGGGATTGAACCAGTGCCCCTTGCATTGCAAGGTGGACTCTCCACCCACTGGACCACCAGGGAAGCCCTATTGCTCATTTTTAATACTCAAAAGATGCTGCACAGAACTCAAGAAAACTTACAGTTCCTGAATGCTCATTTTGGATGCCAAAAATATCATCAGAAATTAGCATCATTGTGTTTGGGGTTTTGGTGCATTTCAGTTTTGATGGGGTTGCCCCCACCCCCACCCCCTACCTGCGCTTCACTGTGTTTTTTCTTTTGTTTTAATCAAAGGTATGTTGTTTTGAGAAGAGTAGAGAACTCTGAGGTCAAGACAAGTTAGTCTGACTTGTTTGCTACTATGTAGCTCTAAATTTATTGCTTAAATTCTCTGGTCCTTGTTTTTCTAATCTGTGAAAGGAGAACTTGAACAGGATGATTCAGATCATCCCTTCTGGCTTAAAAATGTTCCTCTACTAGCATAGGTATGATGGTTGAATTGGAATTTAAGGCAGTCAATGGAAAACTTGTATATGTTTTAAAATATATATATTTATAGGGCTGTCAACTCATTTAATTTTAGTCTATTCCTGTTATTTTGGTAGATAAAAGCAAGTTGTTAAACAGCTCATGATTTTCATTGCCTTAGAGCTGGGCATGTTGATTTGACGAAGATAAATATGCACACAACATAGCACAGTTTCTGGTACAGTGTATTTAGTATTTATTCAATAAGAAAGAAACTAGGCAATCTGAGAAGGAAGAAAAGTTAAGTGTCAGATTAACAAGAGTGAGGTGATAGGATGAAGAGTGAAACCCTAAGCAAATAATGATACTGGTTCAAATGACACAGCCCTGCAGGGCACTGATGATGTGGAATGATTAGAATAATTTGGCCAGAGTTTGAAAAAGAAAATTATTTTGGTAGTAGTGTTGAAGTTGGTTCATGGTGAATGTTGCCATGCTGGTATTAGCAATTCTGACCTTGGTCTAAGGTAGTATCTTCGGAATCCAAAAGAAGAAAATCAAGATACATAAAGTGTCAAGATTTGACAAAACTTGTATCTTTTAGAGTAGCTTCGTAATTCAAATATTTATAAATACTGAAGTGTTCAGTAATTAAATGTTATCCACTCTTAAGCTGCAAAATGCACTTTGTAACCTTCCCATTTAAAATTATGTTTTCTTAGTCTCAGAGTGAAAAGATCAGGTTACATTGGTCTACATCAGTGCCATCTGGAGATGCGTTTTCTTCTGTGGGGACTCATAGATTTGTCCAAAAGGTAAGCTAATGTCCGAGTGTACTGAGAGTATGTGCCATATTCTTCACTGTTGATAAAACTATCCTGTTAATAGGTTTTCTTCCTTTTCCTGGATTTAAGTAATGAGAAATTTTTGTTTGGTGTTACATGTTTTTTCCCATATACATTGTCCAAAAATATTAGAAATCTTTTTCTGAACATAATGTACTTCTATTTTTTTTATTTAAGGGGAAAAAAAGGATGGGACATAGCGTGGTTTGTCCAAAATAGTTCAGCAGAAATGTAGCCAGTGATACTAAATCTTTTTTCTTTGGGGTTAAGTGGTAACGTTTTGTATCATTGGCAGCACTGCATTCTGTACAGAAAGATTTTGGAGTTTTACACATACTAGGTGCATGAAGTCAGCACTGCTGAGCTTGTTGCCTATAGTGCTTTGTTCTCTCTCTTTATCTCATATTGGGAAGTTGGTACTGAGCGCTCTGCTGTGCCTTTGTTCTGATTACTTGGTTTTTTCTTTGTCTGTCTCTGGTAGCCCTATAGTCGCTCTTCCTCCATGTCTTCCATTGATCTAGTCAGTGCCTCTGACGATGTTCACAGATTCAGCTCCCAGGTACTGTATGAATGTGTAGAGTGGACTTGAGTCTTTCTGTGCTATGTTTCAGCCTGCTTTCCCAGTTCCTAGAAATCTTTTGATTAGGCCACTTGTGTTGGTTTGAATTTTAAATAGTAACATCAAGCATTAAACAAGCCTTCCTTATCTGCTCAGTAGTTTCTCTGTCAGGCTTGCATGTGCCCTTTGTATCCTCTATTGTGAATAGCTTGGAAATTCACCGTATAGGAGTTACTCCCGAAAGATTTCAAATTGAACTGAAGCGAGTAGAAAGTATTTGTTTTTAAACTATCCTGTGATACCTGTTTCTTCAGACAGAATGCAATGCTTTTGTAGAAATGGTCTACAGGATATGTTATAGCATTAGAGTGGGTTTCAAGTCTCACTTCTAATCTAATTTAAAATATCTCATAATATATTCAACAGAGAAATAACTCCAAAATATCATTTTTCTCGTTAGCATTATAATGCTAAGCTTCATTGAACTGATTGTTTTCTTTAGGTAGATTACCCTTGGAAATGAATATTCCTATCCGTATGATCAATCTATGGAAATTAATTTTAAATTTAGTATCAGCACAGTGTAGAAATTTAGGGCAGGAAGTTGGATGCTTGCAGTCTCTGCCCTCAGAATAAAATCAGAGTACCAACAAGAGTAATGGTTTTGCATCAGAATTAGGTTAAAAAAATTTTTTTAATGTTTATGTGATTGGGTTTTGTTGGATTGTGATATGTCATCATATGTTAAGAACCTAAGCTCTGGTCATAAAAACTTCAGTTTAAATCCAGTTTCCTGCATGACATTTGACAACTTTTCTAACTCCTCTGTGCTTTTGTTTCTGTCATCTAGCTAGGAATATGTTAAGCTAGAACCTAGCATTTAGTAAGTGGTCAGTAAGTGAATTTTATCATTTTAATATTATTTCTTTGAGCTAGTTAAAATTATCTGTATTATTTTTTCTCTATCAGAGTATTCTAATAAATCATTTTCAAAAGTCAGTTTAAAACAGGTATATGGATAAAATTTACATTAGTTTTCAACTATGTAATAAAGGATAAAGTTTAAAATGCAAATTTTTTTTCTGACTTTTGTGCGTTTTTTTCTCCTTGAGCATTTTTGGTAAAGAGATTCATCAATTCTTCATCAGAAATTACCCTTGGCCAGATTTATTACAGTATTTCTCACCTGCTAATTCATTTATGTGTATCTTTAAAATAGTGACTTTTATTTATAATAAATCAGTAATCAAACTAGATAATATGAGAGACTTTGGTTTATCTACTAAACTCCACCTTGCATTGAAATAATAAAGTAACAGACTAAAAACCGTTAGTACTGGTCACCATTTTTCCTTAAAATATAGAAATGTACAGGCTATACATTAAAGAAAATGTAATGAAAGCAGGCACATAATTTGAGTTACTTATAGGTGCTTAAGAAATAGGGCATTAGAACTCAGACCTGGGCCTTAGTTATAGAGGTATATAGATAGAGTAGCTGCATGCCTTCAGATACAGGTGAAATATCCCTGAGAAGCAGGTACTGAGATTTTTTTAAGACTGTCAAATGTAACTTACTTCTTCACCTAATTTGTTGTGTAACTTAATTGAGAAAAAGCTTTAGTATTTTTTTTCCTAATGTACAATACTTGTGCTTGATCCATTTCTGTTTTTAAAAGCTTTTGTTTATACTGCTGTTGTATATGTGTGAAGAGGAAATGGAGAACAGTAACATTGAGGATCCCTAGTATTTATTGTCCTTGCTAAAGTATTGGTTGTCATTACTTGCAGTCTCTGCCCTCAGAATAAAATCAGAGTACCAACAAGAGTAATGGTTTTGCATCAGAATTAGGTTAAAAAAATTTTTTTAATGTTTATGTGATTGGGTTTTGTTGGATTGTGATATGTCATCATATGTTAAGAACCTAAGCTCTGGTCATAAAAACTTCAGTTTAAATCCAGTTTCCTGCATGACATTTGACAACTTTTCTAACTCCTCTGTGCTTTTGTTTCTGTCATCTAGCTAGGAATATGTTAAGCTAGAACCTAGCATTTAGTAAGTGGTCAGTAAGTGAATTTTATCATTTTAATATTATTTCTTTGAGCTAGTTAAAATTATCTGTATTATTTTTTCTCTATCAGAGTATTCTAATAAATCATTTTCAAAAGTCAGTTTAAAACAGGTGTATGGATAAAATTTACATTAGTTTTCAACTATGTAATAAAGGATAAAGTTTAAAATGCAAATTTTTTTTCTGACTTTTGTGCGTTTTTTTCTCCTTGAGCATTTTTGGTAAAGAGATTCATCAATTCTTCATCAGAAATTACCCTTGGCCAGATTTATTACAGTATTTCTCACCTGCTAATTCATTTATGTGTATCTTTAAAATAGTGACTTTTATTTATAATAAATCAGTAATCAAACTAGATAATATGAGAGACTTTGGTTTATCTACTAAACTCCACCTTGCATTGAAATAATAAAGTAACAGACTAAAAACCGTTAGTACTGGTCACCATTTTTCCTTAAAATATAGAAATGTACAGGCTATACATTAAAGAAAATGTAATGAAAGCAGGCACATAATTTGAGTTACTTATAGGTGCTTAAGAAATAGGGCATTAGAACTCAGACCTGGGCCTTAGTTATAGAGGTATATAGATAGAGTAGCTGCATGCCTTCAGATACAGGTGAAATATCCCTGAGAAGCAGGTACTGAGATTTTTATAAGACTGTCAAATGTAACTTACTTCTTCACCTAATTTGTTGTGTAACTTAATTGAGAAAAAGCTTTAGTATTTTTTTTCCTAATGTACAATACTTGTGCTTGATCCATTTCTGTTTTTAAAAGCTTTTGTTTATACTGCTGTTGTATATGTGTGAAGAGGAAATGGAGAACAGTAACATTGAGGATCCCTAGTATTTATTGTCCTTGCTAAAGTATTGGTTGTCATTAGCTCTGGCAGTTGGGCTACTGATTAATTTAGCTTTGCTATCTGTGTACAAATGTTGGCTCATGACTGCTTTGTTCTTGCTGATACAATGGTCATAGTCCTGCTTGAATAGGATAATTAAATGTAGAACAGGATAGCCCCTGAAAATAACTTGAAATAAAATACGTGATTCTACTAAGCAATTGGTAGCAACACATGAATTTTTATCTATCTGATGGACAGGTGTTGGAAATGAAGTAACCTTAAATGAAAAAGGGTATAGAAAGTAGGAAGGAATTAGATTTATAAATGGATCTTTTTGGCCACATTTGTTTCCATAGCACAGTTACCGGCTAAAGATGTCGCCTCAGAAATCAAAGCATCCTTAGTTGGGGAAAAAGAGAGAGAAAATCAAAGGGTGGGTAGTACATCTACTATATGATGAGCACCACCGTATAAAACAATTCTGTGTACAGCTCTTCCCCACTCTTGTCCATAGTAACTTTACTGTTGTGGTAATTCTCTATTTCATCCTTCTTTTTTTTCATTATGTAAGTAAACTGCTAATTTAGCTGTACTAGAAAGTAGAATAAATAAAATCAGGCACATCTTGATAATTAGACACACCTTAGTAATTTTTTTTCTACCGAAGTAAGTAATTCTGTATATACTGCAGCTAGTTTTTGGGGGTTTTTTTAAGCACACATATAATTGGATCCATGTTCCCATCAGTAAATACAGGTCTAAATCTCCCTGTCTATTGTATGGATATACATTCTACATTTACCTACCTAATATCAAACATTTATTTTCAGTTAGTCTCTATTATTTAATAAATACTGCTGCCTGGGCACACTTGTATATATACAGCATCTTTGTATATACATCATCTTTGTACATTTATCCAGATATTTCCTTAGAATATATTTCTAGAAGTAGAGTTTTTGGACAAAGTTCATGCACACATCTAAGGTTCTTTACTTCTTACTTGTCCATTTCTGTTTTAAAAGCTTTTGTTTATACTGCTGTTGTATATGTGTGAAGAGGAAATGGAGAACAGTAACATTGAGGATCCCTAGTATTTATTGTCCTTGCTAAAGTATTGGTTGTCATTAGCTCTGGCAGTTGGGCTACTGATTAATTTAGCTTTGCTATCTGTGTACAAATGTTGGCTCATGACTGCTTTGTTCTTGCTGATACAATGGTCATAGTCCTGCTTGAATAGGATAATTAAATGTAGAACAGGATAGCCCCTGAAAATAACTTGAAATAAAATACGTGATTCTACTAAGCAATTGGTAGCAACACATGAATTTTTATCTATCTGATGGACAGGTGTTGGAAATGAAGTAACCTTAAATGAAAAAGGGTATAGAAAGTAGGAAGGAATTAGATTTATAAATGGATCTTTTTGGCCACATTTGTTTCCATAGCACAGTTACCGGCTAAAGATGTCGCCTCAGAAATCAAAGCATCCTTAGTTGGGGAAAAGAGAGAGAGAAAATCAAAGGGTGGGTAGTACATCTACTATATGATGAGCACCACCGTTACAAAAACAATTCTGTGTACAGCTCTTCCCCACTCTTGTCCATAGTAACTTTACTGTTGTGGTAATTCTCTATTTCATCCTTCTTTTTTTTCATTATGTAAGTAAACTGCTAATTTAGCTGTACTAGAAAGTAGAATAAATAAAATCAGGCACATCTTGATAATTAGACACACCTTAGTAATTTTTTTTCTACCGAAGTAAGTAATTCTGTATATACTGCAGCTAGTTTTTGGGGGTTTTTTTAAGCACACATATAATTGGATCCATGTTCCCATCAGTAAATACAGGTCTAAATCTCCCTGTCTATTGTATGGATATACATTCTACATTTACCTACCTAATATCAAACATTTATTTTCAGTTAGTCTCTATTATTTAATAAATACTGCTGCCTGGGCACACTTGTATATATACAGCATCTTTGTATATACATCATCTTTGTACATTTATCCAGATATTTCCTTAGAATATATTTCTAGAAGTAGAGTTTTTGGACAAAGTTCATGCACACATCTAAGGTTCTTTTACTTCTTATTGCCAAATTGTCCATTAGAAAAGCTGAACCAGCTACACTCCTCGGTCAGTTTTCTTTTGCGATACTGACATTGAATACTGACATTGAATATTATAGTTCAGTTAATACTTGCCAGTCTGATAGACTAAAAATATAATTTTTGCTTCTTGACTATTTGCGTTAGTGAGTTGACTATTCATATCCTTGACCTTTTTTCTTTTGGGTCAACAGTACGCTGTTAATTTGTTATTAATAAATTATTGTGTCCAGCAGATCCCTTTATGTCCCTGTAGCAATAAGTATAGTTGTATTCCTTTCACATGTTTAAGAAGAAGAGGTCCAAGCTCTGTTTGAGCCCTTCCGAGACTTTTGTTTATTACACTTTTGTTGTTCCATCAAAGGACAGCTTTCTTTAGATCTAACCTTCTAAAATGGCATACCAAGTGATTGAAATGTGAAATGAAGGAAAAGGTAAGCATTAGAGTGTCATCACCTCGTATTCCAAATGTCTTTTATCCCCAGTTTTTTAATAGTTCATTTGGTATGAAGATGCTACGTATGTCAGCTTATCATTTTCAACTCAGGGTGCAAGAAATCAGCAACATGTCTCCTGAAATTATGCTTAATTTAAAATTCACGGTTTTTTTTAAATGATAGATTTTTCTAGTATACCCGAGTTTGGGCTTGATAAGATAGAAATTTGGGCGTATATTTATTCATGTCATCCAATTAATGATCCCTAGTTTCACACTAATTTTCAATTTAGAGTCATAACTGGAAACAGTAAATGGAGCATATTTATATCTTAAATACGAGTATGGTCACAAATGTCCAAGTCACTGCCCCTGTAGTAACATTGCTACTGTCTATTTTAACATAAAATTCATTATAGTGAGATTTTACCAATACCATCTTCTTCTTAACCATAATGTTACTGCCACAAGAACTGTATCATAATGAATAAAGATTCCTTGATGGAGGCTTTGCAGACATGGCTAATATAGTAGTTTGGTGCTTCACCAGTTTCATTAATTTCCTAAAAGCACAGTATTGAACACGTCTTGTTTGTTTCTCTGTTGGGATTTTTTCAAGCCCTCTTAAATAAGTTCATGAGGACAAAAGACTGAAAACTTTTCTGTAGCTGTAGTGGTAGCTATAATAGGAATACTTCATCAGTCTAGCAAGGCAATGTTAAATGCATTGTTTCAAACTTAAGTTACCCCCTATCAATTTTTGTAGAATGTGACTTCTTTTGAACCAAAACAGAAATCAAACACACCTTCTCATTTTTCATATCTTTGAAAGAAATAAGTAGTTTAGGAATAATCTCCCAAACAGAAACACAGTTACCTGCATATGCATATTTTTCAACAAAGCTAAATGGCACTAACGTTTTTTAAACAGAACTCTCTTCGTTTTTAGCAGAATAAAATCCTCAGTATTCTTGCACAAGTAATCCATTTAAAGTAGGGCCTGTTTGGGAAAAACATGTTTCAGCCTCTAATCTTACAATAAATATAGGTGTTCTTAATTCCCAGTATCCTACCTAAAAAGTACATACATATTCAGATCTAAAGATTTTTAAGAGCTTGGAATCTAAAAATGATAAAACTTTTTCCCAATCATGATGTGATACAGGCAAATGATTAAAGTCAGCAGTACTGTGGAGGCTTTATTTATTCATACTTAACTGGGATTTCCTCTGTTCTTCCTCTAGTAAGATACATTTTGTGTATAGTATTTGTAACTTGGAATCCTACATTAGTCACTCTTAACCCTCTCAAAGCAGATTTCAAATTTTCAGGGCACAGAGGTTTTTACCCAGTCAGCCTCTGAAGTTGTGTTTTCTAATTCAGGTTTTATAAAATTACAGATGTACTAGTAGTCATGTTTTAAGATTTCTTTCATTTCTGTATCTCAACAACGTTCACATTAATGATTATGGACAAAGAAATAAGATACTATGTAATTTTTTTTCGTACACACCTAGATTGTAGAACTTCAGCCTAAATATTATGAACAAAACTTAGCATTATTAACAAAAATTTTTCTGATGATCATAGGCAATTAAAGAGGCCAAAAATGCATTTGAAATCCAGGAAACATGCTGTACACATCACAATAATATATTGATAAGATCCATTGACATAGAAAAATTATATCCCCAGGGTGAATAATTTTAAGATCTACCCCGTTTAAAAGCACAGTATTGAACACGTCTTGTTTGTTTCTCTGTTGGGATTTTTTCAAGCCCTCTTAAATAAGTTCATGAGGACAAAAGACTGAAAACTTTTCTGTAGCTGTAGTGGTAGCTATAATAGGAATACTTCATCAGTCTAGCAAGGCAATGTTAAATGCATTGTTTCAAACTTAAGTTACCCCCTATCAATTTTTGTAGAATGTGACTTCTTTTGAACCAAAACAGAAACCAAACACACCTTCTCATTTTTCATATCTTTGAAAGAAATAAGTAGTTTAGGAATAATCTCCCAAACAGAAACACAGTTACCTGCATATGCATATTTTTCAACAAAGCTAAATGGCACTAACGTTTTTTAAACAGAACTCTCTTCGTTTTTAGCAGAATAAAATCCTCAGTATTCTTGCACAAGTAATCCATTTAAAGTAGGGCCTGTTTGGGAAAAACATGTTTCAGCCTCTAATCTTACAATAAATATAGGTGTTCTTAATTCCCAGTATCCTACCTAAAAAGTACATACATATTCAGATCTAAAGATTTTTAAGAGCTTGGAATCTAAAAATGATAAAACTTTTTCCCAATCATGATGTGATACAGGCAAATGATTAAAGTCAGCAGTACTGTGGAGGCTTTATTTATTCATACTTAACTGGGATTTCCTCTGTTCTTCCTCTAGTAAGATACATTTTGTGTATAGTATTTGTAACTTGGAATCCTACATTAGTCACTCTTAACCCTCTCAAAGCAGATTTCAAATTTTCAGGGCACAGAGGTTTTTACCCAGTCAGCCTCTGAAGTTGTGTTTTCTAATTCAGGTTTTATAAAATTACAGATGTACTAGTAGTCATGTTTTAAGATTTCTTTCATTTCTGTATCTCAACAACGTTCACATTAATGATTATGGACAAAGAAATAAGATACTATGTAATTTTTTTTCGTACACACCTAGATTGTAGAACTTCAGCCTAAATATTATGAACAAAACTTAGCATTATTAACAAAAATTTTTCTGATGATCATAGGCAATTAAAGAGGCCAAAAATGCATTTGAAATCCAGGAAACATGCTGTACACATCACAATAATATATTGATAAGATCCATTGACATAGAAAAATTATATCCCCAGGGTGAATAATTTTAAGATCTCTGCCCCCAAAACATTAACATATTTATTTCAAAATACATGTAAACCTGGTTCTTATGTTTCCCTAATGAATGCAATAGACTTTGTGTAAAATAAGTAGTTAAATGGAAACCTATACTGTCACATGTGGAAAAGATAGCTATTATCATTGTGCTAAGGGAATAGGAGTGCTCACAATGGCATGGGGCGATGGTCTGGAGGGGTGGGATGGGGGGAACTGAGGAGGTGGGGACCAGGGATATGCATATGACTGATCTGGGAACATACATGTCTGTGAACAACAAAACTCTGTAAAACCTTTAAAATAAAGAATAAAAAAAAATAATAAGTAGTTAAACTTAGGAATAAGTCTCTAATTTGAAGTATAATATATTTTTTAACTCTTTTCTACTTTCTCAATACTATTTTATAAAGCAAAATTATGAGTGAAAATTTAGAATATAGAACTTAGAAACTGTCTGTATGTAGATGGGAAAGGTGCCAGTTCCTTCAGAGACAATCTTTATCACTCCATTTCTGTTGAAAGACATGTTTCTTACTAGGAGGGATCTCAAAGAACACTTAAATTTTACCAATAAATCTGATAGAGAATTCTGGGAGTATGAGCTGTTTGACTTGTTTTATAAAAAAGTGTGTTGAGATAATATAGCTAAAAGCAGAGGTTGCAATTTAAATTTAATAAAAGAAATTTAGAATGAACTAAAAAGTCATAATTTGTGATTCTTTGCATGTATGATTATTAGCATTGTCCCTAAAATAATACAGTCTAAAATAATTTAGAACAATGAAATTGGAATCAGATATATGAAGAGATTGGTTATTTTTTAAGTTGGCTTATATTCATGATAAAAGAATTTATCAGTGAAATAACAAAAATTTTCTCTTTATAGAGAAATCTTTACATAATGAGCTTTCGAATCTCTCTCTGTAGTCTTAAGTACAGGAAAACCGGACTAGACATTCTTTTGTGCCCATGTATACTTACTGTTCCATAATTTTATGCTTTAAGATATTATCTCGGGGGGGTTCCCTCATGGTCCAATGGGTAAGGACACTGCCTTGCAATTCAAGGGGTGCCAGTTCAATCCCTGGCCTGGGAAGATCCCATGTGCCGCGGAGCGGCTGGACCAATGTGTCCAATTGCCGAGCCGGAGCTCTCGAGCACGTGTGCCCAGAGCCAGTGCTCTGCGACAACAGATGCCACCGTGATGGGAGGCCCACATGGGCCAAAGAACAAAGATGGATGAAACTAGACAAATGAAAGACCAGTGGAAGTGGCCCGCCCAATCACCTCCCTCCCCACCCCCACCAAAATAAATAAATAAATAAATGTTTTAAAAAAAAAAAAAGATATTATCTCTGTAAGAATACATACAGTGGTAAAGGAAGGAGTAATTCTATTTTTCCAGAAAATGCTTGGTCACTTGATCCACATTAGCCACTGTGTTATTAGAATGAAGCGTCTTCTTTCCCACATTGCTCCGTCCTGTCATTAGCCTGCATATGATACCTGGAATGTGGACTAAAACTCTTTCAACACTATATAAAACCTACTAACCTTTGTGTATTTGGTTACTTAGCTTTCTAAGAACATTATTTCTGAACTGAAATATCTGAATACCATTCTGTTTTAGAGATTATAAAGAACACTTAAATTTTACCAATAAATCTGATAGAGAATTCTGGGAGTATGAGCTGTTTGACTTGTTTTATAAAAAAGTGTGTTGAGATAATATAGCTAAAAGCAGAGGTTGCAATTTAAATTTAATAAAAGAAATTTAGAATGAACTAAAAAGTCATAATTTGTGATTCTTTGCATGTATGATTATTAGCATTGTCCCTAAAATAATACAGTCTAAAATAATTTAGAACAATGAAATTGGAATCAGATATATGAAGAGATTGGTTATTTTTTAAGTTGGCTTATATTCATGATAAAAGAATTTATCAGTGAAATAACAAAAATTTTCTCTTTATAGAGAAATCTTTACATAATGAGCTTTCGAATCTCTCTCTGTAGTCTTAAGTACAGGAAAACTGGACTAGACATTCTTTTTGTGCCCATGTATACTTACTGTTCCATAATTTTATGCTTTAAGATATTATCTCGGGGGGGTTCCCTCATGGTCCAATGGGTAAGGACACTGCCTTGCAATTCAAGGGGTGCCAGTTCAATCCCTGGCCTGGGAAGATCCCATGTGCCGCGGAGCGGCTGGACCAATGTGTCCAATTGCCGAGCCGGAGCTCTCGAGCACGTGTGCCCAGAGCCAGTGCTCTGCGACAACAGATGCCACCGTGATGGGAGGCCCACATGGGCCAAAGAACAAAGATGGATGAAACTAGACAAATGAAAGACCAGTGGAAGTGGCCCGCCCACCCCCTCCCTCCCCACCCCCGCCAAAATAAATAAATAAATAAATGTTTTAAAAAAAAAAAAAGATATTATCTCTGTAAGAATACATACAGTGGTAAAGGAAGGAGTAATTCTATTTTTCCAGAAAATGCTTGGTCACTTGATCCACATTAGCCACTGTGTTATTAGAATGAAGCGTCTTCTTTCCCCACATTTCTCCTTCCTGTCATTAGCCTGCATATGATACCTGGAATGTGGACTAAAACTCTTTCAACACTATATAAAACCTACTAACCTTTGTGTATTTGGTTACTTAGCTTTCTAAGAACATTATTTCTGAACTGAAATATCTGAATACCATTCTGTTTTAGAGATTATGACATAGTTACTAATTGAACATAGATTCTTACAGTTCTGTTTTTCATTTTAAGGTTGAAGAGATGATGCAGAACCACATGACTTACTCATTACAGGATGTAGGTGGAGATGCCAATTGGCAGTTGGTTGTAGAAGAAGGAGAAATGAAGGTAATTTCCAGGCATTTTCTAGGTTGATAATTGCAACTTTGTGGCAGTCATTCTATATTATTGTTATTGATTTAAGAAAGATAGTATTTAAATATTTCTTTTAAATAAATGACTACATGTGATCAAAGAAGCACTAAGTATTGAGAAATAAAATGTCCCTTTTCCTCCCTGGTTTATCTCTTACATAATCTCTTTATGGTCATAACATAAATCTGTGCACTGATCATTCTGTTTCACCTTGGCCCTGGAAGGAAATCATTTGGGGTTTGATATACAGGTCACTGTCCACTGGTGACTCTGTTTGGATCTTTTTATCTTTCTCAATATGCTGAATGTTGTCCCCAGGTGTCACTTATTTCCCTCCTTGGTCTGTACCTCACTTCTTTCTCTCACTGCCTTTTTTTTTTTTCTTTTTTTAATATATATATTTGGCATTGATTAGCTCATCTTGCTCACATCCCTAAATGCAAGAGACAGTAAGAGCAAGGAACAGGAGACTGAGTATTCAGTTGAAAAGCATAGTAGCAGTGAATTTTGGATTATTCTATGAGCAAGGCACAATGCTAACAATAAAGAGATGTTTAATAAGACTCCCTCCAAGCTGAAACTTTGGTTGGAGAAAGAGGATATTGACATTTAAAAGATATAATTACTTAGCTCTTTTGAGTAACAGTGAATGTAAAGCACAGGTGAATAGTGGAGAGAAATTGGAAAGAATGAAATCTCTGGGCTTCCCTGGTAGTCCAGTGGGTGAAGAGTTCACCTTGCAGTGCAAGGGGCACTAGTTTGATCCCTGGCCCAGGAAGCGGCTGGACCGGTGTGTCCAATTAGGAGCCAGTGCTCTGGAGTGCATGCGCCCAAAGCCAGTGCTCTGCAATGAGAGAGGCCACTGCAATGGGAGGCCCACACAGACTGAAGAGTAAAGATGGGTGAAAAATAAAAAAATAAAAAACCAATAAAAGAGGCCAGAATTTAAAAAAAAAAAAAAGAAAGAAAGAAATCTCTGCTTTGAGATACTGTTCTACACTGAGGACTATAACTAGAAATGGAAACAGGGTTATAACAAAGCTATGGTGAGGGCACTTATATTCAGGAATTTTGTACAGACTTTTGACCAGAATTATTCTAGCAAAATGAGATACAATACTAGATGTTGGAGTTTCCTCTCCTCCTGAGTAAGGAACAAATTAAGAAATCAGATAAAGGATATAGGCTGATGAGATACTAGTATGTTAGTTGTAATTCTGACAAGCTGATTGGAGAACATGAAGACCAGCTGCCATGAAGCCTTGCTAACATGTTACCCCAGAATTAAATATAATATTTCTGACATAGCTAGATAGTCACAGGCCTTACCTCACGAGAAGAAGCCCCAGAAGTAGACCAGTGTATATCCTGTCCACAGGAGAAAGGGGTTCAGCCAAGCTTGCCTGGTCCTCCTTCGGTGCTCACCATTCAGATGTCCCTGTTTCCTCTCAGGGAGGAGGAAGTGAAAGGGTGAGGAGAAGCCAAGAGTCATAGCCTAGATGAAGGTCCTCCACATAAAGTCAGTGGTAGAGAAAAAAAGGCTCCAACAACCTATGAGGGATCGAGAAATTGGGGTGGCTCACAGGGTGTATAAAATAACCACTGAACAGAATTTTCTGTTGTCTGTAACGGTGAGCTAGCCATGGTATACAGAGGAACATTTTAGGAGGACTACACTGGTAGGGGTGAAACCAGAGACCAGGAAGCCACTTAAGAGAGTCAAGTATGAGGGGATGACAGTCTACCCAGAAAAGATATCCCATAGTGGATGACTTACAGAAGATTAGTAATAAGAGTAATAGCTATATGTGATGTGAGTGAGAGAATCAAAAGTCTAGAGTTACCAGTTTCAGTGACTGGGAAACTAGCAGTCCCAATAACATAAATAAATATGTAAGAAAAGATACATTGGAGAGAGAGAGATTGTTAAAGAGAAATTATGTGAAAAGCCTAACAGTATATAGCTCCATACACACTCCATAAATTGAGAACTGGTTTCCTCTGTGATCGCCAGTTTGTTTTTCAAAAGAACTGATTACAGAGCTATCTAAAGTACCAAACCCTGCATAATTTTGGAGTAATTAATTTTGTTCAGTTTATGCATACAGTTCTGTGTTTAAAGCAAGATGGATCATTTGGTATGCAGCTTCGGTATTTCAAAGCAAGGTACCTTTTATCTTTATGCGATTTTCGCTTTCCATCATTGGTTCAACAAGTAACTGAGGGCCTTCTGTGTTTCAGATACTATTCTAGATGCTGGGGATACAGCAATAGCATAGCTGCCTTAAATCAGTATCCCTAAGGAAAGTATGGTCTAACCTGCTGGATTTGGCCTTGTTAGCCATGTTGGATGATCTTTGAGAATGTTCAGTAAATAAAGCCTGATTTAAATTGATGAATTTGCAGTTCACATTCATCACATATGCATGCTTTTAATAGTTGATGTTTACTTTGGGATTGTAGTTTTAAGTATTTTTATGCGTTGTCTTTGTTAATAATTTAAACCTTTCTTTTGGCAGAATGTTTTGTGTTCTATAAGTGTTTTCTTCAACATGTTTTAAAATATATCCTCTAGGTATATAGAAGAGAAGTAGAAGAAAATGGAATTGTTCTGGATCCTTTGAAAGCTACCCATGCAGTTAAGGGTGTTACAGGACACGAGGTCTGCAATTACTTCTGGAATGTTGATGTTCGCAATGATTGGGAAAGTAAGCTGGCATTATTAATATATTGATGTAGTTTTTATTTTGGATCTAAAATACCAAGTCCAACTTGGTTTTCTTCATCTGACCTGTCATTTACAAAACCAATATAGAAACTGTCTGGAGGAGACTTCCCTGGTGGTCCAGTGGTTAAGACTCCATGTTCCCAGTGCAAGGGGCCTGGGTTTGATCCCTGGTCAGGGAACTAGATCCCACATGCCGTAACTAAGACCCAGTGGAGCTAAATAAATAAATTTAACAACAACAAAAAAAAACTTAAAAAAAAAAAAAGAAACTGTCTGGAGAATCATATTAGGGGACTGATAATATCTGAGCTTTTCATTGTACAGAATGCTTCTAGTAAATTAGAACATTTAATCCACTATAATCCTGTGTGATAGGTAGGTAATAAAGTAAAATTCAGATAGCAAAAGTGACTCATCAAAGGCTATAGAACTGCTAACTAGTTACAATAAAAGATTTCTGTTTTACAATCTTTTCTTTTCCTATACTGTTTTTTTTCTGTGACAAATTGTAGATGAACCCTGCTGTGGTTTGTTTAGAGTTATTAGTGGTATGTGTATGTGTACACACGTGCACATATGCTACCCTCAGGCACCAGATTTCATAGCTATAGGCATTTCTGAGCAAAATGTTTATCAACGGCAGTTGGACACTCTTCACAAACATAGTCACCTAAATAGAACAGCTTATTCAGCTTCAATAAATTAAGAATTATAGAGGGCAAAGCATCGTACTATTAGGTAATAATTTGTGCCATGGGAATGAAGCAGTAGTCATGTGTGGATGTGAGAGTTGGACCATAAGACTGAGCACTGAAGAATTAATGCTTTCAGACTGGGGTGCTGAGTGCATTGGACAGCAAGGAAATAAAACCAGTCAGTCTTAAAGGGGATCATCCCTGAATATTCATTGGAAGACTGGTGCTGAAACTCCAGTGCTTTGGCCACCTGATGCGAAGAACCGACTCATTGGGGAAAAATCCCAATGCTGGGAAAGATTGAAGGCAGAGGGAGAGGGTGACAAAAGAGGACGAGATGGTTGGATGGCATCACCAACTCAATGGACATGAGTTAGAACAAACTCAGGGAGATAGTGAAGGACAGGGAATTCTGGCATACTGCAGTTCATGGGGTCACAAAGAGCTGGACACTTAGCAATTGAACAACAACAGAACTTGATTAGAATTGCTTTCTTGCACTGGGGGCTGGATACTGGACCAAAGAAAACAAGATTCCTGATGATTAGATCTCATTGCCACTATCTATAAGCCCTAAGACTAAGTACTAACTTACCTTCCACCTGGACGTAGCCTCAGTAGGGCAGGATCCTGTTCATTTTACTATAATGTCCATTCGTAATACAAGTGAATTAGTCACATTCTAGGAAAAGGTAAAATTTTTTTTTGACTAATAACGTTTTCTCTTGATTGCAGCAACTATAGAAAACTTTCATGTGGTGGAAACATTAGCTGATAATGCAATCATCATTTATCAGACGCACAAGGTAAATATCTTTTCATCCCTAAAGGATTCCAGCGAAGTTTGAACAGAGACATATAAAATATTCTCTAAAGTAAAATTTGGCAGGAGATTAAGTTCCACAAAAAGATTCAAAGACTTTATTAATAATTCATAAATTATGCATATTTGAAAAGTATATCAGATTGTTTAAAGCAGAAATGGGTGTAAATAAAAGCCTGAGAAATATCCAGAAACATTGTGTTTAATAACGATGTACAGTTAGTATGCATTTTAAGTCTGGAGAAGAAAAAACTGAAATCTATTTAAATGTTTTTCTAGCATCTAGTCTCCACAGGTAAATGAGTAAAACATAGACTATTAGGTAATAATTTGTGCCATGGGAATGAAGCAGTAGTCATGTGTGGATGTGAGAGTTGGACCATAAGACTGAGCACTGAAGAATTAATGCTTTCAGACTGGGGTGCTGAGTGCATTGGACAGCAAGGAAATAAAACCAGTCAGTCTTAAAGGGGATCATCCCTGAATATTCATTGGAAGACTGGTGCTGAAACTCCAGTGCTTTGGCCACCTGATGCGAAGAACCGACTCATTGGGGAAAAATCCCAATGCTGGGAAAGATTGAAGGCAGAGGGAGAGGGTGACAAAAGAGGACGAGATGGTTGGATGGCATCACCAACTCAATGGACATGAGTTAGAACAAACTCAGGGAGATAGTGAAGGACAGGGAATTCTGGCATACTGCAGTTCATGGGGTCACAAAGAGCTGGACACTTAGCAATTGAACAACAACAGAACTTGATTAGAATTGCTTTCTTGCACTGGGGGCTGGATACTGGACCAAAGAAAACAAGATTCCTGATGATTAGATCTCATTGCCACTATCTATAAGCCCTAAGACTAAGTACTAACTTACCTTCCACCTGGACGTAGCCTCAGTAGGGCAGGATCCTGTTCATTTTACTATAATGTCCATTCGTAATACAAGTGAATTAGTCACATTCTAGGAAAAGGTAAAATTTTTTTTTGACTAATAACGTTTTCTCTTGATTGCAGCAACTATAGAAAACTTTCATGTGGTGGAAACATTAGCTGATAATGCAATCATCATTTATCAGACGCACAAGGTAAATATCTTTTCATCCCTAAAGGATTCCAGCGAAGTTTGAACAGAGACATATAAAATATTCTCTAAAGTAAAATTTGGCAGGAGATTAAGTTCCACAAAAAGATTCAAAGACTTTATTAATAATTCATAAATTATGCATATTTGAAAAGTATATCAGATTGTTTAAAGCAGAAATGGGTGTAAATAAAAGCCTGAGAAATATCCAGAAACATTGTGTTTAATAACGATGTACAGTTAGTATGCATTTTAAGTCTGGAGAAGAAAAAACTGAAATCTATTTAAATGTTTTTCTAGCATCTAGTCTCCACAGGTAAATGAGTTACCAAATAAGAATCAGTTTCCTGGGACAGTAATAAGGGAATGGAAAGCATGTTATTGTAATGTTGTATGTATGTTGTAATAAGATCCAGAAGTGAAGGTGATCTAAATGGATTATCTGACATCAAGGGAAAATTGCTTAGACGCTGAAAATTTAAGAGGTTATTGGTCATACACCAGAGCACAAAGAAACATTTTCATTTAAATTGGTTCCCTTTCACTTTATTTCTTCCTCTGCTAAGCTAAATATTTAAATTAGTGAATATTTCTCTTAACCTTATTCTGGTCTACTTTCATTCTGAACATTGCCAAATATTGTATTGAATAAACAAATAAATTAAAATTTTGGAGAGATCCACCAAAAGTAATTTTGTACATTATATAAGAAACGTGGTGATTCAGTAAGTACTTTGTCTTTCTTTTTTAAAATATTTTTAATTGATTTGAATATTTGCAAATATTTCCAGTTTTGGTATCTGTTTCTTGAGCTAGTATTGCTATCTGAGAAAAATTATATTTAATGGCTATGACAGAGGCTTCATTTACATGACAGCTACTCAAGAATGGTATGGTGTAACAGTGAAGATTCTATTTCAACTTACTAATTTAGGTGGGTCTAAAGTATCTAAAACTTAGTAGACTCAAAAATATCAGTTGCCCTATAATTTGCAGTGAAAATAAATGACCAGTCATGTAGAATCAGAAGACTCTTACTCTCCGAAGATAACTGATCCTAGGGAGTGGTCAGCTGAAAGTATATCATTTAATAAATGGAGGAGAAAAATATATAGGACATATTAGGATTATTTCTAGAGAAATAAAACTAAAACTTACTAAAATAATACATGTAACAAAATTTAAGTTACAGTTATAATCAGTTGAATAAACGAATTGTCCTGGCATAATTTTTTCAACAAAATCCAATAATAATAGAATTCCTTCTCTTTAAATTTGGCTTTTTTCATACTTAAAGAGTGCTGCTCATCTCTTGATATTTGTCATTCTTTTTACATTTCTGTCTTATCATTATCCTTATTTGCATTCATTAGTTCCAATAGGGGCAGGGTTTAATTTGTTAATGGTTCACATCCTGTTGCCCATCACTACTGTCATCAACTTCATGAAGTTTTGGGTCTTTAAAAGATGAACCATTTCGTTTTGCAAACGATTTGGGTTATACTGACACCGAGTTGTTGGCTATTTATTAAATTCAGCTATCAGGAAAGATTCTGTGCATATTTTCTCTCATTTAAGAGTATATAGTCCAGTTTTCAGATACCTAGATTCCATGTCATTTCAACAGTATGTTTTTCCTTGGCATAACATGAAGTTGAAAGATTCAAATCAAATTCTTCAGATATGATTTTGGTATCAAGGGAGCATCTTCTTTTGCTAAAATCTTTGCTCTGAACAGTTGAAACGGAAGTGTAACCCTCTACTTCAAAGTGAACCTAATGGCTGTGGGAGGGCTGATGGGGAAGTGATTGCTCAGTGGGTACAGAGTTTCTCTTGGGAATGATGGCACATTTAGAACCAGTGGTGGTGTTTACGTAACACTGTAAATGCAATTAAGGCCACTCAATTGTACATTTTAAAGTTATAGCATTTTATGCTCCATGTATATTACCACGTTGAAAAGAGTTAAGAATTGCAGAACGTTATTCCTTTGGTGTGTTCTGCAAAGCCATTAATTCAGTTTTAATAAGCAGTCCTTTGGTGAATGCTTTCCATTTAAAATTGGACAAATGTTACCTTATACTAAGGCATTTATTAGTTTTATATTTGTTTATTTGTTAGTTCCATATTATATGTGAATAAAAAGTGTTCAAATTTTCAGGTCTTCCTTGGCTGTCCAGTGGTTAAAACTGCACTTCTACTGTGGAAGGTGCAGGCTTGATTTCTGGTTGAGGAACTAAGGTCCTGCATGCTGTGTGGTGCAGCCAAAAAGAAAAATTGTAGTTCAAATTTTCAAAAGATTTTTCTTTCTTTCACAGAGAGTATGGCCAGCTTCTCAGCGGGATGTATTATATCTTTCTGCCATTCGAAAGATACCAGCCTTGACTGAAAATGATCCAGAAACTTGGATAGTTTGTAATTTTTCTGTGGATCACAACAGTGCTCCTGTAAGTACAGTGTATAAACATATAATTATACCACATAAACTTAAATACACAACACAGGGTAAAAGTGATAAACACCCACCACGCATAAAGATTTGATAATGCTTCTGGAATGTTTCTTTATTAAAGTTGGTTTCTTGGAAGAGTGTAGCCATTGTGTTATCTGAGAGCAGCAGTCATGGGCTTGAACATCCCAGCAGGGCAATTTTCCTTTCCTCTTGAGGGTAGATGACACAGCTAGTGGATAGCATGGGTAGGCCCACTGTCTCTTTTCAGATACCTAGATTCCATGTCATTTCAACAGTATGTTTCCTTGGCATAACATGAAGTTGAAAGATTCAAATCAAATTCTTCAGATATGATTTTGGTATCAAGGAGCATCTTCTTTTGCTAAAATCTTTGCTCTGAACAGTTGAAACGGAAGTGTAACCCTCTACTTCAAAGTGAACCTAATGGCTGTGGGAGGGCTGATGGGGAAGTGATTGCTCAGTGGGTACAGAGTTTCTCTTGGGAATGATGGCACATTTAGAACCAGTGGTGGTGTTTACGTAACATTGTAAATGCAATTAAGGCCACTCAATTGTACATTTTAAAGTTATAGCATTTTATGCTCCATGTATATTACCACGTTGAAAAGAGTTAAGAATTGCAGAACGTTATTCCTTTGGTGTGTTCTGCAAAGCCATTAATTCAGTTTTAATAAGCAGTCCTTTGGTGAATGCTTTCCATTTAAAATTGGACAAATGTTACCTTATACTAAGGCATTTATTAGTTTTATATTTGTTTATTTGTTAGTTCCATATTATATGTGAATAAAAAGTGTTCAAATTTTCAGGTCTTCCTTGGCTGTCCAGTGGTTAAAACTGCACTTCTACTGTGGAAGGTGCAGGCTTGATTTCTGGTTGAGGAACTAAGGTCCTGCATGCTGTGTGGTGCAGCCAAAAAGAAAAATTGTAGTTCAAATTTTCAAAAGATTTTTCTTTCTTTCACAGAGAGTATGGCCAGCTTCTCAGCGGGATGTATTATATCTTTCTGCCATTCGAAAGATACCAGCCTTGACTGAAAATGATCCAGAAACTTGGATAGTTTGTAATTTTTCTGTGGATCACAACAGTGCTCCTGTAAGTACAGTGTATAAACATATAATTATACCACATAAACTTAAATACACAACACAGGGTAAAAGTGATAAACACCCACCACGCATAAAGATTTGATAATGCTTCTGGAATGTTTCTTTATTAAAGTTGGTTTCTTGGAAGAGTGTAGCCATTGTGTTATCTGAGAGCAGCAGTCATGGGCTTGAACATCCCAGCAGGGCAATTTTCCTTTCCTCTTGAGGGTAGATGACACAGCTAGTGGATAGCATGGGTAGGCTACTTCTCACACTGCCTCAAACCGTGATCAACTACTGGCAAAGCCTCTGTGGTTTCTACCTTGTTTTAGCTACTTTTACTACTTGAGGGGGAAGAACCATTCCTGATGTCAGATCAGGTTGGTGTATATATTTTTTTCCAAGAGATACAAATTTAATATATGCACACAGTTTTATATGTAATGCAGCATCACACCATGTAGGGTATTTACTCTTACTTTATACATCCAGATATGTCTGAAACACTTCTTAGGGCTAGAGAATAGAACATGGAAAAATAGAAAGTACTCTCTTCCTTTCAACACTTCAAAAGATCTATTAATGTGTGTGTGTATATATATATACATATATATACATACACATTTTTTTTAAAGTAACATCACAAATGATCACATCTTCACATGCTTTAATTATTGTACTCAGTGTAAGGCTATTATCATTTTTCATACATACATTTTTTTTGTATGTACAATGTAAGGCTATTATCATTTTTATACATTTTTGTTTTCTAGCTTTGTAACAATGCAATTTTTAATCCATTCAAATAAATTCAACCCCACAGTTGCTATTTCCCAGCATTCAGACATTGGTATGTATTCCTTGTTGGTGCTTCTAAGGTTTCATTGGAGATACTGATGAGTTAATGGTCTTGGTTAACTTAATGTAGAATTAAACCAGAAGAGGTTACAAAATACTGGATATCTACTACACTGGTGTTTTGTTATTTTTTGTTTTGGCAGCTGAACAATCGATGTGTCCGTGCCAAAATAAATATCGCTATGATTTGTCAGACCTTGGTAAGCCCACCAGAGGGAAACCAGGAGATCAGCAGGGACAACATCCTCTGCAAGATTACATATGTAGCTAATGGTATGTGTTTTGTTTTTGGTATTTGGTAATATGGATGTTTTTATTACGATCTACATGATAAATGACAGTTTGGACAAATACTGTTTATAAATGTCTTTAATTTTTATCCATTAGATTTAATAATTTTAGATTTAGTAAATTTTTTAATTTGGAGACATGTCAAAATTATTGAGTATCTTTTAAAATAATGCATGTCTAAGTATATCAGAATTTCTGAAGCTGGGGTTGGATAGGTAAATTTTTAAACTTTATCTGTAGATTGCTACTACATGTACAGTTTTAAGAGCTGTTTTATTAGATATTTGCCTTATAGAATATATCTGTAATTAGGAATATAAGCAACAGAGAGAAAGGAAGTTAGCACTTCTTTTCCCCCAAAATTTTCAAAATCATTTAGTGGCTTAGAAAAACATTTGTAACTTAATGTTAAGTGGGATGTAAAAAAGCATAGAAAATATCATTTCAGTACATTTTAAAAGAAGGAAAAAATATGTATGAAAAGTTGAAAAGAAATAGAACAGATGCTAATGTTGAATTGTTGCTTAGTTGTTAGATTCCTGGAAATTGTTTTCTTTTTTACTTTATAATTTGGGGTTTTATGAAATAGCATTTGATATAAAATATTATGTTAATTTCAGAGGATCAGTTCTTTTTCTTATTGTCAGACTTTTTAGTTTTCTAAATTTTTGATCCCTGGTCCTTTCATAGCTGCTAGGGACATTTATTTTGTACTGGCCTACTGCTGGACAACCCTGTTCATTACTTTTGATGCTTCCTCACTCCACTCATTTCTTACCTGTAGTAAACTAGAGTCCCTCTGATCAAATGTTCAAAGCTTCTTTATACAGAATCATCATTGCTCGTGTGTTTGGAGAGGTCGTTATGCCTGAGCAAATTACTATTTGATTATAGTCGAGTTTAATGAGTAAATCTGCCTGAAGTTACCTGAAGGGTTGCTATACTAATATTTGCATGTTGTTCAGAGAACTAAGAACACTTTAGAACAGTAAATAAATGCTTTCTGATTTGTTATCTGTTCTCATCCGGTGGTTAGTATAGTACTAGGACTGAGTAGTGAAAGTGGTGGTGCTGTTTCAACGTGTGGAATTTTTTTTAAATCAGAGGAACAAAATGAGCGCGTTACGCATGTTTGGGGAGTTATCTTAACAGTTTTTGTTTTCCTTTATCTGACAGTAAACCCTGGAGGATGGGCACCAGCTTCAGTGTTAAGGGCAGTGGCGAAACGAGAATATCCAAAGTTTCTAAAGCGTTTCACTTCTTACGTACAAGAAAAAACTGCAGGCAAACCTATTTTGTTCTAATATTAACAGGTACTGTGAAAATATATGTTATCATATGTTACCCTTTTTTTGAACTTTATTTGATTAACATAGGTCTTGCAGACATTCTAAGTTAGTTACTTGTTGAAAGTAATTTTTGTTACATGATATTACCAATTGTGAAGAGTCACAGTTTTTATACCCTTTAATTTTTCATTATTTTTTCTGCTTAAATAATGTATAATTGAAGGAAATTTCAGCATGCTAGAACTATAAAATTTCAGAAGTGTAAATTCCCTGTATTTCTCCCTTCCCATAAATTACTTTTAGGTGTGTCGTATATTCTTCCACACTTGTATGTATGGATTAACATAAGCTTTAATTTTTTTTCCAAGGTATTGTCTTGCAGCTTGCTTTTTCTATTCAATATATCTTGACCATTAGCCTGTAGAAAGATGAGACATATAAAACCATATCATTCTTTTAACATCTGTTGTATAAATGTTGCAGAATTTATTAATCTTGACCTATGTTAATGTTTGGTTAGTTCCCTATTTTTACTGTTAAATAATGCTACACTGCATATACTTGTGCAAGGAGCTGAAATCTTTTTTTCTTATTAAGTGATATGCTAAAATGATTCAGAATTTAAAAGTTTGAGAAGATACACAGTAAAGTTTTATAATTTATCCCCTGTCTCCTAGTCACCCAGTTTTGTACTATCACCACATACCCCCCACATACACACAAAGTTAATAGTTCTTGTGTTTTTCCAGAGATGTTTTATTTTCACCTAAATAAGAAAATACAGGGCCTCCCAGGTGGCATTAGTGGGATAGAACCCACCTGCCAGTGCAGGAGACATGAGAGACATAGGTTCGATCCCTGGGTCAGGAAGATCCCCTGGAGAAGGAAATGGCTACCCACTCCAGTATTCTTGCCTGGAGAATCTCATGGACAGAGGAGCCTGGAGGGCTACAGACCATACGGTTGTAAAGAGTTGGACATGACTGAAACAAGTTAGCATACATGCACGCAAGCCCATACAAGTGTATTCCTGCTGCACATGTGCTTTTATTGTTGTTGGTAAAAGGTTGTCTGCTTTACCCAGGGCTCTGCATCTTGCTTTTGCATATGCTTTATCTTGAAAATCTTTCCACATTGGTGCAAAACAGCTTTATTTTTTTTTTATGGCTATGCAAGACCTCATTGAATGAATGTGCATAATTTGTCTAACCAGCTCTCCATCTGTAGATGTTAAAGTTGCTTCTAACTTTCACTGGAATACGCAGTATTGCAGTCGTATCCACATGTCATTCTGTATGGGAGTTGATTACTAGATGTGACACTGCCGGCACTTCTGGAGGTCTTGGGCAATTGTAGTTTAGCTATTGCCCTCTGTAGAGGTTGTATTAATTTACCATCATACCAGCACTAATTTGTGGGGAGTGCTTTTTTCTCTGATAACTCACACAATGTATAAAATAAGCTTTTCTGATTTCTTCCAGTTTAATAGGTGCAAAATGCTCTCCCAGTGTAGTTTAAATGGTAGTCCCTTTGGGAGTTCCCTGCTGGCCTAGTCGTTAGGATTATGGGCTTTCAGTGCCCTGTCCAAGGTTCAGTCCCTGGTCGGGGAACTGAGATTTCACAAGCCGCGTGGCATGGCCAAAAAAAAGAAAATTATGGTTCTCCTCTTACATAAATTTGAGCATCTTTTCACCCAGTTGAGAACTATTTGTATAATTAAGTCTAATTTCTGATTCTGTTTATACTGTGTTATTTCTTAAAGAAAAATAAAAGATTCAAAGGTTTAATTTATTTTCAGATACTAATACAAGGATTATTGATTGTAATACTTTCCTGAATATGTAGCTTTACCCAGGGAGGTAGGCTACTTGAAAATCTTTAACAAGTTCTGGTCTCACTTCTCTGAATGGTTAGTGTTTGAGATGAAGTCTGACCTTTGAGGGAGTCTCTTAAAGCACAAGTGTACTACCTAAATGCACTATTTTTAGAATATCTTATACTCTAAAATTGTTATGGCTCAGTCTGGACACATAACTTATTGATACTGTCACTGCACTGTATTTATCAAATATACCAAACACCTGACACCACATGATAGCTGCAGGCTTGTCACCTGACTTAGTTGAGTGTCTCTCCCCACAGACGTAAGATTTCTAAAGAGTTGCTGTTTGCTCAGACCAAGACTAAGCTTGCAGCTGTATCTATTTTTCTCCAGTCTTGCAGCAAAGGGCAAAAAATATAACTATGTATTAAGCAAAGGAGATCAGAATGCAGTTATATAATAGAACATATCCTCAGTTATGTTTAAGAAGAATAGTTATGAAACCACTTGCAAAATACATGCTAACCTAGTCATAGCATTTGCCTCGAAACTGTTGGATTTGGGACATTGTTGTATTAACTGACTGAGTGTGCACCCATGAGTATACACATTCTTTTGTGGACCTAGAGGGACAGGGTTGAAATCCCTGGAAAAGAAAGAATTCATCTTAGGGGAAGGAGATGGTAGGTGTGTGTGTGTGTGTGTGTGTGTGTGTGTGTGTGTGTGTAGACAGAACTGGAAAGACTCACTGGTCAAAACTTAGCCTTTGAGTCCAGATTAAGTTTCTTTCTGACAGAAAACCAAATTTTCATTTACCTACAGTAAGTCTTCCTTCACCTGAAGTAATATGTTGCATAATAATTTTGGGAGATCTGTATATGAAGTGCATCCTAGTGTCAACCTTAGGAAACAATATTAGTTTTGGTGATGGGGAGATAGTAACTTTCAATAGTGTGTATCATCTTTAGAGAAATTCCATAAAGAGTTATGCCCAAAGTTTTAAATAAAACTGAGAACTCAAACTCATTTGACAAGGAATTTTTTAACATAGGACAGACCTCTTTCCCATAGCCTAAATAAATTTTTGATGTTGACAGCACGGTTTTTATTGAGCACTAAAACAAAGGAAGGTCCAGTTTTGTGGGGTCCAGATCCAGAGACCTCTGCTTGATAACCTCTTTGCTTCCTATAGCACATTGTCTTTCTTAATTTTTTCTAACCTTCAAAAAATTTCTTATATCCTTTACTCTTTTTTTTTTAAAGATTTATTTATTTATTATTGGTGGGAGGTGGGGTGGGGAGGGAGGGGAGCAGGTGGGCCACTTCTATTGGTTTTTAATTTATCTATTTTCATCCATCTTTGTTCTTTGGCCCATGTGGGCCTCCCATCACAGTGGCCTCTGTTGTCGCAGAGCGCCGGCTCTGGGCGCATGCACTCCAGAGCTCCGGCTCGGTAATTGGACACATCGGTCCAGCCGCTCCGCGGCACATGGGATCTTCCCAGGCCAGGGCTCGAACCGACGCCCCTTGCACTGCAAGGCGGTATTCTTACCCACTGGACCACCAGGGAAGCCCATATCCTTTATTCTTTTCTGATAAGTTTCAGATATGTAAAGTTAATAATTTTATATTCCTTAGGCAAAAAGTCCTTAAAATACAAACTTTACTGATAGAGATTCTGTGCATGCCATGGATTCAGAAGGTAGGAGATGTATGTTCTGGTAGACTGGCAGCTTTTAGTAGTAATATAGTACTGAATGTTTTCCTTGTTATTTTCTTTCCTACAGTGACTTAAACAAGGCTGTGTGACATTCCATGTTGGAGGAAAAAAATTAAAAAACAAAATTGGATGCTCTAAGCTGGAACATAGGATCTATAGCCTTGTCTGTGGCCCAACACCTTGGCCTTGTGTACAAAACTGAAGAATACCGCAGTAGCAAAGCTGAACATCTTAACACTAGCTGTCTTCTGCTAGATCTCCTTGCTCAGCATATAACTATAAATACATGTAAAATTACATGTATATGGCTCTATTTTTATTTGCTTGTTCCTTAAAGAGAAAGAAAAAGATCAACTTTGAATCACAACTAGGAATTGATGCTTTAATTCTTGGAAACTTTTTCAGAGTTTTTAATTTAATATGGTTCGGCCTAAGATCCTCAGTTGTGTCAGGTTTTGTGCACAAAAGAAAAGCACAAAAGTTGGACGCACGTGGGGCATGTGCTTTCTGTGCACCAAATAATCTGGATGGGGTTCTTTTTTTTAGGCCTACAGTCAAGTCAGTGTCCAGAATTTTTTGACTTTTTTGCTTTGTATAATCATAGAATTCATTGCTGCTAATTTCTATAATAATTCATGTTGTTATGTAAAGTGTCTCTTAATAACTGAGGGCTGTCAATAACCTGTGATTTCGCCTTTTCTATAGTCTTACTCCCATGAAGAACTTTGGTTCTGATGGAGAAAGAGTGAAAAGCTTTATTTTTTTCTCCAGATATCTTTATATTTCTATTGTATTTTCAGTTGTGTATTGTGTGCTACAGATTTTTTTCAGTTTGTTACAAGCAGTTTGGTAATTCCTGAATTGGTTCTGCCTGCCTCCAAACAAAAACATCTCTACATCCTTATAGGTATATACTACTTCCTGGTAAAAACGGTTAGAATAAAATGAGCTCGTGTTTTCCTGACATTTGTGAGAGGATATACTACGGTATCACTTGTTCCAGCAGATCTCACTGACATTGGATTCAGTATTTGTAGTATTCAGTAACATGTTTGTTACTTCTTCTAATTTGGATCAGTTTAAAAGATAGGGTACAAGATATGCATAGAAAATGTGGGCCTCGCTCCTGTTTGCCTCTTGATCAGAAACTAGCAGGGCAGTAAAGAAGTCCTTGTTATTCAAACTGAAATTCTTTTATTAGTTGCTGTTAAGAAGTTAAATGTAAAATACCTTTTTTAGTTTTAGGCCTCTTTGAAAACCTTGAAACATGGAGTTGAGGCAGGGAATGGTACTCAGTGAAGTAGAAATGACTGCCTACTTCAGAATCTTCATTGTGTTTATACACAAGTGTGCTTACATAAATCTGAGGCATTTTGTAGACGCTTTGCTGACTTCTTCATCTCTATAAATACACGGAAACCAGACTCATTTTGTAAAACAGAAAGTCATGTCATGTGGAACATGTCCTGTATATATTTCATACATGGTAATGGAGTCTTAATGAGAAATGCAAGGTGATAATTTAATGATGGGATTAGTCTGATCACTTAACATACACAATCCTGGAAGTGAATTACTTGCATCAGATATAGTGGTATTTATTATTCTGTACAGAGAGAAAAATACATATAAAACATATGCTTACATTACATGCACGCAGATTTCATGCTCCATAAATCTTTTCTATTTTTTAATTTACCTTTCTCTAAATGATGTGCATGGAATATGCCTTATTACAGAAAAATGCTGTTCATAATTTGACTACATGGAAAAGTGCCTATATGGTGGTAATGCTAGTTAAGGCAAATAAAACAAATTATCAGTTTACTACATCACCAATTAACATTTTATATTGTGATGTTTTAAAAAGAAAAGTTTATACCTCAAATGTGTATTTTATTTTACAATCAGTTCTATGATTGGGATGGGAGGGTTGGGGAGGGAAGATTTATTCCCAATAGCCACTGATGGAAATCTTCAAAAATATTCTATATACCCATTATAAATGTTTCTCTGTTTGCCATTTCTGGTAACTATCATGACTAAATTGGATAGCTTTATTTTACAAAGGTATGGACAGTTTATAGAGCAGAGTCTAAATCTTCATTAGTTTCATTTGCACTAAATGTTAATGATATGATTTTGCAATTTATTCTGTAAATAAAATGATTACACTAAAAATATTTGTATTAAAAAAAGAAGAAAAAAGATAAGTTTTATCTTGAAATGATTGCACTGGAACTTCACTAGGGTTAATCCTGCCCAACCAGATTTAGAAAATGAGTTAGGGAATATGAAAGAAGGTAAATAAAAAGAGATAAAAACTTGGAGAGGTACTAGCCCTTTTAGACAGCATTAGACCCTCTAGAATTATTTCCGTATGGCCTAATTCCTACATACTGAATATACATGATGTTTTCTCATCTACAGTTATTTCTTACTTCTCTTCCCCAAGCAAAAAAATTACCATTTTACTCTCTTTTCTACTCAGTTACTCTTTTGTACCGTGATAGAAGCATGAAAAGTAGTGGCGATGAGGGGTTTTGTCCCTGAGTGCCCACTGTACAGTTCAAGAGAGCCCAGTGATTCAGAGAGAGCCCAGTGGAATCCAGGAGCTCTGGTTCAGAGGTGGGGGTGATCACAGCAGCTCTTGATTTGGATTTGCCACAGGGGCAGGTAGACCAAGAGGCGGTGACTGGAAGCAATGTACAATACAAAAAAAGGGAAAGGAGGAATGAGGTTCCCATTTGTTCAGTTTCATCAACTAATTTGTGCTCCTATACATCATCAGTCTCCATTGCTATTGAGAAAATTTTAGTTGGGCTGAGCTGGTTCTCTTGTGAAATTGTGCTGATTATCTTTAAGCTTATCAATTGTTTGTCCAGGTAAACACTTTGACCAGTATTTCATCCAAATTGTACAGACTGTGTATTTGGATTATTGTCATTGTTCATCTACAAACTCAAAGCATAATTATTTTAAGTACCTTGGGAGTGTGTAGAGTGTAACTATTCTAAATAGCTTTATGATCCTGATGATGTTTTTTAAAAAAATAATAAAGTTGGATCTTCCATGTTACAATCACAAAATTAAAACCAGTATTTAAAAGTGGAAAAGTATTAAAATATTATGGACAAATGTGCTTGCTTGGTTGTTTTTCTTAACCCCTAAGTACTGACTTACATAATTCTCTGAGTAGTTAAGAGCTTGAAATACTCCAGTTCATTGTTCTTCAAACTGTAGGTTGTAACCCAGTTGGGCATCAAGGAAAATACTGAGTTGTGACCTAAAAAAAAAAATTTAACAGAATGAAATAGATCAAATACATAGGATGTAATAAAAGTATTTTGTGAATCTTTTCACATATATATGTATGTATTATTATATATACACACATGTATATGTGTGTGTATATGTAGTAAGTTTCAATTCCACGGGGCTTCCCTGGTGGTCCACTGAATAAGGACACTGCCTTGCAGGGCAAGGGGCGCCGGTTCCATCCCTAGCCTGGGAAGATCCCACGTGCCATGGAGAGGCTGGAACGATGTGTCCAATCACCGAGCCGGAGCTCTAGAGCGCATGCACTCAGAGCTGGTGCTCTGCAATAAGAGAGGCCACCGCAATGGGAGGCCCACACGGGCCAAAGAACAAAAATAAATGAATGAAAGATCAATAGAAGTGGCCAAAAAAAAAAAAAAAAAGAGTGTAGCCACATGCAGCTTGTTGTTGCTGTAACAAAAAGCACAGTGCCAGTCTTTCACACATAAAATTTAGCTACATGCATGTAACTGTAAATAATTCATTCTTCCTTTATATGACCAGCTCCACTTGTTATACTTGGGGAATTTGCACTCCAGAACCACCATGAGGTAAGAATTGTGCATTTGCAGTTCACCTGGTCATTGATTTCCTCCATATTGAAAGACAGTATATTTCTCTCTTGGTATTCAGACATACCATGCAAACAGTATGACCTCAGAAACAAGGCAGCTATGTCATCCTCTGGGATGCTGCAGGAGATCTGTTGGGTTTATTGACAAGCAGCACTGTCATTCTCATGTCACGTTTTTAAGACCTTTTCCAAGAGCACTTCTAACTTCCTGCCGCTTTGCCTTAGGCTTGACTGTGGAATATAACCTGGATATGAGGTATTCTAACTAGCTGTTTCCTATTGTTTTTATAGTGTCTTCTGGAATTTTTTGTCAATTGTTTAAACTAGATCACCAGAGGACTCGTTGGCATTTGAACTTAACTATTTTGTTTGGCCTTCTTGTTCTCCTCCAAAGAATTCTGTGAGTTTAGTGCAAGAACAAATCTTTTTCAAGGAAAATATCTTGGAAGTTACAAAAAGATGCCCACCCAAATTTTCTTGCCACCCAGGCTTTATGATTGTCGAGGTGCCAAGTGAGGATGTCTCCATTACATGTGCCACACACAGAGCCTGCATTCTATCCAGCTTCTCCCCTTAGGACACGCTGGGTGGCAGCGGGTGATGGTGGTGATGGTTGGTGGTACCATCCATCTTGTAAAGAAATGGGCCAAGACTCCAGGCCTACTGAGTACCTCTCGAGTCTTCTCTCTCCGTTAGACTCTGCTACTTTTTAGTGCCTATGTACTAATATTTAATGTCTAGAATATAGTACTGACCGAAGAGCTGACAGGCTTGAAGACTGGAACTTCGGAGGTTCCAGTCTTCAATATCGGCTTCACAAAACCACGATGTGTCAGTGTGTCACAAAACTCTCCCGTGCCTGTATACTTTGTCTTAAGCTCTAAATTGGACTATCACTTAGTGCTTTAACTGCCTTCCTGTCTTTCAGTTGAGAGGATGAAGCATCACTACAAACAAGCCCAAGGAGGATATTTTCTCTTGGGTTTTCAACCCATGTAACAAAAAGCAAGTGCAGCTTAAAAAAGAATTGTGAAACATTCTTCCTTTATATGACCAGCTCCACTTGTTATACTTGGGGAATTTGCACTCCAGAACCACCATGAGGTAAGAATTGTGCATTTGCAGTTCACCTGGTCATTGATTTCCTCCATATTGAAAGACAGTATATTTCTCTCTTGGTATTCAGACATACCATGCAAACAGTATGACCTCAGAAACAAGGCAGCTATGTCATCCTCTGGGATGCTGCAGGAGATCTGTTGGGTTTATTGACAAGCAGCACTGTCATTCTCATGTCACGTTTTTAAGACCTTTTCCAAGAGCACTTCTAACTTCCTGCCGCTTTGCCTTAGGCTTGACTGTGGAATATAACCTGGATATGAGGTATTCTAACTAGCTGTTTCCTATTGTTTTTATAGTGTCTTCTGGAATTTTTTGTCAATTGTTTAAACTAGATCACCAGAGGACTCGTTGGCATTTGAACTTAACTATTTTGTTTGGCCTTCTTGTTCTCCTCCAAAGAATTCTGTGAGTTTAGTGCAAGAACAAATCTTTTTCAAGGAAAATATCTTGGAAGTTACAAAAAGATGCCCACCCAAATTTTCTTGCCACCCAGGCTTTATGATTGTCGAGGTGCCAAGTGAGGATGTCTCCATTACATGTGCCACACACAGAGCCTGCATTCTATCCAGCTTCTCCCCTTAGGACACGCTGGGTGGCAGCGGGTGATGGTGGTGATGGTTGGTGGTACCATCCATCTTGTAAAGAAATGGGCCAAGACTCCAGGCCTACTGAGTACCTCTCGAGTCTTCTCTCTCCGTTAGACTCTGCTACTTTTTAGTGCCTATGTACTAATATTTAATGTCTAGAATATAGTACTGACCGAAGAGCTGACAGGCTTGAAGACTGGAACTTCGGAGGTTCCAGTCTTCAATATCGGCTTCACAAAACCACGATGTGTCAGTGTGTCACAAAACTCTCCCGTGCCTGTATACTTTGTCTTAAGCTCTAAATTGGACTATCACTTAGTGCTTTAACTGCCTTCCTGTCTTTCAGTTGAGAGGATGAAGCATCACTACAAACAAGCCCAAGGAGGATATTTTCTCTTGGGTTTTTCAACCCATGAACAAGACCTAACATAGCTGTCACTTTTGTGGGCAGCCTCCTGCAAGATGATCCCTGAGTGAAACATGCTTTGGATCCAGAGGTAGTCAGTTTATTGTGATTTCTTTATATCACCACTCCTTGGATTTGGGAGACCTAAGTGGTACTTGGGCCCGGCAGCATAGAATCCTTGTATGGCAGGTAAATCAAAGATGTAGTCAACATCCAACCATTTTAGCAGTGTGAATAGACAGCAGTAATTACACAAAACCCAAAACAAGTTGCAGAGTATTTTTTTTTTTTTTAGATTTTATTTATTTATCTTTTTGGGGTGTGGGGTTGGGAGGGAGGGGGATGGGCAGACCACTTCTGTTGGTCTTCCATTTCTCCATTTTCATCAGTCTTTGTTCTTTGGCTCCTGTGGGCCTCCCATCGCGGTGGCCTCTGTTGTCGCAGAGCACCCGCTCTGGGCGCACGCGCACCAAAGCTCCGGCTCAGTAATTGGACACATCGGTCCAGCCGCTCCGCGGCACGTGGGATCTTCCCAGGCCAGGGATCGAACCGGCACCCCTTGCACTGCAAGGCGTATCCTGACCCACTGGACCACCAGGGGAAGCCCAGTTGCAGAGTATTTATTGAGCACCTTCTACATGCTATGCAGTGTTCCAGGATTAGGAACAGAGCCAGCAAACAACATCCAGCCTTCATTGTTTCAGTCATAACCAAGCTTTTTAGAACTGCGTCTACACTAAGAGGAAATAGACTTGAGATCAAGAGTGTGTCAATAAAGTGTGTTAATGGTAGAATTAACCACATTTGAGCATTTGAAAGTTGATGGTTGGTTCTCAGTCGTGTCCTCAGAAGGTAGATAGGGACTGGATTGTTGCTGGGTTTTAATAAGTTCACCAACTTTTGTGCACATCAATGGCACGAAGTCAGTAAGCTGTTCTACTCTGCTGATTATTTAAAATTATAGTTAATTTGTGGTTTTTGACTGGCTTTTCATTCCTAACATCCAGTAGATTTTTCTGTTACTTCTAAGTGAATGTCTCCCATGTTTCTAGATAGCATGTTTTCTGCATACTAAAAGGGAGTGAAATTTTGGAGGCCAGAAGACCAGAGTTTTTCTGGCTGTCTAATTTGAATGACTTGATTCTTGCAAGATGATCCCTGAGTGAAACATGCTTTGGATCCAGAGGTAGTCAGTTTATTGTGATTTCTTTATATCACCACTCCTTGGATTTGGGAGACCTAAGTGGTACTTGGGCCCGCAGCATAGAATCCTTGTATGGCAGGTAAATCAAAGATGTAGTCAACATCCAACCATTTTAGCAGTGTGAATAGACAGCAGTAATTACACAAAACCCAAAACAAGTTGCAGAGTATTTTTTTTTTTAGATTTTATTTATTTATCTTTTTGGGGTGTGGGGTTGGGAGGGAGGGGGATGGGCAGACCACTTCTGTTGGCCTTCCATTTCTCCATTTTCATCAGTCTTTGTTCTTTGGCTCCTGTGGGCCTCCCATCGCGGTGGCCTCTGTTGTCGCAGAGCACCCGCTCTGGGCGCACGCGCACCAAAGCTCCGGCTCAGTAATTGGACACATCGGTCCAGCCGCTCCGCGGCACGTGGGATCTTCCCAGGCCAGGGATCGAACCGGCACCCCTTGCACTGCAAGGCGTATCCTGACCCACTGGACCACCAGGGGAAGCCCAGTTGCAGAGTATTTATTGAGCACCTTCTACATGCTATGCAGTGTTCCAGGATTAGGAACAGAGCCAGCAAACAACATCCAGCCTTCATTGTTTCAGTCATAACCAAGCTTTTTAGAACTGCGTCTACACTAAGAGGAAATAGACTTGAGATCAAGAGTGTGTCAATAAAGTGTGTTAATGGTAGAATTAACCACATTTGAGCATTTGAAAGTTGATGGTTGGTTCTCAGTCGTGTCCTCAGAAGGTAGATAGGGACTGGATTGTTGCTGGGTTTTAATAAGTTCACCAACTTTTGTGCACATCAATGGCACGAAGTCAGTAAGCTGTTCTACTCTGCTGATTATTTAAAATTATAGTTAATTTGTGGTTTTTGACTGGCTTTTCATTCCTAACATCCAGTAGATTTTTCTGTTACTTCTAAGTGAATGTCTCCCCATGTTTCTAGATAGCATGTTTTCTGCATACTAAAAGGGAGTGAAATTTTGGAGGCCAGAAGACCAGAGTTTTTCTGGCTGTCTAATTTGAATGACTTGATTCTTGCAAAGTCATTTCATTGTCTCTGAATTTACTTTTCTATAAAATAATTTGAAATCACCTACACTGCAGAACTGTTTGGGGGAGAGTGTGATATTTTCAAAATGCTTTGAACTCTACAGCACTACGCGTATGTAAGGAAATTTTTGGTCAGCCACAAATACATGGTATGTACTGATTTTGGGTGCTGAAGGCATGAAGCTGAATAAGACACAGGAATAATTTCAAGAAGGACGTAAACATTTTGGGACTTTAAGCCAAACAATAAGTCACTTGGTTTATCTGGGGCTTAGCCTACAGAGTTATGTCCGATAAGGAAGGAAAGAGGCAGAGGTAAATTCATGGAAAACCTTGAATGCTATGTGAAGTAGCTTGATCTTCCTTCTGCCAGCAGAGGGCGTCATTGAGGGCTTTATTGAGTATATTTTTACCTAAGACATCTGTGGAACTTGTTGCCTGGTTGTTTGCATATAGAATAATAAGTCAACCATTAATGTTGTCCTTACTTGTATATGATTCTCATGCTAATGTCAGAAGCAGTGACAATTCTGTCAGTAATAACAGTGATGGGTTTTTTAAACTTGGGAAGTGGAAGTGATAGTGCCTCAAGCTGCCCCGCAGTCACTGCCATGTTTGTAAATGAATGGGGAAGCGCTCAGAGCTGGTCAATCAAGGTAGTGATGATGAGACTCCTAAGTGATCTCTTTTCTCCTGATCAACTAATCCATTAAAGCTAATGCCTTGAATATCTAATGCTAAATGTCTCAACAGTGCCCTTATCTCCAGGACCAAGTTTTTTGGTTAACTATCTTAGAGTAGAAGGACTGGATTGTTGCTGGGTTTTAATAAGTTCACCAACTTTGTGCACATCAATGGCACGAAGTCAGTAAGCTGTTCTACTCTGCTGATTATTTAAAATTATAGTTAATTTGTGGTTTTTGACTGGCTTTTCATTCCTAACATCCAGTAGATTTTTCTGTTACTTCTAAGTGAATGTCTCCCCATGTTTCTAGATAGCATGTTTTCTGCATACTAAAAGGGAGTGAAATTTTGGAGGCCAGAAGACCAGAGTTTTTCTGGCTGTCTAATTTGAATGACTTGATTCTTGCAAAGTCATTTCATTGTCTCTGAATTTACTTTTCTATAAAATAATTTGAAATCACCTACACTGCAGAACTGTTTGGGGGAGAGTGTGATATTTTCAAAATGCTTTGAACTCTACAGCACTACGCGTATGTAAGGAAATTTTTGGTCAGCCACAAATACATGGTATGTACTGATTTTGGGTGCTGAAGGCATGAAGCTGAATAAGACACAGGAATAATTTCAAGAAGGACGTAAACATTTTGGGACTTTAAGCCAAACAATAAGTCACTTGGTTTATCTGGGGCTTAGCCTACAGAGTTATGTCCGATAAGGAAGGAAAGAGGCAGAGGTAAATTCATGGAAAACCTTGAATGCTATGTGAAGTAGCTTGATCTTCCTTCTGCCAGCAGAGGGCGTCATTGAGGGCTTTATTGAGTATATTTTTACCTAAGACATCTGTGGAACTTGTTGCCTGGTTGTTTGCATATAGAATAATAAGTCAACCATTAATGTTGTCCTTACTTGTATATGATTCTCATGCTAATGTCAGAAGCAGTGACAATTCTGTCAGTAATAACAGTGATGGGTTTTTTAAACTTGGGAAGTGGAAGTGATAGTGCCTCAAGCTGCCCCGCAGTCACTGCCATGTTTGTAAATGAATGGGGAAGCGCTCAGAGCTGGTCAATCAAGGTAGTGATGATGAGACTCCTAAGTGATCTCTTTTCTCCTGATCAACTAATCCATTAAAGCTAATGCCTTGAATATCTAATGCTAAATGTCTCAACAGTGCCCTTATCTCCAGGACCAAGTCCACATTCCTGGGATGTCTGAGGTAAGAGTTCAGAGTGCATCTGCCTTACCCTCCCAACGCATCTTGGTCCCCTCTACCAGTAAACCAGCCAGGTGGACTTACCTCCTGCAGTGATCCACGCTCACCTTCGAAGGAACTTCTCCCTTCAGTATATCCAGGACCTACTTCAGGGTCCCAGCTTCTGACCTCAACTGTACCAGCCTCCTAAACCCTCAACTTCATTTCTGTTATATGTGCTTTTCCCATGGTTCTCAGATTATGTAACTACCATGACACTGCTGTTGGATTAATCTAACAGCTCTACAAATAAGCTAGGCTGTAGCCTATCAGCCTCATATATATATATATATATATCTGGACTATGTAGAGACAGATAAGGCCTTGAAGAAAAGTGAAAGCATTAGTCACTCAAACTTTGTGACTCCATGAACTATATGTAGCCTACTAGGCTCCTCTGTCCATGGAATTCTCCAAGCAAGAATACTAGAATTGGTTGCATTCCCTTTCCAGAGGATCTTCCTCACCCAGGTAGTCACCTGCATTGCAGGCAGATCCTTTACCATCTGAGCCACCAGGGAAGCCCAGAAAAGGCCTTAGAGGCCAGCAAATCCAACCGTGTCGTTTTACAAATGAGACTGAGGGAAACACGAAGTCAATGAACCAAGGTGTCATACCTCGTTCTGGCAGAGCCACACCTGAAACTCCCAGTTCCCTCAACATGGCTGTCCTTTTCCCATTTAACTGTTTTCTTCTCTTTGGAACAAGTCCTGATTCCTATAATGTACTGTGTCAGTCATTCAACAGTGACAGACCTTTAAGGTACTACACTAAGTTACAAGAAAAGACATGTCCCTGTCTTTAAGACCTTGATCTGGGGGAAAGTGTGGGTAAGACTTGCCACTGAAGGGAGGGTGGGGTGGGGTGGGGTGGTATTCAACATATGTAAATATTTTTATCATTTTAGTCTTGTTTTTTTCTAATGGAGTGGAGTGCTCAAAGATAGTCAGTTTGGATTCTAGTAGCCTTGGTAGGCACTGTCCTAAAAGCAAGTTAACAGCTTTTAGAACAGCTTTCCATTTAAAATTGTAGTTACCCAGGCTACACCAGCAAGGCAGCCTCAGGCTTTGCCTACTTACCAAGGGTTGCTCAATGTGAGAGCATCCAAATCTGCTGAAAGAGCCATGGCCAGAAGTAAGCAGGCTGCTGTACAGACCTGAGTTGATTAAGAGCAATAAAGGTTTCAGACAGGTCATAGGTAAGAAGTGCCTGAGGCAGAAAATGCACCAAAACTCAGTGGTTTACCATAAGAGCCCTGAAGCTACAGCGCTTGTCCAGATGGGCCAGGAGGTGGGCACCTGTGTTGATCTCTTTTGTGACCCCCCAGGCTAGCAGACAGCTTCGGGGAGAGGTTCTTCCTTCACACACCATTTAGGGCTAGCACCACTCTGGACTTGCTTTACGGTGTGCATTCTTTCTCATAAAATCCCAGCTGATTTTGCCGTGGGGACTGAACAGACCTGCTCCCTCACCCCCTTGCACCCCCTTGTTCCTCCCTCTACCCCACTCACTCAACCGTTTTCTATTTTAAGTAACAGGAAAACAGAGGAGTCAGCACGGGCTAGACAACTGTAGCCTCTTTTGACTTAACTCCTAATACTTGGTGCCAAGTTTCTGTGACAACACACAAGGTACCTGTGGGCTTTATGTTAGCAACTGGCCTTAGAGGCCAGCAAATCCAACCGTGTCGTTTTACAAATGAGACTGAGGGAAACACGAAGTCAATGAACCAAGGTGTCATACCTCGTTCTGGCAGAGCCACACCTGAAACTCCCAGTTCCCTCAACATGGCTGTCCTTTTCCCATTTAACTGTTTTCTTCTCTTTGGAACAAGTCCTGATTCCTATAATGTACTGTGTCAGTCATTCAACAGTGACAGACCTTTAAGGTACTACACTAAGTTACAAGAAAAGACATGTCCCTGTCTTTAAGACCTTGATCTGGGGGAAAGTGTGGGTAAGACTTGCCACTGAAGGGAGGGTGGGGTGGGGTGGGGTGGTATTCAACATATGTAAATATTTTTATCATTTTAGTCTTGTTTTTTTCTAATGGAGTGGAGTGCTCAAAGATAGTCAGTTTGGATTCTAGTAGCCTTGGTAGGCACTGTCCTAAAAGCAAGTTAACAGCTTTTAGAACAGCTTTCCATTTAAAATTGTAGTTACCCAGGCTACACCAGCAAGGCAGCCTCAGGCTTTGCCTACTTACCAAGGGTTGCTCAATGTGAGAGCATCCAAATCTGCTGAAAGAGCCATGGCCAGAAGTAAGCAGGCTGCTGTACAGACCTGAGTTGATTAAGAGCAATAAAGGTTTCAGACAGGTCATAGGTAAGAAGTGCCTGAGGCAGAAAATGCACCAAAACTCAGTGGTTTACCATAAGAGCCCTGAAGCTACAGCGCTTGTCCAGATGGGCCAGGAGGTGGGCACCTGTGTTGATCTCTTTTGTGACCCCCCAGGCTAGCAGACAGCTTCGGGGAGAGGTTCTTCCTTCACACACCATTTAGGGCTAGCACCACTCTGGACTTGCTTTACGGTGTGCATTCTTTCTCATAAAATCCCAGCTGATTTTGCCGTGGGGACTGAACAGACCTGCTCCCCTCACCCCCTTGCACCCCCTTGTTCCTCCCTCTACCCCACTCACTCAACCGTTTTCTATTTTAAGTAACAGGAAAACAGAGGAGTCAGCACGGGCTAGACAACTGTAGCCTCTTTTGACTTAACTCCTAATACTTGGTGCCAAGTTTCTGTGACAACACACAAGGTACCTGTGGGCTTTATGTTAGCAACTGGCACAGGGCCCTCCTGCCTTTAGGCTCACTGCCATCTGGCTTCAGAGTTAACCAGTCAAATGGTCAGTGGAACTGGAATAATCGGCTTCTTGCCTCCAAGTGATCCTGCTCCAATGCTACCATCCTGGGAAGTCAAGCTCTGGGGCTAGAGAGTGGGTGAGTGGGGAATGCTAGCCACACACACCTCCTTAGAGGTAGACTCTTTGCCTTTGCTCCCCCACTAGCAGAGACCAAGGGGTAGGAAAGTGAGCGGAATATGTGGCTAAAAATGCCTTTTTTTCTGGGGCGGTCACTCCATTCTTTTTGAAAATGTGGAGAACTCTTGGTGTTTGGGGAGGGGGGAGTGGTTAATACATGGGGGACAGAGGAGAAACAAACCCAAATAATGATGCACTTTCTAGTTGGTTACATTTAAGACTAATCCTAACTGCCTGTACTATTAAGTGACATTTGGCCTCTCGGTAGGAATCTGTGAACTTCTGAATAAACAAGTTTCTAATACAGTTTGTTCAGTCAGTAGAGCATCAGAAGCACCAGGAAGAACGACCGGAGTCCAGGCCCTTACCCAGACCAAGGGTGTCAGGAACTGAGCCAAGGGTGCCACACTGGAGCTGGAGAAGCCTGGGACGAGAACACTGTCTACCCTACCGCCAGCTGGAGACACCAGGCTCTCCCACTGGCCTCACAGAACAACTGTTTCTAAGTGCCTCACAGCCTGACCCAAGAGGGCCTACAGCTTCCTCAACAGCTCCCAAACTTGCTTGGGAAGAATACCAAGTGTATGTGTAATGAAGGAGGGGTTCCAAGTACATCAGAATGAAAAGGGAAACTGCTAAAATATAAACTACAGCACTTGCTGTCTTCGTTTGGCTTTAGTATAGTTTTTTCTTTTGCTGACTGGCCAAAGTTCATTCTTGACAAATTCAAGAACAGAAAGAGGACAGCTTGAAGACATTAGTCTTATATGGTAAATTTATGGCTCTCACGTCAGCCTTCTGTACAGATTTGTACTGAGGTTCTGCCGCTGTGCTGTGACCTCTTGTTTTGAGCTCAGACCCTTCAAGGTGAGATGTTCTCTTTGGATTTCATTCTCCAACCTCCAGGATGATGACAAGTCCTGGGCTGCTGCACACATCTCACTGCTCAGCCAATCACCCAAGCAGTTACAGGGATGAAACTCCTCTGTCTCCTGCCCAGTGCACTGCTCTCACGGGGGCCAAGTGGACAGTGATCACATGTCACCTTGGGAGAAAACTCAAAGATTTTCAAATATCTGGTTTGGATCTTAGTGGTTCATACACACCTATTCACCTCTAACTGTGGTAGTAGTCAAAAATTACCAGGAAATGGGAATCAGCTTTTAAAGAGGCTGACCTCAGCTCTGCTAAACTGTCCTCAGCTAGTACAGCCTATGTGCACACCTGCAATGGCCATTTGGTATCAACTGCCCAATCTTTATGGCTTCTTCCTCTCGACTAACCACCCCAACCCCCATATCCAAAAGCAGTCCAGTGGAGATGAGAGATCCGAACAGTCCAAAGTATAAGTAAGTGCACATATAATACTGGCCTTCCATTCCTGTTGTAGAGTTGGAGAATGATAAATGGTCTTGGGATGTCGTGTAAGAATTTTATGTTACCATTCTGGCCACACTTTAAAAGCTTCCAGGTCTCTGGCAGGCCTGTGGTTATCCAAACAAAAAAGGTTACTGCTTACACTTCCTTTTCATAATTTACTGGAACTGGGAGGAAAAAAGTGTAACAAAATGTATACAATTTAGTTGTACAAAACATCAGTTTAGCAAGATGATACTGGTTACAGTCACCACAAATGAAGATTCTAAAGTATTTTTCACTGCCACTTCTCTGAAAAGTTCAAATAAATAAGTCACTGGCTGAAAAGTCACAACAGAAACAATTTAGACTTTACATACAACAGAAAATGTCAGTCCCAACCATAATGCAGACACAATCACTCAGGCACTCCCCGCTGCCACGGAATTACTAGAATGGTTCTCAAGAGGCCATCTTCTACGCGAGCCTCCAGCTCTCCAAGACCAACACTTGAAGCAGTCAATGTAGTACAAAATAAGGAATTCTTTATTATTTATACAAAAGTTACACATTTAAAAAAAAAGTTAAGATTCAACAACTTTGCTGACCCCCTGAGGAAGCTTTAATGGGTCCATCAAAGAGCCCTGTGTGAATGTTTCAGTCACCAACCTCCTGGCCACAGAAGGGACATTCCCTCCGTGGCCATTCACGTGGCACCTTCACTGGCTCTGAAAGCATGACGACTTTCCTCTTCATTAGGCTCAACAAGCAAGCCAGGGTTGCCTGGACAACATTAAAAACTGCTCTGGCCCAGGCTTAAACTGTTTTACTGATGTACCAGTTGATTTTTATTTATTTCTTGAATACCTTCAATAACCTAGCAAGAGAAGTTTTATTACAACATGTACAGATGTGCTATAGTTCTTTACAAAAAAACTTCCTAGATTTATCAGCTGAATAAATTTAAATGACTTTTAAGAAACTGAAGTTGGCTTCGAGAGTTGGTAATCTTCCACCTGGAAGATTACCACCCTCTGAGTTTCGACAGAGGTCATAGACTTGTATGTCATTGATAAACACAGTCACCTTTGTCAATATTAAGAACTCTCGTATCTTTAATAGAGCCTAAAACTCTGCTTCTTAAAGCTTTCTTTGCTGGAAGATATAATCAATCTAGACAAATATTAATATTTAGACAAGAGTCCTCTCTGAACAAACAGAATGCAGAGACAGACAAATGCAGTGATTTGTTTTCTTGAAAGAGAACTATTTAGCACTGCTTAGCACATTATTCTGTGATGTGGGAATAAGATTAATTCTTCCTTTGAAGAAAGCAGGTCCCCTTCTGAAGAATTATGTTGGCTATCCCCCTCAAAATCAAAACAGACCAGCACCAAATGAAGTATTAGTTTACAAAAAATAAACTTAGCTCTTATTTCTTAAAGGTCTATAACCCAGACTTAATAAATTAACTATGAAATCAGGAGTTTTCGTCAGCTTGAATATAATTAAAAAATCCATTTTCAACCCAGGGCTGGGGCCAGGTGGGTGTGGGAACAGGAGGAGGGTTCACTCTCACGCCAATCATCATGAACTCCATGAATTTCATGAAAAGAAAATAACATTTCTCCAGCTGTATTCTCTTTCAGAAGTGTGCTGTGGATTACCATCTGTGATGCTATAACGGCTTAATATCCAGGTGGAGATCTTTCCAGAGAGCACAGTAAGTAAAACAGGGCAACTGTTTTTAGTCCTGAGAACTCCAAGTGGAAAGAAGAGCCTCAGATTTTCTGAAAGAGCCACTGATCACACCTATTCATCCCCAACAAGCAAGCCAGGGTTGCCTGGACAACATTAAAACTGCTCTGGCCCAGGTTTGAACTGTTTTACTGATGTACCAGTTGATTTTTATTTATTTCTTGAATACCTTCAATAACCTAGCAAGAGAAGTTTTATTACAACATGTACAGATGTGCTATAGTTCTTTACAAAAAAACTTCCTAGATTTATCAGCTGAATAAATTTAAATGACTTTTAAGAAACTGAAGTTGGCTTCGAGAGTTGGTAATCTTCCACCTGGAAGATTACCACCCTCTGAGTTTCGACAGAGGTCATAGACTTGTATGTCATTGATAAACACAGTCACCTTTGTCAATATTAAGAACTCTCGTATCTTTAATAGAGCCTAAAACTCTGCTTCTTAAAGCTTTCTTTGCTGGAAGATATAATCAATCTAGACAAATATTAATATTTAGACAAGAGTCCTCTCTGAACAAACAGAATGCAGAGACAGACAAATGCAGTGATTTGTTTTCTTGAAAGAGAACTATTTAGCACTGCTTAGCACATTATTCTGTGATGTGGGAATAAGATTAATTCTTCCTTTGAAGAAAGCAGGTCCCCTTCTGAAGAATTATGTTGGCTATCCCCCTCAAAATCAAAACAGACCAGCACCAAATGAAGTATTAGTTTACAAAAAATAAACTTAGCTCTTATTTCTTAAAGGTCTATAACCCAGACTTAATAAATTAACTATGAAATCAGGAGTTTTCGTCAGCTTGAATATAATTAAAAAATCCATTTTCAACCCAGGGCTGGGGCCAGGTGGGTGTGGGAACAGGAGGAGGGTTCACTCTCACGCCAATCATCATGAACTCCATGAATTTCATGAAAAGAAAATAACATTTCTCCAGCTGTATTCTCTTTCAGAAGTGTGCTGTGGATTACCATCTGTGATGCTATAACGGCTTAATATCCAGGTGGAGATCTTTCCAGAGAGCACAGTAAGTAAAACAGGGCAACTGTTTTTAGTCCTGAGAACTCCAAGTGGAAAGAAGAGCCTCAGATTTTCTGAAAGAGCCACTGATCACACCTATTCATCCTCAACACGACACTGCATTGAGCTTTTTAATTCACAGATTTTATGTTAGTCCTTTAGAACCCAGTGCCTGTGTTTTAGTTCTTAACGGTCAGGCTGTTCAAGCTGCCTTCTTAGTGCAAGTTCCTTGGAGATCTTGCAAATTTATCTTTGACCTAGAGCAGAAAAAGAGATACACAAAAAGATCAGGAGTGCAAAAGGTTAAGTGGGGACTTCTATCAGAGAAGTTGGAGCTTATAGTTTAAGAACAGGGAAAAGGAAAACATGTTAAACAAATCTGTGAGCCCTACCTGTTGTGAATCATGTGACTTCTGACAAGATGTCCCGCTGCCAGTGCTGCCATCAGAGACAGCTCCCCAGCCATCACGGTGCCACACACGATGCGCGCAAGCTGGCGGGCGTTCTCCCCAGGGTTGTCTTTGCACGCTCCTTGAACGCCTAGCATCTGCAGCCAGGGACAGACACAGCAGGAGTCACCGTCCCAGTCATGGCAACAACTTCCTACTCCCATCAGCTAAAAGGAGGGCAACTACTCCACCGACTCAATGAACATGAGTCTAAGCAAACTCCAGGAAACACTGAAGGACAGGGAAGCCTGGTGTGCTGCGGTCCATGAGGTCGCAAAAAGTCAGACACGACTGAGAGACTGAACAACAGCAGCAGCAGCAGCGTTAGAACAGAACCAGGCTCCACAGGATAGACCACATTTCCAAGACATGACAGGCACTACGGACAGTAGATGCAGCGCAGTGCATCTAACTTCCAGGGCCAGGTGGGCAGGGCACTTACTCAGAGCAGATGAACAATCAGTCATTTGCTCTCTGACTCTACTTGTTCAATTTACTGAGCCTGTGCCTGAACATGCTTACTTGGGGCAACACGGATCAGGCTGCTGGGAAACAAATGAAAAGAGTGGGTAGGGATAGTGGCATTAGGTAGAAACTCAGAGAATCCCAATGAGGTAGAACTGGGCTGGCAGTGACTGCAGTCTGTGCCCCACGTGTCTCACCTGCAAACAGGCTTGCTGAGGGAGCAGGTTGGTGCCCCCACCCACAGTTCCTATTTCTATAGATGGCATGGTGCAGCTGATATACAGGTCTTCATTGGTGGGACCACTTGCTTCCATTAAAGTAATACAGTTTGAGCTACCAACATTCTGCGCTGCATCCTGAACAAAACAGAAAGGAAAAATGTAAAACTTCTCACTTTAGAACAACAAAGGACAAGAAAGGCGGAGGCTGGAGCCCTCACCTGGCCACAGGCAATGTAGATGGCAGTTACAATGTTTGCTGCATGGGCATTGTAGCCACCGATGCTCCCAGCCATGGCAGAGCCCACCAGGTTCTTATTAATGTTGACCTCAATCATAGCCTCTGTAGTAGTCTTTAATATCTAGGAAACAGAGTGTGCACATTTTACATCTTTCCCAGAAGATTCAGGAGTGGGTTACCAGATCTACTTTCTGTACCTTCAGGAAACAAGGGAGTGTAGATGTGGCTCCAGGTAAGTCCTGACCTCAATAAAAAGAATCAGGAGGGCCTGTTCCTGTGAATGCCACCCACAGGCAGGTGGGCAGGATAAGATGAAGCAGTCTTTTTTTCTGCCTCTAAGTCATCATTTATTTTTCATCCATTTTATTCTTTGGCCTGTGTGGGCCTCCCATTGCAGTGGCCTCTCTTGCTGCAGAGCACTGGCCCTGGGTGCATGTGCTCCAGAGTACTCGCTTGGTAATTGGACACACCAGTCCAGCCACTCCTTGGCAGGGATCTTGCCCGGGTGCTGTGCTCCTGACTGCTTGGAATTGGACAGGCACTACGGACAGTAGATGCAGCGCAGTGCATCTAACTTCCAGGGCCAGGTGGGCAGGGCACTTACTCAGAGCAGATGAACAATCAGTCATTTGCTCTCTGACTCTACTTGTTCAATTTACTGAGCCTGTGCCTGAACATGCTTACTTGGGGCAACACGGATCAGGCTGCTGGGAAACAAATGAAAAGAGTGGGTAGGGATAGTGGCATTAGGTAGAAACTCAGAGAATCCCAATGAGGTAGAACTGGGCTGGCAGTGACTGCAGTCTGTGCCCCACGTGTCTCACCTGCAAACAGGCTTGCTGAGGGAGCAGGTTGGTGCCCCCACCCACAGTTCCTATTTCTATAGATGGCATGGTGCAGCTGATATACAGGTCTTCATTGGTGGGACCACTTGCTTCCATTAAAGTAATACAGTTTGAGCTACCAACATTCTGCGCTGCATCCTGAACAAAACAGAAAGGAAAAATGTAAAACTTCTCACTTTAGAACAACAAAGGACAAGAAAGGCGGAGGCTGGAGCCCTCACCTGGCCACAGGCAATGTAGATGGCAGTTACAATGTTTGCTGCATGGGCATTGTAGCCACCGATGCTCCCAGCCATGGCAGAGCCCACCAGGTTCTTATTAATGTTGACCTCAATCATAGCCTCTGTAGTAGTCTTTAATATCTAGGAAACAGAGTGTGCACATTTTACATCTTTCCCAGAAGATTCAGGAGTGGGTTACCAGATCTACTTTCTGTACCTTCAGGAAACAAGGGAGTGTAGATGTGGCTCCAGGTAAGTCCTGACCTCAATAAAAAGAATCAGGAGGGCCTGTTCCTGTGAATGCCACCCACAGGCAGGTGGGCAGGATAAGATGAAGCAGTCTTTTTTTTTTTTTGCCTCTAAGTCATCATTTATTTTTCATCCATTTTATTCTTTGGCCTGTGTGGGCCTCCCATTGCAGTGGCCTCTCTTGCTGCAGAGCACTGGCCCTGGGTGCATGTGCTCCAGAGTACTCGCTTGGTAATTGGACACACCAGTCCAGCCACTCCTTGGCATATGGGATCTTCCCTGGCCAGGGATCGAACTGGTGCTCCTTGCACTGCAAGGTGGACTCTTTACCCACTAGACCACCAGGGAAGCCCAAATGAAGCAGTCATGTTTAACACAAAACATATGCCTATATATTCAAGTTTACTTAGAACGTTAGTATTCCTCTTCCCAATTCCATAATCCAGTGACAGATTAACAAAATAAACTAGTCATCCACTCACTTCTCTGACAACCTTGGCTGGGATGACAGCTTCACAAACAACAGACTTTCCTCTTCCCTCTATCCAGTTGATAGCAGCGGGTTTCTTGTCAGTACAATAGTTACCACTCACAGCCAGAATCTGCATTTCGGGGAAATACTCCTGAAGTTTGGAAAGTGCTTTCTCTGTACCCTATTAGCCAAAAAAGAAAAAGAAAACAACAACAAAAACTACATTAAAACACACAAAATCATGTATTAATCAGAGGCTTTATTTGTATCTAATAGTATAATACTAACACTTCTAAATACAATGACTATAATAATAAATCTTTTCCTAATATGTTTTGAGATATGAAAATGAAGTTCTTTGTAGTCATTGATGAATCAGATGGTGAGAATTATAAATATAATGCTCAATGAGAATATAATCCTGTATTCATGAGAATGAGAACTCAATCCATGATCAGCGTGTAATAAATCTGCTTATAGTTACTAAATTGTTACCTAAAAGCCCACGTTACAAAAGCCCATAAAGAGAAGTCAGACATTAAATTAAATCTTCTTGTTAATGGAAAGTCATTAGGATTTATATAAAATATAAAAAAGGCTTTCATACTTCCAATTAAGTTAAATCAATCATCTCATACTTCAAAAATCTAAAACATACTTATTGGGAATTTTTAAAAAATTTTTAACTGTAGTAAAATACACATAACAGAATTTATCTTCTTAATTATTTTCAATAACTGATTAATCACCCAGAACTTTTCAACTTGGAAAACTGAAACTCCATTCCCATGAAACAACTTCTTATTCCCCTCAGCTCCTGGCAACCCTCTTTCTTTCTGTCCTATGTATTTAACTAACCTAGCTAACTCTTAAGTGGGAATCATTTAGTACTTATCTTTCTGTGACCAGACTCTCTCACTTAGTGACCTCAAGGCTCATACACAGTTAGCATGTGACCTGCTTTCTTTTTAGGTCTGAATAACATTCAACTGTATATACATACCACACTCTATTTATCCATTCATCTGTTGATGGACACTTGGGCTACTTCTAGCTTTTGCCTGTTATGAACACTGCTATGAATATGACTATACCAACACCTTTTGAGACTCTGCTTTCAATTCTTTTGGTTGTCTACCAAAGAGGAATTGCGGCGTCACAGCAATTCTGTTTTTAATTTTTCTTCAGGAACTGCTATTTATTGGAAATTTTAAAGTGTACATATTCTTGTCAGTACAATAGTTACCACTCACAGCCAGAATCTGCATTTCGGGGAAATACTCCTGAAGTTTGGAAAGTGCTTTCTCTGTACCCTATTAGCCAAAAAGAAAAACAACAACAAAACTACATTAAAACACACAAAATCATGTATTAATCAGAGGCTTTATTTGTATCTAATAGTATAATACTAACACTTCTAAATACAATGACTATAATAATAAATCTTTTCCTAATATGTTTTGAGATATGAAAATGAAGTTCTTTGTAGTCATTGATGAATCAGATGGTGAGAATTATAAATATAATGCTCAATGAGAATATAATCCTGTATTCATGAGAATGAGAACTCAATCCATGATCAGCGTGTAATAAATCTGCTTATAGTTACTAAATTGTTACCTAAAAGCCCACGTTACAAAAGCCCATAAAGAGAAGTCAGACATTAAATTAAATCTTCTTGTTAATGGAAAGTCATTAGGATTTATATAAAATATAAAAAAGGCTTTCATACTTCCAATTAAGTTAAATCAATCATCTCATACTTCAAAAATCTAAAACATACTTATTGGGAATTTTTAAAAAATTTTTAACTGTAGTAAAATACACATAACAGAATTTATCTTCTTAATTATTTTCAATAACTGATTAATCACCCAGAACTTTTCAACTTGGAAAACTGAAACTCCATTCCCATGAAACAACTTCTTATTCCCCTCAGCTCCTGGCAACCCTCTTTCTTTCTGTCCTATGTATTTAACTAACCTAGCTAACTCTTAAGTGGGAATCATTTAGTACTTATCTTTCTGTGACCAGACTCTCTCACTTAGTGACCTCAAGGCTCATACACAGTTAGCATGTGACCTGCTTTCTTTTTAGGTCTGAATAACATTCAACTGTATATACATACCACACTCTATTTATCCATTCATCTGTTGATGGACACTTGGGCTACTTCTAGCTTTTGCCTGTTATGAACACTGCTATGAATATGACTATACCAACACCTTTTTGAGACTCTGCTTTCAATTCTTTTGGTTGTCTACCCAAAAGAGGAATTGCGGCGTCACAGCAATTCTGTTTTTTAATTTTTTCTTCAGGAACTGCTATTTATTGGAAATTTTTAAAGTGTACATATTTAGTTACTATACTCTCTTTCTGAGTAGTCCTTGTAACAGGCAAAGCACAATTAGCCTGACTAATTGACTTTAAAACTTTACATTTCTATCTGATAGGTAACAAATATCGGTAGAATAAAATATGAGCTAAACACAATCTTCTTATAAGGAGATAATTAAAATTAGGTGAAGCATAAGTCCGCTCCCCTCTTCAAGGACAATCACTCCCGCCAACCTGTCCCAATCCTCCAGCTCACCTTGGAGATCATGTTCATCCCCATGGCGTCACCTGACCTGGACTGGAAACGGATGTAAAGGTTGCGTCCAGCCACACTCATCTGCAGTTTCTGCAGACGTGCAAATCTTTAAACAAAAGAAGCAGAGACTTTTTATTTTTTACTTTAAGAAAATGGAAGTTATCTTAAATCTAGCTTAGTTGGTTCATTTTATACTTAAAGAGAAAACTCACGGAGACTACATATAAAAGTATTTTCTTCTTTAATTAAACATTCTATTAGAACACTACTTCAGCTCTATCTCATTCCTACATGCTACAAGAAGGGCAGCAGAAAGTCACTTCATGACAAATGTTCAAAGTCTGTACACAGACTTCCCTGATGGTCCAGTGCCTAAGACTCTGTGCTCACAATGCAGGGAGCCAGGGTTTGATCCAGGGTTGGGGAACTAGATCACACATATTGCAACTAAATATCCCACATGCCACAACTAACATTCAGCACAGTCAAATAAATAAATTAATTTTTAAAAAGAGCCCATATAAAAATAAGCATATAAGCTTGAACTATAGTGAGGTAATCATTTGTAGTGACTATACTTCTTTATCAATTTAATCTACTATATTCAAAGTGAATTGAGTATGCTAATATTTATTTCTATCTTGCTTGGAAAATCTTTCTTAGACAATTCTGCTCTAGGGCAATTCTAGATCAAACTCTTCTAAGGGAAAAGTAATAGCCTAATCAAAGTGAGCCTTGTAAATCCAGCATACAACAAACCTACTAGCTCACACTGTTTTTTGTAATTAACCTCTATGGAGCTATTCATTTGAACATCATTCTGCTCTGCCCACCGCACCCCATCCCAACCAAGAATTAATATCACTAATGTGAAAGCCTGGTCCATCATCTTTTTTAAAAATTATTTATTTATTCATTTATTTGGCTATTCTGGGTTTTCACTGCTGCCACAGGCTCTTCTCTAGTTGCAGGGAGTGAGGGCTATTCTCTAGTTGAGGTGAGCAGGCTTCTTGTTGCGGTGACTTCTCTTGTGGAATTTGGGCTCTAAGGCACACGGGACTACAGCAGTTATGGCACGTGGGCTCAATAGTTTTGGCCCCAAGGCTCTAGAGCACAGGCTCAATAGCTGTGGCTCACAGACTTAGTTGCTCCGCCACATGTGGGATCTTCCCAGATCAGGGATTGAACTCTTGCCTCTTGCATTGGCAGGTGAACTCTTTACCACTGAGCTACCAGGGAGGCCCTGCTTCATCATCTTAAGAAGGCAATATGTTCATTTATGTTTCGCCATCCTAGAAGATGGCTCTGGTTCTGAAATAAACATAAATGCACATGTAAGCCCCGCCCTGCACACACACCTGCTGGTGCTGTCAAATGCCTCCTTTATCACTGTGAACCCTTCAGGTGTCTCGAGCCAGGCCTTCACTTCTGCAGAGTCACAAGCACGGGGAAATCGCACCACTGGGCCACGCGTCATCCCATCTGCAAGGACTCGGCTGCTGGCACCTCCACCAAGCTAAACACAGTGTATTACAAGAGCACTTGTTAATCCTGAAAACAGTTCTACTTGTCCCAAAAGGTGTCTTGACTGTCCCCAAATCTCATCTCACTGTCTAGATTGCATCTTAAAACAGACAGATACAGAAATGCCCACTTACACCTATTGCTCTGCAGCCTCTGTTGGTGCTGGCCACAAGACAGCCTTCCGTTGTTGCCATTGGAACCTGAAATTCTTTTCCATCCAAGCACAGAGGTCCTGCCACTCCAACGGGGATGGGCATATATCCAATAACATTCTCACAGCAAGCTCCCATCACCTAAAAGGTAAATCCGCTACCCCATCCACACTGTTTTTTGTAATTAACCTCTATGGAGCTATTCATTTGAACATCATTCTGCTCTGCCCACCGCACCCCATCCCAACCAAGAATTAATATCACTAATGTGAAAGCCTGGTCCATCATCTTTTTTAAAAATTATTTATTTATTCATTTATTTGGCTATTCTGGGTTTTCACTGCTGCCACAGGCTCTTCTCTAGTTGCAGGGAGTGAGGGCTATTCTCTAGTTGAGGTGAGCAGGCTTCTTGTTGCGGTGACTTCTCTTGTGGAATTTGGGCTCTAAGGCACACGGGACTACAGCAGTTATGGCACGTGGGCTCAATAGTTTTGGCCCCAAGGCTCTAGAGCACAGGCTCAATAGCTGTGGCTCACAGACTTAGTTGCTCCGCCACATGTGGGATCTTCCCAGATCAGGGATTGAACTCTTGCCTCTTGCATTGGCAGGTGAACTCTTTACCACTGAGCTACCAGGGAGGCCCTGCTTCATCATCTTAAGAAGGCAATATGTTCATTTATGTTTCGCCATCCTAGAAGATGGCTCTGGTTCTGAAATAAACATAAATGCACATGTAAGCCCCGCCCTGCACACACACCTGCTGGTGCTGTCAAATGCCTCCTTTATCACTGTGAACCCTTCAGGTGTCTCGAGCCAGGCCTTCACTTCTGCAGAGTCACAAGCACGGGGAAATCGCACCACTGGGCCACGCGTCATCCCATCTGCAAGGACTCGGCTGCTGGCACCTCCACCAAGCTAAACACAGTGTATTACAAGAGCACTTGTTAATCCTGAAAACAGTTCTACTTGTCCCAAAAGGTGTCTTGACTGTCCCCAAATCTCATCTCACTGTCTAGATTGCATCTTAAAACAGACAGATACAGAAATGCCCACTTACACCTATTGCTCTGCAGCCTCTGTTGGTGCTGGCCACAAGACAGCCTTCCGTTGTTGCCATTGGAACCTGAAATTCTTTTCCATCCAAGCACAGAGGTCCTGCCACTCCAACGGGGATGGGCATATATCCAATAACATTCTCACAGCAAGCTCCCATCACCTAAAAGGTAAAATCACACACCAAGTAAAAAAACCTAGGCATGTACTAAATATCCAGCCGTTGTCATTAGTAACTTCCTTCAAACTTAATCCTTTAGTTTTTTCAACCAACTTTTAAAAAAATTTTTATTTGTTTATTTTTAATTTTTTTTTTAAATTTTGGCCTCTTTTATTGGTGACATATTTTCATCCATCTTTATTCTTTGGCCTGTGTGGGCCTCCCATTGCAGTGGCCTCTATCACTGCAGAGCACCAGCTCTGAGCGCACGCACTCCTGAGCACCAGCTCGTAATTGGAGCCAGAGTGCTGGCTCATAACTGGACACACCAGCCCAGCCGCTCAGCGGCACACGGGATCTTTCCAGGCCAGGGACACAACTGGTGCCCCTTGCACTGCAAGGTGGACTCTTTACCCACTGGACCACCAGGGAAGCCCCTCAACCAACTTTTTAATTGACTCTTTAAAATTCTGAAAATACTAAAATCTTGAGTAATGACTATAAATAACAGGGAAAATATTTTTGAATTTTGATGACATGTATCATAAGCAGAACACAAAAATTACAGTAACATACCAAGGAATAATTATAGTCCCTGTAAGGTAGATACTGGAGAGAAGAAGGCTCTGGAAGTTTTTTGGAAAGTAACTGTCGGCGAATAGATACACCTCGTTCATGGGTTTCCATCAGAGTTTCCAACTTATAAGCTGGGATATGCTTAGCATTGACCAACTGGATGATCTCAGCATCACTGAGGAATTTTGCACCTTTCTAAAGAAATGGGGAAAAAAACGGACAGGGGTTGATACAGGGAAATGGAAAAAGACTTGAAGAATCGTACTTCATAGTGCTCATAATAGACCATTTAATACAACCAGTGCTCTCCACAGAACTAAAATACAAGTACTTTAAAAAATCCAAAGGAATTTGAAGTTCTAAATAAAAAGATGATTTAGGAAGAAAAAAAGCATCAAAATAGAAATTCTTTATAAAAATGTGAAAACTAATCAAATGTTAAGCCAAAACACTCACTTTTGCAAGTGACACTCATAGGGGAAAAAAAAAATTCCATAATTAAGATTCTGACACCCCATACGTTTTGTAAGCAGCATGACAGCTGAGATACTGGTACACATACTAATGAGAATGAGGGAAAGTGACAAACACAATCTGTTCTTACTCACATGCACATAAATTCGATGCATTCGATGCATCAGAATAAGCAGATAGGACTGGAACACAACAGTCATGCTAAACAACAAGTTAAGGATGTCAGCAGGACATCCTGACATCAGAGAGAAAACAAGCCTCTTCAGGAGCGTCAAGCTTACTTTGAAAAATCCGAACAAACAAAAAGCCCCCCAAACCTCTCTTCTTTCTCTGAAGTTCACTTCTGTGCTGAAGCGTTCCTAGGCCTTAACACATATACAGAATACAGCAGCTACTCCTCTCTATAAGAAACAAGAGTCGAAAAAGAAAAAAAAAAGAAATGAGAGTCGATAGGACACTGACTCTTCAGCCAGTAAATCCTGGACTCCTGATCCCAGCTTTACCATTTCCTGTTTCACTTTGGGACATACTCAATTAAGTTTCCTAGAGCCTACATCTTCTCTTCTGAAAACATGGATAAAATTACACCCATCTTACAAAGTTATAGGAAATACATAAAAAGCTCCTTTTATTAAGAAAGATATCAGGCTTGAGTTTATTGTCTCACCTCTGCATTCCCAAGAATCTGCAGACATTCTTCATTAGGCCGAGGCTCAGTGGGAAGTTCAATTTCAGGTTCCGGTGTCTCTAGTTTCAGTGATGTATCAAGTAAGGAGGAATTGCCAACCACAAACGTAGCTCTGTGCGAGGTGTCATTTTCGGCTACTAAAGGTTTTATAACCTCCACTGTTCAAGATATCAAAAAAATCTCAGACACTGAATTTAAATTTTAAAAAAGACTCAACTTCCTGACAAATCAACATTGGAAGAAGGGAAAACGAAGAGAATAAGAAATCACCTTTTCTTTCTCTGTTTATCTTGGCCTCCTCCTCCAAGATGATTTTTTACTTCATAGCGCTCATAATAGACCATTTAATACAACCAGTGCTCTCCACAGAACTAAAATACAAGTACTTTAAAAAATCCAAAGGAATTTGAAGTTCTAAATAAAAAGATGATTTAGGAAGAAAAGAAGCATCAAAATAGAAATTCTTTATAAAAATGTGAAAACTAATCAAATGTTAAGCCAAAACACTCACTTTTGCAAGTGACACTCATAGGGGAAAAAAAAAATTCCATAATTAAGATTCTGACACCCCATACGTTTTGTAAGCAGCATGACAGCTGAGATACTGGTACACATACTAATGAGAATGAGGGAAAGTGACAAACACAATCTGTTCTTACTCACATGCACATAAATTCGATGCATTCGATGCATCAGAATAAGCAGATAGGACTGGAACACAACAGTCATGCTAAACAACAAGTTAAGGATGTCAGCAGGACATCCTGACATCAGAGAGAAAACAAGCCTCTTCAGGAGCGTCAAGCTTACTTTGAAAAATCCGAACAAACAAAAAGCCCCCCAAACCTCTCTTCTTTCTCTGAAGTTCACTTCTGTGCTGAAGCGTTCCTAGGCCTTAACACATATACAGAATACAGCAGCTACTCCTCTCTATAAGAAACAAGAGTCGAAAAAGAAAAAAAAAAGAAATGAGAGTCGATAGGACACTGACTCTTCAGCCAGTAAATCCTGGACTCCTGATCCCAGCTTTACCATTTCCTGTTTCACTTTGGGACATACTCAATTAAGTTTCCTAGAGCCTACATCTTCTCTTCTGAAAACATGGATAAAATTACACCCATCTTACAAAGTTATAGGAAATACATAAAAAGCTCCTTTTATTAAGAAAGATATCAGGCTTGAGTTTATTGTCTCACCTCTGCATTCCCAAGAATCTGCAGACATTCTTCATTAGGCCGAGGCTCAGTGGGAAGTTCAATTTCAGGTTCCGGTGTCTCTAGTTTCAGTGATGTATCAAGTAAGGAGGAATTGCCAACCACAAACGTAGCTCTGTGCGAGGTGTCATTTTCGGCTACTAAAGGTTTTATAACCTCCACTGTTCAAGATATCAAAAAAATCTCAGACACTGAATTTAAATTTTAAAAAAGACTCAACTTCCTGACAAATCAACATTGGAAGAAGGGAAAACGAAGAGAATAAGAAATCACCTTTTCTTTCTCTGTTTATCTTGGCCTCCTCCTCCAAGGTATGGAATTTCTGGTCATTTTTGACCAGGACAGGGTCACGTCGACAACAATCGTCTGCAACTTTCTTTTGCGTCACTATAGGAGATGTGATAGGGTTTTTTAACGAGAGCGTAGATTCTGTCTCTGCTTGTTCAAAGAAGATATACTTGACGGCCAGAAGGAGAGCTAAACTTAAGGTAATAACTTGCTCAATATCCATGCTGATCATTCTAAATAAAAGAAAGCAAATCAAAATGTTCTTACAAAGAAATACAAAAGGTACAACACAAACTCTCAGTAGCACAGAATACTATGACTCATGTAAGACAAAGTAGGGCTCAGGGAGGGCTTCCCCTAGTGGTCCAGTGGGTAAGGACACCACCTTGCAGTGCAAGGGGCGCCGGTTCGATCCCTGGCCTGGGAAGATTCCACGTGCCGTGGAGCGGCTGGACTGATGTGTCCAATTACCAAGCTGGAGCTCTAGAGTGCATGCGCCCAGAGCCGGTGCTCTGCGACGACAGACGCCACCGCGATGGGAGGCCCGTACGGGCCAAAGAACAAAGATGGATGAAAATGAATAGATGAAAGACCAATAGAAGTGGCCCGCCTGCTCCCCTCCCTCCCCACCCCTCCCCCACATAAATAAATAAATAAATAAATCTTTAAAAAAAAAAAAAGAAAAAACAAAGTAGGGCTCAGGGAACTTACTTAGAGAGATAGAACTGCCAGAGGGAAACGCTTGGCTCAATTCTCTTGGACACATTTTCATCCAATCCTACAGAGACCTTAGAATTGTCTGCTGTACTGTTTTGAGGAGAAGGACTGGCTATCCAACGACTGTGAGCGTGAACAAGAACCAAGCCTAGAGACTGAAATAAAATTTAAAAGTCATGTATCCTCTACAGATCAACGGAACCTAAACTCATCCTTTGCAAGTTTGATAACCAAACACTATCTTCCTCCCATGCCTCCCTTACCATGTCGAGAGCCCCAGGCTTGCTATGTGGCTGAGTGAAGTAATGGCGCCCCACTGAAAGGCTGAAAACATTCCCCAAAAAGAACAGATTTTCAAAGACAGAGAAAGTGGAAGAATCTGAAAAATCTATTTAGGGCAGAGAGAAGGCCAGGGGTCTCAAGGAAATGAGAAAAAAGATAAGAAAAAAAAGGGAGGGGAGAAAGGAACATCAGTGAAAGAGCCAAAAATTATATGAAGACAAGAGGAAAAAAAAACCCTGCAAAGCAACATATAATATTGGAACCAAAGAAAACAAAAGAAAAAGAAATCTATGTAATTACCATAATCATCTTAACCCTCTGAGTAACAGGATTTGGCTTATTTTCTTCTTCTTCTAAAACTCGGGCAAAATGGCTGAGCTGCCAAATTGGACGACCCTCACGGCTTTCCCGAGAAAGCTACAAAGAAGGTCAGTGTTATGTTAGAAGGTGCGAGAACTAATGCTATGAGAAATATTACTCTTCTACTAATGCCGTAAGAAAGAACTGCTCTTACCTCTAAAACCAAGGACACACAAGCTGGGAAGAAAGTCATGAACACAAAGTAGTTGGCGAGAACTGACATGCAGCCGAAGCAGCACATGATTTCAAGTTGACGCACCCCTGGTCAGAGAAAAATTAAATGCATTAACTAGTAAATAAGCGGGATACATAGTTCCAATGCTACCTATATCACAAGGACTCTTCCTATAAGAACAGATTATACTCTTCCTATAGGTAGACAAACACCTGAAAGTACTGGCATATTAAGCTCTTTGCCATTTCCTGGAAAAGCAATTAGGAACGCATAAGTGCCTGAGCACACAGAGGAAAAGCTTTCTTGAGGGAAGAGACTGTGTCGTCTCCCATGTGCCCAATGTCACAACGCCAGGCACAGCAGGGCTTAATGCCACCTGATTACCTCCTTTTATCAAATGCTAGTACTCTCTTTTGAGACAGGATAGGTATCGAGGGCAGTCAACTCTAAAGGAACCAACTCCTTCTACCCCGTTATCCCTCTAGGCCAGTACCACTCATCACAAAAGCAATTCACCTGCAGACTTGACTTTTGGTAAACACACTGCTGGTTATGTCATTCCCAGTACAGTATCATAATAAGTATTTTATGTGTGCTACTCAACTGTAATGTCAATATAACCTCTGTGGTGTCTGCTGTGATGTTCTTAAAAATTTTGGTTCATTTCATTGATTTCTTTGAAAAATGAATTAACACAGAAAAGCAACACAACACCCAAAATTAACAAATGTTTCAGCTATTTCTTGATAATCTTTTCAAATAGAAAGGAACAGAGCTGGGAAAAGATTAAATTATCAAACCCTACTCCCGAAGTATTTCTGATGCTATTCATATTAAATATAAGTATGTTTTGAAATATGTCTAAAAACTGATTCCCTTCTCCCATAAAACTGCAAACTAGAGTAAGACAAAATTTTAAAAATTTAATGTACTTTCTTTTCTGAATTGTAATAGATCATTTGACTAAATAATAGAAAACATATACTGTATTTTCCTAATAATTCAATAGCTATTACTCTCAAATGCAGAAATTCAGGAGAACACAAAATTACAATGATAAAAACATTATTAACAGCCTACACTAAAATAATATCCAAATAAAATCTATTCAAACTTAAGACTATCAAAAGGTGACCAGTGCTCTAGCCCTGGCTATCCATTCCTTCCCTTAGTGCAATGGTAGCTACTGCCCGTGTCGAAGGGTCTGCAGCATGCTTCCTAACTCTGGCGCGTGGCACAGCCTCTTTGTACCACCACTTTGTTACCACAAGGAGACAGCACCACATACTTCCAAGAAAGTAAAGACTTCTTTTTTACTGGCTTTCCCAAGGGCTACTTCCTAGTTAATGTGTGTTAAATCTCTCCTTTCATTCTACCCTAAGCCAAACTGCTCATCCTCCCACACTTCCTAGTGGCCTTTCCAGCAGCAAACCCAGTCACTCCCTTGGTCCATGGCTCTGATTTTTCATGACCAAACTCATCCCCCTACTTTCTACATCCATATCCACTGCTTTCCACACCTGTTTCAAATGAAGCATCCTTGTTTACACGGCCCACTACCAGTTCCCAGATAATCCTCTCAGCTTCTTATACATTTCTCTGCTTGAAGAAAATCACATCACAAACATCTCCTCTTGACTATGGTGGCAGTTACATGACTATATCTTTTTCAAAACTCAGAACTATACCCCTAAAGTGTCAATTTTAAGAAACATACATTTTTTTTAAATTTTTAAATATTCTTTGCTGAATAAATTTTGAATGATAGGCTAAATAACTGAACAAATAATAAATTTACCCTGAGAAAGTTAGAAGAAACATAGTGTTTATTTATATACAAACTAGCGAACAGATCTCAATAATGACAACTACTCTCTTAAAAGTTCATTTATGGGCTTCCCTGGTGGTCCAGTGGGTAAAAAATCCGCCTTGCAGTGCAAGGGGCACCAGTTCAATCCCTGGCCCGGGAAGATCCCACGTGCTGCGGAGTGGCTGGGCTGGTGTGTCCAATTACGAGCCAGCACTCTGGAGCGCATGCACCCCATCAGTGCTCTGCAAGGAGAGAGGTTGCTGCAATGGGAGGCCCATACAGGAAAAAGAATAAAGATGGATGAGAAATAAATGATGACTTAGAGGCAAAAAAAAAAAAAGTTCATTTACTTCTGAAAGAATGAAACCCCTTGTTGAGGGCAAGAAGGCACCAGGAAACACACTAGAAGAGCAGTTACCAAACGTGGCCCTCACAAGAACCATGAAGTCTAGCCTTAAGGACTAGGAAACCTTGACGACAGCATGATATATCCATTCTGGCAAATTTCCACATGAGGCCATTAGTTCTGTCCTCTACAGTGGAGTCCTACATTTGATATTTAACATCTAATTCTCTACTATCCAACTAAGGATAAAGAAACTCATGTGTTGAGGGCAACACAATGCTGGCCAAGTGTTAACACTGCATACTGTCTGATTAAATCTTCCTAACCACTCTGTTAGGTGGACTCAACGAACTTCTGACTTTCACCCTGTCTCCAACATGGCACAAGGAACCAACACCATTAATTTAGTCCAGGCAACATCAGGGCTGGAGAATGCTTTCTAAATGAGCCTAGAATACAATCTTGATTTAAAACCAACCAATCCAACAAAAGAAAACATCTTGAAGTCATCAAAAAAGTGGATCACGGAAAAGATGATGAGACAGTACACATGAAAGTAAATCAGTGATCTCGGTTTTTACTAAAGCAGACAGATAGAAGGTCAGATCACATATATTTACATATTCATAAAATTTTGGTAATGTCAGACTTTAAAAAGTCAGAATTTAAGAATAGTTGATATAATCTAATGTGTTCCTTTTTCTTTTCAACAAACTCATTTTAATAAGTATATTAAAAATTGTTTACAAACCTGACATGGTACCAACTCCAATCACAAGGCATTCTACAAGAGCATCAAGAGTGAATGTGGGACCTAAAATTGCCATCCCACGAGCAATATTTTCCCTTACTTCATCCTAAAACACAGACAAACATATCAATGAGGATAAGGTACAAATAACTTTAAAAATTTTTAGAGCATTCCAGGGCTTCTACTAAATCTAGTTTACTATATTAAGAGTAAAATACACACTGTGATTAGACTAACAGACATTCTGGATATAAAGGATACCAATAATACAAAAGTCTAAAAAGAGAAGAATGTGTACACTGCTCTGCTCTCCACGTCCAATGAATGAGACATTTCTTAGGAAAAATCCTTTGAGGTGGTGTATTAATCCTGCCATTTAAATCCCATATATATTCCTATAACATTTTATACTTGGGCTATCACTTACTGACAGAAGTTCATAGTTGCAAATTTTTTGAGATCATGTTAGTTTTATGAAACTCAAATATCCTTGTCAAAATGCTCAAATGACCATAAATATTTAACAAATACATAATCAGGGCAGGAGTATATATTTTATAATCAGTATTATTATTCTTCAAAGTGACTAATGAACACCAAGATTAAACTGCTGATGAAATAATGCTAGTGTTAACTCAAGAGGTTTAGAAAGCAATGCACCCTGAAGTTCTTCCCTTCGATCCTATCTGTTCTCTAGTAGGTTTCAATAGGTAGATACTCTGTTTCACCCAAAAGAAACAGAGGCGTGTTCTGAAACCTTCCAATAGGAAAATGGAGAAAATTCCAAATTCTAGGAACTATGTAATTACAATTGAGTTTTTAGAGAGATCGGACAGTTCCGAGGGCACCTAGGAAGATCAGTCTTAAGTTTTGACAAAATTATGGGCAATTCCTGAATCATGGACTAGGAAGAAACTCCATTAATCTTTTCTATTAATGTAAACAATCTAAGAAGAATCCTACCTACATTCATGTCTTATAAATAATACCTGTGAGTTGGAACTGAGGGCAAACTTTGCAAGTGCACTTGCTCTGGAAAGATCAATCAGCAGGAGAAAAAAGGGCAAAGCTTCACTGGGGAAAAAAAGAAGACAATATGATCAGGTATATTTATCAAAAGAAAAAATATCACTAAAAAATCCCTTCCTAAAACAAAACTTTTCCCTGGTGTACCTTTTTGCATACTAAAAAGTATCCCCTATATTCCTCTGGCATCCTCAAAGATAAATATATTAGTTGCACAAAATATTTGGGAAGATTTTTAATGTTAAAAATGTAAATACACTTATACAGAAACACCTTTAATTTTATAGCAAAACAGCATCATTAGTTAAAAAAAAAAAAAAAGTGCTCCTGTGAATCAGCATAGAGTAAAAAACACATACCTCTCCCACTTTTCGAAAGTTCACTTCACTTTTATGAAAGACCTGCACAGTACTCATTTTTGCTAACCAAAAGAAATCCAAAGTGCATTTTCACTTTTATTAAAAAAAAAGTGAAGGGCTTCCCTGGTGGTCCAGTGGGTCCGCCTTTCAGTGCAAGGGGCTCCGGTTCCATCCCTGACCTGGGAAGATCCCACATGCCGCAGAGCAGCTGCACCAATGTGTCCAATTATGAGCCAGGGCTCTGGAGCGCATGCGCCCAGAGCCGGTGCTCTGCAGCGAGAGAAGCCACTGCAGCAGACGGCCCACACAGGCCAAAGAACAAAGATGGAAGAAAATAAATAAATGAAAGACCAATAAAAGAGGCCCAAATTTAAAAAGAAAAAAGTGAAACGTGGAAACAGCAGTCAGTGTTTGTTTTGCAGGGAGCCATTATGGAGGCAGTGGGCATTGGAGCAGCATGTGGCACTGCCCAGGAACCATACTCGGCATCTCAGCACCAAGCCACCATAGCTTTGAACCATGTCTTTGAGCATCTATGGTTGATCCAGACTTACTGTGTGCACCCACTGGCAAGATATGTCCTAAAGTAAAGGCTTCCTCACTTACAAAAGGTTTCCTGGAGAAATGTACTTTCAGAGAGCAGGGGAACCAGTGTACGGTACACAATTCTTTTTCCAGTAATGACAAGACTAGCTATGGAAGGAAAAAACTAAACCACCTTTATGGAGAGTAAATCAGCAATAATGGCCCTTAAAAGCCTGTACAGTCACTGTTTCATTCCTAGGAATGTATCCTAAGAAATGTATCCTAAGAAATAAGAACAGAAATTTGCTAAATAAGTACATTTATCACAGTATTGTTATTAATGGAGAAAATTAAATAGCCTAAGACTCAAACTCAGAGGATGAAGTAAATGAACTACAATATATTCATATAGGGGAATACTAGACAGCTACTGCTAAGGGCATCCAAAGATGTTTCTAACTTTCATTTAGCACAAAAGTTATAAAGCAGGATACAGTATGATCTCAGAAGTTTTAACTATAAAAAAATGGGAAATGATATATACCCAAACATTACCAGGTATTAAAATTAAAACGATTTCATGAAAAATGTTCCCATTATTTTCCATAAACTTTCACTAATTTAATTACAATACTTTATAACATGGAGAAGTTCTTAACAATATATTTTGAAAGAAAGTATATTTATGCTTTAAATACTTACTTTAAGCCTGTCAGTTCTTTATCTAAGAAATGAATGACAACTGTACTGAACACAAAACTTGAGAAAATTGTGAAGAGTCCTGCAATACCTGTAATGACAAAATCCAACAAACTGAAAAAAATGTCATCCTTTATTACATACATAAAAACATACTGTCTACACTATTCTGAAGGTAATATTTTATCCAGATTATTAAGGTCTCATATAGCAGAATGTCTAACTTGAATAAAAAGAAATGAAACTACTGAATACATGTTGCACACTTCAGTCAACACATACATTTCTACCCATGTGATTTAAAAAGGTAAATTTCCATAGGAAATAAAAAATGTTATAGCACACAAAAAGGTTCATATATAAAATTATTACCCAAAATATATTTTGATCCTAGTTGGCGTAAATTCTGGAACTGGAAGTAAATATACAATATTGCTATGCATCGTGTTATTGTCAGAATTATGATGTCACTGCTCAAAACATCCTATTGGGAGAGGCAGAAAAAAAAATCCAAATCAAAAATAAGAATTTTTATTTTGTATGGCATCAGTAGTTTATGTATCATCATGATAATGTAGGTACAATTACAAGTCAAATAAAATATTAAAATACAAATTAAAAATTAGCTCTCAATTTTTAAACACCCAGCGTTTAAGCCAACCATTTTTCACTGTGAGTCACTTATGAAAACTAGATTTCTCAAAGTCATTTACACTCATGGGTATACCTGAAGCAAAAGGCAAACATTTTTAGTGCATTTCCATACTACATAAGTAAGTAAAAATTTGAGGTAAGTTATGAATACTGAAATAAAAATTTTATTCATAGGCTTTTTTGATTATATGGTCTCCAAAAGAAGACTCTCTTTAAATTTAAAAATGTAATTTAGTCAACAATCAGATTAATCTCACAAACCTCTTCAAACTTTGGACATTCATAATTCCAACCACAGATCTTACTGTTACCAGTAAACATGTTCATGGACATCATGCAGATGGTCAGTGTCACTGTCCCCACTATGACTTCCCAGGGATGGGAGGCCACAAAGAGGCCATGCATTCGGAAAAGTCTTGACAGCATTGTAACTATGGAATCCTTGGATTCTGCAAGAAATATCAGGTATGAACATTTAGTACACAGCTCGCTATGTTTACAGGAAAACATTTTAAGAAAAAGTGCATTGTAAACCCTGCTTTTGTATGCAGTATCTTGTACCTTAAAGATAATACTATTTGGGGTTTCCCCGATGGTCCAGTGTGGAAAAAATCCACCTTGCAGTACAAGGGGCACCGGTTTGAACCCTGGCCCGGGAGGATTCCACGTGCCGTGGAGCGGCTGGACCAGTGTGTCCAATTGTGAGGCAGTGCTCTGGAGCGCATGTGCCCAGAGAGGGTGCTCTGCACCAAGAGAGGCCACTGTAGTGGGAGGCCCACATAGGCCAAGGAATAAAGATGGATGAAAATAATAAAAAACCAATAAAAGAGGCCAAAATTAAAAAAAAAAATAGATAATACTGTTTCATAGTGTTCCTTATAAAATTCTGAAAAATAATCACAAAATTAAAAAGACTCTTATTACTCCTTTTTCACAACACTTATATCCTCAATTATTAATTAGCAAACAGCATAAAAGCAGCTATTTCTTAATGAGAGCATTTACGATCAAACCAAATAAATGTCTCAGACCCTGATGATGATCTAAGCCAAGAAGGAGAGCAATAAATAGAAAACAAAAGTGAGAAACAACCACTGATACTGATCTCTAATGTAGGAACTTGCCAGGTTTCTTATATTAAAATTAATGCTTCTGATAAAGCATATTAATTACCCATAAAAAAATTCTAATTAGATTTTAAGCCCACTGTTTGACAGACTATCAAGCATTCAAACGAATCTCTCTTTTATGGTAATAAAAAAGTGATTCAGTTATGGAAGAAAGGAAATAAAAAGGCATCAAATTAAGGAAAATAAAGAATTCATCTATTTAAAGGATTAGGGAAAAGAAAATAATAAGATGCTTTTAAACCAAACCAATCACTAAGCGTCACCTCTCACCACATCAGTGTTCTCCATTCCTTATGCTTCAAACAGCAGGCCACTAGATACCTGGTTTCCAAAGTGCAAGTCATAAACCTTCACTGGATCAATTAGATCATGAAATTAAGTTCATGAGTCAGAACATTTTAAAAGTAAAAGAAAAAACAGCTGTGGGTAAGACATGTGGTATGGGTAGGTATTATTCCCTGAAATGTTATGCTTCATGAGATGATACATACGAGTGTATGCACCAGCTCTGACATAGCATGTACTTCCTTTTTTTTTTGAAGTGTTTCTTTTTTATTTTATTTAATTAATTAATTTATTTATTTACTTTGGGCGGGGTCGGGTTGGGGAGGGAGGGGAGCAGGCGGGCCACTTCTATTGGTCTTTCATTTCTCTATTTTCATCCACCTTTGTTCTTTGGCCTGTATGGGCCTCCCATCGCGGTGGTCTCTTGTTGCAGAGCACCTGCTCTGGGCGCATGCGCTCCAGAGCTCCGGCTCGGTAAGTGGACACATGGGTCCAGCCGCTCCACGGCACGTGGGATCTTCCCAGGCCAGGGATCGAACCGGCGTCCCTTGCACTGCAAGGCGGTGTCCTTACCCACTGGACCACCAGGGGAAGCCCTAGCATGTAATTCTTAACGTGGGTCTCAATTTTAAAGGTCTGGTAGGCACTGAGATGTATAAATGTGGCAGGCATCTGCCCATATTTACTCAGGCTTTTTCAACTTTCTTCCCTGAGTCCTATTTCTCATTTCATGCTCCAGCACCTTGCACTCATATGTATTAATAGCAGTTACTCAACAAATACCTGCTAATTAAAAACAATTCTTAAGCTACAACAGCATGCATTTTACTTTTTTAAAAAAGACAACTTTTTTAAAGAGCCTTAGGGTATGGACATAACCCCTGACTTCTCAGACCCCCCCAGTTCTCTCCATTCAGAGAATATATTAAAGGGGAGGATAGGATGGGGAAGAGAAGCTACATTTTCTGTCCTGGAAAATGAACAACAATAACAAAACATACTTTCTATTAAGTTACCAAGAACTTGAAGTATTGGAGACTATTTATTATATCTTAGATTTGAACTCTACTTAATTTCAACTAAAAGCCTCATAAGAGCCTAGATTTTCATGACAGCCTTCTAGCACATAACTTTCTTATATTTAAAAACCAAAACTCTGTAAACTATAAGAATCAACTAGCATCAATGTTCCAAAAAATGAATTAACTGAAACTACATTTCAAAACTAAGGGCTTCCCTGATGGTCCAGTGGGTAAAGACACCACCTTGCAGTGCAAGGGGCACCAGTTTCATCTCTGGCCTGGGAAGATCCCATGTGTCGCGGAGCAGCCGGACTGATGTGTCCAATTATTGAGCTAGCGCTCTGGAGCACATGCGCCTGGAGCCGGTGCTCTGCGACAACAGAGGCCACAGCGATGGGAGACCCATACAGGCCAAAGAACAAAGATGGATGAAAACTGGATGGATGAAAGACCAACAGAAGTGGCCAAAAAAAAAAAAAATCTGAGCTGCTAGCAAGAAAACATCCCAATGTGATCACAAATAAATTTAGCAGTATTAATCCATAATTATATATTAGGGACATTATACATTTTCCCTCACAGCCTTCATGGTAGCATTGCCAATTCTGGGACAATTTCTTTCCTAGGTGCAAAGTCACCTTTGCAATATTCAGGTAAAGACTGACACATAATCCCAGGAACCATCCCAAAGACCGAGAAACTCACCTATTTGCAAACACAAAATGAGTAACCAAATATACAAAGGTGTGTCAAAAGTCACCATAATTGCACACAGGTCTTATTTTCCACTAGCACCCTCCCTACATCCCTGTGATTATGCAAAGCATTTAAATGCCATGGAATCCAATCTATCAACTTCATCAGCAGTTGCAAATGGCACTAGTAGGCAACAGGGATGACTCAAGCCAATTCAAAGTGTTTACGCCATACTGCAACAGAAGTTAATTTTAGTTTAAAATATCAAGTTAGACAACGTGTGCCTTGCTTATTCAGATTGAAATCGCGCAAACACTTCACAGATTATTCAAAAGAATGGATAATTTAATACATTTTCTGTCCTGGAAAATGAACAACAATAACAAAACATACTTTCTATTAAGTTACCAAGAACTTGAAGTATTGGAGACTATTTATTATATCTTAGATTTGAACTCTACTTAATTTCAACTAAAAGCCTCATAAGAGCCTAGATTTTCATGACAGCCTTCTAGCACATAACTTTCTTATATTTAAAAACCAAAACTCTGTAAACTATAAGAATCAACTAGCATCAATGTTCCAAAAAATGAATTAACTGAAACTACATTTCAAAACTAAGGGCTTCCCTGATGGTCCAGTGGGTAAAGACACCACCTTGCAGTGCAAGGGGCACCAGTTTCATCTCTGGCCTGGGAAGATCCCATGTGTCGCGGAGCAGCCGGACTGATGTGTCCAATTATTGAGCTAGCGCTCTGGAGCACATGCGCCTGGAGCCGGTGCTCTGCGACAACAGAGGCCACAGCGATGGGAGACCCATACAGGCCAAAGAACAAAGATGGATGAAAACTGGATGGATGAAAGACCAACAGAAGTGGCCAAAAAAAAAAAAAATCTGAGCTGCTAGCAAGAAAACATCCCAATGTGATCACAAATAAATTTAGCAGTATTAATCCATAATTATATATTAGGGACATTATACATTTTCCCTCACAGCCTTCATGGTAGCATTGCCAATTCTGGGACAATTTCTTTCCTAGGTGCAAAGTCACCTTTGCAATATTCAGGTAAAGACTGACACATAATCCCAGGAACCATCCCAAAGACCGAGAAACTCACCTATTTGCAAACACAAAATGAGTAACCAAATATACAAAGGTGTGTCAAAAGTCACCATAATTGCACACAGGTCTTATTTTCCACTAGCACCCTCCCTACATCCCTGTGATTATGCAAAGCATTTAAATGCCATGGAATCCAATCTATCAACTTCATCAGCAGTTGCAAATGGCACTAGTAGGCAACAGGGATGACTCAAGCCAATTCAAAGTGTTTACGCCATACTGCAACAGAAGTTAATTTTAGTTTAAAATATCAAGTTAGACAACGTGTGCCTTGCTTATTCAGATTGAAGTACGCCGCAAACACTTCACAGATTATTCAAAAGAATGGATAATTTAATACACTGAATCCCCAAACTAATTCAATAAGCTACAAAAACCACCTAAGGTCAACTGCAGAAAAGGCTGCTCTGGCATCCCCCTCTAATTCTCTCCTCCCACTCGGCACTCTTCCTGTGATATATTCCTGTGTTTGATTATGTACTATCTTACACTGTTCCTAAACTAATTGCTGTGTACGTTTTGTCTCTTTGAAGGCAGGAACCATGTCTTGTACTGAGTCATTTTTTCTTACATATATATATAACTTTTTTTTTTTTTTTGCCTCTCAGTCATCATTTATTTTTCATTCATCATTATTCTTCGGCCTGTATGGGCCTCCCATTGCAGCGACCTCTCTTGTTGCAGAGTACCTGCTCCAGGTGCATGCGCTCCAGAGCACTGGCTCCTAACTGGACACACCAGCCCAGTAGTTCCTTAGCATGTGGCATTTTCCCAGGCTAGGGATTAAACCAGTGCCCTTTGCAGTGCAAGGTGGACTCTTTACCCACTGGACCACCAGAAAAGCCCTGTACTGAGTCATTTTAAATTACAACAGAATTAGAATTCTGCTGCTCAACCCAGTATCCTTAGGGGGGAAAAAATTCTTCCACTGGAATTAGCAAACCTGGATTCTGCACTCAGTCTTATGGCATGGTACCTCTTTGTAAGTCTCGTATCTTTTTTTTTTCCTTTGCAATTTTTTAAAATTTTGCTTTTTTACTTTTACAGAGTTTTGTTGTCTACAGGTATGTATAATCCACATATCTTTTTATTTACTTATGAAGCTGGAGCTCCAAAGATCTTTAACAAAGACAAGTATTAAGTGAACCATATGAAACTGCTATTTTTTGTATGGGGGAAAATGGTCAAATTTCAACTAAAAACAATTTCATATCATCAACCTAAACAGCCAGTACCAATGCAGTTATCTATCCATGGTCTAGAAACTAGATCATACAAGAATTTTTTAAAATGCACATGCACACGCATGTACATACACTTCATCTTGAAATGCTCATGCCACATACACGACCATTTTCACATGTGAATGATGTAATCTTTGCAAATTTTTTTAACCTTCATATTATTAACTCCCATTGTCTATTTACTGCCAACTTTTATCACAAATTGTAAAGACACTACCACCAAGAGGGCCCTCAAAATCCAGTCTATTCCCAAAGTACACTCTGGTTCTTGGCTAAATTACCTCTAAATCATAAAATGTTTTTCGTCGCATAAAGGGAAAAATTAATCCACAAACAAACAACAACAACAACAAAAATACATTCTCTACATTGTGTGACGCTAAGAACGCCAAGTCTTCAAGCCCTGGACAATTGGAAACTCCATTTACCATGGAGTACATCAACCTCCTCCTACCGCAAAAATTGACCGTTCTATTTGTGAATCTCCAAGGCATGTTTTTCCTAACCAAAATACCAAAACCAACTAATTCTGAAAAACCTACAAGGTTTGAACTAAAGGACGTCAGCAATCAACACCAAGAGAGACCACTCCCCTTGCAAAAAGAAGACTCGTTTCAGTCTTTTGGGGAATCCACCTTGGGCTCTTGCATCCTCTCAATTCGTTTCTCCTGGAAATAACCGGATGCATCTAGGCAGATCTACAGCTCTTTCATGCCTCTGAGCTAGTCAGCAGCATTTATGGAGATCTCAGCCGCAACTTTAAAGAAAGGTGCTGACGAACAGCAGCGCCAGGGCGTGAACCCAGTAAGGACAGCAAGCCTGGGCGTGAACGCCGGCACCTGGTAAGACTTTCTCGCGTCCTCTCCTCGAGCTACGAGTTGGGCTGTCCCCCAGCACCCCAGCATTCTCGAATCAAGGGGACTCCGAGGTCACCCTCCCTGGCACTCTTTCCGCCCCAATGATCGTGACAGCGCGGCCAGCACAGCCAACTTCGCACAGGGCCAGGGAACGCGGCGACACCCTGCCGGTCCATCACACAGCCACTGCAGCCCCGAAAAGGCGGGCCCTTCGTCCGTCCATCGGGCCTAGCCCGTCCCGCAGACTCCCCGGCATAGATGCGGGCCGCCGCTCGGCCAGCCGCGTCTCAAGGACGTCTCCTCGCAGTCCCCATCGGATCGAGGAGCCACCCCGGGCAAAACCGTCTGCTAAGCTACCCTCGGGGAAGCAGGAGGTGCCGGCTGCCTCCTTCCCAAGGCCAGGCGGAGCTCGAGAACCTCCACCTACACGACCCTAACCCGCTCCCACCCACCGCCGCCCCGGCCACCGCCCTCCTCACCTCCGGATCTCAACAGAGGCCACAATTCCCGGGAACCGGCGCTCCGCCCGTCTCCAGCCAACGGAGACGCGGAGCGGAAGGGACCTTCGCTCTACGCACGCTCGGAACCGGACGAACCTGCGACCAATAAGGAGGGATCGTCCGATCGTCTAGCCAATCATCTGGGGGTTGCTCTGCCTGATGGCGCTACGTCACGAACGGTCGCCTTAACAACCGCCCACAGCTCTCGCTGGTGCTGAGAACCTGCACCGCACCATCTCTCACCATGGCTCCGCCAACCAATTAGGAGTCGAATCCCAGCACTGGGGCCTGCCTATTGGTCATAGAGCCGTGGGGGCGCACGCACAGAAGCTGCCTAGGCGAAGACGATAGGGGATCTGGCGGTGGAGTGTCCTATAGTCCAGGATCTGACCTGGGGTCATTCTGGCTACGAGAGTACTATGGGGAACAAAATTGGGCCTTGAAGATAAGCTCTGGGTCAGATCGTGAGTAGAAAGCACAATTTCTTAGTGGATAGAGATGGAGGGAAGTGGAGGTGGCCCTGAAAACCTGGGTATAAAAAAAGAGGAGGTGGCAACAAAGAGAAACTCAGACCTCAAGCTGACCCATATCAGAAACCTAAACCAACACTTTCTGGTGACTTACCCATGTCTGAAAATAGTGTAAATGGCTCCAGTCATGGGGTCTCTCTCCACTCCTGTCTCCCACTCTGTCTCCCTCTCCCCTCTCCTCTCCTTCCAGCTCAAGGCAGTCGTGACAGACTGTGGAGTCTCTGAAATGTGCCTGCTTCGTCAGGGCTGCCTTCCCTCCTACCCTTCCCTGATGCGGACCTTTATTATCTCTGTTCTGAAATAATGCAATAGCCTCTCCTGACTGTTCTCTCCACTTAGGTGCTTCCACCTTCTAATCCTATTATGCTATTGATCTGCCCACAAATCATCAAGAGTGGCTCATTAGCCACTGGATTACAGAAACTGGCAACGTCAATATGGCCCTATTCCATATTTCTTGCGTTTGCCTCACTGCTTCCAATGCCAACCCTACATTTCAGCCAAAAGGATAACTGACAGCTCAGAACCTTTTTACCTCCCTGTTTAGGTTCTCTGTGTTTAATCTAGACATGCCTGCCCATTGTAACTGGTGAAATCCTAACTCTCCTTCAAGGACCATTTCCTATATCACCTTGTTTCCTGATTCCCTCAAATATATGTTAGCTCTTCCTACTTTTAACACTCAGACATGTCCATCTTGTGTGACTCGTGTCATTATTTTATAATGTGGAAATTTCTTAAGAACAGAAATTGCAATTCAAATTTTAAAGCCCTCTATTTTGAAATGCAGTCCTTGATACATGCTATACACTCAGGAGGAGTTTTAATAAACTGTTCTCTTGCTAAATACTCACAACCCTTATGAAATAGATATTATTTCCATTTACAAGGAAAAATAAGTTTGTTGAACAACTTGCTTTAGATCAAATAGGTAATAATTAGGAAAACTGGGATTTGGATCCAGACCTAAAACATATACTGGTTCTTCAGTATAGGATCTTTATTCGTATCTCTATACCAAATACTTTTTGAACACCCATTATGTGCAATCCACCCTGGTTGGCAATGGAGTTATAGTGGCAACGTGACAGACATGGAAATTGCCTTTTATTAATCTTACACCTCTTCATAGAATTAGATGATTGTTAACTATTTGTTGAATTAATTATAATGGAAGGAAAAACTTTTTCACAGTGAAGAAGACTATCAGGAGCTAACCAAAAATTGAAGTATCCCTTATGAGTTTTATCAAAAGGAAGATAAAAGAAAGATTTGTATAAGAGGTGGAAACTTTGTCCTACTTTTAATGTCCCTAGAAGTCAAAAGGATCGGATATCTGAGAATTTTAAGTTACAGACTATACAAATGCTTACTAATATAAATTTAAATAAGGCTTATGAAGTTTTATTAAAAAAAAGCATTAATTAGATCAAGGTTTGGAAACACTATTTCCAAATTCTGCTTAATGAAGAACTTCACTGAAACTATGATTCAAAAACAAGTAATAAGGAAACTAATTGTCTAGTTTTATGTTCTTAAAACTACTTCTGTATGATTGCCACACTTTATGTGAATCTTTATTGCACTTAAAAACTTGTACTTAATGATGAATCACAAAATTTGGCAAAGACACAACAAAGAACAGGAAGTGAAATGTACTGACACGAGAATCTATGTGCCTTCCTCTTTTCTGGGTTTACCCTCACAGCAAAGAGTTTATAAAAGTATAATTTTCAAAAAAATATTTGTTTATATTTTGCTGTGCTGGGACTTCACTGCTGTGTACGGGCTTTCTCTAGTTGCAGAGAATGGGGGCTACTCTTCGTGCAATGCACGGGCTTCTCATTGCAGGCCATGGGCTCTTGGGTGCTGGGGCTTTAGTAATTTCCACTCATGGACGGCAGAGATTGTGACTCGCTGGCTCCAGAGCACAGGCTCAATAGGTGTCACGGGGCTTAGTTACCCTTTGAAATGCAGTCCTTGATACATGCTATACACTCAGGAGGAGTTTTAATAAACTGTTCTCTTGCTAAATACTCACAACCCTTATGAAATAGATATTATTTCCATTTACAAGGAAAAATAAGTTTGTTGAACAACTTGCTTTAGATCAAATAGGTAATAATTAGGAAAACTGGGATTTGGATCCAGACCTAAAACATATACTGGTTCTTCAGTATAGGATCTTTATTCGTATCTCTATACCAAATACTTTTTGAACACCCATTATGTGCAATCCACCCTGGTTGGCAATGGAGTTATAGTGGCAACGTGACAGACATGGAAATTGCCTTTTATTAATCTTACACCTCTTCATAGAATTAGATGATTGTTAACTATTTGTTGAATTAATTATAATGGAAGGAAAAACTTTTTCACAGTGAAGAAGACTATCAGGAGCTAACCAAAAATTGAAGTATCCCTTATGAGTTTTATCAAAAGGAAGATAAAAGAAAGATTTGTATAAGAGGTGGAAACTTTGTCCTACTTTTAATGTCCCTAGAAGTCAAAAGGATCGGATATCTGAGAATTTTAAGTTACAGACTATACAAATGCTTACTAATATAAATTTAAATAAGGCTTATGAAGTTTTATTAAAAAAAAAAAGCATTAATTAGATCAAGGTTTGGAAACACTATTTCCAAATTCTGCTTAATGAAGAACTTCACTGAAACTATGATTCAAAAACAAGTAATAAGGAAACTAATTGTCTAGTTTTATGTTCTTAAAACTACTTCTGTATGATTGCCACACTTTATGTGAATCTTTATTGCACTTAAAAACTTGTACTTAATGATGAATCACAAAATTTGGCAAAGACACAACAAAGAACAGGAAGTGAAATGTACTGACACGAGAATCTATGTGCCTTCCTCTTTTCTGGGTTTACCCTCACAGCAAAGAGTTTATAAAAGTATAATTTTCAAAAAAATATTTGTTTATATTTTGCTGTGCTGGGACTTCACTGCTGTGTACGGGCTTTCTCTAGTTGCAGAGAATGGGGGCTACTCTTCGTTGCAATGCACGGGCTTCTCATTGCAGGCCATGGGCTCTTGGGTGCTGGGGCTTTAGTAATTTCCACTCATGGACGGCAGAGATTGTGACTCGCTGGCTCCAGAGCACAGGCTCAATAGGTGTGGCACGGGGGCTTAGTTACCCCACCGGCATGGGATTCTCCCGGACCAAACAGGTGTCCTATGCATTGATTGCAAGATGGACTCCCAATCGCCAGACAAGCAGGGAAACCCTATATAAGTACAATTTTAAAGTAGTGAATGGCCCACATTGCCATCTTTATCTGCATAGCTCTTAGTATTAATATTTACTTATGTGTTAGCCCTCCAACTGCCACTTTTCCCTCTTTGTGTTGCCATGGGGCATATTTATGATGATGAATTATAACAGAAATAATAATCATAGTAAAATTTTATATATCTCTTTCTATGCACTCACCGTTTTTCTAAGTTTTTTATTTAACGCCTTTAATTCTCATAACATTAGGAAAGTGTTAGTGGAATCTACATTTTACAAATGATGAAGCTACAGAAACAGAGAAGCTAAGTACTCTGCTTAGGTTTCCACATCTGGAATATGAACTTTGAAATCCATTTGCTAAGCACATGCTCTAAATCACTCCATTGCACTATCTTTGGTATTAGCACACATCACTATTGTTGAAGTCTCTCATGATCCATTATGAAAGACCTTTCATAACATCAAGTTTTATTTATCTATTTCTCATTCACAGTTCCCAGCTGTGTTCAAATTTATATCTTCCTCCTTTGGGTAATTTTTTCTTTGTCTTGCACACACACACACACACACACACACACATTTTTTTTTTTAATTTCAAGGATGGTTGTGGGTTTTTTTAATATTTATTTATTTATTTATTTATTTATTTAGGTGGGGGTGAGGAGGGAGGGGGTGGGCGGGCCACTTCTACTGGTCCTTCATTTGTCTAGTTTCATCCATCTTTGTTCTTTGGCCCGTGTGGGCCTCCCATCGCAGTGGCCTCTGTTGTCGCAGAGCACCGGCTCTGGGCACATGTTCTCCAGAGCTCCGGCTCGGTAATTGGACACATCAGTCCAGCCGCTCCGCGGCACGTGGGGTCTTCCCAGGCCAGGGATGGAACCGGCGCCCCTTGCACTGCAAGGCGGTGTCCTTACCCACTGGACCACCAGGGAAGCCCAAGGATGGTTGTTTTATTAACTAGTACACTTCAAGTCTGTGATTATCACTTCTGCTCAAGGTTAACATATATTCACTTAGGAGCTACTCTGCTAGGCAAAGGGCTAGCACTTAAGGGACAGATTTTTGTTGTTGTTGTTTATTTACATCTTAGCTGCACCTCGAGCATGTAGGATCTTAGTTCCCCAACCAGGGATAGAACCTGTGTCATCTGCTGTGGAAGTGCAGTCTTAACCACTGGACCAACAGGGAAAGTCCCTCAAGGTACAAATTTAAATAAGGAAACACACACAAACAGGTGCTTTCAGATAACTCAGTAAGGGTTCTGAGTATGGTATGCAGAGTCCACTGATAAAAGAGGTGGGGCAAGGAATTGGGGCGCAGGGTGCTTTCAACAAAGGGAGGAAGTGGTTTGAAGGAGGACTATTGCAGGCAAGAGTCAAGATCCTGAGCGTGAGTATGGAGGTGGCCTAGATTACAGGAGCAGAACATTTAATTAGGTAGAGACCCTTAAGTACTGTAGGATATAAGATACATAAGATACATGTCCAGGTTGGCAGATCTCAAATTTCTACTGGTGGCATCTCACATAAGCTAAAATTTCAGCTACTCTTCTTTTTCTTCCTTTTTCTATTTTATTTCAATAGCAAAATTTAGAATTCTGGTTTTTGTTTGTTTCTAAAACTTTCTAAACAGAAATCAATAGCTGGAGCCTCTTGTGTAAAAGGGAATGCATAATGGTTTACTGATGGTTACTGGTTAGTGATCCATCTGTTAGCATTGATTGTTTTCTGTTAATCTTTATTGATTGTAACTGACTGCAATTTACGAAGAAGCCCCTAGACTATTACGTTGATTGTAAAAGGGAATGTGCAGGTATGTCCAATTTCAATCAAAGGGGAGGGTCTTGCGCCATTGATTTGACCAGCCTTTAAAAACTGCCTTTTACCTCCACTCAGGGCCCTCGCAGGAAATCTTGTTCCTTGCGGGTGGTCGCTGGCGTTAGCCTAATAAACCTCTTTTCCATCTACCATGAGCGGAGAGTTGGGTGCTTCACTGAGCGTGCCTCACAATACTTGAAGTTAGGAGCAAATTGAAGATTTATTCTACCCACCAAGCCTGCTTGCACTGTTTAATAGTGATTTTGTTTGTTTCCTTCACAGTTTCTCTTTAGGCCTTTCCCTTAGAATCAGTTGAAGGGTAAGCATGAGATATATTCAAATATATGTATTTTTTTCCTTTAAAGGAATTTACTTATCTCAGGAAAAAAACAATTGCTCAGAGAACAGAGAAACAGCCTATCTATAATGAGGAGTAGCATCCATTCCTGAGATTCTTAGAAATTCTTGGCTAGGGTGACTGGTTCCAAAAAGGTCAATGAAAGACTGAAAGAAAAAGAACTCATTTTGACATAAGTGTGAGCACTACTTTTTCTCCTTCAATAACAAAATGAGTCCTGGTCTTAGCTGTGAAGAGTGGAGGGAGCCATTTGCTAGAAAAGCTGTATAGTGTAAGTTACAAGGAATTGGGGGCGGGCAGGGTGCTTTCAACAAAGGGAGGAAGTGGTTTGAAGGAGGACTATTGCAGGCAAGAGTCAAGATCCTGAGCGTGAGTATGGAGGTGGCCTAGATTACAGGAGCAGAACATTTAATTAGGTAGAGACCCTTAAGTACTGTAGGATATAAGATACATAAGATACATGTCCAGGTTGGCAGATCTCAAATTTCTACTGGTGGCATCTCACATAAGCTAAAATTTCAGCTACTCTTCTTTTTCTTCCTTTTTCTATTTTATTTCAATAGCAAAATTTAGAATTCTGGTTTTTGTTTGTTTCTAAAACTTTCTAAACAGAAATCAATAGCTGGAGCCTCTTGTGTAAAAGGGAATGCATAATGGTTTACTGATGGTTCCTGGTCAGTGATTCCTCTGTTAGCGTTGATTTTTTTCTGTTAATCTTGATTATTGTAACTGACTGCAATTTACGAAGAAGGCCCTAGACTATTATGTTGATTGTCAAAGGGAGTGTGTGGGTGTGTCCAGTTTCAATCAAAGGGGAGGGTCTTGTGCCATTGATTGGACCAGCCTTTCAAAACCGCCCTTTGCCTCCAGTCAGGGCCCTGGCAGGAAATCTTGTTCCTTGCGGGTGGTCGCTGGCGTTAGCCTAATAAACCTCTTTTCCATCTACCATGAGCGGAGAGTTGGGTGCTTCACTGAGCGTGCCTCACAATACTTGAAGTTAGGAGCAAATTGAAGATTTATTCTACCCACCAAGCCTGCTTGCACTGTTTAATAGTGATTTTGTTTGTTTCCTTCACAGTTTCTCTTTAGGCCTTTCCCTTAGAATCAGTTGAAGGGTAAGCATGAGATATATTCAAATATATGTATTTTTTTTTCCTTTAAAGGAATTTACTTATCTCAGGAAAAAAAAACAATTGCTCAGAGAACAGAGAAACAGCCTATCTATAATGAGGAGTAGCATCCATTCCTGAGATTCTTAGAAATTCTTGGCTAGGGTGACTGGTTCCAAAAAGGTCAATGAAAGACTGAAAGAAAAAGAACTCATTTTGACATAAGTGTGAGCACTACTTTTTCTCCTTCAATAACAAAATGAGTCCTGGTCTTAGCTGTGAAGAGTGGAGGGAGCCATTTGCTAGAAAAGCTGTATAGTTGTCATGTCCAAGTATTTTCTTCTGTTCACCTTCATTCTCCTGATCCCAGCCTCTTCCTTCTTCTTTGTATTTTCTCCCAGGTGATGGAGGAAATTGAAATGGTGGGGGAGAAAACAAGACGAATGGAAAAGAAAATGAAGGACAGTAACCCAAGAGAGCTCTGCTCAGCTCTCCTGGGCAACTCCACTGAAAGAGAAGGCAAAGAACAGTTGCCCAGACCTGCAAATCGTAGGCAATCTTTTCATATGAAATTACTGTTGCTTGTAGGCAGCAGTGGCCCCCAAAATGTATACCATCCTTATTATAGCTGCTATAAATTTCAATGAATTTCACTACGAGTGTTAATCACTGATTTTGCACCACAATGACTACCTCCTACTCTGAAATGTCTTAGGCCTGTGAGTCCTGCCTGAGAAGGTTACCAGTCCAACTCTTTGTGACTCCATGAACTGCAGCCTTCCAGATTCCTCTGCCCATGAGATTTTCCAGGCAAGAACACCCTTCTCTTCTCCAAGAGATCTTCCCAACCCAGGTAACGAACCTGGGGCTCCTGCACTCCACACAGGTTCTTTACCATCTGAGCCACCAGGGAAGCCCCAAGTAACAAAGCCTAAACTAGGGATGGCTTCAACAAGATGAACATTTTTTTTTTCCCCCTTGAATAAAGGAAGCTGGAAATAGGTGGTCTAGGTTTAGCATGGAAGCACAAGGTATTTTTAGGGACCCTTCTGTCTCTGTGTTTCACCATCCTCAGCCTGTGTTTTCCATCCTCAGGGTCACCTTATGGTCCAAGAGGGAAATGGGAGTTTCACTTTTCACATCTGTGTTTCACTCCTCTTGGGAGACGCAGAATAAAAACAAAAGGGCAAAGAAAGGGCCCTTGCCAGCTTAGTCACCTCCTTTTCACTGTTTATATCTCAGTGGCCACAAGTGCAAGGCCATATCTAGCAACAAGTGAGTTGGGGAATGTAATCTTTATTTGCAGCAACAATGTGCCCAGTTCAAGACTAAAGAAAGGCTCCCACCTCTAAATCTTCCATATTGTCCCCATAACTGGGTGAGTATAGAGTTAAGTAACCAATCCAGTTGCTGATCACTTACTTAAAAACAGGAAACAACTTTACTATCAAGATTTTATAGGAAAAGACATAAACCTAAGATTAAAGATCTGTTGTTTCTTAACATTAGCCTGAAACATCAATGGAATTCTCATTAACACCTAGACTTGACTTTCATCTAAATCAACCAAAAATGTGTAATATTACAAAAGGTTGAATATAAATAAGTAAATAATGAATAAAAAGAATGAAGGGCCTCAATAACCTTGTTCATTGCTCCGTTTTCAACACCTGTAACAGTGAATGAAGTTAACAGCAACTTTCAACCAGTCTGTGGTTTTTATTTTCCTGCCTTTTCTTCTGCATTTTTAATAGCTACCATTATCTCCGTGATTTTGTACCACAGTGGCTTCCTTCCACTCCCGAAATGTCTTGGGCTTGTGAGTCCTGCTTGTCTGAGAAGGTCGCCAGTTCTTTCCACGTTTGTTTCAGCTGGACTGAACTGAAACTACAGTTACTGATGCCTGAGAGGGGCTATTCAGTGAGCACCTATAGATCCTCTAACCTTGTCTTATTCCTAAAATCTTAATTTTTTCCTACAACCTTGTGCTTTTCTAGGCTTTGAAGTTTGTGCTTCTTGAATGACACTATGTTAGGAGATCCTGATAAAATCTCCCTAGCTGGGTCCAAACGTCCCTACAGCTATCTTTTTTCTTCTCCTAGAGAATGAGTGAAATTAGCAGATTAACCTCTGTTCTCAAAAAGGTATTGCCAAGGTTTTTGTGCTTCCTCTAGAAAGATGGACTGTTTATTTTCCTGCAAGGAAGAACGTAAAACACCAAAACTCTGCTCAATGACCCGCTGTTCACAACATCCTCTTGCTTGTTCTTTTAAAATACATGTTTAAGAGGAAATTTGACCCATGTACACCAAGGAAAGTTGATAATTACAGTTGATGTCACCATGCGCTAATAATTTTGGGTCTAGAAAAGATCAATGAAAGCAGCCGGCACCAGACCCTTGCCCAGTCCTTGATGGAAATAGTTGCCCTGGAAACTCTCCGGGAGCTTGTTTACAGGTTGTGGACAAAGCTTTATATCTCTACTTTATTCTTCACAAGGGGACCCATTTTTATTTTGTAACCTAGGACTAGCTGAATCACCAAACAATGTCAACTCTTCCTTGTGGATGCTGACATCGTATTTAATAGAGAATCAAACCTAAAAAAAATTACTATCAAGATTTTATAGGAAAAGACTGTTGTTTTCTTAACATTAGCCTGAAACATCAATGGAATTCTCATTAACACCTAGACTTGACTTTCATCTAAATCAACCAAAATGTGTAATATTACAAAAGGTTGAATATAAATAAGTAAATAATGAATAAAAAGAATGAAGGGCCTCAATAACCTTGTTCATTGCTCCGTTTTCAACACCTGTAACAGTGAATGAAGTTAACAGCAACTTTCAACCAGTCTGTGGTTTTTATTTTCCTGCCTTTTCTTCTGCATTTTTAATAGCTACCATTATCTCCGTGATTTTGTACCACAGTGGCTTCCTTCCACTCCCGAAATGTCTTGGGCTTGTGAGTCCTGCTTGTCTGAGAAGGTCGCCAGTTCTTTCCACGTTTGTTTCAGCTGGACTGAACTGAAACTACAGTTACTGATGCCTGAGAGGGGCTATTCAGTGAGCACCTATAGATCCTCTAACCTTGTCTTATTCCTAAAATCTTAATTTTTTCCTACAACCTTGTGCTTTTCTAGGCTTTGAAGTTTGTGCTTCTTGAATGACACTATGTTAGGAGATCCTGATAAAATCTCCCTAGCTGGGTCCAAACGTCCCTACAGCTATCTTTTTTCTTCTCCTAGAGAATGAGTGAAATTAGCAGATTAACCTCTGTTCTCAAAAAGGTATTGCCAAGGTTTTTGTGCTTCCTCTAGAAAGATGGACTGTTTATTTTCCTGCAAGGAAGAACGTAAAACACCAAAACTCTGCTCAATGACCCGCTGTTCACAACATCCTCTTGCTTGTTCTTTTAAAATACATGTTTAAGAGGAAATTTGACCCATGTACACCAAGGAAAGTTGATAATTACAGTTGATGTCACCATGCGCTAATAATTTTGGGTCTAGAAAAGATCAATGAAAGCAGCCGGCACCAGACCCTTGCCCAGTCCTTGATGGAAATAGTTGCCCTGGAAACTCTCCGGGAGCTTGTTTACAGGTTGTGGACAAAGCTTTATATCTCTACTTTATTCTTCACAAGGGGACCCATTTTTATTTTGTAACCTAGGACTAGCTGAATCACCAAACAATGTCAATTTCGGTAAGGACTTTAAAGCTCAGTTTGTAATTGTTTGGCCATTGCATGACATCGTATTTAATAGAGAATCAAGTGAGAAGGAAACTGTTTGGTCTCTGTCTTTCAGGTGCCCTTCTCATTTCAACAAAAAGATAAAAGTATACTCAGGTACAGAGAAGGAAGGCATTCTGATCTGGGTAGGCCTTAAATACAACAGAAGCATTTCCTTTCACTCTCCCTTGTTTAGGTGTGAGAGACCCACTTTTCCCTGGGGCCCTATTCTTCTCAAACAGGTCTGACTGAGTCTAAAACTTAAACCTGCTTTTTCATTGATCCTATTTCTCCTTCATGTTGAGTATGACCATCTTTTTTTTAAAATTTTATTTATTTATTTTTGGGGGGGCGGGTTGGGGAGGGAGGGGTGAGTGGGGCACCTCTGTTGGTCTTTCATTTATCTATGTTCATCCATCTTTGTTCTTCGGCCCTTGTGGGCCTCCCATCGCAGTGGCCTTCACTGTCGCAGAGCACTGGCTCTGGGCGCAGGAGCTCCAGAGCTCCAGCTCGGCAATTGGACACATCAGTCCAGCCGCTCCGCGGCACGTGGGGTCTTCCCAGGCCAGGGATCGAACTGGCGCCTCTTGCACTGCAAGGCGGTGTCCTTATCCACTGGACCACCAGGGAAGCCCGAGTATGACCACCTTGATTTAGGTTCCCCCAAAGGCAAAGACTGGATCAAAAACCCTAGTGCAGTAGCTCACAGAGGGGTGACTCCAGGAGGTCAGAATAAATTATGCAAAGAGGAAAAACCCGTAAAACACCAAAACTCTGCTCAATGACCCGCTGTTCACAACATCCTCTTGCTTGTTCTTTTAAAATACATGTTTAAGAGGAAATTTGACCCATGTACACCAAGGAAAGTTGATAATTACAGTTGATGTCACCATGCGCTAATAATTTTGGGTCTAGAAAAGATCAATGAAAGCAGCCGGCACCAGACCCTTGCCCAGTCCTTGATGGAAATAGTTGCCCTGGAAACTCTCCGGGAGCTTGTTTACAGGTTGTGGACAAAGCTTTATATCTCTACTTTATTCTTCACAAGGGGACCCATTTTTATTTTGTAACCTAGGACTAGATGAATCACCAAACAATGTCAATTTCGGTAAGGACTTTAAAGCTCAGTTTGTAATTGTTTGGCCATTGCATGACATCGTATTTAATAGAGAATCAAGTGAGAAGGAAACTGTTTGGTCTCTGTCTTTCAGGTGCCCTTCTCATTTCAACAAAAAGATAAAAGTATACTCAGGTACAGAGAAGGAAGGCATTCTGATCTGGGTAGGCCTTAAATACAACAGAAGCATTTCCTTTCACTCTCCCTTGTTTAGGTGTGAGAGACCCACTTTTCCCTGGGGCCCTATTCTTCTCAAACAGGTCTGACTGAGTCTAAAACTTAAACCTGCTTTTTCATTGATCCTATTTCTCCTTCATGTTGAGTATGACCATCTTTTTTTTAAAATTTTATTTATTTTTTTTGGGGGGGGGGGGGTGGGGGAGGGAGGGGTGAGTGGGGCACCTCTGTTGGTCTTTCATTTATCTATGTTCATCCATCTTTGTTCTTCGGCCCTTGTGGGCCTCCCATCGCAGTGGCCTTCACTGTCGCAGAGCACTGGCTCTGGGCGCAGGAGCTCCAGAGCTCCAGCTCGGCAATTGGACACATCAGTCCAGCCGCTCCGCGGCACGTGGGATCTTCCCAGGCCAGGGATCGAACTGGCGCCTCTTGCACTGCAAGGCGGTGTCCTTATCCACTGGACCACCAGGGAAGCCCGAGTATGACCACCTTGATTTAGGTTCCCCCAAAGGCAAAGACTGGATCAAAAACCCTAGTGCAGTAGCTCACAGAGGGGTGACTCCAGGAGGTCAGAATAAATTATGCAAAGAATAACAGGGAAGAAGCAAAGACCAGTATCCAGCTAGCCACCACTGTGGGCAACTAGAGCTCGGTTCTTCTAGGGACCCTCTGCAGAATGCACCTCGGAGCAGGGATGAGTGAGATGGGGGTCATTTCCCCCTCTCTCTTTGGTTGAGAAATGCCTTCTTGAGCATACTAACTGCATGTATGTAGGGCAGATATTGAGGTTTTGGAAAACACCTTGAGGCAAAAAGATTGAAAGACTTGATGGTAGAGGTTTGAAGGGGGAAGCTGTTGGTCTGCCAGGAATTGCAGCTGATGATGACATAGGAACAGGAGATGTGGCAAGAGGTGCATGTGTGCTGTGTGCTCAGTTGTGTCTGACTCTTTGCGATCCTGTGGACTGTAGCCCCCTAGGCACCTCTGTCCATGGGATTCTCCAGGCAAGAATTCTGGAGTGAGTTCCAAGAGGTATCTCATCCACTACGAGGACTGCATCATATGTGTGGGTTTGCATGTGTGCACATGTGTGTATGCATGTGTGTGTTAGTACCCAGTCATGCCCAACTCTTTGTGACCCCATGGACTGTGGTCTGTTAGGTTCCTCTGTCCATGGAATTCTCCAGGCAAGCATGCTGGAGTGGGTTACCATTTCCTTCTCCAGGGGAATTTCTTGACCCAGGGGTCAAACCCAGGTCTCCCACATTGCAGGCAGATTCTTTACTCTCTGAGCTACCAGGGAAACCTATATATTTTACTTTTCCACACTCTCTGTTCAACCTGGTGTTAACTACTTTGGGAATCTTCATTTTTCTATGAAATCGCCCATGTAGACATAAAAAAAATAAAATGTGTACATTTTCTCTTGTTAACCTGTCTTATATCAACTTAATTCTCAGGTCCGGACAGGGACTCTAAGAGGACTGAGGAAAAGTTCTGCCTCCCTTAGAATTCAAAGGAGAGATAAGGTGAAAGGCATATTGCAGCTGTCTCTTTCAGAATAAATTTTCCCCGAAGTTCTTCAGAAGACTTCTACTTGTGTCTCTTTGGCCAGAACTCTATCACAGGGGCACCTTTAAATGCAAGAGAAGTGGGGAAATAGAATATTTGAGTTTTTTAATCTCTTTGGGGGAAAACAGCAAGGGAAAGGGAACTGGGAATGGCAACGTAACCAACCCATGAATCAAGCACATTGAAATACCCCATTTTGCTTGCTGAAGCAATGCCTGGTATGATATAGATCTGATACTGTCTAAACATGCAGTATCAGATCTTATGCAATCTTTAAAAAAAAAAATTTAAAGCAAGTACTAGATACTAATTAGTCTCTAGTATGAGGTTTTGGAAAACACCTTGAGGCTCTTGATGTAGGGGGGGCTGTTGGTCTGCCAGGAATTGCAGCTGATGATGACATAGGAACAGGAGATGTGGCAAGAGGTGCATGTGTGCTGTGTGCTCAGTTGTGTCTGACTCTTTGCGATCCTGTGGACTGTAGCCCCCTAGGCACCTCTGTCCATGGGATTCTCCAGGCAAGAATTCTGGAGTGAGTTCCAAGAGGTATCTCATCCACTACGAGGACTGCATCATATGTGTGGGTTTGCATGTGTGCACATGTGTGTATGCATGTGTGTGTTAGTACCCAGTCATGCCCAACTCTTTGTGACCCCATGGACTGTGGTCTGTTAGGTTCCTCTGTCCATGGAATTCTCCAGGCAAGCATGCTGGAGTGGGTTACCATTTCCTTCTCCAGGGGAATTTCTTGACCCAGGGGTCAAACCCAGGTCTCCCACATTGCAGGCAGATTCTTTACTCTCTGAGCTACCAGGGAAACCTATATATTTTACTTTTCCACACTCTCTGTTCAACCTGGTGTTAACTACTTTGGGAATCTTCATTTTTCTATGAAATCGCCCATGTAGACATAAAAAAAATAAAATGTGTACATTTTTCTCTTGTTAACCTGTCTTATATCAACTTAATTCTCAGGTCCGGACAGGGACTCTAAGAGGACTGAGGAAAAGTTCTGCCTCCCTTAGAATTCAAAGGAGAGATAAGGTGAAAGGCATATTGCAGCTGTCTCTTTCAGAATAAATTTTCCCCGAAGTTCTTCAGAAGACTTCTACTTGTGTCTCTTTGGCCAGAACTCTATCACAGGGGCACCTTTAAATGCAAGAGAAGTGGGGAAATAGAATATTTGAGTTTTTTAATCTCTTTGGGGGAAAACAGCAAGGGAAAGGGAACTGGGAATGGCAACGTAACCAACCCATGAATCAAGCACATTGAAATACCCCATTTTTGCTTGCTGAAGCAATGCCTGGTATGATATAGATCTGATACTGTCTAAACATGCAGTATCAGATCTTATGCAATCTAAGAAAAATTTAAACAAGCAGAAAATAGAAACCTGAAGACTATGAGTTGAGGGATCAGTCTGCTTAAAGTTTCGATACTGATAGCATGTAGCTCCCAACTGCTAGTCTCTATGGCCCAAAATTCAAATTCAGATGGAAGAGGTTGGCTGGACCAAGTTGGATTGGCTGCCCATTCCTGTTGAGGTCACAAGCAGACGCAGGTCATGGAGAGAGAAAGCCTGACCACTGAGGGATTATCCCTAGAGATGCAAGGGACAAAGGGATAGCATATTTTAGTATATGTAAGTAAAACAACATATAAATCTAAACAATTGGTATGTTGGTATGTGGTAATTGGTGGTATGTTATCAGATCCAGAAACTCAAAGAAGATAACTACTCTTTAAATAGAATAATTAAGCCTAGTACAGGGGCTTCCCAGGTAGCACTAGTGGTAAAGAATCCACCTGCCAGTGCAGGAGACACAGGTTCCATTCCTGGGTCAGGAAGATCCCTTGGAGTAAGAAGTGACAACCCACTCCAGTATTCTTGCCTGAGAAATCTCAGGAACAGAGGAGACTGACTGGCTACAGTCCTTGGGGCCACAAAGAGTTGGACACAACTGAGCACAATATTCCTGCTGTTAAGTAGAAATGTCTTACTGTCCAGTTTCAGGTGAGTTTGTTAGTTTTTATTCTGTTTGTTAATTTTGTTCTGTTTGGGATACCATTATATGATTAAAGTTAATAAATATTTGGTCTTTGTCCCTGGTTCCTGGCACACAGCTACTAAAACCTTTAGAATTTGCAGAGTGATGAGAGTGTCTTTTGTATGCAAATTAGATGAGTGTTGGTTGGGGTCTCTAGATAGGGTCAGGGTGAGGGTTGGTCACCAGAAAGACCAAGGCAAGATTAGAGGACTGAAGTTTTCACCTCAACACCTTCCCCGCCACCCCCACCCCACCCCGTGCCCCATCCTCCTTGCCTCAGGGAAGGAAGAGGGGCTAGACATTGAGTTAATCACCAGTGATCAGTGATTTAATTAAGCATATCTATGTAAGGAAACTTACATAAAAATCCCTAAATGGTGGGGCTCAGAGAGCTTCCAGGTTACTGAACACATCAAGACACTGGGAGGGCGGGGCACCCAAAGAGGGCATGCAAGTTCTGTGCCCTTCCCTCCCTCCATCAAACCCTGCCCTTTGCATCTCTTCCATTTGGCGGTTCCTGAATTGTATCCTTTATAATAAACCAATAAATGTGTTTTCCTACATTCTGTGAGCCATTCTAGCAAATTATTGAAACTGAGGAAGTCTATAGGACCTCTCCCAAATTTATAACCAGTTGATCAGAAGCACTTGGAATAACCTGGGCCTTAAGATCAGCGATTCAGCCCTTGTGTAGGCTCTGATTGTAATTCCAGGTTGTTGTTACTCAGTCACCGAGACATGTCCAACTCTCTGCAACCCCATGGACTGTAGCATGCCAGGCCTCCCTGCCCCTCATCATCTCCTGGAGTTTGCCAAAGTTCATATCTGATGAAACAGTGATGCCATTCAACCATCCCATCCTCTGTCACCTCCTTTTCCTCCTGCCCTCAGTCTTTCCCAATGTCAAGTTCTTTTCCAATGAGTCATCTCTCCGTATCAGATGGCCAGAGTGTTGAAGCTTCAGCTTCAATTCCAGGTAGAAAGCATCAGAATTAAATTGAATTGCAGGACCGCCAGCTGGTGTAGGATATTTTGAGAAGGGGTGTTGGAAAAGACATCATACATTTTGTGTAAGAAGTGTTGCAAGTAAAAATAGCTCAGAGATACCAACAGAGCAAAAAATGGAGATGATGAGTTAGAATGACTCTGAAGACCTTCCCCTGTGACCAAGGAGGGCCAGCTTGCTCCACTAGAGGGTAGCAGCCTTGACTCGGAAGAGTAAGTCCACAGCACAAGTGGTAGTGCAGTTAAAAACAACAAAGAGGGCTTCCCTGGTGGTCCAGTGGGTAAAGAGTGTGCCTTGCAGTGCAAAGGCCACAGGTTCGATCCCTGGCCTGGGAAGATGCCACATGCCATGGAGTGGCTGGACCCATGTGTCCAATTAGGAGCTAGCACTCTGGAGTGCATGGAGCCCAGAGCCGGTGCTCTGCAACAAGAGAGGCCACTGTAATGGGAGGCTCACACAGGCCAAAGAATAAAGATGGATGAAAATAAATAGATAGAAAACCAATAAAAGAGGCCAAAATTAATAAAAAAAAAAAAAAAACAAAAAACACCAACAACAAAGAGCTTGAGAAAGATGAAGACAGCGATTCTGAGAGATCAAGAAGGGAAGTCAGTTAAGCTGATTAATGGGCCTGCAGTCGCTGGTTTTGGTCAGCTGTGAGCTGAGGTGAGAGATCTGGGAAGCAGATTAAGAGCTAGAACAGGTTGTAGATGTCAGAACCTGGAATGAGTGACATCCTAAGGGTTAGAGTGGGTGATAAGGGACCAGTGTTTGGGAGAGAAGTGGGCTTAAGGTCATGTCTCTGAAAATGATTTCGTTAGAAGCCAATTTGCTGATGAAAAGTTTGCTGAAAGCTGCAAACACACTGAGAGTTCCAGGCGGTTGGTTCATTGGTAAATAATCCGCCTGCCAATGCAAGAGACAGAAGAGTCGCAGATTTGATCCATGGATCAGGAAAATCTTCTGGACGAGGACATGGTCACCCACTCCAGTATTCTTGCCTGGAGAGTATCCAGTATTCAATCCCATGGACAGAGGAGCCTGGCGGGCTACAGTCCATGGGGTTGTGAACAGACGGACATGACTGAGCATGCACACACACCCAACACTTCACATGATTCTGCAAAAGTGTCAGAACCCAAAGGAAACTCCAAGGACGATGAGGGTCTGACTATCTGACTTGTCCACATCGCCTCAGTCCACCCCAAGTGGGTAAGCCACTGGTAGAACTCCAAGAAACACATAATTGCAAAATTATTTTCCTACCAATTCATGGGAGCTCACATAGCTATGAAATTAAACAGTTGGAAGAATTCACAGACTTCTTTGAATTTTTCAGAGCCTTCCAGAAATGTCAGTGTTTGGAAGGCCAGCCACTTGGGGAGAAAAGTGTTGATGCATTTCCTGCCTCTTTATCTGCTACTCTCTTGACCCACACAGCCAGAAATATCTCCCACCTGCTTTCTGCCAGCTTTACACTCTCTCATGCACTGTAGCTGTGGAAGCAAAACCAGCAAGCCAAAGGCAGATAGAAACATTGCTTGTGAAACTGACCCTACCCTGAATGTGACAAATGGGTGTCTATGTCTGGCTGCTAGCTCTTTCTTGACTCGAATCTAGCAAATCGTCCAGACATTCTAAATACAGCAATTAACAGGGAGCATAGTGTTTTTGTGGCCCTAAATCCTGCCAGGGTGTTTTGCCTCTTGATTGGCCTGTCTGAGGAGATAGCTCTTTGCTCAGCCTTTTCCCTTGGGCATTATGCAGATGGGAAGACTTTGTCTGTTGACACATGGTGCCCTACACACAGTCTTTGTCAGGGAATGACTGATAGAGAAGGTAAGCGTTGGAAGGTACAGAGCTCTCTTCAGTGATCAGAATACTCTGTCAGGACAGATGTGCTGATGAAAAGTTTGCTGAAAGCTGCAAACACACTGAGAGTTCCAGGCGGTTGGTTCATTGGTAAATAATCCGCCTGCCAATGCAAGAGACAGAAGAGTCAGATTTGATCCATGGATCAGGAAAATCTTCTGGACGAGGACATGGTCACCCACTCCAGTATTCTTGCCTGGAGAGTATCCAGTATTCAATCCCATGGACAGAGGAGCCTGGCGGGCTACAGTCCATGGGGTTGTGAACAGACGGACATGACTGAGCATGCACACACACCCAACACTTCACATGATTCTGCAAAAGTGTCAGAACCCAAAGGAAACTCCAAGGACGATGAGGGTCTGACTATCTGACTTGTCCACATCGCCTCAGTCCACCCCAAGTGGGTAAGCCACTGGTAGAACTCCAAGAAACACATAATTGCAAAATTATTTTCCTACCAATTCATGGGAGCTCACATAGCTATGAAATTAAACAGTTGGAAGAATTCACAGACTTCTTTGAATTTTTCAGAGCCTTCCAGAAATGTCAGTGTTTGGAAGGCCAGCCACTTGGGGAGAAAAGTGTTGATGCATTTCCTGCCTCTTTATCTGCTACTCTCTTGACCCACACAGCCAGAAATATCTCCCACCTGCTTTCTGCCAGCTTTACACTCTCTCATGCACTGTAGCTGTGGAAGCAAAACCAGCAAGCCAAAGGCAGATAGAAACATTGCTTGTGAAACTGACCCTACCCTGAATGTGACAAATGGGTGTCTATGTCTGGCTGCTAGCTCTTTCTTGACTCGAATCTAGCAAATCGTCCAGACATTCTAAATACAGCAATTAACAGGGAGCATAGTGTTTTTGTGGCCCTAAATCCTGCCAGGGTGTTTTGCCTCTTGATTGGCCTGTCTGAGGAGATAGCTCTTTGCTCAGCCTTTTCCCTTGGGCATTATGCAGATGGGAAGACTTTGTCTGTTGACACATGGTGCCCTACACACAGTCTTTGTCAGGGAATGACTGATAGAGAAGGTAAGCGTTGGAAGGTACAGAGCTCTCTTCAGTGATCAGAATACTCTGTCAGGACAGATGTGTGCCATGCCTGGTTGAGGGCAGAAAGACTGGACTCTGAGGCTCAGAGGTTTGTGGATTCTTCCATACGTTTTAAAACTATATTTCACAAGTGAGTGTATTGATTTATTGCCCAGAAGAAGAAAACACAGCAAGCTGGGAGTCGGGAAGGCAGAGTACAGAAATAGAAAAAACCTAATTAGGATTAGGGCAGGAAATCTGGATTTAAAGAAAACAGAAAGTCAGACATCTCTCTCCATCCTCCCACCCAGTGTGCTTGTTCTACAAATACCTAAGAAAACTTAGTCGGATTAGACTCGGACAATCTTTGAAGCAGACCAGATTAGGGACAAAGATATGATGTGCCCCAAAGGAAAGAAAGACAGATTAAAGGCATGTGAGGTGAACAGTCTCTTGAACAGCTATTGTCTGAAGACCTTACTGGTATTTCTCACCCAAATTTCCCCAATTTCTTGGATAAGAATTTCATGTGATCTGTTTCAAATTAATTTCTCTTCTTTCTTTCTCATTAGATGGTATTTACAAACCTTTTCTAGAAAAGTTTTCCCTGATTGTGATTCTTTGCTTATAAACCTCCTCAATGTCACTCAGTGCCCAGTGCTTCCTGGTTGGCCTAGTTTCATAACCATCCAAGATCAATGACAAAGTAATATCAGGGTAATAAAATACCGAGTTGGGAGGTATCTTAATACCTATTGCTATAGTAGGAAAATTGGAGGAAAAGAGAATGGACTGAACACAAAAATCTTCTGTTCTTACTACCTGATAAAATCTTCACAAGACAGACAGAGAGAAAACTTCACCTGTAGTAATAAAGCAAGGAAAGGAATACAACTTTAGATCATAAACTTCAAAAAGCAATAGCCAAGCAAAGAGAAGATTTTCGTCTAACCTGCTCTTCATCTTATGCCAACCCAATTAAGCAAGATAAGCAAATTAGCTCTTTGCTCAGCCTTTTCCCTTGGGCATTATGCAGATGGGAAGACTTTGTCTGTTGACACATGGTGCCCTACACACAGTCTTTGTCAGGGAATGACTGATAGAGAAGGTAAGCGTTGGAAGGTACAGAGCTCTCTTCAGTGATCAGAATACTCTGTCAGGACAGATGTGTGCCATGCCTGGTTGAGGGCAGAAAGACTGGACTCTGAGGCTCAGAGGTTTGTGGATTCTTCCATACGTTTTAAAACTATATTTCACAAGTGAGTGTATTGATTTATTGCCCAGAAGAAGAAAACACAGCAAGCTGGGAGTCGGGAAGGCAGAGTACAGAAATAGAAAAAACCTAATTAGGATTAGGGCAGGAAATCTGGATTTAAAGAAAACAGAAAGTCAGACATCTCTCTCCATCCTCCCACCCAGTGTGCTTGTTCTACAAATACCTAAGAAAACTTAGTCGGATTAGACTCGGACAATCTTTGAAGCAGACCAGATTAGGGACAAAGATATGATGTGCCCCAAAGGAAAGAAAGACAGATTAAAGGCATGTGAGGTGAACAGTCTCTTGAACAGCTATTGTCTGAAGACCTTACTGGTATTTCTCACCCAAATTTCCCCAATTTCTTGGATAAGAATTTCATGTGATCTGTTTCAAATTAATTTCTCTTCTTTCTTTCTCATTAGATGGTATTTACAAACCTTTTCTAGAAAAGTTTTCCCTGATTGTGATTCTTTGCTTATAAACCTCCTCAATGTCACTCAGTGCCCAGTGCTTCCTGGTTGGCCTAGTTTCATAACCATCCAAGATCAATGACAAAGTAATATCAGGGTAATAAAATACCGAGTTGGGAGGTATCTTAATACCTATTGCTATAGTAGGAAAATTGGAGGAAAAGAGAATGGACTGAACACAAAAATCTTCTGTTCTTACTACCTGATAAAATCTTCACAAGACGGACAGAGAGAAAACTTCACCTGTAGTAATAAAGCAAGGAAAGGAATACAACTTTAGATCATAAACTTCAAAAAGCAATAGCCAAGCAAAGAGAAGATTTTTACGTCTAACCTGCTCTTCATCTTATGCCAACCCAATTAAGCAAGATAAGCAAATTAGCTTACTTGTTCTGATCTTCATAACTTTCAATAGTTTTCCCAGGTGGTGCTAGTGGTAAAGAACCTGCCTGTCAATGCAGGAGACCTAAGAGACATGGGTTCGATTCCTGGGTTGGGAAGATCCCCTGCAGAAGGAAATGGTGACACACTCCAGTATTGTTGCCTGGAAAATTCCATGGACAGAGGAACCTGGGTGCTACAGTCCCTGAGGCTGCATAGAGTAGGGCATGACCAAGCTCGCCCCCACACATGCAGGAAAGAAATGGACTGAGGTGGTCAGCCCATACACCACAGAAAAGTCATAGAACTCTGAAGAGAAGACACTATCACCACAGGATGTCAACAGAGGCAGGAAGGGGACTTCCCTGGTGGTCCAGTGGGATTCAGTGGTTAAGAATCTGCCCTTCCACTTCAGAGGGCATGTGTTCAATCTTTGTTATGGGGTCCTACATGCCTCATGGTATGGTGGGGGAAAAATGCAGGAAGAACAGCCTGAACTCACCATTTTCTTGGTTTCATGCTGAATTAGGAAGGTGATCCGAAGCCACAGGAATAGATGCTCTTCTACCCCAGTAGAGGCTTCCTGGTTATAAGAAGTCTCAGAATATGGGGCAGAGCCTAGTTACCCTAATAACAGATGAATGCAGCCCCTAAAACACTCTCCCTTCTCCCCTCCAGTTATATAGAGACGTGAGTAGAACTCAATGTTCAGCTTGAAAGTTCTCTTTTTTTTTTTTTTTTAAAGGAAGACAAATATGGAAGAAAAACCAGGACAGTTGCTTCATACCATAGATTACATATCAGATGAGCACAAGGCCCTAGAGCAGGTTTTTCAACTTGAACACGTAAATTAACATTTTTGGCCAGATTATTCTTGGTTATAGCATAGTGGAGTACTTTGTGCGTTGTAGAATGTTTAGCAGCATCCCTGAGCTCTACCTGTTAAATGTCAGTAGCAAATACTGGCCCTCACCCAGCTTCTACCCTAATTGTGACAACCAAAAAATAGCCCCATGTTTTCTAGGGTGGAAAATCACCCTGAGTTGAAAACCATGGCTCTAGAGTCTAAACATGGAAGCCCACTTCAAACATGAGCAAGAAAAAAAGAAATGGCAGGGCAACTAGAGAATCATATCATGATAAAACAACAAATGAATTCATTAAGCAAGCAAGCAAACAAAAAGATAGACAATGAATCTACTCTAGAAGAAAATATAACTCAAGGAAAAGAAGAAATGTCTTTCAAATTTTCTCATTTCAGAACAATGAATAATTTAGAACAATTAATATTATCAATAATATAAATTCAGTAAAGTCAAAGTTCAAAGACTAGATGGTAAAAATAACAGAAAAAGGAGAGTTCGATGCTACGAAAATGAATTGAGTTCCCAAATAATATCATTATAGGACTAATAAATAAGTTATAATTATCAAGGAACTGATTAGAGAAAATTAAATATAGATTGGCAGATAAAGAGAAAGGCTTGAGATACCAAAGATTGCAGAGTGCAAAAACAAATCAACTAATGCAATTAGAGAATAGAATATAAATATGTAGGTCATGAAAAACCCAGCTAACAGGATAAGTTGCTGGCCTTGAAGTAAAGAACTCTGCAAATGAAACAAAGCAAGTATTCAGAAAGAAGATGCTGGGATATTGATAAATGATGATGTTGGGGCTCAAGTTCCAAGAGTCTCTAAGAATCAGTGGTTGTTGTGAAAGTGAATTTAGAAAGCATACATCTGCTGGGACTCTTTGAACCATAGCAATAGGAAACCCAGTACAAACTGGCTTGGCCCACAAAGGGAATTAATTGGCTCAGTCACTAAAAAGTCCAGGAGTTAGATCTGACTTCTATTCCATCAGATTCATGCCTCCAAAGATACTTCCAGAGTGTATTTTCCCCTGGTTCTCTGCTTTGCCTTCTGCCAACTTGGCTTCTTTTTCTAGCTCCAAGTGCAGCTCTGGTGTTTCCAGGCTCTTCCCCATTCATGGCAGCAAGATACCTGTGGGCATTCCTGCCTTGGAAGCTCTCAAGTTCAAGTCTAGCAAAAAGAGCGGTGTAGACCACTGGATTTGCCCTGTCATGGCCCACACTCTGTCCATGGAGTGTGCTTTCTCTGAATCTGAATAAATCCATTTCTTACCTGTCACTTTGTCTCTAGCTGAATTCTTCTCTGCAAAGAGACATGAAGAACCTGAACCTCAGTGGGTCCAGCCATTGACTGCTAATACCACACCAGTTCATATTCAAGCAGAAGTGACTTTGAAAACAAACTTCTTTGGAACCAGAGATGTGTGCACAGAGCTCCTGCCTCTGATAAAACCCCAAGGCAGAGTGGTGAAGCAATGCTGAGCATCTGTGCTCTTCGTAAATGCAACCCTGAACTGCAGCAGAAGTTTAGAAGTGAAACCATCGGGGCGGGGGGAAATTTGAAGAACAGAACTTGCTTTGGAAAATCGGTGTCACGGTCCTAAATAAATAACAGGAAAAGGAAAAAAAGTTCGATGCTACGAAAATGAATTGAGTTCCCAAATAATATCATTATAGGACTAATAAATAAGTTATAATTATCAAGGAACTGATTAGAGAAAATTAAATATAGATTGGCAGATAAAGAGAAAGGCTTGAGATACCAAAGATTGCAGAGTGCAAAAACAAATCAACTAATGCAATTAGAGAATAGAATATAAATATGTAGGTCATGAAAACCCAGCTAACAGGATAAGTTGCTGGCCTTGAAGTAAAGAACTCTGCAAATGAAACAAAGCAAGTATTCAGAAAGAAGATGCTGGGATATTGATAAATGATGATGTTGGGGCTCAAGTTCCAAGAGTCTCTAAGAATCAGTGGTTGTTGTGAAAGTGAATTTAGAAAGCATACATCTGCTGGGACTCTTTGAACCATAGCAATAGGAAACCCAGTACAAACTGGCTTGGCCCACAAAGGGAATTAATTGGCTCAGTCACTAAAAAGTCCAGGAGTTAGATCTGACTTCTATTCCATCAGATTCATGCCTCCAAAGATACTTCCAGAGTGTATTTTCCCCTGGTTCTCTGCTTTGCCTTCTGCCAACTTGGCTTCTTTTTCTAGCTCCAAGTGCAGCTCTGGTGTTTCAGGCTCTTCCCCATTCATGGCAGCAAGATACCTGTGGGCATTCCTGCCTTGGAAGCTCTCAAGTTCAAGTCTAGCAAAAAGAGCGGTGTAGACCACTGGATTTGCCCTGTCATGGCCCACACTCTGTCCATGGAGTGTGCTTTCTCTGAATCTGAATAAATCCATTTCTTACCTGTCACTTTGTCTCTAGCTGAATTCTTCTCTGCAAAGAGACATGAAGAACCTGAACCTCAGTGGGTCCAGCCATTGACTGCTAATACCACACCAGTTCATATTCAAGCAGAAGTGACTTTGAAAACAAACTTCTTTGGAACCAGAGATGTGTGCACAGAGCTCCTGCCTCTGATAAAACCCCAAGGCAGAGTGGTGAAGCAATGCTGAGCATCTGTGCTCTTCGTAAATGCAACCCTGAACTGCAGCAGAAGTTTAGAAGTGAAACCATCACGGAGGAGAAGCTGGTGGGGCTCATGAATAAGTTTGTGGAAGACACCAAGAACGGGGTGCACGGGAAGGCGGGCTGGCCTGATACCGCCTACAGAGGTTGAAAATCGGTGTCACGGTCCTGTTGAGAATCCAAGCCAGGAAACTGAGTGAGCAGAGAGGAGGGGACAAGATCCTCCTGAATGCCTGCTACCCAGGGTGGGTGAGAACTGACATGGGGGGACCCAAAGCCCCCGAAAGTCCAGAAGAAGAGGTCGAGACACCTGTGTACTTGGCCCTTCTACCCTCAGATGCTGAAGGGCCTCATGGACAGTTAGTTTCCGAGAAAAAAGTTGTATAGTGGTGAGCTCACTCACAGCTGCACCCATGGGTCTGTTTGTGTTCCTGTCTCAGGTTCACCAAATGGACACTTACACTGTTAAAAAAAAAAAAATCCCCAAGCAGAAAAAAGAAGAAAAAAAGAGAAAATAATCAAAATATCCCTATCAAGTTCTCCCTGGGAGGTGGCTGCTATTGTTGTGAAGCCTTTTGTGATTTTTTTCTGTGATCTCAGGGGAGGAAAAGTGGGTCGGATGACCAATAAAGAATAAAATCAGTAGATGAATAAAAAAAAAAAAAAGAAGAAGAAGAAGAAGAAGAGCAGCGTAATTCCCAGTAACTTCTATCCAAGTCTTGAGATTCATGCTAGTCAGACAAACTCAAGTCATATTTCCATGAAGGATGCAGAGTTTTGTTCAGCAGGCCTGATTTGGAAGGTGATATAGGCTGCTCTCTAGAAAAATAATCTTATCAACTGTATGTATTGGAGAGATGGAGTCAAGACCTGACTGAGGAGTCCAAGTGAAAGAGAATGGATTGTGCTAGTTCTGAGTTGGGGAGTGAGTTTAAAGGATGGTCTTCAAACATGGTCTGACTTCAAAAGTGAAGCTCATTTTAAAAGAAAAAAGAGAAGGAACTGTTCTAGACTAAAAACAGTTAATTAACTGCTGTATGTGAATATCTGAGTGAGTCCTTGCTCAAAAGAAAAAAGCAGCAAAACATATTCATGGGACAAACAGGAAAATTTCAATATAGATTGGATACTAGATGGGGTTATGTAGCTACTGTTAATAGCTTAAGTAATGATATGGTGGTTATCTAGGAGAATGTCTTATTCTTAGGAGATGCAGGCTGAAGTATTTGGGGGTAAAGTGCCTGGATGTCTGCTTCTTATTTTCAAATGGTTCAAAAGAAAAAAATGTATATGATGATTGATGGAGACAAAGAAAAATTTGAGGATGTTAACAAATACTGAATCTAGAATGGCAAGCCACTCCAGTATTCTTGCCTGAAGAATTCCATGGACAGAGGAGCCTGGTGGGCTACCAGCCATGGGGTCGCAAAGAGTCAGACACAATGAGAAAATAACTCTTGCATTTTTTTCGGGTAGTAGATATTCAGGTTTTCGTTTCATTACTCTTTCAACTTTTTCACGTGTTTGAAAATGTTAGTATATATTTTTTAAAACTGTATTTATTTAGTTTTGTCTGTGCTAGGTCTTTGATGCTGTGCCTGGGTTTTCTCTAGTTCTGATTAGTGGGGACTTTTCTTCATTGCTATGCACAGGCTTCTCATTGCCATGACTTCTCTTGTTGCAGGGCACAAGCTCTGGCTGCATGGGCTTCAGTAGTTGAAGTTCAAGGTTCGAGGTCATACAGGCTCAGAGCTGGGACACAGGGGCTCAGTTGCTCCATGGCATGTGAGATCTTCCCAGATCAGGGATCAAATCTGAGTCCCCTGTACTGGAAAGTGGATTCTTTACCACTACACCGCCAGGGAAGCCCCCCATAATTTTTTTTTTAGTTGGGGATAAAGCATAGTCTGAAAAAGAAGAAATTGTTCTGCCTATTCTAGACCTTAATTTCCTTTTCAAGTTCTAAAAGTTTTCATCCTTCAGTCTGGTTTTTTGGGTAGATTGAGAGTTCTCAGACCCTGAAGGCATGCAAGGAAGGATAAGTGGGAGGAAAAAGTGAAAAGTCACTATAAAGACTCAAAAGAGACTAAGAAGAAACTGTCAAACTGTGTCAGTGACAGTCTTGGGATAGTTAATTACTTTTTTTTTTTTTTTAAAGTCTGCTTCTTTATAGTTTTCTATAATTTCCATATTTTCTATAGATTGGATACTAGATGGGGTTATGTAGCTACTGTTAATAGATTAAGTAATGATATGGTGGTTATCTAGGAGAATGTCTTATTCTTAGGAGATGCAGGCTGAAGTATTTGGGGGTAAAGTGCCTGGATGTCTGCTTCTTATTTTCAAATGGTTCAAAAGAAAAAAATGTATATGATGATTGATGGAGACAAAGAAAAATTTGAGGATGTTAACAAATACTGAATCTAGAATGGCAAGCCACTCCAGTATTCTTGCCTGAAGAATTCCATGGACAGAGGAGCCTGGTGGGCTACCAGCCACGGGGTCACAAAGATTCAGACACAATGAGAAAATAACTCTTGCATTTTTTTCGGGTAGTAGATATTCAGGTTTTCGTTTCATTACTCTTTCAACTTTTTCACGTGTTTGAAAATGTTAGTATATATTTTTTAAAACTGTATTTATTTAGTTTTGTCTGTGCTAGGTCTTTGATGCTGTGCCTGGGTTTTCTCTAGTTCTGATTAGTGGGGACTTTTCTTCATTGCTATGCACAGGCTTCTCATTGCCATGACTTCTCTTGTTGCAGGGCACAAGCTCTGGCTGCATGGGCTTCAGTAGTTGAAGTTCAAGGTTCGAGGTCATACAGGCTCAGAGCTGGGACACAGGGGCTCAGTTGCTCCATGGCATGTGAGATCTTCCCAGATCAGGGATCAAATCTGAGTCCCCTGTACTGGAAAGTGGATTCTTTACCACTACACCGCCAGGGAAGCCCCCCATAATTTTTTTTTTAGTTGGGGATAAAGCATAGTCTGAAAAAGAAGAAATTGTTCTGCCTATTCTAGACCTTAATTTCCTTTTCAAGTTCTAAAAGTTTTCATCCTTCAGTCTGGTTTTTTGGGTAGATTGAGAGTTCTCAGACCCTGAAGGCATGCAAGGAAGGATAAGTGGGAGGAAAAAGTGAAAAGTCACTATAAAGACTCAAAAGAGACTAAGAAGAAACTGTCAAACTGTGTCAGTGACAGTCTTGGGATAGTTAATTACTTTTTTTTTTTTTTTAAAGTCTGCTTCTTTATAGTTTTCTATAATTTCCATATTTTCTATAGTAATTGTTGATTATTTTGTGATGAGGCAAAAGAAAATAAATTTAATTAAATGGGACCGGTATAAAAGAGTGAAACCGACAAGCAAACTACTTTAAATTGGTTGGAGTTTGAAATAAACCTCCCCTATGGGCCAGAGATAGTATCTTCCTTTCTTAGAAGTAGAAAATACATTGAGAGTGGAAGGTGTTTTGTCTAGAAGTGGGAAAAGCTAAAATCTCAGAAAAACTGAAGGGTGTGGAACTTTAGACATGGGTAGGGAAGAAGTGAATTTAGAGGCTAGGTGAGGAAGGAGGCTTTTTAAGATATGTCTTTGGCTTTGAAGTGATCAGAACTTCTGAGGGCTGGTTCTAGGTGCAAGGAAAATGGTGAAGATTTTCAGGTTTCCTTGCAAGCTGCCTAATCCAAGTTAAAAATAAGACAGGGGGCTTCCCCTGGTGGTCCAGTGGGTAAGGACACCGCCTTGCAATGCAAGGGGCGCCGGTTCGATCCCTGGCCTGGGAAGATCCCACGTGCTGCGGAGTGGCTGGACTGATGTGTCCAATCACCGAGCCGGAGCTCCGGAGCGCATGTGCCCAGAGCTGGTGCTCTGCGACAACAGACGCCACCGTGATGGGAGGCCCGCAGGAGCCAAAGAACAAAGACGGATGAAAATAGACAAATGAAAGACCAATACAAGTGGCCCGCCCGCTCCCCTCCCTCCACAACCTGACCCCCGCCCAAAATAAATAAAATAAATAAATCTAAAAAAAAAAAAGAAAGAAAGAAATAAGACAGGGATCACAAGTTTCCCTTGGAAGTAAATGTAAGTGTTAAGGGGTATCCAAACTGTGAACAGTGAAGGGCCGTTTGGAAGTGAGAATTGTTCTTAGAGATTTTCTACCTCAATTTTCTTATGAGAAGTTCTAGAGAGATGAAGTGACTCACCCAAAGTCAGCCAGATTAATGACAGAAGTCATCTTGAAAAAACAAAAATCTCAGGTAAAGATCTAGGTGTGAAATAATTAATGCATATCTATACACTATATAGGGGGAGGGCATGGCAACCCAGTCCATTACTCCCTGCCTGGAGATTCCGTGAACAGAGGAGCCTGGTGGGCTGCAGTTCATGGGATCATGAAAAGTCAGACATGACTGAAGCAGCTGAGCATGCACGCACATACTCTATATAAAATGAATATTTTAGGCCTCCAAAATTGTCCAGTAAAGTAACATATATGAATCTATAGGTCACTGAGGATATTAACAGTAATGTAACTGATTGGAGCTAGGAGCTAGTCATATAGAATGATTAATAACTATAATTAAGAAGTGGGAAAAGGGGGGGCTAAAATCTCAGAAAAACTGAAGGGTGTGGAACTTTAGACATGGGTAGGGAAGAAGTGAATTTAGAGGCTAGGTGAGGAAGGAGGCTTTTTAAGATATGTCTTTGGCTTTGAAGTGATCAGAACTTCTGAGGGCTGGTTCTAGGTGCAAGGAAAATGGTGAAGATTTTCAGGTTTCCTTGCAAGCTGCCTAATCCAAGTTAAAAATAAGACAGGGGGCTTCCCCTGGTGGTCCAGTGGGTAAGGACACCGCCTTGCAATGCAAGGGGCGCCGGTTCGATCCCTGGCCTGGGAAGATCCCACGTGCTGCGGAGTGGCTGGACTGATGTGTCCAATCACCGAGCCGGAGCTCCGGAGCGCATGTGCCCAGAGCTGGTGCTCTGCGACAACAGACGCCACCGTGATGGGAGGCCCGCAGGAGCCAAAGAACAAAGACGGATGAAAATAGACAAATGAAAGACCAATACAAGTGGCCCGCCCGCTCCCCTCCCTCCCCAGCCCGACCCCCGCCCAAAATAAATAAAATAAATAAATCTAAAAAAAAAAAAGAAAGAAAGAAAGAAGACAGGGATCACAAGTTTCCCTTGGAAGTAAATGTAAGTGTTAAGGGGTATCCAAACTGTGAACAGTGAAGGGCCGTTTGGAAGTGAGAATTGTTCTTAGAGATTTTCTACCTCAATTTTCTTATGAGAAGTTCTAGAGAGATGAAGTGACTCACCCAAAGTCAGCCAGATTAATGACAGAAGTCATCTTGAAAAAACAAAAATCTCAGGTAAAGATCTAGGTGTGAAATAATTAATGCATATCTATACACTATATAGGGGGAGGGCATGGCAACCCAGTCCATTACTCCCTGCCTGGAGATTCCGTGAACAGAGGAGCCTGGTGGGCTGCAGTTCATGGGATCATGAAAAGTCAGACATGACTGAAGCAGCTGAGCATGCACGCACATACTCTATATAAAATGAATATTTTAGGCCTCCAAAATTGTCCAGTAAAGTAACATATATGAATCTATAGGTCACTGAGGATATTAACAGTAATGTAACTGATTGGAGCTAGGAGCTAGTCATATAGAATGATTAATAACTATAATTAAAGCTGAACATAATTATATAACTTTAACTGTTCTAGTTTAATGTCATTCAGATTAGATCAGTAAATTGGGATTATGAAGATTAATAGACCTGAAAAGAAAAATTAGCATGAATGAAGCCTTCAAATGACTCAGGTTTTCATATGCCAACTTTAGCCTATATTGACGCCAATTTTAAGCAATGAAGATTTTATCTAGCCTTCACAATTACCACATAGACCATTATTGGGAAAACCTGGATGTCCCTGTAAAGGTGGAAAGAGAAGATGTGTGTTTTTACAATTCTAGGTTACAAGATCCTGCTGTTTGGGCTCAGCCCTGCTCTAACAAGAGATGTGTGTCTTGAACAAATCAAACTTCAGAGGCCTCAGCTTATTCACATGGAAGAATGTGACTTTAATCTTAGAGGACTGTCGTTTCATATTTTTAAAAAGCCCCATTCTTGTCACTTATTTTGAAGGGAACACTTGTAAACCGTCTGTTGAAAACTGACACAAGCCAATTTGTTCAACAGTTGTCAGGTACAAAGAAATACCCCAGTGGTTAAGCAGGCGGAGGGTTGCATGCCTCTTTTTCACGAACCTGCTTTCAGGTAATAAGCTACAGTGAAAGTAAACCTTCACACACATTCTGCCAAGTCCCATTAGTAAGCAAGAAAGCTTGCAATCTGTCCTGTAACCAGTCACAGGCAGATCTCAATCTCTGGCTTCAGGCACTCTGACTTGTAGCTGAAGAAGCTCACTCTGAGTGGATCTGGCAACAGTTTATCCTGCAGTTACCAGGAAAAGAATCTTTTCAGTCACAGGCAGATCTTGAAAAAACAAAAATCTCAGGTAAAGATCTAGGTGTGAAATAATTAATGCATATCTATACACTATATAGGGGGAGGGCATGGCAACCCAGTCCATTACTCCCTGCCTGGAGATTCCGTGAACAGAGGAGCCTGGTGGGCTGCAGTTCATGGGATCATGAAAAGTCAGACATGACTGAAGCAGCTGAGCATGCACGAAATACTCTATATAAAATGAATATTTTAGGCCTCCAAAATTGTCCAGTAAAGTAACATATATGAATCTATAGGTCACTGAGGATATTAACAGTAATGTAACTGATTGGAGCTAGGAGCTAGTCATATAGAATGATTAATAACTATAATTAAAGCTGAACATAATTATATAACTTTAACTGTTCTAGTTTAATGTCATTCAGATTAGATCAGTAAATTGGGATTATGAAGATTAATAGACCTGAAAAGAAAAATTAGCATGAATGAAGCCTTCAAATGACTCAGGTTTTCATATGCCAACTTTAGCCTATATTGACGCCAATTTTAAGCAATGAAGATTTTATCTAGCCTTCACAATTACCACATAGACCATTATTGGGAAAACCTGGATGTCCCTGTAAAGGTGGAAAGAGAAGATGTGTGTTTTTACAATTCTAGGTTACAAGATCCTGCTGTTTGGGCTCAGCCCTGCTCTAACAAGAGATGTGTGTCTTGAACAAATCAAACTTCAGAGGCCTCAGCTTATTCACATGGAAGAATGTGACTTTAATCTTAGAGGACTGTCGTTTCATATTTTTAAAAAGCCCCATTCTTGTCACTTATTTTTGAAAGGGAACACTTGTAAACCGTCTGTTGAAAACTGACACAAGCCAATTTGTTCAACAGTTGTCAGGTACAAAGAAATACCCCAGTGGTTAAGCAGGCGGAGGGTTGCATGCCTCTTTTTCACGAACCTGCTTTCAGGTAATAAGCTACAGTGAAAGTAAACCTTCACACACATTCTGCCAAGTCCCATTAGTAAGCAAGAAAGCTTGCAATCTGTCCTGTAACCAGTCACAGGCAGATCTCAATCTCTGGCTTCAGGCACTCTGACTTGTAGCTGAAGAAGCTCACTCTGAGTGGATCTGGCAACAGTTTATCCTGCAGTTACCAGGAAAAGAATCTTTTCTGAAGTGACTGTTGCTGGGTCAAGCCAAGCTCTAGACATCAGATGCTCCACCAAAGGTAATAATCTATGGGGTTTCTGGGATTCTAACACCCTGTTCATGCGAGGACAGTGATACCTCTGCAAGGTTTTGAATCTTAAATACCACTCATTTCACCAAAAAAGTGAAGCGAAAGTGAAAATGTTAGTTGCTCTGTCGTGTCCAACTCTTTGCAACTCTGTGGACTGTAGCCGACCAAGCTCCTCTGTCTACGGAATTCTCTAGTCAAGAATACTGGAGTGGGTAGCTATTTCCTTCTCTGGGGGATCTTCCTGACCCAGCGATTGAACCCAGGTCTCCTGCATTCCAGGGGAATTCTTTATCATCTGAGACACCAGTGAAGAGCAGTTTTTGAATCTTGAACGCCACTCATTTACCAATAAATGTTAAACCTAACGTCCCTCAGCTAATTGACAAACCCTTGGGTAGATTTCAATAAGATATTTGGAATGCTGGTGTAGCTATCTCAGGAATACAGATTCCTAATTGGAGTATTTTAAATATTAACTCAATACTTCTATGGTGATATGAAGATTAATTTATATATGTACACAAGTCTTTATGGCAATGGACAGTGTAACATCTCTCAATATTCATCATCTGGGGCATGATTAAGTATATGATAATATAAGACAGTGGACATTCATAAAAATGTCTACTTTTGTGGCTACATCACTATTTAGAAATCTGTGTATAAATAATGGTAAATGGGAAAAGAACACAGTATGTAAAGAAAATGTATGTTAATACATTTATTGAATTCAGATGTTGTAAATTATAGATATGTACTGAAAGATTTTGAAAGATGACATGTCTTTCCTGCTAATATTTTTCAAATACAAAGTAGGAAAAATACCATGATATTATGATCTCTATCAACTTATTCAGAAACATTCTTAATGTTTAGGTTCCAAACCACAACCATTCATTCTAATCAACAGTTTTTAGGCATTTACTCAGTGTGAGGCAGGACTTCCCAGTGGCTCAGTGGTAAAAACTCCACCTCCTCATGCAAGAGCTGCAGAAGATGCAGATTCAATCCCTGGGTCAGGAAGGTCCCCCAGAGAAGGAAATAGAAATTCACTCCAGTATTCTTGCCTGGAGAATCTGCAGAGCTAGAGGAGCCTGGTGGGCTCACAGAGAGTTGGACATGACTGAGTAGCTGAGCGTCACCCTCATCATCATCCATGTCAGACAATGATAAACAAAGCCAACGATAAATAAGACCAAATAAGGGCTTCATGGGGCTAGCAGTCTGGTGTTTTGAAACAAGTAAATTGATCATCATAATAAAGTAGGTACTATAAGAGAGACATGAAAAATGCCGCTGAAACTCTTAACCTCAGACCCAGAACTCCCCTTAATCCATAGGACCTATATATGATGACAGACGACAGGCAACTAATCGAACAAAACCAAAACCCAAGTTGTGACTCCCTGTCCATCCCACTTTCTTAAGTTCTTCCTTCTGTGTTGTAGCACCAGACAAGCCATAGCCTATCGCTACGTCCCCTTCTATGCTGTGGTGTTAAACCTTTTCCCCCAAAGATCTTGCTGACTGTAGAAGTTCTAACCATTTCCTTAATCCATAGACTTAGCCCTATGACTATTAAATGCCCTGGTAGGAAAACTCTATTGTAATGGAGGCAGTGTTTGGTTTTTCCTAGGAAATTTGAACTATAGGTCTCTGGGGCATGATTAAGTATATGATAATATAAGACAGTGGACATTCATAAAAATGTCTACTTTTGTGGCTACATCACTATTTAGAAATCTGTGTATAAATAATGGTAAATGGGAAAAGAACACAGTATGTAAAGAAAATGTATGTTAATACATTTATTGAATTCAGATGTTGTAAATTATAGATATGTACTGAAAGATTTTGAAAGATGACATGTCTTTCCTGCTAATATTTTTCAAATACAAAGTAGGAAAAATACCATGATATTATGATCTCTATCAACTTATTCAGAAACATTCTTAATGTTTAGGTTCCAAACCACAACCATTCATTCTAATCAACAGTTTTTAGGCATTTACTCAGTGTGAGGCAGGACTTCCCAGTGGCTCAGTGGTAAAAACTCCACCTCCTCATGCAAGAGCTGCAGAAGATGCAGATTCAATCCCTGGGTCAGGAAGGTCCCCCAGAGAAGGAAATAGAAATTCACTCCAGTATTCTTGCCTGGAGAATCTGCAGAGCTAGAGGAGCCTGGTGGGCTCACAGAGAGTTGGACATGACTGAGTAGCTGAGCGTCACCCTCATCATCATCCATGTCAGACAATGATAAACAAAGCCAACGATAAATAAGACCAAATAAGGGCTTCATGGGGCTAGCAGTCTGGTGTTTTGAAACAAGTAAATTGATCATCATAATAAAGTAGGTACTATAAGAGAGACATGAAAAATGCCGCTGAAACTCTTAACCTCAGACCCAGAACTCCCCTTAATCCATAGGACCTATATATGATGACAGACGACAGGCAACTAATCGAACAAAACCAAAACCCAAGTTGTGACTCCCTGTCCATCCCACTTTCTTAAGTTCTTCCTTCTGTGTTGTAGCACCAGACAAGCCATAGCCTATCGCTACGTCCCCTTCTATGCTGTGGTGTTAAACCTTTTCCCCCAAAGATCTTGCTGACTGTAGAAGTTCTAACCATTTCCTTAATCCATAGACTTAGCCCTATGACTATTAAATGCCCTGGTAGGAAAACTCTATTGTAATGGAGGCAGTGTTTGGTAAAACCAATTCTTCTCCTAGGAAATTTGAACTATAGGTCTGAAAAGGGAGCCAAGTAGCTGATGGCAGGAACAGAATCCAAAAGACTCAGAATACAGCACACAGAAGCCGTGAGTAAGCAGAAACTGAGTAAGTAGTAGACGTGAGGTGGAGGGTCAGGTGCTTGGTTGGTAGAAAGAAGACAGGGATAGAGAGAAGCTGTCACCATAAATGCAAGGGCCCATCAAGCTGCCAAAAGAACAAGGACACCTCATTTAGGTTTTGGAGGCTTAGGCAACCTACTGTCCTCATCAGACTTCTCCCTAATTCCTTTTTCCTACCTATGAGCCACCAGCTCTCTTTCTCATTCAACTTCTCTCTCTAGGCTGCCTATGTCATCTGCTCATGAAGGCTGCCTTCAGTTTAAAAATAGCTACCATACTGAGGAGAATAGCAAGTAAAAGATCATCCAGTTTCCTTCAGTTACAGATTATACATGTCACATTAACACAGAAAGCATTTCCTTCTGTGTAACAGTAAAGCCATCAAAGAACAGTCCACCTGTCACCTTGCAAAAAAAAAGAAAAAAAAAGACCTTGCCCAAACAGATTAAATATTAAAACAAAACAAAATAAAATGCCCTACCACAGTATCCACTGCTACTGGGCTACCCTGGTAGCTCAGTGGTTAAGAATCTGCCAGCCAATGCAGGAGATGCTGGTTAGAGTCCCAGGCCTGGAAAATCCCCTGGAGAATAAAATGGCAACCCACTCCAGTATTCTTAGCTAGGAAATCCCCTGGACAGAGGGACCCAGTCAACTACTGTCTGTCGAGTCACAAAGAGTCAGACATGACTGAGCAACTAAAAACAGCCACCACCACCACCCCTATCACACCCCCTATCACCCCTATCACACCTTTAAGCCTTGCTGTTGCTGCTGTTAAGCTGGAAATCTCGTAGAACGTAGTCTCCCCTCCCCTCTAACCTACACAACTAGGCATGGTTGCTCCATTGTACCATTATGAGGATACATGGGTCCTTGGAATGCAGCATAGCTGTGCCCTCTAACATAGCAGGAAAAATAGTTACCTTGATGAATGCTTATAAAATGCTCGGTAACAACAACTTTACACTGTTAGCCCACCCTAGGAAAAAATATGCCATGCCAAAGAATCTTGTATTTTTTCTTAAAGTTGGCAGATGAGGAAATATACCTGGGAGGAATTTAGTTATGTAAGAAGATATGTTATTATTCATGTAGAATAAAGGATAGGCTTCATGTAGTTGAAAGTTCTCTACTCTTTGGGGGGTATTGTTTATCTTCATTATACTACTGTTTCTTTTTTAAATCCCCATTTATCTGATTTAAGTAATATTTTGATTTTGAAATTGCTATTGTTTAAACTTTTACAGTGAAAAGGAGGTCTTGAGTAACCCAACCATCAAGTATTAGTTGAGTAATGAAAGCTATTGAGTAGTCTTACAATCCTGGGCACATACTCTTCCTTCTTCTCTGTTATGAACTCTAAACTTACTGAACGTTTAGTATAAAATAAACAGGGGGGGCTTCCCTTGTGGCTCAGTGGATAAGAACCTGCCTGCCAATGCAGGAGACACAGGTTCGATCCCTGACCCGGGAAGATCCCACATACCACAGAGCAGCTAAACTCACACATCAACAAAGACCCAATACAGCCAAAAAATAAATAAAAAGGTTTAAAATAAACAGGGCTTCCTCAGTAACTCAGTGGTAAAGAATCTGCCTGTAGTATAGGAGATGCAGAAGATGTGGGTTCAATCCCTGGGTTGGGAAGATCCTCTGGAGAAGGGAATGGCAACCCATTCCAATATTCTTTTTTTTTTTTTCAAAGATTTATTTATTATTCATTTTGGGCGGGGGTCGGGTTGGGGAGGGAAGGGAGTGGGCGGGCCACTTCTATTGGTCTTTCGTTTCTCTATGTTCATCCGTCTTTGTTCTTTGGCTCCTGTGGGCCTCCCATCGCAGTGGCCTCTGTTGTCGCAGAGCACCGGCTCTGGGCGCATGCGCTCCAGAGCTCCGGCTCCGTAATTGGACACATGGGTCTAGCCACTCCGCGGCACGTGGGATCTTCCTAGGCCAGGGATCGAACTGGCATCCCTTGCACTGCAAGGCGGTATCCTTACCCACTGGACCACCAGGGGAAGCCAATATTCCCTGGGGATTCCAATATTCTTGCCTGGAAAATCCCATGGACAGAGGAGCCTCGTGGGCTACAGTCTGTGGGGTTGCAAAGAGTCAGACACAACTGAGTGACTATCACTCACTCAAACAGGGATGGGACATGTGGCAGTTCTTGTCTCGGTCTGATTTCCCAATTCCTGTCCCTGTCTGAGCTGGGCACCAGGCAAGTAAACCAATTATTGCAATGCATTGTGTTCAGTGGGAGGCACGTAGCTCAGACTAGGGTCTGCAGCATAAAGTGGGAACTATTAAACAATGCTTTTCATATTTGTGTCTCAGAATAGATTAAATAAATAAATGATGTTAAAGTGGTAAGCAACTGATTTTTTCTCAGTATTTGACCCTTGCTTCCTGATTGTCCCTTGAATAATCCATTTCTTCCCAATCAAATTATAATGAATATGAAGTAGGTATCATATTATGATGTTTATACAAATGTCTGGGAATTTTCTTTTTTGTTTCATTCAATTTTTAAAAAATTCTTTATTTTAAAGGTTTTACAGAGTTTTGTTCACAGACATGTATGTTCCCAGATCAGTCATATGCATATCCCTGGTCCCCACCCCCCTGTTTCATTCATTTTTATATTCTTTTGCTATTTCTAAACCTTTACTTACCATGGTTTTATAATGTTTTGATGTCTGAGAAGTTTAATCCCCCTAAATGTTCCTCAGTAACTCAGTGGTAAAGAATCTGCCTGTAGTATAGGAGATGCAGAAGATGTGGGTTCAATCCCTGGGTTGGGAAGATCCTCTGGAGAAGGGAATGGCAACCCATTCCAATATTCTTTTTTTTTTTTTCAAAGATTTATTTATTATTCATTTTGGGCGGGGGTCGGGTTGGGGAGGGAGAGGAGCAGGTGGGCCACTTCTATTGGTCTTTTATTTATCTATTTCATCCGTCTTTGTTCTTTGGCTCCTGTGGGCCTCCCATCGCAGTGGCCTCTGTTGTCGCAGAGCACCGGCTAAAGGCGCATGCGCTCCAGAGCTCCGGCTCCGTAATTGGACACATTGGTCTAGCCGCTTCGCGGCACGTGGGATCTTCCTAGGCCAGGGATCGAACTGGCGCCCCTTGCACTGCAAGGCGGTGTCCTTACCCACTGGACCACCAGGGGAAGCCAATATTCCCTGGGGATTCCAATATTCTTGCCTGGAAAATCCCATGGACAGAGGAGCCTCGTGGGCTACAGTCTGTGGGGTTGCAAAGAGTCAGACACAACTGAGTGACTATCACTCACTCAAACAGGGATGGGACATGTGGCAGTTCTTGTCTCGGTCTGATTTCCCAATTCCTGTCCCTGTCTGAGCTGGGCACCAGGCAAGTAAACCAATTATTGCAATGCATTGTGTTCAGTGGGAGGCACGTAGCTCAGACTAGGGTCTGCAGCATAAAGTGGGAACTATTAAACAATGCTTTTCATATTTGTGTCTCAGAATAGATTAAATAAATAAATGATGTTAAAGTGGTAAGCAACTGATTTTTTCTCAGTATTTGACCCTTGCTTCCTGATTGTCCCTTGAATAATCCATTTCTTCCCAATCAAATTATAATGAATATGAAGTAGGTATCATATTATGATGTTTATACAAATGTCTGGGAATTTTCTTTTTTGTTTCATTCAATTTTTAAAAAATTCTTTATTTTAAAGGTTTTACAGAGTTTTGTTCACAGACATGTATGTTCCCAGATCAGTCATATGCATATCCCTGGTCCCCACCCCCCTGTTTCATTCATTTTTATATTCTTTTGCTATTTCTAAACCTTTACTTACCATGGTTTTATAATGTTTTGATGTCTGAGAAGTTTAATCCCCCTAAATGTTCTCTGTACAATTTTCCTTGCCATTCTTACAAGTTCTTTTTTTTTTTGAAGATTTATTTATTTATTTATTTTGGTGAGGGTGGAGTGGGGAGGGAGGGGAGCTGGCGGACCACTTCTATTGGTCTTTCATTTGTCCATTTTCATCCATCTTTGTTCTTTTGGCCTGTGTGGGCCTCCCATCATGGTGGCCTCTGTTGTCGCAGAGCACCGGCTCTGGGCGCACGTGCTCATGTGCTCCAGAGCTCCGGCTCGGCAATTGGACACATCAGTCCAGCCGCTCCGCGGCACGTGGGATCTTCCCAGGCCAGGGATCGAACCGGCGCCCCTTGCACTGCAAGGCAGTGTCCTTACCCACCGGACCACCAGGGAAGCCCCCATCCTTACAAGTTCTTTCACGTGACCTTTAGGATTACTTCATCAAGCACTCTTCTCCCCAAACAATTCCTGGTGGGAATTTTTATATACCCACATATTAACATGGGCTAAACTGACATGTTTATACTCTTAAGTCTTCTCTGCCAGGGGCATCAGTAGATTGTGTCTAAAAGGAATGAAGATAGTCATATTATCTTAGAAAATTCAGGGTTTACCATGACAAAAAGTAATGGAGACATTTACTTGTATTTATGTATTTCTAAAGTTTGCTGTTTTTCTCTTCATGACTTATTTCTTTCTTTTTTATTAAATTTATATTGTGTCTCAGAATAGATTAAATAAATAAATGATGTTAAAGTGGTAAGCAACTGATTTTTTCTCAGTATTTGACCCTTGCTTCCTGATTGTCCCTTGAATAATCCATTTCTTCCCAATCAAATTATAATGAATATGAAGTAGGTATCATATTATGATGTTTATACAAATGTCTGGGAATTTTCTTTTTTGTTTCATTCAATTTTTAAAAAATTCTTTATTTTAAAGGTTTTACAGAGTTTTGTTCACAGACATGTATGTTCCCAGATCAGTCATATGCATATCCCTGGTCCCCACCCCCCTGTTTCATTCATTTTTATATTCTTTTGCTATTTCTAAACCTTTACTTACCATGGTTTTATAATGTTTTGATGTCTGAGAAGTTTAATCCCCCTAAATGTTCTCTGTACAATTTTCCTTGCCATTCTTACAAGTTCTTTTTTTTTCTTAAAGATTTATTTATTTATTTATTTTGGTGAGGGTGGGGTGGGGAGGGAGGGGAGCAGGCGGGCCACTTCTATTGGTCTTTCATTTGTCCATTTTCATCCATCTTTGTTCTTTTGGCCTGTGTGGGCCTCCCATCACGGTGGCATCCGTTGTTGCAGAGCACCAGCTCTGGGCGCACGTGCTCATGTGCTCCAGAGCTCCGGCTCGGCAATTGGACACATCAGTCCAGCCGCTCCGCGGCACGTGGGATCTTCCCAGGCCAGGGATCGAACCGGCGCCCCTTGCACTGCAAGGCAGTGTCCTTACCCACCGGACCACCAGGGAAGCCCCCATCCTTACAAGTTCTTTCACGTGACCTTTAGGATTACTTCATCAAGCACTCTTCTCCCCAAACAATTCCTGGTGGGAATTTTTATATACCCACATATTAACATGGGCTAAACTGACATGTTTATACTCTTAAGTCTTCTCTGCCAGGGGCATCAGTAGATTGTGTCTAAAAGGAATGAAGATAGTCATATTATCTTAGAAAATTCAGGGTTTACCATGACAAAAAGTAATGGAGACATTTACTTGTATTTATGTATTTCTAAAGTTTGCTGTTTTTCTCTTCATGACTTATTTCTTTCTTTTTTTTTTTAACTTATCTATGATGTTTTAGGTATCTTCTTTGCCATTATGAACAGGGATGGTACTTTTCCTTTATATTTCCTTATAAAGGAAAGCTATTTTTAAAATGTTTTATTATGTCCAACTACTTTAACAAGCCCTGCTATTTTTAACAGTTTTTCCATGGATTCTCTTAGAACTTCTATGTAAACAAAATTATTTGCAAGCAATAGCTATTTAGGCTCCTTTCATACATTTTCTTATTAAACCAATCACTTGGAGGCAGAATGAGAAATGAGAACGTGAGACTGAAAATGTGGAAATTGGATGAGAAATTATGGTGTTTAAGAACCAAAACAGAGTAATAAGGGTTGAATGAAAGCAATGTATTAAGAGAGCTTCAAAAGGCAGAAGAATGTAAAGGATTCAGTGATTTGGGAAAAGGGATTAGGAGAAATAAAGGATGACTTATTTTTTCATTAATCAATTTTTTATTGAAATACGGTTAATTTATAATGTTGTGTTAGTGTTAGATTCAGGCGTATAACAACCTACATTTTTATATTAACATACATATATATTCTTTTCCACATTCTAGTATAGTTTATTACAAGATACTGAATATCTTGTGTGTTATACAGTAGGATCTTATTGTTTATCTGTTTTACATATTATAGTTTGTATCTGCTAATCTTAATATCCTAATTTATCCGCTCTACCACTACTCTTTCCCTTTGGTAACTCTTAAGTTTATTTTCTGTGTTCATGAGTCTGTTTCTGTTTTGTAAATGAGTTTATTTGTATAAGATAACATTTTTTTCTAATTTTATTTATTTATTTCTGGCTGTGCTGGGTCTTTGTTGCTGGGTGGGCTTTCATCTAGCTGCAGCAAGCAGGGGCTACTCTCTAGTTGTGCATGGGCTTCTCATTGCAATGACTTCTCTTGTTGTAGAACGCAGGTTCTAGAGCATGTGGGCTTCTGTAGTTGTAGTGCATGGGATCAGCAGTTGCAGCTCCTGGGCTCTAGGCCACAGGCTCAACAGCTGTGGCTCAGAAGCTTAGATGTTTCACATCAGGTGGATCTTCCCAGATCTTCTGCATTGGTAGGCAGATTCCTTACCACTGAGCCACCAGGGAAGTGCAGGATGACTTTTAGACTTTAGCTTTAGGTCCTTTATAGAAAGAGAGTTCAGTATACAATATTTCTGATAAATAAGAGAGTTACTCAGGTTGCAGTTAGGAGATTGGCAGTTTGTTGTGTGTTCATAAATAAAAACATAGATTTTTTTTCTTTTTTACTGATTCTTTGGGATTTTCTAGTATGAGATCATATTATCACCAAAAAAATAACAGTTTTATTTCTTCCTTTCTTATTTGTGTATCTTTTATTTCTTTATCTTGCCTAATTGTTCTAGTTATGACTTCCAGTACTTCACTGCTTAGGAGTGGTGAGAGTGGCCATGCTTGCCTAGTTTCTGCAAACATTTGCAATTTCTTTCCATCGAGAATGGTGTTAACCATGGGTTTGTTGTATATGGCTTTTATTACATTCTATACCCAGTCTGTTTAGCATTTACATGATGGAAAGATACTGTATTTTGTTAAATACTTTTCCTATGACTATTGAAATGATCATATGATTTTTGTTGCTCATTTTATTGATGTGACGGTGGTGGTGGGTGTGGTGGTGGTTTAGTTGCTTCAGTTGTGTCTGAAAATTGCAGAAAACTCTACACGGTATACTATATTTTATGTGAAAAGAACACAATAGGCATTTTACAGCCCATTGGCAGCATTAGATCCTGTTGACTCTCTCCCTCTTCAGCCTCATCTCTCATCCCATTGACCTTTCAACACTGTTGCCCAGTCCCACTACATTCTTCTTCCACATGTCCTCATCTTCAAAGATTTTATTATTTCCACCTAAAACAGTGTCCCCATAGCTAGCCCTTCCATCTCCTTATCATATGGCAAAATCTAACTCATCCTCCATGTGTCTTTTTTGTTTTCTCTCTTTTTTTTTTGTCTTTTTTGTTTTAATTACCTATTTTGTTTGTTTATGTACTTATTTTTGGCCACACCACACAGCTTGTGGGATCTTAGTTTCCCAACCAGGGATTGATCCTGCACCCTTGGTAGAGCGAGCACAGAGTCCTAGACCACCAGGGAATTTCCCAGCTGTCCATTTAAATGCCACCTCTACTGGGTATCCTTCCCTTTCCTTGAATTAACTCTCGTATCCTTGTACCTCCTTCATTAAAGCTTTTCACACAGTGGTGCAATTGCTTGTGTAATATCCTGCCTCTGCTACTAAACTCTATATTCCTTGAGGAAACTGACCTCACCTGCTTGGTCTACCATTCATATTCCACTTTACTCCCAAAGACTTAGTAATTTTTCCCACAGTCTAACATCTCCAAAACTATATACTGAATGAATGAATGAGCCAAGCATGTCTCACTCTACAATTTCCCAAAGATTTTGGTAAAGTCAGAAAGGTGGTGCAGAGAACTGAGTAGCTCAAGTGGTACCTATACTGACTCAGGGACAGTCTTAAGGTCCTGAGATGTGCCCTCATTCTTAGGCTTTCTCATTTAAGAAGAATTTTACTAGACATACAAATCCTATGGTGTAGTTGACAAATGTGATGGAAGACCCCATGGAGCCCAAGACTGCCTGATGTCAATTTGTCATTTTATTGTCTCCTGAGAAGCAAATGGATCAATACTGTCTCTTGTTATTTAGCAAAACATGTCAAAGCCGATGTTGCTTTTCATAAGTAATAGTGCCTGTAAATCCCCTGTCAAATATCTCTGTTGAAAAGTCGTGCCTTGTGCTTTCTTTCTTGCTACAAAGATTAAGGAAGAGGCTGACTCTCAGTGTCCTGAATGAGGTAAGTGAGGGTTACATTTGGGTGCCACCTGGGCCGTGCTTTATGTCCTGAACGAAGCTTTGTCATTGCATTTTTTTTTTTTAGGGGGGTGGGGTGGGGAGGGAGGGGGATGGGCGGGCACTTCTATCGGTCTTTCATTTCTCTATTTTCATCCGTCTTTGTTCTTTGGCTCCCGTGGGCCTCCCATTGTGGTGGCCTCTGTTGTCGCAGAGCGCCGGCTCTGGGCGCACGCGCGCCAGAGCTCTGGCTGGGTAATTGGACACATCAGTCCAGCCGCTCCACGACATGTGGGATCTTCCCAGGCCAGGGATCGAACCGGCGCCCCTTGCATTGCAAGGCGGTGTCCTTACCCACTGGACCACCAGGGGAAGCCCTGTCATTGCATATTTATTGCTCTTGCGTGAGGTTACCTGAGTATGCTCACAAAGTATTATCATCATTAACTTTGATGTCTAAGGTCAACAGTGGAGGATGTATGCCTTCAGACAAAGGCAAGAGCAATGTAATATCTGTATATTGCTTAGCACTGCATTTGATGGGGCTAGATGAATGAAACCCTATAACAGATCTTTGTGTTTTTTTAAAAAACATTAAAAAAAAAATTTGTGGCCTAAATAAATAGTTTTTATTTATTTGCATCCATCTTTATTCTTTGGCCTGTGTGAGCCTCCCATTGCAGTGGCCTCTCTCCTTGCAGAGCACCGGCTCTGGGCACATGTTCCAGAGCACTGGTTCCAAATTGGACACACTGGTCCAGCCACTCCACAACACGTGGGATTCTCCTGGGTCAGGGATCAAACCAGTGCCCCTTGACTGCAAGGCAGACTCTTTACCCACTGGACCACCATGTAAGCCCTGTCATTGCATATTTATTGCTCTTGCGTGAGGTTACCTGAGTATGCTCACAAAGTATTATCATCATTAACTTTGATGTCTAAGGTCAACAGTGGAGGATGTATGCCTTCAGACAAAGGCAAGAGCAATGTAATATCTGTATATTGCTTAGCACTGCATTTGATGGGGCTAGATGAATGAAACCCTATAACAGATCTTTGTGTTTTTTTAAAAAACATTAAAAAAAAAATTTGTGGCCTAAATAAATAGTTTTTATTTATTTGCATCCATCTTTATTCTTTGGCCTGTGTGAGCCTCCCATTGCAGTGGCCTCTCTCCTTGCAGAGCACCGGCTCTGGGCACATGTTCCAGAGCACTGGTTCCAAATTGGACACACTGGTCCAGCCACTCCACAACACGTGGGATTCTCCTGGGTCAGGGATCAAACCAGTGCCCCTTGACTGCAAGGCAGACTCTTTACCCACTGGACCACCATGTAAGCCCCAGATCTTTGTGTTTTGATTGTACAATTTCTCTTTTTTGTGGTCAAAAGACTCAGAATATGACTTGCCCATAAAAGAGAGACATGCTTAATTTGGGCCGGTTATAAAGCAGATGCCATAAGGAAAGCAGTGAGCAAAAGAGAATGCTAATAGGCATGGGTACATAGATGCTCTGATTCTAATGTAACTTAGGAGACTGCCTGGCTTTGGGTTTTTGGAAGGAGAAAGGCTACTATGATACTGCTGCACGTGGTTAGTTGTATTCAACTCTTTGCAACTCCATGGGCTATATATCCCACCAGGCTTCTCTGTCCCTGGGCTTATCCAGGCAAGAATAGTGGAGTGGGTTGGCATTTCCTCCTCCAGGTGATCTTCCTGACTCAGGAATCCAACCACAAGATGCAGTGACTTCATGTATTTAATTTACAATTTAGTGGGAAGACTAGGCATTGATTCAATTCAGTTTAGTTCAGTTGCTCTGTCGTGTCTGACTCTTTGCGACTCCATGAACAATGGCATATCAGGCTTCCCTGTCCTTCACCATCTCCTGGAGCTTGCTCAAATTGACTCAGTGATGCCATCCAACCATCTGGTCCTCTGTTGTCCCCTTCTCTTGCCTTCTGTTTTTTTCCAACATCAGGGTCTTTACCAACGAGCTGTCTCTTCACATCAGGTGGCCAAAGTATTGGAGCTTCAGCTTCAACATCAGTCCTTCCAATGAATATTCAGTGTTGATTTCCTTTAGGACTGGCTGGTTTGATCTCCTTGCAGTCCAAGGGACACTCAAAAGTCTCCTCCAACACCACAGTTCAAAGGCATCAATTCTTCAGCCCTCAGCCTTCTTTACAGTCCTGCTCTCACATTCATATCTGACTTCTGCGAAAACCATAGCTTTGACTATCTGACTTTTGCCGGCAAAATGATGTATCTGCTTTTTTTTTCCCCTCTAAATTTTGGCCTCTTTAATTGGTTTTTTATGTATTTATTTTCATCTATCTTTATTCTTTGGCCTGTGTGGGTCTCCCAGCCCAGTGGCCTCTCTCGTTCTCTCTGCTTTTTAATATGCTGTCTAGGTTTGTCATAGCTTTTCTTCCAAGGGGCAAGCGTCTTTTAATTTCATGGCTGCAGTCATCATTGGCAGTGATTTCAGAGCCCAAGAAGAGGAAATCTGTCACTACTTCCACCTTTTCTCTTTCTATTTGCCATGAAGAAATGGGGCCGATGCCATAATATTAGTTTTTTGAATGTTGAGTTTTAGGCCAGCTTTTTCACTCTCTTCCTTCACTCTCATCAAAAGACTCTTTAGTTCTTCTTCACTTTCTGCCATTAGAGTTGTATCATCTGTATATCTGAGGTTGTTGATATTTCTCCTCTTTTTTTTTGGCCACTTCTATTGGTCTTTCATTTATTTATTTTCATCCATCTTTGTTCTTTTGACCTGTGTGGGCCTCCCATTGCAGTGGCCTCTCTTGCTGCAGAGCACCAGCTCTGGGCACACGCACTCCAGAGCTCCGGCTCAGCAGTTGGACACATCGGTCCAGTCACTCCGCGGCACATGGGATCTTCCCAGGCCGGGAATCAAACCAGTGCCCCTTGCACTGCATGGCGGTGTCCTTACCCACTGGACCACCAGGGAAGCTCTCTCCTCCTTATCTTGATTCTAATTTGTAACTTATCCAGCTGGGCATTTCTTGTGATGTGCTCAATGTATGCGTTAAAGAAAGGGTGACAGCAGACAAGCTGTCATTGACCTGTGTCCTAGTCATAGCACTTTAATTGTGAGCAACACTATTATGTTTCATAACATTTTCTTACTGATAAGTAAACAAATGATATGTGATATTTTTTCCCCCAACATAATATAAAGGCAGTAAAGAATCTGCCTGCCAGCTTCCCTGGTAGCTCAGTGGTAAAGAGTTCGCCTGCCAATGCAGGAGACGCAAGTTTGATCCCTGATCCGGGAAGATTCCCACATGTCGTGGAGCAACTAAGCCCGTGAACCACAACTATGGAGCCTGTGCTCTAGAGCCTCAGAGCCGCAACTATTGAGCCCATGTGCTGCAACCACTGAAGCCCGTGTGCCCTAGAGCTCGAGTTCCACAACAAGAGAAGTCACTGCAACAAGAAGCCTGCTCACCTCAACTAGAGAGTAGCCCCCACTCCCTGCAACTAGAGAACAGCCTGTGGCAGCAGTGAAAACCCAGAATAGCCAAATTAAATAAATGAAAATTTTAAAAATCACAGTGTGGCAAAAAATGGTGGGGGGGAGAATGGCATAAACTTAAACAACAACAAAAAGAATCTGCCTGCCAATAGATGAAAGAGACACAGATTCCATCGCTGGATTGGAAAGATCCCCTGGAGTAGGGCATGGCAACCCACTCCAGTATTCTTGCCTGGAAAATTCCATGGGCACAGGAACCTGGTGGGCTACAGTCCATAGGGTTGCAAAGAGTAGGACATGACTAAGTGACTTAGCACGCAGCGCATGAATAATATGACGTATATATCACAGATTTCTTTTCATTTATCTGTCAGTGGATCCTTAGGTGCTTCCATATCTTGCCTGTAGTAAACAATGCTGCAGTGAATATAGGAGAGCATATTTATTTTTCAATTAGTATTTTTGTTTTCTTTGAAAAACTACCCAGGAGTGGAATTGCTGGATGTTATTGTAGTTCTGTTTTTAATTTTTTGGAGGAAACTCCATACTGTTTTCCAGTGCTAATATTAAATAGCATTATTAATATTGCCCCAGCCAAGGGGTTTTAAAACTTTCAGTTTATTCTTCTCTGACAAGTATAGGTATGTATAAGAAATAACTACTGAACTGGTTTTCTAGCTCCCCTCCCCCAACCTTTCTTTGGACTTCCGTAGGTCCTGAGGTATATTTGTTTATGACCCTGCAGCATGTGGGATCTTAGATCCCCAACCAGGGATCATACATACCTCCAGCATTGGAAGCACAGAGTCTTAACTACCGGACCGCCAGGGAGGCGTGTCCCTTGTTCTCGAGCAAGGCATGTCAGGATTGCCCTTGGAAATGAGGTCATTTGTATACTCATGGAGCTTCCAACCTCACTTTGCTACTTTACCTTTTTAGACTTTGGGAAATCTTGTTATCCTTTAAAACCAAGAACTGTGATCATTAGTAACTCAAAAATAAATCTGTCTTTCCTTGAGAACTGGGTAAGTGTGATTGTGGCCTAATCTTTAAATCTTTACAGGTGAACTATACATATTTGAATTCCGCTTTTCTTGTACACAAAGAGAAGAAACACAAAAATTATGTTTTATGTTGAAAACAGTTGAATATTTATGTCGTAGAGAAGGGAAAAGACTTTTTCTCTACTCTTCTAAGTTCCCCGAGGCCCCTGTATCTAAGACTGATCAAAGATTATTAAGAGAAAAACAAAGAAGTTTATTAACATGTGCATTGTACACCAGGAACCTGATGAAAAGACTCCCAAAAAATACCATCCCTCACCTCCACTTTCTGCTCAAAGACTCAAAATTGTGTTTAGTCATATGCTGTGTACACATGGGAGGAGAGGAAAGGAGGGAATATCTTTTTTATCTCTTTTTGGCTCAGGGTGGGATTGTTTGCTGTCCTCTACATCTTTTATTGGCCAACATATTAAAAACCCACTTGGCACTTCTGCTTTGGTTCCTTAAACCTCTATTTATTCCAAATTTGGGGCTCTTGAATGTCATAGGTGGTGGTGGTGGTGTTTCATCACTCAGTCGTGTCCAACTCTTTGCAACTCCATGGACTATAGCCTGCCAGACACCTCTCTCCATGGGATTTTCCAGGCAAGAATACTGGAGTGGGTTGCCATTTCCTTCTCTAGGGGATCTTCTTAACCCAGGGATCAAATTAGGTCTTTTGCATTGCAAGCAGGTTCTTTACCATCTGAGCCACCAGGGAAGCCCTTTGTATAATGTGCTAACAAATGTGGTTTAAATTCACAGCCGGCTAGATGAGGAAATGTCAGCTACATATTATCTTAAATATTTACCTACAACACCCATGCATGTAAAGTTGTTTAATCACAGGAGAGATCCCATTTGTCTTGAGGATTTAAGACTTTTTTTTCCTAAGTCACATACCTCCAGCATGGAACAGTTAACTACCGGACCGCCAGGAGGCGTGTCCCTTGTTCTCGAGCAAGGCATGTCAGGATTGCCCTTGGAAATGAGGTCATTTGTATACTCATGGAGCTTCCAACCTCACTTTGCTACTTTACCTTTTTAGACTTTGGGAAATCTTGTTATCCTTTAAAACCAAGAACTGTGATCATTAGTAACTCAAAAATAAATCTGTCTTTCCTTGAGAACTGGGTAAGTGTGATTGTGGCCTAATCTTTAAATCTTTACAGGTGAACTATACATATTTGAATTCCGCTTTTCTTGTACACAAAGAGAAGAAACACAAAAATTATGTTTTATGTTGAAAACAGTTGAATATTTATGTCGTAGAGAAGGGAAAAGACTTTTTCTCTACTCTTCTAAGTTCCCCGAGGCCCCTGTATCTAAGACTGATCAAAGATTATTAAGAGAAAAACAAAGAAGTTTATTAACATGTGCATTGTACACCAGGAACCTGATGAAAAGACTCCCAAAAAATACCATCCCTCACCTCCACTTTCTGCTCAAAGACTCAAAATTGTGTTTAGTCATATGCTGTGTACACATGGGAGGAGAGGAAAGGAGGGAATATCTTTTTTATCTCTTTTTGGCTCAGGGTGGGATTGTTTGCTGTCCTCTACATCTTTTATTGGCCAACATATTAAAAACCCACTTGGCACTTCTGCTTTGGTTCCTTAAACCTCTATTTATTCCAAATTTGGGGCTCTTGAATGTCATAGGTGGTGGTGGTGGTGTTTCATCACTCAGTCGTGTCCAACTCTTTGCAACTCCATGGACTATAGCCTGCCAGACACCTCTCTCCATGGGATTTTCCAGGCAAGAATACTGGAGTGGGTTGCCATTTCCTTCTCTAGGGGATCTTCTTAACCCAGGGATCAAATTAGGTCTTTTGCATTGCAAGCAGGTTCTTTACCATCTGAGCCACCAGGGAAGCCCTTTGTATAATGTGCTAACAAATGTGGTTTAAATTCACAGCCGGCTAGATGAGGAAATGTCAGCTACATATTATCTTAAATATTTACCTACAACACCCATGCATGTAAAGTTGTTTAATCACAGGAGAGATCCCATTTGTCTTGAGGATTTAAGACTTTTTTTTTCCTAAGTCACATTTGCCACCAAAACTGTTGTTCTTTACAGAGGAGAAAAAAAAACAAAACAAAACAAAAAACTGCTGCTCTTTAAATTATGTAGGAAACTCTGTTTTGTTCTGTCATTAAATACCCACTAGATGTTGCTAAAAGGCTATAGGAAAAGCAGTCTTCAGTTTTATCCAAAGCTTCATAATTATTGAACTAGAGCTTGAAGAAAATTTAGAGTTATCAGAAATAGGAAGGATAAAAACCTAATCACAGAAACAGGCAGCATATCTTCAAAAACTAGGAAGGAAGTAAAACTGACTGAGGACTGAATATTTAAAGCTGTGTTGGCATAGTTGAAACTTGTACATTATCATGTTGACATTTAACTACAATGCTAAATCTTCAGAGATTATCCCTCCAAGGGCATGTGAAAAGAAATTTGACTGAAGTTTCAAATCTGGTTTCGAAAAACCATTCTTGACCTTCTAAAAATTACTTAGTATTGTAAAAATTACCATTTTCTGATTATGAACGTATTACATTGCCATTTAAGCAATTGGGAAAATAATTGAAAATTATAATGGAGAAAATAATTACCCAGAACTCAGAGGCAATCACTCAGGATGACTGTCTTTTCACTTTAGCACATATCTTTCCTTCTAGGTTTTTTCCTGTACTTTTGTTTAACTATTAAATATTGTATATATATTATAAATGCATATACATATACTTTTTTTTTTTAATTTATTATTATTTATTTGGCTGTGCTGGGTCTTAGTTGTGGCATGTGGGATCTAGTTCCCTGACCAGGGATCAAACCCAGGCTCCCTGCATTGGGAACACAGAGTCTTAACCACTGGACCATCAGGGAAATCCCCATATACTTTTTGCTTAATTATATATGTTGTTTATTATACATATAAATATACTTTTTGATGATAAACTATTGTATATATATGTATATATGCACACGCATCTTGTGGTCACTATGAATCATAAGAAGGAAATAGAGACTGTGAGATGTCAAACACAGGACATTATATTGTTTTCAGTTACCTATGAACTCTTTCCCTTACTGTCCATCTACCTCTCCTGGAAAGGTAATCACTATCCTGAATTTTCAACTACCCTTTTATTTTGAATTTCACCACATATGAATGGGACCTAATGTATTGTTTAGTTTTGTTTGTTTTTAACCTTGGCAAGGATGGTTTCTGAAAGTCATCCATGTTGCTATGTCCATTTCTTTTCTCAGTCATAAGACAGCCCATCTTATAGCATGCCATGATTTGTCCATTCTCCTCCTCATGAGTATTTAGTTCTGTTCTTCCACGTAAGGATAATTTGGTTAGTTATATTTTGAGGCTGTTGTGAATAATGTTATCCATGTGTCCTGGTGCCTATGTGCAGAGATTTCTCTAGGAGTAGGATTACTGGATTATAGGATGCTCATTCCATGATTTATCTCAAATTATTTTTCGTGTATGTATTGAAAGACAAAGTTCTTTTTTTTCCTTTCCATATGGGTGTCCAGTTCTACCAGATCTGGTTTCGAAAAACCATTCTTGACCTTCTAAAAATTACTTAGTATTGTAAAAATTACCATTTTCTGATTATGAACGTATTACATTGCCATTTAAGCAATTGGGAAAATAATTGAAAATTATAATGGAGAAAATAATTACCCAGAACTCAGAGGCAATCACTCAGGATGACTGTCTTTTCACTTTAGCACATATCTTTCCTTCTAGGTTTTTTCCTGTACTTTTGTTTAACTATTAAATATTGTATATATATTATAAATGCATATACATATACTTTTTTTTTTTAATTTATTATTATTTATTTGGCTGTGCTGGGTCTTAGTTGTGGCATGTGGGATCTAGTTCCCTGACCAGGGATCAAACCCAGGCTCCCTGCATTGGGAACACAGAGTCTTAACCACTGGACCATCAGGGAAATCCCCATATATTTTTTGCTTAATTATATATGTTGTTTATTATACATATAAATATACTTTTTGATGATAAACTATTGTATATATATGTATATATGCACACGCATCTTGTGGTCACTATGAATCATAAGAAGGAAATAGAGACTGTGAGATGTCAAACACAGGACATTATATTGTTTTCAGTTACCTATGAACTCTTTCCCTTACTGTCCATCTACCTCTCCTGGAAAGGTAATCACTATCCTGAATTTTCAACTACCCTTTTATTTTGAATTTCACCACATATGAATGGGACCTAATGTATTGTTTAGTTTTGTTTGTTTTTAACCTTGGCAAGGATGGTTTCTGAAAGTCATCCATGTTGCTATGTCCATTTCTTTTCTCAGTCATAAGACAGCCCATCTTATAGCATGCCATGATTTGTCCATTCTCCTCCTCATGAGTATTTAGTTCTGTTCTTCCACGTAAGGATAATTTGGTTAGTTATATTTTGAGGCTGTTGTGAATAATGTTATCCATGTGTCCTGGTGCCTATGTGCAGAGATTTCTCTAGGAGTAGGATTACTGGATTATAGGATGCTCATTCCATGATTTATCTCAAATTATTTTTCGTGTATGTATTGAGACACAGGACAAAGTTCTTTTCTTTTTTTCCTTTCCATATGGGTGTCCAGTTCTACCAGCACCTTTTTTGGGGGGTAGGGTGTGGGGGGTGGGGCGGGAGGGTGGCGGGCGGGCCACTTCTATTGGTCTTTCATTTATCTATTTTTGATCCATCTTTGTTCTTCGGCCTGTGTGGACCTCCCATTGCAGTGGCCTCTGTTGTCACAGAGCACCGGGTCTGGGCGCATGTGCTCCAGAGCTCCGGCTCGGTAATTGGACACATCAGTCCAGCCGCTGCACAGCACTCAGGATCCTCCCAGGCCAGAGATGGAACCGGCACCCCTTGCACTGCAAGGCCGTGTCCTTACCCACTGGACCACCAGGGAAACCCAGTACCTTTTTAAAATTTATTATTAATTCTTTTTATTTTGCTTTTGCAGAGTTGTGTTGTTTACAGCTATATATAATCCCAAATCCGTCACAGGTATGTATTTGAACTGTCCCACCTAAGCCCTCACCCACTTTCCCCCTATACCAGCATCTTTTATTAAAGGTTGACCTTTCTTCATTTTATGACTTGGCACCTCCACTTACGTTTATCACGATCATGATATATCACACGTCCCTGATATGTGACAGAGGTCAATACTGATAAAATATAATTAGACTATAAAGGTAAGTGTTGGTCTCTTTTCCCGTCATATATAGTATGGAAAAATGTGAACATATATACTTTAGTTTAAAATATCACACTGTGGAAATTTCCCTGGAGGTCCAATGGTTGATTTCATGCTTTCATGGCAGGAGGCATGGGTTCAGTCCCTGGTTGGGAAACTGAAATCCTGCAGGTCTCGTGGCTCAGCCAAAATAAAATAAAATAAAATATCACACTTTGGTGATGATTATGAAAGGGGAAGCTCAGCAGAGGAAAGCATTAAATGAGGGAAGGTTAAAAGAAGAATGTTCTCCAGAGAAAGCCTTGTATCTGATTCACACATAAGGAAACTAATGGGTAAGAAACTGGCTCTGAGGGCAGAGCAGCAAAGGGGATGATCAGGTGCACTACCAGTTTGTTTCTCATTAGGTAGTTGGGGGACATGCTAGTTATATCCTGCCCAGAGGGTAGTCTAGAGGGAGAACAGTCCTCAACAGAAAAGATGGAGATGTATTTCTGTACTCTGTATCCAAGGTTGGAATAAGGGATCATTAAAATAGGGAAATACTCCCAGATCAAGGGAACTGAAGTGGTGGGTCAGGTCTCCAAAAACATTACAAGATCCCTTATGAGAGAGTTGTGAGTGCTAAGTCACTTCATTCGTGTCTGACTCTTTGCAGCCCTATAGACTGTAGCCCACCAGGCTCCTCTACCCATGGGGTTCTTCAGACAAGAGTCCTGGAAAGTACTATCGTGCCCTCCTCCAGGGGATCTCCATGACCCAGGGATCAAACCTGTGTCTCTTATCTCTCCTGCATTGGCAGGCGATTCTTTACCACTAGCGCCACCTGGGGAGCCCAAGAGTTGGCTTTGTACAAATGCTGAACCCAGAAAATACAAAGCTTCCTTTGAAAAATACACATTAAGTGTTGTGCTGGTAAATGTTTAATAGCTAGCCCTGTGATATGTGGGAGCAGGTCGGAGAAGGGAAGGGGAGAACTCTTATTTACAGAATTTGCAGATTTCTGTGGTGTAAATACTCCCAAACTTATTCTATACACTATTACTTCTTCTGTCCTGGTTCTTGTCCTCTGCTCAGTAAACCACAAAATTTGGCCCCATAGTAAAATGTAACAAAAGATTTGGAAAGTGATAAGTTTTGGGTATTTATTACTTTTATTTTTAATATAATTTGTTCAGTTGTGCTTATATACTTTAATAGTGACTATATTTAATAACTGACTTGCAAGTTCCTGAAAATTTAACTCTCAGGTCTTACAAATGAGTCAAAGCTGGATCTGGTTCACCTTTGACACCACTCTAGTAAGGACCCTCCCTCTCCCATCTCTCCGTCTTCTCCATAGCCCAGTCCTGGAAGGATGAGCCATTAAGTTCAGTTAAGAGGAGAAAGAGAGGCAGAAAAGAAAAAAAAATGTATAATACATTTTGGAAGTCACAGTTTTCTGCATCTTATTGAGGGGAAAGTGAGTTAATCCTTCAAGGATATAGCCATTATACTAGGAAAACCAAGTAAGAGATGGAAGTCTGAAGAGAGATAAGCAAGAAAGAAAAACAAAAGGTAAAATGATAGTTGGAGGAGAAAGGCAACAGAAAGAAAGACAGACCACTTGTCTTGAGCAGATTATCTGTGATTGTTTTGCCTGTGCGTAACCTTCCACAGCTGAGGCCTGTCCACATTGGTCGACCACTATTTCTTTCTTCATGTAACTGACTTGTAAAATGATTAACTAGAGTTCAACTTTGAACTCCCATAAAGAAATCATTTATAAAGATCCAGTTCTAGATTTAGGATATCCTATGCCTGAGTCATGAGGTTCAGTCTTTCTACCTGGCATGTCCTTTCTTCCTTCTATATCTGGAAAACGGTTCAATCTCCCCTCATCTCATTTAACACTTTCCTCTACTGATCCTCCCTTTTCATAATTGTTGTCCTCAGTGTGAAATTTTAAGCTAAAGAACCCACAGTCACATTTTTCTACTATAACGATGATGCAGGAAGAAACCAACATTCACCTATAGTCTAATTATGCTTTATCAATATTTAACTCTGGCAACTATAACATAGGAAAGATGTCATGACTGTAATAAAAGTCAGTGTGGAAAAATCATAAAATGAAGAAAGACTAAACTTCTTAATTTTTTAAAATTTCATTTATTTATTTTTGGCTATTCTGGGTTTTCACTGCTGCCACAGGCTCTACTCTAGTTGCAGGGAGTGGGGGCTACTCTTTAGTTGAGGTGAGCAGGCTTCTTGTTATGGTGACTTCTCTTGTGGTGGATCTTGGGCTCTAAGGCACATGGACTCAGTAGTTGCAGCACATGGGCTCAGTAGTTGCGGCTCATGGGCTTAGCTGCTCCGCAACATGTGGGATCTTCCTGGATCAGGAATTGAACCCATGTCTCCTGCATTGGCAGGCAAACTCTTTACCACTGAGTTACCAGGGAAGCCCTAAGGCTAACCTTTTAACGCAAGCTGCTGGAACAAATGGACACCCATATGGGAAAAATAAATGAACTTTGTCCCCAACCTCAATACATACACACAAAGTAATTTGTGATAATTTGGTACATTCATACAATGTAACAGTACTCATCAATAAAAAAAGAATTATCTTAAAAACATTGAACCTAGAAAAAGCCAGGTTAAAAAGATGCATACATTATGATTCCATTTGTCTGAAAGACTGCTCTGTGGTGCTAGACAAACTACTTTACATGGTAGAAATCAGAAAGTGTTTGTTTGAGGGTAAGTATCAAGTAAAAGGGCAGAAGCAACAGAAATACTCTTTATCCTGTTTTTAAGCAGTGATTTCCTGAGTGTAGATATACTGTCAGCATCATTGAACTGCATCGTTTTACTACATCAAAGTTCTGATGAACCTTTTGTGGCTGGGATTTTTGTGCTTTCTGAACTTGTTTATAGGACTGTTTCAATTATACACTAAAGAGATCCCATTACCATGTGTAAATTTGGAAATTTGATGAGCCCAAAAATTGATTGAAATTTATACTTTTATTAAGTATTGACTGTCTATGTAAATTATGTTTTTAAGATGTGAGTTATTACCATTTTTCCACTTAAAACTCTCCTTTTCCTCCTATAGATGGTGTATGCTGTTGTAGGAAATACAGAGACTTGCAACAGTTGAAAAAAAATCCAGCAGACATTGAGCTGAATTCTAAGGTATGTACATGTTATTATATGCACATTATTTCTTAATGGAGAGAGGCGATTAAAAAAACCAGATTATACAGCTCTTCCGTATCAGGGTCAGGTGGTGGCTTGGTATGCTTGATACCCTCTTATTTCCTCAACCCGCTAAATAACCCCAAATAAACATACACTCGAAGACAAAAACATGGATTTGCTGTGTAAATAGCTAAGTGACAACTCTGTTTTCTGTTCACACACAACCTTTTGAAGTTTTATGGCCCTAACTTTAGAAATATTATCACCCTGATGCCTTTCCTATATGAAATCCTAGAGCTGTCACAGTTGAGCTTTTTGCTTTTTATCCTGTAAACAATGTACCATGAGAAGCCATGCATGTCATTATATATGTCGGCCTTGCAGTCATCTTAATCACTACATAGGATTTCACTGATAATCCCCTATGGATGAACATTTAGGTTGTCTCCAATTTTTCAAGATTGCAGTTGGAGCAAGTTTATTAGTAATAGAGGAGTAAATTCCTAAAAGTAGAAAGGCTGTCTTTAAGAGTATGGTATGTACATATGAATTTTGACAGATTTTGCAAACTACTCTCCAAAATCTTTGCCAACATGATAGACAATGCCAACAAACAGAACTTTCATTGCCCATTTAAATGTGTATTTCTCTAATCATAAGCTAGGGTAAGCAACTTCTAAAATCTAATGCTTTAACTAGTAACTACAAAGAAGAGATGTGGGCAGGAAGAGAGATGGAGATAGAAATACAGACCTCAGCAGTTGAGCTATCAATAAGTATTATTCTCCTGGACAACACCAAAGAGGAATCTTTTGAATGCGTCAAACTAGTTGACAAAATCAGTGCCATTTTCACCAGGTATTTGAGTTTCTAATTCTTTTACAGCCTATTGCCTTATTTGTCACTTTGATTGCCAATTTTTAATGTCAACATTATATTGTATTATAGGGGAAAATAATCTTAAGAATCCTTACAAAACCCTGATAATCATGTTTAACATCTGTGTTCCAAATTGTTGCTTTTATTCATGTCATCATAAATTTAAAAATGTTGCAATGTAGTTCTCTTTCTGAGACAGATGATAGATGTATAGCTGTTGCCCTCTCACTAGGACATTTTGCATTTTCCCTTCTAAAGAAATGTATCATTCATGGTCTAATAGAGCTAAACAATGAATAACTACAATAGTAAAGATCACACAGAATAGCAATATCTTGCAAGCATCCTAGGGGCAATGAGTCAGGGAAGGTTATAATAATTTATCACTAGGCATGTCCAATTCTCTGATTCTCATTTTTGAAATGCCAAATGTTTTTGCAGTCATCCTTTGCTGATTTTATGGGCTTCATTATAATATATCTTTTTGTTACCAGAATAACAGATGCTATTATTTTTCAGATGTTTTTTAAAAATTGAAGTGTTAATTGCATATAAGGGTACACTCTTAAATTTCTTAGTACTTTAAACTTTTTGAAGTATTTTCATATCTATTTTATGTATGTCATTTTAAAGTAAAATTCACTACATAGGATTTCACTGATAATCCCCTATGGATGAACATTTAGGTTGTCTCCAATTTTTCAAGATTGCAGTTGGAGCAAGTTTATTAGTAATAGAGGAGTAAATTCCTAAAAGTAGAAAGGCTGTCTTTAAGAGTATGGTATGTACATATGAATTTTGACAGATTTTGCAAACTACTCTCCAAAATCTTTGCCAACATGATAGACAATGCCAACAAACAGAACTTTCATTGCCCATTTAAATGTGTATTTCTCTAATCATAAGCTAGGGTAAGCAACTTCTAAAATCTAATGCTTTAACTAGTAACTACAAAGAAGAGATGTGGGCAGGAAGAGAGATGGAGATAGAAATACAGACCTCAGCAGTTGAGCTATCAATAAGTATTATTCTCCTGGACAACACCAAAGAGGAATCTTTTGAATGCGTCAAACTAGTTGACAAAATCAGTGCCATTTTCACCAGGTATTTGAGTTTCTAATTCTTTTACAGCCTATTGCCTTATTTGTCACTTTGATTGCCAATTTTTAATGTCAACATTATATTGTATTATAGGGGAAAATAATCTTAAGAATCCTTACAAAACCCTGATAATCATGTTTAACATCTGTGTTCCAAATTGTTGCTTTTATTCATGTCATCATAAATTTAAAAATGTTGCAATGTAGTTCTCTTTCTGAGACAGATGATAGATGTATAGCTGTTGCCCTCTCACTAGGACATTTTGCATTTTCCCTTCTAAAGAAATGTATCATTCATGGTCTAATAGAGCTAAACAATGAATAACTACAATAGTAAAGATCACACAGAATAGCAATATCTTGCAAGCATCCTAGGGGCAATGAGTCAGGGAAGGTTATAATAATTTATCACTAGGCATGTCCAATTCTCTGATTCTCATTTTTGAAATGCCAAATGTTTTTGCAGTCATCCTTTGCTGATTTTATGGGCTTCATTATAATATATCTTTTTGTTACCAGAATAACAGATGCTATTATTTTTCAGATGTTTTTTAAAAATTGAAGTGTTAATTGCATATAAGGGTACGCTCTTAAATTTCTTAGTACTTTAAACTTTTTGAAGTATTTTCATATCTATTTTATGTATGTCATTTTAAAGTAAAATTGACTTTCCAAATTAAATTCTGCCCTAAAAAGGGACATAGCCTGTAGGAGTTGTAGTCAGTCTGTTTCTACAGTGAATCAACTATAATGTGACTGCAAAACAAACTTAGGTACTGAGCCAACATTGAATCCTACATAAACCTGTCTCTGCGTTTTCCCACATTTTGCAGGTTTTGAGAAAGGTCTCACATATCCTGATTTTTCTGATTATGTCACTTTTATTCATTTTTCAACTCACAAAACAGTTCTAATTTGTGCTAAACACTATATGAATTATTTGGGTTGACGGACAGCAACATTTTTTAAAAAATCCAAATTGTTGAGAAAATGGATGTTCTTTTTGGGAAAGGTATTTTAAAATGCTTGTTATGAAATAGTGAAAAACTTTATGTATCTTTATTTTGAGGGGAAATAAAATAACAAAGTGAGAAGTGGGTTTGCTCTCTTAGATGCTCATATTGTATTATATTTATGATCGAAATCTTCCATGAAAGTCTCAAATATTATAATTCTGGGATTTAAAGTAACTAGGATAGTTAGGGAGTTTGGGATGGACATGTACCCACTGCTATATTTAAAACAGATAACTAACAAGGATCTATTGTATAACTTATGGAACTCTGCTCAATTTTACATGGCAGCGTGGATGTTAGGGAGAGAATGGATACCTGTATATATATGGCCGAGTACCTTCACCTGAAACTATCACAGCCTTGTTACTCAGCTAAACCCCAATACAAAATAAAAAGTTAAAAAAATATATATAAAGTAACCTGAATAGAATGAAAATGAAATTATAGGGAGAAAGAATTTAATGATAAAAGTCATATATACTATGTCACCATAAAATCCTGAGACTTTTTTTTCAAAATCCACACTTCCAAACAAGTCTCATTATATTACACGTTGTACATATTCTATAGGGTCCTTAATCTTTAGTACTTTATAAAACTTTTGAAGAAAAGTGCTATTATTTTTCAGATGTTTTTAAAAATTGAAGTGTTAATTGCATATAAGGGTACACTCTTAAATTTCTTAGTACTTTAAACTTTTTGAAGTATTTTCATATCTATTTTATGTATGTCATTTTAAAGTAAAATTGACTTTCCAAATTAAATTCTGCCCTCAAAAGGGACATAGCCTGTAGGAGTTGTAGTCAGTCTGTTTCTACAGTGAATCAACTATAATGTGACTGCAAAACAAACTTAGGTACTGAGCCAACATTGAATCCTACATAAACCTGTCTCTGCGTTTTCCCACATTTTGCAGGTTTTGAGAAAGGTCTCACATATCCTGATTTTTCTGATTATGTCACTTTTATTCATTTTTCAACTCACAAAACAGTTCTAATTTGTGCTAAACACTATATGAATTATTTGGGTTGACGGACAGCAACATTTTTTAAAAAATCCAAATTGTTGAGAAAATGGATGTTCTTTTTGGGAAAGGTATTTTAAAATGCTTGTTATGAAATAGTGAAAAACTTTATGTATCTTTATTTTGAGGGGAAATAAAATAACAAAGTGAGAAGTGGGTTTGCTCTCTTAGATGCTCATATTGTATTATATTTATGATCGAAATCTTCCATGAAAGTCTCAAATATTATAATTCTGGGATTTAAAGTAACTAGGATAGTTAGGGAGTTTGGGATGGACATGTACCCACTGCTATATTTAAAACAGATAACTAACAAGGATCTATTGTATAACTTATGGAACTCTGCTCAATTTTACATGGCAGCGTGGATGTTAGGGAGAGAATGGATACCTGTATATATATGGCCGAGTACCTTCACCTGAAACTATCACAGCCTTGTTACTCAGCTAAACCCCAATACAAAATAAAAAGTTAAAAAAATATATATAAAGTGACCTGAATAGAATGAAAATGAAATTATAGGGAGAAAGAATTTAATGATAAAAGTCATATATACTATGTCACCATAAAATCCTGAGACTTTTTTTTCAAAATCCACACTTCCAAACAAGTCTCATTATATTACACGTTGTACATATTCTACTCCCTGCCTAGTGCCTGAGGCTTGTCTCACACTGCTCGCCCTGACTCCCCAACTCCAAGCTCAGAAGCCTCCTGATGTGTCTCAGGGCCTTTGCACTTATGTTCATGTTTTAGGCTTTAAGTCAAATGTCACCTCCACAAAGAGGTGGTCTCTGACCATGTTCTCTAATCAGCAGTCTTTCTTCCAGGCACACATTCCCTCTCTGAATTATCTCATTTATTTATGTACTTTTTTTTATTGTTTGCCTCATCCATTAGGAGGCCAGGGCAGTAAAGGAAGGGCCCTAATTCCCAACCCTCCTTCAGAGTGCTGAACTTCACAAATGTCTGTGGTATAGCTTACATACTATTGGATATAATCTTTTTTTTTTTTTTAAACCTTTATTTTACTTTTAACTTTTAACAGAGTTTTATTGTTTACAGATATGTATGTTCTCAGATTAGTTGGATATAATCTTGAAATTTTCCTTCCTAATGAAAATCTGAGGTGGCCAAGCTGGCATTTTACTTTTAATTCACCTTTAAAACAAGAATTCCCTAATAGAACTTTTTGTAAAGGGCTTACAGTTTAAATGGAACTTAAGCAAAGAAAGTTTAATTAAAGCCCTAAAGTATTATTTGATATCATTTTATGAACTTATTACACAGTGTTATTCCTCAGAAATTCAATTTTGATATAACCTAATTTAATTATAGTCTACTTTTTTACAAATATTTGTTGGTTTAAAAAGAATATATTTATATTAACAAACAGTAAATTTTCCTTTGTAACCACTTGAATGGTTTTTCTATTCTTAAGGATGCCTTAAATTTAAAAGTTTCCATTTCCTCATTGTTGTTGTTATTTTTTTTTAATATTTATGTATTTGGCTGCACCAAGTCTTAGTTGCCACATTCAGGATCTTTAGTTGGGACATGTGGGATCTCGTTCCCTGATCAGGGATGGAACCCCAGGCTCCCTCCCTGCATTGGGAGCAAAAAAGCCACTAAACCACCAGGGAGTTCCTACAGTTTCATATAGAATAGTTTTGCTACCCTGAAAATCTTCTGTGTTCCACCTTTTTATTTCCTCTTTTTTTAATCCCATGATATTAAATTGTTAAAACAAACCAGGTTATTTTTCCTATTGAATTTCCCACATTCCTAATTTGGTTAATTTCTCTTCCTGGTGTTAACATATTTCTCTGCTTTTCCAACCTACCTCATCATATAACTGAGATCTAGAGACTTGATTAGATTCAGGGGAGTTTAGAATAGTTCATAGCTAGGGCTATTTATTCCTATTGTATCATGCCAGGAGGAACATTTTTAGTTGTCTCTCTTTTAGTGGTATGTTAAGATTATCAGTGGATGTAAATGTAGTCAGCCTGCCCTATCTGTTATAAAATTCCCCATCAGCCTTTTACTTGGGAATTTAGGACTGTTTAAACAGGGAGAATGGGGCTTCTCTGGTGGTCCAGTGAGTAAGGACACCGCCTTGCAGTGCAAGGGGCGCCAGTTGGATCCCTGGCCTGGGAAGATCCCACATGCCGCGGAGCGGCTGGACTGATGTGTCCAATTACCGAGCCGGAGCTCTGGAGCGCAGGTGCCCAGAGCCGGTGCTCTGCGACAAGAGGCCACTGCATCGGGAGGCCCACAGGAGCCAAAGAACAAAGACAGTTGAAAACAGAGAAATGAAAGACCAATAGAAGTGGCCCGCCCGTCCCCCTCCCTCCCCATCCCACCCCCACCAAAAAAAATAAATAAAATAAATGTTTAAAAAAACCCAAAAAACAGGGAGAATGTAGGTGGACAGGTGTAAAAAACACCAAGAGGTCTAGTTCTTTGCAAATTTATTATTATTCTGCCTAGGTTATGGGGCTGAGATAAGGAATATTCAAATAAACTTTTTGTATAACATATTGAAGGTAATTTAATATATTATATGTATAATATATTAAAGACAATCTTATTTTTATTGAAGTATAGTTGATTTACAATACTGTGTTTCAGGTATACAGCAAAATGATTCCGATCTTTTCTCAGATTCTTTTCCATTATAGGTTATTACAAGATACTAAATATAGTTCCTTGTGTTATAAAATAAATATTTGTTGTTTTACATATCATAGAGTGAATTTGTTAACCTCATATTCTTTATTTAATTCCTCCCCATCTCCCACTTTCCCCTCTGGTATCTATAAGTTTGTGTTTATGTCTGTAAGTTTGTTTTTGCTTTGTAAATAAATTCATTTGTATTATTTTTCCCACATACAAGTGATATCATAAAATATTTGTCTTTCTCTGTCTGACTTATTTCACTTAGTGTATTTTTAAGTCCATCCATGTTGCTGCAATGGCAATATTTCATTATTCATGACTGAGTAATATTCCTGTGTGTGCATATGTGTGTGTGTGTGTGTGTGTGTGTGTGTATGTGTATCACATCTTCCTTTTCCATTCATGTATTAGTGGACATCTGGGTTGCTTCTACATCTTGGCTGTTAATAGTGCTGCTTTCAACACTGGGGTAAATTTTTCTTTTTGAATTAGATTTTTTTGTTTTTCACAATCTCAAGTTTTTTTATTTTGCTTGTTTTATTTTACAGAGTTTTGTTGTTTACAGATATGTATAATTCCAGCTTAGTCATATGTATATCCCATCCCTCCCATCCCACCCCTCTAGGCCATCACATAGCCCCCATGTACAATACCTTAGTCCCACAGTGCATTGACAATAGTTATCTCTTTTACATAAGGAAGTACAGGATTCCCTGTTGCTCTTTCCATATCTCTCACCCACTCTTCCCTCTCCCCAATGTCCATAAGTCTGCAGAAGTATTGTTTTTTGTCTTGTCCAGATACATACACGTCCATAAGCATGATCGCTACATTTAGTTTTGAAAGTAATCTCCATACTATTTTCCATAGTGGCTGTACCAATTTAATTCCCACCAATAGTGTAGGAGGATTCCCCTTTCTCCACATTTTTTCCAGCATCAAATATGTTTAAAAGACAATCACTGTTTTAAATAGAAAGGGCTTAAACAAGATCTAAACAGTAAAATAATATTAAGTATGGCAAATCCCACTCTATATACTGAAAAGTGCAGTAAATTGAAAAGTATGTCCAATTAACAGCCAGCGCTCTGGAGCGCATGTGCCCAGAGCCTGTGCTCTGCAATGGGAAGCCCACACATGCCAAAGAATAAAGATGAATGAAAATAAATAAATAAAAAACCAATAAAAGAGGCCCCCCAAAACTATAAAAATAATTAGAAAATAAAAACAACACGATTATTTTTGGAGGTTTCTAGGTACCACTATTATAAAAATTAATAAAGGGAAAAAATAAAGCTTTTAACCTGCCTTTCCTACACAGTCTGTATTTTAGGGTAACCAAAGAGTTGATGAGGAAAAAAGAGAAATACAAAATATATCCATCATGAATAGATCAAGTGGTGATCTAAAAACTTCTGATTCATATTTTTGTATTTGCCTACCTAAGGGGACTGTTAGGGGTCCTGGTGCCTCAAACCGTAAAGAATCTGCCTGCCATGCAGGAGACCCAGATTCAGTCCCTGGGTGGGGAAGATCCCCTGGAGAAGGGAATGGCAACCACTGCAGTATTCTTGCCTGGAGAATTCCATGGACGGAGGAGCCTGGCGAGCTACAGTCCACGTGGTCGCAAAGAGTGGGACACGCCTGAGCGATTAACTTTCACTTTTTTTTCAAGGGAACTGTGGGCGAAGGGGGTCTCAAAGGGATTCAGGAGAAGACAGGCTGCACTTGCTGGGCTTGAACACACTCTTGGGGCTAAGATCACATTCTGGCTTCAGACACGCCTGGCAGAGGCGACCGTTCCTTCCGGGTCTGCGTCTCACAGGCTCCCACGAGGCGCGATCAGGGACGGGACCCAGCTCTCCCTCCCGCCAGGTGGCGCTGCGCGCTCGGCCTGCGGTGTGTGCGCGGCGGCGCTTCCCGTCTGACGCCCGCGGCCTCGGCTCCAGCCCCTCGACCGCTCGGCTACAAAGGAAAAGCGCGAAAAGCGGCCGAGGTCGCACGCCACCGCCTGGACCGCGGCGACACCGCGGGCCGCGCGCGCGCTCTGGCCGCCGCCGGCACTTCCGGCCACACGGCGGCGCTGGCTCGCCTTCTCGCGACGTCCTCGCGGCCTGGGTCCCCAGTCCGCAGAGCAGGCACGGCTCCTGCCAAGAATTTAGGTTATGAATTCACAATGTCTCCTGGTCCTCAGAGCAATGGTTTTTAACATTTTGTAAAGTCAATTTTTGTTTCTTTTTTTTTTTTTTGCGAGAATGGAGAAGGTAGTGACTGCGGATAAGAAGGATTCAGAGTGCGAGGCGGAGATGGAGGATGGCGCCCAGGCCCCAGACGGCGACAGCGATGAAACGGTGATCGAGGGGTCGGTGTCGGAAAGCGACCACGAGGAAGAGGAGCTGCCCTGGAAAAGGTGACCGCCCTTAGGTCTGGGCCACGGCGGCAGATGGCCCTCGGAGATTTGAGTCGGAGGTGGTGGCAGCCAAACCGCGTGGGCCTTGGGGAATCGGGCTGGAGCTAGGGAGCTTGTAGATAAAGAAGACCACAGCCCCCTCCCCACGCCCCCACCTCAGGACCGACTCAGCTTTATAGTAGGTGGCATGATGGCATTTTTAAAAAACCTTCGTTCTTTTGGAGCTTTTTCTTTTTTTTGCACAGACCTAGAAATCATGGGTCTAAACCCCTCAAGTGCATTTTGCTTCAAGCCACAGGTAGCTCAGATGTAGGGCGGCGGTTAGTATACTTTCGAGAAATGATTGTGTGATGGAGCGTCTGCTTATAACCAAGCTGGAAACAAATAGCTTTATGAGCATCAAGAGAAGACGGTAGTTCCGTTTATCAAAACATAGCTATTTTTCTGTACTGGACACAGGGAAAAGATAAAGAGACAAGACCATTGCCTCTGAGATAGTTACAGGACAGGAAAGACGCAGGTAATTTCAATATAGTGTGCGAAGTCCAGAGTTGGAAGTATGCCCAGCCTGGGTTAGGAGCCCAGAGGAATTAAAGAGTTAATTTATTTATTTTTGGTTGTGTGGGAGTTTTCCTTGCTGCACACGGGCTTTCTCGTTGCAGCCAACCGGAGCTACTCTTCGTTGGGGTGCACAGCGGGCTTTCTCGCGCCAGCCTGGACCGCGGCGACACCGCGGGCCGCGCGCCTCTGGCCGCCGCCGGCACTTCCGGCCACACGGCGGCGCTGGCTCGCCTTCTCGCGACGTCCTCGCGGCCTGGGTCCCCAGTCCGCAGAGCAGGCACGGCTCCTGCCAAGAATTTAGGTTATGAATTCACAATGTCTCCTGGTCCTCAGAGCAATGGTTTTTAACATTTTGTAAAGTCAATTTTTGTTTCTTTTTTTTTTTTTTGCGAGAATGGAGAAGGTAGTGACTGCGGATAAGAAGGATTCAGAGTGCGAGGCGGAGATGGAGGATGGCGCCCAGGCCCCAGACGGCGACAGCGATGAAACGGTGATCGAGGGGTCGGTGTCGGAAAGCGACCACGAGGAAGAGGAGCTGCCCTGGAAAAGGTGACCGCCCTTAGGTCTGGGCCACGGCGGCAGATGGCCCTCGGAGATTTGAGTCGGAGGTGGTGGCAGCCAAACCGCGTGGGCCTTGGGGAATCGGGCTGGAGCTAGGGAGCTTGTAGATAAAGAAGACCACAGCCCCCTCCCCACGCCCCCACCTCAGGACCGACTCAGCTTTATAGTAGGTGGCATGATGGCATTTTTAAAAAACCTTCGTTCTTTTGGAGCTTTTTCTTTTTTTTTGCACAGACCTAGAAATCATGGGTCTAAACCCCTCAAGTGCATTTTGCTTCAAGCCACAGGTAGCTCAGATGTAGGGCGGCGGTTAGTATACTTTCGAGAAATGATTGTGTGATGGAGCGTCTGCTTATAACCAAGCTGGAAACAAATAGCTTTATGAGCATCAAGAGAAGACGGTAGTTCCGTTTATCAAAACATAGCTATTTTTCTGTACTGGACACAGGGAAAAGATAAAGAGACAAGACCATTGCCTCTGAGATAGTTACAGGACAGGAAAGACGCAGGTAATTTCAATATAGTGTGCGAAGTCCAGAGTTGGAAGTATGCCCAGCCTGGGTTAGGAGCCCAGAGGAATTAAAGAGTTAATTTATTTATTTTTGGTTGTGTGGGAGTTTTCCTTGCTGCACACGGGCTTTCTCTCGTTGCAGCCAACCGGAGCTACTCTTCGTTGGGGTGCAGGGGCTTCTTCATTCTGGTAGCTTCTCTTGTTGCAGAGCATAGACTCTAGGCGTGGGCTCAGTAGTTGTGGCAGGGGCCTAGTCGCCCCGCAGGCATGTGGAATCTTCTCAAACCAGGGATCAAACCTGTGTTTCCTGCACCAGCAGGCGGATTCCCATCCACTGTACAGGGTTGACTTCTGAGTAGAGGCTGAAAGCTGGATGGGCATTAGAGGCAGAAGAGGTTTTCAGGCCAAGGGAACCAGAAGGGTGGAGGTAAGGTGGTGGGACATAGCACTGTGCTATGTGTGCTGGAATATGCAAACAGTTCAGTGTTACTGGAGTATTAAATGCTGTGATAGGTGGTGAAAGGTGAGCCTGGAGAGGAAGGTAAGGTCAGGTCAGGTAAGGCCTCTGGTAGCCTGCGTGTGTCCTGGTAGGGAGTTTGTGAGATCTTCAGAGGAGGAGATGCATAATCAGATTTTCGTTCACTTATGCAAGCCCTAGATCAGGGATTTGCAAATTTTAATGAAAGTTTTGAATTTCTAGTAAGTCCTTTCAGAATCCTGTTAAAAGGTGGATTCCAGTTCAGGAATTCTAGGGTGGGGTTGAGATTTGGTGTTTCTGACGGGCTCTTAGGTTAAAGTTGGCACTATTAGAGCATGGGTCACCTTTTGTAAGGCAAGGTGATAGAGGGTAGTTTTGGGATCAAGGTAGGAACAGCCTGGGACTATGAGAACACAACTAGGCAGACGCAGAGGGAACAGAGGGTAAAGGGCGAATCTGAGAACCCTTCAGGAAGTAACTTTGGCAGGAGACAGTGATTGATGTGCTCTGGAGGATGAGAGCAGGGCCGCAGAGGAGGATGTTATTCAGATTTCTGGTTCTTTTACACATATGGTGATATTTGCTCTCGTTGGTGTTGGGCACCACTTTGTCTAGTTCTTGTCTTATAAGAACCACTCCACTCAAGATTCAGAACAGTTCTGTTACTCCAAAAAATCCCCACCCTCCTTGGTTCTCCCAGTCCCTGTAGTCAAGCCCCTCCTCCCCATTTAAATCACTGTTTCCATTTGTGTAATATATCATCTTTTAAAATATGTCTGCTTTCATTCCTTCCCCTGTCTTTGGTTTTTGACAGTTTAATTATGATGTGTCTGGTAATGCTTTTCTCTGTGTTCTTCCTGTTTGAGGTTCACTGAGTTTTTTGAATCTGTAAACTTCTGTCATTCACCAAACTTCCTTGGGAAGTTTTCTGTTATGATCTCTTCATGTGTGGGTTTTTGTTTTTTTTTTTTTTTGGCCACTTCTATTGGTCTTTCATTTATTCATTTTCATCCATATTCATTCTTTGGCCTGTGTGGGCCTCCCATTGCAGTGGCCTCTCTTGCCGCAGAGCACTGGCTCCGGGTGCTTGCGCTCCAGAGCACTGGCTCGGTAGGTGGACACATCGGTCCAGCCGCTCTGCGGCACATGGGATTCTCCCAGGCTAGGGATTGAACTGGCACCCCTTACACTGCAAGGCGGTGTCCTTATCCACTGGACCACCAGGGAAGCTCCTTCATGTGTTTTTTATGTACCAATCTTATTCTTCTCTATTTCCAGAATTTTTTTTTTTTTTAAGATGTATTTATTTATTTATTTTGGGTGGGGTGGGGAGGGAGGGGAGCAGGCGGGCCACTTCTATTGGTCTTTCATTTCTCCATTTTCATCCATCTTTGTTCTTTGGCCCATTTGGGCCTCCCATCGCGGTGGCCTCTGTTGTCGCAGAGCGCCGGCTCTGGGTGCATGCGCTCCAGAGCTCCGGCTCGGTAACTGGACACATCCGTCCAGCCGCTCCGCGGGCATGTGGGATCTTCCCAGGCCAGGGATCGAACCAGTGCCCCTTACACTGCAAGGCGGTGTCCTTACCCACTGGACCACCAGGGAAGTCCTATTTCCAGAATTTTAAATGACATGAATGGTAGGCCTTTTGATAGTCTCCCAGATCCTGGAGGCTCTATTAATTTTTTTTTTCAATTTTTTATTTCAGTTCTTCAGACTGTATAATTTCTATTGCTTTATCTTCAGATTCACTTTACCTTTTCTATGTCATCTCCATTCTGTTGTTGAAGCTATCCAGTGAATTTTTAATCTCAGATACTATATTTCCTAAATTTTCCATCAAATTCTCGTTTATTGCTTTTATTTCTCTTCTGAGAACTTCATTGTCATCCATTTTATAAATGTTCACCTTTATCTCATAGAAGATTATTTAAATATCTTTTAAAATCTTTGGTTTGTAATTCCAACATCTGGCTATGGTGGGGCATTCTTTTCTGTTATCTTTTCATTCAAGAATTAGTCAGATTTTCCTTTTCTTTGCATGTCGAGTAATTCTGGATAACAACCTGCATATATTGAATGCTATGTTTTGTACTCTTGTTCCTCTTAAAATCCTCTGGAGGGTGTTGACTTCTGTTTGTTCTAAGAGACAGTCAGTCTCATTAGATCCTGGGTGCCCATTCTGTTTTGCCTTCTGTAGGTGGTGGTTACATCAGTCCAGTTTTCAAAGCCTTTCCTATACTATTTGAGTCTGTCCGATTCATGTACCACTTGGGTAAATCTGGAATTTGGGCAGTAGTTAATATCAGAGTTCAATTCTTTAAGCCTTTGTTAATGCTTTATAAAATCTGCTCTGCATATGGACAACTTAGAGTTGAGCTCAGACTTGTTCTTTGGTCGCTAAGTTGTGTCTGACTCTTTGCAAACCATAGCACAGCAAGCTCCTCTGTCCTCCACTATCTTCTGGAGTTTGTTCAAATTCATGTCCATCATCCTCTGCTATCACTTTCTCCTTTTGCCTTCAGTCTTTTCCAGCATCAGGGTCTTTTCCAACAAGTCAGCTATTCACATCAGGTGGCCAAAGTATTGGAGTTTCAGCGTGAGTCCTTCCAATGAATATTCAGGGTTTATTTCCTTTAGGATTGACTTGTTTGATCTCCTTGCAGTCCAAGGGAGTCTTCTCCAACACCACAAGTTCAAAAGCATCAATTCTTTGGCCCTCAGCCTTCTTTATGGTCTAGTTCTCACATCCTTACATTGACTACTGGAAAAAACAAAGCTTTGACTAGACAGACCTTTGTTGGCAAGTGATGTTTCTGTTTTTTAATATGCTGTCTGGGTTTGTCGTATCTCTGCTCCTTCCATGGAGCAAGCACCTTTTTTTTTTTCTATTACCTTTATAATTATTTTTATTTTACTTTTACAGAGTTTTGATGTTTACAGATATGTATAATCCCAGATTAGTCATATGTATGTCCCCAGCCTCCTCCCACCTCCACTCCCCAATCATGCCCCCGCATCCCACCCCTCTAGGCTGTCGCGCTGCACCCCTGCAGGATCCCCTATTCCCACAGCACAATGACAATAGCTATCTTTTTCACATATGATAGTATAGGTTTCCATGTTACTCCCTCTGCGCCTCCCACCCACTGTTCATTCCCCACAGTGTCCACATGTTTGTTCTCTATGTCTGTTTTTCCATTGGCAAGCACCTTTTAATTTCATGGCTACAGTCACTGTCCACAGTGATTTTGGAGCCCAAGAAAATAAAATCTATCACTGCTTCCACTTTTTCCCCATCTATTTGCCGTGAAATGATGGGACTGTTTGCCATGATCTTAGTTATTTTACATGTTGAATTTCAAGTCAGCTTTTTCACTGTCCTCTTTCATCCTCATCAAGAGGATCTGTAGTTCCTCTTTACTTTCTGCCATTAGAGTAGTATCATCCGCATATGTGGATTGTTGATACTTCTCCCAGCAATCTTGATTTCACTTGTGATTCATCCAGCCCAGCATTTTGCATGATGTACTCTACATATGAGTTAAATTAGCAGGGTACAATATACACCCTTGATATACTTCTTTTCCAGTGTTGAACCAGTTTGTTGTTCCATGTACATTTTTTTTTAATTTTGGCCTCTTTTATTGTTTTTTTATTTATTTATTTTCATCCATCTTTATCCTTTGGCCTGTGTGGGCCTCCCACTGCAGTGGCCTCTCTCATTGCAGAACAACGGCTCGGCTCTGGAGCACATCAGAGCGCTGGCTCGTAATTGGACATGTGGGATCTTCCCAGATCAGGGATTGAACCGGTGCCCCTTGCACTGCAAGGTAGACTCTTTACCCACTGGACCACCAGGGAAGCCCCCATGTAAATTTCTAACTGTTGCTTCTTGACCCACGTACAGATTTCTCAGGAGACAAGCAAGATGGTCTGCTACTCTCATCTCTTTAAGAATTTTCTGCAGTTTGTTGTGATCCGCACAGTCAAAGGCTTTAGTGTAGTCAATGAAGCAGAAGTAGATATTTTTCTTGAATTTCCTTGCTTTCTCCATGATGCAATGGATGTTGGCAATTTGATCTCTGGTTCCTCTGCGTTTTCTAAATCCAGCTTGTACATTTGGAAGTTTTCAGTTTACATACTGTTGAAGCCTAGCTTGTGCACAATTGTATGGTAGTTTGAGCATTCTTTGGCATTGAAATGAAAACTGACCTTTTCCAGTCCTGTAGCTACTGCTGAGTTTTCCAAATTTGCTAGCATATTGAGAGCAGCACTTTAATAGCATCATCTTTTAGGATTTGAAATAGCTCAGCTGGAATTCCATCACCTCCACTAGCTTTGTTTGTAGTAATGCTTCCTAAGGCCCACTTGACCTCACACTTCAGAATGTCTGCCTCTGAGTAACTGACCACACCATTGTGGTTATCTGGGTCCTTAAGACCTTTCTTGTATAGTACTTCTGTCTGTTCTTGTCACCTCTTAATCTCTTCTGCTTCTGTTAGGTCCCTACTGTTCCTGTCCTTTATTGTGCCTGTTATTGCATGAAATGTTCCCTTGATATGTCCAGTTTTTCTGAAGAGTTCTCTAATGTTCCCCATTCTGTTATTTCCTTTATTTCTTTGCATTTTCATTTAAGGAGACCTCAGACTTATGTGGAATTATATTCAGAATTAGATGACACCCTTTTCTGCTTTCTTTTGGCCTCTTTTATTGTTTTTTATTTATTTATTTTCATCCATCTTTATCCTTTGGCCTGTGTGGGCCTCCCACTGCAGTGGCCTCTCTCATTGCAGAACAACGGCTCGGCTCTGGAGCACATCAGAGCGCTGGCTCGTGGTGGACATGTGGGATCTTCCCAGATCAGGGATTGAACCGGTGCCCCTTGCACTGCAAGGTAGACTCTTTACCCACTGGACCACCAGGGAAGCCCCCATGTAAATTTCTAACTGTTGCTTCTTGACCCACGTACAGATTTCTCAGGAGACAAGCAAGATGGTCTGCTACTCTCATCTCTTTAAGAATTTTCTGCAGTTTGTTGTGATCCGCACAGTCAAAGGCTTTAGTGTAGTCAATGAAGCAGAAGTAGATATTTTTCTTGAATTTCCTTGCTTTCTCCATGATGCAATGGATGTTGGCAATTTGATCTCTGGTTCCTCTGCGTTTTCTAAATCCAGCTTGTACATTTGGAAGTTTTCAGTTTACATACTGTTGAAGCCTAGCTTGTGCACAATTGTATGGTAGTTTGAGCATTCTTTGGCATTGAAATGAAAACTGACCTTTTCCAGTCCTGTAGCTACTGCTGAGTTTTCCAAATTTGCTAGCATATTGAGAGCAGCACTTTAATAGCATCATCTTTTAGGATTTGAAATAGCTCAGCTGGAATTCCATCACCTCCACTAGCTTTGTTTGTAGTAATGCTTCCTAAGGCCCACTTGACCTCACACTTCAGAATGTCTGCCTCTGAGTAACTGACCACACCATTGTGGTTATCTGGGTCCTTAAGACCTTTCTTGTATAGTACTTCTGTCTGTTCTTGTCACCTCTTAATCTCTTCTGCTTCTGTTAGGTCCCTACTGTTCCTGTCCTTTATTGTGCCTGTTATTGCATGAAATGTTCCCTTGATATGTCCAGTTTTTCTGAAGAGTTCTCTAATGTTCCCCATTCTGTTATTTCCTTTATTTCTTTGCATTTTCATTTAAGGAGACCTCAGACTTATGTGGAATTATATTCAGAATTAGATGACACCCTTTTCTGCTTTCTTTTCTCCAGGATTTTCATGTACCCTTCCCTCCCTGTATCCACATGTGGGTTCATATGACCAGAAAGAGGGATTTCTTTCAGTGTCAGCCTTTTGTTGTAGAGTAGTTCCCTGCAGCCGGGGCCACCTTCAGGGAAAAGTATTAAGAGAGAGGAGAAAATAAAAGATTCTCTCCATACTCTTGGGACTGTGGTTCCTCTAGGAGGAGAGAGACAGGTTTTCTCTTGAGTTTTAAGTGCCCAAGCTACCATGGTTGGTAGCAGTATAGCTCTCAAGCTAAAAAATGGAAACAAGAAAACTCAGGGATTCCCCCCAACACACACCTTCTGGTGTTCAGGGATCCCTTTCTCTAGTTTTCTGGATAAAGATAGGAAGGGTTTATTCTGGAGTTTTTGCTATCTGTGCCCACTGTGCAGTTCCAGGTTTAGCCTTAGGGTCAAAGCTGGAAACAAGGGAAAAAAAAGAGCAAAAGACAACAAAAAACCCAAACAAATCGTGAGACTGAGGAATAACAAGACTGTTGTTTAGATTTGTTTCAGTCCCCAGTTTACCTGCTATTGTTTACTTTTCAGGTTACCCAAGTAGCTTTTAAAAAATAATTCTACTGAAGTTTTTAGTTGTAATGAATGGAGAACTAGGCTACAGATGATTCACCGTGTCTTGGCTAACCGATCTTTTTTTCCCTGTCTAATTCATATAAAGATGCTTCTCTGCAGTGCCTTACAAACATCATTCTTTCTGACCTCATAGCTCAAGGTTAATAATCAGTGTTGTTTTTGTTGGTGTGGAAATACAGTAAAGTCTACGCGTTGCTGGAGCTGAAGGTCTTTTCTTTTTTTCCCCATCCATCTTCTCTGCTTACTTGTGTACAGTTTATTCTGTTTTTCATGCACAAGTTCCCAACTTTGACTGAAAAAATGAGCTATAGGTCCAAGTAAAGCTGAAAAACACCCGACGGGTGAAACGTACGCTTTCACATAGTTAAATAATCCTTAAATGTTGCAGCTATTCTAAGTTTCTGTTCCCATTCTGTTATTTCCTTTATTTCTTTGCATTTTCATTTAAGGAGACCTCAGACTTATGTGGAATTATATTCAGAATTAGATGACACCCTTTTCTGCTTTCTTTTCTCCAGGATTTTCATGTACCCTTCCCTCCCTGTATCCACATGTGGGTTCATATGACCAGAAAGAGGGATTTCTTTCAGTGTCAGCCTTTTGTTGTAGAGTAGTTCCCTGCAGCCGGGGCCACCTTCAGGGAAAAGTATTAAGAGAGAGGAGAAAATAAAAGATTCTCTCCATACTCTTGGGACTGTGGTTCCTCTAGGAGGAGAGAGACAGGTTTTCTCTTGAGTTTTAAGTGCCCAAGCTACCATGGTTGGTAGCAGTATAGCTCTCAAGCTAAAAAATGGAAACAAGAAAACTCAGGGATTCCCCCCAACACACACCTTCTGGTGTTCAGGGATCCCTTTCTCTAGTTTTCTGGATAAAGATAGGAAGGGTTTATTCTGGAGTTTTTGCTATCTGTGCCCACTGTGCAGTTCCAGGTTTAGCCTTAGGGTCAAAGCTGGAAACAAGGGAAAAAAAAGAGCAAAAGACAACAAAAAACCCAAACAAATCGTGAGACTGAGGAATAACAAGACTGTTGTTTAGATTTGTTTCAGTCCCCAGTTTACCTGCTATTGTTTACTTTTCAGGTTACCCAAGTAGCTTTTAAAAAATAATTCTACTGAAGTTTTTAGTTGTAATGAATGGAGAACTAGGCTACAGATGATTCACCGTGTCTTGGCTAACCGATCTTTTTTTCCCTGTCTAATTCATATAAAGATGCTTCTCTGCAGTGCCTTACAAACATCATTCTTTCTGACCTCATAGCTCAAGGTTAATAATCAGTGTTGTTTTTGTTGGTGTGGAAATACAGTAAAGTCTACGCGTTGCTGGAGCTGAAGGTCTTTTCTTTTTTTCCCCATCCATCTTCTCTGCTTACTTGTGTACAGTTTATTCTGTTTTTCATGCACAAGTTCCCAACTTTGACTGAAAAAATGAGCTATAGGTCCAAGTAAAGCTGAAAAACACCCGACGGGTGAAACGTACGCTTTCACATAGTTAAATAATCCTTAAATGTTGCAGCTATTAAGGTGTTTTTGCTAAAATCTGAGAGTTTGACAATAGTGGGATTACCTAAAGCAAAGCCCTCAAAGAATGAGGATGCCAGGTGTTAACTGTGTCTGAAAAGTACTCTGAGAGCTGAACTTGGTCCTAGTCCTCTTGAAGTTGTAACATGCATCCAGTTCCTTTTATGGCTTGGTAGGTGTTACTCCTAATCTGTAAGAATTTGAATTGCTGACTAGTAAGATTTTGTTTGCTTGTTAATTGTTTACTAAGACAGGATTCATTTTTCTTATATGTGCCCTGAGCACCTTTTATCAATCCTTAATTTCTGTCTCAGCCTCCAGTTAATATTAACTGCTCAACAACATTTACAGAATATATCTCACATTAATCCTGTTTAAAACATTTAAACAGAACCACTTTCTAAGATAGTTCATTATTACATAGATTTAGGTATATGTTCAGGTCTAATCATTCTCTAAATATTATAAGTACATATAGTAAAAGGCTAATTGAATATAATCACCCTGAAAATGGGTGTTAATTCTGTCCTTTAAGAGAGACTAACACTGTCCTTATGTGAACTGTCTAAATAGGAAATACCTATTATAAAGGATACAGTCGAAGAAGGAAAAATAGAAAACAAAATACAAGAAGACAAAGAATTGATAATCAGATTAAAATAGCTGAAGAAAGCAACATTTTTGGTTAGGATAAATGTCAAAATAGTGACCCCTCCAATGATTAAAACAGAATGGTGCCAAGTACTATTCTTAAAGCTGTTAACACTGAGAGAAGAGACAGAGCGAGATTAGCTTCAGTTGTGGGTATCAGTCCCCCGTAGCCAGCAGTCATTCTCTGCAGTTGATACAGAGCCATTGGCCTGCACAGAGGACAGACAGAGTGGTGGGGTTGGCCAGCTGCCATATGACACACACTTGAAACAGGACAAAGGAGTACACACGGAAGCCAAGCAGGGAGAGCTCTTCCCATACAAGGTGGTAAGTCCAGTACAGGCTGGGAGGACTCAATCTTTTAGCAGGAAAGTGTTCCAGACCTGAGACCATGCCCAGGACTGCCTTTCTCAAAAACATTCTTTGTTATCTCTTGTAGGAAGTACACATATTGCCTACCCAAACTGAACTTGAATCAGATCAGATCTCTAGATCTAATAACCAGTTAACAGGAAATATACAGGACAGAAGAGCATGTTAAATGACATGCAATCTTCAAGTCCATTGGCTCAAACAGTGAAAAATCTTCCTGCATTGCAGGAAGTGTTCAGTCCCTGGGTTGGGAAGAGCCTCTGGAGAAGGAAATGGCGATCCACTCCAGTATTCTTGCCTGGAGAATTCTGTGGACAGAGGAGCCTGGTGGGCTACAGTCCATGGGATTGCAGAGAGTGGACACAATTGAGCAGCTGCCTTTCATATATAACATAGAACTTAGCATTTTAACCATTTTAAGCATGATAGTCAGTGGCATTAAATATATTGTTGTACAACCATCACTACTAGTTATCTCAAGAATTTTTCCATCTTCCCAGCTGAAAAAAACCTCTATCTTTTCCTAAAAAATTTAAGGTTTTATATTTTTTTTTCAGGTCTAATCATTCTCTAAATATTATAAGTACATATAGTAAAAGGCTAATTGAATATAATCACCCTGAAAATGGGTGTTAATTCTGTCCTTTAAGAGAGACTAACACTGTCCTTATGTGAACTGTCTAAATAGGAAATACCTATTATAAAGGATACAGTCGAAGAAGGAAAAATAGAAAACAAAATACAAGAAGACAAAGAATTGATAATCAGATTAAAATAGCTGAAGAAAGCAACATTTTTGGTTAGGATAAATGTCAAAATAGTGACCCCTCCAATGATTAAAACAGAATGGTGCCAAGTACTATTCTTAAAGCTGTTAACACTGAGAGAAGAGACAGAGCGAGATTAGCTTCAGTTGTGGGTATCAGTCCCCCGTAGCCAGCAGTCATTCTCTGCAGTTGATACAGAGCCATTGGCCTGCACAGAGGACAGACAGAGTGGTGGGGTTGGCCAGCTGCCATATGACACACACTTGAAACAGGACAAAGGAGTACACACGGAAGCCAAGCAGGGAGAGCTCTTCCCATACAAGGTGGTAAGTCCAGTACAGGCTGGGAGGACTCAATCTTTTAGCAGGAAAGTGTTCCAGACCTGAGACCATGCCCAGGACTGCCTTTCTCAAAAACATTCTTTGTTATCTCTTGTAGGAAGTACACATATTGCCTACCCAAACTGAACTTGAATCAGATCAGATCTCTAGATCTAATAACCAGTTAACAGGAAATATACAGGACAGAAGAGCATGTTAAATGACATGCAATCTTCAAGTCCATTGGCTCAAACAGTGAAAAATCTTCCTGCATTGCAGGAAGTGTTCAGTCCCTGGGTTGGGAAGAGCCTCTGGAGAAGGAAATGGCGATCCACTCCAGTATTCTTGCCTGGAGAATTCTGTGGACAGAGGAGCCTGGTGGGCTACAGTCCATGGGATTGCAGAGAGTGGACACAATTGAGCAGCTGCCTTTCATATATAACATAGAACTTAGCATTTTAACCATTTTAAGCATGATAGTCAGTGGCATTAAATATATTGTTGTACAACCATCACTACTAGTTATCTCAAGAATTTTTCCATCTTCCCCAGCTGACACTCTATACCCCTTAAATAACTCCATGTTATTCCCTGTCTTCAGCCCCTGGCAGCCACCATTCTGCTTTCTGTTTCTATGAATATGACTGCTCTACGTACCTCATGTAATGGTATAACAAAAATCTTACCATTTTTGTTCTTTTGTGTTCTTCATTTAATATGATGTCTTTGAGGTCTGTCCATGATGTATTAGTATCTCCTTCCTTCTTAAGGCTGAAAAATATTTCACCGTATTTTGTTTCACATTTTGCTAATCCACTCATCTGTTGATGGACACCTGTCAATGTTCACCTTTTATCTATTGTGAATAATGTTTCTGTGAACATGAGTGTTCAAGTTCAAGTCCCTGCTTTTAGTTACTTTGTGTATACACACAGAAATTGAATTACTAGATCAAGTGGTAACTCTGTGTCTAATTTTTGAGGACCCACCATACTGTTTTCCATAGTGGCTGTACCATTTTACATTCCCACTGGCAAGGTACAAGAGTACCAGTTTCTACGTATCCTTGTCACATTTGCTATTTTAGGGTCTCTTTGTTTGTTTTTTGGTTGTAAAGTGGTAGCACATTGTGTTTTTATTATTATCTTTTTAATTTGAAGAATAATCGCTTTATAGAATTGTGTTGTTTTCTGCCAGACATCAACATGAATCAGCCATAGTTACACATATGTCCCCTCCCTTTTGAGTCTCCCTCTCATCACCCTTCCCATCACACCTCTCCAGGTTGTTACAGAGCCCCTGATTGGGTTCCCTGAATTGTACATCAAATTCCCATTGACTACCTATTTTACATATGGTGATGTAAGTTTCCATATTAGTCTCTCCATACATCTCACCATCTCATTGTGGTTTTGAGTTACATTTCCCTAATGTTTAATTTTATTGAGCATTCTTTCATGTGCATACTGGCTATTTATTTGTATATCCTCCTTGGAGAAATGCCTATGAATTCAAGTCCATTTTTTTCATTTTGTAAAGGTTTTTTTTTAATAGGAGAAATAAACACTTAGGTCTACCTAGTAGCATACTCACCATAATGTATCGTTTCTGTTTTTAATCCCTTACTAGATTTGAAGCTTCTTGAGAACAAGGACTATCTTTTTCTCTTGACCTTGGTCCTGCCTAGAACATATTAAAATGTGAATCGAAAGATTAAAGTTCTGTAATTTATGTTCTGAAAATATACACTTGAATTTAAACTTAGAATTTTAATCTTAAATTCTCTGTGGTGTAGAGAAAGATGAAGGAGAAAAAAAACCCAGCACACTGGGTCATTCAAATCATCTCCTAATTTCACTTCTGTTCAGGAACTAATATTGATATTTGCCCCTTACTTCAAAATATCCAAACATAACAGAGTATTTTTTTTAAAAAAGAGCATGAACACATAATTAGGTGTTTATTTTTCATCTTGGATGGGTTTTAAAATAATTCTTTTATGTATTTGTTTTTGACTGTGCTGGGTCTTCTTTGCTGCATGCTGGCTTTCTCTTGTTGAAGTGAGCAGTGACTACTTTTCATTGTGGGACGAGGGCTTTTCATTGCAGTGGCTCTTCTGGTTGCAGAGTATGGGCTCTAGGGTGCATTGACTCAGTAGTTGTGGCTCCCAATCTAAAAAATAGGCTTAATAGTTGTGACACACAGGCTTAGTTGTGGTATGTGGGATCTTCTGGATCGGGGATGGAACCCATATCTCCTGCATTGGCAGGTGGATTCTTTATTACTGAGCCTCTAGGGAAGCCCCATCTTAGTTAAGTTTTAAATTAAAAGCTACATTTATGAAAAATACTTTGATACTAATAGTGGTGTAACTAAGAATTTTAACAAATTTAATTACAGTTTTTATGAGTAGTTTATATTAAACTGTGTTAAAAGTGTATTCACTTAATCATTTACTACATATATATATTTATATATGCAGTTATATAATCACATTGTGCATCTTAAACTTACACAGTACATCAATTATATCTTAATAATGTTGCAAAAAATTTTTAATGACAGTTGAATTGTTAGTCTTTGTTTAGGAAACATCATAACATCTGTACCTTCTTTTTTTGTATTTGAAAGGTTGCTTTATAATCAAGACACATCTCATAGATCTGAGTTCAGTTTCCATTCCATTAAAGGTGAGAAATAATTCTTTTCACTAATTAATACCTTTAATTTTCCAAGTATTATTAATTTAGTTCTGAAAATATACTTAAAACTTAGAATTTTAATCTTAAATTCTCTGTGGTGTAGAGAAAGATGAAGGAGAAAAAAAACCCAGCACACTGGGTCATTCAAATCATCTCCTAATTTCACTTCTGTTCAGGAACTAATATTGATATTTGCCCCTTACTTCAAAATATCCAAACATAACAGAGTATTTTTTTTAAAAAAGAGCATGAACACATAATTAGGTGTTTATTTTTCATCTTGGATGGGTTTTAAAATAATTCTTTTATGTATTTGTTTTTGACTGTGCTGGGTCTTCTTTGCTGCATGCTGGCTTTCTCTTGTTGAAGTGAGCAGTGACTACTTTTCATTGTGGGACGAGGGCTTTTCATTGCAGTGGCTCTTCTGGTTGCAGAGTATGGGCTCTAGGGTGCATTGACTCAGTAGTTGTGGCTCCCAATCTAAAAAATAGGCTTAATAGTTGTGACACACAGGCTTAGTTGTGGTATGTGGGATCTTCTGGATCGGGGATGGAACCCATATCTCCTGCATTGGCAGGTGGATTCTTTATTACTGAGCCTCTAGGGAAGCCCCATCTTAGTTAAGTTTTAAATTAAAAGCTACATTTATGAAAAATACTTTGATACTAATAGTGGTGTAACTAAGAATTTTAACAAATTTAATTACAGTTTTTATGAGTAGTTTATATTAAACTGTGTTAAAAGTGTATTCACTTAATCATTTACTACATATATATATTTATATATGCAGTTATATAATCACATTGTGCATCTTAAACTTACACAGTACATCAATTATATCTTAATAATGTTGCAAAAAATTTTTAATGACAGTTGAATTGTTAGTCTTTGTTTAGGAAACATCATAACATCTGTACCTTCTTTTTTTGTATTTGAAAGGTTGCTTTATAATCAAGACACATCTCATAGATCTGAGTTCAGTTTCCATTCCATTAAAGGTGAGAAATAATTCTTTTCACTAATTAATACCTTTAATTTTCCAAGTATTATTATTCCACTGACTTCTTTTATATTTAGCCTTATTCTTTAACTTTTCAGAGTTAATTTCTTAAAGGCATCTGTAGTAGACCTTAAGGTCTGTTATTATAAGGATAGCAATGGGGATCGTATTTTCAGGAAGACGTTCGTGACTCTTAAAGAGGGCTACAGGTATGTGGAAGTGTCACTTGAATAGCAGTTCTCCCCCTAGAGATCTCCTGCTTAACCCTAGAACTTTCCTATTTGCAAAAGTAAAATAATACCTTTTAGTAATCAATCTGGTTCTTTCAGACTAAAATTGAGGTACAAATATCCTTGGTATATATATTTTTTAGGAAGAACCTTTCACTAACAAATTCTACAAACCTCCGGAGTCCACTTCTAGATCAATTTAAACTCTTTCAGAAGAATCTTCACTAATTGTTGCAGTTCAGAAAGGTTAATTTTACAGAAATCTGTTCAAATAGTAGGCTATTTCCTTTTATGATTTCTTCCTGTGAACTATTTTTTTTTAATTGGAGAATGTCTGGAAATAGGTATAGAATGGTAGGAAAATCTCCTAAACATCATCAAAATCTTTATATATATATATATGTATACACACACACACACACACACACATTGACCCTTGGTATCCATGGGGGAGTGTTTCCAGGAGCCTCTGTGTATGTCCAAATTCTCAAGTCCCATGGTTGGCCCTCCCTATCTGTGGGTCTCACATTCACAGATTCCACCAACCATGAATTGTAAACATAGTACTTGATCTGATCTGTGGTTGCCAGAATTTATGGATACCAAACTCAGATATGAAGGACCACAATATTCTCACTAAACAAAATCCTCATTTAAGTGGACCTGTGTAGTTCAAGCCCCTGTTATTCAAGGCTCAACTGTAGTTCATAAAGTCTTTGCTGTACATCATTGTACCTGATGCCCCAATAGCAAATTACAGTTTGATCTTGGAGTAGTTTTTCCTACATGTAACTAGAAGGGTTACATGTAGGAAATGTGTAGTACTGGCCTCCAAGATGCGTTCCTATGATGTATAAAATGCCACTAGGAAAAAATTACAGATCTGTTTTAATATTCCATCCAAGGTTTTTTCCCTTCCCTTCCCTTCCTTTCCCTTTTCTTTTTCCAAATGGTGGGTAGATCTTATTTTTGCTAATTCTTAAATTTATAAAATATTTTTATTTCATTTTTTAAAGAGTTCTATTGTTTACTGTCACACATCGACCTGAATCCAATATTTTTAAAAATAGAAAATTGTGTAATGTGGAAAGTGAAAGATCCCATCCCCAACTCCTCCCTGTTTTTTCTTTGTTATATTGATCTACCTCGACCTGTTAAATTGCTACCTCCTATTCTATTGTATAAATGTACCTTGATAATAGTAATTTGATAATGTTTGATGTTTCTCAGTATTATATCTTTGCCTATTTCTCTCCTTATTTCCTTAGAATAACTAGGTAAAGTTAGATTTGCTCTTTTTTATTTTTAAAGAATTTTTTTTCCTCTAAGTCATCGTTTATTTTTCATACATCTTTATTCTTTGACATGTGTGGGCCTCCCATCACAGTGACCTCTTTCACTGCAGAGCACTGGCTCTGGGAGCATGCTCTCCAGAGCACTGGTTCACAACTGGACACACCGGTCCAGCCTCTCCTCGGTGTGCAAGTTCTTCCTCGGCCAGGGATTGAACCAGTGTCTCTTGCACTGCAAGGCGGACTCTTTGCACTGGACTACCAGGGAAGCCCTAGATTTACTTTTAAAGGATGAGTACCTGTCAGATCTTGACTTATAGTGCCTCCTAGAAAAGATGACTTTTTCTAAATTCTAGATCCAACACAGGACATATGCAGTCTTTGCCAAACTGGTAAATAAAATGTATTTGATTATTTTAATTTGAGTTTTGAAGAATATGAAAGTTAGGCATATTTTAATATTGACCATTTATAGTTTTATGTGTGTGAATTTCCTTAATGTCTCTTAATTATTCTCATTTTATTATTAATTTATAAGTGCATTTTATGTATCCTAAGACTTTGTCTTATATATGTTATAAAGAGTTTTACCCAGTTTCTTTGTTATCTTATAATATTATTTGTGATATATTTCATGGTACAGAAATTTTAAATTTTTGTATAGTGAAATCTGTGAGTTTTTTCTTTCGAGGTTTCTTGCTTTTTTCAAACTTAGAAATATTTTACCTATCTCAGGACAATAAAAATATTTTCTTTTATCTTTATTTCCATTTATTATATATATCGTTTTAATTTTTTTTTTTTTTTTAAATTTATTTATTTATTTATTTTGGGCGGGAGTTGGGTTGAGGAGGGAGGGGAGCGGGCAGGCCACTTCTATTGGTCTTTCATTTCTCTATTTTCATCCGTCCTTGTTCCTTGGCTCCTGCGGGCCTCCCATCGCGGTGGCGTCTGTTGTCGCAGAGCGCTGGCTCTGGGCGCATGCACTCCATAGCACTGGTTCACAACTGGACACACCGGTCCAGCCTCTCCTCGGTGTGCAAGTTCTTCCTCGGCCAGGGATTGAACCAGTGTCTCTTGCACTGCAAGGCGGACTCTTTGCACTGGACTACCAGGGAAGCCCTAGATTTACTTTTAAAGGATGAGTACCTGTCAGATCTTGACTTATAGTGCCTCCTAGAAAAGATGACTTTTTCTAAATTCTAGATCCAACACAGGACATATGCAGTCTTTGCCAAACTGGTAAATAAAATGTATTTGATTATTTTAATTTGAGTTTTGAAGAATATGAAAGTTAGGCATATTTTAATATTGACCATTTATAGTTTTATGTGTGTGAATTTCCTTAATGTCTCTTAATTATTCTCATTTTATTATTAATTTATAAGTGCATTTTATGTATCCTAAGACTTTGTCTTATATATGTTATAAAGAGTTTTACCCAGTTTCTTTGTTATCTTATAATATTATTTGTGATATATTTCATGGTACAGAAATTTTAAATTTTTGTATAGTGAAATCTGTGAGTTTTTTCTTTCGAGGTTTCTTGCTTTTTTCAAACTTAGAAATATTTTACCTATCTCAGGACAATAAAAATATTTTCTTTTATCTTTATTTCCATTTATTATATATATCGTTTTAATTTTTTTTTTTATTTTTAAAGATTTATTTATTTATTTATTTTGGGCGGGAGTTGGGTTGAGGAGGGAGGGGAGCGGGCAGGCCACTTCTATTGGTCTTTCATTTCTCTATTTTCATCCGTCCTTGTTCCTTGGCTCCTGCGGGCCTCCCATCGCGGTGGCGTCTGTTGTCCAGAGCGCTGGCTCTGGGCGCATGCACTCCATAGCTCCGGCTCGGTGATTGGATACATCAGTCCAGCCGCACCGCGGCACGTGGGATCTTCCCAGGCCAGGGATCAAATTGGCGCCCCTTGCTCTGCAAGACGGTGTCCTTATCCACTGGACCACCAGGGGAAGCCCTGTTTTTATTTTTATACCTTTAATGTCTTTAGAATAATTTAGCATATGGGAAGGTATGTCTCTAACTCCATTTTCTCAGATGGTTAAGTAACAACCCTAGTATTATTATTATTTTTTAATTTATTTCTTTATTTTAAAGTTTTTACAGAGTTTTGTTGTTCACAGACATGCATGTTTCCAGATCAGTCATATGCATATCCCTAGTCCCCTCCCCTTTCGCAGGCCCCCCCATCCCATCCCTCCAGGCCGTCATACCAAGCCATTGTAAGTACTCTTATTCCCTTAGAGCAAGACAGTAGCTATCTTTTTCACACATGATAGTATAGGTTTCCATGTTACTCCCTCTATGCCTCCCACCCACTGTTCATTCCCCACAATGTCCATATGTTTATTCTCTGTTTTTCCATGGGTTCACTGCGTGTGTTATCATTACCCTTTTACTAGATTCCATATATATGTATTAGTATACTGTACTTGTCTTTCTCTTTTTGACTTACTTCACTTTTTATGATAGGTTCTAGTTCCAGCCACCTCATTAGGACTGAGTCTTCTGCATTTCTTTTAACAGCTGAGTAGCATTCCATTGTATATATGTACCAGCGCTTCTGTATCCATTCATTTGTTGATGGACATCTAGGTTGCTTCCATGTTCTTGCTATTGTATAGAGAGGGTACAGGGGCTTCTTTCAGTTTTGATTCCATCAGGGTATAAGCCTAAGAGTGGGATTGCTGGGTCATATGGTGCTTCTATTTTTAGTTTTTAAAGAAATCTCCAGACTGTCTTCCATAGAGGCTGTATCAATTGACATTCCCACCAGCAATGCAGGAGTGTTCCCTTTTCTCCGCACCCTCTCCAGCATTTATTGTCTGTCGATTTGTGGATGATGGCCATTCTGACGGGTGTGAGGTGATATCTCATTGTAGTTTTGATTTGCATTTCTCTAATAAGCAAGGTTGAGCATCGTTTCCTGTGCTTTTTGGTCATCTGTATGTCCTCTTTGGTGAGATGTCTATTTAGATCTTTTTCCCATTTCTTGATTGGGTTGTTCATTTTTCCTGTGCCTAGTTGTCTGAGTTGCTTGTATATTTTGGAGATCAGCCGCAGTATTATTTATTGAATATCATCTTGTTGCCACTATTTACAATACCGTTATTGTTATATATTAAATTCTCAAATATAATAGAGGTCTGTTTCTTACTTTTTGTTTTGTTTCACTGATTTATTTGACTGTTTCTGTGCTGTCACTACATTGTTTGTTTTTTTTTTTTAATATATTTATTTATTTACTTTGGGCGGGGCTCGGGTTGGGGAGGGAGGGGAGTGGGCGGGCCACTTCTATTGGTCTTTCATTTCTCTATTTTCATTCGTCTTCATTCCTTTGGCTCCTGCGGGCCTCCCATCGCGGTGGCGTCTGTTGTCGCAGAGCACTGGCTCTGGGCGCATGAGCTCCAGAGCTCTGGCTCGGTGATTGGACACATCAGTCCAGCCGCTCCGCGGCACGCGGGATCTTCCCAGGCCAGGGCTCGAACCGGCGCCCCTCACACTGCAAGGCGGTGTCCTTATCCACTGGGCCACCAGGGGAAGCCCTACATTGTTTTATCAGCTTTAGCTTATAGTGTATTTCCGTATCTTGGAGGGAACATATTCTCCTTTACACAGGGCTGAGTAGCATTCCATTGTATATATGTACCAGCTTCTGTATCATTCATTTGTTTGTTTTTGGACATCTAGGTTGCTTCCATGTTCTTGCTATTGTATAGAGAGGGTACAGGGGCTTCTTTCAGTTTTGATTCCATCAGGGTATAAGCCTAAGAGTGGGATTGCTGGGTCATATGGTGCTTCTATTTTTAGTTTTTAAAGAAATCTCCAGACTGTCTTCCATAGAGGCTGTATCAATTGACATTCCCACCAGCAATGCAGGAGTGTTCCCTTTTCTCCGCACCCTCTCCAGCATTTATTGTCTGTCGATTTGTGGATGATGGCCATTCTGACGTGTGTGAGGTGATATCTCATTGTAGTTTTGATTTGCATTTCTCTAATAAGCAAGGTTGAGCATCGTTTCCTGTGCTTTTTGGTCATCTGTATGTCCTCTTTGGTGAGATGTCTATTTAGATCTTTTTCCCATTTCTTGATTGGGTTGTTCATTTTTCCTGTGCCTAGTTGTCTGAGTTGCTTGTATATTTTGGAGATCAGCCGCAGTATTATTTATTGAATATCATCTTGTTGCCACTATTTACAATACCGTTATTGTTATATATTAAATTCTCAAATATAATAGAGGTCTGTTTCTTACTTTTTGTTTTGTTTCACTGATTTATTTGACTGTTTCTGTGCTGTCACTACATTGTTTGTTTTTTTTTTTTTAATATTTTTTTTTTTTTCTTTTGGGCGGGGTTCGGTTTGGGGGGGGAGGGGAGTGGGCGGGCCACTTCTATTGGTCTTTCATTTCTCTATTTTCATTCGTCTTCATTCCTTTGGCTCCTGCGGGCCTCCCATCGCGGTGGCGTCTGTTGTCGCAGAGCACTGGCTCTGGGCGCATGAGCTCCAGAGCTCTGGCTCGGTGATTGGACACATCAGTCCAGCCGCTCCGCGGCACGCGGGATCTTCCCAGGCCAGGGCTCGAACCGGCGCCCCTCACACTGCAAGGCGGTGTCCTTATCCACTGGGCCACCAGGGGAAGCCCTACATTGTTTTATCAGCTTTAGCTTATAGTGTATTTCCGTATCTTGGAGGGAACATATTCTCCTACACAGGGTAGTTGGCAGCAGCGTATAGCCTAAACTTCCTTGGCACAAATAGCAACCTCCTTGGTACAAACAGTATGAGATCTTAGCACTGTGAGCTTCCAGTTTGCCCTCTCATATTTTGTTGGTGAGACAGCTGTAGTCCCTATTTTAACTTTTCTTCCCTTCTCAGCTTCTCAAAAGAATCCACAAAAATTAATTTTAAAAAAAATCAGAAGCAGCAATGAGAAAAAAGAAATATAAAGGAATATTGGAGTGGGTAGCCTTTTCTTCTCCTGAGAATCTTCCTGAGATAGGTGGTTTTCTGGGGTTCTGATGGATGAAGTCAATATACTGGTTACTTGGTTGAAAAGTGAAAATGAAGAGTCACTCAGTCATGTCCAACTCTGCAACCCCTGGATGAGCCATGGAATTCTTCAGGCAAGAATATTGGAGTGGGTAGCCTTTTCTTTCTCCTGAGAATCTTCCCAACCCAGGAATTGAACCAAGGTCTCCTGCATTGCAGGTGGATTGTTTACCAACTGAGTTACTAGGGAAGCCCCTATGTACCTCCTTTTCATATGATGTATGACAAGCTTTCCAGGGTTTGGTTTCCCTTTAGTTCATTCCCATCTTCTAATCTATAGTGAGTATATTTCCTTTTTCTCATTGCTGCTTCTGATTTTTTTTTAAATTAATTTTTGTGGATTCTTTTGAGAAGCTGAGAAGGGAAGAAAAGTTAAAATAGGGACTACAGCTGTCATCTTGAAAACTCTGTATACTAGCATTATGAGTTTTAAGAAGTGGCTGAAAATGAAATATAAAAGAAAAAAGAAAATATTCTTTCTAGTAGGATTTAAGTCTGTACAATTTTCTTTTTATATCCTTTGCATTCATCCTGAAACAGAGAAGTGTCAATATTATTTCATTCAGTGTTGTGTATACGTTTCTTCTTAAATTTAAAAATGTTGACGTATAAATGTGGTGGGAAATTATTAAGTGATTTTTAATGATTTTTGTAAATTATTATTTATTTATTTATTTTGGGGGGGGGAGGGAGGGGAGCGGGCGGGCTGCCTCTATTGATCTTTCATTTGTCTATTTTCATCCATCTTTGTTCTTTGGCCTGTGTGGACCTCCCATTGCGGTGACCTCTATTGTCACAGAGCACTGGCTCTGGGCGCATGCGCTCCAGAGCTCCAGCTCAGTAATTGGACACATCAGTCCAGCCGCTCCACGGCACATGGCATCTTCCCAGGCCAGGGATGGAACCGGCACCCCTTGCACTGCAAGGTGGGTGTCCTTACCCACTGGGCCACCAGGGAAGCCCTAATGACTTTTGTAGTGTCTCTAAAATCCTTGGGTCATTGTTAGAGCAGAACAATAAAACTATTGTAAATAATTTGTGATTGTATTTCATTTTAGGTGGGTCTTCTCCAGAGATTCAGCTGGGTTTCAAACTCAGAGAGTATCCACGAAAACATATGAGTAAAATTCAGACGATGGTTATTCTTAATGAGGACAGTCTTACAGGTATGTAGCTATTAAATAATGTTAGTAAAATGAAGAGTCCCTCAGTCGTGTCCAACTCTGCAACCCCTGGATGAGCCATGGAATTCTTCAGGCAAGAATATTGGAGTGGGTAGCCTTTTCTTTCTCCTGAGAATCTTCCCAACCCAGGAATTGAACCAAGGTCTCCTGCATTGCAGGTGGATTGTTTACCAACTGAGTTACTAGGGAAGCCCCTATGTACCTCCTTTTCATATGATGTATGACAAGCTTTCCAGGGTTTGGTTTCCCTTTAGTTCATTCCCATCTTCTAATCTATAGTGAGTATATTTCCTTTTTCTCATTGCTGCTTCTGATTTTTTTTTAAATTAATTTTTGTGGATTCTTTTGAGAAGCTGAGAAGGGAAGAAAAGTTAAAATAGGGACTACAGCTGTCATCTTGAAAACTCTGTATACTAGCATTATGAGTTTTAAGAAGTGGCTGAAAATGAAATATAAAAGAAAAAAGAAAATATTCTTTCTAGTAGGATTTAAGTCTGTACAATTTTCTTTTTATATCCTTTGCATTCATCCTGAAACAGAGAAGTGTCAATATTATTTCATTCAGTGTTGTGTATACGTTTCTTCTTAAATTTAAAAATGTTGACGTATAAATGTGGTGGGAAATTATTAAGTGATTTTTAATGATTTTTGTAAATTATTATTTATTTATTTATTTTGGGGGGGTGGGGAGGGAGGGGGGCGGGCGGGCTGCCTCTATTGATCTTTCATTTGTCTATTTTCATCCATCTTTGTTCTTTGGCCTGTGTGGACCTCCCATTGCGGTGACCTCTATTGTCACAGAGCACTGGCTCTGGGCGCATGCGCTCCAGAGCTCCAGCTCAGTAATTGGACACATCAGTCCAGCCGCTCCACGGCACATGGCATCTTCCCAGGCCAGGGATGGAACCGGCGCCCCTTGCACTGCAAGGTGGGTGTCCTTACCCACTGGGCCACCAGGGAAGCCCTAATGACTTTTGTAGTGTCTCTAAAATCCTTGGGTCATTGTTAGAGCAGAACAATAAAACTATTGTAAATAATTTGTGATTGTATTTCATTTTAGGTGGGTCTTCTCCAGAGATTCAGCTGGGTTTCAAACTCAGAGAGTATCCACGAAAACATATGAGTAAAATTCAGACGATGGTTATTCTTAATGAGGACGCAGTCTTACAGGTATGTAGCTTATTGATTAAATACATGCTTAGTAAAATTAGTAATGCTATTTGAAATAGGCACAAATTACTAATGATTCATTCTTTTTGTCTGTTGTTTTGCTTCTTTCTTTTCTTACTCAGTTTTTTCCCCTTTTTGGCTAGTTACTCTTAGGAAAAAGTCAGATGTTCGGAGCTCTTTTTCCTTTATTTCTCCTTCTAATAGAGATGCATAATTAAGAAGGTTGAAATAGGCGAAAATAAGATATAATAATTAGTTTTCATCTCCATTGTATGTCAAAGATAACCCTAAATTTGTGAAGAAGATACTAAACTGTGTGGTATAATTTGATATATGGGCCACTGAAAGACCCTTCTGTTGTCTGATGTGTGTGCACTTGAGTGCATGTGTGCAGAAACACACTTACATACACAAATTTTCACTTGTTCCTTTTTAACAGTCACCATGGGGAAAGCTAAGTAATGATTCATTTAGTACCTTGACATAAATAAGTTACCTAACCAGAGATAATTATAGAGCCTTGGGCTTCCCTATTGGTCCAGTGGGTAAGGACACCGCCTTGCAGTGCAAGGGGCGCCGGTTCGATCCCTGGCCTGGGAAGATCCCACGTGCCGCGGAGCGGCTGGACCGATGTGTCCAATTACCGAGCCGGAGCTCTGGAGCGCATGCGCCCAGAGCCGGTGCTCTGCGACAACAGAGGCCACCGCGATGGGAGGCCCACACGGGCCAAAGGACAAAGATAGATGAAACTGGACAAATGAAAGACCAATAGAAGTGGCCCGCCTGCTTCTCTCCCTCCCCACCCCCACCCCCACCAAAATAAATAAATAAATAAATCTTTAAAAAAAAAAATTATAGAGTCTTAAGGAACGGAAGGGAGAATATATATTTTTTAATAGCAAAAACTGACAGCAGTTCAACAGAGTGAGTACGAGGGTTTATTTAACATTGAACTTGAATTATAATTAAAATTACTTGAAATTATAATTACTTAAATTATAGTTCACTTGAATTATATCTAGAAATAGTGATATATTCAACACCAATTTTTTTTAAAGCTGAAATGCTTATATTTAGCTTCTAATAATTTGTTTAAAAATCAGTTTTATAGCTTCTGAATTAAGGAAAAGAACTTTTCTCCCCTTCAGCTTTAGTAACTGTGAAATAAAAAATAATTTTTTAACTTTATCTCAGAAACATTTATTATGTGAATATTGTACCTGACACTAGATTGTACCTCAGAATGGTGACTTTGAAAGCTTCATTACCAAACTTATTTGGATAGCTTTTTTTGAAATACAGACTCCCAGCCCCATATTTGGGTAGAACCCAGGGCTCTCCGTTTTTCAAAAACTTCCAAAGAAACTTCTGAAGATCAGCTGTGCTTCGTCTCTCAGTCGTGTCCAGCTCTTTTTTTTTTTAAAGATTTATTTATTTATTTACTTTGGGCGGGGGTCGGGTTGGGGAGGGAGGGGAGTGGGCGGGCCACTTCTATTGGTCTTTCATTTCTCCATTTTCATTCGTCTTCGTTCCTTGGCTCCTGTGGGCCTCCCATCGCGGTGGCGTCTGTCGTTGCAGAGCACCGGCTCTGGGCGCATGCGCTCCAGAGCTCCGGCTCGCTGATTGGACACATCAGTCCAGCCACTCCGCGGCACGTGGGATCTTCCCAGGCCAGGGCTCGAACCGGCGCCCCTTGCACTGCAAGGCGGTGTCCTTAGCCACTGGACCACCAGGGGAAGCCCCGTGTCCAGCTCTTGACCAGCCCCCAAGTGAGAATACTGAGTGGGTTGCCATGCCCTCCTCCAGGGGCTCTTCCCAACCTAGAAATCAAACCCAGGCCTCCCCCATTGCAGACAGAATCTTTACCATCTGAGCCAGCAGGAAGCCAGATTGAACAGTTGCATTAGAGGACTTGAAGAGCTGATGACTGTTATCTTTCGAAGGTTTTTCATCATATTGTAAAGCAGCCATCTGCTGGTTGTGGGCTTGTTATAAAATTAGGAAAGTTAAATGGAGTACTTGCTATTTGTTCCTCTTTTTTTGCCTTCAGAGGAGTTCATTGGTGATAAAAATAGATGCCTCGTTTAATTTCCCCCTGCCCCTCCCCTGTTTCTGTTTACAGTAATAGTTGGACCTTGTTACCAAAGTATTAAACGTTGGTAGCAAATTTTAATTAACATTATTTTTCAATTGACAGATATTGCTACTTTCATTTTTTTTTCTTTTTTTTTTAAACCTTTATTTTGCTTTTAACTTTTACAGAGTTTTTGTTGTTTACAGATATGTATGATCACAGATTAGTCATATGTATATTGCCCCCATCCCACCCCTCCAGGCTGTCGCACAGCACTCCTGCAGGATCCCCTTTTCCCACAACACAGTGACAGTAGCTATTTTTTTCACATATGATAGTATAGGTTTTCTTTTTTTAATTTTTATTTTACTTTTTATTTTTACAGAGTTTTGTTGTTTACAGATATGTATGATCCCAGATTAGTCATATGTATATCTCCTCCATCCCACCCCTCCAGGCCCTCGCACAGTGTCCCTTGCAGGATCCCCTTTTTTTAAGGAGAGATATTTTGCCAAAGATCTTTTCTGATACCAGTAAGATATTTAAGGTAAAGGCTTCTTTTAAAATGATGAAAACCAGTGTGCTGTGAAATCTTAAAATAGAAGCATTTCATCAGAGCATTTTATCTTTTTTTGAAAGGGACACAACAACTTCAGATTTTCTGGCATGATCTGAGAATTGAGTAAACTCTATTAAGCATTTAACTGTGTAACACAGAGATTATATGATTTTAGCCCGTGGGAGGAATATTGGAACTTAGAACCTGCCAAGAATGTCTCATCAGAACTATTAAGGATTTTAGCCACTGGACCACCAGGGGAAGCCCCGTGTCCAGCTCTTGACCAGCCCCCAAGTGAGAATACTGAGTGGGTTGCCATGCCCTCCTCCAGGGGCTCTTCCCAACCTAGAAATCAAACCCAGGCCTCCCCCATTGCAGACAGAATCTTTACCATCTGAGCCAGCAGGAAGCCAGATTGAACAGTTGCATTAGAGGACTTGAAGAGCTGATGACTGTTATCTTTCGAAGGTTTTTCATCATATTGTAAAGCAGCCATCTGCTGGTTGTGGGCTTGTTATAAAATTAGGAAAGTTAAATGGAGTACTTGCTATTTGTTCCTCTTTTTTTGCCTTCAGAGGAGTTCATTGGTGATAAAAATAGATGCCTCGTTTAATTTCCCCCTGCCCCTCCCCTGTTTCTGTTTACAGTAATAGTTGGACCTTGTTACCAAAGTATTAAACGTTGGTAGCAAATTTTAATTAACATTATTTTTCAATTGACAGATATTGCTACTTTCATTTTTTTTTCTTTTTTTTAAACCTTTATTTTGCTTTTAACTTTTACAGAGTTTTTGTTGTTTACAGATATGTATGATCACAGATTAGTCATATGTATATTGCCCCCATCCCACCCCTCCAGGCTGTCGCACAGCACTCCTGCAGGATCCCCTTTTCCCACAACACAGTGACAGTAGCTATTTTTTTCACATATGATAGTATAGGTTTTCTTTTTTTAATTTTTATTTTACTTTTTATTTTTACAGAGTTTTGTTGTTTACAGATATGTATGATCCCAGATTAGTCATATGTATATCTCCTCCATCCCACCCCTCCAGGCCCTCGCACAGTGTCCCTTGCAGGATCCCCTTTTTTTAAGGAGAGATATTTTGCCAAAGATCTTTTCTGATACCAGTAAGATATTTAAGGTAAAGGCTTCTTTTAAAATGATGAAAACCAGTGTGCTGTGAAATCTTAAAATAGAAGCATTTCATCAGAGCATTTTATCTTTTTTTGAAAGGGACACAACAACTTCAGATTTTCTGGCATGATCTGAGAATTGAGTAAACTCTATTAAGCATTTAACTGTGTAACACAGAGATTATATGATTTTAGCCCGTGGGAGGAATATTGGAACTTAGAACCTGCCAAGAATGTCTCATCAGAACTATTAAGGATTTTATGAAACTAGGACTAAAAAGAAGGAACACTCCCTCTCTTTTTGCCTAGGTTCCACAGATTCTTATATAGAAAGAAATAAGACCAAAAAAACCCTAAATAGACAGCTCTTAAAAGAAAATATAGAGAGAAAGTATCATGACATTCAGTTTGGCAATGATTTCATACATGTGAAAGCATAAACAACTAAATAAAATATAGGTAAACTAGACTTCATGAAAATTAAAAACCTGTGTGCATCAAAGAACACTATGAGTAGAGTGAAAAGGTAACCTGAAGAAAGGGGGAAAATACTGATATTTGTAAATCATAAATCTGATAAGGGATTGTTGATACATTGAATATATGGAGACTTACAACTCAACAACTAACAACCCAATTAAAAAATGAGCAAAGGACATAAGCAGAAATTTAAGTAAGAAGACGTAGGGAATTCCCCAGTGGTCCAGTGGTTAGAAATTGGGGGTTTTCTTGCTGGGCCTGGGTTCTGTCCTTGATCAGGGAACTAAGATTCCACTAGCTGTGCAGCACAGTTTGAAAAAGAGAGAGGGAGATGAAGAAATGGGTAATAAGCACACAGGAATGCATTAAGAATGCCATCACCAAACTAAAGTGACAAGTATTGACATGAATGTGGAAAAATTGGACTTCTTGCTCGTTGCTGGTGGGAAATGTAGAATGGTGCAGCAGCTATGGAGAATGGTATGGTGACTCCTCAGAAATCAAGGAGAGAATTAGCATATGATTTAGAAATTCCTCTTCTGGGACTGTACCCAAAATAAATGAAAGCAGGGACTCAAAAATATATTTGTTCATCCACACTCGTGGAAGCATTATTAAGCATTATTCAGAATAACCAAAAGGTGGAAGCAACTCAGGTGTCCACTGATAAATAAGTAGAAAAATAACCTATACAATAGATATTATTCAGCCTGGGGGTACACCTAATAACAATAAGAAAAATTTTTTTGCATGATCTGAGAATTGAGTAAACTCTATTAAGCATTTAACTGTGTAACACAGAGATTATATGATTTTAGCCCGTGGGAGGAATATTGGAACTTAGAACCTGCCAAGAATGTCTCATCAGAACTATTAAGGATTTTATGAAACTAGGACTAAAAAGAAGGAACACTCCCTCTCTTTTTGCCTAGGTTCCACAGATTCTTATATAGAAAGAAATAAGACCAAAAAAACCCTAAATAGACAGCTCTTAAAAGAAAATATAGAGAGAAAGTATCATGACATTCAGTTTGGCAATGATTTCATACATGTGAAAGCATAAACAACTAAATAAAATATAGGTAAACTAGACTTCATGAAAATTAAAAACCTGTATGCATCAAAGAACACTATGAGTAGAGTGAAAAGGTAACCTGAAGAAAGGGGGAAAATACTGATATTTGTAAATCATAAATCTGATAAGGGATTGTTGATACATTGAATATATGGAGACTTACAACTCAACAACTAACAACCCAATTAAAAAATGAGCAAAGGACATAAGCAGAAATTTAAGTAAGAAGACGTAGGGAATTCCCCAGTGGTCCAGTGGTTAGAAATTGGGGGTTTTCTTGCTGGGCCTGGGTTCTGTCCTTGATCAGGGAACTAAGATTCCACTAGCTGTGCAGCACAGTTTGAAAAAGAGAGAGGGAGATGAAGAAATGGGTAATAAGCACACAGGAATGCATTAAGAATGCCATCACCAAACTAAAGTGACAAGTATTGACATGAATGTGGAAAAATTGGACTTCTTGCTCGTTGCTGGTGGGAAATGTAGAATGGTGCAGCAGCTATGGAGAATGGTATGGTGACTCCTCAGAAATCAAGGAGAGAATTAGCATATGATTTAGAAATTCCTCTTCTGGGACTGTACCCAAAATAAATGAAAGCAGGGACTCAAAAATATATTTGTTCATCCACACTCGTGGAAGCATTATTAAGCATTATTCAGAATAACCAAAAGGTGGAAGCAACTCAGGTGTCCACTGATAAATAAGTAGATAAACAAAATGTGGTACACCTATACAATAGATATTATTCAGCCTGAGAAAGGAACGAAATACTGATTCACACTACAACATGAATAAACCTTGAAGACATCATAATTAGGTAAAATAAACCAGCCTCAAAAGGACAAATAGAAGATTCCTTTTATATGAGGCACTTAAGAGTAGTCACTTTCATAGAGACAGAAGGTAGATGGGTGCCATGGGCTGGAGAGGTATAACTGGAGAGTTACTGTTGAGATGAGGAATTTCACTTAGGGAAGATGAAGAAGTCCTTGAAAGGGATGTTCGTGATGATTGTACATCAGTGGGAATGTACATAATGTCACAGTACTGTACATTTTGAAATGGCCAAAACGGTGAATCTTATGTATATTTTACCATAGTAAAAACAATACTAAGAAATAATAACATAAGAATGATCTTAAATGTAAAGTTTTTTAGTTTGTTTCATTAGCCTACCATTCCTTTGTTGAAATAAGACTACTGTTTTTCTTTCTAGGAACCACAGGATGAAATGGAACAAAATGAAGCTCTTTTACAGTAAGTATAATGATTTTTGGATTATTATATTGTAGATATTTTTATCATTTTACACGTGTAAAATAACTCTTAAGAGTTTTAGAGTTATTGTATATTTCTGAATAATTGTCCCTTTAGCAGCATACATGTGTTATTTTACAAACATTCTAGGAAGTTTTATTTCACAAGAAAAGTTGAATCAGGTTCAGTTGATGCTCTCACTATTAAAATTAGTTAAAAAGCAAATGTATAACATAACATGAAGGAAGAATTTGTAGAGCTTATTGAAATTAGGCCTTCTATAACTATTATGGTTAAAGAGACCCTATCCTTAAATTTTCTTTTTTTTGGCCACTTCTATTGATCTTTCATTTATTTTGTCTTTGTTCTTTGGCCTGTGTGGGCCTCCCATCACAGCGGCCTTTCTTCGTTGCAGAGCACCAGCTCTGGGTGCATGCACTCCAGAGCTCTGGCTCGGTAGTTGGACACATCGGTCCAGCCGCTCCGTGGCACACAGGATCTTCCCAGGCCAGGGACAGAACCGGTGCCCCTTGCATTGCAAGGTGGTGTCCTTACCCACTGGACCACCAGGGAAGCCCCCAATTTTCTTTTTTTAAAATACAGTGTTCTCAGAGTATGGCCTGTAGACCCCCTGGGAGTCCCTGAGACTCTTTCCAGAGTGTCCCTGAGGTCAAAACTGTTTTCATAATAATGCCAGCTCATAATTTGCTTGTATCATGGTACTGACATTTGCACTTATGGTGCTAAAGCAAATGGTGGATAAACTGCTGGGGCCTTAGTAGGAATCAGGGTGGGGGCACCAAGTAGTTCTAGGAGTCCTGTATTTTTCGCTGCCACGTACTAGCAGATGAAAAGAAAAAATGTCCAGTTTTATTTAGTGCAGTTGATGAAGCCAAACAGTTGTTAGTTTTATTAAATTTCTACCCTTGAATATCTTTTATACATTTCTATGTAAAGTGCGATAGTTGTCTTAAAAAGAGCACTTGTGTACTTGTTTGAGTTATAAAATTAGTCAAAAAAAAACACCCCAAAACCTAACTAGGTTCACTTTTTATTAACTTTAACAAATGGCAAACTGGCTATTTAGACTTGAATAAATGGTAGACATTTTCTTAGAACTGTCTGGTAAGGTTGGTGGAAATACTTATGAAAGTGACCGTTCTGAAATTTTAGAATAAAACGTATCAATACAAGGAAAAAAATACGATTGATCAGGTTATTTTACAAACATTCTAGGAAGTTTTATTTCACAAGAAAAGTTGAATCAGGTTCAGTTGATGCTCTCACTATTAAAATTAGTTAAAAAGCAAATGTATAACATAACATGAAGGAAGAATTTGTAGAGCTTATTGAAATTAGGCCTTCTATAACTATTATGGTTAAAGAGACCCTATCCTTAAATTTTCTTTTTTTTGGCCACTTCTATTGATCTTTCATTTATTTTGTCTTTGTTCTTTGGCCTGTGTGGGCCTCCCATCACAGCGGCCTTTCTTCGTTGCAGAGCACCAGCTCTGGGTGCATGCACTCCAGAGCTCTGGCTCGGTAGTTGGACACATCGGTCCAGCCGCTCCGTGGCACACAGGATCTTCCCAGGCCAGGGACAGAACCGGTGCCCCTTGCATTGCAAGGTGGTGTCCTTACCCACTGGACCACCAGGGAAGCCCCCAATTTTCTTTTTTTAAAATACAGTGTTCTCAGAGTATGGCCTGTAGACCCCCTGGGAGTCCCTGAGACTCTTTCCAGAGTGTCCCTGAGGTCAAAACTGTTTTCATAATAATGCCAGCTCATAATTTGCTTGTATCATGGTACTGACATTTGCACTTATGGTGCTAAAGCAAATGGTGGATAAACTGCTGGGGCCTTAGTAGGAATCAGGGTGGGGGCACCAAGTAGTTCTAGGAGTCCTGTATTTTTCGCTGCCACGTACTAGCAGATGAAAAGAAAAAATGTCCAGTTTTATTTAGTGCAGTTGATGAAGCCAAACAGTTGTTAGTTTTATTAAATTTCTACCCTTGAATATCTTTTATACATTTCTATGTAAAGTGCGATAGTTGTCTTAAAAAGAGCACTTGTGTACTTGTTTGAGTTATAAAATTAGTCAAAAAAAAACACCCCAAAACCTAACTAGGTTCACTTTTTATTAACTTTAACAAATGACAAACTGGCTATTTACACTTGAATAAATGGTAGACATTTTCTTAGAACTTTCTGGTAAGGTTGGTGGAAATACTTATGAAAGTGACCGTTCTGAAATTTTTAGAATAAAACGTATCAATACAAGGAAGATTTGCATAACTCAACAAATGAGTATTTTCTGAAAGACCAATGCAGGATGTCAGAGCATCACCCACAGACAAGTAAAAGATCCCTTCATAGGGCTTCCCTGGTGGTCCATTGGTAAGGACACCACCTTGCAGTTCAAGGGGCACTGGTTCAATCCCTGACCTGGGAAGATCCTGTGTGCCATGGAGCGGCTGGACCAATGTGTCCAGCTACCGAGCCAGAGCTCTGGAGTGCATGCACCCAGAGCTGGTGCTCTGCAATGCAGAGAGGCCACTGTGATGGGAGGCCCACACGGGCCAAAGAACAAAGATGGATGAAACTGAATAAATGAAAGACCAATGGAAGTGACCCGCCCGCCCTCCTCCCTCCCCAGCCCACCTCCCCCCCCACAAAAAAAAAAAAAAAAGATCCCTTCATATGCAAGATAGACCAATAAAAAAGCTCATTGATTTTGTTTCCGTTTTCACATTTCCGGTAACCTTTATGATATGATTGCTTCTGGAGTTTTGGTGTGTTATCTGGAAAGAATATGCACTATTATCCAAAAAGTCTCCTAAAGTACTCCTTCCTTTTCCAACTGTGTATCTCTGTGAGGCCAGATTTTTGTAATATACCTCAAATAAAAAAATATATGGCAGGGCTTCCCTGGTGGTCCAGTGGGTAAGGACACCGCCTTGCAGTGCAAGGGCTGTCGGTTCGATCCCTGGCCTGAGAAGATCCCATGTGCCGCGGAGCAGCTGGACTAATGTGTCTAATTACCGAGCCGGAGCTCTGGAGCACATGTGCCCAGAGCCGGCGCTCAGCAACAACAGAGGCCACCGTGATGGGAGGCCCACAAGAGCCAAAGAACAAAGACGGATGAAAATAGACAAATGAAAGACCAATAGAAGTGGCCCGCCCACCCCCTCCCTCCCCAACCCGCCCCCCCCCAAAAATATATATATGGCAAAAGATTGAATGTGTTTAGCAGTCAAATGGAACTTGTCTTCTGTTAAGCTGAACATTAAAGAGATTTTTAAATATGTGAAACAGTGCCACTTTCTCACTAATGTTTTTTCATTTTGGAAAATACAATAATTTTCATAAAATATATTAATATATTGGATTATTACTGCTATTTTAAAATTATTTAGCATTTTTCTCCATCTTAATATTTAATATGTAAATATAAAATAAACATAAGCCACATAAATAAAAACTCTTTGATTTCCTCACTAATTTTTAAGCATATAAAGAAGTCCAAAGACCACAATTTTAAGAATCTCTGCTTTAAAATAACCCTTTTACAACAATATAAGTTCATCTACAGAAATGGAAAAAGACAAAAGACTAAGACTAATATAGCATCTGTAATCTCACTGCCTGAAGAGAACCATTCTTAACATTTTGGAACATTTTATTTCAGACATTCTATAAATTTTTGTTTTCTTTGTATTTTCTACAGAATTGGGATTGGTCTGCCGATAGTTTTATTTTCTGCTTTTTTCTTTCTTTCTTTCTTTTGGCATCACCATGCAGCTTGCAAGGTCATAGTTCCCTCACCAGGGATCAAACCTGTGCCACTGTAGTGGAAGTCTGGAATCCTGATCAGTGGACCACCAGGGGGTTCCTCTTGTTTTTAAATTTTAAGTATAGTTTATCATAATTACTAGTTGACATCTTTAGTACTTTTTAAAAAACATGAATTTTAATAATGGCCTCATAGTATTTCATTGTGTAATTTACTATACTGTAATTTATATAATCCATTTTCTAATATTGGATATGTATTTTACAGTCTTACCTAATATAATTATTTTTTAATAACTTAGATGAAAGTTTGCTATAATTTCAAAGGGAAAAAATTCTGTTGTTAATTCAGACTATGATTTTGTTTTATTTTAAATCAGCTTGTACACAAAGAATCATGTTTTAGGGGGAAAATGGCATGTTTTTCTGTTTACCTTGTGGAAATTATTTTGTATGAGCAATTTTATTTTCAATATAGCTTATCACTTCTAGTTTTTAGGAGGCAGAAGAAAATGTTCAATTTATTATTCTTGCTTAGGATTTAAGTAGCTATACCTGGTATATAAAAAGTATTCTTAAAACAACTGGAACAAGAGGTTTTTTAGGGGAAAATATCTTGATTGCATTTGTATAGTAAATTAGATTGAGAAAATAATAGTTTACTGATTGCTTTTCTTCAGCCATCTTTTAATTATCTCAGGGCAGATGATCAGAATTTTAGATTAGACATGACCTTTATTTTGCTTGCCACCTCTTCCCTTTAGTATTTTCTGCCTCTTTTCCCCTGCTGTGAAATACAAGAAAGATAAGTAATGTCTGAGAATTTTCTCATTACTAATTTTCAGTTACATCAGTGTATTTGAGAATTTGCATAGCCAAGATGCATGAATTAGGACCAATTTTTCTGTCTCTCTTCACCCCTCTATTTAGTAGACAGTCATCTCCAAAGTTTCTTTCAGACCTAAGTGTAGTTAGCTTGTTTATACTCCTAAAGGTCATTCCTTAATATTTTGGCTCTTTCCAGTTTTTAATTCATTTGAAATTTAAATGTTAACAAATTGATAGTAATTATAAAAGTAATTAGAATGATAGAGCTAAAAAAGATCCTATTTGAAATTTCTTTAAATTAAAAAAGTTTAGATCATAGCATATGAAACAACAGACAGAGAATTAATCTCCAAAATCTACAAGCAACTCAGACGACTCAGCACCAGAAAAATGAACAACCCAATCAAAAAATGGGAAAAGGACCTAAACAGACACCTCTCCAAAGAGGACATACAGATGGCCCAAAAGCACATGAAATGATGCTCAACTTCACTTATAATTAGAGAAATGCAAATCAAAACTACAATGAGATATCACCTCACACCCGTCAGAATGGCCATCATCCACAAATCGACAGACAATAAATGCTGGAGAGGGTGTGGAAAAAACAAAGGGAAAAAATTCTGTTGTTAATTCAGACTATGATTTTGTTTTATTTTAAATCAGCTTGTACACAAAGAATCATGTTTTAGGGGGAAAATGGCATGTTTTTCTGTTTACCTTGTGGAAATTATTTTGTATGAGCAATTTTATTTTCAATATAGCTTATCACTTCTAGTTTTTAGGAGGCAGGAGAAAATGTTCAATTTATTATTCTTGCTTAGGATTTAAGTAGCTATACCTGGTATATAAAAAGTATTCTTAAAACAACTGGAACAAGAGGTTTTTTTTTAGGGAAGATATCTTGATTGCATTTGTATAGTAAATTAGATTGAGAAAATAATAGTTTACTGATTGCTTTTCTTCAGCCATCTTTTAATTATCTCAGGGCAGATGATCAGAATTTTAGATTAGACATGACCTTTATTTTGCTTGCCACCTCTTCCCTTTAGTATTTTCTGCCTCTTTTCCCCTGCTGTGAAATACAAGAAAGATAAGTAATGTCTGAGAATTTTCTCATTACTAATTTTCAGTTACATCAGTGTATTTGAGAATTTGCATAGCCAAGATGCATGAATTAGGACCAATTTTTCTGTCTCTCTTCACCCCTCTATTTAGTAGACAGTCATCTCCAAAGTTTCTTTCAGACCTAAGTGTAGTTAGCTTGTTTATACTCCTAAAGGTCATTCCTTAATATTTTGGCTCTTTCCAGTTTTTAATTCATTTGAAATTTAAATGTTAACAAATTGATAGTAATTATAAAAGTAATTAGAATGATAGAGCTAAAAAAGATCCTATTTGAAATTTCTTTAAATTAAAAAAGTTTAGATCATAGCATATGAAACAACAGACAGAGAATTAATCTCCAAAATCTACAAGCAACTCAGACGACTCAGCACCAGAAAAATGAACAACCCAATCAAAAAATGGGAAAAGGACCTAAACAGACACCTCTCCAAAGAGGACATACAGATGGCCCAAAAGCACATGAAATGATGCTCAACTTCACTTATAATTAGAGAAATGCAAATCAAAACTACAATGAGATATCACCTCACACCCGTCAGAATGGCCATCATCCACAAATCGACAGACAATAAATGCTGGAGAGGGTGTGGAGAAAAGGGAACACTCCTGCATTGCTGGTGGGAATGTAGATGGATACAGCCTCTATGGAAGACAGTCTGGAGATTTCTTAACTAAAACTAGAAGCACCATTTGACCCAGCAATCCCACTCTTAGGCTTATACCCTGATGAAATTAAATCTGAAAGAAGCGCCTGTACCCCAATGTTCATTGCAGCTCTCTATACAATAGCTAGAACATGGAAGCAACCTAGATGCCCATTGACGAACGAATGGAAACAAAAGCTCTGGTACATATATACAATGGAATACTACATAGCTGTAAAGAGAAATGCAGAAGAATCAACCCTAATGAGGTAGCTGGCTCTAGAAACTATCATAAAAAGTGAAGTTAGTCAGAAAGAGAAGGACAAGTACAATATACTAACATGCATATATGGAATCTAGTAGGATGGTGATGATGGCACACGCAATGAAGCGACAGAAAGACAGACCTGGACAGTGGACATATGGACATTGTGGGGAAGGAACAGTGGGTGAGAGGTGTAAAGGAAGTAGCATGAAGGCCTGTACTATCATATATGAAGAAAAATAGCTATAGTCATTGCTCTGTGAGAAAAACAGATCCTTCAGGGGTGCTGTATGATGGTCTGGAGGGGTGGGAAGGGGGAGATATACATATGACTAATCTGGGAACATACATATCTGTAAACAACAAAACTCTGTAAAAGTTAAAAGTAAAATAAAGCTTAAAAAAAAAAAAAAAGTTTAGGGGCTTCCCTGGTGGTCCAGTGGATAAAGAGTCTGCCTTGCAGTGCAAAGGCCACTGGTTCGATCCCTGACCAGGGAAGAACCCGTGTGCCACGGAGCGCCTGGACCGGTGTGTCCAATTGTGAACGCTCGCTCTGTGGTGCATGCACCCAGAGCCAATGCTCTGCAGCTGGAGAGGCCACTGCAATAGGAGGGAGGCCCAAGCAGGCCAGGGAATGAAGATGGAAGAAAATAAATAAATAAATAATCAATAAAGGAGGCCAAAATTAAAAAAAAAAAAGGATTAAACAGTTTAAATTGGATCTGAATGAGAAGTAGTAGTGTTTTTCCCATTTAAAAAGTTGTATTTATTTATTAATTAATTGATTTTTTTTTTTTCTTTTTAGGATTAGAAAAAGTCATCCAGTGTTCACTTTATCATTTCCCCAGACTGATCATTCACTAACCCATCGAAGTATTATAGGTACGCTTTTATGGGTAGAGTCATATAAAGTGGATTTGTCTTTGTCTAAAAGTAGTAGTCTTTTTCTTTTTTTAATTTATTATTATTTTTTAAATAGAAGTCTTGGTTAGGTATGGATTTATTTATAACCAGGCTGGTTTACTGCTCATTGCTGCCATACATTTTTACATATGAAATCAGTGTTGTTGTTGACCTTAGATCATGCTGCTTGAAGTTGCCCACATGAAAAGCAACTCAGGTGCAGTCAGTACTTTTTTCTCTAAATGTCTACTTTTTTGACTTGTAATTTGGAGAATTAAATTTGAAAACAATGCTTGTGTACTCTATTCCTAGCAGGCCATTTACGTGATTTCAGCTGTAATAGAGGATGGCTGTCTTTCTCTTTGGAGTGTCTCCTGTGTATGTTGTATGACAGTGTAGTAAATATTCTCAGTGGTCATTGAAATCTTGTATTATAAGAAGAGGCACAAGGACATGATAATTGGAATTGAAAAGTTAAGCTTTGAAAGTTCTATTTCTCCCGTTCTATTGCCACTATAACATTAGCAGTATCACTGAAGGCCATCACCAACTCTTGCATGTGTTCCTAATGCCTTGATTTTGGTCTGTAATATTATTTATTCATTATTTTAACAAATATATATTGAGCCTGCTGAGTGCCAGGTGTATGGATGCTATGGATGTACAAATGCCAAGCAAACCAGGGATCCGAAAAAGGTAACTGATCTGTCTGGAGCTTGAAGACAGTATGGATCCGAACCATCTTGCTGTGGAAAACAGAAATGCTTTCAAGGATGTCTGGGGGCAAGGCTAAAAGGATAAAGAACTGGGTCAGTTGTGCTTCTGCTGTCCAACCTGTGACAGATTAGTTGAAGAAAAAAACAATGATTTTGGCTTATGGAAATAGATTAAATTTGTGGGAAAAAACCCCCTGAGTTCATATTGATACTCAAAAAATGTTAGGAGTGTGTAAAAGGTAGTCTCTACAGAAAACAGAAAGCATAGCAGAATGTTTAAAAAATGCTAATGACTTTAAGCAATAAAGGTTTGTTAATTCATGTGCATTTAGGACATCTCCTGATTCTTTTGGCCCTTTCAAGAATGTTCTTTATTATGCCTAACTCAACAGCATGAATCTGTTACATAGAATGGAGAAGATAATGAGATTGAGAAAGTATATGTGATTTTTTCCTTGTGTAGCTGCAAGTATTTAGAAGAACTCAGCCAAAGCAGGGTTTTTTTTTTTTAGGTTTCTAATTGATATTTTTGGCTGCACTGGGTCTTCAGTGCTGCTCATGAACTTTCTCTGATTGCGTGGAGGCTATTCTTTGTTGCAGTGCTTTGGCATCACTGCAGTGGCTTCTGTTTTGTGGGCGCATGGGCTCTAGCGCTTGAGGGCTTCAGTAGCTACGTCATGTGGACTCAGTGGTTGTGGCACATGGGCTTAGTTGCTCCATGGCACATGTCAGCTGTAATAGAGGATGGCTGTCTTTCTCTTTGGAGTGTCTCCTGTGTATGTTGTATGACAGTGTAGTAAATATTCTCAGTGGTCATTGAAATCTTGTATTATAAGAAGAGGCACAAGGACATGATAATTGGAATTGAAAAGTTAAGCTTTGAAAGTTCTATTTCTCCCGTTCTATTGCCACTATAACATTAGCAGTATCACTGAAGGCCATCACCAACTCTTGCATGTGTTCCTAATGCCTTGATTTTGGTCTGTAATATTATTTATTCATTATTTTAACAAATATATATTGAGCCTGCTGAGTGCCAGGTGTATGGATGCTATGGATGTACAAATGCCAAGCAAACCAGGGATCCGAAAAAGGTAACTGATCTGTCTGGAGCTTGAAGACAGTATGGATCCGAACCATCTTGCTGTGGAAAACAGAAATGCTTTCAAGGATGTCTGGGGGCAAGGCTAAAAGGATAAAGAACTGGGTCAGTTGTGCTTCTGCTGTCCAACCTGTGACAGATTAGTTGAAGAAAAAAACAATGATTTTGGCTTATGGAAATAGATTAAATTTGTGGGAAAAAACCCCCTGAGTTCATATTGATACTCAAAAAATGTTAGGAGTGTGTAAAAGGTAGTCTCTACAGAAAACAGAAAGCATAGCAGAATGTTTAAAAAATGCTAATGACTTTAAGCAATAAAGGTTTGTTAATTCATGTGCATTTAGGACATCTCCTGATTCTTTTGGCCCTTTCAAGAATGTTCTTTATTATGCCTAACTCAACAGCATGAATCTGTTACATAGAATGGAGAAGATAATGAGATTGAGAAAGTATATGTGATTTTTTCCTTGTGTAGCTGCAAGTATTTAGAAGAACTCAGCCAAAGCAGGGTTTTTTTTTTTTAGGTTTCTAATTGATATTTTTGGCTGCACTGGGTCTTCAGTGCTGCTCATGAACTTTCTCTGATTGCGTGGAGGCTATTCTTTGTTGCAGTGCTTTGGCATCACTGCAGTGGCTTCTGTTTTTGTGGAGGCGCATGGGCTCTAGCGCTTGAGGGCTTCAGTAGCTACGTCATGTGGACTCAGTGGTTGTGGCACATGGGCTTAGTTGCTCCATGGCACATGTCATCTTCCCAAACCAGGGATCAAAACAGTGTCTCCTGCATTGGCCAGGAGGATTCTTTACCACTGAGCCACCAGGGAAGCCAGAGAGGTTGGTTTTTAATTAAACTAATTCCAAATAATTGTAGTTTTGCTTTTCTTCATGTGAAATATGTCTTAAGGAATGACAGAGTTTCATAACTTTATTGCTAACATGATACTTTTATATTAATAGAGTGATATAATATTCATAAAGCATTTTATATATCATATGCATGTCTGAGAAGTTACTTCAAGTTATATGATTAAGAAATGTTGAGTGAAACAGTATGCTGTAATGCTTTAATAAAACTGAAATGAAAACATATAATGTTATTTTCTAGGACCTGAGGCTGAAAATTCTGAAGTGCTAACACATGCAGAACAGGTTGGTCTGTATAACAGAAATTAGCTATTCAGATATTGGGTTTAATTTTTTTTAGATTATGTTCGTTGAAGTAGCAAGTCCATGTTAAGTTTTTCCCAAACAGAAATATGACCGGACCATTTTGATAGATAGAATTGTCTAATATTTCAGTGGTTTTTTTAAAGAGGAATTATTTTCCAATACTTTTCTTGTAAACTTATGTAAATACTTCTTTGGAATAAAGCAGGCTATTACTGTGCACAGTGTTTTTTGTGAATTGCAAAGTTTTTCCCCCTGCATTCCCCCTATTTAGTCTGAGCTGTCATGGACAGAAACCATGAGAACACTTTTCTTACATCTGTAGTGGAATCCCATTTCAGTATTCTTATCCCTAAGTAGAAGTAGAATTTTCTTGATCTGTGTTTCTTTTCTAACATTGTGAGCTTTTTATTCTTTATCTAGAGAAGAATATTTAATACCAAATTAGTTACTGAGGTAACATAGCAAAAAACATAGCCTTCTGTTTCTTTTGTCTATTACCCTGAAAAAACTCTCTAACAACCAATTTCAGTGTTTGGCATCACTGCAGTGGCTTCTGTTTTGTGGAGGCGCATGGGCTCTGCGCTTGAGGGCTTCAGTAGCTACGTCATGTGGACTCAGTGGTTGTGGCACATGGGCTTAGTTGCTCCATGGCACATGTCATCTTCCCAAACCAGGGATCAAAACAGTGTCTCCTGCATTGGCCAGGAGGATTCTTTACCACTGAGCCACCAGGGAAGCCAGAGAGGTTGGTTTTTAATTAAACTAATTCCAAATAATTGTAGTTTTGCTTTTCTTCATGTGAAATATGTCTTAAGGAATGACAGAGTTTCATAACTTTATTGCTAACATGATACTTTTATATTAATAGAGTGATATAATATTCATAAAGCATTTTATATATCATATGCATGTCTGAGAAGTTACTTCAAGTTATATGATTAAGAAATGTTGAGTGAAACAGTATGCTGTAATGCTTTAATAAAACTGAAATGAAAACATATAATGTTATTTTCTAGGACCTGAGGCTGAAAATTCTGAAGTGCTAACACATGCAGAACAGGTTGGTCTGTATAACAGAAATTAGCTATTCAGATATTGGGTTTAATTTTTTTTAGATTATGTTCGTTGAAGTAGCAAGTCCATGTTAAGTTTTTCCCAAACAGAAATATGACCGGACCATTTTGATAGATAGAATTGTCTAATATTTCAGTGGTTTTTTTAAAGAGGAATTATTTTCCAATACTTTTCTTGTAAACTTATGTAAATACTTCTTTGGAATAAAGCAGGCTATTACTGTGCACAGTGTTTTTTGTGAATTGCAAAGTTTTTCCCCCTGCATTCCCCCTATTTAGTCTGAGCTGTCATGGACAGAAACCATGAGAACACTTTTCTTACATCTGTAGTGGAATCCCATTTCAGTATTCTTATCCCTAAGTAGAAGTAGAATTTTCTTGATCTGTGTTTCTTTTCTAACATTGTGAGCTTTTTATTCTTTATCTAGAGAAGAATATTTAATACCAAATTAGTTACTGAGGTAACATAGCAAAAAACATAGCCTTCTGTTTCTTTTGTCTATTACCCTGAAAAAACTCTCTAACAACCAATTTCAGTGTTTGTTTTTTTTTTTAAAGGAGAATAATTTTCAAATACTTATAAATGCTTATAAATCATTCTTTGGAATAAAGCACGCTTTTACTGTTCACAAAGTTTTTTTTGAATTGGAAAAAATTTTTTACCCTGTGTTCTCCCATTCAGTCTGGGCTGCCACAGACCTACAGAAAGCCTGAGGACACTTTTCTTACATCTGTGCATTACCCAGCAAGTGTTAGTTGCTCAGTCATGTCCAACTCTTTGTGACCGCATGAACTTTCCAGGCTTCCCTAGTTCTTTTAATATTTTCTATTGGATACTGCTTTCACATCTTCCAGTTGCTAATCAATTAACATGTCCTGAGTGCTTGTTTTGGCTTTGCTTTCGGCTTGGTGCTATGGGAAATCAGAGGATTATAAGACTGGCTTCACCCATAACAGACTCCAACAATCAAGGACCTTCCCAAGCCAGCCCTGTCATACCTGTACCTTACAGCATCTCAGGTTAACCTTATGCATTCCCATCTTTGTGCCTTTGTTCAAGTCAAGAGCCAGAAAGCAAGAGAAAGAGCATAACATTTCAAATCACATAGGTTGCATTCCAAGGGAAGTATGTCATTTACATGTGTAATATATGGAAAATGATACTCATTTCATAGGATTTCATAGGGCTGAGAGCAATGATAGCTCATGGTGTTTGGTACCTAGATGGTGCTTAAGAAGTATGGTTTTTCCTTATTTTATTCCTTCACAAATCATTAATTTCTGGCTTAAGTTTCTTCTCTTTGGATCTGTCTCAAATGACTTTGATGATCTTGACCAAAGTAATTACTTCCTCTTTATTTAGCATTCATTATTCACTGTGTCAGTATCTTGCCTCCTATGACATTAATATATTTGAGGGAAAGGATTTTTTTGAGCAAAGAAGTTTAGAGAGCACTGTATCCTAAAGTCTCCTCAGAGATTGATAATGCATGTTTTGAAAAGTCTTGTGGTAAAGAAACCGCTTCTGTTTCTTTTGTCTATTACCCTGAAAAACTCTCTAACAACCAATTTCAGTGTTTGTTTTTTTTTTTAAAGGAGAATAATTTTCAAATACTTATAAATGCTTATAAATCATTCTTTGGAATAAAGCACGCTTTTACTGTTCACAAAGTTTTTTTTGAATTGGAAAAAATTTTTTACCCTGTGTTCTCCCATTCAGTCTGGGCTGCCACAGACCTACAGAAAGCCTGAGGACACTTTTCTTACATCTGTGCATTACCCAGCAAGTGTTAGTTGCTCAGTCATGTCCAACTCTTTGTGACCGCATGAACTTTCCAGGCTTCCCTAGTTCTTTTAATATTTTCTATTGGATACTGCTTTCACATCTTCCAGTTGCTAATCAATTAACATGTCCTGAGTGCTTGTTTTGGCTTTGCTTTCGGCTTGGTGCTATGGGAAATCAGAGGATTATAAGACTGGCTTCACCCATAACAGACTCCAACAATCAAGGACCTTCCCAAGCCAGCCCTGTCATACCTGTACCTTACAGCATCTCAGGTTAACCTTATGCATTCCCATCTTTGTGCCTTTGTTCAAGTCAAGAGCCAGAAAGCAAGAGAAAGAGCATAACATTTCAAATCACATAGGTTGCTTTCCCAAAGGGGAAGTATGTCATTTACATGTGTAATATATGGAAAATGATACTCATTTCATAGGATTTCATAGGGCTGAGAGCAATGATAGCTCATGGTGTTTGGTACCTAGATGGTGCTTAAGAAGTATGGTTTTTCCTTATTTTATTCCTTCACAAATCATTAATTTCTGGCTTAAGTTTCTTCTCTTTGGATCTGTCTCAAATGACTTTGATGATCTTGACCAAAGTAATTACTTCCTCTTTATTTAGCATTCATTATTCACTGTGTCAGTATCTTGCCTCCTATGACATTAATATATTTGAGGGAAAGGATTTTTTTGAGCAAAGAAGTTTAGAGAGCACTGTATCCTAAAGTCTCCTCAGAGATTGATAATGCATGTTTTGAAAAGTCTTGTGGTAAAGAAACCTGCTTAACCAAGTGTATTTCAGGCAGTCTTGAAAAGTCTTCACTGTTTCCCTTTTCCACTCCAGAAAACTTATTCTTGTAACTCTGTTGTTGTTCAGTCACCAAGTTAAGTCTGACTCTTTGCAACCTCATGGGCTGCAGGCATGCCTGGCTTTTCAGTCCCTCACCATCTCTCGGAGTTTTCCCAAGTTCATGTCCATTGAATTGGTGATACTATCCATATAACTTATTTAATGTCGTGTATTAATGCCTTCAATTTAATTTAGGAGTTAAGTTCCTTTAGAGCAAAGTTCAATATATGTATAAGTTTTATTAAATCTAGGGCCTTGAATTTAGTAGATGTAAGGACTTCAGATAGAAGGGAAATCTTGAACGTAACTTAAAGAATAGATAGGATCCAGTTCTTCAATTCCTTCTAAATTTTTTTTTATCTTTCTGAGCAAATCATAGTTTTTGTTGCTAATAAGTAAATATATCTTCTTAAGCTCTGGGTGCTGTGTGCAGAGAATATAAATGGTGGCAGGTAGAAAAGGAGGAGAGGGAGAATAAAATGTTTTTTGCTTACCTTATTCAAACCAAATCAGAGTATTAGAAGGGTTACAAATTCCAGTGCAGACTGATGTGTCAATGAAGGTAGATTTGATTTTTAGGAACAGCCAAAAGTCACTGAAACCCATTCTGTTTTTTAAGGTCATGCAAATTAATAGTCTGAAGTGGTGAAAAACAGTTTAGTGCCTTTAAGCTGTTGAGACTAATTTTCTTAAATGGCTTATAAATTTTAAATTTCTATAATAATGTTTTGATCATGCAAATTAATAGTCTGAAAGATGGTGTTTGGTACCTAGATGGTGCTTAAGAAGTATGGTTTTTCCTTATTTTATTCCTTCACAAATCATTAATTTCTGGCTTAAGTTTCTTCTCTTTGGATCTGTCTCAAATGACTTTGATGATCTTGACCAAAGTAATTACTTCCTCTTTATTTAGCATTCATTATTCACTGTGTCAGTATCTTGCCTCCTATGACATTAATATATTTGAGGGAAAGGATTTTTTTGAGCAAAGAAGTTTAGAGAGCACTGTATCCTAAAGTCTCCTCAGAGATTGATAATGCATGTTTTGAAAAGTCTTGTGGTAAAGAAACCTGCTTAACCAAGTGTATTTCAGGCAGTCTTGAAAAGTCTTCACTGTTTCCCTTTTCCACTCCAGAAAACTTATTCTTGTAACTCTGTTGTTGTTCAGTCACCAAGTTAAGTCTGACTCTTTGCAACCTCATGGGCTGCAGGCATGCCTGGCTTTTCAGTCCCTCACCATCTCTCGGAGTTTTCCCAAGTTCATGTCCATTGAATTGGTGATACTATCCATATAACTTATTTAATGTCGTGTATTAATGCCTTCAATTTAATTTAGGAGTTAAGTTCCTTTAGAGCAAAGTTCAATATATGTATAAGTTTTATTAAATCTAGGGCCTTGAATTTAGTAGATGTAAGGACTTCAGATAGAAGGGAAATCTTGAACGTAACTTAAAGAATAGATAGGATCCAGTTCTTCAATTCCTTCTAAATTTTTTTTTATCTTTCTGAGCAAATCATAGTTTTTGTTGCTAATAAGTAAATATATCTTCTTAAGCTCTGGGTGCTGTGTGCAGAGAATATAAATGGTGGCAGGTAGAAAAGGAGGAGAGGGAGAATAAAATGTTTTTTGCTTACCTTATTCAAACCAAATCAGAGTATTAGAAGGGTTACAAATTCCAGTGCAGACTGATGTGTCAATGAAGGTAGATTTGATTTTTAGGAACAGCCAAAAGTCACTGAAACCCATTCTGTTTTTTAAGGTCATGCAAATTAATAGTCTGAAGTGGTGAAAAACAGTTTAGTGCCTTTAAGCTGTTGAGACTAATTTTCTTAAATGGCTTATAAATGATTTTGAAAACACTTTCAAAAAAGGAAGTATAATAATGTTTTGATCATTATAAATTTTGTGAGAACAGATAGAACCTATTAAGATGATGTCTGAAAATAGTCATTTTGTGTTTTATGGTTTTGTGGGTTTTTTTGTTTAAAATAATCATAAGCCATAACCATTAGTTTATAGCAACAGCTTATAATATTTACATAGATCTTGGTTTTCATTTCTCCTTTTCTCCTTGCTGACCTCATGTCCTTTGGCCTTTTTACCTCACATTTGTATATTCATACAGGCTTCCCAACCGGTGCTATTGATAAAGGACCCGGCGGGCAATGCAGGTTAGACATAAGAGACTCAGGTTCAGTCCTTTAGCTGGGAAGATCCCTTGGAGGAGGGCACGACAACTGACTCCAGTATTCTTGTCTGGATAATTCCATGGCCAGAGGAGCCTGGCAGGCAGTCCATAGAGTCTCACAGAGTAGGACACGACTAAAGCCACTCAGCACGCAAGCACGCATACACAGAGGTGGGGAATAAAAAGAAGGTGAAACTACACCAATTTTGTTCCTCATTAGTAGTTTTAATAAAATTCAATAGGGATTTTTAGCAGGGGAGAATTCTTCAACCATTAACTGCAGTGAGTTTTTTAGATTATCTGTTGATTTAACTATCCATGTTATCTCTGCCTCTTCTCTTAGCCCAGATAATGTAAACTTGGCTGAACAGATGATATGTCATCTGTAATTATGGTCTAGCCAATTTTACCCTTGATCCACTGTTAAATGGTTAACCATGTGTTCACTATCATTAGTCATTTGGTATAAGAAAGTAATAAGGAGTGTTTTTATTTATGGAAGGGAGGAAAGGTGATAAAGCTTTTTGATGGTAGCTTAGCAACATGATAAGTAGAAAACCATAATGTTTTCATTTTAAACACTTTTTACAATATATGTAATAATGATATAACTTTTATTTGGAATATACAGGAACTTAGTAGAGACAGAGGCTCTCCTGAAATAAGCCTTCTCTCAAATACTATTAAAGAATTCTCTTTTCAAAAACAGTTTAGTGCCTTTAAGCTGTTGAGACTAATTTTCTTAAATGGCTTATAAATGATTTTGAAAACACTTTCAAAAAAGGAAGTATAATAATGTTTTGATCATTATAAATTTTGTGAGAACAGATAGAACCTATTAAGATGATGTCTGAAAATAGTCATTTTGTGTTTTATGGTTTTGTGGGTTTTTTTGTTTAAAATAATCATAAGCCATAACCATTAGTTTATAGCAACAGCTTATAATATTTACATAGATCTTGGTTTTCATTTCTCCTTTTCTCCTTGCTGACCTCATGTCCTTTGGCCTTTTTACCTCACATTTGTATATTCATACAGGCTTCCCAACCGGTGCTATTGATAAAGGACCCGGCGGGCAATGCAGGTTAGACATAAGAGACTCAGGTTCAGTCCTTTAGCTGGGAAGATCCCTTGGAGGAGGGCACGACAACTGACTCCAGTATTCTTGTCTGGATAATTCCATGGCCAGAGGAGCCTGGCAGGCAGTCCATAGAGTCTCACAGAGTAGGACACGACTAAAGCCACTCAGCACGCAAGCACGCATACACAGAGGTGGGGAATAAAAAGAAGGTGAAACTACACCAATTTTGTTCCTCATTAGTAGTTTTAATAAAATTCAATAGGGATTTTTAGCAGGGGAGAATTCTTCAACCATTAACTGCAGTGAGTTTTTTAGATTATCTGTTGATTTAACTATCCATGTTATCTCTGCCTCTTCTCTTAGCCCAGATAATGTAAACTTGGCTGAACAGATGATATGTCATCTGTAATTATGGTCTAGCCAATTTTACCCTTGATCCACTGTTAAATGGTTAACCATGTGTTCACTATCATTAGTCATTTGGTATAAGAAAGTAATAAGGAGTGTTTTTATTTATGGAAGGGAGGAAAGGTGATAAAGCTTTTTGATGGTAGCTTAGCAACATGATAAGTAGAAAACCATAATGTTTTCATTTTAAACACTTTTTACAATATATGTAATAATGATATAACTTTTATTTGGAATATACAGGAACTTAGTAGAGACAGAGGCTCTCCTGAAATAAGCCTTCTCTCAAATACTATTAAAGAATTCAATACATGTGCTGTAAAGGAGAAGTTGTTAATAGAGCCAGAGAAGGACCCTAGTGAAGACGTCACATTGACCATGACTGCTGAAGAAACCAAAGATGAAGAGAGCTCTCTTGAAACTTTTGTGTCTGACTTAGAAAGATCAACCTCACCAGAAATTATCCAGGAGGAAAGACCATTTAGAATAATGCGTGATTTTGAACCTAGAGAGCTGACAAAGCCATTGAGCAACTCTTCGAGTACTACATCAATACCTTTGACATATCACAGAGATTTACTAGAAAACACAATGAATGATCCATTGCCAGCTGAGGTATCAGCAGTATTAAACGCATTGTCAGAAGCCAAGGTGGAATCCGTCTGTCCCAGAAAAGAGGGAGGCATCAGTCTTAGTGCTGGAAATGAATGTTTAGGAGTGGAGCCCAGTATGTCTCAGACTGATGAAGATTGTACACAAATAACAGAGGTGAATTTTGAGTCTCTTTGTTCTGTTCCACCATTTGAACAAGATTCCAAGTTAGTTGAGCTACAGGATAAGCATCTTTCAGCGCTGCAAGTAAATGTAAGTATGAACCAACAATTTTACCTTTTATAGTGACCTTTAACAAGTCTTCGTTACCCATATACTTTATTTTAAATTCAAACCTTCTACCTAAACACCAACACTTCAAAGATACTTTTTTGACTTTGAAGCATGTAGTGATCGGTTCCCAGGATAGGGTTTTCAATGGGTCTAAAGTTAAAATAGTTAAGTTTCTCCTCTTGAAACCTGAGATGTATCATCACCACATTGCTTATATAGAGGAAGGAAAAAATTCTTTCCCCTGTGAGCTCAGAAAATCACTGTGTCTACCTGGATGCAAAGTAGAGATAAGATAGCCCATAGTTGGACATAAAATATATGCAGTTGGACTTCCAGGAGAGGGAAAAAGTTATGTCTGGCTTCAGTACAACTTCGCTTTTTGTGTCTGGGGATACTGTCAGGTGATGCAGTTCTTGGGTTTAGAGTTCCTGGACTATTAATTATGCTTGCAGACCCTGCACTGGTCTATCACTTGCCAAGTCGTTTTTTCATGTTGCCAATTTTTTCATGATTCTAATAGTAATACATCATCATCATAAAATAGTCAGACATTACGGTAAGAGGAAGTCTGCGACAGTTCCACTTTTCAAAGGTAATCGTTAACCATTTGCTATTTTTTCTATGCATATTCTGTATGAGTTTATTTTATACAAATGGGACTGTATTGTATATAATGCTTTATAACTTGTTTTTAAATTTTAATGATACATCTTGGTTTTCTTTCTGTGTCAACAAATGTAGCACTACTTAAATCTTTTTATTTGTTGAATGGTATTCCACTAAGTGGGTTTATATATTTTGTGTGTGTATAAACTACATATAATTATAATTTATTTAACTTGATTCACTAATGATGGTCAGTTGAGTTGTTTTTTTCTTTCTTTTCTATTTTCCCTCTACCTATTGCCAAAATGATCCTTTGAATATTTCCTGCAATGTTTAAATAACGTGACATTAGTCTCTTTGTTCTGTTCCACCATTTGAACAAGATTCCAAGTTAGTTGAGCTACAGGATAAGCATCTTTCAGCGCTGCAAGTAAATGTAAGTATGAACCAACAATTTTACCTTTTATAGTGACCTTTAACAAGTCTTCGTTACCCATATACTTTATTTTAAATTCAAACCTTCTACCTAAACACCAACACTTCAAAGATACTTTTTTGACTTTGAAGCATGTAGTGATCGGTTCCCAGGATAGGGTTTTCAATGGGTCTAAAGTTAAAATAGTTAAGTTTCTCCTCTTGAAACCTGAGATGTATCATCACCACATTGCTTATATAGAGGAAGGAAAAAATTCTTTCCCCTGTGAGCTCAGAAAATCACTGTGTCTACCTGGATGCAAAGTAGAGATAAGATAGCCCATAGTTGGACATAAAATATATGCAGTTGGACTTCCAGGAGAGGGAAAAAGTTATGTCTGGCTTCAGTACAACTTCGCTTTTTGTGTCTGGGGATACTGTCAGGTGATGCAGTTCTTGGGTTTAGAGTTCCTGGACTATTAATTATGCTTGCAGACCCTGCACTGGTCTATCACTTGCCAAGTCGTTTTCATGTTCCCAAATTTTTTTCATGATTCTAATAGTAATACATCATCATCATAAAATAGTCAGACATTACGGTAAGAGGAAGTCTGCGACAGTTCCACTTTTCAAAGGTAATCGTTAACCATTTGCTATTTTTTCTATGCATATTCTGTATGAGTTTATTTTATACAAATGGGACTGTATTGTATATAATGCTTTATAACTTGTTTTTAAATTTTAATGATACATCTTGGTTTTCTTTCTGTGTCAACAAATGTAGCACTACTTAAATCTTTTTATTTGTTGAATGGTATTCCACTAAGTGGGTTTATATATTTTGTGTGTGTATAAACTACATATAATTATAATTTATTTAACTTGATTCACTAATGATGGTCAGTTGAGTTGTTTTTTTCTTTCTTTTCTATTTTCCCTCTACCTATTGCCAAAATGATCCTTTGAATATTTCCTGCAATGTTTAAATAACGTGACATTAGTCTCATGTTATTAACATAATAAACATACCTTGAATAATACTTCATGAAATTCTGGTCAAAAAAATCTCAAAAAAGACATACAGAATTTTTAAGAATCCAGAAAAAAGAGAAACTACTCATGGTGATAGGGCATGAAGATTAAATTAAACGTTGCAGGATTCTAATCTAAAAAGAGGTAATATTAGTAAAGTGTAGGAAATTATGACTGATATTGATAGAGTGAGCTTTAACCTAGGGGGTTTTAAAAAAAAAGTCTTCTTAAAAGCAGAAAGGAGACTGATTTAGAACAAATCAAATTAAATACTCTTTTACTTAGCTGTGATAAAAATATGAAACTTGTTACCTTGTGAAGCTTGGCATGCTGGTTATATAAATAAGCTCAAGAAAGGCTTATATGATATGTATAAAAACCTGTATCCCCATGAAAATTAAATCCATATTGGATTATTAAGGTGATGTTAGAACCATTCATGATATACTGGCTAACCTTTTAAAATCAATGTAATGGAAGTTATATATTAATATTATCTCATCCCACAAATATCACTTACCATTGCTGTCAAATAACAAAATTCTAGACTGAATAGAACATTGATCTGACCTGGCATGACATTTCTGGTGTTTTCATGTGCCTCTTATCATTTTGTACTACTCATTTCCTATGAAATGAAAGTGCCCAAAGTAACCTTAGGTTCACCCTTGAGGGTTTTTTTTAAGATTTTTTCTTTTTATGTGAACCATTTTTAGAAAGTTTTTGCTGTTTGTTACAATTTTGTTTCTGTTTTGCTGTTTTGGCCTCCAGACACAAGGGATCTTAGCTCCCCAACCAGGGATTAAACCCACTCTCCCTGAACTGGAAGGCAGTTTAAACCACTGAACCACCAGGGAAGTCCCTACTCTTGAATTTAAGGGTGAATATTGATAAAAATAATATTTACTTATATTCTTCCTATATTAGGCTTTTAAGTCTGTATTGTCACATTATATTAATATGAAATTTTCATTACGTTCACATATGTCTCTGGGGCTTTGTATTTTCATCTTATGAGGTATTTTTATGTAATCAAAGGACATGATAAAACTTAATTTATTCTGATTTTATTTTATTTTTTGTATTGTTGGAATAATTTTTGTATGTATTCATATCTTATTACAGAGTCTAGATGACCCAAATGCATTTGACCCACGTTCAGATCTGGTAGAAAATAGCTCTGACCAGGACACTCCATGTGCGTTAAGGAAATCGTCCAGAATGAAAGTCGTCAGAGATGTAAAGCCCACAGATGACATGTATAAAATACCAGAAAAAACCTTACCCAAAATTTCTGGCTGTGAGGATCAAACAAATAGTAACACTTTAACGGCAGATTTCAGGTATGCTACAGATGTATGCTTGGGACTATAGAATAAGTTTACAGTTACCTCTAAGTAAAGAACTTTCTTTTTCAGTATTGTTACATTTATTTTGCAATTAAGGAAAAAACAGAAAATACCTTTACTTTCTTTTTTTTAAAGATAAAGTAATGGAAAATTATTGTATTTTAGCTTAATGCTAATTTTCTTTCTTTGTTTAACATCCATCACCACACATAGTTACAAATTCTTTTTCTTGGGTTGAGAATGGGTCTATAAGCAACTCTTTAGATATGGAATATGATGTTATTAATGTAGCCACCGTGCTGTACATGACATTACTCGGGCTTTTTTTTTTTTTTTTTAGACAGTTCTTTTTTTTTTTTTTTTAAAGATTTATTTATTTATTTATTTTGGGCGGGGGTCGGGTTGGGGAGGGAGGGGAGCAGGCGGGCCACTTCTATTGGTCTTTCGTTTCTCTATGTTCATCCGTCTTTGTTCTTTGGCTCCTGTGGGCCTCCCATCGCGGTGGCGTCTGTTGTCACAGAGCGCCGGCTCTGGGCGCATGCGCTCCAGAGCTCTGGCTCGGTAATTGGACACATCAGTCCAGCCGCTCCGAGGCACGTGGGATCTTCCCAGGCCAGGGCTCGAACCGGCACCCCTTGCACTGCAAGGCGGTGTCCTTACCCACTGGACCACCAGGGGAAGCCCTCGGGCTTATTTATAACAGGAAGTTTGTACCTTTTGAGCGCCTTCACCAACGCTCATCCACCCTGTCTTCTATCTACAGAACCAATCTGTTCCCTTTATCTGTTAGGTTTTGTTTGTTTTTAGATTCTACATGTAAGTGAGATCATATGTGTTTGTCTTTCTCTGTCTGATTTATTTCTCTTAGCATAATGCCCTCAAGGCCCACTCATGTGTCACAAGTGGCAGGATTTTCTTCTTTTCTATGGCTGAATACTATTCCATTGTGTGTGTGAGTGTGAGAGTGTGTGTGTGTATGTGTGAGAGAGAGACCTTTTCTTTATTCATTCATCCACTGATAGATACTTAGGCATTATAAATCTGTAGTGAAAGTGGAACTGTAGATATTATTTTGAAACACTGATTTTGTTTCCATTGGATAAATACCCAAGAGTGATACTGCTGGATTTTTTCTTGTTTTGTGAAAGTTGCTCAGTTGTCTGTGACTCTTCACAACCCCATGGACTGTAGCCTTCCAGGCTCCTCTGTCCATGGAATTCTCTAGGCAAGACTACTGGAGTGGGTAGCTTTTCCCTTCTCCAGGGGATCTCTGCCAACTCAGGGATTGAACCCAGGTCTCCTGCATTACAGGCAGGTTCTTTGTTATCTGAGCCACAAGGGAAGCTTGATCATATGGTAGCCCTGTTTTAAACTCTTTAAGGAGTTGCCAAACCGTTTTCTGTACTGGTTGTACCGATTTACATTCCCCCAAACAGTGTATGAGGGTTCCCTTTTCTCCACACCCCCATCAGTGCTTATTATTTGTAGATTTTTTTGCTGATGGCCATTCTGACTGGTGTGGGATAATGTCTCATTGTGTTTTTGATTTCTGTTGCCCTGATGATTAGTGATGCTGTGCATCTTTTCATGTGTCTGTGGGCCATTTGGAATTCTTCTTTGGAAATGTCTCTTTAGTTCTACTCACATTTTTAATTTTTTATTTATTTATTTATTTTTAAAGATTTATTTATTTATTTATTTTGGGCGGGGGTTGGGTTGGGGAGGGAGAGGAGCAGGCGGGCCACATCTATCTTTCATTTCTCTATTTTCATCCGTCTTTGTTCCTTGGCTCCTGTGGGCCTCCCATCGCAGTGGCATCTGTCGTTGCTCAGCGCTGGCTCTGGGCGCATGCGCTCCAGAGCTCCAGCTCGGCAATTGGACACATCAGTCCAGCCGCTCCGCGGCACGTGGGATCTTCCCAGGCCAGGGCTCGAACCGGCGCCCCTTGCTCTGCAAGGCGGTGTCCTTACTCACTGGACCACCAGGGGAAGCCCCCACTGACATTTTTTAATCGGATTTAGTTTCTGTTTTGCTGTTGAGTTATGTGAGTTCTTTATATGATTTGGATAATAATGCCTTTTCAGATACAGGATTTGCAAATATTTTGTCCTTTTGGTAGGTTGTCTTTTCATTTTGTTGATAGTTTTGTTTTCTGTATAGAAGGTTTTAGTTTGATGTAGTTTCACTTGTTTATTTTTGCCTTTGGTATCAAATCCAAAAAAATCATTGCCAAGGCTGATGTCAAAGTGCTTGCTTATATTTTTTCCTAGGTTTTATGGTTTCAAGTCTTAAGTTTAAGTCTTTAATCCATTTTTATTTGATTTTTTATATATGGTGTAATATTGTCATCCAATTTTATTCATTTTTGCCTGTGACTGTCCAGTTTTCCCAACACTATTTATAAAAAAGACTATCCTTTCCCCATTGTATGTTCTCGGCTCCTTTGTCATAGATTAGTTGCCTGTACATGGGCAGATTTATTTGGGGGCTCTTCTATTCCATTGATCTAAATGTCTGTCCTTACGTCAGTATTTTAAAGTTTTTGATCAGTGCCATACCACATGGCAAGTTCTTTTTTCCTTGCAGAGAGCCTACCTCTTTTTCTCTAAAAGTGACATGCCTGTGTGGGGAGTGTGGGACAAGAAACCCAAAATACTCACACTTGTGGCTGACTATCCCTAAAGGAGAGAACCATAGGAGATACAAAGATAAGCCCAGAAGCCATAATAATTGGCATGTGTGTCATGTGCGTCACAGAATTACCTGCAGCTTGCTCAGGAGCCATCTCTATATATAAAACTCCCATCATGCTTGGCAACAACCCAGTAAAATACCTTACTCAGGAGCTGTCTCCACATACAAAACTGCCATCATGCTTGACAACAGCCAAGCAACATACCTTTAAGTTTAAAAAAAATTTAGTCAAAAATTTGGTATGATTCTCTGTGAATGGTTATAGGGAACATGATAATAATTTTAAAAACACGCTTCATTTTCAAGAATGCAGAATCCTGCTCTAAGGATTAAAGGTAAAAGGAAGACTATTCACCCAGGCCAGGGCTCGAACGGCGCCTTGCACTGCAAGGCTGTGTCCTTACCCACTGGACCACAGGGAAGCCCAAGCAATAACTTTTTTAATCGGATTTAGTTTCTGTTTTGCTGTTGAGTTATGTGAGTTCTTTATATGATTTGGATAATAATGCCTTTTCAGATACAGGATTTGCAAATATTTTGTCCTTTTGGTAGGTTGTCTTTTCATTTTGTTGATAGTTTTGTTTTCTGTATAGAAGGTTTTAGTTTGATGTAGTTTCACTTGTTTATTTTTGCCTTTGGTATCAAATCCAAAAAAATCATTGCCAAGGCTGATGTCAAAGTGCTTGCTTATATTTTTTCCTAGGTTTTATGGTTTCAAGTCTTAAGTTTAAGTCTTTAATCCATTTTTATTTGATTTTTTATATATGGTGTAATATTGTCATCCAATTTTATTCATTTTTGCCTGTGACTGTCCAGTTTTCCCAACACTATTTATAAAAAAGACTATCCTTTCCCCATTGTATGTTCTCGGCTCCTTTGTCATAGATTAGTTGCCTGTACATGGGCAGATTTATTTGGGGGCTCTTCTATTCCATTGATCTAAATGTCTGTCCTTACGTCAGTATTTTAAAGTTTTTGATCAGTGCCATACCACATGGCAAGTTCTTTTTTCCTTGCAGAGAGCCTACCTCTTTTTCTCTAAAAGTGACATGCCTGTGTGGGGAGTGTGGGACAAGAAACCCAAAATACTCACACTTGTGGCTGACTATCCCTAAAGGAGAGAACCATAGGAGATACAAAGATAAGCCCAGAAGCCATAATAATTGGCATGTGTGTCATGTGCGTCACAGAATTACCTGCAGCTTGCTCAGGAGCCATCTCTATATATAAAACTCCCATCATGCTTGGCAACAACCCAGTAAAATACCTTACTCAGGAGCTGTCTCCACATACAAAACTGCCATCATGCTTGACAACAGCCAAGCAACATACCTTTAAGTTTAAAAAAAATTTAGTCAAAAATTTGGTATGATTCTCTGTGAATGGTTATAGGGAACATGATAATAATTTTAAAAACACGCTTCATTTTCAAGAATGCAGAATCCTGCTCTAAGGATTAAAGGTAAAAGGAAGACTATTCATTCATCCACACTCAAGAATGGAAAACAGGTCGGGAAAAACAGAAAACCTACAGGTGAGGCCTATTTTATTTCTTTGATAAGTAACTTACAGAAACATAGAATCCTGTTACTAAAAAGGATTTAGGTATTATATGCCTCAACTTTCTCATTTTGCTGATGAGGAGGTTCAGAGAGGTCAAGGATTTTATCCAGCACTGTGCAGCTCATTAGTAATAAACTAGGAATTGATCCTGAACGTCTGCTTCATAGCATGGTATATTTTCTGTACTTGTACTTTTAAGAGAATAGTTTCAGAATCCTCTTCAAATGTAGCTGTCTTGACATACTTGTGGTATGACTAACCTAGCATAGGCTTTAGAAAATTATACCCAGAAGAATAAATAGAGGAAAAAAGGTAAACTTATTATGTTTTTAGATGTGATTTCCTTGTTTTTCTGTATATAAAAACCCCGAAGAATGAAGTAAAAACTTATCAGAAATAATAAGAACCTAGGAAGACTGGTTATAAAATAATAGGTAATCAGACAATTGGCAGAATTGAAATATGGACTATAGATTAAAGAATAATATTTTAGCAGTGTTAAACTTTCTTAATTTAACAGTAATGTCAGGTAGTGTTCTTATTTTTCAAGAATATACCCTTAAGTGTTAGTGAGTAAAAGACCATGAAGTATACAGGTTACTATGTGTATATTTGTCTGTGTGCATGTATATATATAAGGAGGGAGATAGAATGATTTAAGTGGTGGCAAAATATTAACAATGGATAGAATCTTTGTTTTATTTTTACAAGTGTTTTGTAAGTCTGAAATTGTTTCCAATTAAAAAGTTTTTAAAAACTCAAAAAAACATAAGAAGACAAATACATATCTTTCCTATATATAAGTATTACCCAGTTACAAAATATGAAAGAAGATCCCATTTATAATAGTTATAAAAGAGAAAATATCTACTTATATACCTAATAAGTTGTCATGCCTGCAAGAAGAGAGTGTAAAAATTATGCTGAAGAATGCAAAAAAGATGAATAAATGGAAAGAAGAACCTTATTCTTCTTCTTTTTTTTAATTTTGGCCTTTTTTATTGTTTAGTTATTTATTTATTTTCATCCATGTTTATTCTTTGGCCTGCGTGGGCCTCCCATTGCAGTGGCCTCTCTTGTTGCAGAGCACTGGCTTGTAATTGGACACGTGGGTCCAGCTGCTCCGCGGCACGTGGGATCTTCCCTGGCCAGAGAGTGAACCAGCGCCCCTTGCACTGCAAGGCAGACTCTACCCAATAGACCACCAGGGAAGCCCAGAACCTTATTCTTGATCATAAAGATTCAGTATTGTAAGAAACTTACTTCTCCGTAAATACTCTATTAATGCATGACAGCTCAATCAAAAACAGATTTTCGTGTCTTTGTTAATTGTTCTGTTTTGCTTTATAGGGATGGAGGTTAGCTATGAGAATGATATAAAATTTTGGTTGGAAAAGTAAATATTAAAATAGCCTAGTTGAAAAGGGGTAAACTTATTATGTTTAGATGTGATTTCCTTGTTTTTCTGTATATAAAACCCCGAAGAATGAAGTAAAAACTTATCAGAAATAATAAGAACCTAGGAAGACTGGTTATAAAATAATAGGTAATCAGACAATTGGCAGAATTGAAATATGGACTATAGATTAAAGAATAATATTTTAGCAGTGTTAAACTTTCTTAATTTAACAGTAATGTCAGGTAGTGTTCTTATTTTTCAAGAATATACCCTTAAGTGTTAGTGAGTAAAAGACCATGAAGTATACAGGTTACTATGTGTATATTTGTCTGTGTGCATGTATATATATAAGGAGGGATATAGAATGATTTAAGTGGTGGCAAAATATTAACAATGGATAGAATCTTTGTTTTATTTTTACAAGTGTTTTGTAAGTCTGAAATTGTTTCCAATTAAAAAGTTTTTAAAAACTCAAAAAAACATAAGAAGACAAATACATATCTTTCCTATATATAAGTATTACCCAGTTACAAAATATGAAAGAAGATCCCATTTATAATAGTTATAAAAGAGAAAATATCTACTTATATACCTAATAAGTTGTCATGCCTGCAAGAAGAGAGTGTAAAAATTATGCTGAAGAATGCAAAAAAGATGAATAAATGGAAAGAAGAACCTTATTCTTCTTCTTTTTTTTAATTTTGGCCTCTCTTATTGTTTTTTTTTTTTTTACTTATTTATTTATTTTCATCCATGTTTATTCTTTGGCCTGCGTGGGCCTCCCATTGCAGTGGCCTCTCTTGTTGCAGAGCACTGGCTTGTAATTGGACACGTGGGTCCAGCTGCTCCGCGGCACGTGGGATCTTCCCTGGCCAGAGAGTGAACCAGCGCCCCTTGCACTGCAAGGCAGACTCTACCCAATAGACCACCAGGGAAGCCCAGAACCTTATTCTTGATCATAAAGATTCAGTATTGTAAGAAACTTACTTCTCCGTAAATACTCTATTAATGCATGACAGCTCAATCAAAAACAGATTTTCGTGTCTTTGTTAATTGTTCTGTTTTGCTTTATAGGGATGGAGGTTAGCTATGAGAATGATATAAAATTTTGGTTGGAAAAGTAAATATTAAAAAAATAGCCTAGAAAATTCTGAAAAATAAAAGCAAAGGGAGAATAGAGAATATTCATATTGTGGAGAGAGTATGCTCTACATAATATGAAAGCAATTTCAAAAGCAGTAGAAATTAAAATAATTTGGCACTGGCACAGGAATAGACAGATAGATCAGTCAAGAAGAATTAAGTGTTCAGATGTAGAAGCCAGATATAATAGGAATATGGGGGCAGATCTGTGGTAAATATGGCATCTCAAATTTGTGGCAAAGAGAATGACTAAATAAATAGTGAAAAACACAAACAAATTGGGTCCCTATATCATTCATTATACCAAATTTCGTTTCAGTTTGGCCAAAGAGTTAAAAAAAAAAGTTGTAGAATAAAAGACGAGTGGACTTTTTTACAATCTTGGAAAAACTGTTTGTGTAGAATAATTCAAAAGCCACAAGCCAGGAGGGAAAAGAAAAAGTATACTACTATAAAATTTATGTGAGACGATATCATTTGGAGATATCATTTGGATATGATAGGTTGAAGATATATACTCTAAACTCTGAAAAAAACATTTTAGCAAATAATCACAACTAAGAAGTCAACAAAGAAAATATAATGGACTAACAGAAATATTCAGTTTTAATTAAGAACAGATGAGAAAAAGAAATAACAAGGTGATACACTCAAGCCCAATCATATGTTAACAGTCACATTGAATATCAATGGTTAAAATACTCTCAGTTAAAAAGCAGAGATTGTCACATTGGATGAAAAAGCAAGGCTCAGCTATATGCTTACTTTCAAAAATGTATTTGAAATATAAATGTGTAAATAGGTTAAAACAAAAAGGATAGAGGGAAATATACTTTGCCAGCATCAGTTGTATGAATTTCCTACTGTGGTAATAATTTACAGCAAACCTAGTGACTTAACACAGATTCCTTCTCTTACAGTCCTAAGTTCAAAAGTCCAGGTGAGTGTTGGTTAAGATCAAGGTCTCACTAGGGCTGGTTCCTTGTCGAGGCTCTAGGCAAAGATCTGTTCCTTACCCCTTCCAACTGCTAGAGGATGTTCAGTCCTTTCCTCCTGGCTGCATCTGTCTTAATCTCTGCTTCTTTTGTCACTTTGTCTTCTTCTCTTTTGACCTCTTTGCATTCTTCTTTTTTATTTTTATACAAATTTTGAAGATTATACTCCATTTACAGTTATTACAAAATATTCCCTGTATCGGGCAATATATCCTTGTAACCTGTCATACACCCAATAGTTTGTATGTCCAACTCCCCTGCCCCTGTGTTAACCCCTCCCCATCACACTAGTAACTAGTTTGTTCTCTGTGTCTGTGAATCTTTTTGTTATATTCACTAGTTTTTATTGTGAATGTAAGAATATATTTTGTTATATTCACTATATATACAATCTTTTTATATTTTTTTAGATTTTGCATATAAAGGATATCATATAGTATTTATCTTTCTGACTTATTTCACTTAGCATAATGACCTCCTAGTCCATCCATATTATTGCAAAATGGTCAAATTTAGTTCCTTTTAATGGCTGAGTTCCATATCCAGTTCTAACTGTTGCTTCTTGACCTGCATACAGCTTTCTCAGGAGGCAGGTAAGGTATTCTGGTATTCCCATCTCTTTAAGAGTTTCCACAGTTGCAAATAATCACAACTAAGAAGTCAACAAAGAAAATATAATGGACTAACAGAAATATTCAGTTTTAATTAAGAACAGATGAGAAAAAGAAATAACAAGGTGATACACTCAAGCCCAATCATATGTTAACAGTCACATTGAATATCAATGGTTAAAATACTCTCAGTTAAAAAGCAGAGATTGTCACATTGGATGAAAAAGCAAGGCTCAGCTATATGCTTACTTTCAAAAATGTATTTGAAATATAAATGTGTAAATAGGTTAAAACAAAAAGGATAGAGGGAAATATACTTTGCCAGCATCAGTTGTATGAATTTCCTACTGTGGTAATAATTTACAGCAAACCTAGTGACTTAACACAGATTCCTTCTCTTACAGTCCTAAGTTCAAAAGTCCAGGTGAGTGTTGGTTAAGATCAAGGTCTCACTAGGGCTGGTTCCTTGTCGAGGCTCTAGGCAAAGATCTGTTCCTTACCCCTTCCAACTGCTAGAGGATGTTCAGTCCTTTCCTCCTGGCTGCATCTGTCTTAATCTCTGCTTCTTTTGTCACTTTGTCTTCTTCTCTTTTGACCTCTTTGCATTCTTCTTTTTTATTTTTATACAAATTTTGAAGATTATACTCCATTTACAGTTATTACAAAATATTCCCTGTATCAGGCAATATATCCTTGTAACCTGTCATACACCCAATAGTTTGTATGTCCAACTCCCCTGCCCCTGTGTTAACCCCTCCCCATCACACTAGTAACTAGTTTGTTCTCTGTGTCTGTGAATCTTTTTGTTATATTCACTAGTTTTTATTGTGAATGTAAGAATATATTTTGTTATATTCACTATATATACAATCTTTTTATATTTTTTTAGATTTTGCATATAAAGGATATCATATAGTATTTATCTTTCTGACTTATTTCACTTAGCATAATGACCTCCTAGTCCATCCATATTATTGCAAAATGGTCAAATTTAGTTCCTTTTAATGGCTGAGTTCCATATCCAGTTCTAACTGTTGCTTCTTGACCTGCATACAGCTTTCTCAGGAGGCAGGTAAGGTATTCTGGTATTCCCATCTCTTTAAGAGTTTTCCACAGTTTGTTGTGATCCACCCAGTCAAAGTATTTAGCATAGACAAAAGGTGAAGAGGAGCTAAAGAGCCTCTTGATGAAGGTTAAGCAAAAGAATGAAAAGTTCTCTCTGGCTTAAAATTCAGCATTCGAAAAACTAAGAGCATGGCATCTAGTCCCATCTGGCAAATAGATGGGGAAAAAATGGAAACAGTGACAGAGTTTATTTACTTGGGCTCCAAAATCACTGCAGAGTATGACCGCAGCCATGAAATTAAAAGACTCTTACTCCTTGGAAGAAAAGCTATGGCAAACCTTGACAACATATTGAAAAGCAGAAGCATCACTATGCCAACAAATGTTGGTATAGTCAAAACTTTGTTTTTTCTGGTAGTCATGTACAGGTGTTAGAGTTGGACCATGAAGAAAACTGAGCACCAAACAATTGATCTTTTCAGATTGTGGTGCTGGAGATTACTCTTTAGAGTTCCTTAGATTGCAAGGAAATCAAACCAGGCAATCCAAAAGGAAATCAATCTGGAATATTCATTGGAAGGACTGATGAAGTTGAATCTCCAATACTTTGGCCACCTGATGTGAAGAATCGACTCACTGGAAAAGACCCTGATGCTGGGAAAGATTGAGGGCAGGAGGAGAAGCAGGTAATAGAGTATGAGATGGTTGGATGGCATCATGGACTCAGTGGACATGAGTTTGAGCAAACTTCAGGAGATAGTGAGGGACAGGAAAGTCTGGTCTGGTGCAGTTCATGGGGTCACGAAGAGTCAGACATGACTGAGTAGCTGAACAACAACAATGGCTGAGTTCCCAGTGACTCAGTGGTAAAGAATCCACCTGGAATGTAGGAGACCTGGACTTGATCCCTTGGTGCAGAAGATGTACTGGAGAAAGAAATGGCAACCCACTCTAGTATTCTTGCCTGGGAAATCCCATAGACAGAGAAGCCTGGTGGGCTATAGTCCATGGGGTCGCAAAGAGTTGGAGATGACTGAGCGACTAAACAATAACAGTGGCTGAGTAGTGTTTCACTGTTTGTATGTACCATGTGTCTTATGTCCATTCATCTGTTAATGGGCACTTAGGTCACTTCCATATCTTAGCAATTGCAAATAATGCTTCTATGAACATTGGGGTATATGTATCTTTTTGAATAAATGTTTTTGTTTTTTGCAGATATATACCCAGGATTGGAGTTGCTGGGTCATATGGTAGTTCTATATTCAGTTTTTTGAGAAACCTGAATACAGTGGCTGTACCAATTTACATTGCCACCAACACTTTCCTTTTAAAAGGATTCTTGTGAGTGGATATATATTCAGATAATCCATGGTTAAGATTCTTTTCCCTAGATCTTCTCTTACTTCTGCAAAGTCTCTTTTGCTATTTAAGAGAACATTCTCAGGGTTTGGGAAATAAAGGATATGAAGGAAACCATAAACAAAACAAAAAGGCAGTCCACAGATTGGGAGAAAATATTTACAAATGATGTGACCAATAAGGGCTTAATCTCCAGAATTAATGAATAGCTTATAAGAAAACTGAGCACCAAACAATTGATCTTTTCAGATTGTGGTGCTGGAGATTACTCTTTAGAGTTCCTTAGATTGCAAGGAAATCAAACCAGGCAATCCAAAAGGAAATCAATCTGGAATATTCATTGGAAGGACTGATGAAGTTGAATCTCCAATACTTTGGCCACCTGATGTGAAGAATCGACTCACTGGAAAAGACCCTGATGCTGGGAAAGATTGAGGGCAGGAGGAGAAGCAGGTAATAGAGTATGAGATGGTTGGATGGCATCATGGACTCAGTGGACATGAGTTTGAGCAAACTTCAGGAGATAGTGAGGGACAGGAAAGTCTGGTCTGGTGCAGTTCATGGGGTCACGAAGAGTCAGACATGACTGAGTAGCTGAACAACAACAATGGCTGAGTTCCCAGTGACTCAGTGGTAAAGAATCCACCTGGAATGTAGGAGACCTGGACTTGATCCCTTGGTGCAGAAGATGTACTGGAGAAAGAAATGGCAACCCACTCTAGTATTCTTGCCTGGGAAATCCCATAGACAGAGAAGCCTGGTGGGCTATAGTCCATGGGGTCGCAAAGAGTTGGAGATGACTGAGCGACTAAACAATAACAGTGGCTGAGTAGTGTTTCACTGTTTGTATGTACCATGTGTCTTATGTCCATTCATCTGTTAATGGGCACTTAGGTCACTTCCATATCTTAGCAATTGCAAATAATGCTTCTATGAACATTGGGGTATATGTATCTTTTTGAATAAATGTTTTTGTTTTTTGCAGATATATACCCAGGATTGGAGTTGCTGGGTCATATGGTAGTTCTATATTCAGTTTTTTGAGAAACCTGAATACAGTGGCTGTACCAATTTACATTGCCACCAACACTTTCCTTTTAAAAGGATTCTTGTGAGTGGATATATATTCAGATAATCCATGGTTAAGATTCTTTTCCCTAGATCTTCTCTTACTTCTGCAAAGTCTCTTTTGCTATTTAAGAGAACATTCTCAGGGTTTGGGAAATAAAGGATATGAAGGAAACCATAAACAAAACAAAAAGGCAGTCCACAGATTGGGAGAAAATATTTACAAATGATGTGACCAATAAGGGCTTAATCTCCAGAATTAATGAATAGCTTATGCAACATAGTATCATCAAGACAAACAACTCAGTCAAAAGTGGGGCAGACATTTTTCCAAAGAAGACGTACAGATAGCCAAGAAGCACATAAGAAAAAATGTTCAGGGGCTTCCCTGGTGGTACAGTGGGTAAAGTGTTCACCTTGCAGTGCAAGGGGCACCAGTTTGATCCCTGGCCCAGGAGGATCCTACGTGCCGCAAAGCAGCTGAACCTACAGTGTCCAATTAGGAGCCAGCGCTCTGGAGCGCATGTGCCCAGAGCCAGTTCTCTGCAACAAGAGAGACCACTGTGATGGGAGGCCCACACAGGCCAAAGAATTCAGATGGATGAAGATAAATAAATGAAGGACCAATAAAAAAGAGGCCAAAAATTACAAAAAAAAAAAGAGAGAGAGAGAGAAAAAATTTTAAAAAAAAAGAAGAAAAAATGTTCAGCATCACTAATTATTAGAGAAATGTCAGTCAAAACTACAGTGAGATACCACCTACACCAGTCAAAAAGGCTATCATCAAAAAATCCACAAATAGGAAATGCTAGAGGGGTTGTGGGGAAAAGGGAACCCTCCTACACTGTTGGTGGGAATGTAAATTGGTACAGCCACTATGGAGAAGAGCCTGGAGGTTGCTTTAAAAGCTGGAGCCATCATATGACCCTGCAGTCCCACTCCTGGACGCATATTGGGAGAAAAATAAGGTCCAGGTACAGGATTCCTGTACCCCAGTGTTCATACAGCAGCGTTTACAATAGCCAAGACATGGAAGCAATGCAAAGGAATAGATAAAGAAGATGTGGTACATGTATGCTGTGGAATATTAATTTGCCATTAAAACGAATGAAATAATTCCATTTGCAGCAATGTGGATGGAAGTAGGTCAGAGACAGAGAAATATTGTATGATACTGCTTACATATGGAATCTTAGAAAAAATGATGAACATGAACTTACTTACAAAACAGAAACAGACTCACATAACAGAAAACGGGGGGTGGGTGGGAGAACATTCTCAGGGTTTGGGAAATAAAGGATATGAAGGAAACCATAAACAAAACAAAAAGGCAGTCCACAGATTGGGAGAAAATATTTACAAATGATGTGACCAATAAGGGCTTAATCTCCAGAATTAATGAATAGCTTATGCAACATAGTATCATCAAGACAAACAACTCAGTCAAAAGTGGGGCAGACATTTTTCCAAAGAAGACGTACAGATAGCCAAGAAGCACATAAGAAAAAATGTTCAGGGGCTTCCCTGGTGGTACAGTGGGTAAAGTGTTCACCTTGCAGTGCAAGGGGCACCAGTTTGATCCCTGGCCCAGGAGGATCCTACGTGCCGCAAAGCAGCTGAACCTACAGTGTCCAATTAGGAGCCAGCGCTCTGGAGCGCATGTGCCCAGAGCCAGTTCTCTGCAACAAGAGAGACCACTGTGATGGGAGGCCCACACAGGCCAAAGAATTCAGATGGATGAAGATAAATAAATGAAGGACCAATAAAAAAGAGGCCAAAAATTACAAAAAAAAAAAGAGAGAGAGAGAGAAAAAATTTTAAAAAAAAAGAAGAAAAAATGTTCAGCATCACTAATTATTAGAGAAATGTCAGTCAAAACTACAGTGAGATACCACCTACACCAGTCAAAAAGGCTATCATCAAAAAATCCACAAATAGGAAATGCTAGAGGGGTTGTGGGGAAAAGGGAACCCTCCTACACTGTTGGTGGGAATGTAAATTGGTACAGCCACTATGGAGAAGAGCCTGGAGGTTGCTTTAAAAGCTGGAGCCATCATATGACCCTGCAGTCCCACTCCTGGACGCATATTGGGAGAAAAATAAGGTCCAGGTACAGGATTCCTGTACCCCAGTGTTCATACAGCAGCGTTTACAATAGCCAAGACATGGAAGCAATGCAAAGGAATAGATAAAGAAGATGTGGTACATGTATGCTGTGGAATATTAATTTGCCATTAAAACGAATGAAATAATTCCATTTGCAGCAATGTGGATGGAAGTAGGTCAGAGACAGAGAAATATTGTATGATACTGCTTACATATGGAATCTTAGAAAAAATGATGAACATGAACTTACTTACAAAACAGAAACAGACTCACATAACAGATTAAAGGTTATCAGGGGGAAGGGTCAGGGGATGGGACAGTAAGGGAGTTTGGGGTCAACATGTACCCATTTGCAATATTTAAAATAGATAACCTACAAGGACCTACTGTAGAGAACTTGGCCAAACATAATCTAACAACCTAAACTGGAAAAGAACTTGAAAAAGAATAGATACATGTTTATATAAAATAATAAAATATTGCTACTTTCAGAAAAAATATGAATATTTTCAGAGGACCATTATTTATCTTACCATACCAATTAAAAGAAAGCTGGAGTCACTAGATACTATTTTATAGAACATCATATATTATGAACTATGATACATTATATAAAAGATCATTAGTATCAGAGCAGATTTTAGAACAAAGAATCTTAGCAGGGATAAAGTTATTTCATAATGATGTAGAAGCTACTTCCTTAAGAGTACATTACAATTCTAAATAATTTTCCTCTCTTTTTTTCTTCCAGTTTTATTGAGATGCAAATTGACATACTGCACAATCTAAGTGTAAGATGTACAGCATAATGATTTCACTTACATTGTATACATCATGAAATGACTATTACAATAGGCGTAGTGAGCATCCGTCATCTTGTATAGATACAAAATTATAGAGAAAAAATTTTTTCCTTGTGATGAAAAGTGTTAGGATTTACTCTTAACCACTTTCATACATAACATATATCGGTGTATATTTATATTTATCATGTTGTACATTGTATCCCTAGTATTTATTTATCTTATAATAAGGAGTTTGTACCTTTTGACTGCCTTGATCCAATTCCCCCTTTTCCTTCCCCTCCTTCCTGATAACCACAAATCTGGTCTCTTTTCCTATGAGTTTATTCATTTTTGAAATATAATGACCTCCAAAATTATATTGACTTCATAGTGCTTTGGTATTTCTGTACATTTGAAAATGATTTTTAGCAGTCTGTGTGATCGCTGATGGTTGTTATTAATAATTTATAGTTCCTGGGTACTTCTTGCCAGCCTCATAAAGTTCACCCTGCGCATGAATGGTTTAATATTCAGAAAACAGCCCAAGGAGCCCCTTCTGTTGATATCTGGTGCCTTTTCTCTACACCTTCGTGTCTGGTGCCCTGCCCTGAAAAATTCTGTTCCCCCCAGCTCCCCAAACTCCAATCTGTGTCTCCTCAGCTTAGCAAGAGCGCCTCTCTCTGCTGGTGCTAGCCTCTGAAAAGCCTCCAGACAAGAAACTGGAGTGACCTTAGGGCTCACTTCATTGTTTGCCTTCACTCAGGGAGTCATAGATCTGAACTGCCTGTTTTCTAATTTCAGGGTAGAGTTTCTTCCCTTCATATATTTAATTTAGTTTTCTAGTTGTTTACAAATGGGAGGACAAGTCATAGCAGTCATTTACTCGTGATTGGAAGTAAATGCCTTTCACAACTGTTTTATAGAACATCATATATTGTGAACTAGGATACATTATATAAAAGATCATTAGTATCAGAGCAGATTTTAGAACAAAGAATCTTAGCAGGGATAAAGTTATTTCATAATGATGTAGAAGCTACTTCCTTAAGAGTACATTACAATTCTAAATAATTTTCCTCTCTTTTTTTCTTCCAGTTTTATTGAGATGCAAATTGACATACTGCACAATCTAAGTGTAAGATGTACAGCATAATGATTTCACTTACATTGTATACATCATGAAATGACTATTACAATAGGCGTAGTGAGCATCCGTCATCTTGTATAGATACAAAATTATAGAGAAAAAATTTTTTCCTTGTGATGAAAAGTGTTAGGATTTACTCTTAACCACTTTCATACATAACATATATCGGTGTATATTTATATTTATCATGTTGTACATTGTATCCCTAGTATTTATTTATCTTATAATAAGGAGTTTGTACCTTTTGACTGCCTTGATCCAATTCCCCCTTTTCCTTCCCCTCCTTCCTGATAACCACAAATCTGGTCTCTTTTCCTATGAGTTTATTCATTTTTGAAATATAATGACCTCCAAAATTATATTGACTTCATAGTGCTTTGGTATTTCTGTACATTTGAAAATGATTTTTAGCAGTCTGTGTGATCGCTGATGGTTGTTATTAATAATTTATAGTTCCTGGGTACTTCTTGCCAGCCTCATAAAGTTCACCCTGCGCATGAATGGTTTAATATTCAGAAAACAGCCCAAGGAGCCCCTTCTGTTGATATCTGGTGCCTTTTCTCTACACCTTCGTGTCTGGTGCCCTGCCCTGAAAAATTCTGTTCCCCCCAGCTCCCCAAACTCCAATCTGTGTCTCCTTAGCTTAGCAAGAGCGCCTCTCTCTGCTGGTGCTAGCCTCTGAAAAGCCTCCAGACAAGAAACTGGAGTGACCTTAGGGCTCACTTCATTGTTTGCCTTCACTCAGGGAGTCATAGATCTGAACTGCCTGTTTTCTAATTTCAGGGTAGAGTTTCTTCCCTTCATATATTTAATTTAGTTTTCTAGTTGTTTACAAATGGGAGGACAAGTCATAGCAGTCATTTACTCGTGATTGGAAGTAAATGCCTTTCACAACTTAGTTTTCATCGAAAATGTTTATATTCTTCATTTGTAATTTTTAATACATTACATATTTATAATAGCAGGTCCAACTGGCAAAGATCTGGAATAAAGACTAGTGGTCTTAGCATGTAGTTTATCTGGTGGAAGCAGAATGCTTTGTAGTCTGGGGTAAGCGAAGGTAGGCTCAGGTGTTTAGCAGTTGGTTTGTTTTAGTTTACAGTGTGACTGAATGAAAGAATCATATAAAAACAAAGCAGTTAAATTGTGGTCCATTGAGAAATCTGCTGCGGTACTCAGTTACCTTTCTGAAGTATTAGGATGGAACAGGTTATTTAAATCAAAACAGGAAAAGCTGTCATCAAAGTTATTTTGAAATTCAGGAAAACCACATGAATATGTCTATAAAAATTGACAGGATTTGGATTTTCTAAATGAGGAGTTTCAGTATTTTAGGAGGCACAATGGAGAAATGATACTTGCCATCTATAACCCAGAAAACTATTAATTGTGTATTTCCCAGCTTAGAAAATTAAAACTATTATACGACTCAAGATCATAGTCCTTTATTTAATTTCATGACAATTATTTTTAGCAAAGAAAGAAAATTTAGCATTCTTTTTTCTGATCTTCCTGGAGTTAATTTTTGTATCTTCCTTATATACTTCTGAGATTTTCTTTTCATGATTTTTTAAGACATTTTGGTATTGTAACATTTTGTTAGGTTTAATAACACTTAAATAGTCCCTTTCATCAGAACTTTTAAGAAAATAGCCCTTTAATCTTTTTATATATGTACCTTTCCTGGAATTTCAGTCAACATGAATGCTTACATGATCTATAATTTACTCAGATATTTCTAACAGATGACATTTGCCTCTTTAACCTTTTTGCATGTAGATGCCATGGGTTAATGAGTTAGGTGAATGAGTGAAGTACTCACTTCATTGTTTGCCTTCACTCAGGGAGTCATAGATCTGAAC